>OX637399.1:28259700-29719700 GCA_951799425.1 Ilex aquifolium
GCTCCCCGTACAAAGGAGACTCTGCCCAAATTTTGTTAAGTTATGGATCCCGGTAAATGGGGCATAACGGTGTGGTATCGAATTACACGGTATCCATGGATATTCTGCGGGTTGATGGGTGATCAACCGGGTAATTACGGACACCCAGATTTTAGGGCGTCACACCACTACCACTATTGTCGCCACCTAACTACGTCCACCCCCACCGCCCCACCACCACCGTTGCCACCACCCTACCCCTATCACCACCTTACCCCCATCACCACTACCCCCACCACCACCTCCACCACCATCACCACTACCCCCCCACCACCACCATCGTTGTCGTCACCCTAACATTGTCACCACTACCACCACCACCACTGTCACCCCACCACCACAACAACCACCACCATTGCTGCCGCTACCCTACCACCGCCACTACTCCCCTACCATCATACCACCGCCACCCCCACGACCACTACCACCACCACCGCCACCGCTGTCATCCCACCACCACCACTGCCACCCCACCATCGTCGCCACCCCCACCATCACTGCCACTGCCCCACTATCACCCCACACTGCCCCCACCACCAATTGCTGCCACTATCGTCCATCGCTACCACCTACCACTATCGTTATCTCATTCTTATATTTATTACAACTACCACCATCATTCCACTACCATGTCGCCCACTTTCAGCACCCACCACCACCACTCACTACCATGACCCACCACTATCCGTCGTCGCCCACCATTGTCGCCAGCCACTATCAACCACCACCACCACCGTCGTCGCCCCACCACTACCACTGATAACCACCATCGCCCACCACCACTCACACCCATCACCACCACCACCGTCACTCATGGCTATCACAACCACCATCATCACCCAAAACCTACCACCATCACTGTTGTCACACACGACTACCACTACCACCACGGTTGTCACCACATACCACAACCATCACTGTCTCCAACCACCTCCACTGATGTCCACCCCCACTATAACCGGTGCTTAAATTTTGTCATTTCTCCTCTATATTTGTGATTTGATTTTTGGTGTGAATACAATTATGTTTATTATTGACAATTTTTCTTATTACTTCGTGTCTTTAAGTACGGGAAATAACTAGTATATAAATATAATTAGCACTGACTAGGACTGGTGGTCACTGCGTGGGTTGGCACCTGCGTAGTTCCAAGGCCAATATGTTTTCAGAAAAGTCACACCCTTGTGTGTTCGGTGCCGCGGGTGAGATTTTCAGGTCTTAATGAGTTCGTGTCATATTTTAACACCTCTACGTGTTGTGTTATCCTTAAATACTAAATTTTTTTTACTATTTTTTATTTCTTTAAGAAAGTTTTTTGTAGTGTTGGTTATCGCTGTTTTGTTTTTAGTTTTTTCTTATCGAGACATACTCACTTCTTTTAATCATAATTAACCACATATATAATAAAATAAAATTCACATATATAAAAAGTATATTTTAAGTACCCAAATGCATCTGTCATTTTTTCTGAAATAAAATATGATTTTATTTTTTTGCTTTGAGAAAGTTGCTTAAAATAACATTACCAAACTTTCAAAAATCATCACAAATTAGGATGAGACTATGGAACAAAAAATATTTTTGGTACTATAACAAAAAATAATTTATGATTATTGATTCTCAGTTAATTTATTTTTAGTAATTGAGAATGAAAATAATAAACTTTAATCATGTCATATATTGTTAAAAACATAAGGTGCAATACTGAAAAATATTTTTTTAGTACCAGAATTGAACCCTACAATTGGGGGGTCTAAGACCACGTTATCCACAAAAAATATGGGTATCATACAAAAACAAAAAAATCCTGGCCATAGATCTTGGGTTGGTTTATTTGTGATCATTGACATTAAAAATAATAAAATATATAACACTATACACATGTGATGTTGTTATTGGTAAAAAAATTAAGAGTAACTCATGTCTGAAGGCATGGTGCAACGTAAGTGAAAAGTGATAGATTTGGGTGAGGGGAAAAAAATTCAATGTGAATGATTTTGAGAGAGATATTGATGACTATTGAATGAGTCAATTTGAGATCGTTGGATGAGCTTATTGAAGTCTACTCTATTTTATATTATAGATATGATGTACAGTGTCGAGAAATAATTTTTCAATAGTTTGACCCAAAATTGAGAGGCCTGCAAGGACAATGAAATGTAGTGATACACATGGGCACAAGACAAAGGAAAAAGGTGGCATCCGGTGCTAATTGATGGCCACACAAGCTCTTGATGGTATGGCAGGGAAAGACTGCCATGTTCAGATGAAAGTCTAATATGAACATAGAAGACTTTTATTCTGGAAAAACATCAACCAAAATGTCTTCTTTGGCTACTAAAAACGTGGTTGAATAAACTCCTTCAAGTGATTGGTACCTAAAGTCTTCATAACCTTGGAGGTGCGATTTGGATAGGATGGAAAAAGTTGATAAGTCAACTTCGATTCAATTCAATCGAACCGTTAATCTGAATTCTTCAATTCGATTATTGTACGCGTTTAGACTTTTCAGCTTAAGTTGTATTCGAATTATATAATTCAGGCTATAACGTTGATTAAAATTTAAATTGAAATTTGAGTTCAATTCTGAGTTTACATATAGTCCGGTCTTTAATTTGGATCAAAATAATTAAATTTAAAAAATTCATGATCCCAACATGAACACCATTGAAACTACATCAAGTATGTATCTTTTGCCAACATCGAACTTGGGTATTATAAAATTCTTTTTAAGTACTGAAAATTTTCGAGATGAATTCGGATTGATGTGTACAAATTACAACCCGTAACGTTAGCCTTGTGTGATGCTGTGCTGCACTATCCCTAGCTTTTCAAAAATAATCTGAAATTTAGAGGCCAAGAAGAACAAGGAAAAGCAGTTTTACACATGAGCAGTGGTGGAGGTGTAATTCAGACGTAACGTTAGCCTTGTGTGAAATAAATTTGTGTTTGTTGAGGTCAATTGTTGAAAATTAAAAATTAATTGTAGGTCAATTGCAAATAATTTCACGTTTAAATTAAGAGTACAAACAAAAAAAAAATCATAAATTATATCCAAAAATATCTCAATCATAAAAAAACTCTGTCATAATAAAATACACAAAATCAGAAATTAAAGACTGGTTGCAGCTCTTAGTTAGAAAGAAAAAAAAAATGTTAGGCAAGAATTGAGTAAAAGAAAGCTACAAAATTAGCAAAAATGTCATATATTAATTCAACTTTTGATTCAATATATTAATCTTAAAAATTAACAAAAAAAGTCATATAAAAAGACAATAAAAATTATAAAATAATCCTATATTTTATGACATAATAATCTTACTTTTGATTCGAAATTTAAAGAAGCTCGTAATTTTATTTTAAAAAATATTACAAAATGAGTTTCAATAAGTCTAAAATATATCCTAACATATTTGAAGCGTGTTCGTAACATATGCTCAGTTATTTTGTTTTGGCTTATACGAAAATATTAGGGTGGATATAATAAAATTATTTTAAAAAATATTTAATAAAATAATATATATATATATATATATATATATATATATATATATATATATATAATTCCAAAATTTGAGGGCCCCCCTAGCAAAAGAGAGAATGAAAAAGGTGCCATCCTGTGCAAATTGATGGCCACAAACTCTGGGTGGAATTAATGGCATGTAATTAATGACGGTCACCTTCGGACATTGGAAGTCTAATATGAACTTTGAAGACTTTCATCCTGCAAAAACTTCAACCAAATTGTATCCATTGGATACTTAACACGTGTTTGAATAAATTTCTTAGAAGAAGCAAAATTGGAGGTGTAATTCAGACGGATTAGATTGGTTGAAAAGACAACCTACATTAAACTCGATTTATAACTTTTAGGGTTAATTGCACTAGATATTCTTAAAGTATGAGATTTGTCTCATTTTGGTCCATAATATTTTAATTGCATCATTTTGGTCCTTGAAGTATTGAATTTGTTTTGATATAGTCCCTCAAGCAGACAATGTCTAGATTGCTAACGATTGTTTATCATAAACTTGTCACGTCATATCTAAATATGGATAAAAAATAATTTTGATAACTCTTAAACAAAATTTGGGTAGTTCTTGACAAAAAATGTGTAATATGGATAGCTTTTGACCAAAATTTAGATAGCTCATGATCAAAATTGTGTAATTTGGGTTACTATTTAAGCAAAATTTGAGTAAAAATTTGGTTAAAAGTTATCCAAATTATTTTTTTATTCATATTTAAGTATCACGTGACAAGTTTCTGATAAAAAATCGTTCACAATTTGGACGCTGTCCACTTGAAGGACCATATAGAAACATATTCCATATTTTAGGGACTAGAATGATGCAATTGAAATATTGGGGATCAAAATGAGACAAACTCTATATTTTGAGGACCTCCAGTGCAATTAACCGTAACTTTTAATTTGAGTGCAACTCAATCAGATCTTTAACTACAATTCTTCAACTCGAGTATTAAACATGCTCGGATTTTTTAGAGTCGTTTCATGTGTCGAAATTTAAATTAAATTGTTGTTCCATTTTAAGGCTGAAGAACTTAATTTGAAATTCGTGTTTGATTGGAGTTGAATTCACGTTAAGTTTGCAAAACCCACAACTCTAACTCGAGTTCTACCCAAACTAAAATACGAGTTGAAATGTTTTGCTCAAAATCAAGTTGAGAGCTAGAAATTTTGTTCCAAAATACTTAATGTCTTTGAGTTGGGTTGGTATTAACTTGTCAAAGTTTCACCTCACCCAAAGTGTAGAACAAGTAACCCCAAGGGGTTAGCACAAGTAATAGCCGACCACTTGATAGATGGCTAAAGTTGACAGTAGTCAAGAGTTCGATATTCCACATGGTGAAAATGTTCATTGGGGCCATCTCCCTTAGATATTACCTCTACATGTGGAGACGAGTCTTTGCGCGTGGGCCTAGGTTGACTACCCGGCCACGAGTCCAAATGTGCTCGACTAGTGGGAGTTCCTGGGTTATCAAAAAAAAAAAAGGGTACAAAACAAGTAATTTGATGAAGGATTGAATTTTATCATTAAATTTTCAAATTCAAAATATTTTCTTGTGCTTAACTCCATACTCTTTTTATTCTTTCCAAACAAGAAGTAATGAGATTTTTGCAGTTTAGAAGGAGAGACATTACAAAATTGGGTGTATCTTCCATCGGTACAATGAAATAATCCATAACTTAGAATTCCTCGTAAACATGTATATGCTATTTGATTGTCAGTCTTCTTCACATATGCAGATTAGACATTCATACTAGAAATCGGAATTAACAAACGAATGTAGTTCAATTCAGACAAAATTTATTTCTTTTCGTCTTCTGCTTGGTAGAAACCTTTGTTGTTCCTAACCTCTTAACATCTCCCTCAATGATGTATATATGATGTATGGATGAAGGGAAGTGTCACTCTCCCTTAGGGATGATGTCAAAAGAAAGGGCAAGAAAATGGGGAAATGGAATGTTAAAAATGTGGGATGTGAATGAACAAAAGTGCTTCTCAAGCGCAAGAAGACTTTTGCAGGTCGTGTTTTACTTGGAAAAGTATTCCAAGGTCGTCTCCTCAGGGAAGGAGTTGTATCATCATGAAGGTGATTTTGGTGCAAAAGAAAGTGGAAAATCTTTTGTTGTTTGAAGTTGGGTTTGTGGTTTGTCTTGTGGTGAAATCTGAATGGGAAATAAGTGTTGGCTAGTCCTAGGGGTCACTCCAATGGAAATACCAATTCAACTCAAATCATTCCTCTAATAGAGCATAAGTGAACGATTGATTCGTGGGAACTAGAGACGAGATTGAGTGAGGATCTAAGCATAAACCGTGACAAGTCTACGGAATATCAAAAACTCATTATCTCATCCACTTTCTACTCAGTCAAACCGAACCACCGTACTCTGAGGGAAGGAGAGAAAAAGAGTTGAAATAGCATTTCCAAATGGAGGTCTCCTTTTGGACTAGCCAACTAAAAAGCTTAGCTACTCATGCTTAAAAGGGAAACAACAATGAAATGGGAAGACATTATGAAGAAATAAAGATTAAGCTAAGCATAAAAGAAATGCATCAATATAACTTCGACATATTACAACAAGAAAGCCGATATTCGACAAAGAATGAGTGAATCACGTTTCACCCTTCACGGTTTTGGTAAAGCTCTAGAAAAGTGGAAGAGTTTCACTCCTCTAAGGGAAGAAAGAAGCTCCAACAATGGAAGTAAAAGAAAACAATACTTAAATTAAAAGAAAGCAATAATTACTTGGTGTTTAATCCACAACCAAGAGATGATAATACAATAAAAGAAAACAATAATATAAAAGAAAACAATAACTACTTGGTGTTTAATCCAAAACCAAGAGATAATAATAATATAAAAGAAAACAATAATTACTTGGTGTTTAATCCAAAACCAAGAGATAATAATAATATAAAAGAAAACAATAATTACTTGGTGTTTAATCCACAACCAAGAGATAATAATAACATAAAAGAAAGCAATAACTACTTGGTAGATGATAAAAGAAAGCAATCAAGACTTTTGGAGTGTTTTCCATTAGGAAGAAATGTTATTTACAAGAAAAATGATACAAGAGAAAGATTATGATTACAAGCCTCCAAGGGGGGTATTTATAGACATCCAAATTACAAATATCATAAAAGATCTTTTTTTACAAATATCCTAAAAGATCTTTATTTACAAATATCAAGAAGATCTTGATTTACACTTTGATCTCCCTTTGTTTTGAGCTTTAATAATTGACACCATATGCTTTGATAATTAGCTCCCCGGTAATTTGTAACTTTGACATAAAGAAATCCTGAAAAAAACAACAATTAATGCATTATCATTAATTTACATATTAACCCTAATATGACTTATTTTGACTAATTTAACTTTATTTAATTACACAATTGACCTATTAACTTAATTACATTTTGCATTAATTAGGGTTAATCATCTTCCATGTTTTTTATTTCTATTTCTTACTATTTAGTGGGGAGCTAAAAGGTTATTCATTTAGTTACATATTTGTTCTATTCCAACTTAAAAGCTAAAGGCCTATTTTAATTCCGTCGCACTTTTTTACTAATTGAGAACCAATCAAATCATACATCCTTGGTCTCATGAGTTACTATGTGAATTCGGGATACATTCAATCAAATAATTTATGTGTACTGTGTTAACAATAACGTCTTTTATAACACTCAACCTTGAAATTTCAAGATTATAATCCATAATGAGGTTATTCTACCTGCCCTACTGAGTTAAACAACCTATTTATCATTAAGGAGCATGCCAAAAATTAATGTTATAGGTTAAGCAATAGGATTGACTTTTTTCAAACCGACAAATTACTCTTACCAGACATGGTTTTATGTTATAGGTCGCAAAGAAAGTGACGAGCCCGAATCTAACTAGGCCAGGCCCAATAAATCAACCAGGCCCAAGTCAGCTAAAAGGCGGCCCAAGCCCACTCTATCAATCCGACCAAGTCCAAGATCCAAGGAGCCCGGGAAGATAAGAGCACGTGGGAGAGATTATCGGGATATGCACTCATGAAGAACAATCCTACATTAATTGTACTTACCAAAGAAGTAGTGTCCTCTCACTCACGTCACCGTCTCACCAAACCTATATATTGTAAGCCATCTCCACATGAGAGGGGACATTTAGAGATCTCTTCCAACACACATCTCAACATATAGAGCTTTGTCTCTCTACACCTCCCTACACCCCAAATTTCGCTCTCCTAACCATTGTAATTCTCCCGGAGTATACTTTCCCGGTTACTTTATTCATCGATAAAGACCTCCGGCCACCACTGCCGTTTTCGAGAGTGGAGTAAGTCACCCGTAGCGAATCACTATATATCTTTGTGTTGACTCATTATTTACTGTTTCTCCATTGATTGTTTTATTTATTGTTCATCAATTACACCCCTTCACATAATCGACTGTTGATCTTGCATGAGACCAATTTTGTGCATCATCAGTTTGGCACCGTCTATGAGAAACAACTGAGTTTTCTGTTACCTTATTACTCTCTCGAAATCCATGGCAATCACGACCAGGTCAATGAGTCAACAACCGGGAGACAACAACCCGGCCCCCCGGGAGGAGATACTGCCTCCCCTCGCACCCTCGGAATCATCCACTGCAGCAACTTTCATCGCCGGTCAACAGCTATTACAGACCATGCAGTTACTGGTAAAACAGAACCAACAAATCATTCAATTGATGCTCGCATAGGGAGACGTCGCCCCTCAGCCTGTAGGAGGAGCCCCACTCTCTCTAATAGGAGAGGCGCAGCAGCCTATCCCCTCTCGGCGCCAAACAACCCCTCACCATGGGGCCCCTCGCCAGAATACCCCGGGGCAACGCCAGGGTGCCTCTCTCCCAACAGTCCCTCCTAGCATGCAGGAAGCTCATATGTTCCCCCTCCACATGTGCTTCCGCAGGAGGACAAAGGAGAAAACCAGTATGCTGATCATGGAAGCTGGTACAACAACTCGACGGAGGATGTTCCCAACCAATGGGACGAGAAGATCAGAGAGGTGCAAAACCAGCTCGGTGATGCCCTCAACGCCATCAAGGCATAGGCCCTGGAGACTATAGAGTACCTGGTAAGGCGTACTGATACCCCGTTCGTTGTAGATATTGTCAATTACCCCCTACCCTCGAAGTTCAAGATACATGCCATCGAGATCTTCGACGGTACCAAGGACCCCCTAGATCATCTGGATACCTACAAATCTCTCATGCAACTCCACAACGTGCCTGATGAGATCATGTGTAGAGCTTTCCCCATCACCTTGAAGGGTTCGGCTTGTCAATGGTTCACGAAGATCAAACCTTCGTTTATCCACTCATTCGCGGAACTGAGTAAGTCTTTCGTCTCCCACTTCATTGGGGGGCGCCAACACCACAAGTCTGTTACTCACATGCTCACCATCAAGTAAGACCGAGATGAAAGTCTTAGTAGTTACCTCACTCGTTTCAACGTGGAGGCTCTCTAGATCGAGAAGCCAGACGATAAGGTAGCCCTGGCCGCCTTTATTGCTGGCCTGCGCTCCTCTAACTTCATGTTCTCCGTCCTAAAAAAGCCACCATCTAGTATGCCCGAGTTGCTGTCAAGGACACAAAAGTACATGAACGCCGAGGATGTCACCAAGGCTAGACGAGATGAGTCCTCCCACGGGAGCGAGAAGAGGAAGGACATCTGTGAGGACCAGTGGGAAGCAGAGAACAAAATGAATAGGATAGAGAGAATCTTTGTCAATAACCGCCTTGGTCCCCCGCCTTTGAGAGAGCGGCAAGCCTTCACGCCACTCACTGCTTCCATGGAGCATATCCTGTTCCAAATACAGAATGACCCTACAGTACGCTGACTAGAGAAGATGAAGACTGCCCCGAACCGGAGGAGCCCTAACAAGTACTTTCGTTTCCACCGCGACCACGACCATGATACTGACGACTGCTTTGATCTTAAAAGGCAGATCGAGGATGTAAAACCTGAAAAAAATATATTAAAAATCCTAATTACAGGGGTAAAATAGTAATTAATTGTTAAAGCACGGGTCAAAAACGTAAATTTTTATAAAATTCAGATGAGGAAACGGACCTTACCGTTGGATTCGTCTCGCGAAATCTAGCTACCGAGTAAATTTTTGTAAAATTCTAAGACAGATCGTGTATTACAAAGCGATCGAGTGTCGCGCGACTAAAATACTTGCGATCAGATTTTATTCGTGGGACCCAAAAAATAATTTAAAGTTGGTTCAATAAAAATTTATTAAACTTAACACGGGACAAAATTTAATTGACTCGGAATAAAATTCGACCCGTTAAAAAGAAGACGTGTGGCGCGATGTGGGCCACACATTTTGACCTTATATAAAGTGGAAGACTTCGACTTGTATTTTTTTCTTCTTTCTTCTCCAGTGTGCCGCCGAGAGAGTGAGAGAGAGAAAAGTGAGATTTATTTTATTTTTCTCTTTCCTTCTTTCTTAGATCTACGAAGATTGAACCGTTTAATCGCTTCGGGCCAAGAATTAAAGTTGTTCTACTCAACGAGAGTTACGCAACCATACCAAAGATCGTATTTTTTCCCAAAAAAATATCAAATACGAGAATTTAGGCCTAAGGCTTGAGAAGCTAAATTCGGACTTTCCTTGGAGTTCTATTACGTGGGCTCACGCTATGAGAGGTAGGGTTTCTCCTATTTAGATGTAATTTCAACCTAAAATATGGCATATGAAATGAGTAGGCTAAGAGTGTATATCACATGTTAGGTTTTGACTAGTATAACTAGTGGGTCAAATATAGGATTTATAATTAACCTTATAATTAGTAAAATCCTATTATAATTAACTTGGTGTAAGTTAATGTTAGTGGTTTAAAGTATGTTAATTATACATTAGCATGACTTGATGTTTTAATGACATATCAAGTTTAATAAAATTATTAGCTTGTTATATGATTATCTATACTACTTATAAAAGTGGCTAACAATGAAAAACTTTTAATTTCCTCTTTTACCCTCAATTAATATAATAAAGTCCATTATATTCCTCATACCCATTATAAAGTCCATTATATATATATATATATATATATATATATTTATACTACTTATAACCCTAATTAATTTTTTATTGCCAATCATGTCCTATTGCATCATTTAACCTCCCTTCAATATTATATTATCTATCTATCTATCTTAATATTTGTGCAAAACTTTTGATTGACAATAATATCCTTAAAACATGCTAATAATCTATATCTATACTACTTATAAAAGTGGCTAACAATGAAAAAATTTTGATTTCCTCTTTTACCCTCAATTAATATAATAAAGTCAATTATACTCCTCATACCCTTTTAACTTCTTAAATTAAATACATAAATCTATCATATTCCATGATCTTATAAAATTAATTACATTCACAAACATATATATTTATACTACTTATAACCCTATTTAATTTTTTATTGCCAATCATGTCATATTGCATCATTTAACCTCCCTTCAATATTATATTATCTATCTATCTATCTCAATACTTGTGCAAAATTTTTGATTGACAATAATATCCTTAAAACATGTTAACAATAAAATAATATCATTTTATTGTGATTTTTCACTGGGCAAGAAATCTCTCTTGCAAGTTATTGTCAATTAAAGAGACATAACTCTTATAGAACCCTTGGAGTTCCATAACTCCAAGACATGGAACGGTGAGAAGTTGATTGGCTTGCCAAACTTATAAACCGATTTTCGTAAAACATACCTAGATATTATTTGAAGATTTCAGCTAACGCATCACCATGTTGGAGCCCAAGCCAAAGGTTTTCCCTCTCCATTTGCAGCCACTAACCAAACCAAATATTTCTAATTCATTTTGTTTTGTCATCTTTATCATTCTATATTGATGCAATATGGATGTTATGACACTACCTTTATTCCAAATTATCACAAGCTTTCTCTCGGTGTCATATTATATCTTTTAATTGGCTAACTACCATAGTTTATGTTCTTCATGAGTATGAGCACTTTGTTTCCAGATTTCAGCTAAAAATTTGAAATCATCATTTGTATATTGTGGGTGCTATTTAATTAATGTGTATGTTTTAAGGCTTCCCATGTGACATATCTCTAATCCCTTCAGGTGACTAAAATGAAAATACAAGTTTTACAAATCATTTGTTCTCTATGGTATTGCAAGGTATTTTCAGATGTATTTAAATGCTTAAAATAGTTGTGTTCCTAAAAAAAATCAAAAGCAAAGAAGAAAACTCCTAGCGATATATTTTCATGGACGGAACAAAAATACTGCTAACATGTTGTAAGTTAAGTAGTTCTATTTATTTAATTTTGTACAATTGACCAAGTTAGAATTGACGACTTTGTGTATTTTTCCTTGTTTGAGCTTTGTGTATTCAGATCTATTTATTAGAAGATTGTTTTTTTTTGCAATTTACATAAGAAAAATCAATAGACATAATTGTTGACATATTTGTGATAAGCGGAGTAAGACTTTAATGACGGATTTCATTGGTGATCATATAGTTCTATTTGGAGAAAACTAAAAACCAAAATTATAACTTAAAATTATCAGCGTGCAACGCACGCATGCATCAACTAGTGAAATAATAAGTATGTTAAATGATTATTAAGCATATGATTATTGTGGTGGACTTGTGCCTATGTTTATAGAATTAATAAACATGTTGCCATGTTGAAAGTAATAAACATGTTATTTGTGTAAATTGATGTGCCATCTAGGTGTTTATTTAAATGCCTAGGTGAATACAAGTATTTTAGTTGAATTGCTTATCTTACATAACACGCTTGGGATTGTGCTGAAAATGTCATTACATTGCATTCATTATGTAATGGACATTGTAAATGATATCATAGGCAATTGCACATTGTATTGCATTTATGCATGGGTTGCACTACATTCATGGGCATTGACATGGGTGACAATGTGTGCATAGTATGAAATCAATCACCACATAGGTGGTTGATCGTGGGCTCGAAAAAGTCACACCAAGGTCCGGCTGAGTCGCACGAAAAATTAAATGGATAAACGTGCCGGGGATAGCAAGAAGTGCTAGATTCTCTCTCGGGTGCAAGACCCACTTACTTGGTATATACACTTTTTGGCGGTGCAATTTCAGAAAAGTGTAATTGTGAAAACGGAGCCGCAAGTAGGATGTCCTGAAATTCCGTTTATGGTGTGGTGTCCCATTGGGGTAAACCATAAACCATCTCCCCACAAAGACACAAAAAAATGAATTAATTAGTCATTGAGTGTAGATAACAGCAATGACGGGGGTTTGGAATGCCCGGATACATACGCATGGCATTGCATGTGTTGTGGGAGCTCGGGATGGGGCTCAGTGTTGGTATATCTTGCGTGAGTCTCATCTCATGACATGACATGATTTATGACATTTGTTCATAATAGACATATTTGAATGAATGCATAAAATGATTGTTGCATGTGAAATTTCATATGCATTTAGGTTGAGAGGTATTCTCTATAGGAGTTACCCTATTAAGCGTTGGCTAACCCTTTATGGGAACAATTTTCAGGTACACCATAGGCTTTCACCAAAGGCCCTCCTACTTGTCTGCTTTGACGACAGAGCCGGACGGTGGCTCTTATTTTGATATCGTAGTCCCTTGTTTACATTTACTTTTAGTCTTGTATAATTTTTGTAACAAAAACTTGGTTATATTTAAAAGGCATGTACATGAGACTCTTTTGAGACATTTATTCTTTTATGAATGAATGTACGTAGTGATGATGATTATGGTAGTATCTGATACTATGAAATTGAGTATGGATGAATGAATCCGGTGTGGTCAATGTTGTATGATTGCACATGTTGTATTTTCTGGTAGAGCTCCCCGTATAAAGGAGACTCTGCCCGAATTTTGTTAAATTATGGATCCCGATAAATGAGGCATAACGGCGTGGTATCGAGTTACACGGTATCCAAGGGTATTTCGTGGGTTGATAGGTGATCAACGGGGTAATTACAGACACCCGAATGTTGGCGCGTCACAGAGGAGCTCATACAGCATGGCCAGTTGAGGCAGTACGTTGCTAGCAGAGGACAAGCCCTGTCACCTGGCCGGGACCAGGACGACAGAGAATGCCAGCAACCCCTCGGAGAAATCCAGACAATCTCCTGAGGGCTAGGAGGAGGAGGCGACTCCAACTCCACCAGGAAAGTCTTGGCCCACCTATGGGACACCGAACACCTAAAGATTTTATCTATCCTTTATTATTTCAGTTGATTTATTTTGTTATTTATTATTTTATAAAATAAAAATTCTGCAAGGATTATTATGCCCATAATTGTCTTGCTTTCATTTCATGAAGTTTATAGACAGCTTACAAAAGTCAGAACATGACCTAACAACAAGGTAGACAAAAAGACGAAAGTCGTCATATTCTTGAGGATCAATCACTACTCCCCCAGCCACTACCATCAAGGTTCTCTCCGTCATCGTCTATTCCTGGTGCCTCATATGGGACGAAGTCAGAAAAATCAATAGTATGAAAAGCTATCAAGCCCTTCGTAACCATCAGTAAAGGCGTTTGCAGTGGTCCTCTCAGCAGGCGCCCAACACCCAGGTGCCTAACAACTCAAGCGCCCAGCTCCTCAGCACCCTCCTCATCTCCATCTTAATGGAACAAGCCTCTGCCACGACAGCTATCTCCTGAACTATACGTAGCTCGGCCTCAGCTCATTCGGCCCTCTCACGAGATGTTTGCAGCTATGACTCTGCTCTCACGCAGATAGTCTCCTTACAAGCCTCTACCACGGAAGCCATCTCCCGAGACTATATGTAGCTTGGTCTCAGCTCATGCGGCCCTCCCACGGGACGTTTGCAGAGCTCGACCTCATCTCTTGTGACCCTCCCACGGGACGTCCACAGCTCGGACTCTGTTTTCGCGCAGATAGTCTCCTTATAAGCCTCTGCTATGGCAGCCATCTCCTGAGACTATACATAGCTCGGCCTTAGCTCTTGTGGCCCCTCCCACGAGACGTTTGCAGCTATGACTCTACTCTTGCGCAGGTAGTTTCCTTACAAGCCTTTGCCACGACAGCTATCTCCCGAGACTATACGTAGCTCGGCCTCATCTCCTACGGCCCTCCCACTGGACATCCGCAGCTCGAACTCTGCTCTCGTGCAGGTAGTTTCTTTACAAGCCTCTGCCACAGTAGCCATCTCTCGAGACTATACGTAGCTCGGCCTCAACTCCTGCGGCCCTCCCACGGGACGTCCGCAGCTCTAACTCTGCTATCGCACATGTAGTCTCCTTATAAGCCTCTGCCACGATAGCTATCTCTTGAGACTAAATGTAGCTCGGCCGCGGCCCTCCCACGGGACGTCCGCAGCTCTAACTCTGCTCTCGCGCAGGTAGTCTCCTTACAAGCCTCTGCCACGGTAACCATCTCCCGAGACTATACATAGCTCGGCCTCAGCTCCTGCGACCCTCCCACGTTACGTCTGCAGCTTTGAATCTGTCATCGTGCAGGTAGTCTCCTTATAAGCCTCTGCCACAACAGCCCTCTTCTGAGCTTTACGTAGCTCGGTCTCCAGCTTTGCGGCCCTCACATGGGACGTCCATAACTCTGACTCTGCTCTCACGCAGACAGTCTCTTTATCAGCCTCAATCTCCAGCTTAGCATCTCTCTCATGAGCCAACCTTAACTGCTCTCAACAGCCCCTCGTGCTTGTCTTTCTGTCACCAGATGCCTGAATGCCTCTCCAAGCTTGATCATCCTTGAAAAAGGAAGGGAAAAGCGGTAGCTGCCAGCAAGCATTCAAAAAGCAAAACATGAAGGAAGGGATGTGAGTACAAAATCAAAGTTGAGAAGAAAGGCATACCATGGAAAACTCCTCCATCCCTAGGAGTCAAAGACCTCCAAAGCCGCTCCTTGACCAAATGCAAGTCAAAGTATTGACACCGAGTCACTACTAGAAGCAGGACAACTATGTAGAGCTACAGTCCCTGTAGAAGACCGAACTGGAGTCTCAACTCCTACAACTGTAGAAGGGTTAGCTCTGGTACACACAGGAGTCACGGAAGGAGTGGGGGCACTACCGGGTCCCATCTCCCGGGAAGTAACCTAGCTATCGAACCTTGACCGAGAAGCATTGGGGGCATCAAAACTCGCCCTCTTGGAAGGAGGTGAGACACCACCCTAAAAGCACAGAGAGTCTCCACCATCGTCCATGAATGCCTGACAGCTGTCTGCCAGAACGCAGCTTCCCACCACCGTCGGTTTCACTAAATCAGAGAGATATAAACATTTTTGAGAAAATTTGTTGACCAAACCGCCTTTGGCGGTTTGTATGTCGTAGATCTAAAAAAAATACCTAAATTCAACAAAAAATTTGCCTCAAACGGAAAATCGAGCACAAAGTTATTGTCGTTCAAAGTTTTATCGTTTTTTCATGATTATCTGATACTCCGACCGGCTCCCCATCATGTGCTCCTTTCTCTTGGCTTTTCCCAGTCCTCCATGGCATCGCCCAGTGCTCCAGCACCCATGTATGGCGCCGTCCAACACCATGTCTGGTGTCCCCTAGAGCCAGCGCCTTAGGCGCCTGCCTCAACGCCATGGGCGCCTGCCTCAACGCCTTGGGCGTCTTCATCTCCTCCAGTCGCAGAAGGGGTGCTACCTAGGACAGCATAGGCGTAGCCTTGAAGCCTTGCACTTGCCTCTAACGGCATCCACAACATCATGAGCGCCTCCCACTTTGCCTCTCACAATGTCGACAGCACCATGGACGTCACCTCGCTCACCTCTAGGCATGACCTGCGTTAGCTCCTATTACACTGTCCCTTTGGCCTCCAATTTGCCCAGGCCTGGGAGATCCTATGGCGCCAACCACCCTTGGTTTCTAGTTCATCTTCGCTATCATTTTCCCTAACCCCTCTCTTGCAATAGGTTGTGGAATACATGGGTGAAGATTCCTAAGCCCTGGGTACGAGAAAATATCCAAGAAAGGCCTCTAAGGTCCTAGGAAATGAAGCCTAGGTGAATGAAAATCTTCTACGGAGATTCAACACAGAGAACAATCGCGATGGTCGAACACAATGGATAAATAATTTTTACAGACAAGAATGAGAAGTCGAGGAAGCTATATCGTGGAGAAGAAGAAACCTATCTGTCCAAGCTCACTCATGCCCTCAAACCTTTCTTTCTTCTGCAATAAAGGCTTGAGGCGTGAGGGGCAAATGACGAGCCCGAATCTAACTGGGTCAGGCCCAATAAATCAACCAAGCCCAAGTCAGCTAAAAGACAGCCCAAACCCACTCTATCAATTCGACCCAGTCTAAGATCCAATGAGTCCGGGAAGATAAGAGCACGTGAGAGAGAGATTATCAGGATATGCACTCATGAAAAACAATCCTACCTTAATTTTACTTACCAAAGAAGTAGTGCCCTCTCACTCACTTCACCGCCTCACCTCACTGCCTCACCAAACCTATATATTGTAAGCCCTCTCCACATGAGAGGGGACATCTAGAGATCTCTTCTAACACACATCTCAACACATAGAGCTTTGTCTCTCTACACCTCCCTACACACCAAGTTTCTCTCTCCTAACCATTGTAATTCTCTTAAGGTATACTCTCCCGGTTACTTTATTCATCAATAAAAACCTCCAGCCACCACTGCAGTTTCCAAAAGTGGAGTAGATCACCCAGACCGAACCACTATATATCTTTGTGTTGACTCATTATTTATTGTTTCGCAATTGATTGCTTTGTTTATTGTTCATCAATTACACACCTTCACATACTTAACTGTTGATCTTGCACGAGATCAATTTTGTGCATCATCAAAAAGAAAAACAAAAAGGCAAAAAGAAAAGGACAAAAAGTGCCAAATTCATCATACATTCTGTCCTTTACTTTCTTTTTTTTTTTTTCTCCTTAAAGAGAAAATTCCATCAACCCACCCCATGCACTTGATGCATTATTGTAATCATGGTTTTATGTTGTTTTGTCTATTTTTTTCGAATGAGAAATAGCTAATACTATTACAAGAAGGGGAACGGTGGCTATTAGACCAGCCGTTGACTTCTAAAAAAAACTCTAGATATGATAAATTTTATCCGTTATGAGATTAAAAGTGGATAATAAAGAAAATAATGCTATCAATTCAGCCGCACCCACTTCGTTATGATCACTATCGAGAATATTAAATCATTTTTTTGCCGGTGATATTAATTTTCATGAATTATATATATATATAGTAGCGCGATTATGGAAGTTTCACACCACTGTAGGTACTTTTGATGAAAAATCAATCATATATTTCTGTGATCAATTCAATTGACCATGATGAAATTTTATTATTTGAAAATATTGCATGATAATTTTTTTATAAATACTATCAAGAATATCCTTCGGCATATTACCAATTTGATTACAAAATCGAGTTCAGATTCATGGAGCACAAAAAGTTCTCTGTATCATAAAGCAGGCCAGAATAAGTTGGTCAAAGGAGCTGGAAACAGCCAAGGCCAAGTAAGAGGATAGAGAGTGAAAAATTCGCAGCTGCCAATTAAGAAATGGATAATAGGGCCCACCACGAGTAGCTGTCGCCAACTCTATGCATTTACCCAAAACAAGCACGAGTTAGAGAGAGAAAATCATATATATATATATACATACGTATATATATTTAGAGAGAGAAAGTCAAAAGGTGATGATAGCAAAGGCCAACAGACCTTTTACCATCTCTACGCTTTGCCCACACAGAGACACCCTATCTCATGACTCGGTGAAAGTTGTCATTCTTGAGCCTTTCCATACCATAAAAGTCATATCTCTATCTCTCTCTCTCTCTCTCTCTCTCTCTCTCTCTCTCCCCGGTGCTTTTTCCGTGTTTTGACTTCCACATTTTGAATCTCTCTCCTCCACATATAAAACCAAACCCTCCCTACTCCTAACATCTTCAAACCAATTCACAACTCCCCAACAGCTTCACCTCCTACATTTAAACAAAGAAATGAAAGCTTCTCTTTATATTCTGCTCAGCTAACCCTTCTTGGTGTTTGATAGAGTTCAACTTCTCCACATCTTCTTCTCTTTTAAAACTTTAAGTGTATCCTATATTTGCCCTAGATTTCTGAATCTTGATCTTCTTGGGAGGTCTTCTAATGGGTGAAGTTGAAGTTCCTCCATTTTTCCTCTGCCCCATTTCTCTAGACATCATGAAGGACCCAGTCACAGTCTCAACGGGCATAACATATGACCGTGAAAGCATCGAGAAATGGATATTTTCTGAGAAAAACAGTGCGTGCCCAGTCACTAAACAAGTCATCTCCGATTCCGATTTGACGCCGAACATCACTCTCCGGCGAGTGATCCAGTCATGGTGCACCCTAAACGCCTCCTATGGCATCGAAAGATTCCCAACACCAAAGCCACCGATCAACAAAGCCCAGATGGCGAAGCTTCTCCGTGATGCCAAATCTCCACAACTACAAATGAAATGTCTCAAAAAACTGAGATCACTAGCTTCTGAAAGTGAGGCAAACAAACGTTGCATGGAAGCCGCCGGAGCCGTAGAGTTCTTAGCTTCAATCATAAACAACACCAACGAATCATCAGTATCAGAAGAATCGGAAGATGGGTTTGATCTCAAAAAAGCCAGTGATGAAGCCCTAAGTATTCTCTATTATCTTGAATTATCAGAAGCTGGGCTCAAGTCTCTCTCCGGCCAAAATGGGGAATTCATTGACTCCTTAACACAGATCATGCAACGGGGGAACTTCGAATCGAGAACTTATTCTGTGTTGTTATTGAAATCGATCTTCGAAGTAGCGAATTCAACGCAGCTGATGAGTTTGAAACCAGAATTATTTGTTCAATTAGTCCAAGTCTTAAGGGATCAGATCTCTCACAAAGCCACCAAAAATACACTGAAACTACTGATCAATGTTTGTCCATGGGGAAGAAACAGAGTCAAAACAGTCGAAGCCGGCGCAGTGCCGGAATTGATTGATCTTTTACTCGAAGCCCATGAGAAAAGGGACTGTGAAATGATACTAGTGGTGTTGGATCAACTGTGCCAGTGTGCAGAGGGAAGAGCCGAGTTGTTGAACCATGGAGCTGGATTAGCAATTGTATCAAAGAAGGTACTTAGGGTTTCGAAGATGGCAAGTGAAAGGGCTGTGAGGATTCTAGTTTTTGTTTCGAAGTTTTCTGCAACTCCAAGTGTTCTTCAAGAGATGCTGAATCTGGGTGTGGTGGCAAAGCTTTGCCTGGTGCTTCAAGTGGATTGTGGTGGCAAGACCCAGGAGAGAGCTAGAGAGATCCTTAAATTGCATGCCAAGGCATGGAAGAACTCTGCTTGTATACCCATGAATTCGTTTTCTTCATATCCATCTTAGATATATAGATAGATAGAGAGTAGTTCATTTGTGTTTTGTGTACATAATTGAATTAGATTAACGTAGAAATACATTGGTCAAAAATAGAATTCATGTAACGATCGATTCCAATATTAAAGATTAATGTTATGAAAGGTGAACTTCTCATCATGTGTTATGCTATTTACCTCTCAATATGAATAACTATAGTATCAAAGAAGGTATGAATTAAAAGTTATAACTAAATAAGGGTAAGTTGTAACTCATTTAGATCACTTTATTGGACGATAAAATCAAAATTACGACCAAAAAAAAAATGGAATGTAACGATCGATTCCAATATTAAAGAATCAATTCTAATATTTTAGAATAAATCCTATTTCGCATTAACCTCACCAGTCTAATTTATAGTTTAATCTTATTTTGTAGTAATTCCAATAGTATACTGAAAAACAAGTGAGGGATGCTATGACGGTTGGAGCCTTTCTCTTATCAATACCCTTTTCTTTCAGCCTAAAATAAGTGGAACTCAACAAAGCTAACATTGACATTTTTTTAATCACAAAATAATGAAAAACATGTAAAAAATTTCCTTCCATGAATGCTGATTAATTATAAAGCAGGCGTGGTGGACCTCATCAGCCATCCATTGTAGTCCCTACCAAAACAAAGACTATCTGTTTGACTGGATCGAAAAGGCAGTAAATGGAGACAAAATTGTCCATATTTTATGGCCGCATTGGTGGAATGCAAATTATACAGTTTTTGTAACTTCTAGAAATCATATTATTTTTAAATCTTATGAAAATTTGACTCCAATGTCGTGGACGTAGGATTTGTGTATAAAATTGATGGAAGAACGTAATCGATGGATTAGATTAGCCCAATGAATTGAACTATGTTTAGAATTATCAAAACCTAGTTATGCCCAATTGTCAAACATTGGTTTATATATGCATCATCAAATATGCATCATCAAATAGTTAGGAGAACACAATTCTCACCGTTGGTTCATCGGTTGAACACAAGGAAAAGTATAAATTCATACGCAATTTGTGAGTGATTGTGCGTATCCGAAGTTTGCATTTGCTTTGTTAGTGAAGATTCCGACCAGCAATCCATGATGTTATGCCTTTCAGATTGTAAGTAAAAGTGGGTCAGACCTATTCAACTGAGTATTGGTTTTCTCCTATAGATTAGCCCCTTGATTGATTCAGTCCTAATGTTTATTATGAATCAGTTCAGATTTTGCAATTTTTAAGAATTAAAAATCATAAAGAAATACATGTGGATGACTCAGTTTTATGCTGAATATATAAATATGACTGCAAACATCATTGCCAAGAGAGAGAATACGAAGAACACAATTTGTCTTCTAGCTGACAACAGCTTTATTGGTTTATAATTATTATTTTATTTTTTGTTTTCTCTGCATAGAAATGGTAAGAGGATTAGTTGTTCAAACCTAACACCGGACTATGTAAAAGGACTTTCAAGTCCAATGTAAGAAAATAATCAGTAGAATATTGGATAAATACTATGCTTTTATTCGTTTTTGTCTGGAAATGGATTAATTTTTAAACCCTAAGACCCGAGCTTAGTCCAATCCCTAACCCCTTAAGTATGGGGATGTAAACAGTCAGAGAGTGTTGTGTATTGCAAAAAATGCCAGAATATTTACTTCCATAACCTCATCTTTTTTTATAAAAAAACTTTTCAATAACTTGGGATTTAATCCCATAGAAATGAGAAAACTTCCACCTATAAATTCAAAGAATGAATTGCCTCTTGATGATCTTGAATTGGATCAAGGGCACCACTGTAGTAAACTAAATACAAAGAAAACATTGAAGATCGAGACATGAAATTGTTAACAGTTAAGATATTACAAAGCTTCATGATCAACAACTATAGGAGTCTCGTGCACCGTCCTACCTTTTACATTATAAATGCTACTTCATGCACTAGTATATATTTCTTTAGCCATCAGAAACTCTGAATTACTATAGCTTCAAGCCTAACTTAAGCATGGAGGACTTTGTGCAATGGATTCCTTCAAACACATTCCAATACAATGTTAAATCTGCATGGGAAGCCCTTAGAGATAAAGGACAATTTCAACAATGGTCCAAGGTGGTCTGGTACTCCGGTGTTGTACCGTGTTACAATTTTATTCTCCAGTTAGCAGTGCAGCAAATATTGGCTACCAAGGATAAGCTCTTCAATTGTGGCCTTTTTGCAATCAACGTATTGTGTTTTTCTGTAAGAGTGCCATTGAAACTCATGAGCATCTTTTCTTCCAGTGTTTTTTTAGTTTTAGAATCTGGACCTCTATGCAAATGAAATGTAATCTTCTATGGCCTCGCTTGAGTTGGCCTGGAACTGTTCAGTGGTGTTCTACAAACTTAAATGGTAAGAGCCTCCAGAACCTTATAGGTAAATTGATACCCTCATCTTCTGTCTATATTATGTGGAAAGAAAGAAACTGTCAGTTATTTAGAAACTCCTTCAAAGATGTTGGCACTGTGTATAAAGAGGTTATCGATAACATCAAGCTCAACTTCATCTAAGCAGAGGATATCAGAGATCTCTCTCCAATTTATGTCTTGAAAGAGAATGGGATCTTCCAGAGACTATATTTGACCCCCCTTGAGCTGTTTTGTGAATATTGCATCAAAGTTTGGATGCCTGCTTTTTCTACATTTGTTTTGCTTCTGGTTTTTGTTACCTTTGGGTTTGTACCTTTCTCTTCCCTTCATTTCTTTTGGTTTTAATTGCTATGAAATGTTGTGTCCTAGTTGGGGGAAAATCCTTGGGGCTTTGTTATGCTATCGTGATGTGCTCTGCTGCTCTGATGCTCTCCTGGTTATGTTGTAATCGATTGTGGGCTTGTCTGGTTGGACGAACTGTTGATGCTTTGGGATTTGTTAGAGTAACCTGATATGTTCTCTTTGCTTCATCTTGTTTCTTTTTGTTTCTCATCATGTATAATTTTTGTTCTTGGGATGGCATCTCTTCTTCTGTTCTATTAATAAGAGCTGCCAACCCTTTTGTCCTTTTTCTTTTCTTGACTCGTGTCAACTATACATGGGACATACTTTGTATATGAATCCCTTTTCGGTTTAATCAAATCCTTACTTACCAAAAAAAAACTCTGAATTACTGTCATCATAGACAGGGATCTATTGATTGGAAGTTGCCAGAGAAGATATGTGGCATGTCATTATTTCCAATATATATGCATATATATATATATATATATAGTTACACTTGGGATTATTTCATGATAAGTTGTCCATTTCTATACATAACCACATCAAATTCAACAAGAACATAATGAAGAAAACCTCATTTGCTCAGGGCCTAAAAAAAGTTCCGCAGCTAGGAAAATCAAATGGGCTCCTGCTGTCAATTAATTGGTTTTGTTCGGAAACTTCTGGTTCATTCCCTGGTGGTTGTGTTGCTTGGAACATATGGTTCTGAACCATCATATTTGAATTTGACCGCATAATCTCTTCAGAGGCTATCTCTTCACCTGGCAATGGTGGCAACCCAGAATAGTTCATCTGATTAGTACTCAAAAACTGCTGAATTGTCTCTTGTTCATTCTGAATTGACCTGAGCCCAAACAGATATATCGAATCACTGTCACATAATTGAATCTCCGAGGACCTTTCAGGAAGAGTTACATGTTCAACAATGCCATTTTCTTGTGGAAGATGAGTACTGAACTCCATTTGAATATTTGAAGACGCACTTGCAAGCTCAAAAGATGGATTAATATCCCGAGGCAATTCAGGCATACGATCAAGTACTTGTGTTTCTGGCTCAGGTGGTTGATTCAAGAAGTTGGCATAAACCATTGCAAGATCAATGTTTGGACCATCTGGCCCCATCGATGAGTTTGTAGAATCAACCAAGGAAGTCCCATTTGGGCATGGGGTACCCCTATAAGCCAAGCTTCTTGAGGAGACACCATCGGTTGACAGGCGAATCGACTTCCCTCTCCTGCTTTTTCGGCAGCCACCACCAACGGGCACGTTCCGGAGGGAGCCCCCTTTAGTCCAATACCTTCTACAACTCTTACAAAAGTACCTAGGCTGTGTCAAGCTGTAGTTGTTGTAATAACAGAACTTAGTGTTGGGTGAACCGCAACGAGGGCAAGGTGGAGATATCTCAACATTAGGCCTCCATGCTTTTTCCATCACCAATTGGCATGGAATTCATAGGCTGCAGACTCTCTCTCTCTCTCTCTCTCTCTCTCTCTCTATCAACATGAAAACACCATTTTCTTTTAGCTTAGGAAGGTGAGAAAGAGGGATAGTGACAGAGAATGTGATACTGTTGAATGCTATATTTTGGGGTATTAGAGATGTGTGTGCAATCATGAACATGTGTGGGTGGTGTTGGGCATGGTTGTGGTCCTTGTGGACCGTTTAGGACGATCGGAGCAGCCATCCCGTAGGCTGAGACACGGTGTCGGTGTTTGGGGAATGAGGGAGATTTGGGAGGCAAAAGCCTCGATATTTCCAGATAGTTTGCTTTGAGAAACATCAAGTTTAGGTTAAATAATTAGATGATGAAATACACTATACACAAGCAAGCCTATTCACTCTCCCAAGTCCAATCCCAGTTTTTTTTTTCAACGGCGAGGGGTGTCCGGACTAATTTACACACATTTTAACTAATTTTCTCTCCGGTCCAGTCAATGTACCACCACGCCGGACTAGAATATTCACGAGGGTTAAATTTCTCATAGCCTAACCCCAAAAGATTGCCAAAATTTGAACACAAATCGTTTCAATTTACAAATCTTCTTAATTTTTTACCACTTGAGTATCCACTTGAGCCATCCAAGTGAAAACTATGTCCTCTTTCCAAGTGAAATCTCAACATTTCAACTGGGATTCGAACCAAGGACACAGAAATCCTCAAAAACCCCTCAACATAAATATGACAAACTCAGAATGAATGTGTTGCCATGGATTGATCCCATCAAAGGAAAAGAACAGACATGAAATCCCCATTGTAAAAAATTACAAATATATATATATATATATATATATATATATATATATATAAACGTTAAAACCGGAAGGTCGATGGGTTCGTGTCAAGGTCAAATTTATGTTCCACATTAAACTTGTAAAGTTGGTTGACATTATAAACTAAATACGACATGATTAATAAAAAATGTCATTATGAGCACGACACGATTAGTTAATCTTGTCAAAAATCTCTAATACAAATCTACAAAGCTCGTATCAAATTCTAGTCACATCAATAGGGCAAAGTCAAAAATTTTCACTCCATCTCTTATCGAGGCCAACACTCTGAGGTTCTAGATTTTAAGATTTACAGATAGTTTGAGATCATCATGACTGAAAGTTACAATCCATTTTTCAAGTTAGCTTTCTCCAAGTTCAAGTTCCAAATTGCATTGAAAGCAAACCTTCTTGTGTTATGACCAACATGTCTTAACATGTAAGATATAGATAAAAAACTGCTATTCACAAAGTTCCACACGTGCAATGCTTGCTTAGATTTTAGATTTCCCTAAGATGGAATGTCTAGTTGATTTGAGAAGGCGTTTGATTATATAACTAGTGGATAAAGGGAGTCTTGGATCATGGGCTTCTTGGATCATGGGCTTCTTGGATCATGTAATGTAACCTGAGGTTTGGAGTGCAGAGTGGTTGCTTTAAAAATACGAGGATTCTCTTGTGATTTCATCATTTATGAAGGGGCCTATTTAATAATTTATTGTCTAATTTCTTGGTTTGATTAAAATTTTTTACATTGAACTCTCATTATTCTAAATTAATTACAAAGTGACCCCTCAAACAAACATCGTCTCTGTTCCCGATATTTGCACATCCGAAGCACATGGTCTGTCCATGGGCAAAAAGGACTTTTCAATAGCATCTTCCTCACAAACTGAGGCATCTTCCTCACCATCCCTGGAGCTCTGTCCCTTGCCTCGGCCAATGTAACAACAAATTCAATGGCTAAATGCCTCGTACCCTCCTCCAAACTCTTAGCTTCAGCAATCTACAACATTGTCCCCACAACCTCCACAATTTGCCTCTTCAAAAACCTCGGCTCCGTGCCCGCCAACTCAATCAACAATTCCAACGTCTCACTAGCCGCGGCCTCATTCCCAGAATTCAAAGCCTCCGTCAACGTAGATATCATCAATGGCAACAAGTCCCGAAACTTGTCCAACTCTGATATAGTGTCGCACAGTTTCTTATTGATTGATTTCGTGGTTTGGGTAACACAATAGAGTTCAACAGAGAGGATTTGAGGGTCAATTGGGTTTGAGAAGAGAGATGGGAAGAGGAAGGAATTGTCGTTGTTGTTGTTGGGTGTGAGAAGTTTGCGAAGGAGAACGGCGGACATGGTACGTGACTCGGGGTTTGGGGAGAAGGACATCACATGTCACAGCTTGAGACATAGGAAATCTGGGTGGGTTTGTTTGCAGAGGTTGAAGAGAGACTCGGCTTGAGATCACTGGTCATTGGAAGTGGACATAAGGGTGGTGATTAGAGCTTCGAATTGGGTTGTGTCGTGGCCGAAGACGGAGGCGAGTTGAGCGAGCTGGAGCTGAGTTGGATCTGTCGCCATGGCTGAGTTCGAGAAGCAATCTAATTGCATTAAATTTCTGGATCAAGATGTCAAAAAATTTCGGAATAGTTGTTTTTTTTTATTTCACTAATAATAGACGACGTGTGTTGCACGAAAATAAATTTAAATAATATTTTTTTTATAAAAAATCTGAATTATATGTATAATTAAATTAAATGATAAATTAGAATTTAAATAATTAATATATTTTAATTATTACTAAATTTAATTATTAATTTATTCAATAAACTTTGAGTACTTAATCTATCATTTATTTAAGTATCTCTCCGACTTTTTTAAGCATTTGACACTAATTATATTATAAAATTATTAATTTTTATTTTTTAAAATAGATTGATTAGATCATTCATAATACTATTATATTATTGCATACCAAAAAAATAAAATATAATATATATTTGACTATGTAATTCAATCTGATAACTATATTTTTATAATAATTTAACATATATATATGATTTTATTTCTTCACATAGATATAAAAAATTGTATGTAATTGTACTACTAATAAATGAATTTAAAAGTTCTTATAAAAAAGTCCAAAATAAATTGAAAGTCAAATAGGAGTAAAAAGTAAAAATTAGGTGAAAGTACATATATTGGTGGGTATAATTGACTTTATTATAATAATTAGAGTTAAAATAAGAAATCAAAATTTTTTCGTAGATACTGACATTTATAAGTAGTATAGATTTAACATACTTTATATTCTGGTGGGGTACATGCGACTTCTGTATTAAACTAGCTCTTAACCAATCTTAATCAGAGCTAAACTTTTTTTTCCTTTTAAATTTTTTTTGTTAAACATGTAGACCAATTTATTCAATTTATGTCGATATGGATGTATATAGTTTGTGTTAATTGGTGTCTATAATAGTGGGTTGATTAGTTGAGTTCATTTGACTTGCAATGGAGTTATTAGATTGTTGGTTGATGATCTTAAGTGTGATAGACTATTCTTAGCACACATAGTAGTGTTTAAAAATTAGAAAGTGTCTGAACTTACAAATTCATTAACGGCGAATAAAATGGCAACCATTACCATAAATGACTCTAGATTTAGGATTTTACAAATGGTCATCATTTCAATTGTCAATTATCATTTGCAATTGTTGATGTTTTCGAAATCCCCCGCATGCAAGATATTAAAGGTGGAGAGATGCAAAAAAAAAAAAAAAAGAAGTAGAAGATAAGGAACACTTAAATTTACCTCGCAATGCAAACATTAAATTATTGTGTTTTCCAAAAAATTATAATACTAACGGAAATTTATTATTAAAGTAGTTTTATTTTGGTGGGTATAGTTGATATTAAAAGATGTTAATATTATAAATTATGAGATTTTGAGTTAAGGTATAATTTTCTTATTTGTCCACAAGATTGTTGTGAGGCATTTGGACCCCATTGGAACCGTCATGATACATTTATTACTCTGTGGCTGCATGAATGATAATTGAATTGCACTAAACTATATTAAAAGAGAAAGAGGGCTTGAATAGGAATATTTGCATTATAAAATCACAATTTCAAGTGACAAAAAAAAAATCAAAATTTTCAAATTTGAGGAGAAGTACATACTGTATCATTCAAGAAAAAAGATCCATGTCAAAATTAATGTGCATTATTATGACCATTGCAAACCTGATAACAACAAGTATCAATTTTTTTTTTATCAATTAGACTCTTGCTTAACGTTACAAATTTTTCCTATTACACTCTAGCTTAGTGTTTATGTTTTAATGTATGATCTTTCAAGGATAATTTAGCTACCCAACATTTCTTTGTAAAAATAAAACTTAAAAGAAAAATAGAACTCATAAGTCAATGGTCCACGTGCAATGCATGTGTGCACCAACTAGTATGTATAGAAGCGTTTATCCATTTTAGTTCACAGTCGTTGTATTGATTTTGATACTTTCATTGTCTTCATAACTATATTTTCTTTCACATAATTTGGATATTTAATCCAAATCAAATTTCCAAATTTTCCAACATTTTACAGAAATGGAAAAGTGGAAATTTTTATTGTGCCAATTATTATGGAAAATTATTAATCGAATTTGATCGAAAGTAAAGGAAATTCAACCAATTTGGTTTCCGGAACTAATAAGAAGAAATTTAAAATTGAATATTTGGACTGTTTTTTCTTTTAATAAAACTAGCAGTATTAGAAATGTATGAAAATTCAAAATTTGAAGAGAATGTTAAAAACATGTTACCAACTACAACAGAAGCCTCAATCTTTGGCGTTTAATAATAAATACATTGAAAGGTATTCGAAAATGTTTATACATTTATTAACAATGTCACTACTTAAAATGTTTTTCCACACATTTTAGGCAAAGCATATAATAGCACTCTAGACATTCAAGTACGGGATCATCACCAAAAAGCTTGCCACAATAACAGCACGCGAACCGCTTCAACTGCTTCATTGCGCTTTGATGAAACTTGAGAGGGTGTGGGTGATCTTTAAACTCATAGGTGCCCCCAAACTTGACATTTCGATATTGATAAATACATTCAGGATGAAAGGATTGATCACATTCACGACAATGGTAGATCCAATACCTTGTATTTATTTCTTCCTCACAAAAGTCACAATAGAATTCTTGAGAATGGTCAAAGAAGGGAGGATGGCTAAGAATGAGGGGATGTCTATCCCATCTATGCTTGACGGTTTGAGGGAGCGAAGCACAATTATAGCATAGTTCGAACCAGCAAATATAACATATGAAGCTGTAAGAATAAAAACGGAACCCACAAGCATTGCAATAGAACGATGTTCGATAGCTACGTTGACTTAGGGAGTGCTTGTGAGCTTCATGTACAATAGAGGTGGGCAGGAGAGCACATTTAACATCAATGGAGATATATGGACACGTGTCACACTTGTAGAAGAATCCGTTGCTGTATGATGCGCAAGCATAGCAACGGGTACGTAGATAGAATTCACTAGACTTTGAGAGCTGGATCGGGTGTTTGTGACATGGGTGTTGTATCATTCTTGATAAGTTGACACAATTTAAGTGGAGAAAGTAATCGCATTGTGCACAACAATAAAATGAGTGCGAAATCGGCTGTACACAACTGTCACATAATATTGCCTTATCGTTCAGCTCATTGTTATTTTGCATCGTGAAAAGTGTTAGCCGATGTGCATGGCTCCAATGGTCAATCTTTGGTTCGCCCTCAATCTTTTCAACGTGGAGATGTTCAACTAAACAGCTCGTCGGCAAGTGTAGTACATCAGGATCGTGGTATTTTTGATCCCTAATCTCATTTTCAAGACGACCCCTGAAACAAAATATGTACATGCATATATATATAAGTTACTTACCAATAAAAAAAGCATTACAAGGATTTTGGTTTTTTGTTTTTTTTGTTTTTTGAAGGGGAGGGGGGGATGGATAGACTCACCAGGAAGGTGTTGATGAAGTTGGGCACTTCACATGAATAGAAAATATGCATTGCACACAATAATAAGCCCAATAATATCGATTAATGGGCTTATCACAAATATAACAGGCTTGTATGAATTGGGTGAACTTTTGCTCGAGAATGAGAGGGTGATGGTGATCAGAACGGTTGATGGTGATAGGTAACAAAGCACAATTTTTATGGATACAGAATTGACAAGGAACACATAAATAGGATACATCTTTATGGTCCATACCGCAAATATCGCAAAAGACAGAGACTGGCCTTAGTAAGGGTGCTAATGGGTGCTCGTGACTTTTATGTGTAATCATGTTGCGGTCTGTCATGAAACATGATATGCAAATTGTAAAATCGCAAGTTGAACAATGGTAGTTGAATCCTTCAGCTTTCCCACAAAAACAATATATCAGTGGCAATAAAGGACCATATGAAGTATCAGATGGAAAATATTTGAGGGCTAGAAGGTGTTGGTGTATGGGGTCTTGAACTTCTCGGGGGAGTTCCGCACATCTTTTGTGCAGAAAATAATAGCATTGGGAACAACAATATGTAGGGCCTAAGATTAGTTTCCTACACGCTTTGCAGGTAACTATGTGGTCATCCCTTTGTATTTCCTTGAGGACCAATGGATGCCAATGGTCGAAATGATCCAGTTGTTCCATCTCTGTGTGAACGTATATGTGTGTGAGAGAGAGAAAGATGCCAATGGAAGGAGATATTAATATGTACACCAATCTTGAAGTGGATAGGCCAAATTTATATAGGTTCTTTGCCTTAAATTTTGAGCAAGGCATCTAATTATACAGGGTGAATCTCATTTTGTTCCTTGAAAGATATAAAAATTTTCAATTTGCCCCCTAAATAATTAATTTTCTCATATTGTCCCCTCAATGAAATAAAAACGTTATAATGTGGTCTACCGTTTTATTTTTATTTGGTCGCCCGTCTGTTTTGTGATTGCTAATTGATTGATTTGACATAAAATAGACGGACGATCAACCAGAAATAAGATAGTGGATCACATTGTAACATTTTTATTTTTTTGAGGGATAATGTGAGAAAACTAATCATTTCAGGGGCAAATTGACAATTTTTGTATCTTTCAGGGGAAAAAATGGGATTTTCTCAATTATATATGATTATGTCTTTTGACTATGTACAAGAAGGGGTTTGGAATAAGTACATTCAAAGAAAGAAATGAATATATAACAGAACTTGAAAAACACAAAAATGTTTCATGTTGGTTGATGAGAAAGAGAGGGAGGGGTGGAATTTAATCAATTTATACTACATTTAGAAGGAAGAAGATAGAATCAATGAAGGATTGGCTAAGAGGATTTCTCGACTCAATTCCACAAAATTTTTATTCCGACTACTTGGAGTGTACTTGTCTTGAACGATTTGAGATTCGAAAAAGTTTACCTATGTATAACGCTAACACAAAAAAAAGAAGAGTAATGCTAGACAGACTTAAAATATAGACTTAAAATACAGACTTGATGATGTGGATGTTGATGTGTACCAGCCATGTCATCAGCTTCTTTCAAAAAAAAAAAAAAAAAAATTTTAATGAAAGATCAGATTTAACGTTCCCACCCAACCCTTCCACCTTCCATCTTCCATCTTCCCTCTTCCCTCTCAGTCGCCTTCTCCCTTCCCTTCCCTCTTCATCTCCCTCGACTCCTGCCCATACTGGTTTGACCCACTCCGGCCATTGCAACACGGCTCCACCTCAGGCTCTCTTGTTGTTGTTCATGGCGGTGGTGTCTCCACTCGGGAGCCTCTCTCGCCCAACAATGACTCTTCCCTCTTCCCTCTTCCCTCTTCCTTCCCAGTCGTCTTCTCCCTTCCCTTCCCTCTTCATCTCCCTCGACTCCTGCCCTCTTTCTGTTTAAAAACAAATTGAACCCAAAAAATTGGGTTTTCTCCACAGTCGAAGCGGAAGTCGAAGCCAGAGTCACAGTGACAGTTGTCGGAGCCCATACATTTTTCCGTCTCTCCATCTCTTTTTTTTTCTTTATTGCTTTAATATTACAGCATACCCATTCCACTCGAGTAAGGAGGGGAAAGCTAGAATTGATTGCGTTCTCAAACTGTTCGATGAATTGCCTAATAGAAGTCATTTTGTTTGGGACATTTATGCTTCGTCAACGAGACACCACGGTGAAGTCGATTTGTTATGCAGAATTAAGTTGCAGCCTTAGAAGAAGTGATTTGTGAAAATTGTACACTTTGTTTGTGTACTCATTCAACTTGGGAGACAATAGTATTGTTGCTTAAGTAGAAGTTTATGATTGTATTTTGTTTGTGAAATTATTCAATTTGGTAGTGGAAAAGTAATGAAAAAAAGTATACTACTTTTGCCTTTTTGATGCTAAATTGGCCATGATTATGGAACTTTAAATTTTGGTTCAGAGTGCTGCCATCCTTAAGGGTCATGACCATGTTCCAGAAAAAAAATTGTACACAATGTTGTCCCCATTTTTTTTTTCAAACAAAACAAAGGAATAATTTCTCAGTTAGATGGTTTGACATTTGTGGAACCTTGTGTTGGATTGCAACAAACTTAAAAAATGCTAGATTCTGCTACATGGTTGCGTATTATGTTGGGCGGTTAACAACTCGAAGAACCTTTCAATCCTTCCAATGATTTAATAGAAGCTGTTTAATGCTACTTTTAGATAGTACTGAACACAAGATTTTTGCTGGCCTCTGCTTCCTCCTTTTTTTCTCCTCTTCTCTCTTCCCATTGTACAACTTGCTTTTGCTGGAGTTTTAAACTCAAAACTAATGCTATGTTGTACGTGATTCAAGCCCATTTGGCCAAAATGGACATACAACCTGTTCCTAAAAGAAGTGAAATATTTGCCCCTAGTAGAAGCTTTCCATTGTTTTGCATTCTTGGGTACATAAAATCTGCTGCTAGTAGGTCAACAAGTGCCATGTAAATCAAGATCCCAGCCGAAGCAGACTTGAATCGATCCATCCTAAAAAAAAGCTTTCCATGTTTGTTTATGTATCGATCCATCCTAAAAATAAGCAGCAGCCCTACCAACTATGACATGAATAATGATGAAGTGAACATGGTGACATCTGAAATTATTGAATTTGGGCATTGAAGTATAAAATTAGGATACTATGCAGCTCTGTTCTAGCATCATATTATACACTATGCTCTAAAATTTTATTTCATGATCAAATATCTCATTGTCACTTGAAGGATGAACCAACAATCTCGCCTGAACAAGAATGGTCAACGAAGGAGAGAAGTCAAGCAAACCAGACTGCTCTATTCACATGTCCCCATAAATTATAGCAAAATTGCTTAGTTGTCCTTCAATTATAAGAAACCATTCCCAAAGATCACATGTTTGAAACAAAAAAAATTCCAACAAATAATTCATTGAACAATTGTTTAAAATAAAATTGTCGCTGCAAAATCTAACACTTAAGTCCTATTATAAAATCAGGAGTATCCAAAAATAATAAAACAACTCAATTTTGGGTAACACAATGACACAAAATACTACAATCTTCATCTTGCACATATCGACGAAGGGTTCCTCCTTTACATACCTGTCATAGGAAAAAAAAAAAAAAAAAACTCAACTCTTGAATAAATGAGAAAGACTTTTTATCGAATTCTTTCCAACTTACCAAATCTACTTGCCATTTGACGGTGATGTTGAAGGCGGAATTGGCAATTCTGGATTGTCTACTACTTCTTTTGAGCTAAAAGAAGGCATATGTTGCATATCATATTCACCTTTCCAAGGATGATATTGGTTATTCTAAACCAAAAAAACAAGAAATTTCATAAATTGACATTATAGTATAAACAAAAAAAAAGATATAGAATTTCTAAAACTAATGTCAGATTGCTAACCAAGAAATAGTTTTTCATCTCATATGATTGGTTTTCATGACCTCTTTGAGTGACTCCCCATAATAAGGTCAAATTGTTCTGTCATAACAAAATTACAATAGATTAATACAAAATTACAACATATTAATTACAAATAAACTTTCACAACTTACATTATAAAGAGGCAAATTGTAGTATTGACCATCACTTTCGGCAACATTAACACTTTGGATAGTTTTCGAATCCTACATTACAGTTAATTACAAGTATGAAATTAACCATTACATAAAAAAAAATATATTAAAATTCCAAAAATGATGGTTATGTCATACCATCACAACAATGTTCTCTTGTGTTCCAAGTACGTCAACCACTTTACTAGTGGGCTGACCATCAATGTGACCAACGACATCACTTTTAGTTGGGAGGGAATCCTACAAAATATAAATTAAATAATGAATAAAAAATGTTACAAAGAATGTGAATAATTTTAATTTAGTGGTATAATTTTCATGAGATACCCTCTTTTTTTTCGTTTCCTTCTTTTTCCTGGCAACTTGCTCCACTTTTGATTGCTTCCTTTTGAATGGTGGACGACCTTTGCTTCGAACTGCCAATGAAGTAAGTATATTCCTCTCCTTTGATATATCATTTACATCACCACCAAAGCTTCTATCGACAGTTGAGTTGGGACTTGGTTCATAACTTGTAGAATCACCTTTGTATTTCTGTAATTTCTCTTTTAGATCATGTATACAATCCATCACAAATTTGCACTTATCTTCAGAATCTACTGCCAAGTCTACAACCTCATTAAAAGAATTGCACATTTTATCTAATTGTTGTGCTTCAGGTGTGGCACTCCAACAATCGTAACTAATTTTAATCTTTGTGTGACATCTTTTCACATCCTTCCTCCATCTCTGTACGATGTATTTATCAGGAAGTAAGTAAATCCTTCTACGGATTAACACTGCCACGGCATGTCTGCACAATATTCCCCTAAACTCAAACAAGCGACAATTGCACTTCACTTCACAATCTTTTTCATTAAACAAAACCTTGAAATTTGCACTCTTTCTTTTCTCTTCAGTCATGATATCCTCACATACGTCATATTCAGAAATCAAGCCATCTACTTTGACCGAGGTCAAATCGCAGTACATCTTCCCAGTCAATTCGCTTTGGAACTCCTTTAATTGCTTTAAGGTAGTCTTAGAGTTGACATACCCATCAAAGAATGAATTCATACTCTCACTTCGTTGTGTGGTAGACATTCCCGCCCAAAAAATATCTTTCACAAAGATCAGCACCCAACGACGCCTCTCACTGTACAGTTCACTCAACCAGTCATTGTTATGTAGCATGTACTTATCAATCATTCCATTCCAACTTTCCTCAAATTCAGTAGAACTTAATGAATCATAAACGGCTCTTTGTAAGAAAAATTTGATGGATTCATACTGTTTATAACCTCTCAACTTTTCAGGTAATTTCTTCATGATGTGCCATAGGCACCACCAATGCCTAGCATTTGGGAAAACATTCTCAACTGCTTTCTTCATGGCCTTGTCCTGGTCAGTTATTATGGAACGTGGAGTTTTCCCAGACATACATGCAAGCCATGATTGAAATAACCAACAAAAAGTTTCTGTATCTTCACTTGAGATCAAACCACATCCAAACAAAGTTGACTGCCCATGATGATTAACACCTACGAATGGAGCAAAGGGCATGTCATACTTATTTGTCAAATATGTCGTATCAAATGTAATAACATCACCAAATTCCTGATATGCAGCTCTACTCCTTGCATCAGCCCAAAACACATTCCTTAACCGACCCTCATTATCCAAATCCATTGTATAAAAGAAGTTTGCATTTTCACCTTGCATCTTTAAGAAGTAATTTTGTATCGCTGAAGCATCTCCTTCCCCAAGTCGTAAACGCCTTATTTTATCAATGTAGTTTCTACAATCCTTCTCTAAAAAAGAGATATTCTCATGCCCCCCTGCTTCAACCACAAATGAATTAAAATTTTTATTTATTCTAATCCCTGCCCTATCGTTCAATTCAAGCTTCCTTTTTACATTTGGTCCCATCACTCGATTGCAACGAAAGAATCTTGCTTTGCTTGGACTCACTTCATGGTTATGATCAAGCATGACAGTGTTCAGTCGCCACTGTCTATCAGCACATAAAATTGCTAGGACCTTAGCCTTACAACCTGTTCTGATGCTTGGACGCGATTTGAAAGGATTTTTGGAATTACACTCTGACTTTCCTGATCGAGAACAACAAATCGTCAAATATTTCAACTCACCATCATCTCCTTTTGTTGATGATCTTATCTTAACAGGGAACCCCAATCGCTTGCCATAATCTGTGTAGTAGTCAAATAACTCTTTTTCACTTTCAAACATCATCCCAACCTTAGGCTCATCTATATCGACCACATTTTGTATTTTAGTCTCAACATTTTTATCAATCATTTGCAAACTACTTGAACATTCTCCTTCCATTCTAAAAAAAATTAACCCCACCAAGTGCCTCTTTGATTAATCAGAGATTTCTTAACCACAATATATGCCTGAACATCACAAGAAAAATAATATGTTTATGCTCCAAAATCACCAACAAAAATAAATGGATAGAATATTAAAAAGTAAAAAGATGCAATAAACTTATAAGAAAATCAGTTCTTCAATGAATTCACATATAAGACATCCTAAAACAATAGACATAATTAATCTTTAGTAAAAAATCTAGGTTTGAGAAATTCATAACAAAAAAGCAATATGCTGTAACAGTAAAGCAACAAAGGAAAAAATGAGTAAACTTTATTTTGTATGTTCAGGATCTATATTTCGAGTATTTTTTAATGCTTTGTGTTTCTAAACTAAAAAGGAACTCTCTTTCCTATACTTCGTGTATGGTATTTGTAGTTGGATGTGTATTGACTTCTTGTGTTGAATTCAATGCTTAATGTGTGGTGCCTCGTGTGATTCATGCCTAATTTTTCCTGATTAGCTCATGTTTGCATGGTGTGTAGGTTCCGCAAGCCGAATCAGTAATAAAAAAAATTCGGATTTATGGTGTGGAAAATTTGGAGCTACTGAATCATTGTCTCCTTGCTGAATTAAGTGCAACATCTCTTGAGGTAGCAATGAGAAATCAGTTGTTTTACACTTACCAAGATGGGGACACTTACAAAAATCTTGATCGAAGCAATAACAAGAGAGCCTGAGGTGGAGCCGTGTTGCAATGGCCGGAGTGGGTCAAACCAGTATGGGCAGGAGTCGAGGGAGATGAAGAGGGAAGGGAAGGGAGAAGGCGACTGAGAGGGAAGAGGGAAGATGGAAGATGGAAGGTGGAAGGGTTGGGTGGGAACGTTAAATCTGATCTTTCATTAAAATCCTTTTTTTTTTTTTTTTTTTTTTGGGAAAGAAGCTGATGACATGGCTGGTACACATCAACAGCCACATCATCAAGTCTGTATTTTAAGTCTATATTCTAAGTCTGTCTAGCATTACTCAAAAAAGAAACATGTTCCTTAACTACACCACAAGCTAGCATCTAAAAAGCTTAAAATAGATTTGAATACCTTCACTGGTTGATGAGTTTAAAACAGAGCAAAGATTCTTTTTTCTTTTTCTTTTTTTTATAGTTTTACAAGAGTAATTATGTCAATAGTGATTGTATGCGAGATGTAAAAGAATAATACAATACAAAATCAATATGAAATTAGTCAGGTCCAAATAATTATTCTTTCAAACAAAACGAAAAAAAATGGAAAAAATATTTGGATAACACATATATCTTTATTTTGATAAGATAAATATGTTTAACTTGTATAATATGAAGAAAATATTTTGATTTTATTATTTATTGACTTGTTATTGAATGAGCATTGTAGAATTAGAGGAATTTCCTACTTGATTTTGGTACCTAGGGTATATATGTCAAATGGGTCGATTAGTTTTACACCTGCATTTCCCTTGATATTTTTTAACTCAATTTATTTTTTGGTAAATCAGTCTACATGTATTAGTGAAAAGACTCACTAATATATAAATTTGACGACATATAATTTCCAAATGAGCAAAATGGAGAAAAATAGTATTAGCGGAGATATCATTTTGATTTTTTTTAAGTCACCTGTTACTATTAATTAAATATATCAAATTCAAGTTGACTAATAATTAACTCAAATTCGAAATGATATGACTCGAATATAGTATTACTCGATTTAACCTATCCATACTCGTACTCCTCAATTCACCTAAGGTGGGCAGCTCTCTATTCCAGCTCACTTCCTTTGTAATCCCAATCATAATGTAACTTGCTCTGCCTTTGTTTTTATAAAAAAAAAAAAAAAAAAATTTAATTAATTTCTATTACATGGAAAAAAAAATATTAAAATTTTCAATTTAATATCATGTAAATTCTTATCGAATTTGATTTTTTTTTAAAGGAAGAAACTTTTGAGGGCATCTAGTTTGCTTCCATAATGGCTCAAGTGATTTTGTGCTTTAATTTATTTGTCTGTTTTAAAGCATTTCTCTCTTTTTCAATGCTTTTGCCTTTATTCCTTTCCCCACTCAGAAGACGTCCGTTTATCTTCTAGAACCTTAAAAGATATTTAAATTAATTATTTTATCCCCTAAAACATTAAAAATATTATCTTACATCCTGATTTTATTAAAATTGTAATAGTGTGCCCCATTTATCCCAATTTGGGACACAAATTTGTGAAAAGGAGCAATATTCAATTATTATCTTTGAAGGGATAAATTATAAAGTTTAGGATTAATTGCATTGGAGGTCCCTCAAGTATGTAGTTTGTCTCATTTTAATACCCCATATTTTAAATGTATTATTTTGGTCCCTAAAGTATTGAATATGTTTCTACATGGTCCATCAAGCAAACAACTTCCAAATTACTACCGATTTTTTTATTATAAACTTATCACGTAATAGTTAAATATAGGTAAAAAAATAATTTAGATAAATGTTGACTAAATTTCTACCCAAATTTTAGTCAAAGAGTTACCCAAATTACACAATTTTGATCATAAGTTATCCAATTTTTTGTTAAAAGATACTCATATTACACATTTTTGGTCAAAAGTTATTCAAATTTTAGTCAAGAGCTACAAAAATTATTTTTTGTCCATATTTAGGTATCACGTGATAAGTTTATGATAAAAAATCGTTATCAATTTAGATGTTGTCTGATTGTGGGACTATATAGAAACATAATCAATACTTCAGGGATCAAAATGATGCAATTAAACTATTGGAGACCAAAATGAGATAAATCTCATACTTTAGAAACTTCTAGTGCAATTTACCCTAAATTTTAAAACTTTTTGGTTGTGAAGTTTTAATAGCCGTGAATTTATGCTGCTCCTGTCATAACTCTATCCTCCACTGGGGGTTAGGGGTGCAATTTGGACGGGCCAACCTAAATTTAACCCAAATCTAACTCAAAAAAAACAGGATTTGGGTTAGAATTTTTAATATGTGGGTTGGACCTAGGCAAAAAAATCTCAACCCAAATTAAATTTGGGCAAGTCTCGGGTTGTCGAGTTCAACCCGAATATTAAAATCGGGTTGAACTCGAATATACATAAATATATAAATATATTTAACTAGAGTTAGTATTTATCTTTACTCTTTAGAGTTCAGACTTTCACTTCACTTTAAGTATTCATCTCTGCATCTCTATCACTCTTATTATGAACCAAAACTAAAAGAAAAATAATAACACAACAAAATAGAAAAAATAGAACACAAAGATTTACGTGGTTCGGCTCAACAAGTAAGTCTATGTCCACGAACAAAACACAGCGGCAAGAATTCACTATTAAAGATTGGAGATTACAAAGTTCTCGAAACAAAGACAAGAGAACATCAACCTGCTCTATTACAATATTTATATTGGACCAAAAAATAGAGCAAATCCAAATCTTCATAAAGGAAGAATCCTCGTCGTCAATCCCATAGCAGCCACTGATCACGTTGCTGCCACTTTAAAGCTTCCGGAGAAAACCTTAGTATTAAGTTATCAAACTCATTAAGTCCAAGAAGTAAAAAATTGCACCAAGCAATTACATGTTGGACTTTTCGACACTTACCCAATGAAAACATCTAGTCCATCTATAATACATGAACTAAGGACTTAGGTTCCAATATTAATACTTAGAGTCAACAAATTCAATCTCAACGGGCTACCCATGGTAAATCTTTAAATAAAATCCAATTAAGACTTCGAATACAAGTCACACAATAACTCTCAGATCCCTCTCTCACTTGTCACTCCTCCTTCTCTCAACCCCTCTTTTAATCGTCACTCGTCTGAGTCGTTTTAGACTCTCAACCTCCCTCTCTCACTCGTCACTCCTCCTTCTCTCACTTCCTCTCTCTTCATCTACGTCTCGCCCTCCATCTCATATTACTTGAAAAAATTAGATCTACACTTCAAAAAATCAATCGGAATTAAATAACTCAAATTCAACCCAAGCCCGCCCGAATAAAACTCGGACAGTACTCGGGTTGAGTACCTCGGGTTGAAGTATGGTTAGAGTTAAGATTATGGTTGAAAATTATATACTTAAGGTTGGACTAGAGTTGACTTTTCAACTCGTTCGAGATACACCCCTACTGTGGTTACGAAGGGTGTGTAGGGGCGTAAAGTAATAGTATAAGCCAAATGGATCAAAGTCAAAATAAAGCAAGACCAATGGTATTGATCACGATGTGGCTAACAATTAAGACTCATCGTTTCACCATTACCTCTACTGTTTTTTGGTTTAATCTCATCAGTTAGCACTACAAATGATCATTTTTCCTGTTTCAAAAAAATAAATAGAAAATTAATAATAAATCGTAAAAATATTGATTTTAGTGTTGTCAACTTTCCTAAGATTGTCATTTTCATATTTTGGAATTTTCATAAAATTTGGAATATACTTCTGTTTTGAAAACGTTTAAAGTGTTTTTATGAACTCAATTTATTCGAGTAACATCACTTTTTAATTTCGTGCCATATGCATTCTTGTCGAATTTGAGACTTTTTGTAGCCATCATTATTATTATTATTAGAGTAATGTTACATGAACTTAAAAATTAAAATTAAAAACTAGACTTGATAATCACAACCATTAAATAGGTAATAAGTCATAATAAATGTTAGGACCCATAGTGAAATCAATTATTATAATTATCAAATCTAATTTTTAAGTACATATAACATTCCTCGATGATGAAACTTACAATGTCTTATGAGTGGGGAAAGGAACAAAAGCAAAAGCACTGATAAAGAGGGCAATGCTTGAAACCGACAAGGAAATTAAAGAACATAATAAGTTGCCTTCAAAAGTCTCTTCTTAAAATTGCTAAGAAATTTTAGACTAACAACAATTTCTTATCTTACAATCAAACCAATCACCTATAAAACTTACATAAAATAAAATTTTACTTGATCTAGATGTAATAATTATAATAATGATAAGACTAATGTTATTTGGACCTAAAAATTTGATGTAATTTGCTGACATAAATGATGGGTCAAGTTCAAGGGCCCAACTCATGTTATAAAGCCCAATCCGAGTTTATAGCCCAACTCTAAGAGATCCAGCAAGTCCCGCCCAATGTGGTCAACTCGATCAAGCTCATCAGGCTCAAGGAGCTACATCAGCAGGGAAGCATGAAAGGGTCATCCAAAAGCCTCCTCCTAGCCACCTTGGAGTAAGGGTCATCCAAGAGTCTCCTCCTCGCCACCTTGGAGTAAGGGTCATCCAAGAGCCTCATCCACGTCGCCTAGAGAGAGTCAACATTCTCTCATTTATTGACCGAGTCCTTTGGAGTGCACCTTAACTCTCTTGCCCGTTGAGAAGAGGAGAGGTCGCCAAGACATTTAACTACTATTAAAGTAGTCTCAATCCGTTGTGACCGCTGGATCAGCTACTAAGTTAATACCCATTATGAGGCAACTACTATAACATGTAAGCCCTACCAACACTTGGGGGCATCACACTCATCCAGGCAAATCCCTCATCTCCCTGTAATTCTCCGCTCTCTCTCTCTCTCTCCACACCGGAATTAATAAAATACCGACGACCCTTGCCATTCAAAGTGGACGTAGGCCACGTTGGCCGAACCACTATAAACCTTGTCTTCTCTCTTTCTCTCTACTCTATTGCACTTTTATATTACTTAATTGACAGGTGGTGTGCAAACCAATTTTGTGCATCATCAATAATGATGTTATTTCATTAGAACCATTGGATCAACAACATATTTCAATGTTTGATGGGACCCATAGTCAATACAAAAGTCATAGTAAATTAGATCTGAATTTATGCTGCTTTTCTCATAACTCAGTCTTCCACAAGGGGTACAAAGATTGTGAGAAGGGCAGCAATGGAGGTGGTAAAGTAATTGTATAAGCTAAACGGACAAGAGTCAAAATAAAACGAGACTAGTATTGATCATGATGGAACTAACAATCAACACTTATCATTTTACCATGAGCTCCATTGTATTTCAATCTAATCCCATTGTTTAAATCTGCAAACTATCGTTTTTGCTGTTTGGAAAATAATTAGAAAATTAATAAAAAATTATAAAAAAATATCGATTTCAGTGTCATCAACTTCCCTGAACTCCATTCGACACTATTTTTATTTCAATTAATGAGATTGTAATTTTCATAAAATTAGGAATATACTTCTATTTTGGAAACATTTAAAGTATTTTTATGTACGAGATTTATTCATCGAATAAAATCACTTTTCAACGAGTTTCTCTTCTTTTCCTTTGAGCCAATCTTTGTGTGCACTCTATACACACAAAACAAAAACAAAAAAACAAAAACAAAAAACAATGATTTTTTTTTTTATGTTACTTAGGATTTATCTGATAACATTAATTATTTTGCAAGAATGTGACAACGGAAAAAGCAAATGTGGAATTAACAACTATTGTTTAATTTTCCATGCACCAGCCAATAACTCTAATTTTGCTAAAAGTGGAAACATGGCATGGTATGTTAACTCGTGACAGTAGTATGCACAAACGATCTTATCATATGTGATGATGCACAAATTAATTTTATACATCACTTGTCAAGTAATTAATACAATAGATAAATGTAGTAATGTAAAAGAGAAGATCAACACACAAAAATAGAGTGGTTCAATTTATTGTTGTTTGGGTGTAGGGGTGAGAGCAATGAGAGCTCAGATGCTCAAGATGCAACGCGCAAGATGTCAAATGACCCCCATCTAACATCGGCGAGGTTTACAATTTATAGGCGTTTTCTAATAGATTAAGGGTAATATCAATAACAAAAAGGCTAGTTTGGTGGAGGTGACACCATCCTCGCAACAGATAAGGCAGTTGTGAAAAGGGAGTGGCGATTTCCTCAAAATTAGGTCTTCGGATGGCGTGACTGATTTCTTCACTTCAGGATGACGTGATTAACTTCTTCGCTTTAGGATGATGTGGCTGATTGGGCTCTTATGAGCCTGCTTAGATCTGAGTTTGTTCTGGGTCAAATCCATTGGGCCTTATCTGGGCCGGGCCCATTATTTGAGTTGGGCTAAATCTGGGCCCTGCCCATCAATACGTGTCTTTGACTTTTCTCGTTCGATGCTTGCCAAAGATAACAATTCATTTCTCATGTCACCGGTTTCTCTCTCTCTTAATTTAAAAGGATACTTCATTATTTTATACTCAAAGTAAGAAGCTTCTCAACCCAAAACACAACAACAAACGAAATCATTTAGATCCCGACGGCTTATTTTATGACTTATTATCTTTCATCTTTTTAATCACACTAATCTACCTATTTATATTGAACTTGGTAATCATGCTAAACGATCTAACCATAATATACATGTCTTAAGAAATAGCCATTATTTAAGCACTCATGCGTGGGTACCAAAATAGAAATATTATTATTTATTAAGCAATGTTATTTTAAATTAATTTATCAGACAAATTTATTGACCTAATCAATCATTATCTTGAGATTGACTGTGAGTCTTAACTCCAAGTATCTTGGCTCGTAGCAGTAGCTTATTTAATTTTTTTTAATTTTTTTTTTTATTTGTGTGTGGGCTAACTTATGTGCACCTCAGTTAAACATTTGATTGAAATTATTGATTATTACTTCAAGTAAATACTATGTAGTATGTACTAAGTTTAAAATAAGAGACTGAGTTCAGGCTTCATTGAACCCAATTCGAATTCTAGCCCGAATTACGTAACCCGAATCCTACCAAAATTTTAACGAAAAATTTGTCCGAATTACGTAACCCCAATTCAACTCGAACCCGCCCAAATTAAACTTTGGCAATCTGGTTGAGATTGGGTTAGAGTTAGGGTTAAGATTAGAGTTAAGAATTATATACTTAGGTGGTGTTTGGATCAAAAAATTTGGGGGGATTATAAATGAGATTGGATTAAAATAGTGAATGGACCCACTTATCCTTAATTTGGTTGAACAAATTGAAATGGGATTATAGGTGGGATTCAATTCCTCGCCTAGCGTTCCTGTGACAGATAATCCATCTCACACAGGATTATCTCAACCCATGTGAATGGAGGTATTCAAAATCTAGTGAAGGGGATAAATGGTAAAATTACATAAACAACCCTTAAACAGTCTTTTTTGGTAGGGTGCTAGCAAACTTGGTAACTCATGTCAATATATTTTCAGATCAAAAGAATACTGAAACCAAAAAATCAGCAGAGGAAAAAAAAACTATCAAATGATCTTCTAACACAAATACAAAGGAGAAGAGCATCCAAAATATGGAACGTGAACATGGATCTTTCGCACGGACATCTCTCTCTCTCTCTCTCTCTCTCTCCACTGAATAAAGATAATAACTTTACACAAAAAAATGGAAACAAATGGTAGTGTCAACAGACACGGGAATAACACGGACCTCTCTCTTTTGTCTTCTTGCCTCTCACTCATTGGTTTTGCTTTCTCTGCTTTTCCTTTATCTGCTAAATAGAGAGGTTGGGACTCTATCTTCTTCGGATCTCATAATTAGATCTTCTGCAACAAATTTGGGAAGACTTCATCTGTCTATTGGAATTCCACTCTCTCGTTTCCCATCTGAATCACACGTTTACCAAGGCTGAATATTCGTCGTCTACCAAGCTCTTCACCTCTGATTAACTATCCCTGCGCTCTATCTTCACTGCATATCTTCATTGGGAAGAATATTCGTGGTCTCTGGTTTGAACCAGGAAAGAATTCGTAGAGACCTTAGGAAATCTCTGGTGAATTTTTCAGAAACTGGAACTGAATCTAACTGCCTTGCATTGGAATTAGTTGATCTGATTACAGAGACCCCTTATCAGTTGCCCCTTGATTCCCCTTGATTCTCTTTCATTCGCTCATTTTCTAGATTCTTCTCTCTCTCTGTCTCACTTTTTCACTCTAGCAGATCTGAAGCCGAAGCATCTAGATCTCTCTCCACGATAACCCAGGGAAGATGAGGAGTTAAACCAAAATAAAATCCATTTTATACCCTACTGGTTCGGTTCTTTTGCACCTAAACCCCATTATTTTGAAATTAACACATAACTCTCTTATACTTTTGAACTTAATTGCTACCGTTAGAAATTCTCTCTCAATTGACAAAATGTAGCATGCAAGCACATGATTTGAGAGTAAGTGTGTGAAAATATTTGGTCTAAATCAACTTTGAATGAAATGGTTTGGGTCTCATTAAAAAATCACAATTGTTCTGTGGTGTTGGGTCTTATTAAATCTTAAATTTTTAAGATCTTAAAAATTTTATGATCATCCATTTATTTCCTTATATATGAACTCCTAATCAAATTAACATTTTAAGTATAGCAACATATTTTAAATTGACCTGATTTGTGCTATTAATTCAGGCAATAATATTAAAATGCCCTAAAATTCATGGAAAATAAATTTCATTTGGATCATTGAAAAAATTTAATATGCTTCGGATTAATTTTGCTATTTATTGAAAAAAAAAATTAACTTTTATTTTTAAACACACAACTTCAGATTTTATAGAAAGAATCAAATAACGACTTAGGCATGAATTGTATCGATTTGTGTATTATTTTTCTGTTGAAAATTATTTTATTTTTTTTTGCATGACGCATATGATTTTTTTTATTAATATTGTATTGTAAAAATTATATTAAATAAATGAACAAAATATTTATTGATTCATATTTTTTTTTCCTAAATAATCCAATACTAATGGATTGGACTTTTTTTCATTCAATTCCAAACATGGTATAGGATTGGTTAACATTATTTTACACAATAGTGCAATAGTCATTTTAGTATATTTTATCTTCACATGTGAATGGGACCCACAAACCAAATGAAACCTATCTAAAGATGGGATAAGATTTGAATCCGAACTTTATAATCATCTAATCCAGACCACTTTGCATTGGGTTAGATTAGGTTTGGATTCAAATCTAATCCAATCCAATCCTCTCATAGTGATCCAAACACCGCCTTGGGGTGTTTGGATTACCGGATTTGGGGGGGATAATAAAGGGGATTGAGTTAAAATTATCTTGGGATCCACTTATCCTTGATTTGGCAAGACAATTTTAAAAAGGATAATCGCAAACTTCAAAAAATCGGGCCGAATGACTAGGAGGGAAATATCCCCTCAATGCCGGATAAAGATACCCCACCTTGGTGGTGTTTAGATCATCATGGGAGGATTAGATTTGAATCCGAACTCAATCCTACCCAATGCAAAGTGATCCGGATTGGAGGATTATAATGTTCGGATTCAAATCTTATCCCATCTTTGGATAGGTTTCATTAGGTTTGTAGGCCCCATTCACATGTGAAGATAAAACATACTAAAATGACAATTTCATCCTTGTGTAAAATAATGTTATCCAATCCTATACTATGTTTATCATGGAATGAAAAAAAATCCAATTCATTAGCATTGTCATATTTACGGAAAAAAAAATATGAATCAATAAAATATGCATTTTTACAAAATATTGTAATAAATATTTTGTTCATTTATTAAATTTAATTTGTACAATACACTTTTACTCACAAAAATCACATGCATCATGAAAAAAAAAATTTAATTTTGAACACAAAAACAATACACTTTGATACAACTCAAGCCTAAGTTGTTATTTATTTATTTCTAAAAAATCCGAAGTTGTGTGTTTAAAAAATAAAACTTAATTGTTTTTTTTCAATAAATAGGAAAAGTTATCCAAACCATATTAAATATTTTCAATGACTGAAATGCTATTTATTTTCCATGAATTTTAGGGCATTTTAATATTATTGCTTGAATTACAAGCACAAATCATGTCAATTTAAAATATGTTGCTTTAATACAAATTTTAATTTTTTTTAGATTTCATGTATAAGGAAACAAATGGATGAGCATAAACTTTTTAAGATCTTACAAAATTTAAGAAGTAATGAGACGCAACACCAAATAACAACTAATTTTTTTTAATGAGACCCAAACCCTTTCATTCAAAATTAAGGTAGACCGAATATTTTGACACACATACTCTCAAATCATGTGCTTGTATGCTACGTTCTGTCAATTAAAACATAATTTGTAACGGTAGCAATTTAGCTCAAAAATTGATTTGGATGAGAAGGTACTTGAAAATAATAATATAATAAAAAAATAAGTCCATAAAATAAATTGTACTTATTTTATGGAACAACATTCTGATTCAATATATTATTATATATACTTGTTAATAATGTGCTAATGTTTATTACCTTTTTTTTATGAGCGTTGTGCAACACTAAATTCATCACAATATATTACTTTTTTTTTAGAAAGAATGATTTTATTGCTTTCGGTAAAAATTACAAGTAAGAGGGATCAACTTCACCTCACCCTTACAAACAAATACAACAAAGAATCAACAAAAAAACAACATGAGAATCCTCCCCTCAAACCTCCTTCTGCACCTCTTCTTCCAAACCTGCCAATAGACAATCAAAGGAACAGCTCTAATTAATTCATAGCTCAAAGAAGAGCACTTAAAAACTCTACTCAACCTCCTCATTCTGATTGGAGGATCCTCCCCTATATAACTTGAAACCCCAACACCCCAGTCAATTTACTTCAAACAGATTGTGCAAAAGCACAGTCTATAAACAATAGAGAAAAATCCTCCAGACCTTGGCAACATAGAGAACACCTACTTACCAGAGGAACCCCCATCTCCTGCACACAAACATCCAAAGATAAAGCCCTCCTAAAAATCTTCCACCCAATCAATTTAACACTAGGAGAAATATTCTGCTTCCAAATAGCACCTGCAGTAACACTCTGCACCCCTTGAACTCTGATTAACTCCCAGATAGATTTTACAGTAAATAAACAAGACTAATGCAATTGAGGAAATTCATCCTATTTACATTTTATCCATGCAATAAAGCTAACAATCACAACCATTTGGCCAAACATAATCAAACAAAACCCACTAATTGAGAACAATTCAAAGAACAACTTAAAGGCCATAAATACATACAATCACAACTCAATTTTGCTAAAAAAAACACAAAAAATCTTGAGAAAAAACCCAATTTCAATCATGAATTATGACATCGAAGATCCAACTGTAATTTTTACACTCGGATGCAAACTTACTCCAATTCAGGTTTTCAAAACAACATATCAACAACTATTTAACTAACATAATCTAGATTCGTTCGTCACATCCACACAGAGAGAGAGAGAGAGAGAGAGAGAGAGAGAGATCTATTCGTCAGGAGTGAGAGATAGCCAGATCCTCTCATCGTTCGTAACCTATTGCTTAGGAACAGATCACAAAAAAAAAAATGACAACAAAGTAGATCCGAAAAAATAAAAATCGAGTAGGACTGCTCCACTTTAGACAAGCAAAATTGCTTGGAGCATCGATTAAACCATCAAGACAATCTTGGCTCCAAGAAAAAAAAAAACTTCACCCATCCCAACCTTAACAAATGAACCAAGACAATCTAGGCATAGCACCTAAAAAAAAAGATAAAGGAGAAGGTTTTTTTCGAAAAAACTTACCTCGAAAACAATTCGATCATCCTCCACCCAATCGTCATTGCTCGAGAAAGACACCACGGTGGAGAGAGAGAGAGACAGAGACAGAGTGAGGGGGAAGAAAAACATACCTCTTTCTTCCTGCTCCATGCGCCGTTATCAGAGAGAGAGAGAGACGGGAGAGTGGTTGGGTGAAATGAAATGTTAGACAAAAAAGTGAAAACCCCAATCAATTACTGTTAAAGGGTATTTCTGTAAAATGGCGAATCAATCCTATCAGCAAGATTTGAATCCCACATGATACATGGGTTACATTTATCCGCTTCAGAGGGGATTGTGGCCTCCTATCACTACGGCCGATGAATTGAAAGACAACAATTATCTCTCCCAATTTTGCACATCCAAAACAAGGATAACTGGGGCCCACACCTTAATATCCAATCCAACATGGTGTATACCCTTTATCCAACCATCCAAACACCACCCTTAAGTTTGGGATTTGTTTCCTACCAACAGATAATTGAGTAATTTATGCAAACACCCCCCAAAAGTAACTTTCTAGGGTTTTTATCCCTTCACCCACATTTCAACCCCACTACACTGGTCCCCCCATGAACTGCGACCGGCACCCATCGGTCTCCCCCCACATGCTCGAAGGTATGCCTCTCTCTCTCTCTCTCTCGTTGAGATCTCCAAACTAGGAACAAAATATTCAACATTTTCTTGTTCAGATTTTGTGGTTGTTCCTCTAGCATAGTCTTTGATTCAGGCCCTCTGTTATTCCTCTCCCCCCCATTCTTTCTCTAGGCACCCCATTTTCGCTGTTATCCTTCCATCTCAACACACACGCACAAACACATAAACACACACACAGTAGCATAAATGAAAAGAGATTTGGAAGAAGTAGCTTTCATGGGATGATTGCATGGTAAGATTATTTTCTGGGTAATGCCACCACTTGGAGCGGGGAGAGAGAGAGAGAGACATAGGACTGTGTGCTCGCTACGACTATGCTGCAAATTATTTTAGACCCATCTCAAGCCCATCTGACTTTACTTGAAAAACTACAATAACGTCCCTTGTTGTTTAGTTTATACATACAAATGCAACATCGACTATTTTGGTCATGAATTGTATGCATTAAAAATTTTAAAAAATTGTTTTGGTTGGGATGGGTGAAGTTTTTTTTTTTTTTGGAGCCAAGATTGTCTTGGTTGAATCGATGCTCCAAGCAGTTTTGCTTGTATGAAATGGAACAGACCTGCTTGATTTTTATTTTTTCGGATCTACTTTGTTGTTACTTTTTTTTTTTTTTATGATCTGTTCCTAATCAATATGTTACGGACGATGGACGATGAGAGGATCTGGCTATCTATGTGTGTGTGTGTGTGTGTGTGTGTGTGTGTGTGTGTGTGTGTGTGTGTGTGATGAATAGATCTAGATTATGTTAGTTAAATAGTTGTTGATATGTTGTTTTGAAAATTTTAATTGGAGTAAGTTTGCATTCGAGTGTAAAAATTGGATATGGGTCTTCAATGTCATAATTCATGACTGAAATTGGGTTTTTTTCTCAAGATTTTGTGTTTTTTTTAGCAAAATTGAGTTGTGATTGTATGTATTTATGAGACTTTAAATTGTTCCTTGAATTGTTCTCAATTAGTGGGTTTTGATTAATTATGTTTGGCCAAATGGTTGAGTTTTAACTTTTATTGCATGGATAAAATGTAAATAAGTTGAATTTCCTCAATTGCATAAGTCTGGTTTATTTACTGTAAAATCTGCCTTGGAGTTAATCAGAGTTCAAGGGGTGCAGAGTGTTACTGCAGGTGCTATTTGGTAGCAGAATATTTCTCCTAGTGCTAAATTGATTGGGTGTAAGATTCTTAGGAGGGCTTTATCTTTGGATGTCTGTGTCCAAGAGGTGGGGGTGCTCTTCTTTCAGCTATGAGTTAATTAGAGATGTTCTTTTGATTGTCTATTGGCAGCTTTGGAAGAAGAGGTGCAGAAGGAGGTTTGAGGGGATAAAAATGAATTCTCATGTTTTTTTGTTGATTCTCAATTGCTTGAGGCTTCAGGCTTTTCGTATAAAGATGTTGCTGCTGTAGGATAAATGTGGATTTCCTGTCTTCAAGAAGAGGACAGCTTTGGTGATGAATCCTTAGCTAAGAGTTGCAGCTGTATAAAGATTTGGAGAGGAAGAGATTTTTTGAGATTTTATTTTTTGTTGTATTTGGTTTGTAAGGGTGAGGTGAACCTGATCCCTCTTACCCACGGGGGCTTAGCAGAGTTGGTAAGGCGCTCTGCTAGCTTAACCAAAGGTCTCAGTTTCGAGCCTTTGGGAACGCAGCAGCCTTAAACCTGTGAGGGAGAGCTTTGCCACCCGAAAGGGTCCTACCCGGCTCGAATCCGGATTTAGTCGGGGCCCAATGTGGTCTCCGGATACCGGATGGTCAGACCAAAAAAAAAGAAGCTGATCCCTCTTGTAATTTTTACCGAAAGCAATAAAATTATTCTTTCTAAAAAAAATGTAATATATTGTGATGAATCGAGTGCTGCACAATGCTCATCAAAAAAAATTAAAATTTTTTTTTTTTTTTTGACACCTTACCCATCTAAAGTTGGTATAGGATTAAATTATATATTTGTCCAAAGAGTGCAATGGTCATTTCACCAACTTTTATTTGGACATGTAAATGGGGTCCACAAAACAAATGTTCTCCATCCAAAATAAGGATAGGATGAGATAGGAATGAATCAACCCAGACTATTTTGCATTAGATTGGATTGGATTCGGATTTAAATCCAATTCAACCCAATCCTCCTATGGGTATCAAAACACCCTTTTAGGATTGACCCCTCAACCCGTCCAAATTGCACCCCTATTGATAATGAGCAGCAACCTGTTGGACCTTATTTTGTTCATTTCTCAAAGATACACACATGGTTGTCCAAGAACATTACCATCACGGAACAATCTAATCGCATTGAATTTCCGGATCAAGATGTCAAAAAATTTTCAGAATAGTTGTTTTTTATTTCATTTGACATACCTTATATTCTTGTGGGATACATGTGGCTTTTATATTAAGCTAGCTCTTAATCAATTTTAAACAGAGCTAAACTTTTTTTTTTCCTTCCAATTTTTTTTTTGTTAAACATGTAGAACAATTTATTCAATTTACGTCGTTATGGACATACATAATTTGTGTTAATCGGTGTCTATAACAGTGGGATGATCAGTTGACTTCATTTGGCTTGTAATGTGGCTATTAGATTGTTGGTTGATGATCTTAATGTGATAGATTATTTTTAGCACACGTAGTAGTGTTCTAAAAATTAGAAAGTATCTGAACTTACAAATTCAGTAACGACAAATAAAATAGGAACCATCACCATAATTAATATGGAGTCGAGTATATTACAAACCATATATATTGACTATTTTGATAAACACCCCATCGCGTTGATAAGCTTTTTCTAAATTTTGCTTCTAGGTTGTTCATTCTAGGAGTAACTATGACAATAGTGGTTGTGTTAATGCAAAGAACGAAACTATGACCATTCTAATGAAAGAAGAGAGTGTCAAGGTTAAGCTAGAAAACACTAGCAGAGAAAAGTAAAAAAAAGTTGTGTTTTGTTTTGGACAGATTAAATCACAATTTCAAGTGACAACACAAAAATCAAAATTTTCAAATTTGAGGAGAAGTATTTTCAAATGTGCATTATGACCATTGCAAACTTGTTAACAACGAGTATCAATTTTTTTATCAATTAGACTCTAACTTAACGTTACAAATTTTCCTATTATACTATGGCGTAGTGTTTATGTTTCAATGTATGGTCTTTCAAGGATAATTTAGTTACCCAACATTTCTTTGTAAAAATAAAACTCATAAGTCAATGGTCCATGTGCAATGCATATGTGCACCAACTAGTATGTATAGAAGCATTTATCCATTTTAGTTCACAGTCGTTGTATTGATTTTGGTACTTTCATTGTATTCATTATTATATTTTCTTTCACATAATGTGGATATTTAATCCAAATCAAATTTCCAAATTTTCCTACATTCATTTTACGGAAATGGAAAATTGAAAATTTTTATTGTGCCAATTATTATGGAAATTCAACCAATTTGGTTTCCGGAACTAATAAGAAGATATTTAAAATTGAATATTTGGACTGTTTTTTCTTTTAATAAAACTAGCAGTATTAGAAATGTATGAAAATTCAAAATTTGAAGAGAATGTTAAAAACATGCACTACAACAAAAAGCATTTTTTGCGACGATTTTTTTGCGACGATTTTAAATTTGTCGCAAAAAGTTAACTATTAGCGACGATTTTCTAATTTTGTCGCAAATTTCAATTTTTGGCAATTTTTTCGCGACGTTTTTAAAAATCGTCGCCAATAAATTTTTACTCCAATTAAAAATTTTAAAGAATAACAATTAAATTGATTTTTCGCGACGTTTTTAAAAATCGTCGCCAATAAACTTTTTACGCCCATTAAAAATTTTAAAAAATAACAATTAAATTGATTTTTCGCGACGATTTTTAAAATTCGTCGCCAATAAACTTTTTACTCCGATTAAAATTTTTAAAAAATAACAATTAAATTGATTTTTCGCGACGTTTTTCAAAATCGTCGCCAATAAACTTTTTACGCCCATTAAAAATTTTAAAAAATAACAATTAAATTGATTTTTCGCGACGATTTTTAAAATTCGTCGCCAATAAACTTTTTACTCCGATTAAAATTTTTAAAAAATAACAATTAAATTGATTTTTCGCGACGTTTTTCAAAATCGTCGCCAATAAACTTTTTACTCCGATTAAAAATTTTAAAAAATAACAATTAAATTGATTTTGCGCGACGTTTTTTAAAATCGTCGCTAATAAACTTTTTACTCCGATTAAAAATTTTAAAAAATAACAATTAAATTGATTTTTCGCGACGTTTTTCAAAATCGTCGCCAATAAACTTTTTACTCCGATTAAAAATTTTAAAAAATAACAATTAAATTGATTTTTCGCGACGTTTTTTAAAATCGTCGCCAATAAACTTTTTACTCCAGTTAAAAATTTTAAAAAAATATCAATTTAATTTGAATGTTAATTTAATGAAATTCAAAGTCGATTTGATGAAATTACATGTTAATTTGATGAAATTAAATATCAATTTGATAAAGTGAATATTAATTTAATGAAATTGAATGTCAATTTGATAACTCGAATGTTAATTTAATGAAATTGAAAGTCGATTTGATGAAATTACATGTTAATTTGATGAAATTACATGTTAATTTGATGAAATTGAATGTCAATTTGATAAATTGAATGTTAATTTGATGAAATTGAATGTCAACTTGATAAATCGAATGTTAATTTAATGAAATTGAAAGTCGATTTGATGAAATTACATGTTATCTTGATGAAATTGAATATCCATTTCATGAATTGAATGTTAATTTGATGAAATTGAATGTCAATTTGATAAATGGAATGTTAATTTGATGAAATTGAATGTCAATTTGATAAATCGAATGTTAATTTAATGAAATTGAAAGTCGATTTGATGAAATTACATGTTAATTTGATGAAATTGAATATCTATTTCATAAATTGAATGTTAATTTGATGAAATTGAATGTCAATTTGATGAAATTGAATGTCAATTTGATAAATCGAATGTTAATTTAATGAAATTGAAAGTCGATTTTGATGAAATTACATGTTAATTTGATGAAATTGAATGTCAATTTGATGAAATTGAATGTCAATTTGATGAAATTGAATGTCAATTTGATAAATCGAATGTTAATTTAATGAAATTGAAAGTCGATTTGATGAAGTTACATGTTATCTTGATGAAATTGAATATCCATTTCATGAATTGAATGTTAATTTGATGAAATTGAATGTCAATTTGATAAATGGAATGTTAATTTGATGAAATTGAATGTCAATTTGATAAATCGAATGTTAATTTAATGAAATTGAAAGTCGATTTGATGAAATTACATGTTAATTTGATGAAATTGAATATCTATTTCATAAATTAAATGTTAATTTGATGAAATTGAATGTCAATTTGATGAAATTGAATGTCAATTTGATAAATCGAATGTTAATTTAATGAAATTGAAAGTCAATTTGATTTGAATGTTAATTTAGTGAATTAAATGCTTATTAGAAAAAATTGAATGTTAATTAGAAGAAATTGAGTGTTAATTTGGTGTTAATTTGATTAATTGAATATTAATTTGGTTTTAATTTGATAAATTAAATTTTAATTGAATGAAATTACATGTTAATTTGATAAATTACATGTTAATTTGATGAAATTGAATGTCAATTTGTTAAATCTGAATGTTAATTTGATAATTTGAATGTTAATTTGATGAATTGAGTATTAATTAAATGAAATTGAAAGTTTATTTGATTAGTTTAACGTTAACTAGTTGAATCTGAATGTTAATTTTGTTTTAATTTGATAAATTAATTTTTAATTGAATGAAGTTACATGTTAATTTGGTGTTGATTTGATAAATTACATGTTAATTTGATGAAATTGAATGCCAATTGGTCAAATCTGAATGATAATTTAATGAATTGGGTGTTAATTGAATGAATTGAAATGTTTACTATCTGCGACGTTTTTTGAATTTTGTCGCAAATTTCCTTTTTTGGCAATTTCATTTGCGACGTTTTTTGAAAAACGTCGCGCAAAATGTGGTTCCCTCCCAATTTATTTTTGGCCCGAAAGATGGCGGGAGTTGAATAAAATTATTAATTGCGACGTTTTATAGTCGTCGCGCGCCGAATAAACTGATTTTCTGTCCTTTTTCACTTTCCACGTACCACAAAATCCCAACCGTACATGCCATCCCTCAAAACCAATCCCAGCCATTTATTTCAATAACCCAACATCCACCGCAGGATCTCATTAATCCAACGGCCTGAAACAAGCTTCTGGATCATTTTTTCTCTCCAAACCCTTATACCACTTCTCCTTTCGGGCCGCCTCTCCCAGACTGCTTGTGCCACACTCGTGCTAGCACTCTGCATCTCCATTTCTCTCTCTCTTTTCATTCTCTCAAGGTTCGGATTCACAGATCTCTCTCACCATTCAATGCAACTCCGATCTCTACTATGAGAGATACATTTATATACGTTTTTGTGTGATTTGATCTGAATCTGAAATGATTGTGTTTGAAATTGGTGCAGAACCACTGCCATGGGGAAGTGCTACCCAACTGTGAGCGAGGAGTACAAGATCGCCGTCGAGAAATGCAAGAAGAAACTGAGAGGCTTGATAGCCGAGAAGAACTGTGCTCCTCTCATGCTCCGTCTTGCGTATATTCTCTCTCTATCTCGATCGATCTCCTCTTATTTACGTAGATTTAGTTAGATTTTAATTAACTTATGGAGGTTGATACTTTGACAATTGTGATGATCTTGTAGGTGGCACTCTGCTGGTACTTTTGATGTGAAGTCTAAGACCGGAGGTCCGTTCGAAACAATGAGGCACAAGGCTGAGCTGGATGTTAAGGTTTGTGATGCATAATGGATGATTTATAAATTTTCGTTTAAAATATATTAATTGAGGGTTGATGTTTAGAAAAGTATAAGGTGGAGAAAAGTAGCTCTTATTCTCTACAAGACATATTCTGGTCCATTTTGGAGGTTTATTAGCAGCAGATTTAATTAACTTAATGAAGAATATTCGGTAATTTTGGTAGTGGGGGTTATTTTAATACTTCTGCTTACTCTAGAATGAAGGTTACTTAGCGGTACAGTGATGTCCTTAGGCATGAATGAGTTTGCTCACCTGCTAGTCTGCAAATATGTTACTTCACCGTGAAGCACTCAAGGAGTTCCTTGAAATTCTTTAGGTACCGTTTGATAACTTCTTTAAAAATATGTCTTGCTTTTTCGAAGTAGCATTTGTTTCGCATAATCACATATGTAATAGGATTTATACAAATGCATATAAGTTGACATTCAAATACGATGATGCATGTAGATCACTTATATAAAATGGTAATCAACATGTTTCAAAAAAAGGTTACTTAAAAGCAATTCCAAATGTTATATTAGCTTTAAGCAATGACCTTTTTTGCTAGCCTTCCGCTATGGATTTAACTCTGTATTGAAGGGCCATTTTGCAGCTTTTGTGTTTGGTGTGATTCTGTGCATTTAGTGGTTTAGTTCAATCCCACAAGACCTCAAGGAGAGTGATTCTTGGCTTATCAATGGATGTGAGGCACCTCAGTGTTCTCTTTCTTCACATCAATACTCCTTGAATTCTAAGGACTCTGCCACATCAATATCTCTCTCCAAACTCCATCATGCATTTAATTTTCTTGCTTGATTAATCTCTTTCTTCAGTCTATTTGATAGAAGATGCAGTACATCCAGATTTTGGCCATTCTGATTATGCGGCTATCAAAGGAAGTTTATGAAACTAGTCTGTGGAGGCAAAATTCTTTAAAGCTAATCGGAGCGAGAAACTAAAGGGTAAGACACTCTCTCCCTTGACTTGCAGCTGTGCTTGACATGTGAACTCTTCTAGTCGAACATAGTGTGGTAAGTTATAGTACATGCTTTTTCAAAAGGGCCAGTGGGCTACAAATTGCATTCATGCTTAGTTGATGTTTAGGAAACCATCTGTTTCCTTCTATCTTAAACTTCTATCCCATGTTGGTAGGTTTTTATTTTTTCGCTGACATATAAATTGCGATTAAGTAAAAAAGGGAGTACCAAAAAAAATAAAAAAAATAAAAAAAAATTAAGCGCCAAGGCTCGATACACGCTCGAAGGTGAGTATGAATTCATGTTAACAAAGTGTAAATTCCAAAAATAGCAACAAAAAATAGATCATTCCAAAAATAATAAAAAAACCCAGAAATTATAGAATTTATTTTCAAACATAAAAATGCTACCTCAACAAGAGACATAAAAGAAATAAAAGAAAGGAGTAAACAAAAAGACTAATATATATATAGATGAGTTGGCATGAATAATTTGCTCGTAATACTCAAAAAAAAAAAAAAGAAGCTAACATTGCACATTTTACTAGTTCATGCACCAGCCATCTTATTATATTATATGGTGTCTGAAGGTATACAGATTAAATACATTGCACAATTCCTAAAAATAGATGATTTATAAATTTAAATGGGTAACAATTTCTATCTTAACTTACAGGCAATACTTTATATGTATGATTTTTTTTCCATCCTTTTATATTAATTTCTTTTAATTTTTTTCCAATATGGTTCCTTGATTTGATAAAAAAAATAATGGTTCCTTGATATTTTACCTTCAAGATAGAAGATTACTAATTTTTTTAATGGCTTTTTCCATTTCATGTTTCCTTTTGTGAGTAAAATTCTTATATGTTAATACATGCACCTATGTAGGTATGTTTGGGTGGACTACTGAATGAGTCCTATGTAGAAGCTATAACAACTCAAATGGAGGCTTTGGGGGATATGGATCCTAGAATTAAATGCTGGTATATTTTCATGTTAGTGTATATAGAAGTTAGATGACCCGTATCATGGGTTTTTGTTCTATTATTTGTTTAGGTTCATTTTACGATTACTTTAGATTCGAGTTGATGTGAGCTTTCTAAGTAGGTTTGATTTCATGAAAATTTAGGTTTAGTTTTCAAATAAGGTTGTGATTACTTTGGGTTTGATTTTGCTATGGTTTGATTTGAATTTTAGGTTTGATTACTTTATTGGAATCTTGAATTGGGGATTGTGAGTTCTTATTTGATTTTATTTGATGTTACATTGCTTGGTTTCCTTGAAACTCGCAATTGAATTTGAGGTTTATTGATACTCAATTGGATTTTAGTTTGGAGTTATTTTGTTTTTATTACTTTTCTTGGGATTGTTTAATTATTTGGGATTGTTCAATTTTGTAGCCACGCGAAATTGGATACCAAAAATTGTGTAGAGAGTGAAGCTGCTTGCCCCACTACATTTGTTGAAATCTCCTCTCATTGCTTGCAAGGTTATGTGCTTCTCTTAGTTGGTTTATTTATAAATCATCTATTTTTAGGAATTTTTTGTTATTCCTTTAAGGTACTTGATTTAACATTTGTTTTTGGCATGTGGAAGAAGTTTATGCGTGTAATTGGGTTTAGACTTTAGACAATTTTTTGGGTGTTACAAAGAGTTTTGAAATTTTCTTTACTTCTTTAACATACATTTTTTTTCTTTTTCTTGCTTACAGTATTGTTTTTGTTTGATTGATAAATTAATTCAATGTTCAACTTCTATTTGATGGCACCAATATGGTTTTGGGTACTTATTGTTGGTTTACTTGAGTGCTATGTAGTAATAACCTTTCTATTGTTTTATTATTTATTTGGACCTGTGTTTTATTGATTTCCAACTAAGCAAATCAAAGACGAAGCACATTGTATGTATGCTTTGAAGATGATTACATTAGATTGGTTGTTAAAACATATTCAGATTTGTGGGATTTCGTTTAGTGATTTAGTATGTGATTTTTTTTTGGTACGCCACTTTTTTTGCTTTAAACTTGAATTAGTATGTAGTTTTAAAATAAGTAGTGTTTTAGTTTAATTGCACAATGATTTTGTTTTTCAATCTTTGTTTTTATGCTAACTATGTAGTTTTTTAATTTCAGTTTGATCTTACTAGAAATGTTTATAATGAACCCTGCGATCGATTGACGTGGATTGGGTGCTTGGAAGCGGTGGTTATAGGTTGGGGCAGCGGTGGAGGTGTGTTTTCTACAAGTGTGATGCCTATATGTATCTATCGACAACAACTATGAAAGTGACCCCTCTTGGATGTCAAGTGCATTCTATGTTTGCTATGTTTTATTTTGGAGATATGTTTGGTGGCTTCATGGATTTCATTTAAGTATAAAATTGGGTTATTTGGAGTGGTGATTTTGTGGAAAATAGAGTTGAATTGTGATGATTATTATATATAATTTTGATGGTTATATGTTTTGTTTGAATTATGATAATTTTTATGTATGATTATGAACTGTGAATTTTGGTTCTTTGATTGGTTTTGGATTATGTAGTGAGTTGTGAATTTTAAAAAAATGATTTGTTTGGTTCATCGAGTAAATTTTTCTTGAGATTGATAATGCGATGGTTTGAGTTGAACAATGATATATATAATGAGATATATAAGCTCTGTAGACAGGTTAAGATTTTTTTAAGCTCTTACCTTTATAAGAAATTCTATTGAAATTTTTTTAATTAAAACAAATGAGAAAAATTTATTTCAAATTGTCAAGTTTTTTTAGGTGGTAAAGTGTCTTTAGGTACGGGTTATTACAAGTTTTTAATAAATGATCATTTTAAAAAAAAATGAATTTTTTTGCGAAGAAATTAAAATTGTCGCAAATTTATTTATTCAATTATTTTTTTGCATTTTTTATTTAAAAAATTATTTGCGATGCTTTTTTTACGTCGCTAAAATTCATTAAATTATTATTGTTTTACATTTTTTATTTATGTACAAATCTATTTGCGACGTTTTTTTTTCGTCGCTAAAACTTAATTTAATTATTATTTTTTTACATTTTTATTTTTGTAAACAATTATTAGCGGCGATTTTTTTTACGTTGCAAAAAATTAATTAAATTATTATGTTTTATTTTTTTTTTAAAAAATTATTCGCGACGATTTTTTTTACGTTGCAAAAAATTAATTTAATTATTATTTTTTTTTTAAAAAAATTTATTGGCGACGATTTTTTTACGTCGCAAAAAATTAATTTAATTATTATTTTTTATTTTGTTACGCTGGTGGGATAGATTTTAGCTACGTTTTTTTTACTTTTAGCGACGAAAAAAAAACGTCGCTAATAATTTTTTTTTGCGATGAAAATAAATTTGCGTCGCAAAAAACTTTCTGCGACGAGGCTATTGCGACGAACACGCGACGAAAAAAAAACGTCGCAAAAAATAATTTGCGACGATTTTTTTGAATTTAGCGACGAAAAAAATCGTCGCAAAAAACGATTTTTGTTGTAGTGATGTTACCAACTACAACAGAAGCCTCAATCTTTGGCAATTAATAATAAATACATTGAAATGTATTCGAAAAAGCTTATACATCTATTAACAATGTCACTACTTATAAGGTTTTTCCACACATTTTATGCAAAGCATGTAGTAGCACTCTAGACATTCAAGTACGGGATCATCACCAGAAAGCTCGCCACAATAACAACACGTGAACTGCTTCATTGCGTTTTGAAGAAACTTGAGAGGGTGTGGGTGATCTTTTAACTCACAGGTGCCCCCAAACTTGACATTTCGATATTTATGATGAATACAATGAGGATGAAACGATTGATCACATTCACGACAATGGTAAATCCAATGCCTTGTATTTATTTCTTCCTCACAAAAGTCACAGTAGAATTCTTGAGGATGGTCAAAGAAGGGAGGATGGCTAAGAATGAGGGGATGTCTATCCCATCTATGCTTGACGGTTTGAGGGAGCGAAGCACAATTATAGCATAGATGGAACCTGCACAAATAACATTCGGAGTTGTAAGAATAAAAACGGAACCCACAAGCATTGCAATAGAACGATGTTTGATAGCTATATTGACTTAGGGAGTGCTTGTGAGCTTCATGTACAATAGAGGTGGGCAGGAGAGCACATTTAACATCAATGGAGAAATATGGACACGTGTCACACTTGTAGAAGAATCCGTTGCTGTATGATGCGCAAGCATAGCAACGGGTGTGTAGATAGAATTCACTAGACTTTGAGAGCTGGATCGGGTGTTTGTGACATGGGTGTTGTATCCTTCTTGATAAGTTGACACAATTTAAGTGGAGAAAGTAATCGCATTGTGCACAACAATAAAATGAGTGCGAAATCGGTTGCACACAACTGTCACATAATATTGTCTTATCGTTCATCTCACTGTTATTTTGCATAGTGAAAAGTGTCAGCGAATGCTCATGGCTCCAATGGTTAATCTTTGGTTCGCCCTCAGTCTTTTCAACGTGGAGATGTTCGACTAAACAACTCGTTGGCAAGTGTAGTACATCAGGATCGTGGTATTTTTTATCCATACTTTCATTTTGACGACCCCTGAAACAAAATATGTACATGCATATGTCTAAGTTACTTACCAAGAAGAAAAACATTACAAGGATTTTGTTTTTTTTGTGAAGGGGAGGGGGGATAGATAGACTCACCTGGAAGGTGTTGAAGATGAAGTTGAGCAATCCACATGAATAGAAAATATGCATTGGACACAATAATAAGCCCAATAATATCGATTAATGGGCTTATCACATATATAACAGTCTTGTGTGAAATGGGTGAACTTTTTCTCGAGAATGAGAGGGTGATGGTGATCAGAACGGTTGATGGTGATAGGTAACAAAGCACAACTTTTATGGATACAGAATTGACAAGAAACACACAAATAGGATACATCTTTATGGTCCATACCGCAAATATCACAAAAGACAGAGACTGGCCTTAGTAGGAGTGCTAATGGGTGCTCGTGACTTTTATGTGTAATCATGTTGCGGTCTGTCATGAAACATGATATGCAAATTGTAAAATCGCAAGTTGAACAATGGTAGTTGAATCGTTCCCCAGCTTTCCCACAAAAACAATGTATCAGTGGCAAAAAACGTCTATCTGAATGAAGAGACGGAAAATGTTCTTTGAGGGCTAGAAGGTGTTGGTGTATGGGGTCTTGAACTTCTAGGGGGAGTTCCGCACATCTTTTGTGCAGAAAATAATGACATTGGGAACAATAATATGCAGTGTCTAAGATTGGTTTCACACACGCTTTGCAGATAACTTCGTCGTCTTCATGCCTTTGTATTTCCTCGAGGACCAATGGATGCCTATGGTTGAAATGATCCAGTTGTTCCATCTCTGTGTGAACGTATGTGTGTAAGAGAGAAAAAGATGCCTAGGGAAAGAGAGGTAATAGGCCTGGGAAATTGTAAGAAGAAGAGATTAATATGTACACCAATCTTGAAGTGGATAGGCCAAATTTATATTAGGTTCTTTGCCTTAAATTTTGAGCAAGGCATCTAATGGTAAATCCTATTTTGCTCCTTGAAATATAAAAAAAAATTTAGTTTGCCCCCTAAATAATTAATTGTCACCTCAATGAAATAAAAATGTCATAATGTGATCTACCGTTTTATTTTTCGTTTGGTTGTCCATCTGTTTTGTGATTATTGATTGGTTGATTTGACACAAAATAGACGGACGATTAAATAAAAATAAGATGGTGGACGACATTGTAACGTTTTTATTTTTTTGTGGGACAATGTGAAAAAACTAATCATTCGGGAGGTAGGGAAAAAAATGGGATTTTCTCAATTATATATGATTATGTCTTTTTGATTATGTACGAGAAGGGGTTAAAAATAAGTACATCCAAAGAAAGGAATGGATACATAACAGAACTTGAAAAACACAAAAATGTTTCATGTTGATTGATGAGAAAGAGAGGGAAGGGTGGAATTTAATCAATTTATATTACATTTAGAAGGAAGAAGATAGAATAAATGAAGGATTGACTAAGATGATTTCTCAATTCAATTCCATAAAGTTTTTATTCCAATTATTTGGAGTTTATTTGTCTACAATGAAAGTATAAAATAGATTTGAATACCTTCACTGGTTGATGAGTTTAAAACAGAGCAAAGAAAGAATTTTTTTTTTTTTTTTTATGGTTTTACAAGAGTAATAATGTCAATAGTGATTGTATGCGAGATGTAAAAGAATAAGACAATACAAAATCAAATATGAAATTAGTCAGGTACAAATAATTTTTCAAATGAGAAAAATGGAGAAAAATAGTATTAGCGGAGATACCATTTTGATTTTTTTTTAAGTCACCTATTACTATTAATTAAATATATCGAATTCAAGTTGGCTAATAATTAACTCAAATTCGAAATGATATTACCCAAATATGGTCCTACTCGATTTAACAGATCCATACTTGTGCTCCTCAATTCACCTAAGGTGGGCAGCTCTCTATTCCCGAGAAATGTTCAGCTTACTTCCTCTGTAATCCTAATCATAATGTAACTTGCTCTGTCTTTGTTTTTATTAAAAAAAAATCTTAATTAATTTCTATTACATGGAAAAAAAATATTAAAATTTTCAATTTAATATCATGTAAATTCTTATCAAATTTGATTTTTTTTTTTTAGTTAATGGTGTTTTTTTTTTTTTTTAAAGGAAGAAAGTTTTGAGGGCATCTAGTTTGCTTCCATAATGGCTCAAATGACTTTGTGCTTTAATTTATTTGTCTGTTTTAAAGCATTTCTCACTTTTTCAATGCTTTTGCCTTTATTCCTTTCCCCACTTAGAAGACATCCGTTTATCTTCTAGAACATTAAAAGATTTTTAAATTAATTATTTTATCCCTAAAACATTAAAAATATTATATTACATCCTTATTTTTTTTTTTAAATTGTAATAGTGTGCCCCAGTTATCCCAATTTGGGACACAAATTTGTGAAAATGAGCAATATTCAATTATTATCTTTGAAGGGATAAATTATAAATTTTATGATTAATTGCATTGGAGGTCCCTAAAGTATGTAATTTATCTCATTTTGGTCCTCAACATTTTAATTGCATTATTTTGGTCCCTGAAGTATTGAATATTTTTCTATATGGTCCTTCAAGCAAACAACTTTCAAATTACTAACGATTTTTTATTATAAACTTATCACGTAATAATTAAATATGGGCAAAAAAATAATTTGCATAACTTTTGACCAAATTTCTACCCAAATTTTGGTCAAAGAGTTACCCAAATTACACATTTTTTATCATAAGTTATCCAAATTTTTGTTAAAAAATACCCATATTATACATTTTTTGTCAAGAGCAACAAAAATTATTTTTTATCCATATTTAAGTATCACGTGATAAGTTTATGATAAAAAATCATTAGCAATTTAGATGTTGCCTAATTGAGGAATTACATAGAAACATATTCAATATTTCGGAGATCAAAATGATGCAATTAAACTATTAGAGACCAAAATGAGATAAATTCCATACTTTGGAGACTTCTAGTACAATTAACCCTATATTTTAAAACCTTTTTGGTAGTGAAGTTTCAATAGCCTTGAATTTATGCTGCTCTTGTCATAACTCTATCCTCCACTGGGGGTACAAAGGTTAGAAGAAGTGCAGCAACGGGGGGTCGTAAAGTAATAGTATAGGCTAAATGGATTGGAGTTAAAATAAAGCGAGAGCAATAGTATTGATTACGATGCGGCTAACAATTAAGATTCATCGTTTCACCATTTTCTCCACTATTTTTTGATCTAATCTCATCAGTTAGATCTACAAATTATCGTTTTTCCTGTTTCATAAAATAAAGGGAGAATTACACCCACACCTCCTGAGGTTTGTCACTTAATCACTCAGACTCCCTGACATTTAAAATATTACACACAGACCCCCTGAAGTTTGTATGCGCGTAACATTTAGACCCCTGCTGTAAATATATTTATTAATAAATTACACTCAGACCCCCTAAAGTTTGTAAATATATATTACTTAGACCCCTTAAGTTTAAAATATTATACTTAGACCAAAAATATTTTAATCAAAGATAAAATATCAAATATTTTAAAGTTTACAATTAAAATTCATGTTCTATTGAATCTTTTATTGAAATAAAATCAAAATTAAAAATTCAAATTTTTTTAAAAAAATCGTGATTAGTATACAATTATATTGTTTATTGAAATTTAATTTGGTCGTTTAAACGACCAAATTAAAATACCAAACTACCCCAATTAAAGCTAAAAGATGTTGTGTCCATTACAATTTGATCATTTATTTAATTTTTTAGTTTTATTCTAATAGATAGTATAATTATATACTAACTATGATTTTTTTTTTTAAAAACTAGATTTTTATTTTTGATTTTATTTCAATAAATGACATAATAGAACATGAATTTTAGATGTAAAATTTATGTTCTATTATGAATGACTTAGATCCCTTGTTTGATTTTTTAGTTTTATTCCAATAAATATAATAATTGTATACTAATTACGATTTTTTAAGAAAAAATTAAATTTTTAATTTTAATTTTATTTCAATTAATGATACAATAGAACATGAATTTTGGTTGTAAAATTTAAAATATTTAATATTCTATCTTTGATTAGAATATTTTTGATCTAAGTATAATATTTTAAACTTAAGGAGTCTAAGTATTATATATCTACAAACTTCAAGGGGTTCTAAGTGTAATTTATTAATTGATATATTTACAATAGGGGTCTAAGTGTTACGCGCGTACAAATTTCAGGGGGTCTGTGTGTAATATTTTAAATGTCAGGGTGTCTGAGTGATTAAGTGACAAATCTCTGGGGGTGTGGGTGTAATTCTCCCTAAAATAAATAGAAAATTAATAATAAATCACAAAAATATTAATTTTAGTTTCGTCAACTTTCCTAAACTCCATACAACACGATTTTTATTTCCATTAGTAAGATTGCCATTTTCATATTTTGTAATTCTCTTAAAATTTGGAATATACTTCTGTTTTGGAAACATTTAAAGTGTTTTTATGTACTAGATTTATTCATTGAATAACATCACTTTTCAAAGAGTTTCTCTTCGTTTCCTTTGGGCCAAGCTTTGACAGACCCATACTCGTGCTCCTCAATTCACCTAATGTGTGTAATTAATTTCTGTTACATGAAAAAAATATTATTATTATTATTATTATTGCATCTCAATCAAGTAAAATTTTATTTTATGTAAGTTTTATGGGTGGTTGGTTTGATTGTAAGAGAAGAGATTGTTGTTAGTCTAAATTTTTTTAGCAATTTTAAGAAGAGACTTTTGAAGGCAACTTATTATGTTCTTAAATTTCCTTGTCGGTTTCAAGCATTTCCCCCTTTATCAGTGCTTTTGCTTTTATTCCTTTCCCCACTCACAAGACATTGTAAGTTTCATCTTTTGACATTTTGTGTTGAAAGAGGAATGAAGTTTTGTATCTTACAAGATTTTTAAAATTATTATATTATTCCCTAAAACATTAAAAATCTTATTCTAATTTGGTACATAAATTTGTGGAAAAGGGCAATAAGGAATTTCTATCTTTGAAAGGATCAATTAAAATTTTTAAAACCTTTTAGGTAGTAAATTTTTAGAGTAATGCTATTTGGACCTAAAAATCTAATGTAATTTGCTGACATAATAATGTTGTTTCATTAGAACCATTGGATCAACAACATCTTCCAATGTTTGATGGGACCCACAGTCAATATAAAAGTCATAGTGAATTAGATTAACAAATTAGGTCTCAATAGCATTACTCAAATTTTTTTAGATATGAATCTATGCTGCTATTCTCATAACTCAATCTTCCACAAGGGGTACCAAGATTGTGAGAATGGCAACAACGGGGGTGGTAAAGTAATTGTATAAGCTAAACGGACAAGAGTCAAAATAAAACGAGACCAGTACTGATCATGATGGAACTAACAATCAAGACTTATCATTTCGGCATGAGCTCCATTGTTTTTCAATCTAATCCCATCGTTTAGAACTACAAATTATTGATTTTGCTGTTTCGAAAACTAATTAGAAAATTAATAAAAAATTATAAATTATAAAAAATATCGATTTCAGTGTCATCAACTTCCCTAAACTCCATCCGGCACGATTTTTATTTCAATTAATGAGATTGTAATTTTCATAAAATTAGGAATATACTTCTATTTTGGAAACATTTAAAGTATTTTTATGTACGAGATTTATTCATCGAATAAAATCACTTTTCAAAGAGTTTAATGTGGAATTAACAACTATTGTTTAATTTTCCATGCACCAGCCAATAACTCTAATTTTGCTAAAATTGGAAACATGGCATGGTATGTTAACTCGTGACAGTAGTATGCACTATGGATCTTATCATATGTGATAATGCACAAATTAGTTTTATGCACCACCTGTCAAGTAATTAATACAATAGATACAGTAATGTAAAAGAGGAGATCAACACACAAAAATATAGTAGTTCGGTCAGGGTGACCTACTCCACTTTGAAGGACTTTGAAGTGATTTATTTCTGATTGGGTGTAGAGGTGAGAGCAATGAGAGCTCAGGTGCTCAAGATGCAAGGCGCAAGATGTCAGATGCCCCCCATATGTAGGTGGAATTTACAATTTATAGACACCTCCTAACAGATTAAAGGTCATATCAGTAACAAAAACGCTAGTTTGGTGATGTGGTACCATCACTGCAGTTGTGAAGAGGGAGTGGAGATCTCCTCAAAAGCAGGTCTTAGGATAGCATAAATGGCTTCTTCACTTCAAGATGGCGTGATTAACTTCTTCACTTTAGGATGATGTGGTCAAACTGGGCTCTAATGAGTTTGCCTAGATCTGGGTTTCTTCTTGGCCAGACCCACTGGGCTTTATCTGAGTCGGGCCCATTATCTGAGTTGGGCCGGATTTGGGCCGGGCCCATGAATATGTGTCTTCGACTTTTCCCGATCAATACTTGTCAAAGATAGCGATTCATTTCTTATGTCACCTATCTCTCTATCTCTCTCTTAATTTAAAAGGATATTTCATTATTTTATAATCTATAGTATAAAGTAAGAAGTTTCTCAACCCAAAACACAACAACAATCGATATCATTTAGATCCCAGTGGCTTATTTTATGACTTATTATCTTTCATCCTTTTAACCTCACTAATCTACCTATTTATATTGAACTTGTTAATCACGCTAAACGATCTAACCATAATATACATGTTGTCTTAAGAAATAGCCATTATTTAAGCACTCATGCGGGGATACCAAAATCATATGAAGATACTAATATATATTAAGTAATGTTATTTTAATTTAATTTATTAGGCGAATTTGTTGATCTAATCAATCATTACTTTGGAATTTACAGTGAGTCTTAATATTGATTGAGACCTGCAAAAAATTAACGAGTGTGATGGATTCAGTTGACAAATTAAATTAGTAAATTATGTTTAAATAGTATTATTGATATATATTACTACATTTCCTAAACAACATTGAGCTAGTGGTCATGCTAATTCTAAAAATAAAATATCTTTCGACATTACAACAAATCATTGTCACATAAAATAAAGAGTAATACTACGCACACCAAATTTGTGCATCAAATAATTGTCAGCCGTTGAATCAATGAGATCCACTATCATCTAATGATAGACAATGATTTGGTGCACATAGAATTATCCTAAAATAAAAGGAAATTCTCAAAACTTTTGATGATCTTTACCTCCAATCCAAGCATCTTGACTCGTGGCAGTAACTTATTGTTTCTTTTTAGTAATAGGGACTAGAACACTATTAAAACCCGATTTTCTATGAATTTTTGACCCTGGTGTTATGCTTTTTCAGTCATATACTATGACTAAATAATGAATTGAAGATTCTGGACATTTTTAACTTACAATCGAATCTACTACTCGTGTCCTTATAACCTCAAAGTCCACTTGATTTAAATGCCAATAAAACCTAAAAATAACCTTATTTTATAAACATTTATATAATATTATACTTACACAAAGCACAATAATTAATCATGCACAAAAATGAGTTTATGTAAAATCAATCAAGAATGAAGTAAGAGAGCTCAACACATGCAAATACAACTGGGTGACCCACTCTACTAGGAATGGCGATAGTGGCCGAAGAATCTTATTATTTGAGATGTGTAGTGTGCTAAAATGTATGTGTGTCTCTCATGTATAGGTAGAGCTTATAATTTATAGGGGAGTGCAATTTTTATTATGCCCAAGAGAGGGCTTTGATGGAGGTGTCATCGCGGAAAGCCCTAATTAAGGTGTCACCCTTGTGACGGGAGTGGGTGGCTCCGTGATGTTGGCATAACGGACGAAGTGGTTGAGGCTTGCGATACTTACCCTACTTCCCTTCCTAAGATGAATATCTCACGTGCATCACTAGTAGACTGAGTTTTCCAAGATAATGAGCTTGGTCCTTGTTGGCTTGTATTTTTGATTTGGGTCAGGATGCACCTGTGACTTGGGTCTGATCTGTATTTATAAACTGAACTTGATCTGTAATTATGGACTGGGTCTGATTTGGGCCGAATCCGTTATTATAACAACGGTTCAAATCATTTAGATCTATCTGTTTATATTGTAACTTAAATTTTAACTTTTTAATCACAATAATTCAACCTATTTATATTTAATCTTTTAATCACGATTAAAAAAACTTACTTTATATGGGACACCCGCAATAATATTTACTCGGTATTATGGTAGTAAAAAGCTGTCGGATTCTTATCCATGTGTATTTTTTATGTTTTCATGTCAGGTTTATTTTCTGAATCAAAGTTGCACGTAAAATTTATGGAGCTTGTAGTAAGAGTATCGCGCCCCATTATTACCCTTTTACTATTATTTTTTTACTACTCACCAACGGTAACTCTCGAACAGTCCCAACGGCTAACAAATGAACCCTGTGGCCATTTAAGAAACAAAATCAAAGCCGTTGGATTAACTAGGATCTAACGGTTATCATTTCATATGCAATAAGACCGTTGGAGTCTCGTCTCCAGCTTCAAATAGGTTTGTCCCCAAAATTCCTTATTTCTCATAAAGAAATCATCGAGAGAGAGCAGGAGAGAGAGAGAGAGAGAGAGAGAGAGAGAGAGAGAGAGAGGCGTAGCCATCACAGACCAGAAGAGGGAAGAGTTTGTAGTGCGTCTCTGTCTCCGAGATTTGGAGGAGTTCTTGGGAAGATTCAAGGTTTTGAGATGGATTCGAGAACCGTTGTTCAACAGCAAAACAGAGGTATTGCAAGATCTCTCTCTCTCTCTCTCTCTCTCTCTCTCGTTTTTGTTTTTGATGTGGTCTTTGTTCTTGATCTGATAGTGGGTCGCTGAATTCCTTGTTCAATCTGTGTGTGTGTGTGTTTTAATGGGTTGCATATTTGTGATGTTTGATTTGGTCTTTCCTATCATTTCAAGCTTCTGGGTCTGTGATTTACACCCAATACAATTGTATTGTTTGTTATGGCCTTTCTGGGTAATTTTTTTGGGTTGAAAGTGATGATGCACAAAAATGGCTTTGCACACCACCTGTTAAGTGTATTTAATAAATGCAGTAAAACAGTAGGGAATAGGAAGAGGCAGAATTTATAGTGGTTCGGTCAACGTGACCTACGTCCACTCTTGAATGGCTTTGGTTGCCGAGGAGCTTTTATTAACTCAAGGGAACGGGGAGCAGAGTTTACAAGCTTTGAGAGAGAAGAGGGAGAGTCGTGCTCTAGTCAGTGTCCCCGCTAAGTGTTGGTGGGGTGTGCAATTTATAAGAGTCCCCTAACAGGTTGGGCTACTCTTCAGCAACTTAGCAAGCATTTCGGTGGAGCTCACGACTTATCCTCAACGGGCGAGGTGGTTGAGGAGCTTCCATGAGATGCGGTCAAAGATAAGGTGAGGGTGGACCATTTCCTTCCGCTGTGCAGGTGATGCTCCTCTGCTCTCCCCTTGATGACGTGGCTAAGCATGGAGCCTGATTGGGCTTGGTAGATCTTAAATGAAGTTGGGCTCCTCAAATGGGGATTTGGGCTTTTTATATAGATCGGGCCATTTGGGCTTGACCCATCATTTGCCCCCTAATGCCCCGTGTTCAAGGAAACTTGGAGAATGGTGCATTTAGTTTGCTCCTTGAGTTCTAAGTGACGGAGAGTTCCTCTGCTACATGACTCTTTCCCTCCACATTGCATTTTTGCTTTGCATGCCTCAAATTTTTTCCACTTTGGCTAGATTTTTTTAGGAGAGCCCATTACTTTTAAATTGGGCTTTTTCCCTCTTTTAAAAACCCTAGATTATAAATTTAGTCTTCTCTTTCATTTTACCCATTTCTTGAAAACCCATTTCTTGAAAGTCTTGAATGGCCATTCTTGAAAACCTTGAAGACCCACTCTTGTTAGTTAGGTTCTTTCCATTCCATTGAGATTTTGGAAGAGGTAGGATAAGAAACTCCATTGGTGCCATGGGGAATGGTAAAGTTGGGGCTGAAGAAGGTGGTCTTGGAACTTTGGATGTTGCAAGAGTTGAAGGAGGAGGAGGAGGAGGAGAAAGTCCCCGTCCAGCCGCTGCTGCGCGCGCGCCACGGCAGTCCACGCAAGGGGCTCTAGGCGCTGTTTTGGGCGCTGGTTCAGGCGCCTCTTCCATGGGTTTTGGCTCTTTGGCAAGCTCTCCAGCCTGGGTATGTATGGGGGAAGAATGGACAGTTTCTGCGCGCTGGGCAGCTGCCTGGGCGCCTGTTCTGCAGTTGTGGACAGCCCGGACGCGCTGGGCAGCAGCCTAGGCGCTGGGGTTGGCGTCCTGGACAGCCCAGGCATGCTGGGCAGCAACTTGGGGGCTGTCCCCGCTGTCCTGGACAGCTCAAACGCGCTCAAACGCGCTGGGCAGCGCTGATTTTGGTGTCGCGGACAGCTCAGGAGGGCTGGGCAGCGACTTTTCTGCAGCACCAAGTGCTGATTTTCGGTCCATGGAGCGTCAGGGAGAGTTGGGTAGCAGCCTGGGTACATGGGTAGCTATGTACATGGGTAGCTATGGGCACCACTCCAGGCGCTAATTCAGACACCGTAGGCGCCTCTCCAACTGCTGGGCTGGGCTGCTCCCTTTTGGCGAGCAGAGGGGATCAGACACCTCTCCTGCTATTGGGTTGCCTCATTTGGACGAGCAAATACGGTCAGGCACTCATCCTAATGTTGGGTTAGACACTTCAGGTGGCAGGGAAACTTTGGGTGTTACTTTAGGTGATCAGGAGCTCCCTGTGACTCCTCCAACCCGTCCGAGCTCCTCAAGACTTCTCAAGGGGTGGCTCAGACTACTCCCTGCGGCCCCGCAAGAAGAAACGCAAAAGTAAAGTGGGACTCGACGAAGATGAGTCTAAGGTAAGCACTATTTCCAGCTTATTTAATTCGGCTGAGGATATCTCGAGACTTGTTTATGCTTATCGCATTTTCCTCCGACCGTGCTGTGCCGTCGGGCTGAGCCGAGCGAGTTTGCTTGCGACGACTCCTCTGGTGATATTGTCGTTTATGAGGAGATGCTTGAGGCTGGGCTAAGGTTTCCCATGTCCTCTCCCATTTGTCCTATTTTGCACTACTTTTCCTTGACTCCGGAGCGGCTAGCGCCTAATGGTTGGAGAGTTCTGTTGGGCTTCCTTGCGTTGTGGAGGAGAGTGCACCAGGAAGATGCTTCTCCTGCGGAGTTCCATGCAGTGTATAATTTGAGCGAGACTCCTACACCGAACAGGGGGTGGTATTACTTTACCACAAAAATTGGTACAGTGCTCACGGGTCAGCGCTCTAATTGTACTGGCTGGAAATCTTGCTTCTTCTTTGTTGGTGGAGAGTGGGCTGCAGAAGCCGATAGAGCTTTGGTGCCCATACGGTGGGATGCTGTCAGAATGGCCATTTGGTGCCCTTATAGAAGTTTCTGTACGGGGCAAGGTCGAAGAAGGAGCAGAAGGTGAACCTGGCAAGGAAGCGTGTGGAGTGGCAACTAAAGGAGCCTCTAGTTGCGGAGGAGGCATCACCACCGGAGGAATCACTTGCTGAGAAGGCGCCTCCACCGGAGAGGTGACTAGCTGAATAGGTGCCACCGGGGGGCATCACCTGTCCTCGCCACCTTAGAAGAAGGAGGGCTCCTATCGGAGTAACAGGATGCCACCACCCGTTTACTTGCTGCCAAAAATGATAAGGTGTTAGGGAGGTGAAAAATACCAAAGGAAAGAGAAAAATAAAGAAGGAAGTCAACTCACCCTTTTTTGAAGAAGAACCACCAGATCTCATGAAAGGAGCAACGACCCTAGTATCCTTGGGAAGAAGATCTCCCAAATCCTTGAAAGGGCAAGCCTTGACAACCTTCAACTTCCGCTCCTGGTCTTGAGAAAGCACAAGTGTATCTGCAAGAGTACAGTGAGCACACATACATGTATATATATAAAGGAGAGAGAAGAAGCAAAGGTGCAGCGTACCGGGTTTTCTGGCAGCATCCCACCCGTATGCGCACCAAAGCTCTATCGGCTTCTGCAGCCCACTCTCCACCAACAAAGAAGAAGCAAGATTTCCAGCCAATACAATTAGAGCGCTAACCTGTGAGCACTGTACCAATTTTTGTGGTAAAGTAATACCACCCCCTGTTCGGTGTAGGAGTCTCGCTCAAATTATACGCTGCATGGAACTCCGCAGGAGAAGCATCTTCCTGGTGCACTCTCCTCCACAACGCAAGGAAGCCCAACAAAACTCTCCAACCATTAGGCGCTAGCCGCCCCGGAGTCAAGGAAAAGTAGTGCAAAATAGGACAAATGGGAGAGGACATGGGAAACCTTAGCCCAGCCTCAAGCATCTCCTCATAAACGACAATATCACCAGAGGAGTCGTCACAAGCAAACTCGCTCGGCTCAGCCCGACGGCACAACACGGTCGGAGGAAAATACGATAAGCATAAACAAGTCTCGAGATATCCTCAGCCGAATTAAATAAGCTGGAAATAGTGCTTACCTTAGACTCATCTTCGTCGAGTCCCACTTTACTTTTGCGTTTCTTCTTGCGAGGCCGCACGGAGTAGTCTGAGCCACCCCTTGGAGGAGTCACAGGGAGCTCCTGATCACCTAAAGTAACACCCAAAGTTTCCCTACCACCTGAAGTGTCTAACCCAACATTAGGATGAGTGCCTGACCGTCTTTGCTCGTCCAAATGAGGCAACCCAATAGCAGGAGAGGTGCCTGATCCCCTCTGCTCGCCAAAAGGGAGCAGCCCAGCAGTTGGAGAGGCGCCTACGGTGTCTGAATTAGCGCCTGGAGTGGTGCCCATAGCTACCCATGTACCCAGGCTGCTACCCAACTCTCCCTGACGCTCCATGGACCGAAAATCAGCACTTGGTGCTGCAGAAAAGTCGCTGCCCAGCCCTCCTGAGCTGTCCGCGACACCAAAATCAGCGCGTTTGAGCGCGTTTGAGCTGTCCAGGACAGCGGGGACAGCCCCCAAGTTGCTGCCCAGCATGCCTGGGCTGTCCAGGACGCCAACCCCAGCGCCTAGGCTGCTGCCCAGCGCGTCCGGGCTGTCCACAACTGCAGAACAGGCGCCCAGGCAGCTGCCCAGCGCGCAGAAACTGCCCAGGACAGCCTCCTTGTTGCTGCCCATCTCGCCTATGGAGTCCACCATTCTTCCCCCATACATACCCAGGCTGGAGAGCTTGCCAAAAGAGCCAAAACCCATGGAAGAGGCGCCTGAACCAGCGCCCAAAACAGCGCTTAGAGCCCCTTGCGCGGACTGCCGTGGAGCGCGCGCAGCAGCGGCTGGACGGGGACTTTCTCCTCCTCCTCCTCCTTCAACTCTTACAACATCCAAAGTTCCAAGACCACCTTCTTCAGCCCCAACTTTACCATTCCCCATGGCACCAATGGAGTTTCTTATCCTACCTCTTTCAAATCTCCAATACCCACTTCAAAAAATCCAAACCAAGAATACCCACAAAATGAGCTTGCAAGATCTCAAACCTTACCTCTCTTCTTCCAAAATCTCAATGGAATGGAAAGAACCTAGCTAACAAGAGTGGGTCTTCAAGGTTTTCAAGAATGGTCATTCAAGACTTTCAAGAAATGGGTTTTCAAGAAATGGGTAAAAATGAAGGAGAAGACTAAATTTATAATCTAGGGTTTTTAAAAGAGGGAAAAAGCCCAATTTAAAAGTAATGGGCTCTCCTAAAAAACTCTAGCCAAAGTGGAAAAAACTTGAGGCATGCAAAGCAAAAATGCAATGTGGAGGGAAAGAGTCATGTAACAGAGGAACTCTCCGTCACTTAGAACTCAAGGAGCAAACTAAATGCACCCTTCTCCAAGTTTCCTTGAACACGGGGCATTGGGGGGCAAATGATGGGTCAAGCCCAAATGGCCCGATCTATATAAAAAGCCCAAATCCCCATTTGAGGAGCCCAACTTCATTTAAGATCCACCAAGCCCAATCAGGCTCCATGCTTAGCCACGTCATCAAGGGGAGAGCAAAGGAGCATCACCTGCACAGCGGAAGGAAATGGTCCACCCTCACCTTATCTTTGACCGCATCTCATGGAAGCTCCTCAACCACCTCGCCCGTTGAGGATAAGTCGTGAGCTCCACCGAAATGCTTGCTAAGTTGCTGAAGAGTAGCCCAACCTGTTAGGGGACTCCTATAAATTGCACACCCCACCAACACTTAGCGGGGACACTGACTTGAGCACGACTCTCCCTCTTCTCTCTAAAAGCTTGTAAACTCTGCTCCCCGTTCCCTTGAGTTAATAAAAGCTCCCCGGCAACCAAAGCCATTCAAGAGTGGACGTAGGTCACGTTGACCGAACCACTATAAATTCTGCCTCTTCCTATTCCCTACTATTTTAAAAGGCCCAAAACCATACTGAAGCCCAGTTGCAATTAAAGGCTCAAACTTATGAAGACTCGGACCCAATAAGACTCAAGCTCAATTAAGTGCACCATGGAGTTGCCTCGGCTTAGCTACAAAGATCCAGAGAACACCCTTACCTTCTCTACCACCTTGGAAGCAGTCAACTTGGACCGAGTCTTGTGGGGAGCTCCTCAACGGCCACACCCGTTGAGGAGAATCTGCAAGTTCCACCAGGATAGCCAGATATTTACCACTTAATAGCTCCACTCTGTTGGAGAATGACTATAAAATGTAAACCCCACCAACACTTGGGGGGCATCACCTTCTACAGAGCATAAAACTCCTCTTCCTCTCCAATCTGTAACACTCCGTTCACCGGAATCAATAAAATACTGGCAACTCTCTGCCATTCCAAAGTGGACGTAGGTCGAATTGACCGAACCACTATAAATCCCGTGTCCCTCTACTTTTATTATTGCTTAATTTCTAAATTACTTGACTAGTGGTGTGCAAAGTCAATTTTGTGCATCATCAGTTTGACGCCGTCTGTGGGAATCGAGAAAATTCTCATTTTTAAACATTCCATTTACTGAACCAATGGCAATCACTACCAGGTCCATGAACCAACATGAAGACAATCCTACACGAGAGGAGGAGGTTGTTCCTCCAGTTACCAACCCTGTCCCAAACGCTCCAGCACCAAATTCTCAGCAGATGTTGGAGACCATGCAGCAGCTGATGGCCCAAAACCAGCAGATACTGCAACTCATGCTCGCTGGACAAGGAGGAGCACAACTTGGTGGAGCACAGCTCGGAGGACCTCAAAGAGCTCCACATCCTGAGGGCCAAGGAGCTCCGCACCCTACTGCTCCACACCCTGCCGCTCCACACCTAGGCGACCCTGCAGGGCTGGGCGCCCCCTTTGGAGTCCCCCTGGGTGCCCCACACAGGGGAGCCCATCACGAGGGATTTCCACCTCCTCCTCCTTCACACGGTGGAAACCCTCATCTCCAAGAAGATGAAGGCGAGAATCAAAGCATGGAACATGGAAGTCACTTTCATGTTCATTCCAGAGGAGCCCTCAATCATTGGGATGAGAAAATCAAAGAAGTACAAAATCAGTTAGGTGACGTCTTCAATGCCATGAAGGTGCAAGGACCTGAGACTGTGGACTATCTTATGAGGCGAACTGACACGCCTTTCAAGCCGGACGTGGCGAACTACCCACTCCCTCAAAAATTTAAAATGCCATCCGTGGAGACCTTTGATGGTACGAAGGATCCACTGGACCATCTGGAAACTTACAAGACCTTGATGCAGCTGCACAACGTCCTTGACGAAATCATGTGCAGGGCGTTCTCAACCACCTTGAAGGGATTAGCGAGACAATGGTTCGCCAAACTCACCCCGGCCTCCATAGGCTCCTTCGCCGAATTGAGCAGATCTTTTGTGACACAGTTCATTGGTGGACGCCGCCAGCAGAAACCTGTCACCCATCTGCTCAGCATAAAGCAGGACCAAGATGAGAGCCTGAGAAGCTACCTAACTCGTTTTAACGAGGGGGTTCTTTAGGTCGAAGAGCCCGATGAAAAAGTCAGCATGACCGCCTTCCTGGGAGGCCTCCGATCATCGAGCTTCCTTTTCTCCATGATGAAACGCCCATCAAAGAGCATGCCAGAACTATTGGCAAAAGCTCAAAAATATATAAATGCTGAGGAAATCAACAGGTCTAGGCGAGATGAATCATCTCGCGGATCGCCAAAAGCCTGACCTGCCTCTGCACTGTTCTCAAACAGGCAGCCTATCTCCAGTTTAGCGGCTCTCTCGCGGGTCGCCAAAAAAGCTTGGCCTCTGCACTGTTCTCAAACAGGCAGCCTATCTCCAGCTTAGCGGCTTTCTCGCGGGTCGCCAAAAAAGCTTAACATATCTCTGCTATGCTCTTAAGCAGGCAGCCTACCTCTGCACTGCTCTCAAGCAGACAGCCTACCTCTGCACTGCTCTCAAGCAAGCAGCCTACCTCTGCACTGCTCTCAAGCAGGCAGCCCACCTACCTCTGCACTGTTCTCAAACAGGCAGCCTATACCTCAAGCTTAAAGACTCTCTCATGGGTCGCCAAAAGCTCGGTCTTAAAAGGCAGGATATTGAAACTCAGGTAGTCTGCAACCCGAAGGACTACATTAGATTGAATGTCAACAATCGGGGCCTCTCCATTGGCACCCAACCTGAGTAGCCTAAACCTTACAGCACTCCTCGGGCGCCCAAACACCTCTCAGGCGCCCAGACCTCTCAGGCGCCCAGCAGCCTCAAGCTCGCCCAAGGTAGCCCAGGCTCGCCCAAGGCACTAGCCTGCTCGCCAAAACAGCCCAAATCAGCTCCGCCTCGGCTGCACGCCCAAGGGGCTGCTCCGCCTCCGCTGCACGCCCAAAGGGCTGCTCCGCCTCCGCTGCACGACCAAGGGGCTGCTCCGCCTCTGCTGCACGCCCACGGGGCTGCTCCGCATTCCCTGCACGCCCACTTGGGTTGGAGATCTTGCCAAAACTGCCCAAAAGCAAAAATGCATCGTGTAAGGGAAGATTCATCTAGCAAAGGAAGTCTCCACCACCTAAAACTCAAGATGTAAACTAATGCCCTCTTTTCCAAGTTTCCTTGGACACAGGGGCATTGGGGGGCAAATGATGGGTCAAGCCCAAATGGCCTAATTTATGTGAAAAGGCCCAAAAGGCCCAAAACCATACTGAAGCCCAGTTGCAATTAAAGGCTCAAACTTATGAAGACTCAGGCCCAATAAGACTCAAGCTCAATTAAGTGCACCATGGAGTTGCCTCGGCTTAGCTACAAAAATCCAGAGAGCACCCTTACCTTCTCTACCACCTTGGAAGCAGTCAACTTGGACCAAGTATTGTGGGGAGCTCCTCAACGGCCACACCCGTTGAGGAGAATCTGCAAGTTCCACCAGGATAGCCAGATATTTACCACTTAATAGCTCCACTCTGTTGGAGAATGACTATAAAATGTAAACCCCACCAACACTTGGGGGGCATCACCTTCTACAGAGCATAAAACTCCTCTTCCTCTCCAATCTGTAACACTCCGTTCACCGGAATCAATAAAATATCGGCAACTCTCTGCCATTCCAAAGTGGACGTAGGTCGAATTGACCGAACCACTATAAATCCCGTCTCCCTCTACTTTTATTATTGCTTAATTTCTAAATTACTTGACTAGTGGTGTGCAAAGTCAATTTTGTGCATCATCAGAAAGTGTATGTTTTCTTCTATTTTCAAACAAGTTCACTCTTTTTCGATTTCTCTTTCTGGTTTTTTGAGGATTTTACCCTGTTTAAAGCAAGTGGGTATCCTTCTATTTGATTCTGGTATTTGATTTCCTACCTAATATTTAGAAAATTTTACTCCGTTTCTGTTTTGTATTGATATGCTTTGTTGTAATTGGTGACTCGAAGAATGCTTTTATTTCTTTTTTTTTTTCTGGGTTATTGCTTTTCCGGTTTTGTTGGTTTCTGATTCGAGGCTTATCACGGTTTAGATTTTCTCGTGAATTTGATTACTATTCCAAATATGGTTACTGTTCATGGAATAGATTGCAAGCCACTGCTCCAAATCTCTCGCCCTGTTACAAGGTCTCTCTCTCTCTCTCTCTCCACATACACATACACACACCCATCTATTTAAAGAGACAAATCAAAAGAGGCCCAAAACACTCGAGTTACAAGAAATTTCAACCAATTAACACAAACATGAAGAAAGATTCCAATAGGAGAATTTCATGAATATATAATTAATAGACCTTGTTGTTTTCAGCTGCTGTAGCTTGTGCATTAGCAAGTAGTTGTGCACAGAAACTTCTGAAAGTCAGAGAGATAATCAATATAGAACAAAAAATTCAAAGCCCCAACTCTAACTTCAGTTCTTACTGCTAGAAGCAAGGTGATATACGATTTTTTTTTTTTTTAAATTCTCTTTTTGGGGAAATTTTTCTTCTTGACTCTACTAATTCAATCCCATATTTCAGGCTGCTTGTGGTTTTATTGATAAACCCAAGTTGCAGATATCGAATATGTGAAAGAGATGTACAAGTTTTACAAAGAAGTTGAGGTATTCAATCCGACCATGCTTATTCAATTTCTTTGTGTTTCTGTATGTTGTTATTTTGGAATTATTTTTTCAACTTTACCCCACAAATGCCGTGATTTTGATCTTAAAAGGGGAGTTTTAAATTCGAACAATGCTTTCTTGTAAACAACAAAAATAAGTTAAAATCATCATAGTACGGGAATAAAGGTCGATAATTTTGGTCAAAAACTCTTATTTAATATGTATGTGATTGTGGTGCAGAATGAGAGTCAAGTTCATGACAATATGGATATGCAGCCAGAGATGAATGAGAAGATGAGATTCTGATAGATTCGCAACCATTAACATCGTTGATCGCTACCTCTGGTAAGGAAGGAGCTGCATTTACTGGGCATTAGTGTCCCCTGAGGTATGAAGAAATTTGGGCCCCTGAGGTATTGCATCACATAAGTTTTTAACTTAGTTTATGCATTAATGTTGTAACTTTGTGTCTATCTATTAAACAAGCCAAAATGTTTTAAAATGACATTGCCACCAAAAGAATTTCACCAAAAATTTGTCATTTAAAAACCATGATTCTTTTGGATCCTAGTCATTTTAATTTTCAGATCCTAGGGCCGGCCCCTAATGTCTGTACATCTCGCAACGATCGTAATTTCGTGCGTCCCTCAATCTTCATCCATATAACCGATTAGGTGAGACAAAATTAACCACTAGATGTGTTAATGCATATTTTATGTATTTTGTTTTAAAGGTGATATATGTGTTAATCTATAGTTTACGCATTTTGTTTTAATTTGTCAAAAATCTTGCGTGGGTTCACAGTAAAATGGTTTAATGTTGTTACACATTTTTTGTCTCACTTTGAGGTTCATAGCTGCAACCAAATGAAATTTTTATTTTTTAATATTATTAATTTAAAAATGTTATTGCTTTTTGACATGACCAATCCACCTAATTTTTCTAATTTTATGGGATCTATTTTTGTTCATTTACCTAAATTTAAACTAAAAGTTTTTGTTATGTTATGTTTGTCACCAATGACATATGAATATTTTATTTAAAATTCAAATACTTTTTAAAATTTTCGCTTCTTCAAAATATTTTCTATACAAATGTTTGTTTTATGATTGTTTTATATTAACAAATCTACCAAATACTTCTATAATAAGAAAATATTACAATCTCAGAAATAAAAAAATTAAAATTATAAAAAAAACTTAATTTATTGTCGCGACCCGCGAAATTAACGATAGTCATTTTAAATAAGTATTGCACTCGTAATAGAGAGAGAGAGAGAGGAATTCAATTTTCTTTTTGGCATATCATTTACCAATTGGTGAAAGTAAATGTCTTGAGCAATTATAACGAAACTGTAGAAGAATGGAAACCACGGATCGAGATCCTCTCCAGTACACTTTCTTTTTGGCATATCAATCCCCAGGGTGACACGTGTAAGGGTGTAGTCGTTATGGAGGCTAGGATCCGCCGAGGAGTGGCACCGAGAAGAGGTGACTCGGAGGAGCCGAGTACCTGACACCAGCATTTATGACGATGTGAGTGACTCAGACAACCATTAATGATGTGCCTGCATCCTCGAGACCCGAATCTGCAGGTCATGATCACCTAGCATTAATGATGAGGGACTGAGTACATAGTCTCGTCATACCCTGGGGGTACTGTTCCCCCGAGCATTGAATGCCCGGGAGTAGGCGTCAGAGGAGCTTTGAACCCTCGAGGGTAGCAGTAAATGCTCGGCGTGAAACCGAACACTCATCCTGTCGCCCGAAACATTGAAGGCGTGATGATTTGAGTTGAAAACACTCATTACGCCTAGGGATGCTGCGATGGGACTTAAAGTCATAGCACTCATTGCCTTTTCAGGTATAAATATCCCGAAAAAAGAGAAGTAAAGGTACGCAAGATTGAAACACAGAATTCATTAAGCTTAGGCCTCGAATCTCTGACTGACTTGAGTTTCGAATGGGATAAATCGGGTACACACTTGGCCCCCATTTATGACTTTGTGGATTGTTTCAGGTTTACCATACGTGCAAACCGCTACCTCAAATCATTGCAGGAAATATCTCGTGCACCATTAATGAGGGAGAGGCCCACTTATGTACAGTGCGTCCCCACTTGAATGTATGGTAGACATGTCAGAAAAAAAATTGAAGAAAAAGTGTATTGGAGAGGATCTCACAACTGAAATCCACATGTTTAGGAGTAGCCTTGTACTGATATATACACTAGATTATGGTGTTGGTAGTTAATACAATAAATATAACCAAATTATGGTGTTGGTTGTGGAGATAGGAATTAAAGTTGGTTTATTTCATAGTTTTACCTATCTCCAATCACTTAAAAAAATCTTTGGAAGAAACACTTGATACACGCTAAGCAAAGCATATAATCCATGATCGATATTCAAATGTTAAGTTTGGGGCACCATTCCAATTGATGCATCAAAATGGTCACTAAAAGTTCGATAAGTTAGAGTGAGATCATGTGGGTTCAGGGGTAGTCCAAGACTATTTGAGGCTTAAAGCGACAACAAAAAATGGGCCTTTTTATTTTTAATATTAAAAATTTTTATTTAAAATTTATTCTTTTTTTAGATTAAAAGTACTATTATTTTTTATGTTAAGTTTCGCTACTATGTCTTTTTATATTGATAATATCACTAATCCACCATATATATCTTATGATAATCAATCTTAGGAAAAAAAAATTCAATTTTAATTTTAAAAATTTTCTTTTAATTTTAAACAATCATGGTCTACTAATTTTAATTTTCAAGTTTAATAAAAAAATGAAAAATATTTTCATATATTTTTTGTAATAGAAATAAAAAAAAAATGTAACAAAAAAATAAGAAGAGGATTTGTGTTTAACAAAGAGTGCGTGAGAGAGAACACACTAATTTATTGTAAATGCGTACGGAGTGTAGTGCAATCGATTGGTTTTCTTAGCGGCTATGCCTAGGCTGAGTACACGTGCATGTTCGTTTCGAGTATTAAATTTGGGTGGTATTTAAACATTATTTTCATTCCACTCCTATCCAATGGTATACTATACCCGGTCTTAAACTTTTATCTCATCATTCCCCTTGTTTGTTTGTCACAAACATTATCTGTGTAATACCTACTTAAAAAAGTCAACAATTGCGACTATGACCTGTAAAAAGACAATTGTAACATTGTAACCTTAAAAAGACAATTGTACATGAAGACATTTGTGTCAATTTACATGTTTGTACTTAACCCATGGAAATAATACCAGGGGGAGGTGGTATTCAATAATACCATCTACAAGGTCGGTATTACGACCCGAAAAATAGTACTAACTGTAAAATGCTAAACAAACAAGTTATAAGGTGGGTCTCACGTACTATTTCCCTAATACCACTCTCTTGTACCCCTTATACTCGAAGCAAACGGGCCGAGTAGTCTTAAGGCTTACCTTAGCCATCCATTGTTGTTTAGTTCGCAGTTGTTGCACTTGAAGCCGGTATAGGATTTAGTTCGCAGGTGTCACAAGGCAAAGCTTAATTTTTTGTGTCTCCATGGTTTTTTTTTACTCTACTAAAAAGTGTACTACCGATGTATATCAAAAATAAAAAAACCTTAGACACCAAAAAAAGCTGAAGTAATGTTATTTAAATGTAATGTACTATCTTAATTCCTTGGTATAATCAATCATTGACAGTTTGAGCCCCAATATTTGTTATGACTTGATTTTAATAAAATGACACTAACAAATTATGTCAATAGGTTACATCCAAGTAACATTCCTATTCCATTATTGCACCCTATACCCGTAGAAAAGTGCTTCTTCCTAAAGGGTTATTAGCTAGTCTTGTTCCTATCTTGAGTAGAAAGAGAAGTATCACATACTAGTAATTGCCCGTGCCTGAAGGCACGGCGTAACGAAAAATTAAATTAAAACTAAAAAAATCCTACATTACCTAAAGATTTTTTGCAACCTAAAACAACTCGTCAATTTAAAATCAAGGTAGTCCATAATATTATCCAAAAAATTCGGCATAATTTTCTCTAAAAATAGAAACCCATAAAAATTTAAACCTGTATACAGAACTTATAATCATACATAACAATCATTATAATTCACAATACCACCACAATAATCAATACATACCCAATCATCAACATATATCCAACCACCAAAACATCAAGTTAGTCTCTACTAATTTCAAGAAATTTTGGCAGATTTTCCTCTATAAATAGAAGCCCAAAAAAATCAAAATCTGCCTATAAAACTTACAATTATATATATCACCACAATCATCATAACCATGTTTATCCAAACCACCAAAACAAAACCAGCACAACCATGTATAATTAGTTAATTGTACAAAAGACGGAACACAAAAAATACACACATGCACAAATAGAGAAACAGAGCTTCACTCAATGATCTACTTACCAGCTATTTCTATATGGAAAAGGTCGTCCTTATCTACTTAGAGCTTCACAATTTACAATCACAAATTCATCCTTATCCAATGTCCAGTACAAATAATACATCAAAATTAAGATCTTAAGAGGCATCTAATACAATCGATAGGACTTCAGAAAGTAACACAAACTCAGAGATGAGCGATTAAACAGTAAAAATCTTAAACTTGGTAACATATGAGCTTACACCAAGTGAGATGAAAGCATTACCTAGAGCAAAATTTTATATTTCTCGGGAGTAACAAAAGGGCACAAGATAACCAACACACTTCTGACCAATCCACATAAAAGTGGTGGAACAGGGTATCTAATTAATAATGTAAATTTCCCAGACATTACTAATCCTTGGTATAACACTAAATCACAGCCATATCCATTAACCATGAGACAAAAATTCAAGATATGGAATGCGCATGATTATAAGCATAATCAAAGGTGATACTCAGAAAGTTCAATACTAATTTTGGTGGTCAGACATAACAAACAACAACCCGTGCATACCCAACCCCCCTTCAATTTTCACTGCTTTCAGTGGGTTAAGATCTTCAAGAAACTGCATAGATTCATATTCTCTTGAAACCTTTCTGGTGATATACCATACTGTTGCAAAGGGGAATTGGATACGTAAGCATCTAGTCAAATTAGTACACTACTAAAACAACAGCTATGGTTTCTAAACTAAAAGTTAAAGACTGTCGGAACAATAATGAAAAAAAAACAGGGTATCTCTTCAGCATAGTAACTACATCAAATCATCATCATTCAGAATACAACAAACTAAGGGTCCAAGAATGAATTGACAATGTAATTATTTCCTGTGCCCAAATTATACTGCTCATACATCAATCGAGCTTGCTTACAAGAAACACACCATACAATTAATATCTCCTGAAATTCCCAGGAATGTCCAAAATTGATGGCAATAAGAAATCAAGTAATGATGGTATTAATCAGTAATGCGCTCAAGCCCCAATGCATGTATAATGAGGATACACAATGAGTAAATACCCAGACCATAGAAAATAATTCTATTTTCTGATAAGAAAATTAAATTTCATTAAATGAGGAAAAATTACGGTATAGAGCACACAAGAAATCCATCCAACGGAGCATAACTATGTTTATCAAGCCTCAACACTTGAAGCTGATCATATATGGGTAGTGAATAGTGATTATGCCAAAATAAGCACCTGTGAAGTGAACGTTTTACCATGAAACAGAAAAGCCACCAATTATTTGTTACTCACATGATGATTTTGCATCACAAGGCAATCAGTACTCAACTTTCTAAGCAAATCAGGAGGATTTGCAGAAAATAAAAAAAATAACTTTGAATGCATAACTCCAGCATGGCAGCAATTAAAGCCAAGAGTACTGAAAACAAACAATTGCAAAAGTTTTGTCCCCACAGAACATCAATTAAAATGGATCTCTGATTAATCTGAGAAAACCAGAAAAATGACAAGAAATTACTTTCCTCCCTGCTGGAATAATTATTCAAATTAGTATTGTCAATCTACAATTTTATCACAACATATGTATAAAACATTTTAGAAAACAATTTGCCTGAGAGAACTAAAAAACCCATCAAATTCACTCAATCAATAAAAAACATACCTTTGAAACATAAATTGGAGCGTAGATGCTTGATCTGTAGCACTGAATTGTTCAAGAATGTTATTGTCCTACAATCATTAACGAAAATGGCAACGTCTTACTATCAAAATGAAAGATAATCATAATAAGATGAGGAATGCATCTCTGAAAAAGTAATCATGGTTATATGCACTCAAAAATGATTTGGCAAGTAACAACACAAAAAGAAGAAATAAATTATGTATAGTCATCCTCCTCTAAATCAAATCTTATCATGCTCCAAGGAAGGATATTTTCAAGCTATATCCTTTTATTTAATAGATTTAAAAAAAAAACTGCATAAATAGAACTACATGCATGAGAAAGCAGATACCCCCAAAGACTTTCAGCCTTTCAACACACATATCTGTTGAGGTACCTATAAATAGAAACAAGTTATATCAGCCTAATCAACAAATTTATCTATCAAAACCTAAGCAGCTACATAACTACAAATGCACACAAAAGTCACAAACAGTATATTTCCATTTGCACAAAGCTTACCTTGCTGATGATCATTGTTAAAAGTTCAAAACCTAAGCAGATGGCCAGTAAAGGGAAATGGTCCCCTGCATCATTCTTCTTCAAAACTTTCTGCATAAAACATTATTAAATTCATAAGAACCAATTCATGACCAGAAGTGGAGCCATTGTCAACTAACAACTCACTTTTTATGAATTTACTTTCAGCCGCATTGCTGAATAAGTTTATAAATCCAAAAATAGACACAATCAATAGAAGTACTGCATTTTCCCCAACCCCAACCCAGCACAAAACAATTAAAATAATTAAAAAAAATGAAACAAAATTCAAATCCCATAGAGCATTCAAAATTTGGGGTTCTGTTTATGGATAATGCAATTTGGGGGTAACCACTGCCAAACTCTCTCACACCCAAGCGGTGGTGGCACGGTGATCCTCAGAAGTGGGGGTGCGAAACTCTTTGAGAAATTTCGTCGAACACGTGATGGTCGAGGTGGGCGTGGGGCACTGGATGTTCGCTAGGGTGGAGGCTAGTGCGAGAGAGAAAGGGGGAGGGAGAGTACAACAGGGAGAAAGAAAGATACCGCAGGGTCGCTGGCAACCGGTGGTCGCTGGGCAAAGGCAGTGGACAGAAGCGACAGTGGATAGAGAGATAGAAGAGGAAAAGAGCAAAGAGAGGGGGAATGAGAGACCTGACTGTCGTCGCTGCTCACTGGATCTGTGGTGGCGACTATTGGCGGTGGGTGGGTGGAGAAAAGGTAGGTTTACGGTGGAGAGGGGTGAGTGTTCTGTGTGGATATGGGTGTTTTGCGTGTGTGTGTGCGGTTGGGATTCACAGAAGGGGGAGGCTGGAGGGAGAGAAGAAGAAGAGAAGAGGGATACCTGGGAGAAGAGGGCACTGTGGCTATGGTGGCTCTGCCTCTCGCCGCCTGCTATCGAATAGTGAAGAGACTGAGAGAGAAGAGACTGAGATGAGAGAGAGGACATGAGAGAGAAGAGATTTGGGGGAAGAGCCGTTGGGTTGGGTTATATGAGATGGTTTTAGGGGGAAAATATATGGACTTTTGAATTTGAGTGAGATGTATTGTGAGCCTTTGGATGTTGAAGCCTTTGGATAATGAAGACCGTAGGATCGGCTTGTTGAAGCCCCGCTCTGTTTTATATTATAGATTTTCGACATCGTTCAAAAAAAAATAAAAAAATTTAAGAACAATCTACTACTGATTTAACACTACATTTAATGCGAACCTAACATATATCACATAAAATGTGCAAGACTATAATGTTAGAAAAGGAAAAACATAAAATAGAAAAACATAATTCAATTAACTGGTTCAACAAAAGACTATTCACAACACGAATTGTACCAAACATTAAAAAAATAATAATAATAATAATCAAAAAATTACCTACAAAGATGATTCACAAATGTGAAGAAATTCAAGGCATTTAACCCTCCAATCCAAGCAATTCACTGCAAGTATCAAAGAAATCAAAACTTGGGTCATTTTGTTCTCTACAATGGGTTAAATTTCCTCTAAAGAATTGATAAGACGGTAGTTAAGGGAGGCATTAGGTCTTGGTGGAACAGGAGGTTTGTGGGTTTTGTCTTTAAACAACTAATCGGCGAAATGAAAGAGGAGGTATCGTTGTGCGTGGCTTTGCTGTTGTATGTCTATGTACGTGTGCTTGAGTAAAAAAAAGTGGAGAGATAGAGAGATGGAAGACATACCTGAGATGTGTGAGCAGCAGCGGGATGCACAGGGAGAGAATAGGGAGGGCGAGAGAGGGAGTGTGAATCTGACAGTGTTTGTGTGTGTGTGTGTGCAAAGATGAAGACAGAGAGGGAGAGACACAACCCTATTAACTACAAATTAACATCAATTTACTCCAATTAATAGCCCTAATTTTGAAATTATTTGTGTGTGTGAGAGTGTGTGGGTGATGAGTTTGTGTGTGAGTGTGTTGTTGATGAGTGTGTTAGCGTGTGCATGCATTGTGTGTGTGTGAAAGCAGAGGAGAGAGAAAGAGAGAAACATAGGGTCGGAGCGGAGCGAAGCAGAGAAAAGGGATACCTGGGAGGGTTGTGGTTGTGGCAGTGGTGGTGGTGGTGGCTGTGTCACTGGCGGTGGTTGTGTCGCTGGCGATGGTGGTGGGGCTGGAGATGGCGTAAGAGAGAGAGAGAGAGAGAGAGAGAGAGAGAGAGTAAAAAGCAAAGGAATTGAAATGAATTCTCCATAGATAACTTTTTTACCGTTGGATGAATGAATTTGAGACCGTACGATGAGTTTATAAATTTTTTTAACAATAAAAAAGCGGATTAATTACATCACAACTACTAATGCAATTCAAACACATTTGGATCCTTGGATCAAGAAATGTTGTAAATTAAGTAGAGCAAAAGAGGTTTTTAGAACTTGCCGAAAAAAAAAAAACAAAAAAAAGAGGTTTTTAGACTCAAAAAAAAAAAGAGGAATGAAGTGATAAGCTCAAACTTAGCCCCAAGTCTTAAAATTAGCAAACCCAAGCAACTTATTGCCGCATGATTTGATTTTACCAACTCAACAATGCATTTAAGGCCAATAACAAATAAATTTTCATTGCATATCTTTGTTATGATCATACACATAGGTCAAATGTTGCAGCATTTTATAGAGTTTATAAATTTTTTTAACAAATAAAAAAGCGGATTAATTACATCACAACTACTAATGCAATTTAAACACATTTGCATCCTTGGATCAAGAAATGCTGTAAATTAAGTAGAGCAAAAGAGGTTTTTAGACTCAATACATACATGGATAGATATGAAGTGTTTCAACTACTACAATGCAGTTCATATCAAAAAGGTAATTTACCAACCAAAAGTTGGTCTTCTTACATGAAGGGCATTCTCCAAATTGTTAAACAGCTAAGAACAACATAGTCAAACCCTCTAAGTAGATGTAAATGCTCTAAGCCACTACAAAATTTGAGAGAAACAATCTAAAAATTGACAATAGGAATAGAAATAAACAACAATCGATAAAAAATTGCAAATTATTTTTCCAAAAAAGGATTAGAAGAAACTAAAAATATATGATGGGCTACTGGTTCATCCTTTAAACAATAGTTTGCAATTTTGTTATTGAATCACACACAAACCAATATGCACCGACTAACATAAAATTTATTTTAGCACTTCAATGGACCGCACTTTGTTACCAAATCAAAAACCATCACACACCTCTTTATAATTATGGATTTTTTTTTGTTGCATAGTGCCTTCAGGCACAGACATTAGTTAGACTCAAGTTTCACACCAAGTCACTATGTTAATGAAGGGCATTGTCCACTTACTGAGTGTATTTGAAAACACAATGAAATTCAAAGTTGTTACATAAAATATAATAATGCTCTTAAACTAATAAAAAAAACTTCTTCAAGAACAAAAAAACAAATAAAAAAGACCAAGAAGAGATCTTTGTAGTAAAATTGAATGAAAGTTGTTACCTTCATTGGCTTAATTTGAGTGAAGCACTGCAATCATTCAATTCATCAAACACCTAAATGATAAAAAACAATTCAATGAATTAAGAATGAGTAGTACCATTATTAGCTTTAATTTCATTTCAGTAAAATTAAAGTCAAGGTTCTAACCAACGTTAAAGCAAATAATGATGATTGTGTGCTTGGCTTCCAATCAATTGAGAAATTAAGTTTGTATAATCCTCTTTGCTAAGCTACATATGTTGATGGAAAAAAAATAGCTACAGAAAGATTGATTCCAAGAAAATGGATGGTAATTTAACAAACAAATGAGAGAGAAAAATAAACATATGAAGTGCTTAGGTAGAAATTGGGTGAAAACTCTTAGAGAACTTTTGTCAAACATGTGGCATTAGTGTTGGTGGTGGTTGGTGTTGCAGAGTCAGTGATAAGAAAGAGAGGAGAGAGAAGACAGAAGGTTGTGGGCTGTGGGACTAAATCCCCTGCCATTGGAGTCAATAAAGAAAAAAGGACAATACAAAACAACTGCCTATAGCCAACAAAAAAACTACCTGGAAAAGACAGCCTGATGGGAGCCTTTATTTGTGCAGCAGTTGAAGGTTGAAAGCAGAGGATGAGAACCTGAGGGAGATCAATTTGTTCCTGATGATTTGTTGAATCAGGTTGAGCACATCGATAGGGTCCCTATACTAATTTTAAATCTTCTGTTATTCCTTTCATTCCAAAGATAGTAGACTGTGGAGGCTAGACAAAGTTTGTAAATCACAGTTTTTATCTCCTTGCCCTTCCAGTTGATAGAAGCCCAACAAATGAACTCCACCCAGGGTTTAGGTTACCACAATTGGCTGGTGAATGAAAAAATAGAGCTCCAGACCCTACTTGAGTAAGAGCATTTAAAAAAATGGAAGTGAGATTCCATTCCAGCACGACAATGAACACATCCAGTTCCCAAATGAGCTACAAAGGTTTGCATTCTGTCAAGAGTGCTCTCTTGATTTTATAGCTAGCCACAGAATAAAAGCCATTCTAGGAATGTTCTTTCCAAACCAGACTAAATTCAATTTTTAAATACCCACATATTTTGAAATACCCACATCCCCATTCTGGGACCTTAAAATTAATTAAGACCCACATATTTTGAAGCCAAAATTCAATGGAATTATATGGACAGAGTCAAACAATGATAAACTAACATAAAATTAAAAACCCTAGTTCATTCAAATAGAGATAGACAAAAAAAGGGTAACAAAAAAAAAACTATGAAACTTGAACAAAAGAAATCAAACCCATTTGAAAAATCCTGAAAATACATTCAATCAAAATCCTACAAATATCTATTTCATGAAAAAACTCAATTTGAAAACCCTAACATTCAATTCAATCATCACTTCAACAAATATTATTGCATGAAATTGACACCAAACATTCAATAAAAAACACTAAAAACAATATTACAATCCTATTTAATGAAAAACAGTATGCGACTCTGTGTGTGTGTATAAGTGTCTATACTGCCGTGTGTTTGTGTGTGTGTGTGTGTGTGTGTGTGTGTGTGTGTGTGTGTGTGTGTGTGTGTGTGTGTGTTCGACTGGAGAGAGAGAGAGGGGGGGAGAGAGAGGTACCTGGACTTCATCGGGTGTGTGTGAGTTTCAGTGTGTGTGCGTGAGTGTGTATGCGACTGGTGTGTGTATGTGTGCGATGGGTGTGAGTGTGCATGTGCGATGGGTGTGTGTGTTTGTTTGTGTGTTCTACTGCCTGTGTGTGTGTTCAACTCGAGAGAGAGAGAGAGAGAGAGAGAGAGAGAGAGAGAGAGAGAGAGAGAGAGAGAGAGAGAGAAGTACCTGGACTTCTTCGACTGTAGGTTGATCGGCGGTGGGTTGAGCCACGGCAGAACAGCGAGAAGGAGAGAGACAGAGAGAGGCGCTGAGTTGGGTCTTCTGGAAAAGAAAGAGAGAGAGAAGGAGTCTGACAAGTTGGGTAACGTGTATATGTGTAAGTTATGGGTAGCTGTGTAGAAGGCAGATAGGTTTTGGGCGGGATATTTTTTTTGTATGTGATGAATTTTCAACCGTTAGATGAGATTAGATGAAATCTGAACCGTTTAAAAAAAGTTAAATTTAATTTGAATTGTTTTTGAAAGAAATATTGGTGGCCGTCGGATGAATGAATTGATTTGAGACCATTGTATGATTTTGGGCCGTTGGATGTTGAAGCCACAAATGATTTTAGACCGTTGGATGTTGAAGCTTAAATTGATTTGAGGCCGTTGGATGTTGAAACCTTGGGATTTGAGCCGCTCTGTTTTATATTATAGATAGTGCGACCTTTTCAACAAGATTTTGTTGGAAAATAGCCATGACTGTGTCAGCCTTAATACTTATCTTTGTGAAAGAGGTCATGGTTGCTCAATTTGCAAGTTAAGTATCTGAGGACAAAAGCAGCAGCCCCATATTCTTTTTTCTCTTTATCTAATGGCTAAAGTGTTATCATTGGAACTTAAGGAGATAAAAACGTAATTATTGACACAGTAAAACTTAATTCTGTTGTTACTTTTTAGAGAGTCTGTATCTCACATGAAAAAATTAAAATATACACGCGATTTTTTTTTTTTTTTTTCAAATGATTTCGGGTTGAATGCAATAGGCCTAACAATTTTTCTGATTGATACTAAATATTTGCCCCGGTCCTCCTGTTGCAAATCTATCTATATATATATAAAACAAACAATTTAGAGGAGTTTTAAGTTTTGAATTAAAAAATATTTAAAATTCTAATAATTCTAAAAGTATTTATCTAACTTTTCAATTGATAGAATGAAAAGAAAAATCAAAACCGAGACAATAATTATAATTCAATGCATCGGACGAGGCTCACCGCTATTTGATATTTCGTAGTCAACTCAGCAATAATAATATATTATTGAATGAAATAACATTGATATTTCACAATAACTATTTCTAGGAGTATTCATCACCTTAAACGATTCAAAGTTGAATTAAACTACTAACTATATGGAAATTGGTAAGAATGAGAAATTGCGATGGAAGCAATGAAGTCAAATTACAAGACATCTGGAGTTTAATTAGATAAATTGATGAAAATGGAATTTGGGTTTTATGTAAGAACTTACCAATATTCTAAATAATCTTCCATAAAACAAGAACATGGTAATTTGTTTTTTTATATCATGCAAAAATGATGAGTATTGATTTTTGACCCGATCCGAATCAAATGGCGGTGACATCGCTGCATTTGAACTTCCTTGTCTGTTTTCCTCCTTCTACTATTACTTTGTCAATTTTCATTGTGATTTAGATGCACGAGAATTTTTTCAGTCGAAAAAAAATTCGTATGTATGAATGCCTTCGGAGTTCGGTTACATGCAATGACAAATAGTCTGTGGCTCATTGGGCCTTTAAAGTTAGTAGTGGCCTAATGACCACCACTCTTACTGTTAGACTATAAGGCAGCGGATTTGAATTTCGCCGTATCCAGTTAAAAGCCCATTAGAACTGGCCCAAGAGACGAACTATGAATCGTAGTTTTTTTTAGTGGACTAGCCCAACGTGGCCTGTTGAACATACTTCGTTGCCGAACCAAACCACAAAGTGAATTGTGCAATTCAATGAAAAAAGAAACGAAGGAGAACCATTGTTCAGTAGTCTATTTCAGCAATATCATTATTGTTTATTGCAATTATACACACATAGCTATATATGATTCCCGAGTCAATTTTGTTAAATTCTAACTAAATTCTTATTGATTAATGAACAATTAGACATTATTGGTTTGTGTGCGGTTTGACGGGTCTGGCCCAAATCAGGTCTAGCTCAAAGGTTCAGTTTAAAAATACAGATTAGACCCAGGTCACAGGTGCAGCCAAGTTCAGATCAGAAATACAAGTTAACAAGGACCAAATTCATTGTCTTGGAAAACCCAGTGTACTAGTGACACACGCGATATCTCCATCTTAGGAAGGAAATCAGGATACGCATCGCAAGCCTTAACTACCTCGTCTGTTACGCCAACATCACGGAGCCACCCACACCCCGTCACAAGGGTGACGTCTTAATCAAGCTCCCCGCGATGGTGCCTCCATCAAAGCCTGTTTTGGGCACCATGAAGATTGTACTCTCCTATAAATTGTAAGTTTCACCTACACATGAGGGGCATGACACACATCTCAACACATTACACTTATTGGTTAATATGATTCTCCGGCCACCATCGTCATTCCCAGTGGAGTAAGAGGTCTCCTAATCTGTGTTTGCTTGTGTCTGCCTCTCTTCACTTCATCCTTGATTGATTTCGCATAAAACAACTTTTGTGCATCATCAACTACTATTTTATTTTAAGAAGCATGGAGACAGACACAAGACATGGATACGACACGACACGACATTTCTAAAAAAAAATAAGATATGGACACATTGTGTATATGCTACAAAAAAAATATGTTTTACATATATTATATAATTTATTGCAAGTATAGTAATAATTTATGAGGATAGGTTTTTGGGCCTGGGCCGCCATTACGACCGAGCCAAAAAAACCTCCAGAAAATACTGAATGAGGACTCCGAAGCCCAAAAGGAAATGGTCCCAACCGGCCCACATCGGAAGCAAGGGGCCTAAGAGATCAAGGAACCAGCAGACCGACCCTGATTCGATTCTCAGCCCATGACCCGAGTTAAAGCCTGTTGCGCCACGTGCTCCTAGGACAAGGGAAACCAACTCTGATTTCTCAGAGTTACTCCTTGCAAAAACAGAGAAAAGTGGTGCCGAACGAACTCAGGTGGTCGTGGGCACAGTATCGCCGGCGGTCAGAGAGGCTTGCAGGGAAAGGACGAGCGGTCCCCACAAGATCAAGAAAAGGAAGAACAAGAGCAACAAACCCTAAGAGGGGACACCATATAAATAGAACAGTAGAAATAGGGAAGGGGGCTCTTCTTCCTCGCCATCTACCTTGCATTTTTTGCCCTGAACCCTAGAACATTCGTAGAAGAAAAGAGTTATTACGGCCCTGTGCCTAGAATTTCCTTGTAATCAGCTGAGATCAATACACACCATTGGGGAGCAAGAGCCTCCATTACAGTGGACGTAGCCCAAGTCTTTCGGCTGGGGTGAACCACTTATATTGGTTGTCTATCATCGCATAACTTCAGTTTTCCTAAAACTCATTCCCTTAAATTCAACAGAGACATATCAGCTTGGGACTGGGAGATTAATTCCGATGCATCGTCAGTTGGCGCCGTCTGTGGGAACGGTTTTCATCGTTCTCTTGTGAATCTTATATACTTGATGGTCTCTACTCGGAATATGAGTAAAGCTCCTACCAATCCCCAAGGCCACCGGAAAACTTTCCAACGCACATGGAGGACGCCGAGGGCCATCCCCCAACGGCGAACATCCCTCCGCTCAATGAACTCGAAACTTACCATAGAACTACGATATAGCTGATGAAACAGAACCAGGAACTGATAGATTGGATACAGGCTCATCAGCTCCCTCGGTTCCCCTCAGCTCGCCAAGAGCCACCTCCCCTCCAAGAAGAGCATGATGTCGCTCCCCCACTCCAAGAGCGCCAAGCTCCACCCAACGGGGTGACCGAGCTCCATGAGCGCAGCCATTCTGGCGAAAACAACCGAAGAAGACATCCCGAGGAACATAACGATGAAGCTCACAGTAGGGCTAGGACCGCCTACCAAGAAGATAGGCCCCAGAACGTGAATGACCATGCCTAGGAGCAAGAAATCTGTGAGCTCCAGCGAGAGCTAGGCAACATGAAAGAAGCGGTTAAGGGGCGAGCCCCCGACACCATGGACGCCTTGGTTTAGCAAACGGAGTCACCATTCGCTCCAGAGGTCCTCCATGTCCCTCTTCCCCAAAAATTTCGGACTCCTTCGATAGAGGCATTTGATGGGACCAAGGACCCAGTTGATCATCTAAACCTGTATAAAAACCAAATGGAGCTTCAAGGATACCCGGACCCTATTCGCTGCCGGGCTTTCTCCATCACCCTCAAAGGATCGGCCATGGCTTGGTTTAACCGGCTACGACCAGCGTCCATTTCATCCTTCAGAGAACTATCCATACAGTTCGTATCTCATTTCATCGAAGCAAGGACGTACAGAAAGCCGTCCTACCACCTATTGAGCGTCAAGCAGGGACCAAACGAGTCCCTCCGAAACTACGTGCAATGCTTCAACCAGGAGTGTCTGAAGGTGGAAAGCGTGGACGACAAGTTCGCGCTGACCACCTTCATGTCAGGGCTCGGGATTCAATCCAAAGATCTCCTCTTCTCAATCGCGAAGAATCCTCAAGCCACCATGGCCGAGGTATTGGCGAAAGCCGAGAAGTATATAAACGGCGAGGAGGCCCTCCGCCTGAAGGGGAGAGCGGCGGCCATGGACGGAGACAGGAAGAAAATGGATCACAGCCCTAGAAGGGAGAAAAAATGTGATCGATCTCCGAGGAGAGACCGCTCACCAAGAAGAGGGAGAGAACCTTCTCCTAAAAGAAGGGGAAATGTCCGAGATCGCCTGGGACCCCCTCCCCAAAAGCTGCAACAGCGTTTCGTCCCAGCGTGGCTACCGCCCCTCGTCACCTCGATAGCACAGGTCCTTCATGAAGTACAGAACGAAAGATTCGTTAAGTGGCCTCCTCGGATGAAGTCCGACCCCAGCAGGCGGGATGCCAGCAAATACTGCGATTACCACAAGGACACGAGCCACGAAACAAACGACTGCATTCAACTGAAAAAGGAGATCGAATACCTGATTCAGAGGGGCCATCTGCGCCGTTACGTAGCGGGGGAACAGAGAGCGCAGAACAATCAAGGGCGGGAAGACCGAGCTGCCGCCGAACCACCGCAGCACAAACAAGCCATCGGAGAGATCCGGGTCATCTCGGGGGGTTTCGCTGGAGGTGGCGAATCTAGCTCAGCTCGGAGAGCCCACGCCAGAAGAGCCCGTTCAGATGACTTCCTTGCGGTCCATGCTGTCAACAAAGTGCCCCGCCGAGACGTGGAGATTACCTTTTCAGATGCAGACCTAGAAGGATGTCAGTACCCCCATGATGACCCATTGGTCATAAAAGCGATCATCGCAAACAAGAACATACACCGGGTGCTCGTGGATAATGGAAGCTCGGCTGACATTATTTTCTTAGCGGCCTTCGAGAAGCTCGGAATAGAGAGGTCGAGACTAGAACCCGTGAAGACCCACCTCCTGGGATTCTCGGGAGAAAGAGTCTTGCCAGTCGGTTCTATACCGCTTGTCCTCACCATAGGAGATCCCCCCTGCCAGGTTACCACCACCACCCGCTTCTTAGTGGTGGACGCCCCGTCTGCCTACAATGTTTTGTTGGGAAGGCCATCCCTCAACTCCATTAAGGCAGTACCTTCTGCATATCATTTGGTGATGAAATTCCCGACTGAGGGTGGAGTCGGAGTGGTAAGGGGAGACCAACGCCTTGCCAGGGAATGCTACGTGGCGTCCATGTGACAGAAAAAGGTGCAGTCGGTCCAGCTGGAGGACTTGGATATGAGGGATGAGGTGGAAGCCCGACCTGCCCCCTCGGAACAATTGGAACCGGTGCAACTGGGTGAGGACCCGGAGCACGTAGTCTTTGTGGGCTCCATGCTACCTGTCATAAAGGAAAAACTCATCTCCTTTCTAAAGGAGAACGCCGACGTCTTCGCCTGGAAACAAGAAGACATGGAAGGAATAGACCCCGGCGTGATCGTACACCGCCTCAGTGTAGACCCTAACTGCAAGCCGGTGAGACAAAAAAGGAGAAGTTTCGCGCCGGACAGGCAGAAGGCCATAAACGAGGAAGTAGCTAAACTGTCGCGCGCCAAAACCATCATAGAGGTCGATTACCCGACCTGGTTAGCCAACGTGGTCCTGGTAAAAAAAGTAAACGACAAATGGCGACTCTGTATCGACTTTACCGAACTCAATCGGGCCTGCCCAAAGGATAGTTTTCCGCTGCCGCGGATAGACCTCATAGTCGACGCAACGGCCGGCCATGAGCTCCTGAGCTTCATGGATGCTTTCTCAGGATATAACCAAATCCGGATGGACCCAAACGACCAAGAGAAGACCTCGTTCGTCACAGTGCAGGGGATCTTTTGTTACCAGGTAATGTCATTCGGACTGAAGAACGCGGGAGCCACCTACCAAAGGTTGGTCAACTGGATGTTCAGAGAAAAGCTGGGCTCGACCATGGAGGTGTATATAGATGATATGCTCGTGAAGTCGCTCAAAGCCGAGACCCACATTCAACACCTCAGGGAGTCATTTGAGATCATGAGGAAGTACCGAATGAAGCTGAACCCCGCAAAATGCGCCTTCGGGGTGTCAGTTGGAAAATTCTTGGGCTTCATAGTTAACAGTCGAGGCATCGAGGCGAACCCGGAGAAGGTCAGAGCAGTCCTCGAGATGAAACCCCCCACCACCACAAGAGAAATCCAGCGTCTAACCAGGAGAATAGCGGCGCTCAACAGATTTGTATCGCGCTCCAGCGATAAGTGTCAGCCGTTCTTCAAGGTCCTTAAGGCGGCCTTCTAGTGGGATGAAAAATGCGCAGAGGCATTCCAAGCCTTGAATGTCTACTTGGCATCCACGCCCGTATTGGTAAGCCCACAAGAGGGAGAAGTGCTGACGCTTTACCTTGCGGTATCAAATTTCTCGGTCAGCGCCGCGCTGGTCAGAGACAAGGACCAAATCCAGCTACCTGTCTATTTTTGCAGTAAAGCCCTCCGAGGCGCCGAGGAGAGGTACCCAAAGATGGAAAAACTAGTGCTGGCCCTGCTAGTCGTCGCTCAGAGGTTGAGACCATATTTTCAGGCCCACACCATCGAAGTCCCGACGGACCAACCAATGAGGCAGGTCCTGCATAAACCTGAAGCCTCATGAAGGTTGATAAAGTGGGCAATGGAGCTTAGTGAGTTCGATATCAAGTTCAAGCCCAGGACCGCCATCAAGGGACAAGTCCTGGCAGATTTTCTCGCCGAGTTTACCTCTCCACCCGAGGAAAACGAAGAAAGCCAAGACTGTGTCTCCGACGTCCCCACCTGGAAATTATGCGTGGATGGGGCTTCAAATGTTCAGGGAAGCGGAGCTGGGCTCATCCTGACGTCGCTAAAAGGGTATGGCTTGGAGTATGCCTTGAGATTTGACTTTCAGGCATCTAACAATGAAGCCGAATACGAAGCCCTTATAGCCGGTCTGAACCTGGCCCTCTCAATGGAAGCTCAGCAGATCGTCGTGTACAGCGACTCACAACTGGTGGTCAGGCAAGTCGAAGAAGAGTATGACGCCAGGGACGAAAAGATGGCGCTATACCTGGCAGAAGTGCACAAAGACTACTGAGGAAATTCGTATCGGCCGAACTAGTCCAAATTCCCCGAGAAGCCAATCATCGGGCCGACGCCCTTGCCAAGCTGGCCACTACTGGCGGTAAAGACTTACCGAGGCAAACACCTGTCGAAGTCCTAGCACGGCCCAGCATACAGCCTAACGATGAACTAGCCGCAGAAGCTCAAGCTATGCCAGTTGAAGAGGATGCCTCATGGATGGACCCCATCATATCCTTCTTACAGGACGGAGTGCTGCCAGATGACCCGAAGGACGCCGCCAAGCTAAGAGCCAGAGCGGCAAGGTTCACACTAATCCAAGGTAACCTATACAAAAGAGGTTTTTCTTTTCCCTTAATGAAATGCGTGACAGGAACGGAAGCAAATTACATCCTAAGAGAAATCCACGAAGGCATGTGCGACAATCACATCGGTGCGAAGACATTAGCTTGCAAGGCCTTGCGGCAAGGTTACTTCTGGCCAACCATGTCCAAAGACACCAAAGAGATAGTGAAGAGATGTCAAGCGTGTCAGGTTCACGGGAACTTGTTACACTGCCCACTTGAACTCCTCACCCCAGTAGTCAGCCCTTGGCTCTTTCAACAGTGGGGGTTGGACATCTTAGGACCCCTACCAATAGGAGTTGGACAATGCAAATTTGTTGTGATCGCAGTAGACTACTTCACCAAGTGGGCAGAAGCCGAACCCTTGGCGAAGATCACAACAGAGAAGGTCAAGTTTCGTCTGGAAGTCTATAATTTGCCGTTTCGGCGTCCCCAGAGCAGTGGTCTCCGACAACGGGAAGCAGTTTGACAATCCGATGTTCACGAATTTCTGTAGCGGATTGGGAATCAAAAACTTCTTCTCGGCGCCAGCTCACCCGTAGTCTAATGGGCAAGCCGAGGTGACCATCCGAACTATCAAACTGGTGCTCAAGACCAGGCTGGAGGCGTCTAAGTCCCAATGGGTAGACTACATCCCCGCAGTGTTGTGGGCATACCGAACCACTACTCGAACTGCGACTGGAGAAACCCTTTTCAGCCTAGCATACGGGACGGAGGCCATGGCTCCCGTTGAGGTAGGAGTGTCCACCGCAAGAACCGAACTGTTCAATCCAACACAGAACGAAAGGTCCCTGTTGGTCAACCTTGACCTCCTAGACGAAAAAAGGGACGAGGCCCTGCAACGAATCTCCTCCTACCAAAGGAGTACAGCAAGATACTATAACAAGCGAGTAAGAAGGAGGGGCTTCAAGCCATGAGATCTAGTGTTGAAGAAATTGCTCCCAACCAGGAAGGACCCGGCCCATGGCAAGTTGGGACCAAACTGGGAAGGACCGTACGTGGTAAAAAGGATTATCCGACCTGGAAACTACGAGCTGCAAACGGAGGAGGGCAGAGACCTACAGCACTCATGGAACGCAGACCACTTGAAGCGTTATTACCAATAGAGTTTCTCGCGAGGAGTGGAGGGTTATTGTAAAAAGACCAGATTTTATCAATGAGAGATACGAAAGTTTTCCAAAAAGTTCACTCTACTCTGGATCTACAGACTTTTCAGTCTAAGAGCTCGTAAGCTCAAGAGCTCGCAAGCTCAGGATCTACAGACTTTTTAGTCTCAGAGCTCGTAAGCTCAAGAACTCGTAAGCTCAGGATCTACAGACTTTTCAATCTAAGAGCTCGTAAGCTCAGGATCTATAGATTTTTCAGTCTAAGAGCTCGTAAGCTCAAGAGCTCGTAAGCTCAGGATCTACAGACTTTTCAGTCTAAGAGCTCGTAAGCTCAAGAGCTCGCAAGCTCAGGATCTACAGACTTTTCAGTCTAAGAGCTCGTAAGCTCAAGAGCTCGTAAGCTCAAGAGCTCGTAAGCTCAGGATCTACAGACTTTTCAGTCTAAGAACTTGTAAGCTTAAGAGCTCGTAAGCTCAGGATCTACAGACTTTCCAGTCTAAGAGCTTGTCAGCTCAGCATTAGCATAGACTTCTCAGCTTAAGAACTCGTAAGCTCAAAACCAGCCAAAGACTTTGCTGCTTGAAAGACAACAAACTCGGCAGCTTGACAACTCAAAACAAACAGGCTTCCTAGTTCAACAGATAACCACATTCTCAGCAAAAAGAAAATAATTGGAAGACAACAGCCAGGGATTTCATTTCACTATGGGTAGAAGTCAACGGTTCAAAAGGAGCAACCACCAACGAGTACATAGAAGTTACATAAAAAAAAAACAAGGCCTCTAGCTCTGCCCTCCCTCCCCTACCAAGACCTCCTCAATTTTCCCCTCCATCGGAACTTCCTTCTCTTCCTCCACTTTCTCCAGTCGAGCAGCATCCGCCTTGAGCCTGACATTCTCCTCCTTCAGAACATCCCTCTCACTCTCCACCTCTGCCAACTTCCTCTTCAGGACCTCCACCTTAGGATCCTCAAAGTCAACTCCCTCTGGCTCATTAGCAGAAGAGGGCGTGCGCAGAAGCCTGGTCGAACTTCCCCCTATCCCATAACGGGCAAGGTTCTGAGGGGTAACAAGAGTAGAGTAGGGACGGGGGGAAGCCTTCTCGACCATCCTGACATGGAACGCCTCCAATGGAGTCAGAGCAGGAATACATGCACAACATAACACCAGCACAAACAAGTTCAGTTAGTTTGTTGCCAACAAAGGGACAGATAGCCTTGGAATGACGAAATGATTACCTCTCTCCCGAAAGCTCGTCCAGGAACGAGGAACCCAAACATGCCGATCTTCCCCCACAGCGGACTCTCAGGAGTCCCCAGACACAAAAAAGAAGCGTTGGGTCCACCCCTCGGGGGAAGAGGGAATATCAGCAATCAGTGGAGGGTGGAAATACCATTTAAAAGAAAGAGAACTGAAGAACGGTGGGAAGTCGAAAGAGAGATCAAGGAAATAGAAAATTTTTGAAACAGAAGGAAAGGTCTCAAAGCCTTGCATACGCCAGAAAACGAAGAAGCCAACCATGGTAGCCCACCCCTCGGGGGAAAGACGAGAAGGACATAGGCCATGATGAGAAAGAATCCGGGCGAAATCTAGATGAAGGGGGAGTCGAAAGCCATACTCAAATGCGCCCTCGAAAAAGGAAACCTCGCCTGGAATGGACATACTGCAAGGTTCGTCAGGAGTGGGAGCCCTCACCCTTAAATCCGCCGGAAGGTCGTATCGACTCTTCATTCCAGCAGCATCTGCAGCCGTCATCCGGGAGGGAAGGAGAAAGATAGAACACCAATCGCCCTTGAGCGATTCACGGGCTCGATGCTTAAAGAGTGGAGAAGAATCCATCGCCACAAGGTTCAAGTAGGAAACGAAGAGTTAAAGAAAAGAGGCTTTTTGAAAAACAACAAGGCAAACGGGTATAAATAGTACCCAAGGGTGACTGTTGGAGTCTCGCAATCAAGATAGCATTGAAAACTGGCTCAACTTACGAAGAAGTTGGTAAACCACCCGGGAGCTTGTTTAAATCTGCATCGTATATTGTTAAAAAAAAAATATATATATGTATATGTCTCGAGCAATGACGCTACTCCCAACAGGCCAAGGCCTCTTCGGAGTAGGGGGAGCAGGGGAATATAGCACAACACAAAAAACAGCAACAAGTACATCACCGCGGAAACAAGAAGGGAAAAGTTCCATTAAGAGAATGTGTCTACAAAGAAATAAAAACAGCAGATAATGGAAAATCAGCTATGAAAATCCGGGCACTCAAGCCTGATTGGCAGGAGGAGTAGCGTCGGGAGCAGGAGTAACGTCGGGAGCACCACCGCTTGAAGAAGCATCAAACCTTGGCTGAAATTGCTCAAGGTCCAAGTCGGGGAATCTCTCCATCGCCTGGTCGGCAAAATTAAAGAACCCATCAACAAAAGCCCTAGCCGCCTCCAGCCTCGCCTTCTCAATGTCTTTCCGTTGATCCTCTACAAGTTGACATTCAGCAGCTAAAGACCTATTCAACTCAGAAACAGCAGCCCGGGACTCTTTCAGCTGATCTTCCAGAAGAGTGCGAGTAACGGCATCGTTTAGCAGGTCCTCCTTCTCAGCCTCCCGCTCTTCCTTTAAACGAGCCAGCTCGTCCCTTAGAGAGACTTCAGTTGAGGTACTGGCAATCAGTTGTCTAAAAGTCTGAGCCCGCTGTTCGAGGACCTGCTCCAACTCCCTCTCAGTGGCCAGGCCCTAGTTCAACAGCTCGGCGCCGTGCTGACGAGCATCGAGGACCTCGGCACCCCTCCTTTGGACATCGTTCCTTAGCATAAAAATCTCCCTCCCGAGAGCGTAGACATGTGTTGCCGACTGGAAACATAAGGGACATTATAAAGCACCGAAAAGTTTGAAATAGAGGAAACAACACCAAGATATACCTCGAGTAGGGCATGAAGAGCATCACGGCTTCGGACTTGGAAAGGAAGATCTACAGAGCGGCGCAGGTCAGCTCTAGGAATCAACTCCATCAGAGCACGACTGCTCAAGCTCACTTCCCGAAGCAGACTAGCCTCAGGGTCAGCAATAGAGATATGGGGGGCACGAGTCGAGCTTGGACCAGTTGCAACAATTAGAGAAGTGCCTCGCCGAACAGGTGAGATGGATGGATCCAAATCAAGGTCGGGATAGGCCTCCTCCAGTTGGTCTTAAAGGTTCAAAAAACCGTTCACAAAGGCAGAAGCGCCCTCTCTCTCAAGCTGTGAGACACGAGCCCGTAAGGATGTCAGCTCGAAATCTTTAGCCGTCAAGTTGGCGTCTTTGGCCCTGAGCTCCAAATCCTTGGCTAACAGGTCGGCCTCCTTGGTTTTGAGCTTGTTGTCCTTTGCGTCCATGATCTTGACAAAGTCCTGAAGGCGAGCATCCATCTCATCGTTGCTGCAGCTGTTCGGCGAGGCACTTCTCTAATTGCTGCAGCTGGTCCAAGCTCGGCTCGTGCCCCCCATATCTCTATTGCTGACCCTGAGGCTGGTCTGCTTTGGGACGTGAGCTTGAGCAGTCGTGCTCTGATGGAGTTGATTCCTCGAGCTGACCTGCGCCGCTCTGTAGATCTTCCTTTCCAAGTCCGAAGCCGTGATGCTCTTCATGCCCTACTCGAGGTATATCTTGGTGTTGTTTCCTCTATTTCAAACTTCTCGGTGCCTTATAATGTCCCTTATGTTTCCAGTCGGCGACACATGTCTGCGCTCTTGGGAGGAAGATTTTTATGCTAAGGAACGATGTCCAAAGGAGGGGTGCCGAGGTCCTCGATGCTCGTCAGCACGGCGCCGAGCTGTTGAATTGGGGTCTGGCCACTGAGAGGGAGTTGGAGCAAGTCCTCGAAGAGCGGGCTCAGACTGAGAAAGAGGACCTGCTAAACGCTGCCGTTACTCGCACTCTTCTGGAAGATCAGCTGAAAGAGTCCCGGGCTGCTATTTCTGAGTTGAATAGGTCTTTAGCTGCTGAACGTCAACTTGTAGAGGATCAACAGAAAGACATTGAGAAGGCGAGGCTGGAGGCGGCTAGGGCTTTTGTTGACGGGTTCTTTAATTTTGCCGACCAAGCGATGGAGAGATTCCCCGACTTGGACCTTGAGCAATTTTAGCCAAGGTTTGATGCTTCTTCAAGGGGTGGTACTCCCGACGTTACTCCTGCTCCCGACGCTACTCCTCTTGCCGATCAGGCTTGAGTGCCCGGATTTTCATAGCTGATTTTCCATTATCTGCTGTTTTTATTTCTTTGTAGACACATTCTCTTAATGGAACTTTTCCCTTCTTGTTTCCACGGTGATGTACTTGTTGCTGTTTTTTGTGTTGTGTTATATTCCCCTACTCTCCCTACTCCATAGAGGCCTTGGCCTGTTGGGAGTAGCGTCATTGCTCGAGACATATACATACATTTTTTTTTTTTAACAATATACGATGCAGATTTAAACAAGCTCTCGGGTGGTTTACCAACTTCTTCGTAAGTTGAGCCAGTTTTCAATGCTATCTTGATTGCGAGACTCCAACAGTCACCCTTGGGTACTATTTATACCCGTTTGCCTTGTTGTTTTTCAAAAAGCCTCTTTTCTTTAACTCTTCGTTTCCTACTTGAACCTTGTGGCGATGGATTCTTCTCCATTCTTTAAGCATCGAGCCCGTGAATCGCTCAAGGGCGATTGGTGTTCTATCTTTCTCCTTCCCTCCCGGATGACGGCTGCGGATGCTGCTGGAATGAAGAGTCGATACGACCTTCCGGCGGATTTGAGGATGAGGGCTCCCACTCCTGACGAACCTTGCAGTATGTCCATTCCAGGCGAGGTTTCCTTTTTCGAGGGCGCATTTGAGTATGGCTTTCGACTCCCCCTTCATCCAGATTTCGCCCGGATTCTTTCTCATCATGGCCTATGTCCTTCTCGTCTTTCCCTCGAGGGGTGGGCTACCATGGTTGGCTTCTTCGTTTTCTGGCGTATGCAAGGCTTTGAGACCTTTCCTTCTGTTTCAGAATTTTTCTATTTCCTTGATCTCTCTTTCGACTTCCCACCGTTCTTCAGTTCTCTTTCTTTTAAATGGTATTTCCACCCTCCACTGATTGCTGATATTCCCTCTTCCCCCGAGGGGTGGACCCAACGCTTCTTTTTTGTGTCTGGGGACTCTTGGGAGTCCGCTGTGGGGGAAGATCGGCATGTTTGGGTTCCTCGTTCCTGGACGAGCTTTCGGGAGAGAGGTAATCATTTCGTCATTCCAAGGCTATCTGTCCCTTTGTTAGCAACAAACTAACTGAACTTGTTTGTGCTGGTGTTGTGTTGTGCATGTATTCCTGCTCTGACTCCATTGGAGGCGTTCCATGTCAGGATGGTCGAGAAGGCTTCCCCCCGTCCCTACTCTGCTCTTGTTACCCCTCAGAACCTTGCCCGTTATGGGATAGGGGGAAGTTTGACCAGGCTCCTGCGCACGCCCTCTTCTGCTAATGAGCCAGAAGGAGTTGACTTTGAGGATCCTGAGGTGGAGGTCCTGAAGAGGAAGTTGGCAAAGGTGGAGAATGAGAAGGATGTTCTGAAGGAGGAGAATGCCAGGCTCAAGGCGGATGCTGCTCGACTGGAGAAAGTGGAGGAAGAGAAGGAAGTTCCAATGGAGGGGAAAATGGAGGAGGTCCTGGTAGGGGAGGGAGGGCAGAGCTAGAGGCCTTTTTTTTTTTATGTAACTTACTCGTTGGTGGTTGCTCCTTTTGAACCGTTGACTTCTACCCATAGTGCAATGAAATCCCTGGCTTTTGTCTTCCAAATATTTTCTTTTTGCTGAGAATGTGGTTATCTGTTGAACTAGGAAGCCTGTTTGTTTTGAGTTGTCAAGCTGCCGAGTTTGTTGTCTTTCAAGCAGCAAAGTCTTTGGCTGGTTTTGAGCTTACGAGCTCTTAAGCTGAGAAGTCTTTGCTAATGCTGAGCTGACAAGCTCTTAGACTGGAAAGTCTGTAGATCCTGAGCTTACGAGCTCTTAAGCTTACAAGTTCTTAGACTGAAAGGTCTGTAGATCCTGAGTTACGAGCTCTTGAGCTTACGAGCTCTTAGACTGAAAAGTCTGTAGATCCTGAGCTTACGAGCTCTTAGATTGAAAAGTCTGTAGATCCTGAGCTTACGAGCTCTTAGACTGAAAAGTCTGTAGATCCTGAGCTTACAAGCTCTTGAGCTTACGAGCTCTTAGACTGAAAAGTCTGTAGATCCTGAGCTTGCGAGCTCTTGAACTTACGAGCTCTTAGACTGAAAAGTCTGTAGATCCTGAGCTTACGAGCTCTTGAGCTTACGAGCTCTTAGACTGAAAAGTCTGTAGATCCTGAGCTTGCGAGCTCTTGAGCTTACGAGCTCTTAGACTGAAAAGTCTGTAGATCCTGAGTAGAGTGAACTTTTTGGGAAACTTTCGTATCTCTCATTGATAAAATCTGGACTTTTTACAATAACCCTCCACTCCTCGCGAGAAACTCTATTGGTAATAACGGTTCAAGTGGTCTGCGTTCCATAAGTGCTGTAGGTCTCTGCCCTCCTCCGTTTGCAGCTCGTAGTTTCCAGGTCGGATAATCCTTTTTACCACGTATGCTCCTTCCCAGTTTGGTCCCAACTTGCCATGGGCCGGGTCCTTCCTGGCTGGGAGCAATTTCTTCAACACTAGATCTCCTGGCTTGAAGCCCCTCCTTCTTACTCGCTTGTTATAGTATCTTGATGTACTCCTTTGGTAGGAGGAGATTCGTTGCAGGGCCTCGTCCCTTTTTTCGTCTAGGAGGTCGAGGTTGACCAACAGGGACCTTTCGTTCTGTGTTGGATTGAACAGTTCGGTTCTTGCGGTGGACACTCCTACCTCAACGGGAGCCATGGCCTCCGTCCCGTATGCTAGGCTGAAAGGGGTTTCTCCAGTCGCAATTCGAGTAGTGGTTCGGTATGCCCACAACACTGCGGGGATGTAGTCTACCTATTGGGACTTAGACGCCTCCAGCCTGGTCTTGAGCGCCAGTTTGATAGTTCGGATGGTCACCTCGGCTTGCCCATTAGACTACGGGTGAGCTGGCGCCGAGAAGAAGTTTTTGATTCCCAATCCGCTACAGAAATTCGTGAACATCGGATTGTCAAACTGCTTCCCGTTGTCGGAGACCACTGCTCTGGGGACGTCGAAACGGCAAATTATAGACTTCCAGACAAAATTCTTGACCTTCTCTGCTGTGATCTTCGCCAGGGGTTCGGCTTCTGCCCACTTGGTGAAGTAGTCTACTACGACCACAACGAATTTGTATTGTCCAACTCCTATTGGTAGGGGTCCTAAGATGTCCAACCCCCACTGTTGAAAGGGCCAAGAGCTGACTACTGGGGTGAGGAGTTCAGGTGGGCAGTGTGGCAAGTTCTCGTGAACCTGACACACTTGGCATCTCTTCACTATCTCTTTGGCATCTTTGGACATGGTTGGCCAGAAGTAACCTTGCCGTAAGGCCTTGCTAGCTAATGTCTTCGCACCGATGTGATTGCCGCACATGCCTTCGTGGATTTCTCTTAGGATGTAATTTGCCTCCATTCCTGTCACGCATTTCATTAAGGGAAAATAAAAACCTCTTTTGTATAGGTTACCTTGGATTAGTGTGAACCTTGCCACTCTGGCTCTTAGCTTGGAGGCGTCCTTCGGGTCATCTGGCAGCACTCCATCCTGTAAGAAGGATATGATGGGGTCCATCCATGAGGCATCCTCTTCAACTGGCATAGCCTGAGCTTCTGCGGCTAGTTCGTCGTTAGGCTGTATGCTGGGCCGTGCTAGGACTTCGACAGGTGTTTGCCTCGGTAAGTCTTTACCGCCAGTAGTGGCCAGCTTGGCAAGGGCGTCGGCCCGATGATTGGCTTCTCGGGGAATTTGGACTAGTTCGGCCTATACGAATTTCCTCAGTAGTCTTTGTGCACTTCTGCCAGGTATAGCGCCATCTTTTCGTCCCTGGCGTCATACTCTTCTTCGACTTGCCTGACCACCAGTTGTGAGTCGCTGTACACGACGATCTGCTGAGCTTCCATTGAGAGGGCCATGTTCAGACCGGCTATAAGGGCTTCGTATTCGGCTTCATTGTTAGATGCCTGAAAGTCAAATCTCAAGGCATACTCCAAGTCATACCCTTCTGGCGACGTCAGGATGAGCCCAGCTCCGCTTCCCTGAACATTTGAAGCCCCATCCACGCATAATTTCCAGGTCGGGACGTCGGAGACACAGTCTTTGCTTTCTTTGTTTTCCTCGGGTGGAGAGGTAAACTCGGCGAGAAAATCTGCCAGGACTTGTCCCTTGATGGCGGTCCTGGGCTTGAACTTGATATCGAACTCACTAAGCTCCATCGCCCACTTTATCAACCTTCATGAGGCTTCAGGTTTATGCAGGACTTGCCTCATTGGTTGGTCCGTCGGGACTTCGATGGTGTGGGCCTGAAAATATGGTCTCAACCTTCGAGCGGCGACTAGCAGGGCCAGCACTAGTTTTTCCATCTTTGGGTACCTCTCCTTGGCGCCTCGGAGGGCTTTACTGCAAAAATAGACAGGTAGCTGGATTCGGTCCTTGTCTCTGACCAGCGCGGCACTGACCGAGAAATCTGATACCGCAAGGTAAAGCGTCAGCACTTCTCCCTCTTGTGGGCTTACCAATACGGGCGTGGATGCCAGGTAGACCTTCAGGGCTTGGAATGCCTCTGCGCATTTTTCATCCCACTGGAAGGCCGCCTTAAGGACCTTGAAGAACGGCTGGCACTTATCGCTGGAGCGCGATACAAATCTGTTGAGCGCCGCTATTCTCCCGGTTAGGCGCTGGATTTCTCTTGTGGTGGTGGGGGGTTTCATCTCGAGGACTGCTCTGACCTTCTCCGGGTTCGCCTCGATGCCCCGGCTGTTAACTATGAAGCCCAAGAATTTTCCAGCTGACACCCCGAAGGCGCATTTTGCGGGGTTCAGCTTCATTCGGTACTTCCTCATGATCTCAAATGACTCCCTGAGGTGTTGAATGTGGGTCTCGACTTTGAGCGACTTCACGAGCATATCAAATATATACACCTCCATCATCGAGCCCAGCTTTTCTCTGAACATCCGGTTGACCAACCTTTGGTAGGTGGCTCCCGCGTTCTTCAGTCCGAATGGCATTACCTGGTAACAAAAGATCCCCTGCTCTGTGACGAACGAGGTATTCTCTTGGTCGTTTGGGTCCATCCGAATTTGGTTATATCTTGAGAAAGCATCCATGAAGCTCAGGATCTCATGGCCGGCCGTTGCGTCGACTATGAGGTCTATCCGCGGCAGCGGGAAACTATCCTTTGGGCAGGCCCGATTGAGGTCGGTAAAGTCGATACAGAGTCGCCATTTGCCGTTTACTTTCTTTACCAGGACCACGTTGGCTAACCAGGTCAGGTAATCAACCTCTCTGATGGCTTTGGCGCGCGACAGTTTAGCTACTTCCTCGTTTATGGCCTTCTGCCTGTCCAGCGCGAAACTTCTCCTTTTTTGTCTCACCGGCTTGCAGTTAGGGTCTACACTAAGGCGGTGTATGATCACGACGGGGTCTATTCCTTCCATGTCTTCTTGTTTCCAGGCGAAGATGTCGGCGTTCTCCTTTAGAAAGGAGATGAGCTTTTCCTTTATGACAGGTAGTAGCATGGAGCCCACAAAGACCACGTGCTCCGGGTCCTCACCCAGTTGGACCGGCTCCAATTGTTCCGAGGGGGCAGGTCGGGCTTCCACCTCATCCCTCATATCCAAGTCCTCCAGCTGGACCGACTCCACCTCTTTCTGTCGCATGGACGCCACGTAGCATTCCCTGGCGAGGCGTTGGTCTCCCCTTACCACTCCAACTCCACCCTCAGTCGGGAATTTCATCACCAAATGATATGCAGAAGGTACTGCCTTAATGGAGTTGAGAGATGGCCTTCCCAACAAAACATTGTAGGCAGACGGGGCGTCCACCACTAAGAAGCGGGTGGTGGTGGTAACCTGGCAGGGAGGATCTCCTATGGTGAGGACAAGCGGTATAGAACCGACTAGCAAGACTCTTTCTCCCGAGAATCCCAGGAGGTGGGTCTTCACGGGTTCTAGTCTCGACCTCTCTATTCCGAGCTTCTCGAAGGCCGCTAAGAAAATAATGTCAGCCGAGCTTCCATTATCCACGAACACCCAGTGTATGTTCTTGTTTGCGATGATCGCTTTTATGACCAATGGGTCATCATGGGGGTGCTGGCATCCTTCTAGGTCTGCATCTGAAAAGGTAATCTCCACGTCTCGGCGGGGCACTTTGTTGACAGCATGGACTGCAAGGAAGTCATCTGAACGGGCTCTTCTGGCGTGGGCTCTCCGAGCTGAGCTAGATTTGCCACCTCCAGCGAAACCCCCCGAGATGACCCGGATCTCTCCGATGGCTTGTTGGTGCTGCGGTGGTTCGGCAGCAGCTCGGTCTTCCTGCCATTGATTGTTCTGCGCTCTCTGTTCCCCCGCTACGTAACGGCGCAGATGGCCCCTCTGAATCAGGTATTCGATCTCCTTTTTCAGTTGAATGCAGTCGTTTGTTTCGTGGCCCGTGTCCTTGTGGTAATAGCAGTATTTGCTGGCATCCCGCCTGCTGGGGTCGGACTTCATCCGAGGAGGCCACCTAACAAATCTTTCGTTCTGTACTTCATGAAGGACCTGTGCTATCGAGGTGATGAGGGGCGGTAGCCGCGCTGGGACGAAACGCTGTTGCAGCTCTTGGGGAGGGGGTCCCAGGCGATCTCGGACATTTCCCCTTCTTTTAGGAGAAGGTTCTCTCCCTCTTCTTGGCGAGCCGTCTCTCCTCGGAGATCGGTCACGTCTTTTCTCCCTTCTAGGGCTGTGATCCCTTTTCTTCCTGTCTCCGTCCACGGCCGCCGCACTCCCCTTCAGGCGGAGGGCCTCCTCGCCGTTTATATACTTCTCGGCTTTCGCCAATACCTCGGCCATGGTGGCTTGAGGATTCTTCGCGATCTAGAAGAGGAGATCTTTGGATTGAATCCCGAGCCCTGACATGAAGGTGGTCAGCGCGAACTTGTCGTCCACGCTTTCCACCTTCAAACACTCCTGGTTGAAGCGTTGCACGTAGCTTCGGAGGGACTCGTTTGGTCCCTGCTTGACGCTCAGTAGGTGGTAGGACGACTTTCTATACGTCCTTGCTCCGATGAAATGGGATACGAACTGTATGGATAGTTCTCTGAAGGATGAAATGGACGCTGGTCGTAGCCGGTTAAACCAAGCCATGGCCGATCCTTTGAGGGTGATGGAGAAAGCCCGGCAGCGAATAGGCTCCGGGTATCCTTGAAGCTCTATTTGGTTTTTATACAGGTTTAGATGATCAACTGGGTCCTTGGTCCCATCAAATGCCTTTATCGAAGGAGTCCAGAATTTTTGGGGAAGAGGGAAATGGAGGACCTCTAGAGCGAATGGTGACTCCGTTTGCTGAACCAAGGCGTCCATGGTGTCGGGGGGTTGCCCCTTAACCGTTTCTTTCATGTTGCCTAGCTCTCGCTGGAGCTCACGGATTTCTTGCTCCCAGGCATGGTCATTCACGTTCTGGGGGTAGGGCCTATCTTCTTGGTAGGCGGCCCTAGCCCTACTGTGCTTCATCGTTATGTTCCTCGGGATGTCTTCTTCGGTGGTTTTCGCCAGAATGGCTGCGCTCATGGAGCTCGGTCACCCCGTTGGGTGGAGCTTGGCGCTCTTGGAGTGGGGGAGCGACATCATGCTCTTCTTGGAGGGGAGGTGGCTCTTGGCGAGCTGGGGGGAACCGAGGGAGCTGATGAGCCTGTATCCAATCCATCAGTTCCTGGTTCTGTTTCATCAGTTGTATCGAAGTTCTATGGTAAGTTTCGAGTTCATTGAGCGGAGGGATGTTCGCTGTTGGGGGATGGCCCTCGGCGTCCTCCATGTGCGTTGGAAAGTTTTCCGGTGGATTTTGGTGGCCTTGGGGATTGGTAGGAGCTTTACTCATATTCCGAGTAGAGACCATCAAGTATATAAGATTCACAAGAGAACGATGAAAACCGTTCCCACAGATGGCGCCAACTGACGATGCCTCGGAATTAATCTCCCAGGCCCAAGCTGATATGGCTCTGTTGAATTTAAGGGAATGAGTTTTAGGAAAACTGAAGTTATGCGTTGATAGACAACCAATATAAGTGGTTCACCCCAGCCGAAAGACTTGGGCTACGTCCACTGTAATGGAGGCTCTTGCTCCCCAATGGTGTGTATTGATCTCAGCTGATTACAAGGAAATTCTAGGCGCAGAGCCGTAATAACTCTTTTCTTCTACGAATGTTCTAGGGTTCAGGGCAAAAAATGCAAGGTAGATGGCGAGGAAGAAGACCCCCCATTCCCTGTTTCTACTGTTCTATTTATATGGTGTCCCCTCTTAGGGTTTGTTGCTCTTGTTCTTCCTTTTCTTGATCTTGTGGGGACCGCTCTTCCTTTCCCTGCAAGCCTCTCTGACCGCTGGCGATACTGTGCCCACGACCACCTGGGTTCGTTCGGCACCACCTTTCTCTGTTTTTGCAAGGAGTAACTCTGAGAAATCAGAGCTGGTTTCCCTTGTCCTAGGAGCACGTGGCGCAACAGGCTTTAACTCGGGTCATGGGCTGAGAATCGAATCAGGGCCGGTCTGTTGGTTCCTTGATCTCTTAGGCCCCTTGTTTCCGATGTGGGCCGGTTGGGACCATTTCCTTTTGGGCTTCGGAGTCCTCATTCAGTATTTTCTGGAGGTTTTTTTGGCTCGGTCGTAATGGCGGCCCAGGCCCAAAAACCTATCCTCATCAATTACCATTATAATGTAAATGACTATTTTGTCCATTGACCGATCCAATCTAATGTTTCAAAAACACAATGTTTGGTTTTGAAAGAAAGAGTACTATTTTCCAATTGTATAATGATATCGCGTCTTCACCTTGGAGTTCATGCCACCCTACGAAATTAATTAAAAATACTAAGATTTGTCACTTTATAAAATGAGAAAAATTAAGAACAGTGTAGACCTTCAACAACCCGAAAAAAAAAAAAAGGTACTGATAGAAAGATGATGAGAAACTCGAAAGAGGGCCTCGATACAACCCCAAAGAGGTGACATTAAAAATTAATCATTGCCTTTGACAGGAATTAATCCTTAAACTCTTGATTGAGAAAATCTTAATAGAATCAAAATTGACTAACTGAACTAGTCTTTCTAAGTTTATGACATTATTGTCAGGTAGACATTATTTGGTACATAACCAATTTAGTAAAATTCTTTTTGAAACTCGAATTTTACACATTTTGGATAACACTAGAATTCGAGTATTCCCATACTTCATGATTTTCAAATCTTATAAATTTGGAGAGAGAGAGATAGAGAGAGCATAGACCACCCAAATCATGCTTTTCCTCTTTTCATTTCTCAGTAAAAATCAGACCTTCAAATCATAGCTTCATGAAATAATCTAATACCAAATTCTTCTCAACACTGAAACTTTTGTAGTGAGTTTAATCTCTTACCTTAATCAGTTTCCTCAGCCCCAAAGGATGGTGAAGCCCTGCTGACCTTTTGGAGCCCAATCTTTGTTTAAATGAAGCTCACTTGTACTGGTGTTGGGAAAAAAGCATTGTGATAAGGAATCCCCTCAGCAGACTTTCATACAGTTTCTGATTCTCCTTTTGAATGATCGGTATTGAGAGATTGGCCACAATTATGTGTCAACACTTGCCATTTAACTTGTTTGGGTTTTATAAAAAGTGAGTTTTAAAAAAAATTTAATGTTACTAATAAAACTAGGACCCATAACATATTAGTCCAGATAGCTGAGGTACACTTGCCTCCCCTTCTAAGAGGTTGAGGTTTGAAACTCTGTCACACATGGGAAATTAAAAATAAAAAAAAAATCCTTTTTTTCATATATCGAATATGAAGAGAAACTCTCTAAATTATTGTTCATTTGATGAATGAATCGTATTACATAAGGACAATTTATAGGAATCACAAACTCCTAAAAAAAATGTAAAACAGACTTGTTTGGACTAAAAATATAAAATTATAAGAATATTCGATGCATATGTTGTTGACAAGCCTGAATTGGAACCTTTAGGGGTTCTATATTGGATCAGGGCTGGTGTTGACTATATATATATATACACACTAGAGTTACATGTGTGTATTGCGTAAAATAGTCTTGGTAGTTAATACAATAAATATAACCAAATTATGGTGTTGGTTGTGGAGATAGAAATTAAAGTTGGTTTATTTCATAGTTCAATCACTTCAAAAAATATTTGGAAGAAACACTTGATACACGCTAGCCAAAGCATATAATCACACTCTAGACATTCTTCGTTGCATTTCGAAGAAACATTAGGGGGTGTGGGTGTGGGTGATCATCAATAGGAATGGTGCCCCCAAACTTAACATTTGAATATCGATCATGGATGCATTTTAGATGAAAAGATTGATCACAATGGTATATCAAGAACTTTGCGTTAATTTCTTCTTCACAAAATTCACAGTCAAATTCATCAAGATGGTCACTAAAAGTTCGATAACTTAGAGTGAGATCATGTGGGTTCAGAGGCAGCCCAAGACTATTTGAGGCTTAAAGCGACGACAACAAATGAGGCTTTTTATTTTTAATATTAATAATTTTTTATTTAAAATTTATTCTTTTTTTAGATTAAAAGTACTATTATTTTTTATGTTAAGTTTCGCTACTATTTCTTTTTATAGTGATAATATCACTAATCCACCTAATATATCTTATGATAATCAATCTTAGGAAAAAAAATTTCAATTTTAATTTTTAAAATTTTCTTTTAATTTTAAACAATCATGGTCTACTGATTTTAATTTTTCAAGTTTAATAAAAAAATAAAAAATATTTTGATATATTTTTTTGTAATAGAAATAAAAACAATTCGTAACAAAAAAAGAAGAAGGGATTTGTGTTTAACAAAGAGTGCATGAGAGAAAGCGCGCTAATTTAGCGGAAGTGCGTACAGAGTGTAGTGCAATTGATTGGGTTCCTTAGCGGGCTATGCCTAGGCTGAGTACATGCATGGTAGTCTTAAGGCTTACCTTAGCCATTGTTGTTTGGTTCGCAGTTGTTGCACTTGAAGCCGGTATAGCATTTAGTCCGCAGGTGTCACAAGGCAAAGCTTAATATTTTATGTCTCCATGGGTTTTTTTACTCTACTAAAGTGTCCTACCGATGTACACCACCAAAATAAATCTTAGACACCAAAACAAGCTAAAGTAATGTTATTTGAACGTAATGTACTATCTCAATTCTTTGGCATAACCAATCATTGACAGTTTGAACCCCGATATTTGTTATGACTTGATTTTAATAAAATGACACTAACAAATTATGTCATAGGTTACATCCAAGTAACATTCTTATTCCGTTATTGCACCCTATACCCTTAGAAAATTGCTTCTTTAGAAAAGTGCTTCTTCCTAAAGGGTTATTAGCCTTGTTCCTATCTTGATTAGAAAGAGAAGCATCACCTATAGTGACCTTTTCAACAAGGTTTTGTTGGAAAATAGTCATGACTATGTCAGCCTTCATACTTATCTTTGTGAAAGAGGTCATGGTTGCTCAATCTGAGGAAAAAAGCAGCAGCCCCTATTCTTTTTTCTCTTTATGTTAAATTTTTGTGGGTTAACTTGCAAATCATAAAAAAAAAAAAAAAAAAAATAGAATTTCTATCCAAGGGCTAAAAGTGTTATCATTGGAACTTAAGGAGAGAAAAACGTAATTATTGACATAGTAAAACTTAATTCTTTTGTTACTTTTTAGAGAGTTTGTATTTCACGTGAGGTGAAAAAATTAAAATATACACACGATTGAATTATATATCGGAGTGGTCATTTCATTCAATTTCAAATGATTTCGGGTTGAATGCACTACTATGGTACTACAGTAGGCCTAACAATTTTTCTGATTGACACTAAATATTTGCCCCGGTCCTTCTGTTGCAAATCTATCTATATATATAAAAACAAACAATTTAGAGGAGTTTTAAGTTTTGAATTAAAAAAATTTGAAATTCTAATAATTCTAAAAGTATTTATCTACCTTTTCAATTGATAGAATGAAAAAGAAAAATAAAAAATAAAAACCGAGACAAGAATTATTGATGATACCTAGAAAAAAGCTCTAAGTACGAGCTCGGACATTGAGGTCAGACAAGGAGGTCAGACACAGTAACCAAGGCTCCGCAATCCAGACCTCAAGCTCTGCTCAAAGAAAACAAACGGGAATTGAAAGGGAAACAACTGGCTGGTGAATGGCATCCTCAAAGCAATGGAAAGCTAGAATCAAGGCACAAAACTCTCAACTAACCAAGATTCTCTCCCAAAAATCAAGGAAGATCCCACGGATGAAGGGCAAAGATCTCGGTAAAAATCTCTTAGAGATAGGAATTACATTATAAATATTGTACATCGCCTCAATCAAGGGGCAGAGAACCCTACTGGCATCAAAGGCATCTTGTGAAATATTTTCTAGATGAATATAGATTCTAGGAGCAAGAGACTCCATTGAAGAGTGGACTAGCCGAGCTCAATAGCCGGTGAACCACTATATTTCTATGTGTTACACACACCACATCTCAGATAACTAGAGCACTCACACACAATTTTATGGGCCTCGTAGCTCAGATCCATCCCATACCATTGAACCCAAACTCATTGCTCATTCGTGTAAAATTACACCATCAATTATAATTCAGTGCATCGCGCGAGGCGCACCGCTAGGATTTGATATTTTGTAGTTAACTCAGTAATAATGATATATTATTGAATTAAACTACTAACTATATGGAAATTAGTAAGAGTGGAAAATTGCGATGGAAGCACTTGATGTCAAATTACAAGTCATCTGGAGTTTAATTAGATAAATTGAAGAAAATCGAATTTGGGTTTTATGTAAGAACTTACAAATATTCTAAATCTTCCATAAAACAAGAACATGCTATTTTGAAAGTATAAACGGTAGAACTAGATCAAAAACAAGGTATATCATGCAAAAATGATGAGTATTGATTTTTTACCCGATCTGAATCAAATGGCGGTGACATCGCTGCATTTGAACTTCCTTGTCTGTTTTCCTTCTACTATTACTTTGTCAATTTTCATTGCGATCTAGATGCACAATAATTTTTTCAGTCGAAGTTTTCCTTCGGAGTTCGGATACATGCAATGACAAATAGTCCGTGGCTCATTGGGCCTTTAAATTTAGTAGTGGCCCAATAAGGTGATGGGTTTGAATCTCGTCGCTCTCCTCCAAAAAGATAGAAAACAATTAAAAACATATCCATTAGAGACGGATCAGTTGAGTTTCCAGTTAAAAGCCCATTTAAACTGGCCCAAGAGACGAACTATGAATCCTAGTTTTTTTTAGTGGACTAGCCCAACGTGGCCTGTTGAACATACTTCGTTGCCGAACCAACCCACAAGTGAATTGTGCAATTCAATGAAAAAAGAAAGATCAAAGCTTTATCATTGATATTAAGGATCTCTAGTTCTTGTGTGTGAATTTGATTGATGATTTCTTATGGAGAACGAAGGAGAACCAGAGTTCAGTAGTCTATTGCACAATATCATTATTGTTTATTGCAATTATACACACATAGCTATATATGATTCCCGAGTCAATTTTGTTAAATTCTAACTAAATTCTTATTGATTACTAACCAATTAGACATTATTAGTCTGTGTGCGGTTTGACGGGTACGGCCCAAATCAGGTCCAGCTCGGAGATCTAGTTTAGAAATACAGACCAAACCCAGGCCACTTGTGTAACTAAGCCCAAATCAGAAATACAAGTTAACAAGGACCATGTCCATCATCTTGAAAAACTCAGTGTACTAGTGACACACGCGAGATTTCCATCTTAGGAAGGGAATCAGGATACGCATCGTAAGCCTTGACCACCTAGTCCGTTACGCCAACATCACGGAACCACCCACACCCCGTCACAAGGGTGATGTCTTAATTAGGCTCCCCGCGATGTGTAGGTGGGACTTACAATTTATAGGGGAGTACAATCTTCATAGTGTCTAGAGTAGACTTTGATCGAGGCATGACACACATCTCAGCACACTATACCTATTGGTTAATAAGATTCTCCGGTCACCATCGCCATTCCCAGTGGAGTAGGAGGTCTCCTAATCTTTGTGTTTGTTTGTGTCTGCCTCTCTTCCCTTCATCCTTGATTGATTTCACATAAAACAACTTTTGTGCATCATCACAGTTAATTGAGAAACTACTGTTTTATTTTAAGAAGCATGGAGATAAACACAAGACATAAATACGACACGTAGACACGACATTTCTGAAAAAAATAGGATTTAGACACATTGGGATATGTTACAAAAAAATATGTTTAAATATATACTATATAATTTATTGCAAGTATATTAATAATTATTTGCAATTCATAAAATATTTAATATTTTATGGTAAGTAAATCTTATTTGTAGTCATCTTTGTGAATTTTTAGACTAAAACATCATCGTAATAATCAATAATCATCAATTTTTTTTGTAGACAATGTGTACCTAATATATAATTTAAATAATTGCTCTCATTCTCTCAATTCCTCTTTTTTTTTTAAACTTTTACGCATCTTTTGTTTTTATTATTATATTTTTAGTACAACTTTAACATGTCTAGTGTTAGTAATTATATGCTCTCAAATTTTTAAACTTTGTCAATCACATTTTAACACATGTTTATTGTTTAGTAGTAGACATGTTCTCAAGAAATGTAATATACATCACCAAAGAAGTATGAGACACTTATCCAAAATTAAAATTTTATCATTTAATTATAGACACAGATAAAAAAGTATAGGACACAATATACATGTCTGAGAATGTCGGAAGAGTATCGATGTCTGACATGGATACGTCACCTTCTCGAGAGTGTCCGTACTTCATAAGTTTTATTTTGAATAATCAGAATCTAAGTTTGCCCAAAATTTGGCCACTTAAATTAATATTATGGTCGATTTTTTATTTTTAATTTGGATAAGAAACCATAGGAAATCCTGTCACGTCGTAGAGGGGTGTGAATGGGACCACTCTAAATTGTACTCTTTTTGGTTGATCTTTCTTTCATTGAGAAAGTAGTAAAGATCAATTGGCTTCTTTTCTCGATTAATTCAAACCAAGGGTATTTTGTGGTTATTTGGAAATCACAACTCTGTTTTCTGTTTAGCTCATACGATAATATGTCAGTAATAAGACACCAACAATACTTTTAGGTTTGATCTATCAAAGCTCAAAGCAATAACCCTCAACTGCGAGTAAATATTGGATGTCATGGTTACACGCCGTTATTACGTTAATATGGTGTAACTCTCCAATAATAAAATTACAAATGGGCAAGTGGATCCCACATAGGTAATTATTACATGACATAATTATGTGGGATCCACTTGTCCACTTATTATCTTATCATTAAAAAATTACACCATATCAACTTGATGATGTGATATATTCGTGACACTCAATATTTTCTCCTATTGAGAGACTGGGACCAAGGATCAAAATATCGTTTCGAAATAGTCGAAACGTCCGAAACGTTTCCGTTTCCAAGGGGACCGATACGAAACAGTGATGAAATCGAAATTCTAATATTTCGAGATATTCTATAATGTTTCCTGATGTTTTATAATATTTCAATGAATTTGCACAATTGTATTAAAATGTTTCAAGGTATTTCAATATACTTTGATATATTTCAATCAATGTTTTAGAAAAATAATTCTTAAATTTTTTATTTTTTTCATTATGTTTCCAAAACGGGTCGAAACGTTTCCGAAACACATCGAAACGTTTCCGTTTCCTAAGTGACCGAAACAATACACCGAAACGAAATTTTAATCTTTGACTGGGACCCCTTTTTTTATGTTTCGGCATTCTTTCTTTCTTTGTGTATTCAATTCAATTATAATCCAATTCTATGGTGCTCCAAACTCGTGTGTGCCTTTAAACATCATTATTAAAATATAAAAAAACATTTGAGCAACATGAATTGTTTACATAAAATTTCCCAAATTCAAGTCAATTAGTGAGTATAATTATACATGATTGATTCAATTCACCCGATTCAACTGGTTCAACATAAAGATATTCAGTGTGAAATAAGCAATACAAGACACAAGTGAGGGGTCATAGTGTGATTTTCTCTATAACATAAGGCCGATTTTTGGCTTTATTCAGTTTGCTCTTCTCTGTTCAGCATTATCCTTTTTTATGAGGTGTCAGTGGACTACAACATTGCTTAACCAAAATAATACATTTCCATGATCCACTCATCCATTGGAATTTCTTACAAAAGTTAAGTCAAAATACTTGGAGTAATACATTTTAAGCACAATGTATAATTACACTCTCCACATTCAAATATGGGTCTATTACTATCAGAAGAATCACCACAACTATAATATGAGGACTTCTTCTTTGCATTTCGTACCAATGTTAGAGGGTGTGGGTGACAATTAACTTCAAGGGCGCCCCCATACTTGACGTTTGAATATGTGTCTCTAATGCATCGAAGATGAAATGATTGATCGCAATCACTACAATGGTACATCCAATAGTTGGGGTTTATTTCTTTCTCACACATTTTACAATGAAACTCATCAGGATGGTCACAAATTGGAGGATAGCACAGGATGAGAGGATGCCTATCCCATCGATGCCTGATGGTATGTGGGAGTAAAGCACATATGTTGAGTAGATTGAACTTGCAAGCATCACATTGAAATCCGATTGTAGAGAAGCTGGAACCACTTGCAGTGCAGAGATGTTTTGAACCTTTAATTTGAACCAATGGATGTTTGTGACCTTGATGTGCAATCGAATTAGGTAGGAAAGCACATTTGACATCAAGGAAGAATTCACATGTTTTACAGGCATAGGAGAATCCATTGGTGTATGTCCAGCAAGCATTGCACCCGACGACCTCGTAGAATTTTTTACCCTGACAAATTTCCATTGGGTGTTCATGATGAATTGGGTGCTGCAATTCTCTTGGTAAGTAGACGCAACTTAAATGGAGAAAATAGTTGCATTGACCACAGCCGTAAAACGGAAATGATATTGGTTGCACACAACCATCACATAATATAATCTCATTCTTGATATCATCATTCTTTTGAAGATCGAAAAGGATTAGTGGATGCTGATGGCTCCAATGGATGAGCTCTGCCTCCCTCTCGACATCTTCAAGATTGGTATGTTTAGAAAAGAGTGTAACCAGATCTACGGATCCATCGGTCACCGGTAAGTGTAGTAGATTAGGGTCGGTTGATTGATCAGGTTCATTCTCACTTTCCCCACCGCTGAAACCATAAAATTCCAAACAAAACATTTACTTAACAATAAAAAAATCGTTGCAAATATTTTAGTGGAGAAAGAGTGACAGAGTTGAACAAAACACAGTGAGTAAACTCACCTCATAGACTCTGGAGTCGTAATTGAACATTTCACATGGATAAAATATCTACACCGAGCACAATAATAAGCCCAATAACTTGTGGAAATGAAGGTACCACAAATACCACAATATTGTATAAAATTGGTTAACTCTAAATACTGGTAAATGAGGGTGAGAGGGTGATTGTGATGACGACAGTTGATAGTTTTAGGTAATGAAACACAACTCTTATGGACTAAGAATTGACAAGTCAAACAAATATAGGACACGTCTTTACGATCCGTGAGACAAACATCACAAGGGATAGAGGCTGATCTGAATATGAGGGCTAAAGGGTGCTCATGAACTTCATTTGTAATCTCGTGTTCTGCCATGAAACATGCGATGCAGATATTAAATTGGCAAGGAGAACAAAAATAGTTGAATCGGTCTCTATTTTTTGTACAGATATTACACTTATACCTACGAGCATAACTATAAGGCGAACTTGCATGGAGGGTTAGAAGGTGTTTGGAGTGTGTGGGATGTTTAACCTCCTGGGGAAGTTCTGCACAACTTTTATGTAGAAAGTAAGAACACTCTCCACAATTATATGCAGAGTCCAAGATCACTTTCTCACACACATAACAGAAAAATTCGTCACCTTCACCCTCCTTTTGCACTTCTTTAAGGATCAACGGATGGTCATGGCTGAAATGTTGAAGCTCCATCTGTATGTCTTGGTGGGAAAGAGAGCACGAGGAGGTGGGTTTTTGACGCTATAAACAACGAGTATATACCTTGTTTGAATTGAATGTAAATGAACTGAATACATGTTTATATTAACATCATTGTTGGTTTGGTTACTATTATAATAAAGATTCCTTGAATAATACCTAATCAGAGAGTTTGGTCAAGAAAGGCCTGCCTTAAAATTTGATATAACTACTCTTTTTTTATTTGAGTATTTCCAATCATGTCTCAAATTTTTACTCAAATTTAAATTAACATTTGAGTAAAAAGTTTGATTTAATACAAAATACTCCAATGGACAAACTCAAATTTAAAGAAAAAGAAATCCAAATTTAAATGAGGGCAAACTCAAATTTAAAAGAGAGTAAACATGATCATTGAATCTTTAAAAAAAGGTAAAATATCACCATTAAAGTTTTGAGTCTCATTTGATTTGAATAAAAAAATGAGTTTCCTTTGATTTGGAATAATTTTGAGTCACAAGTTTAAATAAGTTTTTTAAACTTTTTTACTCAAATTTAAATTTGAATTAGAGTTGAAGACGCTCTTAGTGGCTTCTGCCGAAGTCGTTGCCCACATGCAAATGAATTCTTCATCTAGCACTATAAAGCCATTTGCCATAATTTTTTCATTTGCCAGTTGTATATGTTTTGTTCATGTCTAGGTTGAGTTGACTTCTAATTATATAAGTTTTGTATTTCGAGGTGAGATCTAAGTATATGTATATATATTCTAGCAATACCTTATCTTTGAGGACACCCTATAATATTAAAAACCGAATATTTATTCGGTAATATATATATTTTTTAAATAGTAATTTATTTATTTATTTTAATTACCTAATTTAAAATTAAAGTGAAGAGAGAGAAAATGAAAGAGAGATAAGTGTGGATTAATAAGATTGTGTGTTGATGTGTTGCCTAACATTGAGGAGCGTGCAGAGAAGACGGTGTCTTTGCGCGGAAATTTTTTTTTTGAATGAATTTTATATTATTGGATCAAAATAGATGAATATTTGATCAATCTTGATCATTATGGTGCTTCATATATTGACAATTTAACTTCCTAGCTATCATATTATATACTAGTAATTACCCTTGTCTAAAGGCACTACGTTACTTGTAAAAAATTATAAATATTTGTTCATAAAAAAAGACAATGCATAATACAATTTTAATAATGCAATGATCAAATTGATATTATTCAACCTTTATACTGAACATATATAATCAAATATTTATATAACGAAAGTCACGCTATAACTCTGTAACATATTTATTCAAAAATTTGAGAAAATATAATTATTATTAATCAAACATCCACAATTTTAATATTTTTAATAAATTTTATCTCAAATTTTAAAAAAATATAACTATTTGTTTTTCTACAGGTTTCTTCCTAAAATTCATAATTTTATCCCTGCACCATTTTTTCAATGTAAGTTCGTGTAACTTTTGTGAGGAAAACATCCAAAAGTTTCACGCGAATTCTCTTAAATGTAAAAAATTTTGTTGAGAAATTAAGATCAATTTCCATTTGAGTTCAATTTAAATATTCGTAAAATTCATTTGAATTTAAGTTTAAGTAAGAATTTATATTTTATATTCGACAGTCAAATTCAGCTCAATTCGAGTCTTAATCATAATTACGTCAAACTGAAAATTGAATTTAAATTCGACTCAATTAACACTTCTATCTTAAACCTACAAACTAATTCTTATATATTCTCGTTCATAGTGACACCATAAATTTTTTTAATTTAATTATTTTTTATTATTTTTTCAATCAATTTCAATTTGACTTCAACTTGAATACTCGTAAAATTCAAGCAGGGTTAAGTTTAAGCAAGAATATATACTTTATACTCGATAAGCAAATTCAGCTTAATTTAAATCCTAATCATAATCACTTTGAATCGAAAATCAAGTAAAATGAAAGGATTCTTGTAATTTTTTAGCGAGAAAAAAATTTGGAGGAGTTTCGATCATTTGATCAATAATCTTAAAACAATCTAAATCGCGAAAAGCTCAAGACAATCAATGCTAGTTTTTTTAGTATATAGATATATCACGAATTACATATATATTATTCACCTATTATACTATTTGAATATTATATTATTTTTATTTCAATACAAAATATGACCTATATTATAGTCATTCGACTCGTTTTGACGCAAAAAATCTGTATTTAAGGTCCATTTGTTTATTAAAAATAATTCTTAATTATATAGAATAATAATCAATGACCTAATTAATGTATAGAGAGAGAGAGAGAGAGAGAGAGAGAGAGAGAGAGATGGTTATAAGAGGGATAGGAGTTTTAGAATTAGGGAAGGAATGAAACTTTTGTTCAAAAAATTGGGGGAGGGGGGAGTAGTTTCGCATCACGACCGTCGGATCAATAATTTCTTAAAACGATTTGAGCCGCAAAAAGTTTAAGATAAACAATTTAGCTACTTTATTATATATATGTACATATATAAACTCTGCACTATAATTTCTAGTGGGTACCTTTTACGTAGACGGTTGGATCATTAGTGCTACTCAATAAAATATATTATATTACTGAACTCTATAACTCTGGTTCAATGAAATCAACTATTTCTAAAGCTTATTATGCTCCGAAATAGTTACAGTTTCCCTTATATTTTATACCTAACGAAAGAGAGTCGTTGATACTGCTTATAAGAATTGCAAAGCTCTTAACTCCACCATTGTTTCAGTTTTCAATGTCTTACCAATTGGTTTAACTATTCTTATTTTAGTAGTTGTTTTTTCCAAGTTGTTGTGTTTTCTACATCAAGATGAGTTGTCGAGTATTGTTGGCCACTTGCCATTTTATTTTTCACTTGATCGAAAATTATCGTTACTCTCAATAATTGAATCTATTGAATTGAATTGACCTCTAATGCAAGGTGTAGATTTCGAGGAGAGATCTTGAAATATGTGTGTGGGTGTGTGTGCAAAACTTCAAACTCCACCAACGTTCCAGTCTTTAATGCCTTACCAACTACTTTTTTGTCAAATTTTGCTGCCGGATTCGACAAATTCTTTCATAAAGTTCAGGTAATTTGTTTTGGGGATGTTTTTGGGAGATTGTTGATAGACTAAACTCTGGTTCAATGTTTTTCCGAAATTACCAATTTTGGTGGATTTGATCCAAATTGTCACGTCTCAAGGAGGTTAATCTAATTCTAAAAACAAGATGGGGTGCAGAGAAAACTTCAGAAACATTAAGGGGTGTCTTTATAATTTACCCATTCTGTTATCTAGTACTGTAAGCCACTTAACATTTTATTTTCATTTGTTAGTTGTTAATTTGTTATATAGGGTTGTTGATGAGTTGACATTAAAACATTGCAGCCTTGAATTATTGAATCAGCTGGGTTAAGTCGACTTCTAATTATAGAGTGGGTGGATATGTGTGTGTGTGGTGTGTGTCTCATGTTTAGTATTTATGTGTAACTGTTTTGTTCTAACTTATTATTGTTTCGTTTTTCACTATTACTGTTTTGTTATAAATTGCATGATACAAATTAGAATCACAGTTTTTGATCTGCAAACAAATCAATTTTTATATTGTTTAAATACAGATTTAATGTGTTACTATTTTGGTCTTATATGTAACTGTTCCGTTTTTTATAGTTATTGTTTTATTCTATATTACATGATATAAATCAGAAATTTTAATAGATAATTTTGCTATATTTGGAAACCACAAACAATAATCTTAAGACAGATTTTGCCCCCACACTTGGTGCTTATGGAAATCAAAGTGTCTATCTCCTAAGATATAATAATCTTCGCGTAATTGAAAGTAGCACTCCAATTCAATTTCTCAGCAAACTAGAAATTGTGTTGTACTCTCAGATATGTTGACTGCCTAATGCCAAAATTATGCCTTCATGATTATAATGAAGTTGATGCAGAATGCTAATGAATCTAGGTTTGTATAGACAAACTAGTGACTCTTTCAGGCAACTACCATGTGAATAGACGCAACCCTGAAGACAACATTGAATAACTATTCATTCACGAACATACACACATTGAAAATTCCGGAACTGAAAGGAAACAACAATTCAAATTGGTGCAATTTTTTAAATCCAACGGGCACTGAAAATTAAATTTCGGGTTAAAAAATTCATGCCCAATTTTCTCCAAAAAGATAAGGATGGGTATAAACTACACCCACACCCGACCTGGTTGTGGCGAGACAGGCGGGTAGCGCATTTGTAGTTGAACTGAAGGCATGTAGGCACTCGCTACGCTCATAAAAGTGTGGTACCCCTTAGGGCCCAATCCATAAAGCAAACTTGACATATATATGCCCATGTAGAATTTTTTCCTCAAATATTGTGGGATTAATGTTAAATCTCACATTGCACAACCCTCTATTTTGATATTCTAAGAGGGTCACTTTGAAACCTATTTTCTCATTCATTTCTTACTCAAATTTTTTTTGTTGATAAGCAAAGAGATAAGTACATGGAAGAGATTAACTAGACAGGAAAACTAAGCAACAAGGTAAAGCAACTATGTGACTCCGTTGTCCATAAGATCCTCTTGGACTGAGTCCTTTACTAACTGTAGGCTCTCATTTGCCATGAGGGTGCTTTTATACCTCATTGTCATACCCCACTTCGCTAATTCATGTGCTGCGCCATTTGCGTCCCTTTTAGTGTGGACCATGGACCAACCCAGTTGTTCGGTAATTTGAATTTTTATGTCTATGATGATGTTTTGAATGGACCAGTGTGGCTTAATATGTGGTAGCATGACTGAATGGATCACTGTTTGATTATCCCCTTGAAAGGTGACATAGTTCCACGCTGCCTCTTTTGCCCAGCTTGTTGCATGCCTAGCAGCTAATGCTTCAGCTATGAGAGGATCTATAGTCTGAGCTTCAACAAGTGTGGATGTCAATACTGCTCCTTCAGAATTCCTTGCTATTTCTCCCACCCAGGCAGTTCTTTGACCCACTGTTGCATCAAAATTGATCTTGATTTCCCCTGCTTGTGGAGCCTTCCATTTGTTTTGATGTAGAGACACTGTAGGATTAGTATCTGATATCCTGTTGTTCTCTGATAGAGCCACAAATTCCCCAAAGGTTTGGAGAATCTCATGAAGGATTTGTTGAGGATCAGGTAAAATTTGTTGGAACAAAATCCTGTTCCTCCATCTCCATATTGAACTTGCAAGAATTGCTGTCAAGAGTCCAAGCTTGGAGTAGTGCAGGCTAGATGGACCAAAGAGAATAGTAGGGTTAAGAATGTTATGCAACCAGTCCTGCATAGTCAAGTGGGGGAAGTAATTCGGGTGAAAACCCTATTTGGTGAACCAAATTGATCTAGCTAAAGGGCATTGGAAAAATAGGTAGACATCTGTCTCAGGGCTGTGGTTACAAAAGGGGCAGAAAACATTTGGTACATGCATTCTGGAGGATATCAGGTTTCTTGTGGGAATACTTTCAGATGCCATGCACCAAAGCATGACTGTGTGTCTTTCGTGGAGAGGTGCATGCCAAAGCTTAGTCCAATCCTTCGGTTCAAGGTAAGTACTTAACTGGTCCCTTTCAGCTCTGTGAATTTTGTATGCAGATTTTGTATCGAAGTGCCCTGTTTTGCTGGGGATCCATGCCCATTGGTCCTCCCTGGGGTAGACTGGAAGCTTAATCTTTAGGATTGCTTGAACTGTTATAGGGGATAATAAACTCAGATAAAATATATTTTTCCATTCATTTCTTTGGTTATCAATCAATTCAGCTACAAATGTTGGTAGATGGTCCATGTCTTGCTCTGGCTACACTCTAAAATCTGGTATGTTTGGTACCCACGGCTCTGTCCAAATATTTATTGACTTCCCGTCACCTACAAGGTAGCAAGCACCCCTCATAATCAGTGGCCGGCATGAGAGAATGTTCTTCCAAACTGGAGAGTCTTGAGGGTGTTGTTGGGTATGTAAAAATGAGGATCTCGAGCAATACTTTCTTTGAAACTGAGCAATTCGTTGCTTAGTTGGATTTGAAATAAGCTGCCATCCTAATTTAGCCATGAGTGACTAGTTTGTGTCATATGTCTTCCCAAATCCTAGACCTCCTATCTGCTTGGGCCTGCATAAATGGTCCCAGGACTTTATTTGCCAGGACATTATGCTCTTCTGAAGCCCCCCACCAGAAATTCTGGACTTTCTTGTCAATGATATTACAAATAGTTTTTGGCAGCTGGAAGGACTGCATTGTGTAGACTGGCATGGCAAGGGCAATAGATCTGATCAACGTTGCTCTTCCTGCACATGACAACATTTTTTATTTCCACCCTTGAAGTTTTGAGTCTAGTCTATAAATGATGGGTTGGAAATCTCTAGTGTGTGCTCTACTCCTGATTAAAGGCAGCCCCAAGTAGGTTGTGTTTGGAGGGTCCTTCTTTAAGCCCAAACCTCCTTTCACCCTTCTAATGTTGTCTCTTGCCGTGTTTTGGCTATAGTAGATCTTTGATTTTCCTTTGTTCAGCTCTTGTCCTGACCATGCTTGATATTTTGATAGGCAGTCATTAATGCACTCTGACTCCTTTTGATTTGCTCTTCCAAAAATCAGAAGATCATCTGCAAACATTAAGTGGGTAATAGCATCGCAGTTCCTTGCTATTTTAATACTTTTTAGGTTCCCCTGCAAAGTTTCCCTAAGAATAAGTCTAGAGAAAATTTCAATGCATATTATGAACAAAGAAGGAGAGATGGGGTCTCCTTGTCTGATTCCTCTCTGGGCATGAAGATTTCCAAAGGGCATACCATTCACCAGAATAGAAAATGATGCAGTTGTGATGCATTGGTGTATCGTATTTACAAATGGTGTAGGGAATCCCAAATTGGTGAGTATTTGCAATAGGAAAGGCCATCCCACCCTGTCAAAGGCCTTGGCCATATCAATTTTGAGCAACATCAAACCTTCTTTCTCTCTATTCTTTTTCATTTGGTGCATGATTTCTTGAGCAAGGACCACATTCTCAGCTATTCCCCTTCCTTTCACAAAGGCTGTCTGATTGGGTGAAATTATACTATCCAAATGAGGCCTAATTCTGTTTGCAAAGATTTTTGATATAACCTTATAAGCTACATTGCACAAGCTAATTGGTCTGTAATGGTGCATAGTAGTGTGTTTTGCTGATTTAGGTATAAGTCAGATGTTGGTATGGTTAAGTTCAGTAAGCATGTGAGCTCCAGCAAAAAAACTTCTTACCACATCTACAAGATAATTTCCAGACGTGTGCCAGGATGTTTTGTAGAAAATGGCAGACATATCATATGGGCCTGGGGTTTTGAGGGATGACATAGAAAACAAAATGGCTCTATATCTTTAGGTGTGGGAATGGCACATAGTTCAGCCCATTGGTCTTGTTGGATTACTGGCTGAATAAGGTTATCAAGGTCTGTGGGGAAGTGGGGGTAAAAGTGAGTCAAAATGGGATAGAAATTGATTACAAATGTCTTTCCTATCGGTGATCCACGTTCCATCCTGGCACTTGAGGCAATCTATGGAGTTCTTTCTTCCTCTTATTGACCGTAGTGGTATGGAAGAATTTAGTGTGTGCATCGCCTGCCTTCATCCACTAGATACGTGACCGTTGGTGCCAGAGTTCCTCCTCCTTTCTAAGTTGTTCATTGAGCTCAGAGATTAGGATCTTCTCCTCTAGTAAGGTATCCTTTGTGGGTTCCGCTTGCTGTAGATCTTCAATTCTGTTTCTAAGGCTTCTCACTTTCTAAATGCAGTTGCCAAATTTTTCTTTGTTCCAAATTTTTAGAGCCCTTTTGCATCTTCCTGTAGAATCTATACGCTATTGAGCCTCTTTGCTCGGTTTTCCACGAGCCCTTGACAACATGATGATTGGTTGGTTCTTTTGTCCACATCGCCTCAAACTTGAAAGGTTTGGAGGTTATAGTTTGATCACCATATGTATGAAGTAAGAGGGGTGCATGGTCAGAATTGATTACAGGTTAGTGCTTAACTGTGTCCCTTGGAAACAGCAGCCTCCACTGTATGTTAAATATGACCCTATCCAGTCTTTCCTTTATGTTTGTTAATCCTGATCTTTTGTTTGACCAAGTGTATGGGTTATCATTGAAGCCAAGATCAACCAGCCCTTGATTAGAAATGAAGTTCCCAAAGCCACCATTGGACGGTCCAGCAAATGCCTTTCCCCCTCTTTTTTCATCCTGGCTTGTGATATTATTAAAGTCACCAATAAAGAGGCTGGGCCATTTGTTCTCAGCATTGATATTCTCTATTGTTTCCTAGAGTTGTTGATGTTGAGCTCTTTTGGTAGGGCATATATGTAGTTAAGTAGCCAATTATGTTGAGGAGGGTCAGAGAGGATGGCAACGGATATGATACTTCTGGAGGTCAGGATAACCTCCAGCTCTATTCCTTCTTTCTAGCACAAACATATACCTCCAGATAGTCCTTTGGCTGGTTAAACTTCATGACTGTGAAAACCAAGACTCTGAAGAATTTTTTGTATTTGATGGGACATTTTGTGAGAACAGCAGATGACGACACGTGTCCTCGGCACCAGAGTACCCCCGATTGCTAGGGCGACGACACGTGTCCTCGGCACCAGAATACCCCCCGGTTGTTAGGATGGTGACACGTGTCCTCGGCACTAATGGAACTCCAATGTTCTCCAGCAGCCCACGTGTCCTCGGCGCCAAGGCTTCTCGGGATAAAGAGACCCGACCACGCGTCCTCGGCATCAGGTCTCCCGTCTGGCTCTATGACGACCTGTCCATTCTCGGTCTGACAACCAATAGGAGCTCGTCATCTCGGTCCTAGGGGATGCGCCGACGTCCTTCAATCTATTAAACTAAGTCAAGTAATGAGTCATTAGCCTGCCCTTCCCATCAAGTCAGAAAGGCAGGGTAAACAGAGCTGACAACCAATAGGATATGGACACGTGGCGTTATGAACAGGGCCGTACATGGCTTTGCAGAAAGATCCCAGCAACTATGCGGCTATGCAGAGGATCATTTAATAAGCTCCCAGAGCAATGGGACATCCATGATGATTGAATGAGCCCGGAAGGGGGCGCATTAAGTGCCTCAGAGATCAGGCATTTAATGTCTCTACATCGAAGCAAGAGCATTTATTGCTTGGGCGCCAGGGAAAGAGATCATTAATTATTCGGGACGCCGAGCATTTAAGAACTGGCAGTCATCCCTGCAAAAGAGGGAGGGCGCTTCCCCATGACTGGCACAACCTACTATTCACTAGCCTGTAATGATTACTACCAACAAAGGTATAAATAGTCCTCTAAGAGACAAAACACAGGTACGCAAAATACAACCACTGAAACAAAATAGTGCTCTCAGGATTCTCTCTCTCTAAGAAAGAACTGACTTAACCGTCAGAGGGGATACGCCAGAGACACTCCGGCACCCTTCTAACCCTCCTTTTGAATGCCAGGTTACGCCGGAATATACTGCCGTCCGCTGGGATCGATCCAACTGCTCTGAGATTGAGCTGTCCTCATTAACCAGGTTCTCTTTGGTTACACTATGCCGGCCTCTTTGCCACGAAATCGTTGACGTTCGAGGTAAACACGAGTTCACCTGCGACTCTGCTTCTACTCATACATCTATTGTGCAAAAATCGGTACGCACAGTATTTTTCCTACTTGTATTTTTGTTTCTGATAAGAACATAATATCAGGATGCAGATCCTTTATTTGGGCCCTTAAGTGGCGAATTGTCGAGGCATGGGCTAGCCCTCGACAATTCCAAACATATGCAATCATGATGGAGGTGGGGGCATGGTTAGGCCCACCTCCTCAGTCGTAGAGAACTCTTCAGTCAACTCGACATTGATTCTTCTGGTGGTGAATTTCCTGAACTGTTTCCTGCTCATGGGTTTTTGGGAAGTAGGATTTGGGTTTGTGTTTGTATTTTCCTCAATCATAGGTAAGGATGGGTTTGAGGTTGGAGATTTCTCGGTCTGGTAGGTACAATTGTTGTCAGAGGGTTCTTATACTGTATATGGAGTGGTATGTTGGATTGGAGGTTGCAGGTCGTATGGTGGCTGATGAAGTGACACCAGTCTCTCTGTGAACATACTTTGTAGCCCTTTCGTGGAGTTCTTCTGAGGGTGATTGCTTAAGGGAGAGCCTCTTGAGAACAGTGGCCATACAGATGTCCATTATGGTAGTTAGTTGCTGGGATAAAGGTGGAAGTTGGATTAAGGTGAGCTCATGAAGGGATGGTATTTGAATGGTAGTTAGGTTGGGGTGTGTTTGATTTTCATTTGGTTGGGTGTGGATTGAGTTTTGAATGAGCGATGTTTGGTTTTTGTGTTGAGTTTGTAGTATGTGATGTTCTGGGCTTATTTCATGGGCTTGTGCAGGCTGATTTGAAGGGTAGATGGTATGGGCTTCCCCTTTTTTTGTTGGGTCTTTGTGGTTGAGGGCCTGGGTGTAATTTTGGGTGTGAGTTTTAGGAGCTCTTGTGATGAAGGGGTTGCTGAGATACTTTTAGAGATAATGGGATGGGGGTACCTTTTTCAAAACTTAGTTGGCTTTAAGTACCACCTCCAAACTTATCCTCCTTTAAGTCCTCTTTTTCATTAAATAGTTGTCAATAAGTACACATTTTAAAACATTTTCAAATTCTTTCTAAATTGTATTCCATAATTACCCCTATCATAAATAGTGCATACTTAATTGAATGTGAGACTTTCAAGATTTGAATGTGAGACTTTCAAGATTCATTTTGATATTTGTGTATCATTTGAATTTTGAAATTTCATATATATATATATATATAAATCGTCATGCAAACAGTGTCACCAAAGAGAGACACGATATAAATCGTCATGCAAACAGTGTCACCAAAGAGAGACACGACAGTAGATTGTACCTAAATGATAACAATATATATTTTGTCCACTCAAAGAGTTGCACCTAAAGAAGGAATCGAAAAAATGCCATGATGTCACTGATTAGATCCCCATTGTCATTATATCGTGTCTCTCTTTGGTGACACTGTTTGCATGACAATTTATATCGTGTCTTTCTTTGGTGACACTGTTTGCATGACGATTTATACTGTGTCTCTCTTTTTCAACTCCCTATATATATATATATGTGTGTGTGTGTGTGTGTGTATATGAAATTTCAAAATTCAAATGATACACAAATATCAAAAGGAATCTTAAAAGTCTCACATTCTAATCTTGAAAGTCTCACATTCTAATCTTGAAAGTCTTACATTCAATTAGGTATGCACTATTTATGGTAGGGGTAAAAGAGCTTTTATGACCTTTTTTTAGCACATGTACTTCTATCCCAATTATTTTAAAAAGTGGACTTTTGTCCTAATAAGTTTTGGGAAAGGTACCGGCCTCCCAATGACCCATACTTTTAAGGCTTTGATGGGTAGGAGAAAAGGAAGCTTCGATTCGTTCAAGCTCCATTATGGTGAGTAGGGGTGCAACTCGGGCGGGTTGGGCGGGTTAGACAGTCAACCCTTACCCAACCCTAGGTATATAATCTTCAACCCTAACCCTAACCCTAACCCTACCTCGGGTTGAGGAACTCAACCCGAGCCCAGCCCGAGTTTAATTTGGGCGGGCTCGGGTTGAATTCGGGTTCACTACAAGAGAGACAGAGATAGGGGAGAATAATTACAAATTCATAAAACAATCCATATATTTCATTCATAACAGTGCATTATTATTGATCATCTACTTTCACACCAAAAAACTAGTAATCTCAAAGCACAATCCCAGAAAACATAGAAATTATACCCATAAAAACATTAAACTTAAAACATCACACTATCACCACTAATCACGCATAACGCATAACAGAATAGCAAGCAACAAGAAACAGAGGACGATGAAATAAAAATGAAAAAAAAGTGCTAATACTTTATATATATATAATTATTTTTTAATTTGTCGGGTTCGGGTTGAAATCGGGTTGCCGATACCTCAACCCGAGCCCGACCTAAATTGAATTCGGGTTGAGGTTTTTTGACCCAAGCCCAACCCAAGTATTAAAAACCCTAGCCCAAGCCCTAATTTTTTCGGGTTGGGCTCGGGTTGAAATCGGGTTGCCCAACCCAAGTTGCACCCCTAATGGTGAGTGCCAAGGATAGGGAACCACGTGTTTGCACCTCCATTGGTTCCGCGGTTGTTGGTGGAGTCGATCGCGTCATGCTGTCAAGCGTTGATGCTGGTACACTGACCTGTTGGAAGGTGTGGTTAGGGCGCGTGTTCATCCTTTCTGCAGTATCACGCGCCTCCATGGTGGTTGTTTCCGATCTCTTTTCCGGCAATGGTGTCTCTGGGAGGGTCCAAGGCGAAGCTCGTAGGTGAGACCCAAATTTTACCCTGCTATCACTTGGAGGTGCAAAATCACAGCTTATGTTCTCATGCCCAATTCTTCCACACCTGTGCGGCAGAAGAGTAATATTATTTGGATCTAAAAATTTAATTTAATTTGTTGACATAATGATTGATTTTGTAGGAATTATTAGATCAACACCAAGTTCTAATGTTTGATGGGGTCTACAGTGAATCTAAAAGTCACAGTGAATTATGTCATCAAATTATGTCAATAAATTAGGTTCCAATAGCATTGCTCGTAGCACAAATCACCTAATCTCTCATATTTGAGGTCAATCACTTTATCTGGGAGACTTTCTCTTGGCATTTTGAAATAGGTATGAAGAGGTATTTTGAGGTCTATCATGACACGAGTTCGCAGATAATTTCGCCAAATTGTGCGCTAATGGGTTTTCTGCTGGTGGTGTACCTATTGCTTCTGCTATTCTGTGTGCATTTTCTGGGGTGATCGTCTCCAGTGGTAGCCCATGTGCTTGAACCCAGAAGGGCATAATGTAGAAATCGATCTCCGCAATGGAGGTTGCATTTGGCCATTGTTTCAACCCCATTAATTGACCCTTGAAAGACCAAGGGCTTTGGAGATACACTCTTTGCTTTTGTTCCTCTCTTTTAAAAATGAAAATGTAAGTTCCTTGCTCACCATCCTTGATTTGTAACTGATTGTTGATATTCCAAGCACGGTTGAACACAGTTTTAACAACGTTCCTATTGATTGTTTTATTGGAGAGAATTTTCCCTACTAGGCAACAGTGGGTTATAAGCTTTGCTGTGGAGGTATCTGGCTGAAGATTTATCCCGCGGCTTTGGCTTCCTTGAGTTTTTAGACAGTCTGATAGACTCAAATGGGGTTCCTGAGTATCCATTGTGGGTGGAGTGGTGTGGGGTAGGGATGGGTGATTGAGGGTAATGGAGGTTTAGAGCTAAACTTGGAGTGGGGACAGTGTGGAATGAGAGAGAGGCTTCATAGAAATGGGTAAGTCTATTGTTGGGGAGAGAATGAGAGTAGGTAAGTTTGATGAAGGGTTGCAGATTTGATGAGGGGAAAGTCGGTTTGAGGTGGGCGGTGGGTGAGATAAGGCGGTTTGAGGTGGGTGGTGGTTTGATATGGGAATAGGCGTATATCTACTACAGAATGAATTTGATGTGTGGAACCAGTTGAGTTGTTAAGGTATATAGCAGAGGCTGATTTTTGTTAGGGTAAATTACACTGCATCTCCTGTACATTGGTCTAATTATAGGGACACCTCCTCCATTTTATGAAATTACACTAACACCCTTTACTGTTTAACTACCCATTTCACAAAGTACCCTTTGGTTAGCATCGTTATTGGTAATGCCAAAAAATGATTACATCAGCAACTTTTTATACTTTAATACTTATATTATCTCTAGACAAAATTACGTTAACCTATTTATTTTCGTGTCGTGTTTGTGTTCGTTTTTTTTTTTTTATAACGTGGAACCTTTCCAAGGCAGGGCCACTTTGAACCCATCCCTACAAGAGTAAACCCCGGATACCTGCAATCACCTGCAAAACCACAGGTATCGGTTAAGCCCGAAAGACACCAGCGAGAGTCAAACCCCTAACGTCTGGGTCTACTATTCGTCTGGGTTCAACTCCACACCACTAGGCTACCCGTGCGGATGTGTTCATATTCATGTTGACCCGTATAAACTTTAAATAAAAAAAATTAACGCTAAGATTTAAGTATAAGATTCTATTATCACTTAATTGAATTCATGCTCATACTTTTTCTATAAACTAAAAGTTTACTTTATAAACATAGCAATAATAATGAGTAAAAATATCTTTTTTATATAATAATTATGTCAGTGCTTAATAAACAATAATAAATAATTAATATTTTATTTTTGTAATACCAGTTAAACATGTTGATCGTGCAATTTCAGGTTGTTTGTGTTAACATACAAACGAGAAGATACAGGAAGCTCAACATGATTAAATAAACGGGTTGATTGTGTCAATATCGAGTTTGGCGGGTTGAACCCGAAAAATGATTCATTTATTAGTATTTAAATATATGAGAGAATGATAAGTAAAAAATGATATATGGTAAAGATAATTATAGAAAATTACATTTTTTGTTATCTTTGTTAAGGGACAAGACCTGACAAGAGGTGTCAGTGTAATTTTAAAAAACTGAGAGGTTTCTCTTTAATTAGACCAATATACAGGAATGTCAATTTTGATTCGCTTAATGAACTTCCTTTAGTTTTGTTAAGAGTTTGATGCTTTCAAATTGATAATGTTCTTACCATCCTCACTTACTTTTTTACCTTTCCGATTCTATTCAATTCCATGCTCGCATGCTTTTATTCCTACAATGTTGTTTGTAAGCTGAATTTCTCTCGCTTAATGCTACATTTCCGAGGACACACCATCAACATGAATTCTATTCTTTTAGTTTAATATATTATGGTGTCCTTTGAACCTTTATGTGTTCTGAAGCTGGATTCATGTCTCAAGTTACAGTAATTGCTAATGTGGCAATGAGTTTCAAAACTTATTTGTTGTTGATCATTTTGTTAAAATATTTTGCCTTGATATTGTGCAATTATCAAAACAAACTTAGTTTTGACTACTAAGGATTGGCAGAACAAGGGCCTGTTTCTGGTGGTGAGAGAGTGGTTGGTGGTCATCCTATCTAAAATAGATATTATGCTTAATAGTATTTTTTGTACTTAAAGTAAGTATTTTTTTTGTCAATTTAGTTCTAATTGTATCAATTTAGTCTCTAAAGTATTCAATTCGTGTCATTTTTTGTCCCTAATCAGACAATCCGTAAATATTTTTGACGGAAGTGACTGCGTGTCATTTTTTAGATTGTATCATGTGATCAATCCATCAAAAACTTCACAGTTCATCTATGTAGGGACTAAAATGACACGAATTAAATATTTTATGGACCAAATTGATAAAATTGATATAACGAAAACTAAATTGATAAAAAATATATACTTTAAAGACCAAAAATATTATTAATCCTAGATGTTATATGCTGCAATGGTAGTATGAGAAACCTTTTTATATTTTGATTTGTCGTTTTAAGTGACCTAAAGCAATCAGTCTCATTGTACTAATGTGGTTCTTTTTTGACACCAGTTGTGTTTTGGGTTGGATTTGATCAACTAATGCAATTGCTACGTGATCGTTCAAATGGTTTGTGTTGTCTAATTAATCGTTTGAATAGAGGTGAGAATCGTGTCGGGTTAAATAATTACGAATCAGGTTTATTCGGGTTTGTCTAAAAAATCAGTAAACCTGTACACGACTTGTTTAAGTAAAAAGGTGAAAATCGTCAAACTGAACACAAACTGAACACAATTCGTTAATTAAGCGGGTTACACAACATGACTCGTTTAACCCGTTTAATAAACGAATTGAGTATGCTAAGATCAGGTTAATACAATAACATTTTTAACCCGTCACCCATTTATTGAACATCCTCTAAAAAATTATTATTAATTTTTTTTTAAACTGATCTAATTTATAATTATATATATTATTCTGGCTATTTTTTTAAAATAATTATTAATTTATTATTATATTAATTTTATTTAAACAGATAAATGGGTTAACTTATCTCACCCGAACATGACCCGTTTATTAAACAGGTTTAGCTGGTTCACCCGTTTATCACTCGAACTCGATAAGATCTCAACTAAATTTTGTTTAATTCCATATCAATTCATATCGATTAATCGTATCGTGTCAAATTTTGACATACCTATTGACGAGGGTCCAAAAAGATTGATTAATGAAAGCTTAAACAAAAAGCCCTAAAATAATAATTAAGCTAATAAAGGTTTGTTGAGTATTAACAAGACATAACTCAAATTGGAAGAGTTTTAATATAGCATGAATAGGTATATTAGACATGTGATAGGAAATATAAAGATTAAGTTGTATTTGAATAAGTTTGTATTACAGTATTTTATCCCTATAAATAGGGTTGAGTATTATGTAATCAGTTGCCAGATGATCAATTCTTCAATGAATAATACATCTTGGTCCTTGGATATAGGTACGGTGTACTAAGATGAGTATGTTGTATTGAATCTCGTTATATCTTTGTGTCATGTTTTTATTGTTTTTCTAACTTTTGAATTCCTATCTTCTAACAAATATTATTTGTGTTAATTATCGGTTGTGTAAAATCAACATTTCACGACTCCAAATAATCTCCGATAGTTTTCTCATGCAAAACAAAGGACTGAAATCAACTCACACACTAAACCAATACTTCTTGATCCATGACTATTTGGACCCCAAGTTTCACCAGTGTCATAGACGATTCTCTATGACACTGGTGCCTTGAGTCTGAAAAAAAAATCTGACACTGCTAAAATGCTTGATTTTTGACATAAAACTCTTCTAGGACAAGAACCATACTCTCATACCATTATTGGTCCTAGATGAGTGAAACAATGTTTGCGGTGATCTGTCGTTAGACTTGGGATCACATACAATTACAGTACAAAAAATCAAAGCGATGCAAACTCTGAGAGAAATCGACATAATGTTGTTAGAGTGAGATAGTATTCGATACGTCACTCAATGTCTTTATGTACTAGTATTTATAGACACGAAAGACACACATTCAAGTGAAGTGACATACCCTTTAAAAAGGTTGTAACTGTTGGTACAATCACAACTATTTCAAGGGTTGTCTTGGTTCATACTCAAACCACCTATACTCTCTCTATGATCTTTCTCCTCATGCAAGGGAAAATAACCATCAAACATTGAATTCATTCACGAGTCACATGTCCAAGTGTGATCACTCAATTCATGGGTCAACAATCCCAACTTTTATTTAAATAAAGCCCCTCAGAACACTTTACGACATCTTTTGATTCTCTGTTTCATTTATTAATATTGAGGGACCAGCCACAATTATGTGGTAACACACTATTAAAATGGGTAATTTGCTCCATAAATAGAATGTTTAACTTCTTTGGTTTTTAAAAGAAATTTTGAATTCTGCACCCAAAAAAAAAAAAAAAAATTGAAGAAAAAAATTAATAAAAATAACAAAGAATTGGAAGTATCACGATTTAGTCCTACTACCTAAGGTGCAATCCCTTCTTAAAAAACCTAAGGCTTGAAACTTGTTAGACATGATAAGTGTATATGACAAAAAAATATTAACTCTCACCATATATGATATTTGATCGATTCTCAAAAGTTTTACAGTGACTCTCATTTTTCTTCCTGTAGAAATAGAGGAGATGCATCAATATATGTATTAAAAATACTAGAAGTTGAATGGTACTGCTATCCCTTACACATGATATCACTCCTTCCACCTAAGAATTTACCACAACCCATGAAATAATTTTTTACTAAATGAAAAACTTAAAGGATTAATGAATACAATCCAAGCAAATTGTATAATTACACTCTGTAGAATTATATAGTGGCTTTTCATCATCAAACATGTGACAACAACTATAATTTTTAACCTTCTTCACCCTTCGAGTAAAAATGATGATTTTTCATTTGGCAGGTGCCTCCAAATTTGACGTTTGAATATTTATCTCAGACACATTCAAGATGAAAAGTGTAGTCACAATCACGACAATGATAGATCCAATACACTGGTTTTATTTATATCTCACAAATTTCGCAATAGTATTCATCAGGAGGTCTTTGATAGGCGGATAGCTTAGGATGAGAGGATGTGCATCCCATCTATGCCTTAGGGTATGCGGTAAAAGAGCACAATAGAAGAATATACCGAAATTGCGATTATTACATATGTATCCAATCCCAGGGCACGTGACATTACATGCCTTGCACTCAATACGTGAATTAATTTAATACTTGAATAGCTTATTTGAACCAAAGGATGCTTATGGGTTACATGCTGAATAGTATTAGGTAGGAAAGCACATTTGAGATGGAAGAAGATTGATTGGAAGAACATATCACCTTTGTAGAAGAATCCATTGCCATAAAAACGACAAGATGCGCAATGTAGCGAGATCGGTTGCACGCAGCCATCGTACGATATTGTCTCGTGCTTCATCTCAGTGTTATTTTGCCCATCACAAAGTATTAGAGAATGCTCATGGCTCCTATGTTTGATATTTGTTTCTCTCTTAATCTCCTCATGACTAATCTATTCAACTCGATGTCTAGCGAGTACCACGAAATCATCGGTCAATGGAAAGTGTAGCAGATTAGGATGGAAATGTTCATCGCCTTCATTTCCACTTTCACCGCCTCTGAAACCACAGAATATCAAAGAAAAATTTTGCTCAGCAATAATAAAAGCATGCAATTGTGAGGATTTTATAGGAAGAGTGAGAACTCACCTCAAGAGCTTTGACCCTGAAATTGAGCATTTCAAATGGATTTTATAGTAGCACATAGCACAATAATATAGCCAATCCTCTGGCTTTAGGTCGAAACCACAATCCTGCAGCTCCGGTGTTTCCAAGTAACGTCAGATGAATATGCCTTGACAAGAGTGAGAGGGTGATTTTGATCATCAAACTGGATGGTACTAAGAAACGAAGCACAACTTTTGTGAATCTAAAATTGACAGATGTGGCAATTTTTGAGATCGGCTTTTTACACGCATTGCAAGCAAAATACAAGTCGACCTTGTGCATTTCCCTGAGGATCAATGTGGGTAGCTATGGCTAAAATGTTGAAGCTCCTCCATCTTTGGAAGTATGTAAGAGAGAGAAGAGGGGGGGGGGGGGGGGGGGGGGGGGAGGGGTGCAGAAGATGAGGAGATGCAATGATTGGACTTGGACTACAAAACCGCTCTTCCACTTTATATTTAATTATGAGGTAATGCTACGCTTACTAATTTTTTTTATCAAATCTCCATCTCAAACGATGTGACACAGTTTTTCACTATAGATAAGTGAATCTCATTAATATTCAATGATGAAGATTGTGCCACATCATTTGGTATGTAAGATTTGGTAAAAAAATTTGTACTCATAGCATTTTCCTTAATTATGTGGCTCCCTGCCTTTTCAGGATTTTAGAATTAGATTCAGTACTTGCAACCCCCAACATAAGGTACATGGATCCTCATCTTCCACCTCTCGTTTGGATTTTAGAAAAGAGTATTCTTTTTCAATTGTTTATCGATAAATAATGAGACTTGGAGCCATCACGAACTAGCCTAATGACCAAGATCTCACCTCCAAACTACATTGTTTGGGATCTGAACGTTTCTATGGTGTTAAAAAAAAAAAAAATTAGTAATTTTTACGAGGTATAATATTTAAATTCTATTTCACAGAGTGGCCAGGGCCGGTCCAAAAGTAAAACTAACTAAGCAAATCATTAGGCCCGGCCCACATGTCCCATGTTTTAGAGATCTGTAATATGATCCAAACTAAAGATTAAACCCACAAAAATTATGGTCAATTGGCTCTGGACCAATAGATGGTACTGTCAGGGCCGGCCCAACCATCAGGCAACTAAGTTGTTTGCTTATGACCTCAAATTTTGGAGGGCCCCACAATATTTAACACTTTAGTATAGTAGGTCTAATTTTTTATGTTTTATTTTATTTTAGATATGATTAAAATTTTTAAGGCCCAAATTTTATTTGTTCAAATCATTATCTAATTTTATTAAGTCCAAAATTACTCTCTACTTTGTTAAGCCCAAATTTTAGAGGCCTCCATAAAATTTACCACTTTAGTATAATAGTCCTTTTATTTTTATTTTTTGTATTTTAGATATAATTCAAATTTTTAGGGCTCAAATTTTAATAGTTCAAAATAATATCTAATTTTTTTTGGCTCCAAAATTACTCCTACATGTGAGCTTTGATTTAAATTTTTCTAAATATTTTGGGTGTGTTCATTGTTGTATTTCACTCACTCACATAAAAAATTTATATTCATTATTTTCTTGTGGTGAAAATCTATAAAAATTTGTTCTTTTTTTGTCTTAATATAAATTTTCAGTCCAAATAATTTATATTTAAATTGTCTATGTTATTAAAGTTTTGTACTTCATGCGTGCACATTACTCATGGGTAAAGAATGATTCTTTGTTATCTTAAAATTATTTTTTTCTTACATATTCTATTATTAAGTTACTTGTTGAAAACTTAAATTGATAAAATTTTATTTACGATTAACTACGAGTGAATGAATTAACAATATTATGTATTAACAAAAAATTATTGTCAAAACTTGAGTATAAAAACTTGATCAATATTTTAAATTATAAAAAAATAAAAAATAATTTTTTAAAACATAAAAAAATTATAATAATTAAAAATAAAATATATCAATAGACAAAATATTAATAAGGCCTCATATAAAAATTTTGCCTAGGGCCCGCTGGACCTTGGGCCGCCCCTGATATTGGTACTCAATGCTTGAACCTCTTCGAAACTTGGAAACTAGTTCTCACTAATCGATCGAGAACTAACTAACTTCTGCAAAGTATCTCATGAAAATTTAAACCAACAAAAATATTTGAACGGATTGGGCCCAAAAATTCACTCCCCAAAGTCTTGAACAATCACATTAAAAAAAATTTATAGGAAAAAAAAAAAAGAAGATGAGGTCTGAGCATTAATATCTCTCAGCGGTCCAAAAGTGCAACCAAAAATAAACTGTCTTTCTCAAACACTTTTTGTAGGTGAACCCATTAACAAATGGGTTGAAACAAATTTAACTAAAAATGGTTTGTATGCGGTAAAAACTCAATTCTACACGATAAAAAATGAATCGAGAATGAATTAAACACATTTTGACACGATACAATTTTCATAATATAAAAGATGACACAGCCCAATTCAATCCGATCAATTGGTGACTTTTGTCTGATCACACGCATGCATCTACACAATGTCTGCATATAGAATTTCCTTTAATTCATGCCAATAAGGCATCTAGACAAGCATCCCACCCAAGAAATTTAAAAAGAAAAGGAAAGTAGTACTCTAGTGGATTCAGATGCTCATTGTCTTCTCTCTCTCCTTCTCTCTCTCTCTCTCTCTCTCTCTCTCTCTCTCTCTCTCTCCATTCAACTTGTGACTGAAATACGACAAAATAAAGGTCTAAAGTACTCATTTGCACTCCAGAAAAAAGAAAAGATTGTAGAGCATCCTATTTAAACACTTTTGTGTATGCGTGTGTGAGTGAGTGTGTAGATATATACTCTTAGAATCTTCCTTGGAGTAGCTTTCTTCTCGCCAACTATTCTCTAGTTTTTCTAAAGTCTCAAACCTTATAATAAACTTGGTTGATTGTCGAAAATTCAGTTTTTTTTTTCCTAATACCTAAATCATTAGTTCACTCTAATTAGCCAAAGTATGTGTTCAGCTTCCAACATTTGATTTAAAGCCACATTCCATGCAAATTGTGTAATTATACTTTGCACATTCGAACAGTGGCTTTTCAATCTCAAACGGGTGACAACAACTATAATCTTTATGCTTCTTTGCCTTTCGAGTAAAGGTGAGAGGACATGGATGATCTTTTACTTTGAGGGTGCCCCCAAATTTGACTTTTGAATATTTGTCTTCAATGCATTTAGGGTGAAAAGATTGATCGCAATCACCATAACAGTAGATCCAAATCTCTGGCTCTATTTCTTTCTCACAAATTTTGCAGTAGTCTTTACCAGGATGGTCTTTGATAGGGGAATATCCAAGGATGAGAGGATGTGCATCCCATTGGTGTAGAAATTGCACTTAAGACATGTGTATCCGGCTGATTCGATCACCACATTACATGTTTTGCACTTAGCACCAAACCCTCGCCTTTGATCCAAAGGATGCTTGTGGGCTTCATGCAGAATAGTACTCAGTAGGAAAATACATTTGAGATGATAGTTTAACCTTTTACTTACAGGAATATTGTAGAAGAATCCATTGCCATATAAACCACAAAATTTGCACTTAAAGAGAGAATAAGATTCCCCTACTGTGAGAGAGATTGAGCCGGAAAAGAGTGTAATTTGGCCGATCTAATGTATCTGGTAAGTTGGCACAACTTATATGGAGAAAGTTGTTGCATTGAACACAACCGTAAAACGGAAAGCGAGATCACTTTTGTGCAACCATCGCATGATATTGTGTCATGCTTTATCTCAATATTATTTTGTTCATCATAAAGTATAAGTCGATGCGGATGGCACCAATGGTCGATCTCTATTTCTCTCTTAGTCTCTTCATGATTAATCTATTCAAGTGTATGTTTAGTGAGAACCACGAAATCATCGGCAAATGGAGAGTGTAGCAGATCTAGGTGGAGATACTCATCGTCTCTTTCACCATGTCTTAAACAACAAAATTTCAAAAAAAAAAAAAATTAGTCAGCAATAATAAAAGAATTGTAAGGATTTAGTAGGAAGAGTGAGAGGGAACAAAGGAAATGATTAAACTCATCTCAAAAACTTACTCTAAAATTGAGCATTTCACATGGACACTATATTTGCACAGCAGCACAGAGCACAGAGATATAGCCAATCATGTGGCCTTTGTTTATGATCACACTATGAGTGACCCGTGCCTAAAGATTCGATGAAATATAAGTAAGAAGTGATGAATTTAAAAAAAAAAAATCAATGTAAATAGTTTTAAGAATGATTAATTTTTTTACACGCTTAACAGATAACATACAAGTCCACCTTACGAAATTTGTAGGGTATCAATGGGGCTTTGGAAGTATGTGAGAGAGAGAGCGAGAAGATGTGGAGATGCAATGATTGGACTCAAACTGTAAAACCGCTCTTCGACTTGCTATTTAATCATGTGCCTCTCTGCCTTTTCAGGATTTTAGAAATTAGATTTAGTACTTGCATACCCACCATAAGTTCCATAGATCCTCATCGCCTACCCATTGACTGCACCATGGTTGGTCAGTAACAATTCCAGATCGCTTGGATTGGTTGTAGACTCTATCTAACATTGAAATTCATAATTAATCCAATGGTTATATTAAAGTCACATGTTTAGGCCTTCAAATAAGGTTCCTATAACATTGGTCTAAAAATAATATTACACTTGTTTGGCTTTCAGAAAAGTGTATTCTTTTTCCATAGTTTATCCATAAATGGTGAGACTTGGATCCATCATGAATTAGACCAAGGTCTCACCTACCAACTACGACGATCAATATGTTCTATGTATAGTTTTTACCAAGTCTAATACTTGAATTCTTTTTCATTTTTTTTGGTTTTTTTTTTTTTTTTATTTTAACGGTCAAGAATGTCTGAGCCAATTTATGAATACCTTGACTAATCATCTCCCGTCCACGCCACAAAAATTAAGACCTACAAGAATATACGAAGAAAGTTTAAACCAACAAAAAATGTTAACCTGATCTGAACCCAAAAATCTCACCCCACAAGTCTTGCACAACCACATTTGGATTAAAAAAAAAGGGGTAAATTACACTAACACCCCCTGACTTTTGGCTTTATTACACAAACACCCCCTCACATTTTAAAAATTACACTAAGACCCCATAGTTAGACGGAGTTAACTCTCCTAATAAAAAGACAACTTTGCCCCTCTGTTTAACCCAACCCAAACCCCAATCCCTCTCTCTCTCTCCCACCAACGATCCCAATCATCAATCTTCTCTCTCTCCCTCAGCCCATCTTTGTGTGTGCATGTGTGTGTATATATGTATATACATACATATATATATACACACAGGCAGAAAGAGAGAGAGAGAGAGGATGTGGAAGCGGTTTCCATGGTGTGAAGGCGATGATTGGTGGTGGGTAATGGAAATGGGGTGGAGGAGAAGAATGTGGTTGTTGGGTTCGATTTTACTAGTGGTTTGACTTTGGGGTTTGATTTGTTGGGTTCGGTTTGGTTTGGTGGTGGTTGGTGTGTGGGTGGTTTCCGAAACCCACCGCAATGGTGGCGGTGTTGTTTGATTTACAGATCTAGTTATTTATCAGAAGTTCTGTGTAATTTTCGAAACTCACCGCTGTGGTGGCAGTGGCAGTGCTCTATGTATGTGTGTGTGTGGAGAGAGAGAGAGAGAGAAAGGAGGAGGAGGAGGAGGAGGAGGTGGTGGTGGTGGTTTCTGTGGTGTGGAGGTGGCGATGGGTGGTGATTAACTGTGATGGTTGATTTGGGTGTAATGTTCTCTGTCTCTGTTCTCTCTCCCTCTATCTCTGTTCTCTCTCTCTCTGTGTGCTGGTGGTGTTTGGATGTGTTGGGTGGCAGATGCACTATTACGGTGGTTAGGTTTAGGCAGTGGTGATGGTAGCAGAACTGGTGGTGATGGTGAAACTGGTGGTGATGGTGGCGGAACTGGTGGTGATGGTGGCAAGAATAAATTTAATATGAGATAATTGGATTAAGTAATTATTAAGGTTATAAAAAATTGATTATTTTTAAAATTGTACTAATAGTACCAAATATTATTTAATAATATTTTATTTATTAATGTAATGTATTTAGAAATTAAACATATAAGTGTTAAATTTTAATATATATATATATATATATATATTTCATATATAGATTAAAAAAATAAATGAAAGGTTGGATAAATTTGGAGGGTATTTTTGGTATTTTGAGAATTATGATTGATGACCTCAGCTTTGACTGTTAACAAGTTTAACGTCCGTTAGTTAGAAGAGGTGTGACTGTTATAAATTTTAAATGTCAGGGGAGTTCGGTGTCATTTGTCAAAAGTCAGGGGGTGTCCGTGTAATAAACCAAAAAGTAAGGTGGTGTCAGTGTAATTTACCCAAAAAAAAAAATAGAAGAGAAGTGAATATTAACATCTCTTAGTGGCCCAAAAGTGCAACAAAAAATAAGCTCCATCTACCTCAAACTCTTTTTTTGCCCTCGGGCTGCTAAATAGGTGAATCCATTGGACTCATTAATAATGGGTCAACGCAAATTCAACTAAACATGGTTTATATATGACACGAACTCGATTCTGCACTATTATAAACTAGTCGAGTATGAATTATATAGACAACACAATTTGCACAATATAAAAATATGACACGAACCGATCCATTGACAACTCTAATCCAATACACCCATGCATCTACATGTCTGAACAGAGAAGACGACTAACCACATATTAACTTCAATGAATTCCTTTAATTCATACTAATAAGGCCTCTAGGAAGAGTCCCACCCAAGAAATTTAAAAAGAAAAGAAAAAGTTGTATTCTAGTGGATTCAGATACTCATAGTCTTCTTTCTTTCTCTTAGCGCTCTCTCTCTCTCCATTCAACTCATCTGTACTCCAGAAAATAGAAAAGAAAAAGAATGTATAGCATCTCTCTTTAGACGCTTCTGCGTATACAGGTAAACTATTCTCTGACTTTTGTATAGTCTCAAACCTTAGGATAATTGTCGAAAATTTAATTTTTTTTGTGACAGCTAAATCAATTCACTCTAATTAGCTCAAGTATGTGCTTCGCTTTTCAACATTTGATTTACTACAATCTTGAGTAAAGATTTGAGAGATAAAGGAACCGCTGATCCAAATTACCGTGACAAAAGGTCAAGGTAATTTGAGAGATAAAAGCACTTGTGTTAGTTTCACATAATGTCTAAATTACCATGACAAATGGTCATTGGTGATGAGTACGATAATACCCCTTGAAACAATATTATTTTAAAATGATACACAAAACAAAAAAATTGCACCTTCAACAACCAAAAATATGGATATAATTTCTACGTATTCGAAAATAACTAAATATATGGATCCTTCGCACGGGGGCGAAGCCTAAAATTTTGTTTAGGATGAATACTTTAATTACACACTCTAATTTTTTTTCTCCTAAAAAATTACACTATATAATATATTTATATTTATTATATCATGAAGTCCATTTAACATAAAAAAGGCCCAACATTAATGTATATTGTATATGTATAAAAAAAAAATTAATTATCACCATTGTAAAAAAGTATAGCTAATTGTCATTTTTTAAATTAAAAAATATCAATTATTCGCTAACAATTCATTAAATTTATCGTTATTTCAAAACATTATCACTCAGATATTAGCATAATAAAACTACTAAACTAAAATTTAAAAGGTAGACATAGTAAAAAAATTGAAAATCGATTCATACATAATACAGTTTATAATCAAAACTTGAAAAGAAATAGAGTCAATTTCTTGTAGAACAAAAAAAAAAGTCAAAAGAAGGTTACTTGTAAGAACTTTTACTTGCAAAAACACATAAATAATAAAATTAAGATCATCTGGAGAAAACTTTAATACAATAAAAAATTAAATAATTAAAATAATAAAATTATGGGGTGGGCACAAGTAAAAAATATATGTATCATTTTTAGAATATATAAATATAAGTACACAGAATATTTTTTTTTTAAAAAAAAATTGAGGGTAGACCCGTGCCCATCCTCGTCTCTATGTAGCTCCGCCCATGCGTATACTTTTGTATCGGAGCAATATGCATAATTTTTGAATTTAATCTTTAAACATCTCATTTCGAATTCACATACTACATAAATATATCAATCAAACTTGCGTTCCCCAGGCGTTATGAAATTGGCCGTCTTTCCTCAATCTCTAATTCCGATTTTCCTTCCCAATCTGATATTATGGTGCCAATATAGACCGAAATTCCATTATGGTCTAATTTTGACTTGTAATAAATGTCTAAGCTCCCGATTCAAGATAAATTCATGAGGAAGTGGTATAACAAAAAATTTGTAGGACTTTCAAATTTTGTCTGTTTTTACATGTCAAAAGAACATAAAATAAATCAATTAAATTATAATCTTGGCAACAAATACTTAATTATGGATAATTTCATTAAGATCTTTTCACTGTATTATTTAATTATCTTCTACTTCTTTAGGATCCATTATTTGCTCATTTATAGAATTTTCACCTATAATTTATTTGTTACTAATAACAAATTCATCTAGAGATCTTTTCTCGAGATTCAATTAAATTTTCAATTTTTCTCTTTCTCGTAAGTTCTTTCATATCCAGATTATTTTTTTGCTAATTGTCACAATTAAAATATATAATCGATAAAATAATTACAAATCAAACAAATACTACCTATAAAAGAACAGAGCATAAGTTTCGAATAAAAAAACCATAAAATTGTAGAACAATTAAATATGAGTTATCATTGCTGCCTGCATCACTGGGAATATTAATGGGTTGTTCTTAATACCTGTGATTTTAGTGAATTACAAAAATAGTTCACTCATAATAACGAGGGCAGAAGAAAGTGGAGATTCGGTGACACGGGATGAGAATAAATTATATGATTGTTGTTTTGTTTTTAGAATAAAGTTAGAGATTGAATGAGAGTGGATTTCGTTTGCACCTGTGCCCAGAGAGAGAGGATGATAAATGATATTAATCTTAATCTGCTTTTTAAGTGAGGGGGCAAAGAGAGATTGATTCTTGATTGTTGCAAGTGACTCCTCAGGACCTTTTTTGTTGTTTCAGTCTTTTTTTTTTTTTTTTTTCCTATTGTCTCTTTACCAAATTTGATTGTGAGAGATTACCCCCCAAAAAAAAAAAAAAAATGCTTGTGTGAGACATAAAGAAGATCACAGTTTACCAAATTCGTTGCAATTGTCTATATCCATTCAACTCGTGACTAAAATACAAGAAAAACAAAGGCCTAAAATACTCATCTGCACTTCAGAAAAGAGAAAAGATTGCAGAGCATCCTCTTTATAGGCTTCTGCGTATGTGTGTGCGAGTTAGTGTGTGGATATATACTCTTAGAATCTCCCTTAGAGTAGCTTTCTTCTGACCAACTGTTCTCTGGATTTTGTAAAGTCTCAAACCTTATTATAAATTTGGATGATTGTTGGAAATTCAAGTTTTTTTTTCCTAATATCTAAATCACTAGTTCACTCTAATTAGCATTTCAACATTTGATTTAAAGCCACAATCATAAGTAAAAAGATTTGAGAGGGAGAGAATATCTGCAGCAATGGAATTTTTAATCATACATGTATACATTTCACACGGATTAGGCTTTCTATTTATAGGTAAAAGTAAGTAGCGTCCTTAAAATTAAGGACAAATTATGAATTGCCTCCTTGTGCTTTGTTATTAGAACACATTACCTCCTTAAATTTTGAAAAACTATACATAACCCCCTCTGGTTTTGTACTGAACAGTAACCGTTAAGTTTTCCATCCAAACTAATGAAATATGTGAAAATGACTTATTTACCCTTCATTCAAACACCCCTTATTCCTTATTTGGATTAGATTAACCCTTTTTGTTTTAATTGAACAAACTTACACCTATGACCAAACAACTCCTACTCCCCCCTCTCCCCCTACACAACTCACGCACCCACACAGGACACACATGAATGCAACACATAAAATACACAAACACATATAGACCCACACACACACAACTGAAGATTATACAATAGTAAGACACCATTGAATATAAGCTCTACAAGATCATGGTACTATTTTTCAACACAATTATTGAATACAAAACTACTCAAACTTCATATATTTTGTGATTATGTGTGTATTTCTTGTGTATTTTAAAAAATAATTGAATAAAAACAGGATTTAGATTAAAAAAAATAGGTGATAAATAATTAATCAATCAATTGACTTTAATTATAATAAATTAAAAATTATTATGTGAGGAGATAACATTAATAAATTAAGAATGGAATCCACGGATTGAGATCCTCTCCAGTACACTTTCTCTTCAATTTTCTTTTTGGCATATCATTCACCATTAATGAGTGAGAGGCCCACTTATATATAGTGCGTCCCCACTGGAATGTATGGTAAACATGTCAAAGAAGAAAATTGAAGAAAAAGTGTATTGGAGAGGATCTCACTACTAAAATCCACATGTTTAGGAGTAGCCTTGTACTGATATATATATATATATATGCACTAGAGTTACATGTGTGTATTGCGTAAAATAGTCTTGGTAGTTAATACAATAAATATAACCAAATTATGGTGTTGGTTGTGGAGATAGGAATTAAAGTTGGTTTATTTCATAGTTCAATCACTTCAAAAAATATTTGGAAGAAACACTTGATACACGCTAGCCAAAGCATATAATCACACTCTAGACATTCTTCGTTGCATTTCGAAGAAACATTAGGGGGTGTGGGTGTGGGTGATCATCAATAGGAATGGTGCCCCCAAACTTAACATTTGAATATCGATCATGGATGCATTTTAGATGAAAAGATTGATCACAATGGTATATCAAGAACTTTGCGTTAATTTCTTCTTCACAAAATTCACAGTCAAATTCATCAAGATGGTCACTAAAAGTTCGATAACTTAGAGTGAGATCATGTGGGTTCAGAGGCAACCCAAGACTATTTGAGGCTTAAAGCGACGACAAAAAATGAGGCTTTTTATTTTTAATATTAATAATTTTTTATTTAAAATTTATTCTTTTTTTAGATTAAAAGTACTATTATTTTTTATGTTAAGTTTCGCTACTATTTCTTTTTATAGTGATAATATCACTAATCCACCTAATATATCTTATGATAATCAATCTTAGGAAAAAAATTTTCAATTTTAATTTTTAAAATTTTCTTTTAATTTTAAACAATCATGGTCTACTGATTTTAATTTTTCAAGTTTAATAAAAAAATAAAAAATATTTTGATATATTTTTTTGTAATAGAAATAAAAAAAATTCGTAACAAAAAAAGAAGAAGGGATTTGTGTTTAACAAAGAGTGCATGAGAGAAAGCGCGCTAATTTAGCGGAAGTGCGTACAGAGTGTAGTGCAATTGATTGGGTTTCTTAGCGGGCTATGCCTAGGCTGAGTACATGCATGGTAGTCTTAAGGCTTACCTTAGCCATTGTTGTTTAGTTCGCAGTTGTTGCACTTGAAGCCGGTATAGCATTTAGTCCGCAGGTGTCACAAGGCAAAGCTTAAAAAATTAAAATATACACACGATTGAATTATATATCGGAGTGGTCATTTCATTCAATTTCAAATGATTTCGGGTTGAATGCACTACTATGGTACTACCGTAGACCTAACAATTTTTCTGATTGACACTAAATATTTACCCCGGTCCTTCTGTTGCAAATCTATCTATATATATAAAAACAAACAATTTAGAGGAGTTTTAAGTTTTGAATTAAAAAAACTTGAAATTCTAATAATTCTAAAAGTATTTATCTACCTTTTCAATTGATAGAATGAAAAGAAAAATCAAAAATCAAAACCGAGACAAGAATTATAATTCAGTGCATCGCGCGAGGCGCACCGCTAGTATTTGATATTACGTAGTCAACTCAACAATAATGATATATTATTGAATGAATAACATTGATATTTCTAGTATCATCACCTTAAACGAGTCAAAGTTGAATTAAAGTACTCATCATTAGTAAGAATGAGAAATTGCGATTGTAGAGGCAAAAAATAAGGTCTACTTCTAGCGATATGAATTTAAGAACAATGATTGTAGATAAATCTCTGAACTTGATCTCCAGACCCTTCTCCTGCAAAACGAGCAAACTGCCCAAGATCGAAGTGCTTCGATCGAAGGCACTCCGATGCTTAAGTCAGTAACTGTGTTATATGAATTGCACGAAGACAAGGAGAGTTCAGCGTACCTTTTCACCTTGGTCTCGCGTTCCTTTTATAGCTTCCATTCCCCTTAGGGTTTCCGTTAATCCAGAAGGAAGGTGGCATCCCTTCCTTTCCTTCAGTGTTTGAGTTTGGGAGGTTTCTAACTCTTCTCCAATAATCTCTCGGAATGCCTTTATTTTAGCAAATCTCGTTTATCTGATTGCCTATGTTTTAGGCAATCCTTTCCGTATTCACCGCCTTTGAGAAGGTCGGGATTTCTTAATGCCGAGCACCCATTTTGTTTGCCGACCTGTTGACAAGGTCGGTTGGCACTACCGATCTATCATCTAGCCATGCCGATCTTATTCTCGAACTTGGCTTGGTAAGAGCCGAGCTATTCTTGTTTTGATGGAACACTTCGGCGGACTTGATGATTTCGATGGCAGAAATATGCCTTGTATGCCGAGCTTTTGATGAGCTCGGATCGGATGAGGGACAGTAATCGGATTCTTGATTCGTGAACACGTGCTTAGTCTTTCCATGCTCACGTGAGCACATTTAATGCCAGGACACGTGCAGCGCTGGGGTCTAACCCCTTCATTTGCCCCCAGAAAACGTCTGTCAGACGTTCCCTCGCCTGTCAGCCGTTTTCCTTCTTAATCATGATTGCTTTGGGTTTTGCGCTTTCTCAGTTTTGGCGGTACATTCATTGTATTCAATTTGTTTTTTGGAATTCTGCTCCTATATAAACCGCTCTTTTGTTTCCCTTTGCACACTCTGCACTTTTACATAGTCATCACCTCTCTCTCTCCTTCATTCTGTGTGTTCCTTTCTGCGCTTCTTGTCTTCTCCAATGGCTCCTCTTCACCCTTCGGACATTCCATCATTCCGGACTAAGTACAGCATCCCTGATGACGTGGAGGTCAGGGTTGCTGGGAAGGATGAACCCTTGATAGGTACGAGGGAATCAATCCCTATTCCAACTCAAGCTATCACCGAAGGGGGGGTGAGATTCCCTCTTGACCCCCTTCTCCTCTGGGTGTTGTCAGCTGCCAAGCTGTGCCCTCTTCAGTGCTGCCTGAATCTTTTCAGGATCGTGATGGGGGTTGCCTCTTTGAACAAAATCCTAGGCTTAAGTCTAGGATTGTGGGAGATCCTCTACTGCTACATTCTAAAGGCAGCGGGGGATAGTTTCTACCTATCTGTAAGGAAGAAGGATCGGTATCTAGTCACCCATCTTCCCGATTCCAACAAGGGTCATGAAAACGACATTGTATTCGTATCTGGGAACTGGGAGTACGCTGCCGGTGCCGCTCCGTCTTATCGTTGTCCCTACGAAGAGGGCATGCCAGGTATTCGAGATTCTTCCTTATTTGAGTTACTACTTTTACTTCATTCGTGCCTTTGAATTCTTGTCTTGATATCGTGTGTGTAGGAGAGACTGTGAAGGGTAGAGTTCCTGAGTCCTCTGTTAAGTTAGATCAGCTTCAGAGGGTCTGGGACTTTAATGAAACGCTGTTTTGCCGAGCCGCTCATACTTTGCTCGGCTATGTCCCGACATATTCGTCGTTTATTGCGGTGCCGAACCGTCCTAACGCCACACTGGCCGCAGATCGGGAAGCGATCCAGACCGCTAGGGAGCAAACCCCGAGAGCCCGGAAGAAGTCTTCTCTTGCCGCTTCTGGTCGCAGAACGGTGAAGAACTTCCTAGATTACCTGTCTACTGTTGAGCCGACCTTAACTTCTGAACCAGCTTCTTCATCAGCCATACCTCCGATAACTGTGCTGGGTGAAACTGATGCCGAGGTACCTGTTGAAGCGGTTCCATCAGCTGATGAGGTCGGCCCGAGCGTCGAAGCATCCGATCTGGCTGAAACTACGGAGCTTTTGATACCAGAGGAATTGGAACCTCCAAATTCTGTTCTGCCCCCTATCCCAGAAGATGATTCGCTTTATGAGCTCGCCGAGGCTCCAGTTCTCAAAAGGCGAAGGACTGCTGAGGCCGAGCCAAGTGCTTCTCCCAAACCATCCTAGACTCCTTTCCGCCCTGTGCTTAGATCAAAAAAGAAAGAGATCACAACCAAGGACTCAGCCATCGAGGATTTTAATGTTGCAGTAGGGATCGCCAGAGGGGTTATTTTGCCTCGGGATCTTGCGCTAAATGAGGCCCTGACTGATGACGAAGTGTCCCGCCAGGCAATTCAACACATGGTGTTGGTAAGTTTTCCCTTCTTTTTCTTTGGTAAACTTTGTGCCCCCCTTTCAAGGAGTTAAACCAAGCCTTTTTTGCTCCTCCCCCTGCAGGGTCTTCAAAAAGTGCACGAGGTCGGGGCTCGGATAGCGAGAAAGGATAAGGCCATGAGAGATGCAATTCATGCTCGGGCTTCAGCCCTTGCCAAGAAGGAGTCGGTAGACGAGGAGTACGCCAAAGTCTGTGATGAGGCTAAGGTTCTGCAGGCTAACATTCAGAGCCTTACCGAAGAGAACCGTCAGCTGAAAGCAGATTTCGGCAAACTTAAAGATTCCGAACATGAAGCCATCATGGAGCTTTCCCAGTCCCAGCTTGACTATGCAAGCATCCTTGAGGAGTTCGATAAATTCAAGGCAGAGGCTAAAGTCAAGGAGGATGCCGCTTATGATGAAGGGGTGGAGAAAGCAGAGAACGACCTATCTTTGCAGCTCCCCCAGCTGAAGGACGCGTTTTTTTGCAAGGGCTGGCATGCCGCACTGATTGCTGCAGGTGTCCCTTCTTCATCCGAGCTCTATTCCCAGCACTCCCTTCCAGGCCAGTCTCAGACTAATGAAAGTACTTGAGAGAGAGTTGTAACTTCTTTGGGTTTCTGGATGTAATGACATTTTGAAGTTTTTAATGCAAGTACTTCTTGATTCTGAGTATCTATGCTTTTATGTTTAAATAACCTGATCAAATTTGGCTTGGCTTCACTGAGTTATGTTCCTTAGCGGGGATCTTGTCATTTGTCACTTAGAATATTCTTTCACTCGAGATTCATTGCTCCTAAACAATGGCCTCTGTTCGGACTTCATTCCGTTAGTTAGATTCCAACTAGGAACTATTTACTTGATCGAATCACTAGAAGTTATGGCCGGCTCGGCATTTTCTTGCTAGAGTTCGGTTCTTTATAGGAACCGTTGTTCAATTCTCTAGAAGTTATGTCCTGCTCGGCACTTTCTTGCTAGAGTTCGGTTCTTTATAGGAACCGTTTACTTGTTCAATTCTCTAGAAGTTATGGCCGGCTCGGCACTTTCTTGCTAGAGTTCGGTTCTTTATAGGAACCGTTTACTTGCTCAATTCTCTAGAAGTTATGGCCTGCTCGGCACTTTCTTGCTAGAGTTCGGTTCTTTATAGGAACCGTTTACTTGTTCAATTCTCTAGAAGTTATGGCCTGCTCGGCACTTTCTTGCTAGAGTTCGGTTCTTTATAGGAACCGTTTACTTCTTCAGTTCTCTAGAAGTTATGGCCTGCTCGGCACTTTCTTGCTAGAGTTCGGTTCTTTATAGGAACCGTTCACTTGCTCAATTCTCTAGAAGTTATGGCCTGCTCGGCACTTTCTTGCTAGAGTTCGGTTCTTTATAGGAACCGTTTACTTCTTCAGTTCTCTAGAAGTTATGGCCTGCTCGGCACTTTCTTGCTAGAGTTCGGTTCTTTATAGGAACCGTTTACTTGTTCTTTGCAAATTGGATAAACAGGCGATCAGGAAGAAATACTGACTTTTATTAGATATTCCTAAGGGCACAATTGGTGCGAGTACATTAGAAATAGAATTTTCTGAGGTTTGCCGTGTTCCAAGGGCGTGGTACGGCCTTTTGGTCAGGCGTTTCAAGCTCGTAGTATCCGCTGCCTCCGACCTTGGTGACTCTGTATGGTCCTTCCCAGTTTGCTCCAAGCTTTCCATCTGCTGGGTTTTTTGCCGATCCCAGCACACGTCTGAGCACTAAATCCCCTACCACAAACGAGCGAGGGCTCACATTCTTGTTGTAGGCTCGGGCCAACTGACCTCGATATGAGGCCATTCTTATTGTTGCTTGATCCCTCTTCTCCTCGGCTAGATCCAAATCTCCTCTGATAACAGCATCGTTGCTACCAGCTTCGACCAGTTCGGCTCTTAAAGTTGGTAAGCCGATTTCAAGTGGAATAACAGCCTCCATACCATATGCCAAGGCAAAGGGGGTTTCTCCTGTTGAACGTCGGGGTGTGGTTCGGTACGACCACAGAACACTAGGAAGCTCCTCTACCCACCTTCCTTTGGCACTCTCTAGCTTCTTCTTGATTCCATCCATAATCGTTTTATTTGAGATTTCGGCTTGCCCATTACTTTGAGGATAGACCGGGGTGGAGTAGTAGTTACGAATACCATACTGCTGACAGAATGCTTTGAAAGGTCCACTATCGAATTGAGTGCCGTTATCCGATTTAAGGGCGTATGGAATGCCGAACCTGGTAATAATGTTCTTCCAGATGAATTTCCTTGTATCAGTGTCCCTGATGTTAGCCAATGGCTCGGCTTCGATCCACTTCGTGAAATAGTCGGTAGCCACCAACAGAAATCTCTTATTGCTCGGCGCCCGAGGCAAAGGACCAACGATGTCTAATCCCCATTGGGCGAATGGCCATGGGCTTGACAGAGAATGGAGCTCGATTGATGGCTTTCTCGGGATCGGGGAGAATTTTTGACACTTATCACAACGCCGAACAAACTGCTGAGCGTCCTTCTGCATGTAAGGCCACCAGTATCCTTGTGATATGGCTCGGTGAGCTAAAGACCTGCCACCGGTATGGGCTCCGCAACTTCCTTCATGTATTTCTGACAAAAAGTCCTGAATTAGGCTGGGATGTACGCATTTCAAGTACGGACCCCCAAATGAGCGTCTGTATAGCTCGTCTTTTGGGGACAACCAAAATCTGGTTGCTTTTAATCGTAGTTTGCGAGCCTCCTTCTCATCCTCTGGCAATTCACCGGTCTTCAAAAAACCAACTATCTGATCCATCCAGCTCGGACCAACAATGTTGCACAAAATTTCGTCCGTTCTGGACAGACTGATGCTCGGCTCTGCTAGGAACTCAACAGTGATTGATCTCTCAGATTCCTGCTCAACTGCCGAAGCCAAAGAGGCTAAAGCGTCGGCGTGAGAGTTCCTAGCTCTACCCACTTGCTGGATTGAGTACTCTGCTATCTTGCTCAATTCTTTCTCCGCAACGGCCTGATATGCTATCATCCTTTCATCGTTAGCCATATACTCCCCTATTATCTGATTCACTACTAACTGTGAGTCAGAGAATATTTGGAGCCTCATCACTCCGAGCTCACTTGCCAGCCTCACGCCTGCTATCAAGGCTTCGTACTCTGCCTCATTATTGGAAGCTCCAAATCCTAGCCTTATTGCTTTCTCTAGTATGCACCCATCCGGACTTACTAGAATGATGCCAATCCCTGCTCCTTTCTGGTTTGAGGAACCGTCAACTGAGAGAGTCCAGTTGCCGTCGAGTTCTGCTAGTTTACTATCATTGGCCCCTTCCTGGGACCGCTCTGGCTGAAATTCGGCAATAAAGTCTGCAACTATCTGTCCCTTGATGGCTTTCCTCGGCTCGAATTGGATGTCAAACTCTCCGAGCTCGACAGCCCATTTGGCAATGCGCCCAGATAGGTCGGCTTTCATGAAGAGTGACCTAAGAGGCTGGTCAGTGAGGACTGTAATTTGATGGGCTTGGAAGTAGTGTCTGAGCTTCCTTGCCGAGCTAACCAGTGCCAATGCCAACTTCTCCAACGAGGTGTACCTTGATTCTGCATCTAAGAGCACCTTGCTCACGTAGTAAATAGGTTTGAACTTTCCCTCGTCATTCCTCATTAATGCTCCGCTGACGGCCTGTTCTGATACAGCCAAATAAAGGAAGAGATTCTCCTCGGGTAAGGGGGTGGATAAGATCGGCGGGGATGCCAAATACTTCTTCAATTTCGCAAAAGCCTCTTCACATTCCTGGGTCCAGAGTGCCCCTTTCTTCCCTCTAATGGACTGAAAAAAGGGTCTGCATTTGTCAGAGGCTCGGGAAATAAATCTCCCAAGTGCTGCAGCCATTCCAGTCAAGCGCTGTACTTCTTTAATGGTCCGAGGTGACTGTAACTCAGTAATTGCCTTTACCTGCTCGGGGTTTACCTCTATACCGCGGTGTGTAACAAGAAATCCTAAGAACTTCCCGGAGCCGACTCCGAACGCGCACTTGGATGCGTTCAACTTCATGTTATACTTTCGGAGGACCTCAAAAGTTTCTTTGAGGTCGGCACAATGGGTACTGGCCTTTTTACTTTTAATTACCATATCATCAATATAAACTTCAACAGTACGGCCAAGCATATTTGAAAACATTCGGGTTACTAACCTCTGGTATGTCGCTCCGGCGTTCTTCAATCCGAACGGCATCACTCTATAGCAATATGTCCCTTCTGGGGTTATGAAAGCAGTCTTCTCCTGATCCTCCTCGGCGAGGGGGATCTGATGATATCCTCTAAACGCGTCCAGGAAACTCATTTGCTCGTGCCCCGCGGTTGCATCCACCATCTGATCTATCTTTGGCAGTGGAAAGCTGTCCTTTGGACAAGCTTTATTTAGGTCCGTGAAATCGACACACACCCTCCATTTGCCATTCTTTTTCTTCACCACCACTGTGTTAGACAACCAAGTCGGGTATTTAACTTCCCTTATTGTTTTGGATTCCAGCAACCGTGCTACCTCCTCTTTGACTGCCAGCTGGTGCTGTGGCGACGATCTCCTCAATTTCTGGCTGATCGGCCTATAACTCGGATTGATAGTCAAATGATGACAAGCCAGCTCGGGAGGCACTCCGAGCATATCGTTAGTATTCCATGCAAATACATCAGGATATGTCTGCAACAGTTCTACCAACTCTGTCTTCTGTTCGGCACTCAGTGCTGTCCCCACCATAAAATACTTTTCCGGGTCTCCATCCTTATCTAGAGGTACTTTCGTCAGGTCTTCGATGGTTCGCTCGGTAATCTCCTTTTCAGCTTCCAAAGGTACGTCAGGAATATGCTTGACAGCTACGTTATCGCTTTTGACCGAGCTGTCAGTGGTTAATTGCTATTTTTCACTTTCCTCGACCGAGCCAAGTTCTCGGTTCGGATCCTTTGTCTTAACCGAGGTCAAAAGGCAGGTTCTGGAACTGACTTGGTCTCCACGAACGTTCACTATTCCATCAGCTGACGGGAATCTTAGCATCTGGTGGTATGTGGACGGTACGGCCTTCATCTCATGCAGCCAGGATCTCCCCATAATCGCATTGTATGCCGAGACTGTGTCCACCACCAGGAACTCGGTCATCATACAGACTGGTCCTGTTTTTACAGGAAGTGTGATCTTCCCCTTAGGAAGTACTGTTTTACCACTGAAGCCGATGAGTGGCGTGTTGGAGGGAATGAGGTCCTGGGTCTTGAGGCCGAGCTTCTGGAACAAGTCCCAATACATTATTTCTGAAGAACTCCCTGGATCAATCAGGACTCTCTTGACATCAAAGTTAGCAATCCGAAGGGTGACGACTAAGGCATCGTTATGAGGCTGATGAACGCCTACCAAATCCTGCTCGGTAAAACATATCGCCTCGGCTGATTCCTCTAATTTGATTCTTTTATTGGTGACCTCCGGTGTCATTCTCAGTTCGTAAACCTCCCTTTCTTTTGCGGCTTTTTGAATGTAGGCCCGAGCAGAGTTATTGGTGGACATCTGGGGGTTAGTTGCGGCGTGGATCACATCAATTACTCCTGCCGGGGTGTTGCGCTCACCAGCTTGTTCTGTCCTTCCTTCTTCTGCCTTTCGCCCATCTTCAATGAACTCTGCTAGATGCCCAGTCTGCACCAACTCCTCCAAATGCTGTTTTAAGTGTCGGCAGTTCTCCGTCTTATGACCTACGTCCTTGTGATATGAACACCTAAAATTAGGGTTCCTTTTAGAGGGATCTCCCATCAGTTTGCTCGGCCATTTGAAAAAAGGCTTCTCTTTGATCTGACCCAGTATTTTGTAAATAGGCTCCTTGAAGACTGTGTTCACCCCTAGAAAGGATGACCTTTGGGGAAAGCCATCATTTTCGGTCTTCCTTCCTCCCTCTCTGATCGGCTCGGATTGCCTCTCTCTACCGAACTGCCTCCTGTTCGGCTGCTCCTTCACCACTTCCCTGGTCAGATCGTCATCGACCTTGGCGTATTTCTCAATTCTCGCCATCAGTTCTTCCAAGTCTGTTGCTGGCCTCCTGGTAAGCGACTGGTAGAGAGGATTTTCCTTCGGTAATCCCATTTTGAACGATGCAACCGCTATTTCAGGATTGCATCCCTCTACCTCGTTCATTGTCTCCCAGTATCGATGAGCGTATTCACGCAGTGTCTCGGTATTGCCCTTTTTTAATGTGAGCAAAGCTCCAACGTCTTTCGGCTGCTTGCTACTGGTGATGAACCGAGCTGTGAACTGCTCGGCTAACTGGGCCCAACCATCAATTGTTCCCTTCGGCAGGCCGTCAAACCACTTCATGGCCGACTCCCCAAGGCTGCTAGGGAAGATAGTGCATAACAACGGCTCGTTTCTTCTATGGATGGTCATGAGTTGCCTGAAGTGCCTGATATGTGAGGACGGATCTGTCTTTCCGTCGTAAAGTCTGAAGCTCGGGACGGTGAATTTGCTCGGAATTCTTCCCTTTTCAATCCATGTGGTGAATGGAGACGATTCCCATCCGTTTCCGTACTCCCCTGTTGCTCTCCTGGCTAAGTCCCTAGCCGACCTTTGCTCTGGTCTTCTTAAGCGGCTGTTTAGCTCATCGTCAATATACTGCTTCCATGCGTCCTCTTCATGTGTCCTGGGCTTCTTCGGTGGGTATCTGTCATCATCAGCTATTGCGATACGGCTCGGCTTCTTCTCAGGGCCCTCATGCCGGACTTCTCTCGACCGCTTCTCCCTTTTGGTCATCTCGTTTAGTCTGGCTTTCAACTCCTCGTTCTCCTTGATCAGATCTTTTTCCTTAGCGTACGACTTTTTGAAGAGACTGTCATGTGCATCCAAACGGCCCTGAAACGATTGGATCAGCTTTGCTAACGCGCGGTTCTCACCCTCAGCACCTTGGTTTTCAATACCCTGATTCCGGTTTTTCGAAGGTTTGAAACTTGCAGAAGAAGCTTCGTCTCTTTCGGGGGTCCCAGATGGGTTTCTGACAGCATGCAACCTCCCGTTGCTGTCAGTCGGAACGTACGCAGGATTTGAATCGCCCAGGGGAGGACTGCCCCTTGGTGATCCAATTACGCTTCTGAGTCTTGACATTCTAGCTTTTTGTTCGAAAGATTAAAATCTTTCCCACAGACGGCGCCAAAATGTAGAGGCAAAAAATAAGGTCTACCTCTAGCGATATGAATTTAAGAACAATGATTGTAGATAAATCTCTGAACTTGATCTCCAGACCCTTCTCCTGCAAAACGAGCAAACTGCCCAAGATCGAAGTGCTTCGATCGAAGGCACTCCGATGCTTAAGTCAGTAACTGTGTTATATGAATTGCACGAAGACAAGGAGAGTTCAGCGTACCTTTTCACCTTGGTCTCGCGTTCCTTTTATAGCTTCCATTCCCCTTAGGGTTTCCGTTAATCCAGAAGGAATGTGGCATCCCTTCCTTTCCTTCAGTGTTTGAGTTTGGGAGGTTTCTAACTCTTCTCCAATAATCTCTCGGAATGCCTTTATTTTAGCAAATCTCGTTTATCTGATTGCCTATGTTTTAGGCAATCCTTTCCGTATTCACCGCCTTTGAGAAGGTCGGGATTTCTTAATGCCGAGCACCCATTTTGTTTGCCGACCTGTTGACAAGGTCGGTTGGCACTACCGATCTATCATCTAGCCATGCCGATCTTATTCTCGAACTTGGCTTGGTAAGAGCCGAGCTATTCTTGTTTTGATGGAACACTTCGGCGGACTTGATGATTTCGATGGCAGAAATATGCCTTGTATGCCGAGCTTTTGATGAGCTCGGATCGGATGAGGGACAGTAATCGGATTCTTGATTCGTGAACACGTGCTTAGTCTTTCCATGCTCACGTGAGCACATTTAATGCCAGGACACGTGCAGCGCTGGGGTCTAACCCCTTCAGCGATGGAAGCAATTGAAGTCAAATTACAAGCCATCTGGAGTTTAATTAGATAAATTGATGAAAATCGAATTCAGGTTTTACGTAAGAATTTACGAATATTCTAAATCTTTCATAAAACAAGAACGTGCTAATTTGAAAGCATAAACGATAGAGTTAGATCTAAAACAAGGTATATCATGCAAAAATGATGAGTATTGATTTTTGACCCGATTCAAATCAAATGGCGGTGACATCGCTGCATTTGAACTTCCTTGTCTGTTTTCCTTATACTATTACTTTGTCAATTTCCATTGTGATCTATATAGATGCACGAGAATTTTTTCACTCATAAAAAAAATTCATATGTATGAATGCCTTAGGAATTCGGATACATGCAATGACAAATAGTCCGCGGCTCTTTGGGCCTTTAAATTTAGCAGTGATCTAATGACCCCCACTCCAGCTATTTGACAACAAGGTGACGGGTTTGAATTTCGTTCTCTTCTCCCTTGCAAAAGAAAGATAAAAAACAATTAAAAACATATCTATTAGAGACAGGTCAGTTGGGTTTCCAGTTAAAGGCCCATTAAAACTGGCCCAAGAGACGAACTATGAATCCTAGTTTTTTTAGTGGACTGGCCCAACGTGGCCTGTTGAACATACTTCGTTGCCGAACCAAACCACTGCAATTCAATGAAAAAAAGAAAGATCAAAGCTTTATCATTGATATTAAGGATCTAGTTCTTGTGTGTGAATTTGATTGATGATATCTTATGGAGAACGAAGGGGAACCATTGTTCAGTAGTCTATTTCAGCAATATCATTATTCTTTATTGCAATTATACACACATAGCTAAATATGATTCCCGAGTCAATTTTGTTAAATTCTAACTAAATTCTTATTGATTAATGACCAATTACACATTATTGGTCTGTGTGCGGTTTGACGGGTCCGGCCCAATTCAGGTCCATCTCAAAGGTTCAATTTAAAAATACAGACTAGACTCAGGTTATAGGTGCAGCAAAGTCTAGATCAGAAATACAAGTTAACAAGGGCCAAATCCATCGTCTTAGAAAACCCAGTGTACTAGTGACGCACACGAGATCTCCATCTTAGGAAGAGAATCAGGATACGCATCGCAAGCCTTCACTTCATCCTTGATTGATTTCGCATAAAAACAACTTTTGTGCATCATCACGATTAATTGAGAAACTACCATTTTATTCTAAGAAGCATGGAGACAAACACAAGACATGGATACAACGCGGCACAACACGACATTTCTAAAAAAAGTAGGATGTTGACACATTGTGGATATGCTACAAAAAATAATGTTTTGTATATATTATATAATTTATTGCAAGTATAGTAATAATTATGTGCAATTCATAAAAAAATTAGTATTTTATGGTAAGTAAATCTTATTTGTAGTCATATGTGTGAATTTTTAGACTGAAGCATCATCATAATAGTCAATAATTATCAATTTTTTTTTAGACAATGTGTACCTAATATATAATTTAAATAATTGCTCTCATTTTATCAATTCTTCTATTTTTTAAACTTTTACGCATCTTTTGTTTTTATTATTCCATTTTCAGTATAACTTTAACATGTCTAGTGTTAGTAATTATATGCTCTCAAATTTTTAAACTTTGTCAATCACATTTCAACACATGCTTATTGTTTAGTAGTAGACACGTTATAAAGAAATGTCGTACACGTCATCAAAGAAGTGTCGGACACTAATCCAAAATTAAAATTTTGTCATTTAATTATAGACACAGATAAAAAAAGTATAGGACACATGTCTTAGAATATCTGAAGAGTATCGGTGTCCAACATGGATACATCATCTTCTCGAGAGTATCCGTACTTCATAGGTTTTATTTTCAATAATCTGAATCTAAATTTGCCCAAAATTTGGCCACTTAAATTAATATATTATGGTCGATTTTTTATTTTTAATTTGGATAAGAAACCATAGGAAATCCTGTCACATCGTAGAGGGGTGTGAATGGGACCACTCTAAATTGTACTCTTTTTGGTTGATCTTTCTTTCATTGAGAAAGCAGTAAGATCAATTGGCTTCTTTTCTTGATTAATTCAAACCAAGGGTATTTTGTGGTTATTTGGACATCACAACTCTGTTTTCTGTTTAGCTCATACGATAATATGTGAGTAATAAAATACCAAGAATACTTTTTAGGTTTGATCTATCAAAGCTCAAAGCAATAACCCTCAACTGCGAGTAAATATTGGATGTTATTGTTACACGACGTCATTACGTTGATATGATATAACTGTCTAATAATAAAATTACAAATGGGTAAGTGGATCCCACATAGGTAATTTATTACATGACATAATTATGTGGGATCCACTTATCTACTTATTATCTTATCATTAAAAAATTACACCATATCAACTTGATGACGTGATATAATCGTGACACTCAATATTACCCCTTGTTTTATGTTTCGGCATTCTTTCTTTCTTTTTGTATTCAATTCAATTGTAATCCAATTCTATGGTGCTCCAAACTCGTGTGTGCCATCATGAATTGTTTACATAAAATTTCCCAAATTCAAGTCAATGAGTGAGCATAATTATACATGATTAAATTCACCCAATTCAACTGGTTCAACATAAAGATATTCAGTGATAAAAAGCAATACAAGACACAAGTGAGGGGTCATAGTGTGATTTTCTCTATAACATAAGGCCGATTTTTGGCTTTATTCAGTTTGCCCTTCTCTGTTCAGCATTATCCTTTTTTATGAGGTGTTAGTGGACTACAACATTGCTTAACCAATAATACATTTCTATGATCCATTCATCCATTAGAATTTCTTACAAAAGTTAAGTCAAAATACTGGGAGTAATACATTTTAAGCACAATGTATAATTACACTCTCCACATTCAAATATGGGTTCATCACTATCAGAAGAAGTACCACAGCTGTAATATGAGGACTTCTTCTTTGCCTTTCGTACAAATGTCAGAGGGTGTGGGTGACAATTAACTTTAAGGGCGCCCCCATACTTGACGTTTGAATATTTGTCTCTAATGCAATGAACATGAAATGATTGATCACAATCACTACAATGGTACATCCAATAGTTGGGGTTTATTTCTTCCTCACACATTTCACAATGAAACTCATCAGGATGGTCACAAATTGGAGGATAGCACAGGATGAGAGGATGCCTATCCCATTGATGTCCGATGGTATGTGGGAGTAAAGCACAACAATAGGCTAGATTGAACTTGCAAGCATCACATCCAAATCCGATTGTAAAGAAGTTTAAACAACATGCCTTGCAGAAATGTTCTAAACCTTGCATTTGAACCAATGGATGTTTGTGAGCTTGATGTGCAATCGAAGTAGGTAGGAAAGCACATTTGACATCAAGGACGAATTCACATGTTTTACAGGCATAGGAGAATCCATTGGTGTATGTCCAGCAAGCATTGCACCAGACGACCTCGTAGAATTTTTTACCCTGACAAATTTTCATTGGGTGTTCAGGATGAATTGGGTGCTGCAATTCTCCTGGTAAGTAGACGCACCTTAAATGGAGAAAATAGTTGCATTGACCACAGCCGTAAAACGGAAATGATATTGGTTGCACGCAACCATCACATAATATAATCTCATTCTTGATATCATCATCCTTTTGAAGATCGAAAAGGATTAGTGGATGCTGATGGCTCCAATGGATGAGCTCTGCCTCTCTTTCAACATCTTCAAGATTGGTATGTTTAGAAAAGAGTGTAACCAGATCTACGGATCCATCGGTCATCGGTAAGTGTAGTAGATTAGGGTCGGTTGATTGATCAGGTTCATTCTCACTTTCCCCACCGCTGAAACCATAAAATTCCAAACAAAACATTTACTTAACTATAAAAAAATCGTTGCAAATATTTTAGTGGAAAGAGTGACAGAGTTGAACAAAACACAATGAGTAAACTCACTTCATAGACGCTGGAGTCGTAATTGAACATTCCACATGGATAAAATATCTACACCGAGCACAATAATAAGCCCAATAACTTGTGGAAATGGAGGTACCACAAATACCACAATACTGTATAAAATTGGTTAACTTAAAATATTGGTAGATGAGGGTGAGAGGGTGATTGTGATAACAACCGCTGATAGTTTTAGGTAATGAAATACAACTCTTATGGACTAAGAATTGACAAGTCAAACAAATATAGAACACGTCTTTACGTTCACTGCGACAAACATCACAAAGGATAGAGGCTGGCCTGAATATGAGGGCTAAAGGGTGCTCATGAACTTCATTTGTAATCTCCCGTTCTGCCATGAAACATGAGATGCAGATATTAAATTGGCAAGGAGAACAATAATAGTTGAATCGATCTGCACTTTTGGCACATATATCACATTTATAACTACTAACATAGCTATAAGGCTAACTTGCATGGAGGATAAGAAGGTGTTTGGAGTGTGTGGGGTGTTTAACCTCCCGGGGGAGTTCCGCACAACTTTTATGTAGAAAGTAAAAACACTCTCCACAACTGTATGTAGAGTCCAAGATCACTTGCTCACATGCATAACAGAAAAATTTGTCACCTTCACCCTCCTTTTGCACTTCTTTGAGGATCAACAGATGGTCATGGCTGAAATGTTGAAGCTCCATCTGTATGTCTTGGTGGGAAAGAGAGCACGAGGAGGTGGGAGGGTGGTAGGTTTTCAACGCTATAAACAACAAGGTATATACTTGATTTGAATTGAATGTAAATGAACTGAATACAGGCTTATATTAACTTCATTGTTGGTTTGGTTACTATTATAATAAAGATTCCTTGAATAATACCTAATCAAAGTGGCTTCTGCCTACGTCGTTGCCCACATGCAAATGAATTCTTCATCTAGCACTTTAAAGCCATTTTCCATAATTTTTTCATTTGCCAGTTGTATATGATTTGTTCATGACTAGGTTGAGTTGACTTCTAATTATATAAGTCTTGTATTTCGAAGTGGGATATATATATATATATATATATATATATATATAAATACTAGCAATACCGTATTTTTTAGGACACTCTATAATATTAAAAATAGAACATTTATTCAGTAATATTTATATTTTAAATAGTAATTTATTTATTTATTTTAATTACCTAATTTAAAATTAAAGTGAAGAGAGAGAGAAAATAAAAGAGAGGTAATTGTGGATGAATAAGATTGTGTGTTGATGTGTTGCTTGACATTGAGGAGCGTGCAAAGAAGACGATGTTTTGAGTGGAAAAAAAATTGGAATGAATTTTGTATTATTAGATCAAAATAGATGAATATTTGATCAATCTTGACCGTTATTGTGCTTTCAAATATTGACAATTTAACTTCCTAGCTGCCATATATATATACTAGTTATTGTATGTGCCTGAAGGAACAAAGTAATAAAAAATGATAAACAATAAACATATTTATATTCATATCCAAAATCAAATCACAAACATAGAGGAGAGATAAATGAATTTAAGCATCGGTTGTACTGGAGGTGAGAGGTGGTGGTGGTAGGAGACGGTGATGGTTCTGGTGGGTGCAATGACCGTGACGGTGGTGGTGGTGGTGGCGGCGGTAACGGCAATGGCATCGATGGCGGCGGCAGTGGTGGCGGCGACGGTAAGGGCGGTGACGACGATGGTAGTGGTGGTGGTGGCAACGGAGGCGACTGTGGCGGTGGTGGTGGCCGCGGTGGTGGTGGCGATGGCGATGGTGGCTCTGGCGGCGGTGGTGGTGGTGGCTCTGGCAGTGTTGGCTCTGGCGGTGGTGGTGATGGCGATGGCGGTGGTGGTGGCGACGACGACGGCCGTGGTGGCGGCGACGGCGGCAGTGGTGGTGGTGGCGGCGATGGCGCTGATGGCGGCGGCGATGGCGGCAGTGGTGGTTGTGGTTGTGGCGACAGTAGTGGTGGCGACGGCGGTGGTGGCGGTGGCAGCGATGACGATGGCGGCGGCAGCGATGACGATGGCGACGATGGTGGTGGCGACGGCGACAATGGTGGTGACGGTGCCGACGGTGGTTGCGGCGGCGGTGGCAGTGGTGTTGGTGGTGGTGGTGGTAGTGGCGGTGGTGGTAGAGGTAGTGGTGATGGGGGTGGTAGTGGTTGAGGCAGTGGTGGGGCGGTTTCAAACACAATTTTTTTTTTAAGTACTTATGAGAAATAATTTCTATGACTTTTAAAAAGTCACACCAAACACACCCTTAGGGGCTTATTTTTTCTATTAATTTTAGGGTGTTAATATTAGCCGTTAGATTAACTTTAAAATAAAATTTAAAGTGATCTCAACTGCGAATAGCAAAAGTCATTTTGTTTATCTTTTGAGATTTGAATTGTAAACTACTTTATTATATATATATATATATATATATATATATATATATATATTATAATAAACTCTGCACTATAATTTTTAGTGGGTACTTTTTATGTTGATTGCGGGATCATTAGAGACTACAATATAGTTTTTATGATCGTGCTACTTAATAAGATATATTATATTACTGAACTCTGTAACTCTGGTTCAATGAAATCAACTATTTCTAAAGCTTATTATGCTCTGAAATAGTTATAGTGTCTCTTATATTTTATACCTAATTATAGATAGTCGGTGATTCCTTTTTATAAGAATTGCAAAACTCTTAACTCCGTCATCGTTTCAGTTTTCAATGTCTTACCAATTGTTTTAACTATTCTTATTTGAGCAATGTTATAGGAATTTTATTTAGGGATCTTATTTAGAGATCTAATGATGTGACTTCAATGTAATCATTGAATTAATTGTGAGTTCCAATGTTAGATGACGTTCATAACCAATTCAATAGTTGTACATCATTAAATCTCTAAATAAGATACAAATAGCATTTCCCTTATTTTAGTAGTTGTTTTTTTCCAAGTTGTTGTGTTTTCTACATCAAGATGAGTTGTCGAGTCTTGTTGGCCACTTGCCATTTTATTTTTCACTTGCTAATAATTAATTGTTATATATGATTTTTTTGTGGCTTGATCCGAAATTATCGCTACCCTCAATAATGAAATCTATTGAATTGAGTTGACCTCTAGTGAAAGGTGTAGATTTCGAGGAGAGATCTTGAAATATGTGTGTGTGGTGTGTGTGCAAAACTTCAAACTCCACCAACGTTCCAGTCTTTGATGCCTTAACAATTCTTTTGCTGCCAGATTCGACAAATTCTTTGATAAAGTTTAGGTAATTTGTTTTGGGGATTTTTTGGGAGATTGTTGATAGACTAAACTCTGGTTCAATGTTTTTCTGAAATGACCAGTTTTGGTGGATTTGATCCAAATTTTCACATCTCAAGGAGGTTAATCTAATTCTAAAAAACGATGGGGTACATAGAAAACTTCAGAAACATTAAGGGGGTGTCTTTATAATTTACCCATTCTTTTATCTAGTACTGTAAGCCACTTGGTACTTTCTTTTCATTTGTCAGTTGTTAATTTGTTCAAAGGGTTGTTGATGAGTTGACATTAAAACATTGCAGCCTTGAATTATTGAATCAGCTGAGTTAAGTCGACTTCAAATTATAGAGTGGGTACATATGTGTGTGTGTGGTGTGTGTAGTGGCGGATCCACAGTGGGGGCAGTGGGGGCAGCTGCCCCCACTGGAATTTTAAAAAATTTTGGGGTCTAAGTATAATTTTAAAAAATTTAGAATTTATTAAACATTTGCCCCCACTGAATTTTTTTTAAAAGATTTAAGGGTAGTTATGTTATTTTGACAAATATATGAGTCTCACTTGTGAATATCAATGAAAGATGATATCAAAAATTTGAGCATTTAAAGATTAATTAATATGTTACGAAATAGGTTAGCCCTCTCATTTGTTTTATGTTTATACATTGAACTAAATTTGGGGTTTGTAGTCCTCTTCTTTGTTTTATGTTTATATGTTAGAATTGAAAATTAGGGTTTGTAGTCCGCTTTTATGGTTTATTTTTTAAATGTCGAATTGAAATTAGCGCTTGTAGCTCTCTTTCGTATTTTATTTTGTTACATGTTGAATTGAAAATATGAAATTGGGGTTTGTAATCATCTCTTATGTTTTATTTTTTATGTATTGAATTGAAACTAGGATTTGTAGTCCTGTATTTATTTTTCTATGTTGAAATAAAATTGGAGCTTGTCCTCTTCTATGATTTATTTTTTTATATATTTAATTAATATTTGAGTTTGTAGTCCTCCCTAGTGTTTTATTTTTATATGTTGAATTGGAATTAGAACTTGTAGTCGTCTCATTTGTTTTATTTTTATTTGTAGAATTGGAATTGAGACTTGTAGTCCTCCATTATAATTAGACTAAATTATTTTGATTTCGTAGTTTGAATAGTTTTATTGTGATAAGTTAAGTACTTCATATACCTAAGTTTAGTTTACTAGAATAATTATAGTTTAAGTTAGTTTCGATTGTTTGTTAAAATTTAATGATGAATATTAAGTTTGTGATTGAACAAATTAATTTTTGAATTAGTTATGAAATTTTTTCTTAAAATTTAATATATGATTGAGCCCAATTTTGCGGTTCAAAATTTTTTTGTTAGGTTTTATAGATAAATCTATAATGAGTTTTTTTTGTTGGCTCCTTTTGTATATCACTCATGTATATGAATTGTGTTTTTAATTGGTGTTTTATTAATAAAATTATACTTTTGTGAATATTTTAAATTTTAATATTAATATAGTTTAGGTTGCCCCCACTGGAGAAGATGTCTGGCTCCGCCCCTGGTCTCATGTGAGCTAGTGTAACTGTTTTGTTATTATTTGTTATTATTTCATTTTTAATTGTTACTATTTTGTTCTAAATTACATGATAAAAATCAAAATCACAATTTTTAATCTACAAACAGGTCAATTTTTATGTTGTATAAATATAGATTTAATGTATTACTGTTTTGGTCATACATGCAACTGTTTTGTTTTTTATAGTTAATGTTTTATTCTATATTACATGATACAAATCAGAAATTTCAATAAGTAATTTTGTTATATTTGGAAACCACAAACAACAATCTTAAGACATATTTTGTCCCAACACTTGGTGTCTATGGAAATCAAAGCGTCTGTATCCCAAAATACAATAATCTTCACGCAATTGAAAATAGTACTTTAATTCAATTACCCAGCGAATTAGAAATTTTGTGTTGTACTCTCAGATATTCTGACTACCTAATGCCGAAATTATGCCTTCATGCCTGTAATGAAGTTCATGCAGAATGTTAATGAATCTAGGTTTATATAGACAAACTGGTGACTGTTCCGAATAACTACCATGTGGATAGACGCAACCTAGAAGACAACATTGAATAACTATTGATTCATGAACATACACACACTAAAAAATTCAGAATTGAAGGGAAACAACAATTCGAATCAGTGCGAATTTTTAAATACAACGGGCACCGGAAATTAAATTTCGAGTTAAAAAATTCATGTCCATTTTTCTCCAAAAAGATAAGGATGGGTATAAACCACACCCACACTCGACCCGACTATGGCAATGCTAGTAGCGTGTCTGTAGTTGAACCAAAGGCATGTTAGCACTCATTGCACTCATAAAAGTGTGGTACCCTTTAGGGCCCAAACCCATAAAGGAAACTTGACATATATATGCCCATGTATATGCCCATTGCACAACCCATAAAGTGTGGTATCCTTTGGTTCGACATATATATGTCCATTGGACAACCTCTTTTTTGATATTCCAAGAGGTTCACTTTGGAGCCAATTTTCTCATTTATTTCTTATTCGATTTAAGCAAGTGAATATCTTATGGTATTCTCCTCACATGGTAGAATACGAACCCACGACAGTTTTCTCAAAAAAATAATTGGATCTTACTTTAATTTAAGTTCAAAGTCGACCAAAAATCAAATTTTCATTTTCAAAATCTGTTTTACTCCAACATATGATTTCTTTATCATGTGTTGAACCAGTTGAGTTGTTAAGGTATATAATAGATGATGATTATTTTATAGTAAATTAATCTGGCACTCCTTATAGATTGCTCTAATTAAAGAGACATCCTCTCAGTTTTATAAAATTACACTAAAACCCCTTATTGTTTAACTACCCATATCACAAAGTATCCCTATGGTTAGCATCGTTATTGGTAATGTCAAAAAGTGATTACTGACGAGTCCAAATTTGACTGGATCAAGCCCAGCTTGAACGGACCAAGAAAGCCCAAAGGAGATACTATTCGGAGCTGGGTCGTAAAACAATACGGAGGGCATAAAGGGAATTAGGCGACCGTAAAACAATACGGAGGACATAAAGGTAATTAGGCGGTCGTAAATCAATACGAAGTACCCAAGCCAAGGCCAACACCAAAAGCAAGAGGCGCCCATGGGGGAGGCAGCCAGCCTAGGAGCCGCCCAAGGGGGCGCCGCCCATGGGGTGGCCTCCTACTCCCTTGTCTCCTGACTCCAATGAAGGCCACTCCAACTCAAGTCAAGCCAGGTCAAGCCCAGTCCAAGATCTTCCTCCGACTGAATAGGAGCACGAGGAAATAATATCGGGATGTGGAGATCTACTCCTACCATAATTATGCTTGCCAAAGAGATCTACTCCTACCATAATTATGTTTACCAAAGAGATCTACTCCTACCATAACTATACTTACCAAAATAGTGGTGACCGCCTCAACTCACCGCCTCACCGTCTTAGTGAACCTATATAATGTAAGCTCTCTCCACTTGGAGAGGCATCTTGAGATCTACACACTTGGGTAGGATCTTGAGACTTCTACGCCTCCAATACCTCACTAGACACTTTGTTCTCCCTTTTCTCCAAGCACTGTAATACTCCCGGAGTTACTCTCCCGGTAACCTTGTTCATCAATAAAACACCTCCGGCCACCACTGCCGTTCCCGAGAGTGGAGTAGGTCACTCGGACCGAACCACTATATATCTCTGTGTTGGTTCTATATTTACTACTTTACTGTCATATTGCCATTGATTACTTGTTTACTACTCATTAATTACACCCTTATATATTCTTGACTATTGATCTTGAACAAGAAAATTTTGTGCATCATCAGTTTAGCACCGTCTGTGGGAACGACTAAGTTTCTACTACTTCTTTGCTCTTTGAATCCATGGCAATCACTACTAGATCAAGGTCTCAACAACCCGGCTCACCGGGTGGAGGCTCCGCCTCCCCTCGTACCCTCGGAACCATCTACTACGGCGACTCCCTCCGTCGGACAGCAGCAACAACTCTTACAGACCATTCAGTTGCTGGTGAAACAGAACCAGCAGATCATCCAGTTGATGCTCTCCCAATGGGGTGTCACCCCTCATCCTATAGGAGGAGCACCACTCCCTCCAACAGCAGGGGAGCAGCAACCCCTTCCTTCTGGGCATCAGGTAGCCCCTCACCATGAGAGCCCTCGCCAGAATGCTGACTTGATCCGAAATGTGTACACCCAAGTGCAGGCGGTCAAGTTGTAGTAATAATCTGGTTTGAGTCCAGAGTCGAATCCTCAGGGAACTATGGTTGGTGTTCTTTGAAGTAAATAGTGAGAAAGACTTGTAACTGGAAATATTATGATTTTGAAGTTGTGGGAAGTTTTGGATAGAATGTAAAATTCTTTCCAATGGGTATTTTTCTAGACAAAATATAAGATGATTAAATGTAACAAACACTCTTTGGTTCGGGAATCAGAATATGTAGTTGATTATCCGGTGCATTATGTTTATGCTTTATAACTCAATTAACTCCCGTGTCAACGGCAAATTAATCGGAAGATAGGAATGAAGTGCAATAATGGTGGACATTGAAATTTTATCATGAAGAGTTAGTTAGGGTACTTGCCTTGAATCAATGGATCTTTCCATGTAGGAGTCATCCATTTATCATAGAAAAATCCGTTGATTATACAAAGTACCTTTACTTTGCTAGGTGCATTCAATCACCCAAAAATCAAGTGGAGTATAGAACATTTAAGCATAAAGGTGATACACAAACATAATGTCCGGATTAATCTTTTACATATCTATCATCCCTTCCCAAAGAGTGAATGAGGACTACTCACCCTTCATAACTATGGTAAAGCTAGAATGATGAATAGTACTCATCCCCAAAAGGTGTTACAAAGTAAAATACTCTAAAGTAAAATATCTAAACAAGGAGTCGTTCTTCGACAAAGAACAAGTGAATCACGTTCCACCCTTCACGGCTTTGGTAAAGCTCTAGAAAAGTGGAAGAGTTTCACTCCTCTAAGGGGAAGAAGGAAGCTCCAACAATGGAAGTAAAAGAAAACAATACTTAAATTAAAAGAAAGCAATAAATACTTGGTGTTTAATTCACAACCAAGAGATAAAAATACATAAAAGAAAACAATAACTACTTGGTGTTTAATTCACAACCAATAAATAAAAATACATAAAAGAAAATAATAAAAGCTATAAAGAAATGACAATTAGAAGAGGAGGCTCAGCCTTCCATTATATTTATACAAGCAAGAAAATAATAAAAGCTATAAAGAAATGACAATTAGAAGAGGAGGCTCAGCCTTCCATTATATTTATACAAGCAAGTAAATATAAAAGCTATAAAGAAATGACAATTAGAAGAAAGAACTCTTACCATAAGAACATAAGCATAAAATCTTCAATACATGAATTGAAATGGAAGCTACAAAAGATGAAAGAAAATTTGCTCTCTAAAAACTCTTCTAAAATCTCTCCTAACTCTTAGTTCCTCTCTTGGTTTTTCCACCAATTCCACCCTCAGATCCCCCCTTGAAATGCAGAAGGAGCAGCCTATTTATAGGCGTAGGAAGGCTGGGCAAGTGGGCAAGTGGGCAAGTGGAGAATGAACGGTGGTGTTGCTGAATGCTGATTTTTCAAATGCTTTTATTACACTTTGTCCTGCTTTTATTACACTTTGTCCTGCTTTTATTACACTTTGTCCTTCATTCTTTGCATTCTCCTGACATTGCTCCCTTGGTCTTGCGTTAATTCGGCATTTGTCCCTCAGATGTACTTCTTTGATGCCTTTGGACTTTCCTTCACTTTAGAACCTAAAATATCATCATTTAAACTCCATCAAAGTATAATTAGTCCAAAAAGAGTGTAACAATATGCTACTTTTGAGTGCTAATCAAATGCCCCAAGACCATACCAGGGTGCACCTTGCCCAGCAGTCCCTCCTCTGCGCGCAGGGAGTTCACGTGTACCCCCTCCACACGTACCTGCGCAGGTGCACGAAGATGGAGAAAGCCAATATGGAGACCATGATAGCTAGTACCACCATTCGGCTGAGGAGGTCTCTAACCATTGGGATGAAAAGATTAAGGAGGTGCAAAACCAACTTGGTGACGCCCTCAACGCCATTAAGGCACAGGCGCCTGAAACAATGGACTACCTGGTAAGACGCACTGATACACCCTTCATTGCTGATATAGTTAACTATCCCCTACCTTCGAAGTTCAAGATGCCTACCATCGAGATCTTCGACGGTACCAAGGACCCCCTCGACCACCTTGACACATACAAGTCTCTCATGCAACTCCACAACGTGCCTGAGGAGATTATGTGTAGAGCTTTTCCTACCACCTTGAAGGGTTCTGCTCGCCAATGGTTTGCAAAGATCAAGCCCTCCTCTATTCACTCCTTCGCAGAACTAAGTAGATCATTCGTCTCCCACTTCATTGGGGGACGCCGGCATCAGAAGCCCGTAACTCACCTGCTCACTATCAAGCAGGACAGGGATGAAAGCCTTAGAGACTACCTCACTCGTTTCAACAAGGAGGTCCTCCAGATTGAAGAGCCAGATGACAAGGTAGCCTTGGCCGCCTTCATCGTCGGCCTTCGCACATCCAATTTCATGTTTTCTGTCCTTAAGAAGTCGCCCTCCAGCATGCCTGAGCTGCTGTCAAGGGCCCAGAAATATATAAATGTCGAGGATGTCACCAAGGCCTGTCGAGGTGAGTCATCCCGAGGTGGGGAGAAAAGGAAGGACACCCACGAAGACAAGTGGGAGATAGAGAACAAAAGAAATAGGACAGATAGAATCTTTGTCAATGACCGTCTTGGTCCCCCACCTCTGAGAGAGCGGCAAGCTCTCACGCCACTCAATGCCTCGGTGGAGCACATCCTATTCCAGATACAGGATAACTCCACACTCCGCTGGCCCGAAAAAATGAAGTCCGCCCCAAACCGCAGAAATTCCAGCAGGTACTGTTGCTTCCATCGCGACCATGGCCACGATACTGACGATTGCTTTGATCTAAAAAGGCAGATTGAGGAACTCATACAGCGTGGTCACTTGAGGCAATACGTTGCTGGCAGAGAACAAGTCCCGCCACCTGGTCGGGACCAGGATGACAAGGAACGCCAGCAACCCCTCGGAGAAATTCAGATGATCGCCTAAGGGCTAGGAGGAGGTGACTCCAACTTCACCAGGAACGTCTTGGCCCACCTACGGGACACCGAGCACCTGAAGATTTTATCTATCATTTATTAGTTGATTTATCTTGTTATTTGTTATTTTATGAAATAAAATTCTGCGGAGATTATTGTGTCCAGAATTGTTTTGTCTTCCTAAAATTTACAAATAGCTTACAAAGGTCAGAACATGACACAACAAGGTAGACAAAAAGACAAAGGGCGCTCATCACCAGGCACCCAGCATGATACGGCCCAGACAAAGGGTCTCGCCCTCTCCACCTTGGGCGCCTCCAATGATGCCAGCACCTCAGCCGCCCAGCTCCTCAGCGCCCTCCTCATCTCCATCTCAATGGAATGAGCCTCTACTACGTCAGCTATCTCCCGAGACTACACGTAGCTCGGCCTATGACTCTGCTCTCGCGCAAGTAGTCACCTAGTAAGCCTCTGCTACGGCAGCCATCTCCCGAGACTATACGTAGCTCGGCCTCTATGACTCTGCTCTCGCGCAATTAGTCACCTCTGCTACGACAACCATCTCCCGAGACTATACGTAATTCGGCCTATGACTCTGCTCTCGCGCAAGTAGTCACCTCTGCTACGGCAGCCATCTCCCGAGACTATACGTAGCTCGGCCCCTATGACTCTACTCTCACGCAAGTTGTCACCTTACAAGCCTCTGCCACGGTAGCCATCCACCGACGCTATACGTAGCTCAGCCTCAGCTCATGCGGCCCTCTCTCGAGACGCCCACAACTCTGACTTTGCTCTTATGCAAACAGCCTGCAGGTAATCATGTTAGATATTTTAATGTTGGGATAACATTGTTTTTACCAGGTACACTTTTGAAACTCAAGCCGTCTGTACTGGAGTTCCAACTCCTATAGCAGTACAACAGCTAGCTCTGATACACACATGAGTCACAGTCAGAGAAGGAGTGAAGGCACCACGGGGTCCCATATCCCAGGAAGCAATCTAGCCATCGGACCTGGACCGAGAAGCACTGGGGGCATCAAACCTCGCCCTCTTTGGAGGAGGAGAAGACACCACCCTAAAAGTGTAGAGATTTTCATCATCGCTCCATCAACAGGACGCCTGTAATCAAAGATAAGGTCAACTAATGACTAAGCACCAGAGAGGCGCCGCCCATAGCAAGACTCAAGGCGTTGCCCAAACATAGCAGCACTCAAGGCTTCTGGCGTCGCCCAAGGTGCACTGCCAACCTCTTGGCGTCACTCAAAGCACCCTACCAGCCTCCAAGTGGTGCCCATAGCAGATCTCCCTCTCGTCCGAAGGAGGCGCCCAACTCTCCCTCTCGCCCAAAGGAGGTGCCCAAGTCTTCTCGCCCAAAGAAGGCGCCCAAGTCTCCTCGCCCAAAGGAGGCCAAAAAAAAAAGATGAGGCATGAAGAAGGCGGCGCTCAGGGAGTACAAAAAAAAAAGGGGAGGTCCAAGAGGCGGCACCCAAGCCAAGAAAAAAAAAAAAGGGAGTCCACGCCCAAGCAAGGAAGAAGACAAAAAGAAAAGAAAAAAAAAAAAGAAAGAAAGACCAAGGAGGCTAACGCCCAAGCCAAGGGAAAGAAGAAAAGAAAGAAAAAAAAAAAAAAAGAGAGGAGGAAGGGTCAGCGCCCAAGCAGGCCAAGAAGAAAAAAAAAAAAAGGAGAAGACTAGGTCAATAATGGTGGGCTCTGCCATTAGAATCTATTAATATTAAGAAGTTGCCCAAAAATGTGGGGCCAGAATGCTTTGAATGAAAGACTAAAAAAAAAAATCTTTTCGACACCAGTAAGTTCAGCCAGTCCTCGAGGACGAAGAAGTTTCATGGAGAGCAAGGAAACGCCTATTCAAGTGAAGACATAGTACATGCCCACAACATTTTCCTCCCACAGAAGTCAGAAGCTTGGAGCATGGGGGGCAAATGACGAGTCCAAATTTGACTGGATCAAGCCCAGCTTGAACGGACCGAGAAAGCCCAAATAAGATACTATTCGGAGCTGGGCCGTAAATCAATACGGAGTACCCAAGCCAAGGCCAACACCAAGAGCAAGAGGCGCCCATGGGGGAGGCAGCTAGCCTAGGCGCCGCCCATGGGGTGGCCTCCTACTCCCTTGTCTCCTGACTCCAATGAAGGCCACTCCAACTCAAGTCAAGCCAGGTGTTGTCCGAATTTGGTATTGACAATTTACGTGCAAGTATACACGATCAACAAGTAATAAAGTGATAAGTAGAGTATCGTTCCCACGGAGAATTATTGCTAATAACTTTCAAGTACTAACTTTATATCAATTCAATTTTATTTAAACAATTGCAATCAACTATGAATTTACTAATTTAAAAATAAACCTAAATTTAATAATCAAAGATTGAATTTAACGGATAGAAGAAGTTAAGATTACAACTTCCCCTAATACTTCGTATAAATATTTTCACTCTCTTTCTAGTTAATTGATCAAATTAAATTGTTAACTGAGACTTCAAAAGTATTTATCAAACCTCTTCCGATAGTAAGATAAGCATATCTATTCCAATTAAATTGTTATATTCCTATGCAAAATAAGTTGGAATAGATTCATTAAGTTCAAACTCTCATACAAGTTACACACGGCATATAGGTATATTTATATCCTATACACAAACCCAGCAATTCAATCCGAAGAAGAATTAATCAGACGCATGTCATCATATTCAGATCTAAACCTGGAATTCATCTCCCAATTTCATCTAGGTTATCAAATTAATTGATGGCTAAACAATTATATATTAAACACAAAATATGACAAACAACTCATATATGATCAACAAGAACTAGAAACGAGAGTAGATAAATTTAACTAGACATTAGGTTCCGTTGCAATCTTAATAAAAAAATTAGTTCATAATGTAATTGAAAAACATCCTTATCAAATTAAACAATATCTTAGAAAATCAAGAAAATAAAAGTAAGAGAAAAGAATGAAAACTTAGTTGCAAGCTTCAATCCCTCTCTAGCCTTAAAGTCCGATTTTCTTCGTGTCGGTTTCTTCAATTCTTGCCTTCAATTTTCTATCAATGCTTGGTCTTCTTCTCTATATGTCTCTCCCTTTTCAGCCCCCAAAGTCATTATATTTATATCCCCATCAAACCCTTGGCACATAGGAGTCATTAGAGTCCAATTTCGGGTCAAAAAGGAGTCATAATTCGCGTCCAACTTCAGTGGGGGCGCGCTGGGGCGCTGGGACAGCGCTGGGGCGCTGGTAAGGCAGCATGTTGGCGCAGGGGCGCTGGTTTTGGCGCCTAGGCGCGCCTCCCTTTTTCTTCAGCTCTGGACCAGTTTTCGTAAAATCGCCATAACTTTTGATCCAACCGTTGGATTGAGCTGAAATTTTGACACAATACAGAAGACATCCAGATCTACAACTTTCATGTTTTGCACTTTTCCAGATTCTGAGTTGATCATGGTCAAAATAGAGGAAAACCGAGGTGCCTTTGTTACCAAACACCAATACCTCCTTGATTTCTTTCACTTTTAAACCTCCACATCCTTGTTTCCTTCCAAATGATGATTCCTACAAAATAACATCAAAACACACAAAACAATTAAAAGTAAACATAAAATAATTGAAAACTTGCACTTTCATCAAGCCGAAAATACTCAATTCGTAGGTATAAAACTCACTCATCACCAGGTCAAGCCCAATCCAAGATCTTCCTCCGACTGAATAAGAGCACGAGGAAATAATATCGGGATGTGGAGATCTACTCCTACCATAATTATGCTTGCCAAAGAGATCTACTCCTACCATAATTATGCTTGTCAAAGATATCTACTCCTACCATAACTATACTTACCAAAATAGTGGTGACCGCCTCAACTCACCGCCTTAGTGAACCTATATAATGTAAGCTCTCTCCACTTGGAGAGGCATCTTATGATCTATACACACCACGCCTCCAATACCTCTACACATTGTTCTCCCTCTCTCTCAAAGCATTGTAACTCTTCAGCGACTCTTATTCATCAATAAAGAACACCAGGTCACCGCTGCCGTTCCCGAAAGTGGAGTAGGTCATCCGAGACCGAACCACTATAATTCTCTGTGTTGATCTGTCGTTTACTATTCTAGTTCCTTGATTGCCATTGATTACTCATTAATTACTCATTAATTGCATCATCAGTCATACTTGACTGTTGATCTTGTCAAAGACAATTTTGTGCATCATCAATTACATCAACTTTTTACACTTTAATACTCATATTATCCCTAGACAAAATTAGGATAACTTGTTTATTTTCGTGTCGTGTTCGTGTTCGTGTTCATGTTCGTATTCGTATTGGTTTTTTTTTTATAACGTGGAACCTCTCCAAGGTAGGGCTACTTTGAACCCATCCCTACGAGAATAAACCCCGAATACTTGCAATTACCCTCAAACAACAGGTATCGGTTAAGCCCAAGAGACACTAGCGATAGTCGAACCCTTGACGTCTAGGTCTACGGTTCGTCTGGGTTCAACTCCACACCGCTGGGCCTACCCATGCGGGTGTGTTCATATTCGTGTTGACCCATATAAACTTTAAATAAAAAAATTTAACGCTTAGATTTAAGTTTACGATTCTTTTATCACTTAATTGAATCTATGTTTATACTTTCTCTATAAACTAAAAATTAACTTATTAAACATAACAATAATAACAAGTAAAAATATCTTTTTTATGCAATAATTATGTTAGTGTTTAATAAACAACAACAAATAATTAATATTTTATTTTTATAATACTAGTTAAACATGTTGATTGTTTCAATTTCGTGTTGTTCATGTTAACATACAAAAGAGAAGATAGAGGAAGTTTGATACGATTAAATAAACGGGTTGATGGTGTTAATTTCAGATTTGACGGGTTGAACCCGAAAATAAACCATTTATTGGTATTTAAATATATGAGAGGATGATAAGTAAAAAATAATGTATGATAAGGGTAATTATGAAAAATCACATTTTTTTTGTTATATATGTTTAGGGACAACACCTGACAGGGGTGTGTCAGTGTAATTTCAAAAAATTGAGAGAATATTTCTGTAATGAAACAAATTTATAGGAGGTGTCATTGTAATTCACCCATAAATTTACTAATCTATGGGACGTATCAAATTGGTGGATTCAATAATAATCAACATCCTTATTTTCAATGAATCATATACCCGAATGGAAAATTTGTTTTAGTCACTTCCGTTCTTTACACATCTTTTAAATTTGAATTCTCAAGTCTTAGTACTCAACTTATCCCAAAGAGACATTCGGATAAGACGATATGTCTTTGTACCCCTACATTCTCAAGTTTGACATGTTAGGTTTCAATCCAATCTAATATACGAGAGATTATTGGTTTTGCCTTGGCTCTATTTAAAAAACAAATTGCAGTTAGCACATCTTTCTCAAAAATAGATATTTGTATATGTCATTTTTTAGACATTTGATAACCAATTGAGTCATATTTCACCTATCCGCAAAACCATTCACTCGATTACATATAAGATATCACTGAGTATTATATTAGAACCGTTAATTTTAATTTTTCAAAACTATGTAAAATCGAAATTGACACAAAATAATACTACTATTACTATGCTCACAGTCGAAGTAGTCTCATGCAGTAGTAAAATGAAATAGATAGAACTCACAGATTGAAAGGATTTATTTTGCTATTCTTTTATACCCGATTCCAAGATTTTCTCTGGGTTTGATGGTGGATCACGCTCGTTTCACGCCTAATCATTTTCACTTTCACACAGGCAAATAAATCTTGAAAATGTAGCAGGTCTGCTTTCGGACGGATTTGATCATAATGTTTGACGACACCCAAATGTCACACATTCCATGTCATGACAAAAACCTTTCACCAAACCCCAATAGAAAACCATGCGGCTGCTATTGTTTGTTTGAGTTGTGAGACGCGGTTTACTCTGCATCGTTTTGTCTTCCTTAAAACGACCTCGTCTAGTGTCAAGGTTCAGCGTTAAGTCAACCTCAAGTTCAAGTTGTAAGTTGTAATCGTCACCGGCCCGTCACTGTTTCACCATTGCAACTTTTCCGGTGTCGCTACTCTTGCGGCAACCGCTGCGTCCTCCTCTTTGAGGCTCCCACGATGGATGTTTTCCGTTCGCTTGGCCCTTTGATGATGTCGTGATGAAGAGTTTGTTTGATAATTAATGTGAGAATCCAAATCAAATAGGAAATAAATTGAAGAGTTTTAATATACCATGAATAGGTATAATAGACATGTGATATGAAATATAAAGATAAAGTTGTATCTGAATAGGTTTGGATTATAATATTTTATCCCTATAAATAGGATTGAGTATTATGTAATCAGTTACCGGATAACCAGTTTTTCAATGAATAATACATCTTGGTCCGTGGATGTAGGTACGGTATATCAAGGTGAGTGTGTTGGATCGAACCACATTATATTTTTGTGTTATGTTTTCCTATCTTTGAATTCATATCTTTCAACAACTATTATTTTTGTTAATTATCCGTTGTGCAAAATCAACATTTGACGACTCCAAATAATCTCCGATAGTTTTTGTTAGAATCTAGAGGACTATCACACACTCACAAAAAATAATGGAAGAGACTATTTAAGATAGGAAGAACTTTCTATTCACTCATATTCAAATGAATGTATTACATAGGATATATATAGACACTCGTATATAACATATGACATATAAAATAACCCCACTGCATAATACAATAATAAAGACCCCACTCCTCCATTACTTGGAAAATTAAATACCACAATTACTTTGTCCCCCACTAATACCAAATTGATTACCCACTAATACAAAAAACTAAATGCATAAAAATAACTCATAGAACATGAAAAGTCATGTTTAGCATTTTTCTTTCAACACCCCCCCTTAAACATGATTTTTCTTCTCAACTCCAAGCAAACTTCTCAATTTGCAAAAGACATCCTCTTTGAGGGGCTTAGTGAAAAATATCGGCAATTTGATCTTGAGATTTCACAAACTTGAGCTCTACCTCTTTCTTGGTCACATACTCTCTAATGAAATGGAACTTTGTGTCAATATGCTTACTATGATCATGAAACACCGGATTCTTTGCCAATGCTAGTGCCGATTTGTTGTCAATGAAGATCTCCGTCGATTCATCTTGAGGCAAATGAAGTTCCTTCAACAAATTTCTAAGCCAAATGGCTTGACAAACACATGATGTAGCCGCCACATACTTGGCTTCACAAGTCGAAAGAGTCACAATGGGTTGCTTCTTTGAACTTCAAACAAATGCGGTATCTTCCATGAAGAAAACATACCCGGTAGTACTTTTTCTATCATCCATATCTCCGGCCCAATCACTATCACAATAACCTGCAAGCTTGGAATTGTTAGAAGAAGGATATAGTAATCCATAATCAAGTGTACCTTTGATGTATCTAAGAATTCTTTTCGCCGCCTTCAAATGGGTCATGGTAGGAGTTTCCATATAGCGACTTACAAGACCAACACCAAAAAGAATATCCGGCCTTGTGCATGTTAAGTACCTCAAGCTTCCCACTAGGCTCTTGAAATGGGTGGAATCCACATGCTCTCCATCTTCATATTTTGACAATTTTACACCACATTCAACGGGTGTGCATACCGGCTTACAATCTTGCATCTTGAATTTTGCAAAAAATTTCTTTAGCATAACCTTCTTGAGAGATGAAAATATCTTCCTTCATTTGCTTCACTTCAATGTCAAGGTAGTATGACATAAGTCCAATATCGGTCATCTCAAATTCTTTAGCCATCGCTCTCTTGAAATCTTCAAACATTCTTGGACAATTTCCTGTGAAGATCAAGTCATCCACATACAAACAAGCATATAGTATATCACCATTATCATTCACCTTTGCATAAAGAGCATGTTCATGGGGACACTTGGTGAAATTATTTGTTTGAAAGCACTTGTCAAGTCTACTATTCCAAGCCCTTGGTGCTTGCTTCAAACCATACAAAGCCTTTTTTAATTTCAAGACTCTCTCCTTGCCCTTTCACAACATAACCCAAGGGTTGTTCAACATACACCTCTTCATCAAGAAAACCATTCAAAAAAGCGGACTTTACATCCATTTGATAAATTTTCCAATCATTTAGGGCGGCTAAAGAAATAATCAATCTAATTGTTTCCAAAAGAGCAACGGGTGCAAATACCTCATCATAGTCAATACCCGGTCTTTGACTATAGCCTTTCATTTGATGAATTTTCCAATCATTTAGGGCGGCTAAAGAAATAATCAATCTAATTGTTTCCAAACGAGCAACGGGTGCAAATATCTCATCATAGTCAATACCCAGTCTTTGACTATAGCCTTTTGCAACCAACCTTCCTTTGTACCTCTCCACTTCACCATTGGCATTTTTCTTTGTCTTGTACACCCACTTCACTCCAATGGTCTTTTGTCCTCTAGGGAGTGTGGCAAGTTCTCATGTTCTATTTCTTTGAATTGCTTCAATTTTTTCGTTCATGACACTCCTCCACTTCTTGTTCTGTGCCGCTTTCTCATAGCCTATGAGATCACAATCGGCAAATAGGCAAAATAGTGTTAGATCACTAAATCTTTGAGTTACCCCTTCGGTTTCTTCATAGATATCTCGAAGACTCCTCATGCGAGGTGGCCTCTCACTTGAGCTTGCTTCGGATGATGATGGAGATGCTTGCACATTGGTGGGTAGTGGTGGTGATGGTGGAGGAGAATAAATGGGCAGCTCCATGATCTCATTGGGCTCCTCCTCTTCTTCAAAGAATAGGAAAAAATCATAGTCTTCTTGTGTAGTGTTCCAATCTCATTCATCTTCTTCATCAAACTCAACATCTCTACTAATGATTATCTTGCCATTGATTGGGTTGTAAAGCTTGTAACCTTTGCTTCTTGAATCATAGCCAATGAAGACAAACTTTTCACTCTTGTCATCTAATTTGGTCCGTTTCTCATCCGGCACATGTGCACAACATACACTTCCAAAGACTCGCAAATGAGAAACATTTGATTTGATTCCTCCCTATGCTTCTTGTGGTGTTTTGTCTTGAACACTTCTAGTGGGACACCGATTTAACAAGTAGATGGCACAATCAATAGCTTCCGCCCAAAACTCCTTGGGCATTTTTTTACTCTTCAACATACTCCGAGTCATGTCAAGAATGGTTCGGTTCTTCCTTTCGGCAACACCATTTTGTTGTGGTGATCTTGGAACCGTTAGAGGATGGTGAATTCCATTTTCTTCACAAAAAATTTTGAATTCATTTGATGTGAATTCATCTCCTCTATCAGATTTAATTGCCTTAACTTCATACCCACTTTGTTTTTCAATCAAAGCCTTAAACCTTTTGAAAACACCAAACACCTCCGATTTTTGTTTTAGAAAATAAACCCATGTTTTCCGGCTAAAATCATCAATAAAGAGAAGAAAATTCCGGTTCTTACCAAATGATGGTGGGTCTTTAGGGCCGCAAACATCCGAGTGAACAAGTTGAAGTGGTTTGGTTGCTCTTGAAATGGATTCTTTGGGAAAACTCTTTCTAGCTTGCTTTCCAATTAGACATCCCTCACAAAGTTGATCCGGGTGGTTGATAGAAGGCAATCCTTTCACCATCTTCTTTTTAGACAACAAGGTTAGTCCTCCAAAATTCAAGTGTCCAAATCTCAAGTGTCATAACCAAGAAGAATCTTTAACACATGCTTTCAAGCATTTTGCCACATCACTTTGAATATTTAACAAAAACATTATATTTCTTGTCATCGGCACTTTAGCAACCAAATTCCCGTTTCCATCTCTTATTGAAAGATTATGATTTTTCATGCAAATATCATAACCTTTCTCTAAGAGTTGTCCCAAGCTCAAAATATTATTTTTCATGTTTGGCACATAAAAAATATTATAAATAACTTGGTGTCTTCCATCCTTCAAATGAATCAAAATATTACCTCTTCCCATTACTAGAATTTGAGAAGAATCTCCAAAAGTGACTTTTCCACTTACCGATTCATCAAGCTCCACAATCATCTCTTTGTTTCCACACATATGATTACTAGCACCAGAGTCAAGGTACCATACGTTATTGTCTCCCTTTTGCTCTTCTTTGTATGCCAACAACACACTACAACAAAAATCGTTTTTTGCGACGATATTTTTCGTCGCCAAATAAAAAAAAATCGTCGTCAATTATTTTTTGCGACTTTTTTTTTCGTCGCAACAACCTCGTCACAGAAAGTATTTTGAAACGCAAATTTATTTTCATCGCAAAAAAAATTTTGCGACGAAAAAAAAAACGTCACAAAAACTTAAAAAAAACGTAGCCAAAATCTATTCCACCTGCGTAAAAAAATAAAAAAAAAAATTTTAATTTACTTTTCGAGACGAAAAAAAATCGTCGCAAATAATTTTTACATAAATAAAAAAGTAAAATAATAATTCAATTAATTTTTGGAAACGTAAAAAAATCGTCGCTAATTATTTTTTACATAAAATAAAAAAAATGTAAATAATAATGTAATTAATTTTTAGCGACGTAAAAAAAACGTCGCAAATAGTTGATTATATAAATAAAAATGAAAACAAATATAATTTAATTAATTTTAGCGACGTTAAAAAATCGTCGCTAATAATTTTGTAAATAAATAAAAATGAAAAAAATTATAATGTAATTAATTTTTAGCGACGTAAAAAACTCGTCGCAAATAAGGTTTTTAAAAAATAATTGAATAAATACATTTGCAACATTTAAAAATTGTCGCTAAAAAGATTGTTCTTCCAATATTTCGCGGCGATTGTAATTTCGTGGCAAAAAAGTTCTTTTTTTTTTTAAAATAATTCCAAAAAAATGATATTCCAATAAAATTTTTCACCTGTATACAAATAATGCATGTGTTCAATAAAAAACTAACACAATTAATACATTTCACATCTTTTCCATAAATTTCTTTTTTTTTTTTGGAAAAAGAAAAATTTTATTGATATAAACCAAAATTACAAGAATCAAAGTAATCAAAAGACTTTAACAAAACAGAAAAGCCACAGTTGGCTTTAATCCTTCAAAAATAAAATTCCAACAAAATTCTTCTTCATATGTCAAAACTGCCCAGCAACATATGCAGTAATCTGCATCAGTCACCAATTCAGAGCTCCAATCATCTCCCAGCACAGCAGCATAGCATCACCATAGCACAGCATCACCATAGCTCAGCAGCACCATAGTTCAACAACTCATCAATGTAAAATAACAAAGCAACACAGCAGTGCAGCTCAGCAGGAGCATTGCAACACAACAGACAACACCTCTCAGCAGCAACTAAGCACTTTACCTCCTCCAAACCTTGGATTCATATAACAAAACTAACATTTTCTTTATGGCCAGCAATGTAGTGAATCTTGTCATGGTGTAAAATTTTTACTTCTTGTAATTATTAATATTTTCTCAAGCAAACTGTGCCCTGAAAGATAGCAAGCAAATCACTATAACAAAAAGTATTTTTTGCGACGATTTTCGATTTATCGCAAAAAGTTTGCTATTAGCGACGATTTTATAATTTTGTCGCAAAATTCTATTTTGGCAATTTTTTTGCGACGTTTTCTTAAAAACGTCGCGAAAAGGCTTTTCCCTCCTAATTGTCTTTGGCGGGAAAAATGGCGAGAAAAATTATTTGCGACGTTTTCTGAAAACGTCGCAAAAAATGATTTAAATTATTATTTTTTAAATTTTCTATTTACGAAAAAAATTATTTGCGACGTTTTTTGAAAAACGTCGCGCAAAAATGAATTAAATTATTATTTTTCTTATTTATGGAAAAATTTATTTGCGACGTGTTCTAAAAACGTCGCGAAAAAATGAAATAAATTATTTTTTTATCATTTTACATAAAATAAAAAATTAACAAAATATTAACTTTATTAATTTTTGCGACGTTTTTAAAAAACGTCGCCAATAACTCTTTACATAAAATAAAAAATTAACAAAAATATTAACTTAGGTAGTTTATTGCGATGTTTTTGAAAAACGTCGCCAATAACTCTTTACATAAAATAAAAAATTAACAAAAATATTAACTTAGGTAGTTTTTTGCGACGTTTTCAAAAAACGTCGCAGATAACTTTTTACATAAAATAAAAAATTAACAAAAATAATAACTTTGGTACTATTTAGCGACGTTTCTAAACATCGTCACGAATAAATTTTTCCATAAATTAAAAAATTACCAAAAATATTAGCTTTGGTAATTTTTCGCGATGTTTCTAAAAATCGTCGCCAATAACTTTTTCCATAAATTAAAAAATTACCAAAAATATTAACTTTGTTAATTTTCGTGACGTTTCTAAAAATCGTCGCAAGTAACTTTTTCCATAAATTAAAAAATTACCAAAAATATTAACTTAGGTAATTTTTCGCGACGTTTCTAAAAATCCTCGCTAATAACTTTTTCCATAAATTAAAAAATTACCAAAAATATTAACTTTGGTAATTTTTCGCGATGTTTCTAAAAATCGTCACGAATAACTTTTTCCATAAATTAAAAAATTACCAAAAATATTAACTTTGGTAATTTTTCGCGACGTTTCTAAAAATCGTCGCCAATAACTTTTTACATAAAACAAAAATTACCAAAAATATTAACTTTGGTAATTTTTCGCGACGTTTCTAAAAATCGTCGCCAAAAACTTTTTACATAAAACAAAAATTACCAAAAATATTAACTTAGATAATTTTTAGCGACGTTTTCTAAAAACGTCGCCAATAACTTTTTATATAAATTAAAAAATTAACAAAATATTAACTTTGGTAATTTTTTGCGACGTTGTTAAAAAACGTCGCCAATAACTTTTTACATAAAATAAAAAATTGGCAAAAATATTAACTTTGATAGACAATTACATGTTAATTTGGTGCTGATTTGATAAATTACATGTTAATTTAATGAAATTGAATGTCAATTGGTTAAATCTGAATGTTAATTTGATTAATTAAATGTTAATTTGATGAATTGAGTGTTAATTAAATGAAATTGAAAATTGAAAATTGAAATATTTATTATCTGCGATTTTTTTGAATTTTGTCGCAAATTTCCTTTTTTGGCAATTTCATTTGCAACGTTTTTTGAAATTGAGTGTTAATTTGGTATTAATTAGATTAATTGAATGTTAATTTGGTTTTAATTTTATAAATTGAATTATAATTGAATGAAATTACATGTTAATTTGGGATTGATTTGATAAATTACATGTTAATTTGATGAAATTGAATGTCAATTTGTTAAATCTGAATGTTAATTTGATAATTTGAATGTTAATTTGATGAATTGAGTGTTAATTGAAAGAAATTGAAAGTTTATTTGATTAATTTAATGTTAACTAGTTTAATATGAATGTTAATTTTATAATTTGAACATTAATTTGTTGAATTGAGTGTTTATTGAATGAAAATTGAAAGTTTATTTGATTAATTTAATGTTAACTAGTTGAATTTGAATGTTTATTTAGTGAATTAAATGCTTATTAGAAAAAATTGAATATTAATTAGAAGAAATTGAGTGTTAATTTAGTGTTAATTTGATTAATTGAATATTAATTTGGATTTAATTTGATAAATTAAATTTTAATTGAATGAAATTACATGTTAATATGGTGTTGATTTGATAAATTACATGTTAATTTGATGAAATTGAATGTCAATTTGTTAAATCTGAATGTTATTTTGATAATTTGAATGTTAATTTGATGAATTGAGTGTTAATTGAATGAAATTGAAAGTTTATTTGATTAGTTTAATGTTAACTAGTTGAATCTGAATGTTAATTTAGTGTTAATTCGATTATTGAATGTTAATTTTGTTTTAATTTGATAAATTAAATTTTAATTGAATGAAGTTACATGTTAATTTGGTGTTGATTTGATAAATTACATGTTAATTTGATGAAATTGATGCCAATTGGTTAAATCTGAATATTAATTTGATGAATTGGGTGTTAATTGAATGAAATTGAAAGTGTATAATTTAAATGTTTACTATCTGCCACGTTTTTTGAATTTTGTCGCAAATTTCCTTTTTTTGGCAATTTCATTTGCAACGTTTTTTGAAATTGAATGTTAATTTGGTATTAATTCGATTAATTGAATGTTAATTTGGTTTTAATTTTATAAATTAAATTTTAATTGAATGAAATTACATGTTAATTTGGTATTGATTTGATAAATTACATGTTAATTTGATGAAATTGAATGTCAATTTGTTAAATCTGAATGTTAATTTGATGAATTGAGTGTTAATTAAAAGAAATTGAAAGATTATTTGATTAATTTAATGTTAACTAGTTTAATATGAATGTTAATTTTATAATTTGAACGTTAATTTGATGAATTGAGTGTTTATTGAATGAAAATTGAAAGTTTATTTAATTAATTTAATGTTAACTAGTTGAATTTGAATGTTAATTTAGTGAATTAAATGCTTATTAGAAAAAATTGAATGTTAATTAGAAGAAATTGAGTGTTAATTTGGTGTTAATTTGATTAATTGAATATTAATTTGGATTTAATTTGATAAATTAAATTTTAATTGAATGAAATTACATGTTAATTTGGTGTTGATTTGATAAATTACATGTTAATTTGATGAAATTGAATGTCAATTTGTTAAATCTGAATGTTATTTTGATAATTTGAATGTTAATTTGATGAATTGAGTGTTAATTGAATGAAATTGAAAGTTTATTTGATTAGTTTAATGTTAACTAGTTGAATCTGAATGTTAATTTAGTGTTAATTCGATTAATTGAATGTTAATTTTATTTTAATTTGATAATTTAAATTTTAATTGAATGAAGTTACATGTTAATTTGGTGTTGATTTGATAAATTACATGTTAATTTGATGAATTAGGTGTTAATTGAATGAAATTGAAAGTGTATAATTTAAATGTTTACTATTTGCTTCGTTTTTTGAATTTTGTCGCAAATTTCCTTTTTTGGCAATTTCATTTGCGACGTTTTTAGAAAACGTCGCGAAAAGGTGATTCGCTACCAATTTATTTTTGGCCCGAAAGATGGCGGGAGCTAAATAAAATTATTATTTAGCGACGTTTTATATTCGTCGCAGAATTCAGTTTTTTGTAATTTTAAATTATAATTAAAATATTAATTGCGACGTTTTATATTTCGTCGCAAAATATATTTTTTAAAAGAGAAACGACATCGTTTTTGGGCGAAAGTAAATTCATTTATACTCAAAACGACGTCGTTTTGAGTATTTAAATACGTCCATTTGGCCCTAGCAGCCCCTTCTTCTTCACATTCGCCTTTCCAACACTCTCTCTCTCACTCACCGTCTCCCTCTCTCTCTGTTTTTCTGTCTCATTCCCCCCCTCTTTGTTCCCTTTCTTCTGAGCCCCACCCACCTACTGCTTACAGCCATAGCCACCTCTTCTTTGTCAGCCGAAGCCTCCAGCCCCACCCACCTCGTCTCCCTCTCCCTCTGTTTTTTTGCCTGGGATTGGGTCTGTGTGGTCCGCCGATGTGATTCAATTTTGTTGGATCACCGCCTGTGTCGGTTTGATTTTGGAGATCGGAATGGCGTCGTTGAGGAATGGTAAATTGTCGGAACCAGGTTCTGCAGTTCTAGCAATTTCTGCATTTACTGAGACTCATAAGGTGCCCAAATTGCTTAGGCTGAGTGGTTTTGTGGAAGGACAGTGCTCTGAGAAGAAGGAAAAGAGGAAGTTTTGGATCTCGTTGTCGAGGGAAGAGATTGAAGAGGACGTGTACGCATTGACTGGAGGGAAGCCTTCTCGAAGGCCCAAGAAGAGGCCGAAGAATGTACAGAAAGTAGTCGACGTAAGAGATCGTTCTTCGATCTCTTATTCTCGTTCTTCTCTGTCTATGTGTGTGTGGTGTGTTTTTTGGTTTTGATTGTTTGTATTATTGTGTCTGCAAAATGCTTTCACTGGCTTTTATTTGGTAGGGGTTTCAGCGGATTCTTACCGAGTTCATGAAGTTGTGGTATAGGTTTGCCCTCTCAACGTTATTGTTGTAGAATTTTATGATTTTGTTGGGCTATATTCCATGAATGGAATTGAGAAATGTAATTTTGTTGCCACCCACAACGGGTGAGTTTGCTTAACAAGTACTCCCTGTGAAGCGGAGGCAACAGGTATGAAGTCTAGCATTATGTTGCTTTATGTTTGTGCACTATTGCTGGCCTTCACTAAGTGAAAATTACTTAATGAATGGCTTATAGTGGCCATGTTGTTGATCCAAAAGTAATGATTAGAACTTTTGATTCATGATTCATATGTGAAATGTTGTTCGTAAGTTTTGGTAACATCAATTCTTGGATTTAATCAGCAGCGAGCTGCTGCTTTATAGGCAATTTTCAACATCTCTTTGTTTCCTAAGTTTTAATATGTTACAGATATAGAGGTTATTTTTTCTCTCTTTCTCATTTACTAGTTTGGGTATTTGTTCACAGGTGTTCCTGGATTTGGGAGAAAAGGAGATGATACAAATCAATGCTTTATTTCATGAGGTGATCTAAATAGCCGGGTGTTATTTGTTGTTTGTACATCCATGGAAAAGTTTTTTTTTATGGATTTCTTGGAAATTTAATTTAAGTAGAGTACTGGGAGTCTGGGAGTTGCATCTTTTAGATTGGAGTAGGATTCTAACATTGGCTTTTGATTGTTATATACCAAATGGATGTTAACACTGTCTTGTGTATGTTCCAACTGGTATCCATGTTAGTTGGGTGGTTGTTGTAGAATGATGAAATCCTTTCTTTCAAGACTACTAGGTATGACCATCTCTTGTTACTGTAGTTTTCTATTACTTCCAAGATGGCATATATGCTGTGAAACAGGCTTCCTTTCATCAATCTACAACATCTATCCATGCTAGGTGGTTGCTGTGGCTAATTCTTAACCTTTTGTTTCCCCTAGTGAATGCAAATTTACCATTTCTGTCCCTCTTAAATTTATTTTTAACTTATTCTCTTTCTATGGTCAAAGTCTTCATGGTATTAAAACTATTTATTTGCTTTTCTAAAAATCTATGGTAACTGCAGTTTGTCTTTTGAGAGAAAAAAGAAGGAAAATAATTTGATAATGTGTTGCCTTATTCTGTAGTTGAAGGTGGTAAAGGGCAAAATTAAAGCAAGCCAATCCAAAGAGAAAGCTGATGCACTGAAGTTTACTGAGAATCAGCTCATTAATAAGGTATGCATTTAAGTTCCAGAGAGTTCTTCATTACTTATGTTTGTCTTCTCTCTGATGGTGAAGGTGTTTCATTAATATAGTGCTCCATCGCCATACAATAAACCTGTACTAGTTGAGTTTCTAATCAATAAATAGCACTGTCAACCTTACACACGCATGGGAGAGAAATTCACAATCAAATAAATGAATTCTAAGGCTGTGTAAGACTGAGTTTGCATTAAGTATGAAATTCACAAACATTGGAATTCTTATCTGCATATACGTTCAAACAGATTGACGAAGAGGAGGTCCAGCAGGTGTTATGCAAAGCTTTGGAAGAGATATGCCTATTAATGCTGGTTCATGCTTTACAGTCATTTAATGATAAAGAATCAGAGGGAAAACAAAATGCAGAAGCAGAAAGAATCCGGCTTTTTTCCAAATATCAACTAATAATGGCTTCAGTTCTCATGGCCACTCTTCCCCGACATTTTCCTGGTATGTATTACAACTTGCTAGATATGTTAGTTATGCACTTATGCATGAGGACTTGTGTTGCTAAATATCATGGATACATATGTCAACTATTCAGACTCATAATTTGAATTCTGTGAATTAACAGAATACTAGTGTTCATCTTATTCTTTGACCATTTTCAGATCATTATTTCGGAAAATGCACATGACCTTGATTTCATGCATCATGAAGAAGAAAAAGGAAAAAGCTACACTGCACCAGATAGTTAATTTCTCACTGCACCAGATAGTTAATTTCTTTGGGAGATCCATAGTCTGTCTGATATCTCTATATAACTATTTTATATAGAACTGATCATCATGGCAGAACCATAGTTTTTATAGATTAATTTCTTTGGTGGAGGTACCTCTTAGGATCTGTAAGCCATAAAACTTTGTGAATGTTTAAAGTTTTACTTATTTAGTTGTGAATTTTCGGCAAAGCGGTTTATCAGTATTACTTGAGTGGAAAATCAAATTGTGAAATGCAAGAGTAAATGACTTCAATGCCCTGACATGGATATGCTCTATAATTACATGATATCTTCTGACTACTAAGTATATATAATTGTTGATTTCTTATTCTACATTTTATAATGTTCTTAGATGTACTCCACTAGTATTTTAAGGGAAGGTTGGAGGAGTTAAGTTCAATTATGTCTAGAGTGTGTGAGGATGATAATGAATCACAAGATAAAGATGACATGGATCTAGATGAAAGGAGTAAACTCCCCTGCAAAACTGGTGACATGGATATTGATGGATGCCATCACCAAAGAAGGTTTTTGGAAAATAACAAATTAGTGAAGAACATTGGAATGGTTGTTCGTGATCTCAGAAGTCTTGGATTTACATCTATGGCTGAAGATGCATATGCTTCTGCTATATTTATGCTTTTTGAAGGTGAGTTTATGTTCCACTATGCAATTTTTGTACACCTTGTTTTAGTACGTTTCTGTATTATTTCTCTGTTTGTTTTATATTTTCTAAAACAATTTAATCCTGACTATTTCATTTGTCTCCACACACTTTTAGAGCTGGTAGATCTTCTGAGTTTGCTGAGAATAGTGTGTTGCCTCTTGAGGGTAGATTGCTTCTGCAGCAGGATAGAAGTATGGTTCCTACTGCCAGACTGAAGAAGATGCTTGTTTGGGGTCCAAGACATGGATAGTAGCTGAGCTGTTTTGCTGGTGAGTGGAGGTGGTTGACTGATGCTGAGCTGGTTTGCTGATCAGTACTGGTCTAGGGTGTTGAGCTGGATAGCAGTTCAAAATTCTGGTTCACCAGTTGCTTTGTATTCGGCTTTACTGCATCAGTTTTCAGGTCTTTATAGCTGCTTTGAGCTGTGAAGGTCTAATGTGTTGTAGGGCAGAAGTTGAGCTGAAGGACAGGAGCTGAGTCTGTCAATTGTTGTGCAGTTGGTTTCCCAGCTGGTTCAACAGTTGCAGTAGTGCTGGACTGCTCTGTCTGTTGGGCTGCTCTGCTGTGCTGGTCTGTTCTGCTGTGATATGTTGCTGGTTATATTGAAGGAAACGTTTGAGCTCAAAATGGCTGCAGGCAGTCTGTGGTATGGGTGAACTGGAACATGGAGTGGAGTCTGAATGCATTTAGTTTTTTTGACATTTCCAATTTGTAATTAGAAATGGTTTAATCCATCTTGAAGGATTAAAGCCATTATATTTTTTTGTAGAGCTGTTGTTCTTTGCTTCTTGTAAATGTATTTTTTGGAATAAAATTTTCCTTTCTTTTAAAAAAAAAAAATGTTTTTGTTAGAATTTTATTATAATACCATTTTTAATAAAGGTATTATTGGTGTACAGGTGAAAAATTTTATTAGAATATCATTTTTTATAAAGGGTCATTTTAAAAAAAAATGAACTTTTTCGCGACGAAATTAAAATCGTCGCAAATTTATTTATTCAATTATTTTTTGCATTTTTTATTTTAAAAAATTATTTACGATGAGTTTTTTCACGTTGCAAAAATTACTTAAATTATTATTTTTTTACATTTTTTATTTTAAAAAAATTATTTGTGACGTTTTTTTTACGTCGCTAAAAATTCATTAAATTATTATTGTTTTACATTTTTTATTTATGTACAAATCTATTTGCGACGTTTTTTTTTCGTCGCGAAAAATTAATTTAATTATTATTTTTTTACATTTTTATTTTTGTAAAAAATTATTCGCGACGATTTTTTTTACGTCGCAAAAAATTAATTAAATTATTATATTTTACATTTTTATTTTTTAAAAAATTATTCGCGACGATTTTTTTTACGTCGCAAAAAATTAATTTAATTATTATTTTTTATTTTGTTACGCTGGTGGAATAGATTTTAGCTACGTTTTGTTTACTTTTAGCGACGTTTTTTTTTCGTTGCTAAAATTTTTTTTTGCGATGAAAATAAATTTGCGTCGCAAAATACTTTCTGCGACGAGGCTATTGCGACGAACACGCGACGAAAAAAAAAACGTCGCAAAAAATAATTTGCGACGATTTTTTTGAATTTAACGACGAAAAAAATCGTCACAAAAAACGATTTTTGTTGTAGTGAATATAGTCCCAATCATCATAGACAACATATATAATTTTATCATATGCAGAAGGGCAAGGACAAGAAATACTTGGCACTTTTAAGTAGAATAGGACAGTAAAAATTCTAACTAGTAAATAGAAAAAACTACATTGCATAGAATGTCAACAATGTACAAACAATCAATGCCTTGTCCAAGTCTTCCTCAGTGACCAATGGAACCAATTGAAGCACAAAAGTTGGCATGGAATTGTAAGAGACCATTGTTAGCTTTTCTACTCTCCAACTCTACATTTGTTTGGTCAGAGTTTACAGCATATACAAGACCTAGGTTTTGTATTGGTCAGTGTCTATGGAGCAATGAGATAGGAATTTACTTATAGGGGAAATAACTGGGGATATAGGAACCGCCCAAACCCAAATGAATTACAGGAAATCATTGAAAATTATGTTTGATTTCTATACTTTTCTTTGGCCAACATAACCAATAGTCAAACAGAAGGGGAATGCTAGCTATAGTTTGTAACAGTCTCAGACAATAAAAAGCACCAGTGGTTCTGTTTTCCAACTAAGCATCGCTTTATAAGGCATGTGACATCCAAAAGCCTTTCTATAAATACCACCTTCAAGCATCACTATTAGTGGAAACTGCCAAGATGATTAGGAACGAAAGAAAATTAAAATTATGAACACAACTGGAAAATCATTATACCCTTGATCAGAAAGATAAAAACAACTTATTGCTATAATGACATAAAACCCTACGCAAGCTATTTAGGCACGTGCTATTTTCACATTTTTGGAATGACTTTCCCTTCAAAATGGTGTACATGCTGATTTTTTATGGTTCTGAGTGATATTTTCCTTATAAATTCAAGGATGTTACAAGTGAAGACTATTTTCAAATGTTAGAGATGACATAGAATTATGTTAGTATTCAAAAAACTGAAAAAGAAACTGCAGAATATATAAAGAACCCACCATCCTAACCCACAAATAACAAGTGATTCAAGTGTAATTAAGGCCTATATACTAACATTGGCTGGAAAAGGAGGGAACGAAATTAAAGCACCAACAAAACAATAAATACAGGAACATTCAACAAAATATATCATATCCATACCTCACTGGTAGATGTAAAAGCAAATATACACAGAAGTAGTCTTTAATGTGAAAATATAGAAATGGCAAATAGCACATCGGAGGTGCATATTTTTCTACTCTACAGGACATGTTATTGCAGTTTGAAAGGATAAGAACCAATTCAGTAGATAGTCAATATTAGGTCCAGTAAACACCCCCTTTCAACACAAGTCGATTTTATGTGGCCTACTTAAATTCATTTATGGGAAAAGATCCCCATCCACAAAAAATTTACCTGACTGGATGATGTTGAGCTTCCAGCAGTTAAGAACTCAATGACTTTCTGAACATTGTTCAATATAACTTTATCTTCCTCTGTTATTGTGGGTAGAAGTCCTGCAGGCCTAATTGGTCCGAAGGAAGGAACCATGCTGAAAACTAGGGTGAAATTTCCTATCCCTAAAACTGCCATCATTTGTACTAATTGCTCCCTTGTAACAACATCAATGCCTTTAACAATCTGCATACATGTCAAGACAAAGTTAAGCATATTGGACTAAAAATATTGCAAACAAACTTTTTTTTCTTACATCATCCTTTTTTTTTTTTTTTGTTGAAAAAATGAGAAATTTTATTCCAAAAAAGATGAATTTACAAGAAGTTCCAAAAAAGATGAATTTACAAGAAGCAAAGCAAACAAAGCTTTAACAAAAGAAAACTAAGCCACAGTTGGCTTTAAACCTTCAATATTAAAAAATCAATAAAATCTTCATTTTGAGTCAAAAACTGCACAGCACATCTCCAATACTCTACCTTAATTTCCACTCCAGAACACCAATGCAAGACAACAACAATGAAGCTCATCAACAAAAAGCATCAAAGTTGCTGCAGCAACTTAATACCTCAGCACAGTACCACAGGCAGCAAATCAGCACATTCCAGCAGGCAGCATCAGCTTCCAGATCAGGCCATTCAGAACAACAAGCAAGAGCTAGGTTGATTTTGGCAGCTTCTTTCTTTGTATCAGTTGCAATCCATCCAGTAATGCCCTAAATTCAGCAACCATGTTAGAGCATTCCTCATAAAAGAAAGAAGCTGCCAAAATCAACCTCCCCCTCAAAATATCTTATTCTTGTTCTGGCCTGAAATACTAGACACCCTAAATAGGTAAAAGGACAAACCTTAATAGGCATACCAGCCATGTTAGATAAAACACTTCTTCTTTCCATGGAAATGAAAACAAACTCAAGCCTCACCAGTGAAGCATTTAATAAAATTCAAACTTTCCAATCATCCCATAACAACAGCATAAAACTCTCACAGCAGTACAATCAATATCATAAATACAACAGAATTTATCTACTGCAATTCAGTCATTACTCCAGCATGTTGTGTATAATGATGAGAATAATGCTCTTCAAACTATTGAAAAACCATTGTGATTTAACCATTGTGACCAAGGTTAAAACCATTGTGATTTAAGTGTTCACACATAATACCTGACCATATTAAAGAATGATTGCTCCTCTGACAAAAAACTCCATAGAAAAAATCTTAAAACAAAAAAATCAAGTACACAAACAAGAATCAAGAAACAAATTTAAGGTCCTGATTGGATTGAGTATTGGGTTGTAGTATGGTGCCTGTTGGGCTGTACATTAGTGTGTTGTCTAGCTTAGGCACATGGTCTATGGACACAGGCAGGATGGAATCTGGTTATTGCAAAGCTTTATAGGGCCTTTATGTGGATAATTGATGGAAATGCTATGTAGTAGGATCTATTTGGAGGGGATTCAGGAATGCTCATGCAGTGTGGATGTTGCTTTGTGCAAGTCCTCTCTGTATTGGGTTGTTTTGCAATAGGTATGTGCTGGGGTATGCAAATGCACTGGTCTGTTCATTGGTTATGCTAGGATGGTGATTCTGAGGCATAGTGTTGTTCATGGTCTGCATTGGACTGTGTTCAGGATTATGCTGATGTGTTGTGCATTGGGCTACTATTCGGACAGATTATTGCTTTAATTCAAGTGATAGGAGCTGAGCTGTGAAGGTCAGAAGACTATGTATGTGTGCTGCTAAGTTGCTAGCTATGTCCTGGTCTGTTGTAGTCTGTTTTGGTCTGCAACTCTGATATTGGGATGATTAGTTTGGAGCATCTCACAAGGCATGTCTACATCACTCAGGCAGCTGTTTTGAAGATTCTGAGCTGGAAGCAGAATTTTTCTTGTCAATAGGCTTTTACATGTTATTAAAATTGGCTTAAACCAATTGAAGGTTTAAAGCCAACTCATACATGCAGAACTTTTTGTTCTTTTGCTTCTTGTAAATTCTACAATTTTGGAATAAAATTTCCTCTTTTCTTAAAAAAAAAAAAAAATTGGAAGTAGAGTGTGAGAGGTTACCCCTGATAGTCCTTTAGCTATATAACTGGCCTCCAATTTAGCTTTCATCAATTCTTCCTGAACCCATCAAGAAATAGCATCGTAATCTGGTATGAAGAAACTTTATAACACTTAACAGAAATCAAGCTGCAACAAACCTCCGCCACTTGAAGAGCACGTTCAGTTCTACGAATTCTGGCCTTCTGCTCATCATTAATCCTCTGGAGCTGGAAAAAGAAGAAAGAACAAAGTGATATTAGCAATAAAATGTCAAATGGTGCTACTCCATTGCTATGAGACAAGCATTGACACAACAAAAATGCAATGAAACATAAGATCGAAGAATGCTAGAAATATGAGTATCATCCAAGATAATCACAATTTTACACCAATAACCCTTTTGGTTCTTTAAACTTTAGGACCATTTGCCTTCTAACATATAAGTTCCCCCACCCCAATACCAATAGCTCTTGAATCATCTGCTACAGCTCTTTAATGCTCTCATCTTTGCTTTGTAATTCGCGGGTTCTCTCATATATGTTGATACACACACAGACGTACAAAAGACAAATAAACATATAAGCACGCAAGAATGGATGCTGATGTAGACACACAGTGGGAAACAGTGTACAACGTGCTCGTAATATACTGTGAGCCATTTCCATAATGACTATACAACTTTTGCTCACTCAAAAGTTCATGTCAATTTGCCTCCATTTATGACAATTAACTTGTGCTCCCGAACTTCTCTCCAAGTTGTAAGAGTTGTTAGCACAAAATGAATCACAAAAAAGGATGGTATGAAGAAGAAAAACAGAAACCTCCTGCCAACTCCCAAAACACAGAAGACCCTCCTCTGTATTTATTCTTGTGTAGCAGGCAAGGCGTTAGTATGTCATCCCTGGAGCGAAACACGAAATGGATGATAGTCTGAAACGTAGAATGCTAAATCCATCCCAATATACAAGTGATACAAAGGAAACAATAAGATGAATAATGGCAACAACCTCTCGGTACGCCTCTAAGAAGTTAGTGCAGAATCCTTTAATAATATTCAAAAAGGAGTAATAGCGTCTTCTGTCGAGTAGGGTTCGTGTCTGCAATTGCAACATAACTGAATCGAATTAGAAGGTTAGATGAAATTTAATTTCGCTCTGTTTCCCACAACATTTTACCTTAACTTTGTTAACAAAGTTGAGTGCTGCTTCAACACAAGACTCTGGATCTGATGTATTCTGCTGGACCAAGATGTGCTATCCTATTGGTAAAAAGGTGTTAAAAGCAACAAGAAGTTCCTGATGCTCGCTGAATAACACCTTGACCCTTGATATGACTTGCATGATATCAATCCTACACAAGAAGATGAGATTTCAGCTCGACTTGAACAAACCAGTAACTAATCAATCGTGCAATGAGATTTAGATGGCCATTGAGATTTATATATATTGATAGCTATGACGAAGGCAAGTGCATTCTACTCTAATAGCAATTAAAATATGTAATGAATGCTTAAAACTGTTAAAAGACACACACACACACAAAACCAAAAAACAAGGGAATCCAAGTTTTGTGGGTGGTTCAATAATGAAGTGCATGGTATGGTCAAGAGAAAAAAAATCAAACCTCTGCTAGTTTGTCAAAATAAAAATATCGATTCTTAGAACCTCTGCTACCAACAAGCTGAGATGGTTGTGATTCCATGGGAACACCCTGCAATAGTAGGAAAATGCATAATGGAAAATGAGCAAAATCCAGGAAAAGATCAATGTTATCAAAGATCAACTCGTTAAGAACTGACCGTCTCTCTAACATATCGTGGTAGAGCAATTGATGCCAGATTACATACAGCAGTTTCCGTTGGACTCGAGTACTCAATGATCTCAGTACACAAATTTGAAGACTTGATGGTACCCATGTTCTGCTGGTTGCTTTTTCTATTGCAAGTGTCCTGTAAAAATAGCAAGAAAATCAGTTAAGCATAGGTAAAGTAATGTAATGACAAGAAGCAACCAGTAATAACAATAACTGTTAGTTTGTAATTTTCGTAGATAACCTTAAATAGCATATAAGGGGTCCCGGTCTCTATTTGAGCCTTCAAAATCTCAAACCAGATGTTCTGTGCCTGAACAACTTTCTTTGCCTTACCCTGAACTCATAAAAGGATATCAGTAGAAATCTTTTTTTTTTTTTGGTAAAATATGAAATTTTATTCCAAAATTGTTCAGATGATAACAAGAAACAAAGAATCTGCTTGGCAGAATGCAGTAGCAGCAGTACGGCAAGACTTAGCCAAAGAGAGTGCAAAACTGCATGGGAACTGGTAAGATAGTGTGGCTTTATCAGAACAGTCTGATAAGATAGGGTAGCTGCAGGGTTGGGTTTTGAGGTGATACTTGTTGAGAATCCTATGTGCAGGTTTTTAAGATAGGGTAGCTGCCAGCTCTTGTATGTAGAATGTTGTGATTGCTTTGATTCTGGTAATTCTTTCATTCATGGAATAAAATTTTATATTTAAAAAAAAAGAAAGAGTTCAAACACATAATTTATTATCAAGAGGCAAAACAGTATGACAAAACCAAGAGAAAACAGAGAAAAAAATGCAGCATTGCCACCCAATCCAAAGGCTTATAATTGGTTTAAAATACCTGAAGGATGTCGGCCCAAAGAGTGAGGCTGTGGGATGTGTTCAGTACGAGATTATCAACAATCTGTAGAAACAGCAAAGAAATTGCACATTTCGCTCAAACACTATATACACTACAAGACCAAAACAAGAATGCCACAAATAAAAAGATGATTGTAAACTTAAACAAACTAGATGATACGCTGCTACAACTGATCATTAATCATACGTAATTTCACATTGATGTCCTTGAGAGAGTCGGGGTTTTGACTTGCAATAATTACAACAAAAGAGAGCCGAAAACTCCAATGTAGCTGCTACCTTCCAGATTGTTGTTAGAGAGATCTACAACATTTTGAGCCGGAAAGTTATGCAATCCCAGGAGCTCAAGCAAAAAGATCATGGCTGGATGGGTAATGGAAGAACTGTAGTTATACAAGCTGATGAGAACCAAGGAGAAGGGCAAACCAAAAGGGGTGGGTGTTGTTCATCCTAGAGTTAGATCCAACGGACTTTTTCTCCTTTTTTTTGTACCTCTGGTTGTGCCAAGGCCGTTAACAATGATTCGAGACAATGGCTATAGGAGAAAGTGGATTCGAAATGTAAATGACTTTCAAGTAGATAACGATTTGTGATAGTATTTGCCACGTTTTCATTCTGTACCTCACATTTTGTTTTGTTCTCATGTCCTTTTATTTGTATCACTGCAATACAATCCTAGGGTTAACGGATAGAGGTGGGATGGGCCTTGGGAAGAAAAAAAAAAAGGAAAAAGAAAAATCACTTGGACGTGCAGGGACTGAAGGGTCAAGGGATCTCCCCCTGGAGTTAGAAAAACTAGGTTAGCGCTCTTGTCAATGAACAAGTCATTAAAATGAATCAATATCTAGTAACTTCTTATTTTGAACAGCTTAGCTTCTTCCGAGAGTCCTCACTGTAATTAATCAGCAAACATTTCAGACAACCAGCCAGTAACAAATCCCTGGAAGGGAAACAAAGATAAGATAACATATATCACAAGAACCAGCAAATTTGGGGCAAAATGATGGACATATGGAGTAGATAATTGTTTCTTATGTTATAAAAAATGAATTCCTGACAAGTTAGAATGTATCTGAACTTTTTTTTTTTAGGTTGGGAGAAGGTAGATCAACTTGAGAAGTTTTGAAAAAGTTGGCTAATTTAGGATCGTTTCCATTTTCCAATGTGGTTCTAGTTGAAGTCATTGTAAAGAGGAGGAAAAGCCTAGGTCATTGTTTTGAGAATGCCAATATGGGGTGTGACTGATCTCAAGTTCTCAGGACAAGTCATTGAATATTGTTGATTGGAGCTTCAAATTTCCATGACAGTGTTTCAATGAGTGTATACATATATGAATAAATGAATAATATCTAAAATTATTTTTGTGATTGCATTAACCAATATCTATTTATTTGTGTCATATATTTAGTATATTTTTATTGAATTGGTGATTGATTAAGGATGATGCACCGAGTAATAGATAGAGGTGCTAATGTGGTGCATGCTTTAGGATGGAGCTTTATTATGCTACAGTGTCAACCTTGGATGTGCTAAATTTTGTAGAGTGCTGATGTTTGGCATGGGTGCTTCAGTTATCTGAAACTGAAAGTCTTAATCCCCCTTGGATATTATGCTTAACCTTTTAGCTATTAGATGGTTTGGAATTTCTTGCTGACTGGCTAGTTGGTGTAGGTAAACCATCTAAATTTGTTTTTGTCAGATTAGGAGGAGTCATTTTTTTGGCCATTTTATGTTTTGACTGTGGCAGCATTGTGATCACAGGAGTTGTTGTGAAGCATGATGATATAATACCGAAACGGCCTACCAACCAGCAAAAGTCAATGAAACATTTGTAGACCTTCGTAATGTAAAAAATGGTTATTTTCTTAAAAGCGTTATGCACAACCTAAAAACATGGATCCTGATATGAGATACAAGTACGATACAATTCAGATACCATGGTTATTTTCTTAAAGGCGTTATGCACAACCTAATAGGGTAGTTATCCACAACCCCTATAAATTGATATAATTCCAGGACACACCCATGGGTTTTCTAAAATATCATCCATTTCATATTACACCTGTGGTAAGGATCGTTAGCTTCAGATTTAGAAAGTGATAATAATCCTTAAATCTGCATTTGCCTCAAATAAACAAGTCAACATATGTCTCTGTCACTCATCTTCTTCGTCCTCATTTTTTCTATGTTTCACACACACACACACACACACACAAAAGCAATAGGTCCAACAAACCCACTGAATGCATCACCCCATTAATAATCTCCCATCACCTCCACCCTCACAAAGCAAACTTAAAAATCAATACATTCAATACACATACACGCATACAATGATATATATACATAGCAGAGAGATAGAGATTATGTACATAGTCGTTGATACCTGTTTTGATCGATTCGGAGATGAGCTCTGCGTATGGAGAAGAGAAAACAAAACACAGAACCGCAAGTCGATTTGGGGCAAAATTGCCCTAAAAATTTTGATTTCTTGTTACCCACTTATCGAAAAACTCGTCCGATTCACCAATTTTATGCAAAAGTAGCCGACTTCATCGATCGATCGTTTCTTCAAGGATGCTTGATGAAGGCTGAGAGAAATAGGAGGCGGCAGTGGCTTCAAGTCGATCGACAGAAAGAGGAGGCGGCAGTGACTTCAAGTGGAGGAGGAGGGGACGATCCAGTGAGGGAGAAGTGGAGAGAGCAATGGAGGATAGGGCTTCGTTGGATTTGGGGATGGAGCTTCACTGGGTTTGAGGTTTTCAGTGCAATGGAGGTGGGTTCACTAGTGGTGGTACTCAGGTGGCTTCGGTGGCAGTGGCGATTCACCGGAGGAGATGGCGATTAAGGTTAGGGATTTCGGAGTTGGGCAAGGCAGAGAGAGAGGCAGGGAGAGGCAGAGAGAGGCGGGAGTTGGCGCGAGGGAGATGTGCTTCCATACTCATATTTTTCCTACAAAGTAAAAATTAATTTAATAAACATACTAATAAAATGGATTAATTGCAGTGCTTAATAAAAATAATAATATATTTTTTAAACAATAATAATGTCAGTGCTTAATAAATAGTTACAAACAATTAACATTTTATTTCTATAATAATAGTTAAATATGTTATTTTCATCGAGCAGTTGAGGAGTTTCATCAAGCAGTTGATTAGGCCTAGCAATTGTGTCGAGTTAAACGGTTTGGTGTCGGGTGGAACGAGTTTGTGTCAAAAATCCCTTCATCCATACCACATTCATTTATATAAAACGAGTTCAACTATCACACTCATACACGAATCGTTTAAGAGAATAGGTTGCTACACATTATAGTATTTCGAGTCCACACGAAAAATCATCAGCTTGCTACACATTACACATGTTTGACATGTTTACTATAACAATAAATCATGGCTGAGCAAAAAAATAAAGACAAAAAATAAACATTAAATGACTACTAATTTTGAATGAGTTTAAGAGATAAGAGGTGTGAGATGAGCCAGAGGTTGAGAGACCTAACTTTTTTAAAATAAAAATTATAGTACTGTTAACGGGTTAAACGGGTTGAAACGAGTTTATGGATTAAACATGAAACCGGTTCATTTATTTCACGGGTCTACCGAGTTAACTCGTTAATCACCCGAACCCGTTAAGACTACACCCAAACCCGCTAAATTCATGTTGGGTTCGTGTCGATTTCACGAATCGTGTCTAAAATTGTTAGGCCTACAGTTGATAGACTTACGTGATTTCATTGAGCAGTTGAGGAGTTGGTGTCGTGTTGTGATTCCATGACTTGGCTATGTGAGAGGGGGAGCTGAACAATAGGGAAGGTGGACATAGGAGGCGGTGGAGTCGGGTAAATAGAGGAACACAATGAGGGAGAGAGAAAGAGAGAGAGAAAGAGGGAGAGGGAGAGAGAGAGTACTTACGGATTAATTAAATTATTACTTTTTAAAAAAATTTATTTATGAAAAATTTATTGGCGACGTTTTTTAAAAAATGTCGAAAAAATTTTTTTTATTTACCAATACAAATTATTTGCGACGTTTTTTTAACAACGTCGTGAAAAATTAATCAAATTAATTCCCGCCATTTCTCCCGCCAAAAACAATTAACAAGGAATTGCCTTTTAGCGACGTTTTTTCGCAAATAATTTATTTACTTAAATAAAAATTTAAAAAAATTTATGGAATTAATTAAATTTTTATTTTTAAATTTTATTATTTACGTAAAAAAAATTATTGGTGACGGTTATAAAAAACGTCACGAAAAATTAATTAAATTGTTATTTTTTAATTTTTTTATTTACGTAAAAAATTTATTTGCGACGGTTTTAAAAAACGTCGCAAAAAATTAATTAAATTGTTATTTTAATTTAATTTGCCAGTTCTCGCCATTTCTCCTGCCAAAAAAACCCAAGTAGTACGAGGGAATTGCCTTTGCCCGACGGTTTTAAAAAACATCGCAAATAATGCCAAAATATAAATATACATTTTATTTTACTTTAAATTTTAGATTATTTATTTTTGCGACGAAACGACGCTATTTGCGACAAATAATTTTTGTCGTAAAAAATGGCCATGTCCCGCCATTTCACCCGCCAAAAACCAATTTGGAGGGAATCGCCTTTTCGCGACGTTTTAAAAAAAACGTTGCAAAAAAATTTCCAAAATAGAAATTTGCGACAAAATTTTAAAATCGTCGCGAATAGTAAACTTTTTTGCGACAAAATTAAAATCGTCGCAAAAAAAACGTCGCAAAATATGATTTTTGTTGTAGTGACAAGGTCGGCTCTATCTCTTCAACTTTGTCTTCAATAAAGTGTGCTCTTTCTTCCACAAAATCATTTTCACACTCGGAAGTAAAATGGCCATATCGGTGACAATTATAACATTGAATATGAGATTTGTCATACCTCCCTCCATATGACTTTGAATGGTTGCTTCTTCCACGTCCTCTTCCACGATGTGATTCTTGACCTCTTTCTTCTTTGTTGGACGCATTTTGGCCAAAGTTTTCCCCTCTACCTCAACCACGTCCACCACGACCTCCACCTCCACGTCCACGCCCTCTACCTCTTTGACTTCCATCTTGCCTTCTTTCTTGTTCTTTGAAAGAAAGCTTGGTTTGTAGCACTTGTTCCAACGAATCTTGTTTCTTCTTGCTTAGTCGTTCTTCATGGGCTAACAACGATCCCATGAGTTCGTCAATCGTCATTGTGTCTAAATCTTTAGACTCTTCAATGGCTACGGCAATGTAGTCAAACTTGGGGTCCAATGAACGGTGGATTTTTTCTATCACCGGGTATCATCATAGTGATCATCACCATAAGTTCTAAAATTATTCACAACCACCAAGATTCTTGTGAAATAATCTGAAACTAATTCGGATTCCTTCATACGTAAAGCCTCAAATTCACCTCATAGAGTTTGGAGGCGAACTTTCTTGACTTTTTTCACTCCACTATGAGCGGTTTTCAGAACATCCCATGTTTGCTTGGATGTGGTTGCACTAGCAACCTTCTGTAACATAGCATCCTCCAAACATTGATGGATGAGTGAAAGAGCCTTTTGATCTTTCTTCTTTGTAGCTTGCAAGACTTCCTTTTGGGCTTGACTTAAGGAAGCTTCATCTTGCGGTGCTATGTAACCAATTGTTACAATCTCTCATAAGTCTTGACATCCAAGAATTGCCTTCATGAGGATACACCAATTATCATAGTTATCTTTGATGAATCGAGGTATTTGAAATGGAAGCATTCCATTCGCCATCTCTCTCTCACTCTCTCTTTTTCAACACTCAAGCCTAACTCTGATACCACTTTGTTGGAATCTAGAGGACTATCACACACTCACAAAAAAGAATGGAAGAGACTATTGAAGATAGGAAGAACTCTTTCTATTCATTCATATTCAAATGGATGTATTACATAAGATATATATAGACACTCATATATAACACATGACATATAAAATAACCCCACTACATAATACAATAATAAAGACCCCACTCCTCCATTACTTGGAGAATTAAAATACCACAATTACTTTGTCCCCCACTAATACCAAATTGATTACTCACTAATACAAAAAACTAAATGCATAAAAATAACTCCTAGAACATGAAAAGTCATGTTTATTATTTTTCTTTCAACAGTTTTCTCATGCAAAACAAAGGACAATCTCCAATAGTTTTCTCATGCAAAACAAAGGACTGAAATCAACTTACACACTAAACCAATACTCCTTGATCCTTGACTATTTAGACCCCAAGTTTCCCGAGAATGATCCATAGCCGATTCTCTATGACTCTGGTGCCTTGAATCTAAAAAAATCTCACACTGCTAAAATGCTTAATTTTTGGCAGAAAATTCTTCTTAGACAAGAACCATGCTCTGATACCACTGTTGGTCTTAAATGAGTGAAACAATGTTTGTGGTGATCTGTCGTTAGACTGGACATCACATGTAATTCCGGGAGAAAAAATCAAAGTGATGCAAACACCGAGAAAAATTGACATAGTGTCGTTAGGGTGAGAAAGTATTCGATACGTCACTCAAGATCTTCATGTGCTAGTACTTATAGGCATGAAAGACACACATTCAAGTGAATGGACATATCCTTTAGAAAGGTTGTAACTGTTGGTACAATCACAACTATTTCAAGGGTTGTATTGGTTCATACTCAAATCACCTACACTTCTCTCTCTATTATCTTTCTCTTCATGGGAAAATAACCACCAAACATTGCATTCATTCAAGAGTCACATGTCCAAGTGTGATCACTCAATTCATGGGTCAACAATCCCAACCTTTATTTAAAGAAAGCCCCTTAGCACACTCTACGACATCTTTTGATTCTCCGTTTGATTTATTAATATTGAGGAACCGGCCACAATTATGTGGTAACACACCATTAAAATTGGTAATTTGCTCCAAAAATAAAATGTTTAACTTCTTTGGTTTTTAAAAGAAAATTTGAATTCAGCACCCAAAAAAAAGAAGAAAATTGAATTTTTTTTTTCAATAAAAATAACAAAGATTTGGAAGTATCACGGTATAGTCCTGCTACCTAAGGTGCAATCCCTTCTAAAAAGCCTAAGGCTTGAAACTCGTTAGACATGATATGTGTGTATGGCAAAAAAAAATATTAATTCTCACCATATATGATACTTGATCGATTCTCAAAAGTTTTACAGTGACTCTCATTCTTTTTCCTGTAGAAATAGAGGAGACGCATCAATATATGTATTAAAAATACTAGAAGTTGAATGGTACTGCTATCCCTTACACATGATATCACCCCTTCCACCTAAGAATTTACCACAACCCATGAAATAATTTTTTACTAAATGAAAAACTTAAAGGATTAATGAATACAATCCAAGCAAATTGTATAATTACACTCTGCACAATCGTATAGGGGCTTTTCATCATCAAACATGTGGCCACAACTATAATTTTTAACCTTCTTCACCCTTCGAGTAAAAATGATGATTTCTAGACATGTGGATGATTTTTCACTTGGCGGGTGCCTCCAAATTTGACGTTTGAATATTTATGTTAGACGCATTCAAGATGAAAAGTGTAGTCACAATCACGACAATGGTAGATCGATCCAATACCCTGGTTTTATTTCTATCTCACAAATTTCGCAATAGTATTTATCAGGATGGTCTTTGATAGGCGGATAGCTTAGGATGAGAGGATGTGCATCCCATCTATGCCTTAGGGTATGTGGTAAAAGAGTGCAATAGAAGTATATACCGAAATTGCACTTATTATATATGTATCCAATCCCAGGGCACGTGACATTACATGCCTTGCACTCAATACGTGAATTAATACTTGAATAGCTTATTTGAACCAAAGGATGCTTATGGGTTACATGCAGAATAGTATTAGGTAGGAAAGCACATTTGAGATGGAAGAAGATTGATTGGAAGAACATATCACCTTTGTAGAAGAATCCATTGCCATAAAAACGACAAGATGCGCAATGTAGTGAGATCGGTTGCATGCAGCCATCGTACAATATTGTCTCGTGCTTCATCTCAGTGTTATTTTGCCCATCACAAAGTATTAGAGAATGCTCATGGATCCAATGTTTGATATTTGTTTCTCTCTTAATCTCCTCATGACTAATCTTTTCAACTCGATGTCTAGCGAGTACAACGAAATCATTGGTCAATGGAAAGTGTAGCAGATTAGGATGGAAATGTTCATCGCCTTCATTCCCACTTTCACCGCCTCTGAAACCACATAATATCAAAGAAAATTTTTGCTCAGCAATAATAAAAGCATGCAATTGTAAGGATTGTATAGGAAGAGTGAGAACTCACCTCAAGAGCTTTGACCCTGAAATTGAGCATTTCACATGGATTTTATAGTAGCACATAGCACAATAATAGCCAATCCTCTGGCTTTAGGTCGAAACCACATATCCTGCAGCTCCGGTGTTTCCAGGTAACGTCAGATGAATATGCCTTGACAAGAGTGAGAGGGTGATGTTGATCATCAAACTGGATGGTACTAAGAAATGAAGCACAACTTTTGTGAATCTAAAATTGACAGGTGTGACAACTTTTGAGATCGACTTTTTACATGCGTTGCAAGCAAAATACAAGTCGATCTTATGCATTTCCCTGAGGATCAATGTGGGTGGCAATGGCTAAAATGTTGAAGCCCCTCCATCTTAGGAAGTATGTAAGAGAGAGAGAGGGGGGTGCAGAAGATGAGGAGATGCAATGGTTGGACTCGGACTACAAAACCGCTCTTCCACTTTATATTTAATTATGGGGTAATGCTATGCTTACTAAATTTTTTTATCAAATCTTCATCTCAAATGATGTGACACAGTTTTTCACTATAGATAAGTGAGTCCCATTAATATTCAATGATGAAAATTATGCCACATCATTTGGTATGGAAGATTTGGTAAAAAAAAAATTATAAGCATAGCATTTTCCTTAATCATGTGGCTCCCTCCTTTTCAGGATTTTAGAATTAGATTCAGTACTTGCACCTCCCAACATAAGGTACATGGGTCCTCATCTTCCACCTCTTGTTTGGATTTTAGAAAACAGTATTCTTTTTCAATTGTTTATCGATAAATAATGAGACTTGGAGCCATCACGAACTAGCCTAATGACCAAGATCTCACCTCCAAACTACATTGTTTGGGATCTGAACTTTTCTATGGTGTTAAAAAAAAAATTAGTAATTTTTACGAGGTATAATATTTAAATTCTATTTCACAGAGTGGCCAGGGCCGGTCCAAAAGTAAAACTAATAAAGCAAATCATTAGGCCCGGCCCACATGTACAATTTTTTAGACTTATTTGAGTAAAAGTGTATGGATAAGTTGTTTATTCCATTAAGTACAATTTTTATAAAACTTTTTATGTTTAGGTACAAAATTCAAATGAATTAAAATCTTTTTTACCTAAACACCCTTCCTTAATTTATGCAGCTATCATTGACAGTTATTTTAGGAAATGAATATATAAAGATTACATATTTGTTATCTTTTAATTTTTGAATTTTGAATGAGCAGTTATGTGGGAGATTTTAGGCAGCCATTGACAGATATTTTAGAAAACAAATATGTAAAGATTACATATTTTTTATCTTTAATTTTTTGAATTTTGAACAAGCAGTTTTGTGGGATATATGCAATAAATGTTTTGTTAGATATTATGTATTATTTCATTGTTGGGATGTAGGGAAAAAAGAACTTCTTTGTTTTTTTTTTTAATGGGTGTAACTGTTTTTTAATGGGTGTAACTATTTTTTTAATGGGTGTAACTGTTTTTTAATAGGAGTAACTGTTTTTTTAATGAGTATAACTGTTTTTTAATGTGAGTAACTATTTTTTTAATAGGTGTAACTGTTTTTTAATGTATGTAATTATTTTTATAATGGGTGTAACTGTTTTTTAATTGGTGTAACTATTTTTTTAATGGGTGTAACTGGTTTTTAATTGGTGTAACTATTATTTTTTTAATGGGTATAACTGTTTTTTAATGTATGTAACTATTTTTATAATGGGGTAACTGTTTTTTAATGGGTGTAACTATTTTTTTAATGGGTGTAACTGGTTTTTAATGGGTGTAACTATTTTTCCGGTGAAGAAGTTGTCGGAGATGATACACAATTACTTGATCGTAGACGACGATGATCAATAACTCGTATTCCTATCTTTTTTTGGACGATGAACAGTAACTCATACTCCTTGTTTTTTTGGACGATGAACAGTAACTCGTATTTCTCTCTTTTTTTGGACGATGAACAGTAACTCGTACTCCTTATTTTTTTGGACGATGAATAGTAACTTGTATTCCTTGTTTTTTTGGACGATGAACAGTCACACTTCTGGCATTCCCATGGACATAGAATCCTTCTGCCGAAAAGAATGGATTTTGATAATTAAACCCCCTATTTTCTCTCCCATTACTTGATTGCTGCCAAAATAAACAGATGGAAGATGATAAGTTTTCATACATGTGCTATTTACCGATGGCAATAATGGCATTTTTAAAAAAATATGCATTTTACCCTAAATAAGTTTTTGAGTTGTACTTTTGCCTAAATAAGTCTAAAAAATTGTACCGGCTTCTAAATTCCCCAAAATTAAACCCACAAAAATTATGGTCGATTGGCTCTGGACCAATAGATGGTACTGTCAGGGCCGGCCCAACCATCAGGCAACTAAATTGTTTGGCTAGGGCCCCAAATTTTAGAGGGCCCCATAATATTTAACTCTTTAGTATAGTAGGTGTAATTTTTTATGTTTTATTTTATATTTTAGATACGATTAAAATTTTTAGGGCCTAAATTTTATTAGTTCAAATCAGTATCTAATTTTATTAGGTCCAAAATTACTCTCTACTTAGTTAAGCCCAAATTTTAGAGGTCTCCATAAAATTTACCACTTTAGTATAATAGTCATTTTATTTTTATTTTTTGTATTTTAGATATAATTCAAATTTTTAGGGCTCAAATTTTAATAGTTCAAATCAATATCTAATTTTTTTTTGAATCCAAAATTACTCCTTCATGTGAGCTTTGATTTAAATTTTTCTAAATATTTTGAGTGTGTTCATAGTTGTATTTCACTCACTCACATGGAAAATTTATATTCATTATTTTCTTGTGGTGAAATCTATAAAATTGGTTCCTTTTTTGTTTTAATATAAATTTTCAATCCAAATAATTTATACTTAAATTGTTTATGTTATTAAAGTTTTGTACTTCATGCGTGCACATTACTCATGGGTAAAGAACGATTCTTTATTATCTTAAAATTATTTTTTGCTCACATATTCTATTATTAAATTACTTGTTGAAAACTTAAATTGATAAAAAAAAATTTACCATCAACTACGAGTGAATGAATTAACAATATTATGTATTAAAAAAATTATTGTCAAAACTTGAGTATAAAAACTTGATCAATATTTTAAATTGTAAAAAAAATAAAAAATAATTTTTTAAAACATAAAAAAATTATAATAATTAAAAATAAAATATATCAATAGACAAAATATTAATAAGGCCTCATATAAAAATTTTGCCTAGGGCCCACTTGACCTTAGGCCACCCCTGATATTGGTACTCAATGCTTGAACCTCTTCGAAACTTGGAAACTAGTTCTCAATGATCGATCGAGAACTAACTAACTTCTGCAAAGTATATCATGAAAATTTAAACCAACAAAAAAATTTGAACGGATTGGGCCCAAAAATTCACTCCCCAAAGTCTTGAACAATCACATTAAAAAAAAATTATCTATACTACTTTAAAAATGAGGCATATGTGAAAAATATTTTATTTCCAATTTTATCCTCTAACATTTTAATTATATCATCTATATCCTCTGCTTCCATTAACAACCGCTTCTCTTCATCTTCCTTCTCTGTGTGTCTATCTCTTTCTCCCTATTTCCTTTCTCAAATTCAGGATTTACTTCACAGTCGTTACACCCTCTTCCTCTCTCCTACTTTCTCTCCCTTTTTTCTCTATCTCTGTCTCCTGCAAATTCACAGCCCCACCTCTTCAGCTTTCCTATCTGCCTCTCTATCTCTTCCTGCCCTACATTATCACATATCAGAGAATAGCACACCACCCCTTTTCACCGATCAGAGAAGAGCACACCACGCCCCTTCACAGTCCCCCTCCCAGTCTCTCTCTCACACCATCATGGACCCCCCTTCACCCTCCCATTCTCAATCTCTCTCTCCCCAAATGTATTTAATTACATGTATTCAATTACAAAAGTCAGTTACATTTCAATTAGGCATCTATTTTCTTTGGTTATGGCTATACACATCCCAACAATTAATTTGTTTAATTAACAAGACTGTTGTGGTTCTTCGTAATCTTATTTACAATCGCCCTTTCCTGTCCGAAAATCCTATTTGCCAGTGCTTGTGTCTTGGCATTATACTTTACACAGCAAAATTGCTTCTTCTTCAAGCTTTCCACCGCTAGAGGAGCTCTACCCTTTCTCTCTTACCAGGTAACTACTGCGTTAAAATTTTTAGTTATGAATTTTTGGTTTATTACTACTGAATTAGATATGATTTATGCTGGTGTTTTCTTCTTTGTGAAATCATTTTTTTGATTCAGTTTATTATTCTATTTAGTTGCTGGTGGAGAACATTAGTTTATGTCTTTTCATGGTGTTTGGTTTTTTTTTTTTTTGTTCCTGCTTAAAGAATATGTGACTTGGGAGTGTTGTTGATAATTCTTTTCTTCTGTAGAATTTTTTTCCTATCTAATATGCTAATTATTCTGTAGAAATATGTGTTATGTGCCAAGTAAATGGAACTGCCAGGAAAAAGTTATTATGTTGCTGAAATTTGATGCTTGGTTATCTGTCAAAGGGGTGTAACATGTGGAGATTTGGTGGGCAGAAAGAAGGACTCTATAATTCAGTGCAAAGGGTGTCATATTTTTGAAGAAATTGGGGAAATCTTGAATATCTTAGAAAAAATTCAACTAGATAAGAAAAAAAGAAATGAGCATAATCAAGGCCAAGGACACTGTTATATTTCATTTAGGGCCAAGATAAAAGACATGCCGTAGTTTGGGTGTGGGCATTAAAGTTTCTGTAAAGATGATAGTCTGATGTTCAAGCTTGTTAGGACTGGTCTTTGTTTTAAGGCCAAACTTTTGAAGTGGATAATATTATGGGATTAAAAGAGTAAAGGAAAGGAATAGTTTTTTTTTTCTTAATTATGCCAATATTAACTTTTTGAGGCGCTTCACTAATTTTTTTCATGAGCATTAGAGTTACATGAGAGGAGGAAACCAATGGGAAATTCCAAAGTCCACCCAGTGCATAGCACTTTGTTCTTGTATTTTCTTTGATGTTATCATCTTTATCTTTGTATGATGTATTCTTGTAGGGGGTGCATTACTATTGTCTAGATTGAAATCTATACCTATGTAACTCCGTTCATAATTGGGGTGGAATTGCCGAATAGCCTAATCGTATGGATAATCTCTTAGTTTGATTATATAGCATTATTGTTTGTTTGAGATTAGGTTGCCGGATGGGTTTTTCGAGAAAATTTGCATTGTTTTATTCTATACTTGGTATACACATTTTGTTTTGTTCCTGGTAATCTTGCACACGTGATATGAGTTTTTGTTAGAAACTTTGGATTTCATGTGGGTTTTATGTGAAATTTGATTCTTTATGTGGCTTTGGAGAATGGAATGATTGGTTGATTCTGGTATGAATTTTTTTTCCCGAGCATGTAGGTTGAGGCTCGAAAGAGTTAGCAATTTTTTATTTGCCAGAGTTGAGTGAATTCTATGGCTTATGGATTTAATTTACTAGGTTTAATTTGGACTGATATTATTTTTTTTGGTTGTGTGGATCATTCATATTTTAGCTTAGTTGAGGGATAATTTTGTGGGGAATAATAAAAATTTCAAATCTTTGATTGGTACTCTTTTCTCGGGAGAATTTATTTATTTTTATTAATTATAATCAAGTTGCCTTGATTTTCTGTAGTATGTTGTGGTGGATTACCTTTGGTATAGGTGGAAAGTTAAAGGCGCTCCACAATAGAAGTGGCACAAGAATGGGTTTGAATTCGGGATTCAAGTTATGAGAGGTATAGCACGCAGGTGGTCAATGCAAATGCCCATATCTTAGACAGCACCAAGGTATTCCACCTCATTACCATATGAATTGTCTCTCTTGTGTGTAGAAATAGAGTATGGTTCATCATTGGAGTTCATATGTCACAAATAACCAATATGTAGAAACTTGATGCAAATTCAATGCAAATAGAGATTGAACTATACCCTAATTTTTGTTCCTCAATGCAAATGTGTAACAAAGAGTCTTTGTGCATGGATGCCCCATGGTTTCATGACTGTAAATATGAAGTTGAGAACAGGAAGAGCATTTTGTAGGTCCCTCTATCAAAGTCGACTGAGGCGTTGTTTTTGGTTGTTTAACAGAATGGGACTGGAATTCATTCTCTTTGTTTCTATATAATAGAAGTGTCATATTTCTATATGATAGATGTTGTTCAACAAGTCATGTGTTCTCTTTTGGTTCTTCCTAATTGGAGTGGAAGAATTTAAAATATTCTTTTTTTTTTTGATTGTGCATGCACCTCAGCATTGTTGCAAAGAGTGTGGACACCGAAGAAGTTGATGACGCTTTCATTTTACAAGCCGCCCAAGACTGTGCCTTCTTGCTTTCTCTAAGATTTTATTGAGGCAAGTTGATTTATTGTAAATTGAGAAACATTGAGGGTGAAACTTGGCATTCTTTGGCCGTGGAAACAACATCTCCATATCCATGATAAGACTGCATACAATGGGCTACACATTTTCTAAAACGAACATATTCTCACTATCTAAAATGAATATGTACCTATAACCTTTCCATGTGTTTGTTTAATACCATGCCTTCTTTTGTCATGCAAATTAATAATACCATCAAATTAATTCCTCTGTTCTATTTTTTTTAAATCTACTTGTAAATTCAATAATAAAAATAATGGCCCTAATCTGTTAATATTTCTTCACCAGGAACCGTCTGGACCAGTATTGGTCATATCATCACCGCCATGATTGGAGCTGGTGTCCTCTCTTTCTCGCGTCAACCACTGCACAACTGGGTTGGATTGCTTGACCAGTTGCTTTGATGTGTTTTGCTGCAAACAGCTTGCAAATTACTTGAAAGATATTGGTATTAGGAAGGGTGATGCTACTGTTATTTACTTACCCATGCTTATGGAACTGCCAATTGCAATGCTTGCTTGTGCGCGCATTGGTGCTTTTCACTCGGTATTGCACCGCAACATTTCGTATTTTCTCCTAAGATGTTTATCATATCTTGTCTTTCAAGATTTTCTTAATTTCTGATTTCAAATTGTTCTTGTTTGTCAGGTCGTCTTTGCTAGATTCTCTGTGGAGTCTCTTGCTCAAAGAATAATGGATTGCAAACCAAAGGTCGTGATAACTTGCAATGCTGTTAGGAGAGGGTCTAAGATCATGAATCTCAAAGGCATATTTGATGCTTCCCTCAAAGAAGCATCTCAAAATGGCATCTCTGTAGGTGAGAAATTAATTCATTGCTTCATGTCTTGGGTGCAATAGCCTGTCCCTCCATATATGGTTCATGTCTTGGGTGCAGTATCCTGTCTCTCCATATATCGTTAGGCCATACTCTTGGGTGAGGAAATATTTGATTGAAAAGGAAAACTATGTTAGGCATGGTTCAGGACCATTGGTTCTCCTTAACTCATTGTCAGTCTTTTCTAGAAATGGTGGCTGGTTAAATCCCATCTGGTTGCAGTATAACTTAATTGTACATGATTCTTCAATGAACATTGACTTGATCCGAAATGTGTACACCCAAGTGCAGGCGGTCAAGTTGTAGTAATAATCTGGTTTGAGTCCAGAGTCGAATCCTCAGGGAACTATGGTTGGTGTTCTTTGAAGTAAATAGTGAGAAAGACTTGTAACTGGAAATATTATGATTTTGAAGTTGTGGGAAGTTTTGGATAGAATGTAAAATTCTTTCCAATGGGTATTTTTCTAGACAAAATATAAGATGATTAAATGTAACAAACACTCTTTGGTTCGGGAATCAGAATATGTAGTTGATTATCCGGTGCATTATGTTTATGCTTTATAACTCAATTAACTCCCGTGTCAACGGCAAATTAATCGGAATATAGGAATGAAGTGCAATAATGGTGGACATTGAAAGTTTGTCATGAAGAGTTAGTTCGGGTACTTGCCTTGAATCAATGGATCTTTCCATGTAGGAGTCATCCATTTATCATAGAAAGATCCGTTGATTATACAAAGTACCTTTACTTTGCTAGGTGCATTCAATCACCCAAAAATCAAGTGGAGTATAGAACATTTAAGCATAAAGGTGATACATAAACATAATGTCCGGATTAATCTTTTACATATCTATCATCCCTTCCCAAAGAGTGAATGAGGACTACTCACCCTTCATAGCTATGGTAAAGCTAGAATGATGAATGGTACTCATCCCCAAAAGGTGTTACAAAGTAAAATGCTTTAAAGTAAAATAGCTAAACAAGGAGCCGATCTTCGACAAAGAATGAGTGAATCACGTTCCACCCTTCACGGCTTTGGTAAAGCTCTAGAAAAGTGGAAGAGTTTCACTCCTCTAAGGGGAAGAAGGAAGCTCCAACAATGGAAGTAAAAGAAAACAATACTTAAATTAAAAGAAAGCAATAAATACTTGGTGTTTAATCCACAACCAAGAGATGATAATACATAAAAGAAAACAATAACTTCTTGGTGTTTAATTCACAACCAAGATATAATAAAAACATAAAAGAAAACAATAACTTCTTTGTGTTTAATTCACAACCAAGATCTAAAACATAAAAGAAAACACTTACTTCTTGGTGTTTAATTCACAACCAAGATCTAATAAAAAGATAAAAGAAAACAAGAATGCAAGAAAGTAAATAAAGCAATAATACTTGAAAGATGATTCAAGAAAAAGATTCAAGACCTTTGAAGTGTTTTCCACTAGGAAGAAATGTTCTTTACAAGAAAATGAAACAAGAGAAGGATCCTTATTACAAGCCCCCAAGGAGGGTATTTATAGGCATCCAAATTACAAATATCCTAAAAGATATTTATCCTAAATTATATTTAATTACAAATATCCTAAAAGATATTTATCCTAAATTATATTTAATTACAAATATCTTAAAAGATATTTATCCTAAAAGATATTTAATTACAACTATCCTAAAATATATTTAAATACAAATATCCTAAAAGATATTTAAATACAAATATCAAGAAAATCTTGATTTACACTTTGATCTCCCTTTGTTTTGAGCTTTAATATTTTACACCCTATGCTTTGATAAGTTGCTCTCCATGCTTTGATAATTGGCTACCGTCTTTTTGACGCATAAAAACCTGAAAAGAACAACATTCAATGCATTATCCTTAATTCACACATTAACCCTAATTAGATTTATTTTGACTAGTTTAACTTTATTTAATTACACAATTGACCTATTAATTTAATTACATTTTGCATTAATTAGGGTTAATCACACCCCCCAACCTAAACATTACTAGTCCCTAGTAATAAATAACAGCATAACAAAATCACTTTCGTAGATAACACGATTGCATTTAGCATATGCAATAAGCCGTTAAACCCCTAGGTGATTCCTAGTGGACGAGTTTTGTCTCGTGAAGGTTTTCAGTGAAGCTACCTACAAACTCCATTTGAAAAAAATGTGTATATGCATTAGCACCATGATAGCTGAGACGCCGAAATTTTTTTTTTTTTTAGCAAAATAAAACACTTCTCTGTCATTGGTACGTAATATATGCAAAAATAAACACTTGTTATATTGGTATTTGAAATTCCCTATGTAGTAAGAATGATCATTCTAGCAACAAGAATTGTTATATAACAAACACTCCATTTTACTACCTTCCATGGATAGCTTCGATTTCACAAACCTCTCGTAGAATGCTCTCAGCAAAAGTTCACTCCGATTATAGTGACTTGTCTCTCACGGGGCATGTGATCAGAAGGTGGCCAATCGAAAAATCACATGCACAATTTAGGAAGGGAGTGAAGTTTAAGGAAACAAACTAATCATGTTTGGCATAATCTCGTGAAAGAATATTGATGCAATTTAAAGAAATACTATTTACCATACCCCAATTTTGATTAACAACACACACATGTAACAGACTTGAGATCAATTAGGGCTTTTCATAGGTTATAGCGTGGCCAGAGGTCAGTGGCTAATGAAATGACGTCAGAGGTTTTCAAAAGCTATCTTTTCATTCTGTAATGTAGCACACTTCTTTCTAGCTTTTCGACATTTTGCCCAGAAATGATTTCTTTTTTTTTTTTTTTCATTTGTTCCCATTGATTCTCCTTGTCATCGAAAAGTAATCTCCACAGTATTCCCATTTCTTTGCATTTCTGTGTCATATTGATTAATAAGAGTGTGCAAGAAAATTAGATAGCAATGGTGTGTCCAGTATGTTTTCTTGTGGCTTGGTAAATATTTGGGTTTATCAAAGAAGAAATCATACATTGAGGGCTCAAACATGGCTGACTAGGGAAATAATTTTGCAGAAAAAATGGCTAAGGCTCAATATCAAATCAAAGATGGCCTAAAATCCTTTCTCAAGTATGTGAACATGTATGTGTCGTATGAACAGATTTCTTGGGGATATGTCAACAGATTACCTTAATTGCATCAATCAAAGCAAATTTAATGAGATTATTCAAAAATAGAGAGTGAAAGACCTTACTTGAATAAATGTTAATTATCTCTCAAAAGTATGATAATGCTCAAAACTTACCATGGTATTCTTTATCATCTCCACTGGTAATGTCAGGTTTTCATGGAATGTCGGTTATATACTAATTCTATTTTCGAGTCTGGTCATTCTGTACCTTAAGAATAACAAATAGCAATATACATTTGACATTTAAGCATAGAGAAAATACCATTTTTCAAGGAAGTGAGTTTTTTTTTTTTTTTTTTTTTTTTTTAGAAAACAAGAAGAAAAAATAAAATTCAAAATTATAAACATACTCATTTATCTATGAAAATTGAAAGAAGACTAGATGCACCAATTAAACTTGAAAAACTATGACGTCTCAGGATAAGTCCCTACCCACACTACAGGTTGACATTTTAGGACATTCCTTACTCAGCCCACATACTCATTTATCTATGAAAATTGAAAGAAGATAAAATGCACAAATTGAACTTGGAAATTTATGGCGTCTCAGGATCAAATCCCTACCTACACTGTTAGTTGGTAGTTCGGGACGTTCCTTACTCGGCCCATATTTTTATTTCAACAACCAGACTTTGTACAAAAATATTTTACAAAAGAGTTCGGACCCTTAACCTTCATCCCAAAAACATATTTTTCCACAGCTTTGTCTTTAGAAGAAGAAAAAAAAACTCTAATCCGAGTCATCGCTTGGATCTATGTCATTATCAGTGACCCTTCCAACTTCTTGTCGCACATAACTTGTAAGTCCCGGACTGGCATAAGATGGCGTGTCAGGATAATCCTTACTCAGCCCATACACTATCCAGTTTAATCGATCGGTTGCACGACCCGAAATTGGTTCAGAACACTGATTATGTTTTTTCATATGAAATATCCTGCCACAATGGTAACAAGCACCCAGTCGTTTGGAACGACGACGTTTAGCAAAATTGCTTCTGCCACACAATGGTTGTTGTTGTTTCTCTCGGATCTCACTTTTTTTTACATCCCTTGCTTTTCTCATGATCACAGCATGCACATCAGATGGGAAAATGCGTAGAACTCCTAGACTAAACCAAAAAAGTTTAGGATCCATGCTTGCTAAGACTAAAGACATTCTATCTGGTTCTTTAACGTCTGCCAGTCACAAAGACAGTTGAAGCTGCATCCGATATGATCATGAAATACAGGCACAAATACTAAAAAAAAAAACGCGATCCAGAATAAAAATAAACAATTTTTTTTTTTTTTTTCAGATCTAAAACTAAAATTACAAATACGAAACTAGAGAAAGTATACCAAAATACAAGCGGAAGGAAGAAGATTTAGGATGAAACAAACAAATTAACGAAGAAGGAATAAACCCAGAATACATAGGATTGAGGGGGATTATTTGGCAAATTATCAGATCTTACTGTAACAGCAATTACAGCATAGTCATTGGAGGGCATAGCAAATTCACAAGGAATTTTATAAAGACAAATAGCCATGAGAATCACAAGCTGTAGATATCAAATTACAAATATATATATAAATGAAATTACAAACAAGCAATACTTACAACACTAGCACTAGTGGGCTAGTGGAGATAAGGTTGCAGTAGTGAAAGTGTATGACGTTTGGAAATGAGGTTGTAAGGTACAGATCTGTTCATCTGCCGAAACCTACAAACAAAATACAACAATTACTCAACTCAAGGAATATCTGGGTTTCTCTGGAAACCCCTCATCTTAAGTGTGAGAACAAAAAGAGCACCCAGGTACAAATACAAACATATAAGGCAAATTATTAAACAAAAGACTGGATCGTCGGCGTATATGGTCATGGATTTACAGGGGGTGAGTTGTTTTTTACAGAGAACAGAAAGAACGACGACGAAGAAGAAGAGAAGAAAAAAGAAAGAGAAGAAGAGAAGGGAAAGAGAAAAGGGGGAACCAACACCGGTGATGGTGGAAGAAAAAGAAAAAGGTGGAAGGCCTAATAAAGGCATTCCTCAGATTTTTTTTTTTTTTTTTTAAAAGTGTCGGCAAGAGCTGGCAGGCAGAAAAAAAAAAAAAAAAAAAAAAAAGAAGAAGAAAGAGAATGGGAGGCCCCCCCCCCCCTTTTTTTTCTAACTTTACTTTCGGCAGTGTCGGCAGGCGCAATTCATGGCAGCAGGCGCAATAATGGTGCATAGTAATAAAAATGAGTAGGGTAAGAGAACACCTCGTACTTAAGCTTTGACCCATGCACCAATATCTGAAACTAGGAACAACAAAATTATACAACAAAAGAAAGTGATATGCATTAAAAATAACATTAATAAATAAAAGCAACTGTACACTATTGTAGAAGGATTTTAGCAAAAACGTTCAAACGTGTTGTAACGTTCGAACATCGAATCAAAAATTAAAATTTTTTCTACACTACATTATGCATACTAAAAGCAATCAAAATAAACAATCTTAAGCCAAAAGTCATGGCGTCTCAGAACAAATCCCTACCTACACTGTTAGTTGGTAGTTCGGGATGTTACTTACTCTGCCCATGTTTTCATTTTAGTCAAAAGAGTTTGTACAGAACATAAAAAAAATAAAATAAAATAAAATAAAATTTACAGACTCGGACCTTCAGCTCTCATTCCCAACCTCAGTACACTTTTCCACAGAGGTCAATCCGATTCCCCCTCCGTATCTGTGTAAAATGGACAACCAGTAACTCTCCCAACTTCCTCTCTCACAAATCGGTTAAGCACAGTACCGGAATAGCATGGCGTATCAGGGTAATCCTTACTCAGCCCATGTTTTATCCAGTTTAATCGATCGGTTGCGCGACCGGAAATTGGTTCAGAACATTTGTTGTATCTTTTCTCATGAAAGTATCTGCCACACTGTTTACAGGCACCAAGTCGTGTAGCACGACGACGTTTAGAATAACTGCTTCGGCCACAGAGGGGTTTCGCTTGTTTTTCTTTGATTTCAGCCTTCCTTACTAATCTTGTTTTTCTCATGATCATGGTATGTACATCAGATGGAAAAGTACGTAGGACTCCTAGACTAAACCAAAAAAGATTTACATCCATGATTGCTACTTTATAACCCACTATCTGGTTCTTTTACGTCTTCCAGTCACAAAGACGATCAAAACTGACCCACAGATATTATCATTAATACAAGGTACATAATCTGAACAGATACAACAAAAAAAAATTTACAGAAAATTTTACGGGTTCAACCTGCGCAGATCAACTACTGTAAACTGTAGATCAACTACTGTAAACTGTAAATCTCACCCCCAACCTAGACTGAACATTGTCCCCAATGCTTCGAGTTTTTCGGTTTGTAGAGCTTGAATACGCAGTTAACTGTGGAGATCTGTTCAATCGCCGATGACCTATACCAAAAAAAAACAGAGATTAAGCATTTTTGGGGTGGTCTGGGTTTTCGTTGGGGCAAAAACCCTTGATCATCAGTGCGGCCCGAAGAAGAACAGCCATAAGTAGATAATACAAACAAATGTAGATCATGAGAAGAAGAATAGGGTCATCGAAAAATGCAGACATGGTACTGTTATGTGTTGGATCGTGGTACAGAAGACCGGATGCAGTGGAGAAGAAAAAGAAAAGAGAAGAAAAAGAAGAAGAAAAAGAAAAGAAAAGAGTAAAGGCGGTGGGGAAAAGAAAAAAGAAAAAAAAAACGATGGGGGCCTTATAAAGGCAGTCCATCGTGTCGGGTGTCTGATTGACCCGACCCTTTTTTGTGTCGGCAAGCGTAATCTCCGGAGTGATTTCCGGAGATACTTTCTGGATCCATAAAAAAAATGGTCTCCACATTTTGGACAAAATTCTCCACAAAGGGTTTTAATCGCTGACCATTGACGGTAAAAATGTTACCGTTTGATGGGTTCTCCACTTCCACTGCCCCATGTTCAAATACCTTTTTAACAATGTATGGTCCAGTCCATCTTGATTTCAACTTACCAAGAAATAGGCGAAGTCTCGAATTGAAAAGTAGAACCTTTTGATCAGGTTCAAAAGATTTTCGCACTATGTTCTTGTCATGAAAAATTTTCATCCTGGTTTTTGCAATCTTAGCATTTTCATATGCTTCATTTCTCAATTCCTCAAATTCATTAATCTGAAGCTTCCGTGACAGTCCAGCCTTGTCTAAGTCAAAATTCATTGCTTTAATAGCCCAGTATGCCCTATGTTCCAATTCCACAGGCAAGTGACATGGCTTTCCATAGACTAATCGATAGGGAGACATGCCCAAAATTGTTTTAAAAGCAGTTCGGTATGCCCAGAGCGCATCAGTTAGTCTTAATGACCAATCTTTGCGATCTGGGTTCACCATTTTTTCCAAAATTAATTTGATCTCCCGATTAGCTAACTCAGCTTGTCCACTGGTCTGTGGATGATAAGGGGTTGCAATTTTGTGAAAAATCAAGTATTTTTTCATTAAATTCCAGAAGGGACGATTGCAAAAATGAGAACCCCCATCACTTATAATGGATTTTGGAATTCCAAACCGAGATAAAATATTTTCTTTTAAAAACTTGATCACTGTTTGATGATCATTATTTCGGCATGGAATTGCTTCAACCCATTTGGATACATAGTCTACGGCTACTAAAATGTATAGATAGCCAAAGGAGGGGGAAATGGTCCCATAAAATCGATACCTTAACAGTCAAAAATTTCGATCACCAAAATTGGGTTTAAGGGCATCATGTTTCTTTTTGAAATGTTTCCCAACCTTTGACATCTATCGCAAGTTACGCAAAAAGCATGGACATCTTGGAAAAGTGTGGGCCAGTAAAATCCACACTGCAAGATTTTTGCAGCGGTTTTTCGAGATGAAAAATGACCACCGCATGCTTCTGAATGACAAAATGTTATTACCTGTCTACTTTCCTGAGCGGGGATGCAACGTCTTATGATCTGATCCTTACAGTACTTGAATACGTAGGGATCTTCCCAAAAGAAATTGCGGACCTCCCTCAGAAACTTCTTTTTGTCCATGGGAGTGAAAAATGGAGGAAGTGTTCCGGTAGCAAGGAAATTAGCAATATCAGCGTACCATGGGGTTTCATCAATCCTGAATAGTTGTTCATCGGGGAATTTTTCATTGATTGGCAGTCCATCCTCATGAAATTCATAAGTTAATCTCGACAGATGATCTGCCACCACATTTTCCACACCCTTTTTGTCCTTAATGACTAAGTCAAATTCTTGGAGCAAGAGGATCCATCTCAAGAGCCTTGGTTTGGCATCTTTTTTTGTAAACAAAAATTTCAGTGCTGCATGGTCAGTAAATACAGTAACAGAAGAACCTACAAGATAAGATCGAAATTTTTTCAATGCAAATACTACAGCAAGTAATTCCTTTTCAGTTGTTGAGTAATTCATTTGGGCATCATTTAAAGTTTTACTTGCATAGTAAATCACATGTGGCTTCTTATCTTTTCTTTGTCCCAAAACAGCACCTACAGCATAGTCACTAGCATCACACATCAATTCAAAGGGTAGAGTCCAGTCAGGAGGTTGCATTATTGGGGCAGAAATTAACATGCCTTTGAGTTTGTCAAAGGATTTTTGGCACGCTTCATTCCAGTCGAAAATGACATCCTGACTCAAAAGATGACACATAGGTTTTGCTATGGTGCTGAAGTCTTTTATGAACCTTCTGTAGAATCCTGCATGACCTAAGAATGATCGAACATCCTTCACAACCCTAGGAGCAGGAAGATTCCTTATCAAATCAATTTTTGCTTTATCAACTTTCATGACTTCAGACGACACAATGTGACCCAAGACAATGCCTTGATTCACCATGAAATGACATTTCTCCCAGTTAAGCACCAGATTTGCCTCTTTGCATCTCATCAAAACTTTTTCTAGGTTAGCTAGACACAAATCAAATGAGTCACCATATACCGAGAAATCATCCATGAAGATTTCCAAAAATTTTTCGACCATGTCACTGAACAAGCTCAGCATACATCTTTGAAATGTTGCAGGAGCGTTACAAAGTCCGAATGACATCCTTTTGAATGCAAAGGTGCCAAATGGACATGTGAATGTGGTCTTTTCTTGGTCATTCAGAGCTATCTCAATTTGATTGTATCCGGAATACCCATCTAGGAAACAGTAAAATTCATGGCCTGCTATTCTCTCGAGGACTTGGTCAAGGAAAGGAAGAGGAAAATGGTCTTTTCTAGTCACCAGATTGAGTTTTCGATAGTCAATGCACATTCGCCATCCTGTGACGACTCGTGTTGGCACGAGTTCATTTGCATCATTTTTGACTACTGTGACTCCAGATTTCTTTGGTACAACTTGGGTTGGACTAACCCATTTGCTATCGGAGATAGGAAAAATTATCCCTGCATCCAGGAGTTTGAGCACTTCCAGTCTCACAACCTCTTTCATGTGAGGATTCAATCGTCGCTGCATTTGACGAGAGGGTTTTGAGTCCTCTTCAAGGTATATGGCATGATTACAAATTAACGGGCTTATACCTTTCAAATCAGCGATGGTCCACCCAATGGTGCTTTTATGACTTTTAAGAACTTCAATTAATTGAGCTTCTTGCAAGTCTGTGATTTTTGAAGAAATTACCACTGGGTAAGATTTATCCTCACCTAAAAATGCATACTTGAGATCAGATGGGAGCGGTTTCAGTTCAGGTTTTGGTGGCCTGTCACTTGAAGATAGTGGTTTTGTACCACTTGATGAAATTTCTTCAAATTTAGGAGCCCATGTCCCCACATTGAAGGTAGGACACTCAATGGAGTTTTGTTCCAGAGAGTCAGATGAGTCAGATTTTGACAAAGTTAATTCACTAAGATCTTCATAGAATGAGTCATTCAGATGTGCTTGTATCAATGACTCAATGGAATTTATTTCTCCTACCTCCTCGTACTCTCTTGTGTGTTTTGCAATGTCAAAGACGTTCATTTCGAGAGTCATATCCCCAAAAGTCAATTTCATAATACCATTCCTGCAATTGATTAGTGCATTGGAGGTTGCTAGAAAAGGTCGACCAAGAATGACAGGAATTGGAGTTTCTGAATGAACTTCTGGATGAGTATCTAGAACAATGAAGTCTACAGGGAAGACAAAATTATCCACTTGGACAAGTACATCTTCAACAATACCCCTAGGAATTTTTACAGATCTATCTGCCAATTGGAGTGTGGTGCAAGTGGGTTTCAGTTCACCTAAACCCAATTGCTGGTAGACAGAGAAAGGAAGCAAGTTGACACTAGCTCCAAGGTCTAACAATGCTTGCTCAATTTTGAAATTTCCAATGACACATGACACAGTGGGGCATCCTGGATCTTCGCACTTTGAAGGGATTTTGTGTTGAATTAGGGCACTGGCTTGCTCTGTGAGGAAGGCTCTTTTTTTGAACATTTTGGCTTCTTTTGACTGTGCACAAGTCTTTTAGAAACTTGGCATAAGCTGGAACATGTTGGATTGCATCCAGAAGTGGGATGTTGATTTTTACTTGCTTGAAAAGCTCGTAAATTTCAGACTGATTGTTTGTTTTCTGTATGCTCTTGAGTCTATGAGGGAAAGGAGCAGGAATAGAACACGAGGGTTTTTCTTCCCTTGATGGCTCTGGTTCTTGTTCAATCATGGGATCACAGTCATTTTTTTTTTCAAGTTCTGGCTCACTTAATGGGTTGGCTGGAATTGAGACTGGTTTTGGGTCTGGAATCAGCATGTTTCTGATGGACTTGTCAATCTTTTTGCCACTTCTCAATGTGGTGACAGTTTTGGCTTGGTCTTGTGGAGTTTCCATAGTTGATGGATTTCCCACCTGAAATTGGCCTTGTGGAGGCTTTGGTTGGGCAGGAAATTTTCCCTTCTCATGTGTGCTCATGGACTGGGTCAGCTTTTGAATGTGGCCTTTGAGATCCTCAAAAGATTGTGTGGTCTGGGCCTTGAAATCAATAAAAGCCTGAGTAGAACTATTGTTATAGCTCATTTGGGTTTGCATGAATTGATTCAATGTATCTTCAAGGTTCCTTTTGTGTGGTGGTTGATATGGAGGATATTGTGGAGGTCCTTGAGGTGGTTGTGGTGGCCCTTGTTGATGAGGATATTGTGGAGGTCCTTGAGGTGGTTGTTGTGGACTTTGTTGCTGATTCATGGGGGTTGGTTGTGTGTTTCTCCAACTGAAATTTGGGTGGTTCCACCACCCTGGATTGTATGTTTCAGAGTATGGGTTGGAGTAAGGCTTGTTGAAATTGGAAATGGCATTTGTTTGTTCCAACAAAACTTCTTTGAATGCCGGAATGGTCGGGCATTCCCCAGTAGGATGCCCTGTTAGTGCACAAATCCCACACACTTGTTCTGTGGGAGGGACAACATCAACTTGATGGACCTTTTTCATCTCTAAAACTTCAAGCTTTCGAGACAAAGTGGACATTTTTGCTCTAAGATCATCATCTTCTCTCAAGACATACTTACCCCCTTGGAAAGTAGGTGGTTTGGCTGGTACAGTGGTAGGAGAGGCTGAGTCCCACATTTGAGAACTGTCAGATATGGTATCAAAAAAATTGAATGCCTCCTCCGGACTTTTTCCCATGAACTCTACTTGAGCCATCATTTCGACAAACTGTCGTAATCTAGAGGGTAAGGAGTCATAGAAAAATCCTACCAATGTCCAATTTTCAAAAGCATGATGTGGGCAAGATTGGAGTAGATCTTTGAATCTCTCCCAACTTTGATAAAAAGTTTCTCCTTCTTTGACTTCAAAATTCATGATTTGCCTTTTGAGTGTACTAGTGCGGTGTAGAGGAAAGAATTTTCTGAAAAATTCATTCTGTAGAGCCTGCCAATTAGGGATTGAAAGAGATTTTAAAGAATGTAACCATTGTTTGGCTTTATCCCTCAAAGAGAAAGAAAACAATTTCATTTTTGTCAATTCAGAATTGTCTTGAAATGTTCCACACACTTCTTCGAAGTCTTTGATATGCAGATATGGATTTTCTGCATCCAATCCATGAAACACGGGCAATAACTGTACTGTCCCCGGCTTTACAGTAAAGAGGGGAGCATTTTCAGGAAAAATAAAACAAGAGGGGACACTATTCCTTGTGGGATGTAAGTAATCTCGCAATGTTCGAATGTTGGGTACTTCCCCCTCTCTCACATGATCTTCACCTTGCCTATCAATATTTGCCATATTGAAGTTACAAGAATCGGCTTCTGATTTGGGTGAAGGTGGTTCAAGTTGATTTACAGACCCAGAAGATTCAGCAGGCAAATTTTGAAAGAGACGTTTGGTGTCAGTCATAAAAAAAAACAAAATTATTCACAATAAGGCAAAAATATATACTAAAAGAAAGGTTTTTTTTTTTTTTTTTTTTCACCTTTTTCTAAAAATAGCACCTTTTATAATTCCCCGGCAACGGCGCCAAAAACTTGACTTGATCCGAAATGTGTACACCCAAGTGCAGGCGGTCAAGTTGTAGTAATAATCTGGTTTGAGTCCAGAGTCGAATCCTCAGGGAACTATGGTTGGTGTTCTTTGAAGTAAATAGTGAGAAAGACTTGTAACTGGAAATATTATGATTTTGAAGTTGTGGGAAGTTTTGGATAGAATGTAAAATTCTTTCCAATGGGTATTTTTCTAGACAAAATATAAGATGATTAAATGTAACAAACACTCTTTGGTTCGGGAATCAGAATATGTAGTTGATTATCCGGTGCATTATGTTTATGCTTTATAACTCAATTAACTCCCGTGTCAACGGCAAATTAATCGGAATATAGGAATGAAGTGCAATAATGGTGGACATTGAAAGTTTGTCATGAAGAGTTAGTTAGGGTACTTGCCTTGAATCAATGGATCTTTCCATGTAGGAGTCATCCATTTATCATAGAAAGATCCATTGATTATACAAAGTACCTTTACTTTGCTAGGTGCATTCAATCACCCAAAAATCAAGTGGAGTATAGAACATTTAAGCATAAAGGTGATACATAAACATAATGTCCGGATTAATCTTTTACATATCTATCATCCCTTCCCAAAGAGTGAATGAGGACTACTCACCCTTCATAGTTATGGTAAAACTAGAATGATGAATGGTACTCATCCCCAAAAGGTGTTACAAAGTAAAATGCTTTAAAGTAAAATAGCTAAACAAGGAGCCGATCTTCGACAAAGAATGAGTGAATCACGTTCCACCCTTCACGGCTTTGGTAAAGCTCTAGAAAAGTGGAAGAGTTTCACTCCTCTAAGGGGAAGAAGGAAGCTCCAACAATGGAAGTAAAAGAAAACAATACTTAAATTAAAAGAAAGCAATAAATACTTGGTGTTTAATCCACAACCAAGAGATGATAATACATAAAAGAAAACAATAACTTCTTGGTGTTTAATTCACAACCAAGATATAATAAAAACATAAAAGAAAACAATAACTTCTTGGTGTTTAATTCACAACCAAGATCTAAAACATAAAAGAAAACACTTACTTCTTGGTGTTTAATTCACAACCAAGATCTAATAAAAAGATAAAAGAAAACAAGAATGCAAGAAAGTAAATAAAGCAATAATACTTGAAAGATGATTCAAGAAAAAGATTCAAGACCTTTGGAGTGTTTTCCACTAGGAAGAAATGTTCTTTACAAGAAAATGAAACAAGAGAAGGATCCTTATTACAAGCCCCCAAGGAGGGTATTTATAGGCATCCAAATTACAAATATCTTAAAAGATATTTATCCTAAATTATATTTAATTACAAATATCTTAAAAGATATTTATCCTAAAAGATATTTAATTACAAATATCTTAAAAGATATTTATCCTAAAAGATATTTAATTACAACTATCCTAAAATATATTTAAATACAAATATCCTAAAAGATATTTAAATACAAATATCAAGAAAATCTTGATTTACACTTTGATCTCCCTTTGTTTTGAGCTTTAATATTTTACACCCTATGCTTTGATAAGTTGCTCTCCATGCTTTGATAATTGGCTTCCGTCGTTTTGACGCATAAAAACCTGAAAAGAACAACATTCAATGCATTATCCTTAATTCACACATTAACCCTAATTAGATTTATTTTGACTAGTTTAACTTTATTTAATTACACAATTGACCTATTAATTTAATTACATTTTGCATTAATTAGGGTTAATCAAACATTGCACATTGTGATTCATGACGATAAGGACACACGGTAATCATTTCTGGTTGTTGAAATATCCCAGAGGCTTATAGTCTCAATGCACATCAATGCTGCCAAGCTCAGACAGAGTATGTGGCAAAAATCATTCAATTTCATCGAAATCAAATTAAATATAAAAATACTAAACAAGTATGTATGTATGTGCTTATCTTGTCTCATAGTTACACATTTGTCTCTCTATTTCTATATCTAAGGCACAAATTACCTTTATATACAAGTTTGGAGTAACTACAAAAACACAATTATCTCATACTCTTACCAAAAGTTACAAGACGCTACACTTTTATTTTTTTTAATCTTAATACTACCGAGGATAGACTACTTCCACAGTTTTAGTTAAATTTTTTTACTTTATGTAATTTTGATCTTCAAAATTGGTATAAAGTGTTTTTTATCCGATAAACACAATTGATTGGGACATAAGCAGATCATCCTATGTATATATGACCTATAAAGCGTCTAAAGAGTCCAATGTTCAAACAAGTTTACAGAAATCACTACTATGAAAGACACTCAAAATGGTTCACGTGCGACGCACGTGTGCACCAACTAGTAAAAAAAAAAAAAAGATGAGGTCTGAGAATTAATATCTCTCAGCAGTCCAAAAGTGCAACCAAAAATAAACTGTCTTTTGCAAAACACTTTTTGTAGGTGAACCCATTAACAAATGGGTAGAAACAAATTTAACTAAAAATGGTTTGTATACGGTAAAAACTCAATTCTACACGATAATAAATGAATCGAGAATGAATTAAACACATTTTAACACGATACAATTTTCATAATATAAAAGATGACACAGCCCAATTCAATCCGATCAATTGGTAACTTTTGTCTGATCACACGCATGCATCTACACAATGTCTGCATATAGAATTTCCTTTAATTCATGCCAATAAGGCATCTAGACAAGCACCCCACCCAAGAAATTTAAAAAGAAAAGGAAAGTTGTACTCTAGTGGATTCAGATGCTCATTGTCTTCTCTCTCTCTCTCTCTCTCTCTCTCTATTCAACTCGTGACTGAAATACGACAAAATAAAGGCCTAAAGTACTCATTTGCACTCCAGAAAAAAGAAAAGATTGTAGAGCATTCTTTTTAAACACTTTTGTGTATGCGTGTGTGAGTGAGTGTGTAGATATATACTCTTAGAATCTTCCTTGGAGTAGCTTTCTTCTCGCCAACTATTCTCTAGTTTTTCTAAAGTCTCAAACCTTATAATAAACTTGGTTGATTGTCGAAAATTCAGTTTTTTTTTTCCTAATACCTAAATCATTAGTTCACTCTAATTAGCCAAAGTATGTGTTCAGCTTCCAACATTTGATTTAAAGCCACATTCCATGCAAATTGTGTAATTATACTTTGCACATTCGAACAGTGGCTTTTCAATCTCAAACGGGTGACAACAACTATAATCTTTATGCTTCTTTGCCTTTCGAGTAAAGGTGAGAGGACATGGATGATCTTTTACTTTGAGGGTGCCCCCAAATTTGACTTTTGAATATTTGTCTTCAATGCATTTAGGGTGAAAAGATTGATCGCAATCACCATAACAGTAGATCCAAATCTCTGGCTCTATTTCTTTCTCACAAATTTTGCAGTAGTCTTTACCAGGATGGTCTTTGATAGGGGAATATCCAAGGATGAGAGGATGTGCATCCCATTGGTGTAGAAATTGCACTTAAGACATGTGTATCCGGCTGATTCGATCACCACATTACATGTTTTGCACTTAGCACCAAACCCTCGCCTTTGATCCAAAGGATGCTTGTGGGCTTCATGCAGAATAGTACTCAGTAGGAAAATACATTTGAGATGATAGTTTAACCTTTTACTTACAGGAATATTGTAGAAGAATCCATTGCCATATAAACCACAAAATTTGCACTTAAAGAGAGAATAAGATTCCCCTACTGTGAGAGAGATTGAGCCGGAAAAGAGTGTAATTTGGCCGATCTAATGTATCTGGTAAGTTGGCACAACTTATATGGAGAAAGTTGTTGCATTGAACACAACCGTAAAACGGAAAGCGAGATCACTTTTGTGCAACCATCGCATGATATTGTGTCATGCTTTATCTCAATATTATTTTGTTCATCATAAAGTATAAGTCGATGCGGATGGCACCAATGGTCGATCTCTATTTCTCTCTTAGTCTCTTCATGATTAATCTATTCAAGTGTATGTTTAGTGAGAACCACGAAATCATCGGCAAATGGAGAGTGTAGCAGATCTAGGTGGAGATACTCATCGTCTCTTTCACCATGTCTTAAACAACAAAATTTCAAAAAAAAAAAAAATTAGTCAGCAATAATAAAAGAATTGTAAGGATTTAGTAGGAAGAGTGAGAGGGAACAAAGGAAATGATTAAACTCATCTCAAAAACTTACTCTAAAATTGAGCATTTCACATGGACACTATATTTGCACAGCAGCACAGAGCACAGAGATATAGCCAATCATGTGGCCTTTGTTTATGATCACACTATGAGTGACCCGTGCCTAAAGATTCGATGAAATATAAGTAAGAAGTGATGAATTTAAAAAAAAAAAATCAATGTAAATAGTTTTAAGAATGATTAATTTTTTTACACGCTTAACAGATAACATACAAGTCCACCTTACGAAATTTGTAGGGTATCAATGGGGCTTTGGAAGTATGTGAGAGAGAGAGCGAGAAGATGTGGAGATGCAATGATTGGACTCAAACTGTAAAACCGCTCTTCGACTTGCTATTTAATCATGTGCCTCTCTGCCTTTTCAGGATTTTAGAAATTAGATTTAGTACTTGCATACCCACCATAAGTTCCATAGATCCTCATCGCCTACCCATTGACTGCACCATGGTTGGTCAGTAACAATTCCAGATCGCTTGGATTGGTTGTAGACTCTATCTAACATTGAAATTCATAATTAATCCAATGGTTATATTAAAGTCACATGTTTAGGCCTTCAAATAAGGTTCCTATAACATTGGTCTAAAAATAATATTACACTTGTTTGGCTTTCAGAAAAGTGTATTCTTTTTCCATAGTTTATCCATAAATGGTGAGACTTGGATCCATCATGAATTAGACCAAGGTCTCACCTACCAACTACGACGATCAATATGTTCTATGTATAGTTTTTACCAAGTCTAATACTTGAATTCTTTTTCATTTTTTTTGGTTTTTTTTTTTTTTTATTTTAACGGTCAAGAATGTCTGAGCCAATTTATGAATACCTTGACTAATCATCTCCCGTCCACGCCACAAAAATTAAGACCTACAAGAATATACGAAGAAAGTTTAAACCAACAAAAAATGTTAACCTGATTTGAACCCAAAAATCTCACCCCACAAGTCTTGCACAACCACATTTGGATTAAAAAAAAAGGGGTAAATTACACTAACACCCCCTGACTTTTGGCTTTATTACACAAACACCCCCTCACATTTTAAAAATTACACTAAGACCCCATAGTTAGACGGAGTTAACTCTCCTAATAAAAAGACAACTTTGCCCCTCTGTTTAACCCAACCCAAACCCAAACCCAAACATTTGCCCCTTCTGTTTAACACAAAACATAAACCCAAACCCCAATATATATATATATATATATCTCTCTCTCTCTCTCTCACCAACGAACCCAAACCCAAACCCCAATCCCTCTCTCTCTCTCCCACCAACGATCCCAATCATCAGTCTTCTCTCTCTCCCTCAACCCATCTCTGTGTGTGCATGTGTGTGTATATATGTATATACATACATATTTATATACACACAGGCAGAGAGAGAGAGAGGATGTGGAAGCGGTTTCCATGGTGTGAAGGCAGGGGTGGCCCGAGACATTTTGGGGCCTAAAGCGAAAACTATAAATGAGGCTTTTTTATTTTTAATATTAATAATAATTTAATTTAAATTTTTATATTCAAATTTTTGTTATCATATTTGAACTTAATGGTAAGAGAGAGAAAGAGAAAGAATGATTGAAAAAATTGTAAGTTTAAACTTGACTTTTTTTAGGATTAAAACTAGATTTTTTAATAACTTTAGTTTTACATTTAGTTTTTTTTTCTTTATTTAAAAAAATAAATTTTAGGGCCTTTTAATTTTACGGTTGAATTAATAGGTCCAATCTTATTTAAGTTGAAATATTTTGTTTAGGCATTGATTTAAATTTTTTGTTTGGACTATTATTATAAGCCTATAAATTATGGGTCTTCCTTGAAGTGAGGCCTTAAATTTTTTTTCGATTGGACTTGTATTTTTATAAGGTCTTTTTGTAGGACTTAAAATATATTTAGATTTAAATTTTTTATATGAACTATTTATGATATTTAAAAATTTGGGGCCTTTTTTTGGAAATGGAGGTGGAGGAGAAGAATGTGGTTGTTGGGTTCGATTTTACTAGTGGTTTGATTTTGGGGTTTGATTTGTTGGGTTCGATTTGGGGTTCGATTTGGTTTGGTGGTGGTTGGTGTCTGGGTGGTTTCTGAAACCCACCGCAGTGGTGGCGGTGGTGTTGGATTTACAGATCTAGTTATTTATCAGAAGTTCTGTGTAATTTTCGAAACTCACCGTTGTGGTGGCAGTGGCAGTGCTCTATGTATGTGTGTGTGGAGAGAGAGAGACAGAGAGAAAGGAGGAGGAGGAGGTGGTGGTGGTGGTGGTGGTTTCTGTGGTGTGGAGGTGGCGATGGGTGGTGATTAACTATGATGGTTGATTTGGGTGTAATGTTCTCTATCTCTGTTCTGTCTCCCTCTGTCTCTATTCTCTCTCTCTCTCTCTGTATTGGTGGTGTTTGGATGTGTTGGGTGGCAGATGCACTATTACGGTGGTTAGGTTTAGGCAGTAGTGATGGTGGCAGAACTGGTGGTGATGGTGGCAAGAATAAATTTAATATGAGATAATTGGATTAGGTAATTATTAAGGTTTTAAAAAATTGATTATTTTTAAAATTGTACTAATAGTACCAAATATTATTTAATAAACAAAAAAAATTTAATATTTTATTTATTAATGTAATGTATTTAGAAATTAAACATTTAAGTGTTAAATTTTAATATATATATATATATATATATATATATATATATTTCATATATAGATTAAAAAAATAAATGAAAGGTTGGATAAATTTGGAGAGTATTCCAGGTATTTTGAGAATTATGATTGATGACCTCAGCTTTGACTGTTAACAAGTTTAACGTCCGTTAGTTAGAAGAGGTGTGACAGTTATAAGTTTTAAATGTCAGGGGAGTTCGGTGTCATTTGTCAAAAGTCAGGGGGTGTTCGTGTAATAAACCAAAAAGTCAGGGGGTGTCAGTGTAATTTACCCAAAAAAAAAATAGAAGAGAAGTGAATATTAACATCTCTTAGTGGCCCAAAAGTGCAACAAAAAATACGATCCATCTACCTCAAACTCTTTTTTTGCCCTCGGGCTGCTAAATAGGTGAATCCATTGGACTCATTAATAATGGGTCGACGCAAATTCAACTAAACATGGTTTATATACGACACGAACTCGATTCTGCACAATTATAAACTAGTCGAGTATGAATTATATAGACAACACAATTTGCACAATATAAAAATATGACACGAACCGATCCATTGACAACTCTAATCCAATACACCCATGCATCTACATGTCTGAACAGAGAAGACGACTAACCACATATTAACTTCAATGAATTCCTTTAATTCATACTAATAAGGCCTCTAGGAAGAGTCCCACCCAAGAAATTTAAAAAGAAAAGAAAAAGTTGTATTCTAGTGGATTCAGATACTCATAGTCTTCTTTCTTTCTCTTAGCGCTCTCTCTCTCTCCATTCAACTCATCTGTACTCCAGAAAATAGAAAAGAAAAAGAATGTATAGCATCTCTCTTTAGACGCTTCTGCGTATACAGGTAAACTATTCTCTGACTTTTGTATAGTCTCAAACCTTAGGATAATTGTCGAAAATTTAATTTTTTTTATGACAGCTAAATCAATTCACTCTAATTAGCTCAAGTATGTGCTTCGCTTTTCAACATTTGATTTACTACAATCTTGAGTAAAGATTTGAGAGATAAAGGAACCGCTGATCCAAATTACCGTGACAAAAGGTCAAGGTAATTTGAGAGATAAAAGCACTTAGTGTTAGTTTCACAAAATGTCTAAATTACCATGACAAATGGTCATTGGTGATGAGTACGATAATACCCCTTGAAACAATATTATTTTAAAATGATACACAAAACAAAAAAATTGCACCTTCAACAACCAAAAATATGGATATAATTTCTACGTATTCGAAAATAACTAAATATTTGGATCCTTCGCACGGGGGCGAAGCCTGAAATTTTGTTTAGGATGAAGACTTTAATTACACACTCTAATTTTTTTTCTCCTAAAAAATTACACTATATAATATATTTATATTTATTATATCATGAAGTCCATTTAACATAAAAAAAAGGCCCAAAATTAATGTATATTGTATATGTATAAAAAAAATAATTAATTATCACCATTGTAAAAAAGTATAGTTAATTGCCATTTTTTAAATTAAAAAATATCAATTATTCGCTAACAAATCATTAAATTTATCGTTATTTCAAAACATCATCACTTAGATATTAGCATAATAAAACTACTAAACAAAAATTTAAAAGGTAGACATAGTAAAAAAATTGAAAATCGATTGATACATAATAAAGTTTATAATCAAAACTTGAAAAGAAATAGAGTCGATTTCTTGTAGAACAAAAAAAAAGTCAAAAGAAGGTTACTTGTAAGAACTTTTACTTGCAAAAACACATAAATAATAAAATTAAGATCATCTGGAGAAAACTTTAATACAATAAAAAAATTAAATAATTAAAATAATAAAATTATGGGGTGGGCACAAGTAAAAAATATATGTATCATTTTTAGAATATATAAATATAAGTACACATAGAATATATTTTTTTTTTTTTTAAATTGAGGGTGGACCCGTGCCCATCCTCGTCTCTATGTAGCTCCGCCCATGCGTATACTTTTGTATCAGAGCAATATGCATTATTTTTTAATTTAATCTTTAAACATCTCATTTCGAATTCACATACCACATAAATATATCAATCAAACTTGCGTTCCCCAGGCGCTATGAAATTGGCCGTCTTTCCTCAATCTCTAATTCTGATTTTCCTTCCCAATCTGATATTATGGTGCCAATATAGACCGAAATTCCATTATGGTCTAATTCTGACTTGTAATAAATGTCTATGCTCCCCATTCAAGATAAATTCATGAGGAAGTGGTATAACAAAAAATTTGTAGGACTTTCAAATTTTGTCTGTTTTTACATATCAAAAGAACATAAAATAAATCAATTAAATTATAATCTTGGCAACAAATACTTAATTATGGACAATTTCATTAAGATCTTTTCACTGTATTATTTAATTATCTTCTATTTCTTTAGGATCCATTATTTGCTCATTTATAGAATTTTCACCTATAATTTATTTGTTACTAATAACAAATTCATTTAGGGTTCTTTTCTCGAGATTCAATTAAATTTTTAATTTTTCTCTTTCTCGTAAGCTCTTCCATATGCAGATTATTTTTTGGCTAATTGTCACACTTAAAATATATAATCGATAAAATAATAACAAATCAAACAAATACTACCTATAAATAACAGAGCATAAGTTTCGAATAAAAAAGCCATAAAATTGTAGAACAATTAAATATGAGTTATCATTGCTGCTTGAATCCCTGGGAATATTAATGGGTTGTTCTTAATACTTGTGATTTTAGTGAATTACAAAAATAGTTCACTCGCAATAACGAGGACAGAAGACAGTGGAGATTCGGTGAGATGAGATGAGAATAAATTATATGATTGTTGTTTTGTTTTTAGAATAAAGTTAGAGATTGAGTGACAGGGGATTTCGTTTGCACCTGTGACCAGAGAGAGAGAGAGGATGATCAATGATATTAATCTTATTCTTCTTTTTAAGTGAGGGGGCAAAGAGAGATTGATTCTTGATTGTTGCAAGTGACTCCTCAGCACCTTTTTTGTTGTTTCAGTCTTTTTTTTTTTGTTTATCTTTACCATTTTCTTTTCTCTTTACCAAATTTGATTATGAGAGATTACCCCCCCAAAAAAAAAAAAAACTGCTTATGTCAGACACAAAGAAGATCACAGTTTACCAAATTTGATGCTATTGTCTCTATCCATTCAACTCGTGACTAAAATACAAGAAAAACAAAGGCCTGAAACACTCATCTGCACTCCAGAAAAGAGAAAAGATTGCAGAGCATCCTCTTTAGACGCTTCTGCGTATATGTGTGGATATATACCTTTAGAATCTCCCTTAGGGTAGCTTTCTTCTGACCAACTATTCTCTGGATTTTGTAAAGTCTCAAACCCTATAATAAATTTGGATGATTGTCCGAAATTCAGTTTTTTTTCCTAATATCTAAATCACTAATTCACTCTAATTAGCTTTTCAACATTTGATTTAAAGCCACAATCATGAGTAAAAAGATTTGAGAGAGAGAGAATATCTGCAGCAATGGAATTTTTAATCATACATGTATACATTTCACATGGATTAGGCTTTCTATTTATAGGTAAAAATAAGTGGCGTCCTTAAAATTAAGGGCAAATTATGAATTGCCTCTTTGTGCTTTGTTATTATAACACATTACGTCCTTAAATTTTGAAAAACTGCACATAACCCCCTCTGGTTTTGGACTGAACAGTAACCGTTAAGTTTTTCATCCAAACTAATGGAATATGTAAAAATGACTTATTTACCCTTCATTCAAACACCCCTTATTCCTTATTTGGATTAGATTAACCCTTTTTGTTTTAATTGAACAAACTTACACCTATGACCAAACAACTCCCACTCCCCCCTCTCCCCCCACACAACTCACGCAACCACACACACAACTAAAGATTATACAATAGTAAGAAACCATTGAATATATGCTCTACAAGATCATGATATTATTTTTCAACACAATTATTGAATACTAAACTACTCAAGCTTCATATATTTTGTGATTATGTGTGTATTTCTTGTGTATTTTAAAAAATAATTGAATAAATACGGATTCAGATTAAAAAAATTAGGTGATAAATAATTAATCAATTAATTGACTTTAATTATAATAAATTAAAAATATTATGTGAGAAGATAACTCATTGTAAGACTAGTTAAAATTGTGTGCGCGCTCCTCTTATATATATCCATGAAAATTCATGCACAGACATCAACCATTAAGGAATCACAAGAAGTCAAGTTGTATAGTTGTCTTCCACACAAGTCAAGATGCATTTGACAGTGAGAACTTTTTGTACAAAAGGGTATCTTGTAAGGGTGGCAATCGTTGTGACGTGTTGGATTCGTGTCGGGTCATTACGGGTTCGTATCGAGTATTAGTCAACTCTAATTTAACCTATTTAACTAATCGTATCGTGTCAACTGACCTATTTATTTTCGTGTAAGGTTCGTGTTCGTGTTCGTATTCGTGTTGACCTATATAAATCTCGAATAAAGAACTTAACGTTAAGATTTAAGTCTAAGATTTTATTATTAATTAATTGAATCAATGTTCATACTTTTTCTATAAATTAAAAATTAACTTAATAAATATAACAATAATAATAAGGAAAAATGTTTTTTTTGTATAATTATTATGTTAATGCTTAATAAATAATAATAAATAATTAACATTTTACTTCTATAATATTATTTAAACATGTTAATTGTGTCAATTTCATGTTAATGTTTGACACTAATCTAACTCATTTATTATTCGTGTTAACGGGTCGTGTAATTTACGGATTCGTGTTGAAAAATGATCAACTCTAACCCGCTAATTTCGTATCGAGTTTGAGTCGTGTTGTGTCAGAAATTGCCGCCCCTAATATCTTGGGCATTAAAATTATCAATTTTGCTGGGAAGCATCTCCCAACTTCATTTCCAGTCGCGTGGATGTCATTCCTGTCAAGTGGGATGGAAAATTAAACGTTTTCACATTGGTCCAAAACATTAGTATGGGTTATGTGTAAACATGACAAACCACAAGGGGGTAATCCATAATTTGCCCTAAAATTAATAACAGTCACAATGGTTGGGTTTTCGAAACCCAATTTTATGAATTGTAACTCTGGTGGTCCGTGTTACGACAGATGCTCATTGTCATCCGTTCTCTCCCCCGTCTCTCTCCATTCAACTCTTGAATGAAATGCAAAAAAAAAAAAAAAAGATAAGAGAAAAGAAAAAGGAAAAACAATGCAGAGTATCCCTCTTTAGACTCTTCTGCATATGCGTGTTTGAGAGGGTGTGTGAATATATATACTTTTAGAATCTCCCTTGAAGTAGCTTTCTTCTGACCAACTATATATTCTCTAACTTTTGTAAAATCTCAAATCTTATAACAAATTTGGATAATTGTCGATAATTTAGTTATTTTTTCTTGATACCTAAATCACTAGTCCACTCTAATTAGCCTAAGTGTGTGTTCTGTTTTCCAACATTTGATTTAATGCCACAATCGTGAGTAAAAAGATTTGGGAGAGTGGGAGAAAGAATATCCGCAATAATGGAGTTTTTAAGCATATATGTATACATTTCTCATGGATTAGGCTCTCTATTTATAAGTAAATTGAGATTAAAATTAAATTTCAAAAATATAACTGAGAAATAAATAGGTGGTTTTAGAAACCCAATTTTATGAGTTGTACTCTGGTGGTCCATGGTACCATAGATGCTCATTGTATTCTCTTTTCTCCGTGGCCTCTCTCCATTCAACTCTTGATTGAAATGCGAAAAGAGAACAGAGAAAAGAATGTAGAGTATTCTTCTTTAGACGTTTTTGTATATGCGTGTATGAGTGAATGTGTGAATATATACTCTTAGAATCTCCTTTAGAATAGTTTTCTTCTGAACAAAGATTCTCCGGCTTTTGTAAAATCTCAAACCTTATAATAAAGTTAGATAGTTGTCAAGAATATAGTTTTTTTTTCCTGATACATAAATCATTAATTCACTCTAATTAGCCTAAGTATGTATTCGACTTTCCAACATTTGATTTAAAGCCACAATCCTTAGTAAAAATATTTGAGAGAAATAAAGAATAGGGTTCATAGCATTTTTGGTTCCTAAAATATGTATTTTTTGTCAGTTTAGTCATCATTCTACTAATTTAGTTAATTTAGTTCCTAAAATATTCAATTTGTGTCACTTTGATCCTTACATAGACGGACTGTTAAGTTTTTTAACGAAATGATCACGTGTTGGATGCGTGAAACCGTCTAAAAAAATGACACGTGAGCACTTCAGAGCGAGGAAATTAGGGAAAAAAATGAACATGTTGTTTTGAATAGTTAAAAAATAAAAATCGAAGGGAAATTAGAGTAAAAAAGTTTTTCCTAGAATCAAGGGGTCGTAAATAAGAATGTGTTAAAGAAAACAAAAATTGACAATTTTAGGACTTAATGGTATACCAAATAAGGTTTGAACATGTTTAGGGATTGTCGGAGTATATTGATTGGCTAAATTAATTAAAGATGGAAAAATTTCAACCACACCTCCTCTAGTTTACCATATCTTCAAGGACACCCCCTCTAGTTTCTAAATCTTCAGTGACACCCCTTCTAGTTTATATTTAAACATCACTAACACCCCTTACCATTAAACTATCATTTCTAACAAAAAAAAAAATCTAAAATACCAAAAATGCCCCTAGATAAACCTCAAGTAATTTTTCTACATAAAATTTTATTAAAATTCGAGTCGATTAAAATTTATTTTTCTACATATTAAAATTTGAACCAATTAAAATTCGATTGAAGTTGAATAAAATTTTTTTTTTTTTTAACTTATTAAAATTCGAGCCTATTAAAATTTATTTTTTACTTTTAAATTTGAGTCGATTTGAACTCTACCCGAGTTATTAGCGCCGATTAAAATTCGCTTTCGAGTCGATCAAAATTTATATTTTTTTACTTATTAAAATTCGTGTCAATTAAAATTCGATTTATTAAAATTGAAGTCAATTAAAATTTATATTTTTTATGTATTAAAATTTGGGTTGATTAAAACTCAATACGAGTTGATTAAAATTTGATTTGAGTCGATTAAAAATAATTTTTAATTGGCTCAAATAGAATTTTAATTAGCCTAAATTTTAATACGTAAAAAATATAAATTTTTTTTGGCTCAAATTTTAATATGTAAAAAAATAAATTTTAATTAGCTTGAATCGAATTTTAATTCACTCGAATTTTAATACGTAAAAAAAATTAGAAAACAGAGGGGGTTTCATTAAAGATATGCTTATCTAGAGGGGGTCTCATTGAAGATATGCTTATCTAGAGGGGGTCTCATTGAAGATATACTTATCTAGAGGGGGTGTGAATGAAGTTTGTCCTCAAATATATCATGGGCAATTTAGTAAAATTGTATTATAATTAATATTTTTAATCTGACAGGGGGTGTCACTGAAGATTTAGAAACTAGAGGGGGTGTCCTTGAAGATATGGTAAACTAGAGGGGGTGTGGTTGAAATTTTCCCATTAAAGATAGCATAACAACTAAGAAAATACCTAATGAAATAATACAAAGGATTTTAGTACCTCTATATAAGACTTTTGGAGGAGACAGAATAGTACAAATTATCGAAATATTAAGTAAATGAGTCTCGTACTAATGTTCCGTTTGGTACGATGGAAAAATGGAAGGATGGAAAGTTGGAAGGATGGAAAGTGAGAGGGATAGATAAAACATGATGTTTGGTAAGGAAGGAAAGTAGGAAGGATGGAAAAATGGATGAATTAACTTTCCTTTCAACTCACAAAAACCAATCCCTCCAAAATCGGAAGGAAAGTGAATGAAAAATTAATTATTTGTGTTGAGATGTATCTTATTTGTATATATATATATATATATATATATATATACATATTTTATTTTTAAAAATTTTAAAAATAAAATTAAAAATAAAAAAATAAAAATAAACAGGTCAACTTGCAACTCGACACGGCACAATTAGTTAAATGAGTTGAGTTAGGTTTGACTAATGTTCGACACAAATCTATAATGACTCAACACGAATCTGATACAAAACGACTCGATTGTCACCTCTAATCTTATCCAACACAAAAAAAAAATAGTCATTTTTATTTTTCATCCATCCAACCAAACACAAAGGAATGAAAATGTATCATTCCTACTTTCCTTCCTTGAAGGATAGAAAGTGTATTCATCCTACTTTCCATCATTCCTACCAAACGGAGCACAACTATTTATGATAAATGAAGCTACCTTGAATGCAATTATGATATTTACTACTTTGAAGTCATTAACGCAAAGCTATGGATGTATATGCTATTACACATGTTGCATGTAACACTTTCCTATATATGTAGTAATATCAATGGTGTCCGAACAACACTACGGAGAATCATTGGTTTGACAACCGAATTACGTGAGAGATTTAGGCAAACCGTTACATGTTCTTCCCTTGTTCTTGAACGATAGAAGAACCAGTTATCTTCTCTTAGGTTGTCTGAACAACTTCCAATTTTCCCCTGCCATACAACAAAGTAGCTCCACCACCAAGCTAATTTAAACTGATTGTTAAAAGGACATAAATCAAACATAGATTTGGGGACTGTAAGACGAGGTGAACAGATTTACAGGTTAGCACTGTCTTAAACCCATCCTCAAACCAACTTGTATAGTACATCCAAAAGGCCAGAAATTAAAGAGTCAAGCACTTAAAACTGTTGTGGTTGTGAAGCTTGCCATACACTTCCAGCTATGAAGTAGCACATCATGGGTGTCAGTAGTTTTGTATTGTATGTTTTTCATGTCGTGTCATTTTCAATACGTTTCATGTCATTTTCGATACGTTTCGTGTTCGTGGTAATAAAAAAATATTTAATTTTACAATAATTCATATAATATTATTTAAAAAATTAAAAAAAAATTATAAAATAACCATTTCATGTCTATAATACCCATTAAATACCTATTTTTTTTAGTTGTTCGTATTTAACCTTAATTTAACCCATTTATTTAATGTGTCTATTAATCGGGTCATTCTCAAATTTTGGGTCATCCAACAATAATACAACGTACACAAACCCAAATATACCCGGAGGAGATTTCAGCTTGTGACAATCCATGTCTACCCAACATTTGCCGCCAGGAAGACAAAAAAACCAGATAAATACAACTCGGAAATGAAATGCTAACAAGCTTACATACATTTCCATGAAATAATGTACAGTACATAACTAAAAATTATAGCGCGGAACACATTATCTGCACATGAATGATTGGCATTCCTAAACAGTGGGGTTTCCTGCAGCATAAGTCCGACTTGATCGTTAGTTGATTTGGTCTGTAGTTCCCCAAGGGAAAGCATTAGCATGACCACAATGAGGATATACATCGGCTTCATATACGCTGCTATAGTTGGCCCAACCTTTCCTGATAAGAAAAGGAAAGAGAGAGAGAGAGAGAGAGAGAGAGAGAGAGAAGAGGAGGGGGGGCCTCTTTAACATCAGTACATTGAGAAGTAAAAGCATTTGCAATTCAAGAAAACATTTTTTTCCTAAAATTGAATCGAACTGGATAAGATGCTGAGAGAGAGAGAGTCTAACCTGAAGCATCTGCATCAACTTCGGATGTTGTTCTAGAAGCTGGCAGAGTTTATCCCGGTCACCCAATAGAGACTGCATGAAAGGAGAAGATCAAAACACAAGTCTTTGCAAATGCATCATAACAGATTTTAACCACGGTTTATATACACCATGTACCTGAATAGCTTCTGGGGAACTAAAGAAATGTTGTAATGACATTCCAGAATCTGATTGTTCATCCCCTTGCTGATGCAGAACTTGAGGTCGAGGTTGTTCAACCTGCTGTTGCAGAGTATGTGAAAAGTTGTCTTGTTGAGTTTGATAATATACATGTATTGGAGAAACTTGGGGTTGTTGCAAAATCTGTAATTGTTGCACTTGCACTGGAACAGAGTTCTGTAGCAAAGAAACACCTTGCTCTGCCTGTGATGAAGCTGAAATAGGTGGCCTAAGATGCTGTGGTGGCTGCGGAGGACGAGGAAGTTGTGGTGGCTGCAGTGGCTGTAACTGACCAAGAGACTGTAGGGAGTGAATGGAAGGTAAAGGAATTGGGAGGTTCTGAGAGGTATTGGATGGGTTTTCCCCTGGGTGTAGGGTTGGACTACTTCCATAGAGACTAATGGATACAGAGGCTGGCCTATTGAAAAGCAAAGGTGGCATTAGAGGAGGTAGTGGGTAAGGAGTTAGTATGGCCCCTGATGCTGAAAGGTTTCCCAGGCGAGCATCACTTGAAGATGCAACAGAGGTATGCAGAAGCTCGGTTGCTCCGGCATTAGTCTGACTGTAAACTGAGGCTTGGGAAGCAGGAGTTCTTAAGGATGGAAAAGTAGAAGGGTTGGCTGAATAAGGGGGTGGTGTAGGAGGAAGAGGTGGTGGAGGCCTAGCAGATCCACCAGGGGAAGAGAGGGATGTCCGTGCATACTTGGAATCTGGCAAGGGACTGGATGAAGCTGCAGAAGTAGAACTGATACTCAATGCAGCAGGATACTCTGAGTGGACCTGCAAAAAAACAGAGATTGAGTAAGTCCATAAATAAAGATAAATAATGGCACAAAACAAGCCTCCAGAAGAACTGCACAGAAGACTCCATTCGCTTACATGGAATCCCGGGGGCAGGGGTGGCTGCAGATCCACCATAGAGTGAACAAAAGGAGATGACTGAGTTGAAAGCAGATCTGGAGTTTGAGATGGTATAGGTGAGATTGTAGGTGGAGGTGGCATTGGGGGTAAAGGAGGTTGGTTCGGTTGAAATTTCTGGTCATAAAATCCTTGAGAACCAATAGAGGGTGCAATACCAGCTCGTTGTGGGCTATTATAGAAATTAGGTGGAGGCATTCTAGAATCATTTGGTAAGTGTACAGATGGTCCAGATGGCTTGTTATATACTGAAGAAGCTGGAAGCCCAGAACTAGTTGCCGTTACCGCAGAATCAAACCCGTTAGAAGTCTTAACTGGAACATTCTCAGACTGCCCACGATACTTTTTATCTGAAGAAATGCTTGGCTCTCGAGTCAGTGACATCTCCGGACGTGAAGCAGATATCCTTGAAGAAAATTCACTATTAGTATTTCCATCAACATTGGATGCTAAGGGTGTTCCCAAGTGAGAAAACTGGCTGCTTTCATTCACATCACTCTCCGTCTCTTCTACAATTGAACGTGGAGAACTTAGCTCAACAATGACAGAAGCAGGCTGTTGTAGATTATCGTCCGGCTGAGGAAAGGGCAGTTTGTCATCAGATTCTGACTCCTCACCATCAAACACTATATCAATACCCTGAAGATCATCATCAAGATCGGGTTTCAACTGCTTAGATTTACTAAATTTCTCCGAATCTGTATCATTTTCAGGTGGGGCAGTTTTCACTTGTGATGCTGCATTGCCAACTGCCATCACCGCAGGATTTTGACGCTCCCTTTGTCTGGCCATGAATTCATCCACATGAATAGATGGAGGTCTCCCACTGGTAGATCCTACTCGTGGGATGGCAATTACATTAGTACTACTAGGACCATCAACATTTCTTTCTCTGGCAACATAGTCATCAACATGCATTGAAGGAGGTCGGCTAGTATTTGGCTTTCGCTGCCGAAAGGTATCCCTTCTAGTTGGGCCAGGAGGGGCACTAGAGAGTCCTGAACCCCTAGAGAAAGAACTTTGGGACATAGTCTCAGTTGGAACATTCTCTCCTCTGGGATGCCTATTTGTCCCCTCCAAGGAGGATGCTTTCCGTTTCAAGGGAAGAGCCGCCTGTGACAATCTCTCTCGCAAATTTTCGGGACACTCCCAGTAAAATTTATCCCCAAATCCAGCTAAGTTGTAATTTTCAACCCTTTCAGCACTTCCATCAGCAATCTTACATATCTTTGAAGACACTGAAACATCACTAGGTGAGAAAGGAATAATGCTAGAAATTATCACATCTGACTTTACTGAGCCAATAGGCTTTTGCAACAAAAGGGATAATGACTTCACAGACTCCTTCGCCTGCACATCCACAAAAACCGGTAAAGCATTTAGATAAAATTGCTCAGGAACCAGCAAAAAACTAAGAGAAATAAGAAAAAGTAGCTGACATAAATAATATAAAAAACCAATCATACATGGTCCAAAATTGTGTTCATATCAGATGCAGCTGAATACTCATCGTCAACACTCATATTTGAGCCTATCAAGGTTGTTAGTTCCTGTATATAATTCATGTTCTCTTCAGGAAAACCATCTATCTCACTCATATCATATGGAACCCCAAAAAGAAACTTCACCGCAGCAACCCTGTCCATGTTCAAACTGAAAATAAAGAGATAGTATGAAAGTCAGTATAGTAAATGCCATTGAGAAAATCATTTTATCAATGTAACTTATTTTTCTCAGTGTAACTTCTTTGTTCATAGCAAGGAAGTTACATCCCAAAACCCAAAATCTAGTAAAACTAATTGATAAGAGTCCCCCTACAAATCATGGGCCAGATTTTGTTGCAACAATTTCAAGCTAATTTCACCAGTTCACTAGAATTAAGCAAAACGAGTATTGCAAGTGAACAAGGATGATGCTTTTCATAAACACAGCTATAAAATATTCTGGTATATCTAAAGTTGATAATTACAATTTTCAGACTTATACGACCACATGTACATAATTATAACCATAAAACAATCTTAACATGATAAAATTTAAAATAGAGCAGAAATATAAAAGTAATTAAGTAGCCAGAGATGCACAAAGGACATACTTTTCCCCTTCCATGCAATAGCACAAAGCACCAGAAGACAATGCACCAACAGCCTCAACCAAATACACTGGTAGAACATCATTTGAATCAACGGACCTTAGTAACTTTGTCCAGCAACATAGTAAAGGAGGACATTTCTTCCATTCAGATGCATGAATAAGACTGTAGTTTCCATTGTGTTCCCGCCTACTCTGAGATTCCAATTCCTCAATACTAGAGGAATGGATAAATAAGAAAATGGACAGCAAAGAATCTCGACCTTCAGTGCAAGAACCAAACTCCTTGAAAGCTAATATAGAGGCAAGTAGTTCTCTTCCAACGGGTAGGACCTGAAATTAGAAATTTTAGAACAGGAAAAAGGAAGGAATTGACCATTGACATCAAAGAAGCAAGACAATGTATTCACCAACATTTTCAAGCTATGGAAGGACACATCAATCTCAAACTCACAAATTCCATGAGTGAACCATGACAAAATTGGTCTGAGATGTCAAACTCAATATTACAAGAATTGAGCAAGCAAGCAAGCACACCAGAGAGAGAGAAAGAGTAGGACATAAAATAAGAGAAGAATATATTCAAAGATTGTTTCTAAAAAACTTTCACAAATATATGAGAATGAGCCACACAAAATTTTCAAGTATACATGTAATGCATCAACCAAGTGGCAAAGAATTTCCTCCGTGGTCTCTTTGCAATTCATGCAAATTATTCATAGCTTTGAAAAGGTGCAAGATGACGTATTAATGGGAATCGACATTAATGGAACAGGAATGGATCAAATAAGTTTTGTGCCCTACTACTGGCATAAAAACCTAACAAGAATAAAATAAGTATCAAAATTCATCATGGACCTCCAGTGCATCTCAAACATGAAAAATTATTGTGATCAAAATAGAATCCTGGCATAAAACCTAACTAGAATAAAATAAATACAAAATTCATCATGGACCTACCGTGCAACTCAAAACATGAAAAATTATTGTGATCAAAATAGAATCCAGGCACTAAAATATGGTCTGGTGACGCGGTCAACAAAGAACCATGTGGCCATATCTATTAATCAATTTGGAGAAAAGTGGGGCCATGATGACAGAGACCTTTTCCTGGGTGTTCCAGTCATAAGCTCCTCCCAGTGACCATTAATGAATCAATCTTCTCTCTCCCCACTCCTTCCATGCCTTTCCCTCCTTTCTTTGTCCTCCCATCATGTCAGCTTTCTCTTTCCTTTGCCTCCCCCCACCCCCGAAAAAAATCAACTAACTTACAAAAAAGACCAAAAACAACCTAAAGTACAGTAAAAATTGGGGCAACTTGAGTAAAGAATTGTGAGTTCTTTAAGGTAAAAAATCTTTAATATCAACAGTAATGGCATTAGAGAAAGCTAGCGCATAAAGCAGGCATAAACAAATTATATGCACACATAACTGAGTTTTTCCCTTTAAGGATAGGTATCAAATCGTATATTTATATCATGAGAAAGAACATACCTCACATAACCTGAGGATATAAGACAAAAACAAGGAATAATCTTCGGCGGTCAAAGTTTTGGAGCTGTGCCTAAGAAAACCAACAAAAAGTTTTTTGTAAATATATAAATCAATCTTTTCCAATGCATTGTCAAAACACCAGTTGAAAACAACGGCTCACCAATCATGTATACCAGGGTATTGCAAATATGTCCGAGAATCACTAATGAGTGAGACACACTTGACCACTGGGAGACACCAACTAAGCTGAGAAAACCCAGACTTAGCTATATTTCTGCTCTCTGAGAATTGCTGTTCATCTGAACTAGTTGCACATACACACCTTTCAAGCACTTTAGTAAGCATATGAATACCACCCTCCTTCAACAATAATGGCTGTGGAGAGAAAATTTATTGCAAGCCAAATATTTTTTCAGCTGCGTTTTTATGTTGAAACATGTTTAAGAATGGAATGTAACCCTAAAAAAATACCTTGGCATGCGGATGCTCCAACAAGATAGCAAGAAAATCAAGCAATTTGTAAACCTGAAAAGAGTCCTCCCCGCACAAAATAAAAACAAATAAAAGAACAAAAAAAAAATTGCTACAGCAATAGGAAAAACTTAGTACATGAAGATAGAGTCACCTTGTAAGCATCTGTATCTGATAGCAAAGATGGTTCAGAAAGGTGATCAGAGATCCACAATATTATGGGTTGCAGAAGTACGGAAGCACTATTAGCATTTAGGCATGCGATTCGAATAATGAACACCCGGAGCATGTCTTGTATGACCACTAATGTCTGGTAAAAGGATATTTACAAAATCAGAAAGAGGAACGAAAATGTGACCGAACAAATATCCAGAAAAGAACAGCAAAATTTGCATACCCCCTCCCCCCGCCGCAGGGCCACAGGGAGGGGGCATTTTTGCCCAGGCTGGTCTTTACTCATTTTAGAGAAGGAAAATGACAAAAATTACTATTATACATGTTGGACTAACATACACTAATAGCACAACGTAAAATAATCTCTGAAATTTTGTCAAGCTGTGATGTCAACTGGCCAAGCAGCTTCTCAGCGTGTCCAGATTGTAAGTACCAATTAATTTGTATCTCCTTTTGAGGCCCTAATAATGTACCAACACCCAATTTTCGAAGTGCACTCAACATGGGCATTCCATTCTTCCAAAGCCAGACATGTTCTTCAGGAAATAGATCGTTCTATATTGCAAAAATAATCAGAAACAAAAAGTCAGAAATCAAATATTCAAAAGAATCAGCAATCATATACAATTCTTCTATTGAAAATATAACACCTTCCTATGAAGTTCAGGACCAATGAGATAGGAAGGATGACATACCAACAGACAAAGCAAACTGCATGTTTCCTTTGGACCCATTGCCAGCAAAGAAGTAGCATGAAGACTATCGAGAAGGAAATGGAAAAGGCCAGGAATCCAACCGAACAATGGCCAACAGGCAAGTGCAGACACAAGAAGATGGCAAACCGCTTCCAAACCAAGTGCCAAATCAGGGTAAGGACATGATAAATCTGCCGCACAGGCAGCAAACTTGGGGCTGAAAATAAAGGAAAGCAATCAATCATTTCAGAAAATATAACCCCTGCCATCCAAATGTGCAAATAAAATGTATGCTTCAAATACCTCACTTCTCGATGCAATTGCAAAATTGAATTCAATAGTTTTGTATTTCTGTGCAGCTCCTTGGCGTCCTACAAATGGGAGGTTAAGTGAATCATTTCTACCAGAAAACAGCTGGTAAAATATCTTGGAAAGAAAGTAACCAATAAAGTCGAAGGGATTTAGTACTATAAAACAAATATAGATTAGCCATAGATAGAGAGGCTGTCTGCAAGAGAGATTATGCCTCGAAAGAATTTAAAACAACGCATGAGCATGAAGAACATGTCCTCATAAATTCTTCGGAATAAACACTGAAAGGTTACCTCTCCGACTGATATATCAATGCAACAATGTTTCTCTCATAAGATAGGCATGATACAAGATCAAAGACCAGATTAAAAAGGTCAGTGCACGAAAAAAAAAAAAAGAACAAATGCAGTCAGGGGCAGAGCCACCCTTGGGCTAGGGTGGGCACATGCCCCCCCTCAATTTTTTTTTGTGCTTCATATTAAGTATGTATTTTTTGAAATAAAATTAAGACATATTTAATTGTGTCCACCCTAATATTGTGTTTTGGTGATATTGATTTGAATAGACCCTTACCTAAATGATTATTAACTTTTTAAACAATATTATTGAAACTTAATTTAAGGACCTAATACATTACGATATTAAGTATAATAGTGAGTCTTAATATTTAATAAACTCTACTATCTATCCAATGGTCACAAACCATTGGGTCTCCATAAATTAAATCTCAAATTAGGTACAACTAATATAATTGTTAACTTTTAGACATGTCCAAATATCTTTTGAATATATTGATGTTATTTTATAATTTTTTTTAAATTGTAGGGTTATTTCGTTATTCTATAAAATATGTGTCGTTATGTAGTAAACTATAGGATCATAAATGCAAGATTGTTACCCCGATTATATATATAAAAAAAATTTTGTTGATAAAATTAATTTGTAACTCTTTCAAATAATAAAAACATATCAGGGTCAATTGTAAGTAATAATAATTAGTTTCTCGATAAAAAGTTTTAATTATTATTTTTTTGTTTATGAGTATATCGATTTTTAATCTTCTATGTTTAAAAAGTATTAAATATAAATTTATGAACTTTTACGGTCTATTAAAAAAAATTAAAATATGTTAGTGTGCCCACCCAAAAAAAAAATTCTGGCTCCGCCCCTGAATGCAGTTCAAGCATCGTATATATCATATAGGCTAAGCCAAATACTCCAACGCAATTCACGTACACTACATTGGATTGCCCAATTATTCATCTTGAACAGTAATAAGGTGAATTGCTTCAATTTTGACAAAGAGACACTGTATCATTCAAACATCTCATTACAAATATCACAAAAACATAGAAGGATCTGCATCACATATAGCAATTCACAAAACTCCCAACTTGTCATTCTCTTCACATGCTATTTAGGCAGTCTTCCCTGGCTAAACAGAGAATAAATGACGTTCGACATTTGACCTATCAATATCACCACAAAAAAGTTTGGTGTCTTTTGCCCTGTGCCATAATAATGGCAAGTTTGATAGGGTGCAAAGTTGGCTCTCATCCAAAGATTATGACTAACGATTTTAACCAAGCCTGTTAGCAAGGCCCACTGTTTCAATGTTGGAAGTGAGCTTCAAAACGCAAATACGCATATTGGATTTTAGCTCACTTGTTCATGGATCAACAGAATTTTGATAACCATCCACAACCAGATTGTTATACAATTCTTACACCCAAAAAAAATGGAAGGTCAAAACAAATTTTATCCATATTGGCCAACAAACAATACTTTTTATGACAGACAATGTGCCGATCTAAACTGAAACATGAAAGTTTGAAAATTTGAGAGAATCAATTAAATTGATGAACCAACTAGGCTCTGCTCCTTGCCACCTCTTATCCATGCATGGCAAAGTAATATTTCCACAGACTCTTAGTATCACATGCTAACAACCAAAAATATCAGAATATACCAAACCCCTTTAGACCCTTAGTTTAACTTGGTTGGGGCAAAATTTCAGCATGCCTTCCACCGAATATAAAACCCTTTATAGCTGATAATATGAGGGCCAACAATCTTGTTGGGTGAAGCGGGTTCGTGACGCGTCTAAGTGGGTTCATGTCAAAAACAGCTCAACTCATACACTGCCCATTTATCAAACGAGTTCCAACACGAACACGACTCATTTATTTGGCAAGTCACACGAGTCAAGTTGTGTAAACCGTTTAACAGATGGGTCATATCGGATTGAATTCATGTTGACACATTTATTCTTTTCATACCCGATAAACGAACAAAATAATCATAATAATCTTTCAAGTAATTTCAACTCAAGAAACCAACAAAATAATCCCTAAGATTCCAAAATTTTGCATAAAACATACTATTTCATGCAAACCTTCATTCAAATCAGAAAAATCTATTCACTTTACCCATGCCAATACAAAATATCACAATCACATCCACCAAACTCCTCAAAAATTCATATTATATTTTCCCTACATAATCACATAAGCCAAATAGCAAAAAATAGAAAATAAATTGAAGAGAAAAACTGGCATAAGTCGGTCTTCGACATCGTCAAGCCCTTCCAAGCTTAATCCAAGCAACAAATACTTATACATTAGTTTCGCAACTCACCAAACCACCACTACTGGCAAAAACCAACAACAATAGTAACAGATGAGAGATTTAACAGAAGAGAGTGAGAGATCCGAGAAAGGGGGAAATATCTAAGAGGCATGAGGGTGAACGGTAGTAGAGACGGAGAGATGACATTGATAGATCTGAGAGAGTCAAAATTGAGATAGATTTGTGTGACGGGGAGAGAGAGAGAGAGAGAGAGAGTTGAGTTAGACAGCAATCTAAGGAACAGAGAAATCTGGAGGTGAAAGGCATGAGAGAAGAGGAAAAGATTGAGTGAAAAATAGGCAGGTTTTTGTTTTTATAACAAGTTTAAAGGGTGGTAAATGGACCGATTCGTTTAGTAAACGCGTTTGGCGGGTCCAACGGTTTATCACCCGAAACCCGCTAAGCTTTAATCCAAACCCGCAAATTTCATGTCGATTCGTGCCAGATTCGCAGGTTATGTGAGCAATTGTCGGGCCTAATATCCACTCATGCTTCCGCTTAACCAATGAAATGATGAGGGGAGGTGACAAATAAATCAACAAGAGACAATTAGCATGCAAGTATATTGTATGAGGCAACCTAAATTTCATACACTTATACTTTCCAAAAAAAAAATCATACACTTCCAAGTTTTCCCTTTCATTACCACCAAGTGACCAGCAACGTTTTGTAATGATAAGAAAAGAATGATGATTACACCATTTGATGGTCGTCTTCGATATATTAGGTAAAATAACACAAACGAATGATACCATCTAAATTGTATGGCTTTTTTCCTCCTTCCACAATTACTTCAATTTTTGCACCAATACTTATTCGATATAAGTGACTGGTCAGACCACGATTAAATTAAGAATATTTTATCTAGCTTTTCTAGATTATGCAGAACCATTAAAATTGATTCTTCACCCTCTTATCCAAACAAGAAGTTAAATATATTGATTCATGCATTCATTATCCAATCGAAAAAAAGCAACTGGAATACACAATGCCAAATTAGTCATCTTCCAATAGAGTTATAAAGTAAAACCTGTAATCTCTGCAACAGATTAATCAGCAGTACCAAAGAAGGCACCAAAAGATCAACAAGGCTTTGCTCGCGATTTCGTTCCAGCAGCAAATCTGAAGTCGAATTGCATTCAGTACCCTCATCAACAAGGTAATCTGCTTAAGACAACAAATCAAATCACAAGGTTCGGAGATTAGAAAGGAAAAAAAATTTAGTCAATGAACAGGAATTCCTTCAGTACAAACCAAAATAATAAAAAGACTATACTGTAACAAGGCATATCACTGAGAGAAAGATGGGAATATCGTAATGTAAGATCAATCCCAGAAAGAATAAATATAAAACTCAACAAATGATACCAAAATCACATTATATATCTGGAAACGAAATCTTTCAACCCATATAACAGTTAAAAAGGAATTACATTCACATAATCTGAATGCTTCTTTACCACAAAAGACATAATCCAACTTTACTTAGTATGGCCCAAAAAAAACTAACCATAAATCACAAATTCAAGGATATCATTTTGATTAAGCTATGTTGCTGATGAATCAACATAGTTTCAAAAGTTTAAAGCTTTATTGGGTTAAACTGGCCAAACGAGAAAGAGGTGACAAATACTAAGGATCATCGTGCTACAAAAGATGGAACACCATAATCAATGCGTGGAGCTTGAAATTTGATCACTAAATTCGCTACATTCTCCCATATAATATTGACTAAGATATTACTCCTTTCAAATAGACTCATGCGTGAATTAAGTACTTAAGCCTTTTATCTGCATTTGCAAACCAAAAGAGAGTTGCATTCCCAACGTGGCCTATTGATTAGGCATGTGCCAGGTTAGACCCATGCAAAGTATGTGGACAGCACAGATACAACTCATATGTGGATGCATCCATTCTCACTTTTATAGAGCAACATACAACATGTGTTACTGTGAGAACTTTAGTCGACCAATGCCTTAAGGAAATCAATAAAAAATATTCCCAGAATGTCCTGCAATCACAATAACATGTGTAAGAAGATTAAAATCCATAATGTTCTGGCATTTAACTGAAACGATCAGTTACTGAAAGTCCAGTTAGCATCCTTGAAGAAGCATCTTGATATTGGTCCTAGAGAGAGGGAAGGGATTCCATTCACAGCCTTTTACAATTGAACCCTCACAACCCCTGCACATTCATTTCCAGAAAATGTAAATGGGGGCCTTCCGTTGATGCAGTGGCCGAAAATTCTTTCCCAACAAAGAAACTCCAATTTTCACTTCAGGAAACAACATAGTGCCAACTATTGTCATTTGTCAGAAATTATAGGCAGACGAACATCTAGCAAACTAAGAATTGAAGAAACATAAATGGTGCCAACCCCATGGAACAGCCTTATCAACACATCTATTTGTGACTCTGTTCCACCATATGTGTTGACAATCAATCCATGCATTCTACAGGATAACAGCTACCTCAATATCAAAAACAAAACAGGCTCAATAGTTATTCAAATTTTCCCTTCCGTTATTGATACAATCTTTGGCAGATGCGTACTTGGCGTAAAATTTTAATTGATAAACAGTATGTGGAGCTTCAAAATATAATTAAGTCTGCTATATACATCAAGCAACTATAAAGGCAGCCATAAAAGAACCAATAATTTTCAAGTGAAACGGCCACTATTGCCACTATTTCACATAAGCAGCCCAAAACAAATACCACTTCATACTAACCATAATTGTTGGAGGACCTCTCAAGCATGAGCTTACAGTCAATTAGGACTGCATGGACTACCATCACTGCACCTTCATCATATAGAGCAGCAGCAACAGCCTTCACCAATTAAACAATAATCAGCTAGGAAGATCTCATATGTAGAACAAGCATGAAAAATAGCCAATCTCGTACCGAGTTTTCTGATATGAACGCCAAAATTCGAAATGCTGTAGTCATCTGAACCACAGAGGAGTCACGAAGGATAACGCCAGGAAAATCCTTCTCAGTGATTGGTTTACCAACTAAATTTTCAATAACATTACCATCAGAACTATTGGTAGAATCTCCAACATTCTCAAAATCCATCGCATCAGATGATAGAATACTTGTCAAGGCTATGTTAGCATCTCCTCCAGAAGCTAACACAGCAATATACCGTAGAAGACCAACAGCCCCATTTCTTTGGTAAACGACACTAGCATCCATCCATTCCAGGAGCCGTGTAGAAGAATCTTTTCTGTTGGACCCTGGGGAAGAGGAATGTAAAGCCCTATGAAGTTCTCTAGCATGCTCAATCCAAGAACCCAGGGAAGATGCCGTTGAATCCGTTACAATGATTTCAAGAATTTCAGCAGCCGAGTGAAATATTGCGAGATTCAGTGGCGAAGCCCCTGCAAAATAAGGATTTCCTCCAAATATTATAAATACTTTAAAGAAAGGAATGGCAAGCACTCATCCGCCCCCAAGCGATGTGTCAGCTCTCCAAAATAGGAGTAAGGCTACCTAACACTTACCTCGCCCTGACCCTGCAACTAGCAGGAGCATTGTGCAGGGTACACCTCTTTTAAGGATAAAGTAAATGACTGACCAAGAAAACCACAAACATACTTAGCCCCAAAAGTTAGTGAATTACCACTATTCAAGGGTACTGGATCCAGATCTTTAACTGAACATAATGCCGCCATCAAAACTGAAACAGCCTAAAGGGGGAAAATCATTACAACGAAAAACTGAAGAATGCAGTAACACACAATGATGAAGAAAAGATCAAAAATTGTAGTGATAAGAAATCACAAGTGCATACAAAAGAAAGTGAAAGTGATAAATATGTAAACAATTACTAAAGAGTACTTATATCAAGATTGTTTGTGTTATTCGAATCGTAGATGACATAGCGTCAGACTAATTGAAAATAAATCTAGCTTCTGCATGCCACAACAAAGATGGCTGATAACCACAAATTCATGATACCTCCGGAAAATGTCCCAGGGCCAACAAAGCCCTGCGTCCACAGTCAGACCTGCATATCTTACAAGCATTAGTTAAAACAATCAAAACTGCATATCTTATCTTTGTATCCCAACATCAAGCAAATAGGTTTAACTAGTCTCACCTGGAAAGACCACAAAGCTCCCACAACACCCATAGAATTTCTTCACTCTGTGGAGTTGATGTAATCAAACGATCTATAGCATTAACCTGAACCAAATGAATCAGATATTCCTATACTTAGCAACAAGACAGTAATGAATTGAAGAGAGGAAGAGGGGAGAGAATTCAAAAACCCAAAAAAAAAAAAACACATAACATAACATAACATAAATAGTTAAAACAAAGCAATTGTTGTCTACATTAACAAACTGAAACTGACCACTCTCAAATGTGTCTCAACAATTATTCCAACTTCACAAGGGCGACAAAAAAAACCCTTCGATATCAAGACAGACGCATAATGAAAAGGAATGGACTCCTCCTTTTTCAGATCTTCAGCACCCCTTAGGGCAAGAATTACTGTCGTGGAGAGTTCAGGATCGAGTAGAAGGAAAATCAAGCCTGAACAGACAGCATACAATATGAATAACAAAATAAAAACTTGAAGATTAAATAAATAGAGAAAGTGATATTCACTAAACCTGATCGACAATAGAGAAGTGAAAGAATTATGGCCTCAATATATGATGCAATATCAATAAACAAGTCCATAGCATGTCCCACATCAGATCGTAAGATAGAGGATGACAACAATGCAGCTGACAAAGGAAGGAAACCCCTTTCCTGTTACAAGGAAACAAAATGAGATAACTGTGCAGCAAAGAAAGCCCCAAAAGACAACAAACAAGAACTAGGGAAAACGCAATGACTTTTTGCTTCAAAAAGTAAAAACTCTGAATGGAGATCATTTAGTCAGATCTTCTCAAGAAATGAAGAAAATTTACTATCAACGGTACATAATATCATCGAACAAGTCTCCAGGAATCAATAGTTAATCTATGTTACAAAATCCTTTCTCTCAGTCCATGCATATGACCACAGAGCTGCTTTAAAGTTGGGTGAATTATATCATAGCTACAGAGATCTCGATTCCTGGAAAGGTTAATCTAATGTTGCAAACTGTTTTCGAGCAGTCCATACAAATGAATTTCAGCAGAGGTGCGTTAAAGGTGGGTGAGGTGTACGAGACACGGGTATGACATGTTTACATGATGGGATCTCGGACGTATATTTCCTTAATCATTTTTAATTCCAAAAAAGGGTACACTCGCTTTGATCAAAGATACTCCATCAAACCTACCTATTTACTCAATGTCCCTTATCCAAATGCCGGTTCCTATTGAAGAGACTTCATAAGCTTACGAAGGATTTCATGGAGGATGGTTTTACTCAATCCCTTTTAGGAAATGGTTATGGCAGTTCGGGATGGAAAATCATGGCATTACAAGATCAGTCGTTGAAAAAAAAAGGATGTCAGATGAAGTTAACATGTCTTATGGGGTAGGATCAAGGATCAAAATTTCATTCTGGTGCATGTGGAAGTTCCCCTTGTATCTACATAGATCTCTGGGCTGTGCTTTGTTTTTGTGTCATTTTGTGCACAGGGGCTGCAACCCCTTCAGTATAATTTAGCAATGTATATCCGCTTATCAAAAATCATGTATAAACATCTATAAAGTTCAAGAGAATCGAGGTCAGTCAATACTGATGCTTTGCTCGCCTAGGCACTCAGGAAAAGTAAGCTGCAAATAAGGTATCCTGGTGTCTCAGGACAACCCTGACAAGAACTAACTCATGCATCACTTCCTTCATCCAACAAAGTCCCCAACTTAAAACAAAAAGGAGTCTTCTTTTGCAATTAGTACAAATGAAAGAGAGCCCCGTTTGAATCCGTTCATCTCTAGGATTTGCAAATCTCAAACAGATTCGAAGAAAAAGAAGAGGAGAAGATAACAGTAAGAAGTCACACAAGGGCAAGATTGTAGATTCTACTTCCTCAAGAGTTTCTTAAAACATTGTGAACATATTTTTTCGCACCCATTAAATGTGATTCTTGACATTCCATTCAAAAAACACCGTAGAGATGCTGACGGTTGTTAATGTATAACGCTGACAGAACTGGTTAGGGTTTGTCAGATGAATATGATGATATTAGGAGATATTCATACCACAGTATACCTTGAGTAGTAGTAGCAAGTATGGATCAACATCCCAATTGGACATGCAACAATTGGACGAAGTAATCAAGCTACTTGTTGCTTTATATGACAATAGACCTTCGGATTCACCAAGAATCAATGATCTGCTTGCACAGGCCGCTGGGGAAGGATCTTCAATTGGACCACGCGAATTTATTAATTTCTGCAGCGATACTTGTCAAAAAACATGAATTAAGAAACAATAGCGTATCATTAAATGAACAATTGAAATAAAATGGAAATGATCAGAAACGATGTCTCATACAAGATCAAACAAATAAAAAGAAGAAAAAAAGGTGATAAAAAAAGCTTCAACAAACCAAAAGCTTTTTCAGTTGAACTTTAGCACTGTTAAGCATGTCCAAAGTGGCATTGGTAACCGGTTCAACAGCAGACACACCTCCCAATAAAGATAATACCGCACACTGCCAGAAAAGGAAAGGCAACTAAGTTAACATATGAGTTTAACATACAGAAGAACACTCTCTCTGAACACCCACGCCAATCCTTTTCTCTTCTCAACCAGATGCATTACCTCATATCTGGAAGCAACTTCATAAAAACGCATGCGATGAAGTATATAAGTTGCAAGTGAAGCAACATCATGACGCTGCTTTTGTAACAACAATTTCAACAATTGATTATAACCTTCACTGACACCAGAAGGTACATTTTCATCTTCGCGAGGCCACCAACCTAGGAATCCTTCACAGCCTATCGAATGGCGAGTTGCCTGCTCAACAACTCCAAGTAACATTAATGTAACAGCAGTAGAATTCTGTGTTCCATGACAAAAAACATATCCAAGCTGCTCCATGCCACCACTGTTGACAAAGTGAAAGCAGCTCTCTCTACCATTGCACAGCAAAAGAACTACACTCAACCACAGAATGACATTCTTACTCTGAAAAGCAAAATAAAACATTAGTAATTGTTACAAATAAGGTATACATACACACACCCATATATATATATGTAGATAGAGAGAAAGACAAACAGAGAGAAAATAAAGAAAATTTTTACTTCTCTACTACAGCTAGCAAGGCTATGCAACATCTGCCTAAGTACACAGACGAGGAGTGAGAGTAGATAGAGATAGCAAAAATGAAACAAAACTCTTACATCTCTGCACAGTTAGCGAAGACATACAAGCATCTGCCTAAGAACATAAACAAGAAGAGAGAATTTATAATCACCTGAGAGAGCTGAGAATGCCCGACAATGACAGAATTACTACTAAAATGGAAGTGTTGGCTTAAAATATCTATCAACTGTTTGGAAGTAGCCAAATCTGTCTCAGATTCAAGATACAGGCTCTCTACAAAGAATTCAGCAGAAGGATTTCCCGATTCCTGCTGAAGGCTCTTATAGACAACAAGAAGCTCCTTTCTGGCCTCGGTAAGAGCACAATGAGACTCTCCACAGTTGTTCGATCTACCTTCCTCAAATTGTTTCTGACCGATAGCTGCGCATTCCAAGCTATGTGTGGCATAAGCAGTGGCTGCTGACACAACAGAACTAGCAACTGTATTGACTGTGTTCCCAAGGTTTGGCAGCTCCAAAATCTTCAATGTTAGCTGTAAGAACTGCTTAACCTCAACAGGAATATCTGGTGCAACAACTTTTAGAGATACCGCATTCAGCGGAAATATGGATTCTTCAATTGTAAGATTAATTGGATGTAGTGCAGGTGGGAGGTCTTCAAGGTCTCCCTCAATAGCGGTAACACTATTAGTCAAAGAGCTATCCAGATCAACTTCAATGTTGAACTGCCCCAGATCCTCAGCTGTGTTTCCATAAATGACCAAGCTGAGGCTACGGTAGCTACCCCTTACAACCATATGAGTAGTTACTACAGCCTGCAACAAATTAAGTGTATTTCTCAACAAACTTCCCGTATATGACACAGATTTTCCAACAAAAAATATGACAAGAAGCAGTTGAGGGAAAACGAGGGGAGAAGCATAACATTGGACAAAATGAACGACAAAAGTAAGCAACAAACACCTCACCAAATAATTTAAATTCCAACCAAAGTAATGAGCTGCAAGGGATAACCAGCGGGAGAAAATGTCTTACAAGTCCAGGTCAGTACTTTTAACCTCTACCACTAAAGATGTACCACAACTGTGATTATGGAAAAGGTGGACACAAGAGAATTGCCTATATGAGGGAGGGAGTCCTCAATGCATCAATCCCTGACATTTCCAGCCCTGAGAATTGCCTATACGAGGGAGGGAGACCTCAATGCATCTATACCTGGTATTTCCAGCCCCTCAACAACTTGAGTCAAAGGTTAAACAACGATTGACATACCATCAGAACAAGAACTGGAATCTTTTTGAGTTTTTACATATGAGGTAAGTCCTTCTGTATTAATCAATATATTTCTCAGGTAAGAGCTCTGAAACACATTTTCCTTACTCAATTCCACATGTATAACTGACCCACTGAAGCAAGGTTTAAAACAAATACAAATAAGAAGATGAAAATAATGAAATTGCAAACAGGACGACAATAATATGACAGTATGATGAAGGTAGAATGGGAAATGAGAACCAACTTCTTATAAAGACATCCAATCACATGGATGTGTCACCCCGAAAAAATGGTACTGGCAAGTTTTTTAGAAAGTGACTTTGGTACTAGCAACTGAAAAGAAATATAAAAAACTTATTAATGCTTACTTCAACTTCAAGCACATTCGATGAAGAATGAGAATACAAAAAAGGCTGGCATAGCCGCCTAAACCTTGTTTCCCCTTCACATTGGACAAAAACCTCCAAAGCAAACGAAGGAGGTGAAGTAGCCCTGCACAGGGTGCAAAACAAAGTAAGACAACCAACCCAGAAAAAGAATCAAACAACAATAAAAAATTTAAAAAAGACCATTAGAGAGGAGATCGGCAATATTAGCAGTTATCGACCATGATTCACCATGAGGCAAACTTCAGTGATCTAACATAATGGAGCATGCCTAAAGGAGATCATAAGTTAATTTTGAGAACCCGAAACATGATTGACATTTTCTAACAGCTCACAAAAAGATACAAGTTATCCACATATACAAAACAGACTCAGTAATTTCAATCCCGTAGAACAACTACATATGAACAGTTCTTTGTGACATTTAAGGCAACATAGATTTGAAAGTTTTCAGAGGCATATAATACATGTAAGTATTTGAAGCTGATATCCTTTCTACCATATGATTAATGAGCTATCAACAATAATGGAAAAAATCTTGAGATCAAGAGTAATGGGAATGAACTATGGCATAGCCAGATAGAAGTTAATTTACTACTTTCCATCATTTAGGCTTCAATTTCTATGTAATTTATGCATATTCTTTTGTCTTGCATCATAGTGGATTGGAGAACATCTTGTTGTTTTTCCCATTGATAAGCATGTCGCTTGGACTTTCTGTCCACCATTGTGATTTTTTTCATAATCTTTTCTTCCTTAATAAGATTTTGTTTCTTATCTACAAAAATACATCCACTAGTACGGTCCAGAGAAAGGCAAAACACAATTCACGCAATCAATTACAAGTAGATTTGTTGAGTTGGATTGAATTCCTACACTAGAGTTAGAATTCTTACAAATGAACTTTTTAGTGGGATTGAAATGGTGTTCAACCACCATGCACGTTAATTTGGAAACTAGCTGCCGCAACCGTGCATTTTATATTTTAATCCCATTTTATAGTCTCCACATATCTCAATATTTTCGAGAATTTAGGGAAGTTAGGACGTTGTAGATGTCCGAGACGGACACGACTTCTTCTAAGGCTAGAAGACCACGGGAAGACAGGACCAGAGCATGTCGCAAAAGCAGCACACTGGGTGAGCGTGCTTCGACCGTGTCTCTAGGGCATGGTTGAATGGAAAGCCTAGAAGGCCCCTCCCAACAAATATATCCGCTATAATAATATAGATAAGTAATAAGTATCCCACAATCTCTGTCAATTGGAGGCTTAATCGTCTGCCAAAAGCTTAGGAATACAAATTAGTGCTCAAATTTAAAAAATATATATATAAATAAAGGTCATCTAGACATATATTCACAGGGTTAGCTTACCACAAAAACGTTAATCTGTAAGACATCTATGAAGTTTACTAAAAATTTCATAACTGAAGAATTCCAAAAGACAGGAGGGATGAGCTCTGTCTGGGTGATTTTGATGCCTTGAAGAGTTCCAAATGGAATCTCTATGGTGATTTTCTAACACTTTTTGAAAGTAGTTAAAGGAAGATGTTATGCCTGTTATGCATTATTTTCATATGACATCTGAGTTTAAGAGGAGCATGGCCACTCCACTCATTGCTCCAATTTTCGAACAAGTGAATGTGCTAGATTTCAAAGATGCTGGATCGATCATCTTGGTGGGAAATGTCTAGAAAGTGAAGGGTGAAGTCCTCCCTGGTAGATCAAAAAAGGTGATTGACACTGTCTTGTTGGATTCTAGTATGCTAGTTGATGAAAGACAGATCTTGCATGAGGTAGCAATAGCTAATGAATCTATAGATGCTAAACAATATGTCAAAATCATGGGGCTTTCACTGCCTCACATGACTTGCCAATAAATAACCTCTTTTAAAACAGGCAGAATTGACACCATTATCAAATTAAAATCTAGGGTAACAGTGCATCAATTACATGATAGGAATATATCAAATGATATTTTCTTTCATAAATTGCATCGAGTAACATTTTCCCACGTACAACCAAGATAAGAGATTAACAGTCAATAAACCATAGAAAAATCTCAAATATTATTGTAAAAGACATAAGCACCGCTACCCCATGACTGTCACTGCTGGAGAGGCTGATGAAGCATTCTGTTCAAGGAACTCACAAGCAGTGATGACAACAGGTTCAGCAAATATCACCTGGAAAGAAAAATAAGGTGCTAATGGCATTAAACTACCAAAAATGCATATTAAAACAACTAAAGAAGTAATGAAACTACTCCAAAAACAAAACAACATTGATTATCCCAGTAATACAAACATAATTTGCAGTTTGAAATTAGTAAATATATTTAAATAGACAGGTTAGGATAAATGTAATTAGATTGTGCGAAAAGCAAAAATAATAAAGCTGTATGTTGTGGGTGATTTGGATGGAGAGAAATTCTAGAATCTTTGAGGATAAGTGCGAGGTGGAAGAGGGTTTATGGAACCGCATCCATTTCCTTGCTTCTTTTTGGGCATTAGTCTCCAAGGAGTTTGACAACATTGCTCTCTTTGGCATGTTGGGAAGTTGGCAAGCTGTTTGTGTCTGATTGTTTTGACTGTTGTGATTTAGGCTTGATGCCTTAGCCGGGACTGTTTTGTTTTGTTTAGTTTAAGGTTTGGACTACTTGTCCACCCTTAATCTTTCTCTTGTAATACCCTATTGTTATTTTTAATAAAATTTTGTTGCTTATCGACAAAAATAAATAAATAAATAAAGCCATATGTTGTCATCCCCAAAACATGGCAAGGAAAACTGTCCAAAAAATGCCAACTTTCTTAATATGCATATATTCCAACCAGAACTAGGTTCCATAATTTCCTTGCTTCTTACCAAAGCCAGGCCATACATTACGCCAGACTAGGGTTTAAGTTCCCTGGAAGACTCAAACACCATCTCCTCACTTCTAAATTGCAAAGCCCAAACTAGTGCCCCACTTGACAACACAAAAAGGTAATTAGATTGAAAATATCACACAAAATAGCCAAAGAAGTTGTGCAGAGAATAGGACTGACAGACTTGCTACATTCAAGTCAAATAAGTTGTGCAGAGAATAGAACTGACAGAGTAGCAACACTCAAGACAAGGAAGTGTGATGCAAGGCAAATGCCGAACTACAACTGATCATGTAAGCAACAACGAAAACAAAATTTTGACGTAAAAGTAATAAACAAATAATAAAAGAGGGGAAGTTGCACCACTTGCAATGTATGCCTGGTAATAGACATACTCATTCTTAATACAGATGCTACATATAATAAACACTTAACAAAAGACAAAGCATATGGATCAATTGCCAATTCAAAGTCTGTAAAGCACACACGTTAAAAGCTTAACAGAAATTCAACTTATTTATCAAACTTCAAAACCTAAAGGAAAATTTATAATGCAAAGTAACTCAAACAACGTAACCCGAAAAACTTCGGTTTTTCTTCTACAATGGGCAATTAGCACTGAATTCTATTCATTCAAAAGTCTGATGAAATTCCCAAACATTTGCGAATATAAAAGAAAAACAAATCAAATAATATCGAGAATTACTACCATCACATCGATTTCATTATTCCCCTGACATTATTTTCACCGACTAAACTGACAACTTTCCAAACCAACACTCACAATCCAAAAGCAATATTAACTGGAGTTTAGAAACCAATTAATTGCACATAAAATTTTCAAAAATAAAAAACAAAAATAACTTTCAGGTAAAATTTGAGCGTACCTCGTCCACATACTCGTCGAGTTGGGGGTGAACGAAGTTCTGAGCGAACAACACACAAGGCTCTGGACGACCCATTTTTGTGATCTCTTTCTCTCTTTCTCTCTCTGCACACACGGGAAGAAAGAGAGAGAGAGAGAGAGAGAGAGAGAGAGAGAGAGAGAGAGATAGAAGATCGAATTTACTTTCTCTGTGAATTGAATCTGTTGTGTTTTAGGGTTTTACATAGCAGAGGAAGGGGATGATGCAGAAGCCTAGATGGAGAAATCTGATTAAACCCAGAATCTAGTTTGAATTATAAATATGAGGAGAAGAAAGCGGTGCGGGTCGCCACCCACATATGTGGAGCCCCAGTCCGAGTTTTTCTTTTCTTTTCTTTTCTTTTATTTTATTCTGTCCTGTTCAGTTTATAATCCTTATTTTTTTAAAAAATAAACTTTAAATTTTGCCTCATATTTTAAAATAATCCCAGAACTTCTCATTAGTCTCTCAAGTATCAATTTCGTACGGGTAAAGCATTTTTGTCCATTTAACTCATCTGAACAAAGAGAAGAGCAATGCTACAAAACTTAAATAAAACCCAAAAATTATAACTCAAATGTATATTATTTCTTAGATGAGTGGATCCCATTAATTTTTTCAGTGGAACCCACTTATCCCACACTCATCCAAAGGATAATATGCATTTGAATTTTAACTTTTGGGTTTTATTTAGATTATGCAGCATTTTCCTAAATGGAGATACATGACGTGGACGGTCACATGGCAAACATATGGGTTTGTCTCATTCTAATAGTTGAAATAGACAAAATGACTTTATTGATACGAAATTAATAGTTGAGAGACTAAATTAATACGATTAAAAATTCAAAAATTATTTTAAAATAAGAGGCAAAATTTAAGAACTAATTGTGATATTTATCTTTTTTATGAGTAATTTCTTTGTTCTTTCTAATTGCTTGAAAATGGAGAAAAAAATATCAAAGGTACTCTTTTACAAAGCTTTTTTAAATATTTTTTCTTTGAACTTTTTGAGTACTTTTTTAAAATAGTGTTTCTTCTTGCATATTTATTTTTTCATTTTTTTTTTTATTTTCCATCTTCTTCTAAATTTAAGTGGATGCATAATCATATACAAGTATATATAGAAATATGGATAGTTATATAATAAGATTAATGTATATTAATTTCATTATATTGTGATCAAATATAGTTATCCAAAATTCAAATTCATATTGGGCTCATATCCTAAAGTCGATCTACTTTCTCAATGCTGAATTTATGGAGGCGAAAAAAAGGTGCTAGGCCTTCTTGGATGTGGAATAGCCTACTGTTCAGAAGAGATCTTCTTTCTAAGGGAACTAGGTGGAAGGTATGCAAAGGAGATAATATCAAGAAGTGGGAAGACAGATGGATTCCCACATTACTACACCACTCTCTTATCTCATTTAAGAATCAAGATTGTGATCTAGTTTTGGTAATAGATGCTATCCATCAAAGTTCTAAGGAGTGGAACGAAACTCTTCTCAAACAGTTGGTCTCAGAGATTAAGGCCATCAAAGTCATCCCAAATTCCAAGGTTGCCGGGGAGGATAAAATCGTTTGGCATAATCATTCTCAGGGCATCTTCCCAGCTATGTTGGGGTATGCTCTAGCTCGAGCAGAAAAGCAGTCTCATCAGAAAATGTTGGACAGCACCTCCACCTCGTCTCACCCCAAATTATGGCGCACAATCTTGCAACTCAAAACCCCTCCTAAAGTGAAGCACTTTTGGTGGAGAGCATGCTCTAACGCACTTGCTACACAGGAAAATTTATTCAATAGAAAGTGTGGGTTTTCCTCCAAATGCAAAATCTGCACAGAGCATATAGAATCCACATAAGATATGTTGTTTGGCTGTCCAAGGACATATAGAGTATGATTTGGAATGGATCTCGGTCTCAGAATGAACGGGCATCAATTTATTTCACTAAAGCAGTGGACCTCCAATTTACTGGCCTCTAGCATTAACACTAGTCATGCAATTGAAATCCTCAGCAAAGTTGTTTAGGTGGGTTGGTCCATTTGGAAATCAAGAAATGAAGTTGTCTTCCAATCCATCAAGCCAAATCCTGTAGCGACATTGCTAAGGGCGCAATCTAAATGGGGAGAATTCAACTCATTGCAGCAGATGCACCAGGAAAATCCCAGCTACATATCAGAGGTCCCTCCCACTCACTCACTTTGGCAACGACGTCCCCAAAATCATGTCAAGTTTAACTGTGATGAAGCCTTTTTGGCCAACTCAAAGTAGGAAAGTTATGGTATTGTGCTCAGAAATGCTGCAGGGAAGTTGTTAGATGGTAAAACTAAATGCATCCCCGCAGTTTCAAGTCTCTACTCTGAAGCTGCTATTATTCCCAAAGTATGCCTTATGGCAGAGAGTTTGCAATTAACTGGCGCAAGTGTGGAAAGCGATAACCAGACAGTTATCCTACTCTGCACTGGAGAAGATGCACCCCCATGGAAAATAGTTGCATTTGTCGAAGATATCAAGGCCATTGCATGAGGGGTGATCCACCATTGAAAAAAAAATGGAGGAATGTGGATACCATAATTTTTTGGGTTGCCAAGCTTGTGGACCCCCTGCTGAGATCCAAAGTAGCAATTTTATTACAAATTATAGCAAGATCCTAATATATCTAAAATTTATTCGTACATGTCCAAATAATGTTCATAACATGTCTATAGTCGTTTAGGCATATATAGATTTATATTACAGTAATATGGTGGTCACCATAACACATATGTGAATGATGCTTAATATAAAGAGTAATGCTATTTGAATTCAGTGGAATCATTAGATCAACATCAAGTTTCAATATTTAATGGAGTCTACAGTCAATCTAAACGTCATAATGAATTAGGTCAGTAAATTATGTTAATAAATTAAGTTCAAATAACGTTTTTAATGGGGCCGGCCCTAGAACTAGGTCACTAGGTGGCTGCCTAGGGGCCCACATTTAAGGGCCCCAAAAATATTATTTTGATCCATGTAACTTAGGCCCAACTTACCTTTCTAGGCCTCATTGAAAGTTGAAAGTGCCTCTGGTTAACGCAAAGTCAGTAGAATTGATTATTTTCTTTTTCTCTCAAAAGACATGCTCTCTCTCTCTCTCTCATGTCATAACAATTTCTGACTTTTTGGAGTTTGAGAAGATGAATTTTGTTTCTTACCAAAATAAATGCTATTATAAAATAAAAACTGTGTATTTTTAGAATATTTTAATGGATCTTAACTGCTTCTCCTTTTTCTCTCATATTCTGACCATCTAGTTAAACTGTTCGTCCCTCGGGATCAATTTTCCTATTTGTTATCAATTTAGTTGTAAGTATAATGATCAAGTTAGGGTTCTGGGTTTTACCATTGTTTCAGTTTTTAGACTTAATTTTCTTAAGCAAAAGATCAAAAGAGGATATAAACTTTATGTTTGCATTGTTTATAAACTATGATAGTGTTAGATTCCCACCAAAATAAAATAAAAATCAATTATGATAGTGTCACATTTGCATTGTTTATAAACTTCATGTTTCAATTTAATTTGATCTCAGCAAATCAATTTTTATAAAATATTTTTAATTGACAAATTATTTTTTTTAATCTTAAGTATACCTGCTTGATACCATGAATCTGAAAAATATAAGAAAAAAGAGACAAGTAAATAATTGATTTGAACTTAAAAAAGAACACTTGATAAATTTATTTAGTGATAACTAAAATATATCTAGAAGTGCACATGATTATTTAAAAATTAGACGACCAAATCATGTAACAAAATTAGAAGAACAACTTAAAAATTTAATTCAAGAAATATTACTTTTGAAAATAAGCATAATATAGTACTTTTTTTAACTATATAATATTATATATACTACTACACTAAACACAACTAGGGCCATATTTTAAACTTTCGCCTAGAGCCTCTAATTAGGTTGGACTGCCCCTGGTTTCTAATATAAACATATATTATAGGTATAGGTTTTTTCAAAATGTTTGAGAATGGGCCAAGGGTTGCAGCAGAGACCAGGGGCGGCAGAGCCACATGGGGACCAGGGTGGTCACTTGTCCTCCCCCCACCCCAAAACACTTTTTTGGACCACTCTTGATGATTACCCATAAAATTATTTAATACACTATATTTGTCCACCTTAAATTTTTAAAAATTTTAATAATAGTTCTAGTCTTTTTTTTTTTTTTCAATAAATTAGTAGTCCATTAACCCTCTAAAATAAATATTTTATTTTTAAATTGAATAAATTAGCTGCAACTATCCTGATGTATTTGTATATTGACCAAAAGATAATATTTTTCTTTTATCTAAAACAATGTTCGTTATTTTTCAAATGATTTTTAGTTTTCATTTAACATTTTTTAGTAATAATAGAACCAAATAAAATAGCATTATATACAAAAGATAAAAGGTTGTAACCCAAAAATATTTGAAGTTATTTTGAATGGAGAATTTGTCTATAAGATCGATAACAATCTAAACTAAGTTTTGTAAATAAATGAAGAATAATTTTACTGCGAATTTGTGATTGTGTGCATTAATAGAAAATTAGTAAAAAAATAATTTAAATTTAATTAATATACAAAATTTTAGAGATTTTACAGAATGTTATATTTTATTGGAATATATAATTGGATTAAAATGTAGTAAAAAAATTATTTTGTATCTTTTTGTTCAGATTTTGTTTCGACTAAATAAAAATTGAATTTACTATTTTACAATAATTTTGTCTTGAGTCTTAATTTTTTTGTATCAACTAGTGAATTATTCCCGTGGCATTGAAGTTATGATTTTTTCTTATTGGGTTTATTTTATTTCTCATTCTTTTCTTCCTTTTGTTCTTTATTCCTTATTTCCCTTCAAGAAAATCATATCAGATATCCTACAATCCTCTAACCATGACAACTACCAACATGGTTAAATACAAGTAAAAATTTTATGTTGTTGTGGACGACGAGTACGAGTCTTTACACAGTGCTGCTGCTACTCTATTGTGACGTGTGCGTCACAAGTTCGAGACACGAAAATAAATTCTCTGTACGTGAAGATAAAGTTGCTTATATCTGACTTTCAAAGACCAGTCAGTGGTGATAGGATTGTGTCGTGGATTGTTTCGACTAAAGTGTATAAAAGAAATATGCCAGATGTATAAAAGACAGGAGGAATTCAGGTGAAGTAGACTGCGAAAACTTCTTAAGGTACAATCCCTTAGAGTGATACCAAACTCCATTTCCTCATGATTTGGCAGATTTGCAAACAACCCATGCATATAAATGTGAAAAACAAAGGTAGAGACTTACATCTTCCAAGCATAACTTTGTTGGAAAGGGAGCAATTTCTTTACCTTACTCAACTAGAATAGATAGAGTTAGAAAGTGAATATCGTGTCCTAAAGGGAAGCAGTTATATTATCTCCTAGCTACATTCCACTAGCTACGTAGAAAAACGTCGCCTCTTAGTGGGCAAAAATTTATGGATTACCGATGTTTATAAATAACTTGACAAATTTAACGAACACAACATCGTTTCACATTCACCCCCCCCACCATGTCACTTCTTCACACCGTCTCTCTCTCTCTCTCTCTCTCTCTCTCTCTCTCTCTCGCGATCTCTCAACTCCTTCGTCGTCACGATTCCCACTGGTTTGAAGACTCCATCGCCACCACCGCCCTGGTTGTTGAGAAGGCCGAGCTCATTTCGAAAATCGCCGAGAAGAAGATTAAGGTGCCATCATCGTTCTCACTGCTTAGGTTAGTTTATTTTTGTTCCATTTTGTCAAATAGAGTATTCTTGCTATGTTTTGACTAGATTTCTTCCTTTGGATATCCTATATGTTTGCTTTAATTAATCTCAGTTGGATTTACTCATGTTTGGATCTATCGAGTTCCTATTATTCAGTACATAATGGGGAATTTTCTAGAACTGTGAGGTAAATTTTCTAGAATTTATATAATACTCATTTATTTGATAGATAAAGCCCGTCCACTTCGTTAATTTTAGTGAAGATCTTGTTTGATTCGTCGAATTTTGTTAATTTTGGCGTTTTAGTTTGACCTAGGGTTTGTGATTTGGACATCTTTCTTGTATGGGCAATGAAGCCTTTGATCTACTGGATTGGTTTCTATTTAATAGGGATGATGACAGTCTCACATCTATTATTTTATTATGAATTTTCAAGTTTCCGGTGAATTGAGAATCTTTTTATCCACAAGATTCCCAATCTCACATAGTTATTTTGAAATTATGTGTTTTATAAGTTTTTCTTGTTACCGTTACTTAAATGAGATCTTTCTTGGCCGTTATTTTTCTGGTTGAAAGAAGTCCTGATTCTGATATGGGAATCAACCGTCCCAAGCTATTATGTGAATTGATCCAGTTTTTGTATGCCTCACATTTGTTAACAGTGTCTGCCCAATGTAATTGCTCCTATGGAGTCATATACTAGCAGTCATAGCTTTTGGACTTGATTTTTGATGTTTGTGCTCTTATTAGTTTTGTTGCTGTTCTAATTGCTTAGTATTGTTACTGATCATGTTGTACATCTTACAGTTAACTTAAAACAGACACTTTAGAATTCTGCTCTGGTATCTAGAAAGGAATTTGTTCTACCAATCATTTATATGGGGACTGATGTTGGGTTTAACCCAATGGTGAGTTCTAGAAGTTCTTATTGTCCTCTTGATCTCATGACCTTTGAGTTTAAAGTTTTTCTTTAGGGCCTTTTTACTATCTTCTAGTAGTGCCAATCCCCTGTAGTTTGTAGCCATATGGTTGAATGTGTGGCATGTAAGACAGTGAACCTTTTTGAACTGGACATAGCTAGGTAACTTAAATCTTGAAAATTGTGATGATATTTAGGTTTAAATCAATTACCAATATTGGGAAAAATCCGAAAAAGATGTAAAGTCAAGGCATGAAACACCAATGACATAATATGTAGGGTACGGATGAGGTGAGGACTTACCTAAAAGTAAACTCAAAATGAGGGTCTGAAGTTGTCATTTAAGTAAGTGGACATAATTTATTATAGCAGTTAGTGGACATCTGCTGGATTTGGTTTGTTTCTAAGAGGAGCAGTGTTTTGTTTACTTGCAGACTCGCTTGTGTACTTGCACTGGGAGGCTAGCCTCTAAATTTGGATTAAGCAGAAAAGGAGACCAACTACCAAAGCCACCGTGCAAGACTTGTGGTGGCAGACCATTCGTACATCGGAGAGGACCTGTAATCTGCAAGTATGCTCAGCACAGTGGGCATAGAACTTAAAAATTTTATCGATCCTGGCTTAAGTTGGAAGACGTTGACAAAAGGTAGGCGCTCTAGGAAACCGGCAGGAAGAAGCTTCAATGTTGGTGCAAAACTGGGCAACAAGAGTGCTAAAAGGGTGTGGGGATTTTCAGTTTCAGTCCACTTCTCTGTCCAGACTGGAATACTGATGAAGAAATGTTGCTTCTAGAGGTGTTTTAATTTTTGTCAATCCGTTCTTAATGTTTGATGTGGCTTGATTTGTGGATTGTATTACTAATGGACATCTGATTTGTATTCCATCATTTTCTTTTCTGATGAATTTTTTTTTTAGGGGATTGAAATGTATGGCATAGGGAACTGGCCAAAAATTGGTGATAACAACTTTGGAACCAGTGGAAGCTCTGCAAACAGCTTTGGAAGGCTCGCCTCCGAAGACTAAAGACAATTTGAAAACATGATCATAATTTTGTTGGTTTTTAGCTTGTAAGGAATGAAGGCCCTGTGGTGAGAATGTTGAGATTGGTTAGAATTTTCAAAAACAATCTCTGAGTGACATTTTACTTAGAGGTCTTGCTTTGGTGGTTTTTGGGCAGATTACACAAATACAAATCCATGATGTTGTTTTCATTATATAGGGAAGCAGGACAACACCTGATGAACTGCGTCCAAGATATTGATGTTGTTATATGGTAGCTGATTAGTGTGTAGAAGTTCTCCATCTCTCCTTCTACCACTAAATCAGCAGGGTACCAAAGTTTTAAGGAAGAAGACTGTTATACTACCTCTTCATGTCTTTGGACTAGGGGATTGAAGACTGGACAGATTGGTTGATTTTTTTTGGAGTGATAAAAGCCTTGAATTTTAGGTTTTTCATTGTTTTGATTCTTGAAAAATCAGCTTCTTGTAATACTTGATTTCAATAAAAAAAAAGGTACATGAAATTTGAAAATATTGAAAAATAAATTCTTTCAAATATGCGATAGGTTTCTTTGTTCATTTTAATGTATTAATTAGTAACGACAATAAGTTGTCAAAAAATCATGTTTCAAATGTTAGTGGTGATTTTAATTGTGGGTAAAATGTATATTTTTAGCCGCAATTAATTGTTGTCACTAAAAATCAGTTTTAATCGGACTTTTAGTGGTGATATAGTATAGTTTAGTGACAAAATTTAGTTTACTTGCTACAATAATTATGGCGGCTAAAAATTTCACATTTAGTGGCATTTTTCATGGTGCGGTTAAAAAATTTACTTTTAGTGGCAACAATTAAATGTTATAGCTAAATGATTTAGCCACACACATATTGCCGCGACCCAGTGGCAATAAAAAAATTGTCACTAAAGTATATAGTGACAATTTTTATACATTTAGCCGCAATAATTTTTGTGACTAAAAGGCAAATTTCTTGTAGTGTACTGTGATTAGATCTAATTAGTTCTGTTATGTCCTTGTTTTCTTCTTTCCTATTAGCTCTTACCATGAAAAGGATAAGCATTGTTGCATAGCTCTATGTGCATTTCAACTATGTCGCATCTTCTATTTGGCAGAGAAAAAATCATTAAGTTGAAAGCACCACAATTCAACATAGGATCACTACATATGACAGTTCAAAACTTCGTAGGTGACAACGAAGATTATGGCCTAACATATTTCAAACAATTCCTACAGCAAGGTCCCATCTTTGTTTTCATCAAACGTCTCCATCCCTAGGCAAGTGAGATGGTCGCCTAGCCCCCGCTTGCCTAGGGTTCTATTCGGGTATATCTCATAAAATTATATAATTGAATTTTAAAACACAAATGCTACTTGAACCTAATTTAATGACATAATTTATTGACCTAATCATTTAAATTAATTGAATTGACGGTGGGTCTTAGTATTTATTAGGACCCGCAACTAATCTAATTATTGATTTTAAAAACAAGGTAAAAATTTAAGATGTTACATGAAACAATCAAAAAAATTTTAAGAATATTTTCCTTTAAATCATAAAAATATGTACATTAAAAAAGAAAATAAAAAATTCGTATCATATTCTTGTATAAGAAATTACAAGAATTAACTATCTCATTTTATTTGAATTCCCAATAAGTCTAACCTATTTATTGAATTTTATTTTTTTAAAATTATAGTTTTTGAGTTAATTAATATAATCATTACATAATGTGTTTATTTTGTAAGTTGTTTTCTTACCTTAAATATACCTGCTAAAAAATATGAATTTAAAATTTTAAAAAATAAATAAATAAGTTATTTATCTAAAATAATTAAGGTCTCATCTAAAATTTTTGTCTAGGACCTCAATTATTATTGACCGGCCTTGTATAGCATGAGTATGTAGTGAAGAAGACACAATTTCCACGTATTCCTGGTTGCTTCGGCAATATCTAGGAATAAGATGGGGAAAACCACTTTTGTGTGGCATGTTGTATTCATCATCTTTCACTTACAAACAAACAGGAAAGAAATAATTTTTTTGTCCATTCTTCCATGGGTTTCATCGATCGTACAAAGAATTTGTGGACATCAAAATGCCCTCAGCCCAAAATTATCCAGTCTCTAACTTTTCACAAGTATCACTGAATTCCGAGTGAAAACCACGTATTTGCCTTCTGTCTTTAGTCTAGACTATCTACACAATGCATTTTGTTCCTCTCTTTATTTTATTTCATTTGGTTCACAGCTTTGCTAACCAAATCTCCTTCAACATTACTCGTTTCGATGAAGGAACAAGCAACATCAACTACAAGGGTGATGCAAAACAAATAGATGGAGTTATTGACCTAAATCGAGTTGATGCTTCTTACCGTGTTGGCGTGGCTACTTATGCAGAGCCTATACATTTATGGGACTCCTCATCGGGGATGCTTGCAAACTTCACTACCAATTTCTCATTCACAATATATTTTTCTCACCCTCACCATGGCACTGGTCTTGCTTTCTTCATTGCTCCTGTTGACTTTGAAATTCCTCCTAATTCAGATGATGGATACTATGGCCTGTTCAATGGCACATCAAATGACCCACCCCACAAGAAGATTGTGATGGTTGAATTCGATACCTATATCAACTCAGGATGGGATCCCCCCATGCAACATGTTGGGATCAACGATAATTCGATCGTTTCAGCTACCTATGCCAAATGGAGTGCAGTTGATCAAAAGACTGTTAATGTTCAAATTACGTACAGTGCTACTAGCAAAAACCTCAGTGTGCACTGGTCATACAATGAGAACTCATCTTTTATCAATGGTTCCTCACTTTATTACCATATAGATTTGAGGCACGCAGTCACTGAAAGGGTCAGAATAGGGTTTGCAGCATCTACAGCAACAGCCAAAGAACGGAACACCATTAATTCATGGCAGTTCAGTTCATCAAATCTGGATTTAAAGAAGCCGAAAGAGAAGACACATCGGAAAGTGATTGCTTTCATTTGTTCCTTGTCGATTGTTGGCATTGGGGTCGTTTGGTTTTTGTTGGTGAAGATAGCAGTAAAAGAAGTAGAAAATGGAACAGGAACATCCACAATGAAGAATGTTGAAAAAGGAAATTTTCCGAGAAAATTCTCATATCGAGAATTAGATAGAGCTACCAATAAATTTGCCAGTGATAGAAGGCTAGGACAAGGAGGTTCCGGGCAAGTCTACAAAGCAGCCTTGAGTGACTTGGACCGTATAGTTGCTGTCAAGAGGATTTATGTAGTCGACCCTGAAATGGCTGAAAGGTTTTTTACCAATGAAATGAAGATTATAAGCTGTCTAATACATAAAAACTTAGTGAGATTCATTGGCTGGTGCCATGAAAAAGGCAAGTTATTACTGGTCTACGATTACATGGAAAATGGAAGCCTTGATGATCATCTTTTTGGCAATAGAAGCTGTCTCTCATGGAACATCAGATACAACATAGCTATAGGATTGGCTTCAGCAGTACAGTATCTCCATGAGCAATCGGAGCTATGCGTTCTGCATAGAGATATTAAACCAGCAAATGTGTTGTTGGATAAAGAATTTTGCCCCAAGCTTGCTGATTTTGGGATCGCGAAGATGGTGGACCCTCGGGTGAGGGGTCAAACCACAGGTGTGGTGGGGACTTTTGGCTACTTGGCTCCAGAATATCTAAGTAGTGGAAAAGCCAGTAAAGAATCAGATATGTTTAGCTTTGGAGTAGTGGCTTTGGATATCGCTTGTGGGAGGAGGATTTACCAGGATGGGGATTTTTATGTGCCACTGGCAAGTTGGGTTTGGCTACTCTACCAGGCAGGAAATATTCTTGATGCAGCTGATAGTCGATTGAATACGAGCTTCGATGTGAATCAAATGGAATGCTTGATGATGGTGGGCTTGTGGTGCACACACCCAATTGACAAGGCTAGGCCTTCTGCTGGAGAAGTTATTCAGGCTCTTAAGTTTGGAGCACCAGTGCCAAAACTTCCTGAGAGGATGAATGATCAAATGTTTCAGTTTAGTTGAGACTCTGCCCCTTCTTCTTCATTAAAGCCAACCCTTTATATTGATTACGCCAAACATTGCTTTCATTATAGGCTCTTAGCAAAAACCCCTCTTTAGTTTTCATCTCATTTATCGTCTGATATCTTCAACATTATCTCAACTGTGTGTGTATATTCCTCTTCCCTTGAGAATGCAGGGATTGATTTCAATTAGCTCAAAGGTTAGAATCAGTTCAACACTACATTCCTTGCCGGGCCAGATCTTCAAAGAAGCTCATCTTTGGCTAGTGCTTCAATCTCAAGATCGATTCAATGACAGTTTCCTATAAGAAAATTAGAAATCTCAAGTTTTGAGCAGAGCTACACCCACTAGCAGTAAATGCAAGCGATGCATATTCTGGAACTGTAGAGAGTACCATCGGTTTTTTGTAGATTCTTCACAGTTTCAAAATGAAATGCTAATGGAAATTCAGTTCTTTCGCCGATGGTTTGAAGGCATGCCCCTCTGCGCTATGTTATGCCATTAGTAAAAAAACAATTATGGTAAAATCAAATTGAAGGGTTAATCGCACTTTTGAACCCTAAATTATGTATTTTTTATCAGTTTAGTTCTCATTATATCAATTTTGTCAATTTGGTCCTTAAAATATTCAATCCGTGTCACTTTAGTCCCCAATCAGACAACCCGTCAAATTTTTTAACGGAAGTGTCCAAGTGTTATTTTTTTAGACGGTATCACGTGCCTAACATATGATCATTATGTCAAAAATTTAACTATCCATCTATATACTTTCTCCGTTCCTAAATATCTGTCGTTTAAGGTTTTTACACAGGGATTAAGGAAGCTAATAAATAGCTCTAATATGAGTAAAAAATAATTGCACAAGACTAAAATACCCTTATTCAATACGTATTAGGAAGGAAAAGAATATGAAAGACACTTAGCCTACACCTAATCTAATGCATTGAAAAGTTAAGGGTAAATTTGGAAGAAAAAATATTAATTGTGCTTTGGTTTCATTAAACGACATATATTATGAAACAAAAAAAATTGTGTAAAACGACAGATATGTAGGAACGGAGGGAATAAGAACCAAAATTATACGAATTAAACTTTAGAGACCAAATTGATATAATAAAAACTAAACTGACAAAAAATACATACTTTAAAAATTAAAAGTGATATTAACCCTAAATTAAAAGACCACTAGTCAGATCATCAATTATCTTTCTCTGTGATTGAAAGCAAGTTTTTGGAGACGCACGCTATATTTCAAATGGTTATGTCTTGAATGTGATTTTCCAAGCTTAAGTTCAGCTTTTCCCACTATACCATACTTAACTTCCAACAACAGCTAGAGTGTAGTTTATTTTATACATGTTAAGAGTCTCATCATAAATATTTTGAGAATGTTACTAAGAGTAGAGCCTATTTTGGGTGGTATGAGTTTAATACCATTGAATTATCCTTGTAGCCTCAATTATTTGAGAATTTCTCCTTGTTCATAATCAACTGGGGTGCATTTAAAATAAATTTCATTATATTTTTTCCATTTGTATCATCTTTAACTATTTCATCCATCTTACATATAAGAGGAAAACCTTAATTATAAAAACTAGGAATTTCATAAACTTCATTCGTAATAATATGTTGCCTAAAACATCAAAATGAAAGACGATAAAGCGCTAGAGTAAGAATTGGACCCGAAAAAATAAAAAGGACTTTTCACATTTTGCACCTTGAAAGATTTCAAGTTTTCTACTTTGTATGTTCAAAGATTAAATTTTTTATATTACACTCTCAATGAATCAAAAGTGTTGTAATGTGTCCCTTATGTTAACTTTTGTTATTTTTTTCGTCAAAAGTCAACTTATTTACACGAATGAAAAAACTAATGGAAAGCTAATAGAAGGACCACATTGCAACTCTGTTGATACATTGAAGGTATAATGTGATAAATTTAATCTTTGAGGGTATAAAGTAAAAAACTTGAAATCTTTCAAGGTATAAATTGAAATTCACCCAAATAAAAAAGCCAAACTTGGTCTTATCTATATCAATATTACTTATAAATGTCAGTATCTGTGAAAAAATTTTAATTTTGAATTTTATCCCTAATTATTATTATAATACCAATTATACCCCCACATATCTTTATTAATATTATTCTTTTTCCTTCCATATCCTATTAGCCCATAAATTTCATTTGAATTAAAACTCTTCTTATGATAACATCTTTAATTATAATTGTAACTCTAAGAACTCCAATTATCTATAATTTTATTAAAATATAATTGAAAGATTAAATTTTACTATCAAATACATGTCATATATTTTTTGGTATGAAATAATATCATAATAGTAATACAAACAAAAGTGTTACAATCTAATCAATCCCTTTGTTAATAAAATATAATACATCTATAATATAATTATATGTACAAATACTCAAGAATGACAATTTTTAAACTCCACTATAAACAACAAAGGAAATGTCTAAAAGAGGTAGAGAAATACCTGAAAAATGACGGATTAGATATTTCAAGAAGAGTAGAATAGATCAATAATTAGATTTAGCAATAATTAAAATAAAAATAAATTATTTGACAAATAGTTTATTATTCATTTTAATTACAAATATAATTTATTTTTAATGAATAATTTATTATTTAAATATATTCACGTGTAACGCACGTCGTGTATTGCTAGTAATTTGAAGAAAGTCCTTATCATTAATTTTGTACATAGGATTGAAAATTATTTACTCAAAGTCATTATATTTATTGTTAGGTTTGCAAGTTGCAATAAAGTAACATTATATCATTTTACCAACAAAAAAAGAAGGGTTTTTCTTTCTACTGTCTTATCATTAGCCCTATAAATTTCATTTCTCTACTCTTACTTTGAGTATCTCAGGGAACAAGTAAATATGATTAGTCATAAGTTGCTATTAATTATGCTTATAAGTGTTATTGTGTTCAGTGGTGGTTTTGTTGACAATGCTAGTGGATGGGATCATGCTCATGCAACTTTTTATGGTGATATGAGTGGTCGGGATACCATGCGTAAGTTTTATTCTTGACTGTTATTAATACTCTACTATTTGGATGTTAAAATATGTTGTGTATCCAAATTTTTAGTAAATTTGTAATGCGCTTCAATCTCAATCCAGCGTGATGTTTCTATTTTTTTGTGGGTTCATCCAAATTCATTAAGATAAAAGTAGATGTGAAATAAAGATAACAAAAACGATGATCTAATGCTTGAAGGCCCATGTTTGCATTTTTTTTATTTTCTTTTTATTTAGAATTGATTCCCTGTATCTTAATTATAGAGGGAGCTTGTGGATATGGTGATTTAATAAGACAAGGATATGGACTCGAGACGACAGCGTTAAGCAGTACACTCTTTAATGATGGATCAACTTGTGGAGCTTGTTTTGAAATAAAGTGTATAGATTCCAAATGGTGTAAAACAGGCGTCGGATCAATTCAAGTGACGGCTACTAATTTTTGTCCTCCAAATTATACGAAGACGGTTGATATTTGGTGTAACCCACCCCAAAAACACTTCGATTTGTCCATGCCTATGTTTGTAAGAATAGCAGAATACCAAGCTGGAATTGTCCCTGTTGTGTATCAAAGAGTGATGTGCCACAAAAGAGGTGGGATTAAGTTTGAATTAAAAGGGAAGTCATCTTGGTTCCTTGTGTTAGTATACAACGTTGGAGGTGTTGGGCAAGTTGTTGATGTGAAAGTCAAAGGTTCAAGGACCAATTGGATACAAATGTCTCGTAATTGGGGCCAAAATTGGCAAACATTAGCAAATCTACAAGGACAAAGCTTATCATTCCAAGTTAAAACCAGTGATGGTAGAGTGGCACAATCCAATGATGTTGTGCCATCTAATTGGCGAATTGGTCAAACATATGAAGGACAAAACTTGTAGTCACTCCAATTATTGCAATTAAGATACAATTAAGTGTTATCTTATGTCTTATGTGATGTAGACCAAGAATTACTATTTTTCATATTTTATTTTTATTTTTATTTTTTATTATTTTGTTAGGATAATATTTTAATTAGGAATATTCTAGAGTTATTTGCTACTTAAATCATGTCAATTTTTCTAATTATATTAGACATGAGTTTTTTTTTCCTTTTGAAAACAATATTAGAATTAGGAATTTGTTTCTGTTTTAACAAATTAAAATAAAATGCATAAAATATAAATTAACACATATATTACATTTATATGCGATCAGTTTTGTCTCACCTAATCGATTCCGTGTACGAAAACTCGACAATGAGGGACGCGCAATAATTACAATTGTTGCGAAATGTGCAAACACTTCGGTCGTATGAATGAGAGAAGGCACGGTAGGTCAAGCCCTAGGGCCGGACCATTAAAATAGATGCCTAGAGCCCCAAAAATTTAGGACCCAATTTTAATTTTCAGCCCCTACATTAACTTCATGTTCTAAGACCTTTTTTAAATGAACCAAATTAAAGGAATAATGTATTTCAAAAATCTATGTAAAACCTTATAGAAAGTCTTAAAATGTAACAATATTTTTATAAGTCTATATAAAACATTATAGAAAGCTCCAAAATATAACAATGTATTCTAAAAGAGCATAGAAGTAATGAATTTTAATTTTAAAAGTAGCAAACTCTCTCAAACTCTTTTCACTTCCATTACCTCTCTTCAAGTCTTTCTCTCCCTCCCACTCTCATTGTCTTGCTCTGTCTCTTTGTCTTTATCTCTAGCTCTCTCCTTAAGACTCCAATTAATTTATTCATTTGGAAGATCTTAACTTAGCAATAGCACAAAATTTATTGTCTGATCCCGTCTAATCTCAAAACTACTAACACTTTGGAACTAAATCATATTACAACTCTATATAAAATGTCTAATAATCATATTTTTTTCATTATCTGCTCAAGGCCTCATATAAAATTCTCGATTTAGGCTCTAATTTATGTTGGGCCTTGGAGCATTTCTCAATACCTTCGAAACCTATTACTAAATGTCTATTTTATAGTTGAAAATTTGGGACTAAAGAATGGGTAGTTTCCCTTCGGCTCATCCCCAACTTTAATCAGAAAGAACGGGAATAGGTTGATTATATACTATCATGAAGAAGATATCAGATCATTGAATGATTTGATTAGCGACAAATAACTTGCCAACAACAAAGTTGACTAAGACTAATTGTTTTTTTTTTCGAATTTGAACTCTTATGTTTAAATCTTTTAACTGAAAATAGTGGTAGTTAAAATATTATTGTTTGTGTCTATCTAGAAATTGTAGTTTCAATATCAAAGGAGTGGTACACATTTTCAGGATGGCATTGGCAGCCATGTTTGAGAAGAGGGAACTGTTGTAGCTTCACCTATGGGAAAGAGGAAAAAAGGAGCATCACACTCCCATTCTCCATTCCAAGAAGTACTTGATGGTCTATATATTTTTAATATATGCTGAATGTTTATGTTGTGTGGCCCTCATTAAACTCCAGTTAGTGACCTGTTTGTTGTTTTTGTTTATTGCAAATTATCGAATGCTAAAAGGGTGCAGCAAAAAAAAAAAAAAAAACTAGGCATCGGTTGAAACCTGCGAAAAGACAGGTCAGAAAGGAACAGAAAATTGAGCAAAAGCATTAGAGTAAATTATACTTTACCCCCTGAACTATTACCATTGTTTTACTTTACACCCTTACTGTAAAATTTCTCATATTGTATCTTAAAATATCAATTTTGTTTCATATCACTCTAATTGATAACGACAAACTTGAAAAATTTTCCAACAAGGAAGGGAAACCCCAAAGAGCTTCCCGCCAAATGCCTAAGACCACTTTATTTTATCTCTTCTGCAACCAAATGATTGCTAAAAAGAAAAAGAAGGTCAGCCATAAGAAAAAAAAATTAAAGCTTAAGAAGGGCAAAGACATGAATATATGTTTTTTTTTTTTTTTTTGACTTGCACATGTGCAATAGGCAGTTGTTTATTGACATTACAGACCACTCACATGTGCATTTATGGTCAAAAAATTAACATTCATTTTCAATCAGAGTGATATGAAATAAAATTAATACTTTAGAGTGCAATATAATAAATTTAATAGTTGAGGGTACAAAATAAAATAAGGGTAATAGTTTAATGGGGTAAAATGTAATTTATCCAAAGCATTACCTTTGTGAGGTAAGAAAACAGATAGCGAGCTAACTATATTGCAAAAATCACCGATAAGTGTTATTTTTTCTCAAATAATTATTCATTCATATCAGATTTATCTTAAAATAATTAAATCTTGCTTTTGATAATTTATATTAAGAAGTTCTAAACTCCGTTAATGGTGTGTTTTATTCAAAATTTATCCACCATGAATTCACAAATTATATTTTTTATTTATAATTTTATTTATTAGAATTTGATTTTCGTATCTTAAATTAAAAACCAAGTAAGTGATACATTTAATTATCAAAACATACATCCGATCAATAAATACATAACATAAAATTCATAATATACAAAAATATTATTTATTTTATCTCTTAAGTACAATGTTGTAGTTTTGGATGCTTGAATTCTTTCTTTTTATAGGAAAAATTACTCTCAGATCCCTTGAGTTTGTCACTTAATCACTTACACCCCCTAACATTTAAAATATTACACACAAACCTCCTGATATTTGTACGCGTGTAATAATTGTTAATGTTCGTTAGTATATCTGTTAGTAAATTATGTCTAGACCCCTAAAATTTGAATCGTGTAATACTTAGACCCTTTTAAAATACTACACTTAATCCAAAAATACTCTAATTAAAGATAGAATATCAAATATTTTAAATTTTACAACCAAAATTCATGTTTATTATGTCGTTTATTGAAATAAAAATTCAATTTTTTCTTTAAAAAACATAATTAGTACTATTGATGCCAAAATTTGGCCGACCTCCACGTTAGTTTGTTGGGTTTCAATCACCTGGAAAAGAAGTCAAAAACCAGAGGGGAGCTCCAAGGGTCGACTATCCAATGTCTAAGTCAATAAGTGACTTAAATGTATGAACTGCATTTAGAAGTTAGGAGTAACATACCTGTAGCATCAATGAAGCTCTATTTATAAGAGTTCTGGTGGTTTGAATTGTATAGGGATAATAATTGAAGATCTAATCAATCATAGAAAGATAAGGATTAGGTCTTTATCTTTTTACGCTGATTTGATATTATCCGTGCGGTTAAATTTAGCTTATCCATGATATGTAGAATCCTATTCAAATTAGAACTCTTGACATGATGCGTTGGACTTGAATTAAATAGACTTTTCACCTTGAGTCAATTTTTTCATCATCAAGTAAGAACATATGAAATAAGTCTAATCAACATATTTGCATGTTCCATTGTATCATCCATTGCAATAAAATCTAAACAAAATCTCAAATTTTTGAGGAAAAAATAGTAATCAGTATAAATATATTAAAGAGCTCAATTCAACATTCATTTGCATATAATTATACTGTCTATTGGAATAAAACTAAAAAAACAAGCAAGGAGTCAGATTATAATGGACACAATATTTTCTATCTTTAATTGGGGTAATTTGGTTGTTTAATAGATTTCATTAATTTCCTTAACTAATAAAGGGTATAAGTGTTGCACGCCTACAAACTTCAAAAAGTTTAATTGTAATTTACTAATGAATATATGACAGGATCTAAGTATTAAACATGTACAAATTTCAGGGGGTCTGTGTGTAATATTTTAAATGTCAATGGGTCTAAGTAATTAATTGATAAACTTCAGAGGGTTTAGGTGTAATTTTCCCTTTTTTATGCCTTACAATAGTAATTATTTTAATTAGATGAAATTTTCTCAATGATTGTATCATAGATTAGTTTTTAGTTTTTTAAATTTATATTTATATGTCTTTATGGTTGAGATTTAATAGTTAGTTGAGTCAAGATTTAAATGTTTAAAAAATTTAAATATAAGAAAAGATAGAATTGTATAATTTATTATTGCTATAAATTTTTATTGTTAATTACATGTTTTGGGTGTTATGCACTAATTAGAAAAAAAATTAAGAAATTGTAGGACACTAATAACAACTATTATTGGTAAAAATATAGTTGTGGTGTTGATGGGAAGGATAAAATTGGAACAAAATATACTATTGACAGAGTTTAGGACTTCTTAGAAATAAATTATCAAAAATAAGACTTAATTGTCTTAAAATAAACGTGATAGGATTTAATGGTTCTTTTAGAGAAAAAATATGGCTTATTGATAATTTTTCCAAATATAAATTCAAGCAATATAGAAGCTTATGAAGTGCTCTAAATTCAAATTAGGGTTAAGGGCACCGGAGGTTTTCAAAGTATGAGATTTGTCTCATTTTTATCTCCAATATTTTAATTGCATCATTTTGGTCTCTAAAATATTGAATATATTTTTATATGGTCCCTTAAACAAACAACGTCCAGATTGCTAACGATTTTTTATCATAAATTTGTCACGTAATACCTAAATATGGATAAAAAATAATTTTAATAACTCTTAAACAAAATTTGGGTAGCTCTTGAAAAAAAAGTGTAATAAGAGTAACTTTTGACCAAAATTTGGATAGTTGATGATCAAAACTGTGTAATTGGGTAGTTATTTAACCAAAATTTGAGTAAAAATATGGTCAAGAGTTATCTGAATTACTTTTTTTGTCCATATTTAAATATCAGGTGATAAGTTTATGATAAAAGATCATTAGCAATCTGGACGATGTCTGCTTAAGGGACCATATAAAAACATATTCAATATTTTATAGACCAAAATGATATAATTGAAATATTAAAGACCAAAATAAAATAAATTTCATACTTTGAAGACACCCGATGCAATTAACCCTTCAAATTAATGGACATGTACTTGTAGAATGCTCTTTCATTTTGATAACACTTTGGATATACCAAACATATTTTTATCCATTAATGTTTCATTGGAATTTTTTATTGCCAGGGAAATGAGGAATATCATCTATTCAGTTGTTTTTTGGGGGGCAGTTTGATAATATTATTTAATGATTAAAATTGAATATTTTAAGCATTTAATGAATTAAATTTGTTTGATAAACTAAAATTCATACCACTTAATATTTTAAGCACTTCTTAAAAATAGACTAAAATTTTAAGTAGCAAACCACATACTTATCACTTAATATTGAAAATGTTAGGTGATATATGATAAAACTGAAAGTTGAATACTGAAAACTGAATGTTGAATTTTAAAATTTTCTAAGTGTTAATAGCATTTTTGGTCCCTAAAGTATGTATTTTTTGTCAATTTTGGTCTCTACATAGACGGACCGTTTAGTGACACAGATTAAATATTTTAGGGACCAACTTCACAAAATTAATACAATGAGAACTAAACTGATAAAAAATATATACTTTAAAGGCAAAAAATACTATTAATTTTAATTAAGAGACTCTTTGATATCTATTAAAATATAAATATTGAATTAAAATCAAACTCTTTGACAAAAACATCAAGCAATTGACAACAAAAAAGTATCTTCTTTTTTCCCAACCTGCCAAAAACTTGACGTTCTCTCAATCTTGTGCCCCATCGTTTGATATAAAAAATTTTCCATAAAAGATGATAAATACAGAGGAAAAACAACGAAGTGATAACTATTTAAGTATTGAAGCAAACCCTATGTTTGAATATTTTTGTTACTCCCATGGCCTAATACTTAAGAGAATAACCAACAAGATCACCAGCAACAGAATGATCCCATAACAAGTCCACTTCCTGGTATTCTTCTGATGCTTCCTCGCCACATCCAGCTGCCGGACACCGCCACGGACCAGGGAGTCGGCTCTCTTCACGTGACTCTCAATATCATCCAGTTCCTCACCCTGGCTCTGCACCAAAACCGCCATGTCAAGAAACACCTGGTGCAACTCCTTCAAGTTCTTCTCCATCTCTTTCACCCCATCATGTCTCTCTTGAATCTCCAGTATGGTGTCCATTATCTCTCCTCTCCCTTGTTGCTGTATTGCCTTCTGCAAGAAGGTCTCACTCTCGCCTGTTGATATTAACTTTTCCACAGTGGATTCATCTGCATTCTCACCGGTCACAGTGAAGTACCTGTTGGCGAAAATTTGGATAATTTATATCAGAATTATGAGTGTTGTGTAAGCTATCACGTTTCTCATATTACATCTTCGAATATGGTTATTAGTTATACATTACCCCAATAATTAACGTTCGTTAGAAATATGATGAAAAGTTGTTTTGTTTTGTTTTTCAAAATTATGTAACTTTGTTTCACTTTATCTTGATATATTGACATTTTTCATCAAAAAGATAACTAACATTTACGTTTTGGATAATGTAAATCAATGCAAGTAGTTGACTGAGCAATGTAAAAAATTCAATAGTTTAGTGAGTAAAGTGTCATAAATCTCATAGTTTGAGAGGACAAAATGTAATTAACCCAAATATCTAAGGTGGAAAAAATGGAATTAACCCAAATATCTAAGGTGAAGACCAAATCTTTCATGCTGCATATGTGTAGAATTGTGGACTCCTAAAAGCCCCAACGCCAAAAACGCCTACCATATATGTGATCCAAACTGGCTAAAAACAAATCTAAAAGCCCTATAAAATCACCACAAAAATACTATGGAAAATGACCCATTAAAAAGAATTGGACAAATTATATTTGGACCCTTTTTTGGACAAATACTCATTTTTTACATTGTCCTTCTTAACAGTCACATTTTTCATGTTGCACCCTCAACTATGTGTAAATTTAATAGAAAGTTATTTTATTTTGTCCCTTAAACTATGTGATTTTTGTTCACAAACTATGTGATTTTTGTTCACTTTACCTTAGTAAGTTGGTACAAAAAAAGGTAGTGAAGGTTTGCATTTGGGTCATTGTAAAATAATTTAATTAGTTGAGGTAGAAATTCAATAGTTCAAGGGATAAAGTAAAATCAAGTCTATGGATAAGGGGGTGAAAGTGTAATTTGTCCAAAACAATAGAGTAGAAAAGGAAATAAAATAAATAAGCAGTACCTTCTCTGTATTGTCTCTTTGTACTCCTTTGCAATCTTTCCACGGAGTTCATTGAAAGAATTCATTGAATCTTGCAGTTTCTTTCTCAGTCCATTGACGACGGAAGTCCTGGCTCTATCGGAGGAGCTACCAGGGCCGCAGCCTGGGAGCTTACGGTTGGCCGCGGTGGAGCTATCAAGCGCTTCTAGGCGGACCTTGATGAACTTGGCCTTCTTCAAAGATGAAGCGACGTCGTTATCCATCTTGGACCTGAGGTCCTTGATGGATTTTGGGTTATGCAGAGTTTTGCTTTGCTCGTGCGCGGTTTGCAGGTGATTGTACAGAGTTTCGAGCTCTCTGAGTTCATTCTTAATGGCCTCTACGTCTTCATAGAACTTGTCGAGGTTTGCTCCGACATTAGGGGATGTGTTTGCCATCTCGATGACATGAGATGGGGATGGCTCTTCTTCGCTGCGGTATCGGGAGAGCGAGCTTGAAAAAAGGTCGTTCATTTTGCAGTTGTATGGTTAAAAAACTTGGATTTCTCAGAAATTTGAAGGATTGAATCTGATATCTGATTCGGGAAAGGCTTCGCTGATGTACCAACCGAACGGTTGGATCAATATGACCAGGGGGGGGGGGGGGGGGTTGATTGTTGTAGACTTGATTGTGTGGTATTAACTTGGTAAGAAGGAAATTGTGATGGGTTATGAAGGAGAAATAGATTGGGTTATGAAAGGGAAGATGAGAGAGTTTTTTAACAAAATGGTAAGTTGGAAACCGCGGGATGGACTAGGGAGGGTACTCTTGATTTGATCAGTCTAGATTCTAGAATGGCAGGCTGAATGGGACACACAAAGACCAGTCAAATTCGTTGAAGAAAGAAAAGTCGTATGATATTAGGAGGTGACTACGGTACCAAAAAAACATTGGTACCTCAAATTTTATAATTTTAAGAAGTATTTTTATAATTTTTGTGGGTTATTTTATAATAAACAAATTTATAATTTTTGTGACTGTTTTTAAAGTTAGGATCGATTCACAAGTTACCACGAAATTGATAAAAATAATTATTACAAAAGTGATAAAAAAATATCCGCAAAAATTATAAATAACGATATGGTACTATTTTTTTTTTCCGGTACAATCTATGATATTAATGGGTGATTTACACGAGTAATCACCGTAACGGATATATAGTGTGCTATTATGTAATATCACCAACCAATAACAAATAAATATGTAGGGCCGGTGATTTTGGACAATCCAATGTAATAGTAGTTGAATGTGAACGTTATTCATAATCATACAGTTTGATGATATTTGATAGTTCTATATATTGTTTATTATTGATCGGTAATAACACATGTTAATTATGACGCGATATTTTTGTTAGACTGAATATGGGGGGGATTGTAATCTAAGGATTGGGTTTCTACTGGGCAGGGAAGTGAATTTGTGATGTCATTGATTCAAATATCGTTTTGGCGTATTATTTCGGTCATTTAAGAAATGAAAATATTTTTAAAAATATAATGAAAATGGATAAAAAATTTAGAAATTTATATTCAAAATATTTCAAAACATTGATTTAAACGTATCTAAATATCTTAAAATATCTCGAAATATTTGATTAATCGCTGATTTATTTTGATCTTTTTAGAAATAGAAACATTTCGACTATTTCGAAATGATATTTTAATCTTTGATGTCAATTTGTATTCCAGGGGTGGCTCAACAGTATTAAAAAAAAAAAAAAGCTTGGGCTTTAAGACCCAGATTTTTAGAAAGCCTCATAATTTTAGATACATTATTAACCCAAAAAAAAATTTAAATTCATTAAATTTTAAACCCTAAAAAAAAGGTCTCAAAAAATTAAATACAATCAAAATTTTTATTATAATAATTTGAGTCAATAATCCAATCCATAACATTAAAAACCTAAAAATTACAAGTTGAAAAAATAAAAAGTACTCAAAAGTTAATTTATATTTACCCTTACCCACTCTCTCTCTCTCTCTCTCTCTCTCTCTCTCTCTCTCTGTGTAAAAATAAGTAAAAAAATATAAAAAAAATTAAAATTAAACTCTCTTTGGTAAAAAATAAAAACAAAAACAAAAGTTAAAATATTTTTCTGGGCAACACTAGTATGTTATTCTTCTGTCTCTCTCTCACATAATTAATTAAAAATAAATTTATTTATTTAAAAAATTAATATTAAAAATTAAAAAAATCTAATTTAATATTATCATTTTAGGTCTTAAATTGTCTTGAATCACCCTATTCTATAGTTGGGTTTAGATTGCAGATATCTAAATTATCTCAGCACATGACGTATAAATAATCATTGTCTCTTATTTAATGGGTTGTAAGGATTGAACTTTCAACTATATTGCAGGAAGACGTGTAACGATTGAACTTTCCCTCGCTAAGGAAGCAGCGAAAGACTGGAATTTCGTGGAAATGGATATCCGTCAACTCTTTGTATTATTCTATAAATTCATCCGCTTGATTGGTTCTTTTTTTTTTTACGAAAAATTGACGCGGATAATAGGATACAAAAAATAAAAAAACAAATCAAACAATCCTGAATCTGCACGAAAACAGATGTATAACCAAACGAAAATAAAACAGTGGACCACATCATAACGTTTTTATTTTTTTAAGGATGTAGTGTGAAAAAATTAATTATCCGGAAGATAAACTGAGAATTTTTGTATCTTTTAGGGACAAAATGAAATTTATCTTAATAGAGAGAGTATTATTGATGAAATAAAACTCTGAGGACATAGAATCAAAATATAGAAATGCCCAAAATCATAAACGTTCCCGAAACGGAACTAAATTCCTGAATATTCGAAAGTCACTAAAAATATAAAAGACACGTTTTATTTGCAATTTATAAAAATTGAAATGATTTATGATTTAGGAGGTTAATCATTTTAGAATAAAATAGTTTTAATTGAATTTTGATTGTAGCAAAATAGTAAAAATTATAAAATTTATAAAATTGTCCTACATCAAACCCTTCATTTGGACAAAGAAAAAAAAAACCCATCCTCGAGTTAAAAAAAAATGTTATTGAATTAATATTTTTAGAAACAAGTGAGCATATTTGTGTTTGTCTGTGATGGGCCAGGCCCAAAAAGCCAAAATAGATGCTGAAGCCCAATTATAATCAAACATACAAACTTATGAAGACCTAGTAGGTCCAATGATATTCAAACCCAGTTAAACTCATTAGGAGTTACATCAGCTTGGCTACGACAACAAGTGAGCACTCAAGACCCTCACCTCCATCACCTTGGAAGCGGTCAACCTTCCTCATCTTTTGACCAAGTCTCATGGAGAGCACCTCAACGGTCTCACCCGTTGAGGAAAAGTCGAAAGCCTCACCAGAATAGTTAGATAGTTGATATTAAATTGCCCCAATCTGTTAGAGAATAACTATAAAATGTAAGTCCCACCAACACTTGGGGGGCATCACACTCAACAGAGCAAATAACTCATCTCCCTCTCTGAACTTGTACTCTCTGCTTTTCCCACATTCCTGAGCTAATAAAATAGTCCGGCAACTCTAGCCATTCAAAAGTGGACGTAGGTCACATTGACCGAACCACTATAATTCTCGTATTCTCTCTTTACTTTAATTACTGTCTTTATTTACAATTACTTGACAGATGGTGTACAAAGTCAATTTGTGCATCATCAGTCTGTACCCGCTTTATATTTGTGGTTAATCTCTCTTGTAAATCTATATAATAAAATAGTTTACAATTCAAATTTCAAAAGATAAACAAAATGAATTTTGCTTTTCGCGGTTCAGATCTCTTTAAATTTTACTTTAAAGTTAATCTAACGACTAATATTAACACCCTAAATTTAATAGGAAAAATAGGCCCCTAAGGGTGTGTTTGGAGTGACTTTTTAAAAATACTTCTAAAAATTATTTCCGCATAAATACTTTAAAAAAAAAAAAATAGTGTTTGAAACTGTCCCACCACTACCTCTACCACCACCACCGCACCACCACTACCGCCATCACTGCCACCACCACCGTCGCCACCGCCACTGCTACCACCGCCGTCGTCGTCACCACCGCCACCACCACCACCACCACCATCGTCGCCGCCACCACCACCGCCATCACCACCACCACCGTCATCACCACCGTTGCCACTGCCACCGTCGTCGCCGCCACAACCACCGTCGCCGCCGCCACCACCACCGTCGCCCTAGCCACCGTCACCACCACCACTACTGTCGTCGTCGCCACCACCACCACCGCTACAGCCGTCGCCACCACCACCACCACCGCCGCCACGGTCATTGCCACCCACCATAACCATCACCGTCTCCTACCACCACCACCTCTCACCCCTACTACAACTGATACTTAAATTCATTTATCTCTCCTCTATGTTTGTGATTTGATTTTGAATATAATACAAATATGTTTATTGTTTACCATTTTTTATTACTTTGTGCCTTCAGACACAAGTAATAACTAGTCCTTATATAAGTCATAACAACTAAATAAAAAATTAAATCGAGAACTAATACAAACTTGAATCTCATTATCAAGATTATTATTAAATTGTTTTTGTTGTTGTTATTAAAATTCTATCCTGATAATTATTACCATTAATATTGTCATAGCTAAGCGTAATCCATGGATGTACCACTTGAGAGGTAGTCACATGAGGTGGAGTGTAACATGAATAAGTTTATTACACCATTCTTGATCAGCTTAAATTCTTAGACGATGAAATTGACTACTCCTTCGAATTCAGCGACTAGTCATCGTGACTTTGAGTTAGGTTAGAATATGTCTCTTAAAAGATAAGAATGATTAACCCTTAAAAAATATATGAATAAATTGAACCTGAGACCGTTTATACAAATTGATGAAATTCACGTGAATTTCGTTGCGGATTAAAAAGTAGTGATGGTAGAGTGGGGTTCAAGATTATTATAAAATTCAACAAGTTATTGTGCGTTTTGGAATCTACGGATTTTCTTGATCATAATACTTTGATTCCATCCATATAAACATTTAATTTAAGCAAATTTTAATTTTTTTTGTCATATCAATATTACCACCGAGTAATCAACCACTTGAGGTTAGCGGTTGGCCCAATGATCACCGTCTTTATTGTTAGACCTTAAGGTCCCCGGTTCGAACTTCAGCGTCTCTCTCTTATAATAATGTCTGACCCAAAAATTAAAAAAAAAAAAAAAAATGTCAACAACTCAGGGAATGCACTTTTATTTTTAATATAATACGATCCCAATTGTAGCAAATGTTAACGGGAAGGAATAGAAATTTTTTTGATATAGATAGTTTGCAAGTGATTGTTATAGTCAAAAGTTCAATAACACGGGATTATAATTTATTCATTTACGATTAAAATAAAAAGTTAAAATCTCCATTACTGATTTGCAGATGACGACACATTAATAATACTAGTAGTTACCTGGGCACTTAGCCCATTGTCTTGCTAATACACGTTAACTGGATCCTAATCCAAATCCCTTTCTAAAAACTACGATTCAAATCATATCCGATGAATAGATGGATTTTATTTTCACATTCTATACTCAAATTTGTTAATAATTGAGAAATTAAATGGTGTTGACTAGATAAAATTTTAAATTTAACTAAATCTTGTTTTATCAAAATGTAAAACGAGTTTCATAATCTTGGTCTAAAAATCACATGCCAAATCAAGAAGAGAGCTCAACTCGACAAAATAATATTCAGTTAAATTCAAAATTCTGCCTACTCCACCACTATATAAGCGTCACTTCATTTGGTTTCTCAACTTTATTCTATGTTTTGGTCAATTTAACATTCCTCAATGAACAATCGATCATTCCATGTGATTAAGATTAATTATTATGTAGGAGATCAATGCAAACTTAGTGCTTCCTTGCTGGAGTTTTTTTTTTTTCTGTTACTGGGTGTCTAGATTTGCGCCAATTACTCCTTCAAGCTCTGAGTTAGTCACCGTAACTTGAGTTAGTTTAATGACATATTACATGAGGAACAAAAGTAGCCGACCCTTAAGAGATGTGAGAAGTATCGAATCTGAAACATCTTACATGTAAGAGGACAAATTTAATCACTATACCACCCCTAAAGATTTGCAATAAAGATTCAATTATACAAGTAGGCACTTGTAAAAATGCCTACCTGCCAAAAATGAAGATGGCAGGTTCCATCTCCTCATGTCGTAATAGCATAAACACATTAACCGCTAAACCAAACTGTCCGACTTACAATATCTTCCTAATATCATCTTTTCAAAAATATATTACTATTGAGACCTTAATAGTATAGCCTATTGTTTTGGGGAAACTCTATGGCACCTAATTTTTTTTTTTTCATACCAGTATCATTGGTTATTATTTTGTACGGTAAAGTTACAATTTTGAAATAAGAAGTTACAACTGCTCAATGGAGGTCATGATCGATTATAATGAAAAATGCGATGTCGATCACAACATTTCATGATCGATTATGCACATTAAAGTTATAACTTACACCTCAAAAAAGTAATAACTTAACCTTAAAAAATTTGTAATTTTCGGTACCGATATCGCCGACAGTTCTATAGGTTCCCATTGTTTTGACCCAGTAATATGTTTAACTGATATCATTAAGGTTCCAATAACATTATTATTAAGTCTCAATAATCATACCGACAATTTCGCCGGATTTAAACTCTTCCGATGATAAAACTGTAGAAAATAACTAACATTTCATCAAGGTACAAGGAAAAAAACAAGAAGGTGATAACTTATAACCATTCAACCAAACCCTATGGTTGAATATATTTTTTGTAATTAATTCCATCCCACTGTGAAGAAGACAACAAAAAAGGCGATCACCAGCAACAAAATGATCCCACAATAATTCCTGATGCTTTCTCCTGGGCAAGTCTGGGAGAAAGCAGACAATTGCTTTCACCAGTTGACTCTCAATATCATCCACTTCCTTCTCCCCCTGTTTCTGTTGCTCCAAAACCGCCATGTGAATTGGGCTATGGACTGAAAGAGAATAGGAGTTTTGGGGAGAGAGAAGGAATTGGAAGTGGGAAACCCAAGGGAGGGTACTCTCTTTTATTCTCTAATGGCTGCCTTACTGGGTAAGAAAAGAGAGAGAGGTTCGTCAAATGACTTGCCCGGTCAACAACTGAGTGAGAGAGAGAGAGAGAGAGAGAGAGAGAGAGAGGAAAATGTCTTAGAATAGTGTAGAAAAATGGACATAATCAAGGAGGAGGGGAGACATGGTCTTAGCGTAAGGGTGGTTTTTTACGGGGCAGGCAACTTATGTGGGAGGCATGGGCGGATCTAGTAAGGCCCACCCTCAACTTTTTAATTTTTTTTTTATTTGTATAGAGAAATATATATTTTTTTTAATCAAAGTCACTCAGTGTGGGTGAGGGGTTTGGTAGGACCCCTACTTGTATATACAATTAAAAGGAAAAAGGTACAAGGGAGGAGGACATAGAGTCAAGCCTCCAGAAGTACATAGTGGGAGGAAGAAAGTCAAAGCAAGAGCAAGGTGATGACTCGCCACCAAAGAACTTGAAAAATAAAAAGACAAAAAAGCAAAGTGAGGACTCCCCACAGAACAAAATAACTGAAAACATCAATGAAAATAAAAACTCAACGACGAACGTGAGGAGTCTGTCGAGCGTCCAAGACGAGGATGTTAGCAATCCCAAAAGGAAGGGATGACGAATCAGAAAATCGCTGATTGAGCTGCTGAGAGCAAGCCCAATTAGCCATGAAATCTGTCGCCTGATTCACCTCCCGTAGGACGTAACATACGCAAGCCGAGAGAGACGCACACAGAAGCCGAATCCGAGCAAGCAGGTAAGCATAAACCCAGCACCCAGTACCTTAAGAAGAAACCCAAGAAACCACTGTAGCTGAATCTGACTCCACTACCACCTCTGAAGCTCCCAAATCTGCGGCCAACTCCAACCCAGCATAAACAACCTGCAATTCCGCATACAGAATAGGCTGATGCCCCAAAAACAAGCAAAAGCCCTGAGTACCCAACCCTGGTGGTCCCGAATAACACCCCCAGCTGCAGACAGCCCCGGGTTGCCTTTAGAACAGCTGTCAACATTGATTCTCAAGCAACCTGATACAGGACGAGTCCAAACAACCAAGCGAAGAGGCCGAGGTCGAGGAACCAAGATCCTAAGTGAACCCACAAACTCAAGCGACTCATCCCGAATCAACTGACTCGGAGCAAACTCAAAAACAAGCCTAACCCACTGTATGTCGGCGATAACCCTCTGAACCACAACGGACACCTGAAAGGCCTGGCCATTGAACCTATAAGCATTACGCGCCTTCCATAAGTGCCACAGAATGAAGCACGGAAACAGTACCCGCACGTGACTTGCAGAAGGAGCACAACGCCGCCAATGAAGCATCAAAGCATAAGGAGACTGAAACGGCCAACATCTGATCCCAAACATCCGATAAAGTGACCCCACACCTGAACTGTAAACGGACAATCCAGAAAAAGATGTCTAAGAGTCTCAACAGCCCCACCACACACACACCGGGATACAACATGGAAACCCCGTCTCTTTAAGCTAGTGTCTGTGGCCAGGAAACCATGAAACAACCGCCACATAAAAAATGTGATCTGAGTCGGAATATGCCTCTGTCAGACACAAGAAAACCCAGCCCAAACAGGAGCCACACCCCGAATATCGACCTAAGCGGTCCTAAAGGAAAAATCCCCGTCCAAAGACAAACTCCACCTCATCTGATCAACCCCCTGATCCGGAATCGGAATCTGCACAATCTGCTCAACAACTGAAGAAGACAAAATCCCCAACAATCGGCCTCTGTCCCACTGTCGACCCATGAGCCCCAGAAGCTGCCCCCAGATACACTAAAGCCAATGGGTAGTCCCTCAACCAACAATCATACCAAAAACTGACCTCACTTGACCGTATTAACCATTTGATCCTCGGCTCAGCCACGGATCGAATCCCACACAACCGCCTCCAAAGAGGTGAAGCTGGGTAAAGAATCTCAATCAGCTCAGGGTGGGTGGACCTACAGTACTTGGCCCTCATAAAAGTGGACCAAAGTGATTGTTGGGCACGAAACCTCCACCACAGCTTCACCTCACAAGCCTCGGCTAAGTTAGAAAAAGAACGCACCCCTAAACCACCCTCCTAAATAGGGAAACATATTTTAGCCCAGTGACACCAGTGAATCATCCGATGAGTAGCTATGTCACCCCACAAGAAACGAGTGAACATCCTCTCTAATTGGTGAAAAACATCTGCAGGAAGCCTCAGAACGTGAAACAAGTGAATAAGCATCGATGCGAGTACATGACGAATCAAAGTAAGCTTACCTCCAAAGGAAAGCAAGCGGTTCACCCATCCAGAGATCCGCTCGTGTACCTTCCGAATCATCTCATCAAAGTACAAGATCCGGAGATGACCCACGTAAATAGGGCGCCCCAGATAAATAAACGGAAGGTCACGCCTCTGAAAATCAGTGGTCTGCCGTGCGATCACCTCTCCAGAATGCGGGACACGCGAATTGATATAGAAATTGCTCTTGACTTGACTAACTAACTGACCAGAGGCAGACTTATAGTGATGAAGGAAATCCATAACTCGCTGCAAGCTCGATTGACAAAATGTCATCAGCAAAAGCCAAATGAGAGACCGAACCCCCACTCCAGTACTATAAGCCACCCTCGGAAATCGAGCATAGAAAGAGTCCAAGCCTCGAGAGAGATACTCTGCAGCAATGACGAACAAACAAGGAGAAAGTGGGTCACCCTGCCGCAGCCCCCCCTGCGATTGGAAAAAACCCTGACTGACCCCATTCACCATCACATAAAATCACGGCCCCCAGATAGCCCGTCGAACCAAGGAAATCCAGCTCTCAGAGAACCCAAAAGCCCGCAACATCTGAAGAATGAATGTCCAAGACATCTTGTCATATGCCTTAGCCATATCAAGCTTAAGCACGACGTTCCCACCCCGGGAACCTCTCCACAAGTCACGAACCAGCTCCTGAGCCAAAAGAACACTATCCTGCAACACTCGACCCGGTACAAGCCCACTCTGCGTCGGTGATATGATACGCGACAACAAGGATGACAGACGAGAAGTAAGGATCTTCGTCAGCACCTTGTTGCTCACGTTACGTAGACTGATTGGCCGAAAATCTGCCCAAGTAGAATGTGACTCCTTCTTAGGCAAAAACACCACCAACGTGCTCATGAAACCTCGGGGCATAGTAGAACCCCGGAAGTAATCCTGAACAACATCCAGCAAATCAGCTCTCACAATGTCCCAGTAAAACTGATAAAAGCGACTGCAATACCCATCCGACCCTGATGCACTATCAGAATCAATAGAGAAAACGACATGTCTCACCTCCTCCAACGTCGGCATAGCACACAACTCAACATCATCTGCATCAGTCACAATAACTGGAATAGCCGAAAAATTTGCAACCTTAACCTGACCAGCCCCCACAGAGAACAATCGTTGTAAAAAGGAAATTGCCGAAGCACCAATAGCTCCAGGCTCAGTAATCCACTCAACGTCATCACCGCGGATCCGATGGGACATAAGGATCCATATTATGGAACTCAAATATACATTATTCTTTTTCTTACCTCTTCTAGATTACGTTTTAAGAACAAAGGGGGTTCAAATAGTCTGTTTCACCCTCTTTGTGTCAACTCCTGACCGGGTGTAAACAAAGTTTCCAAAGGAAGGAAACTAAATGGCACATCACAAGCATTGATAGAATCATCCATTGTGCAGTAATAATCCAAGCAATGCCACCACTTTTGGTCGCTTCACACATTATTGCAGGCCAAAGCCAATGTGCAAAGCATCAAGGGATTAATACAATGACCATCAATACATCTCAGACTTGATATATAAAACACACGGAGTCAAATCTCCAGCGTAAATGCTCTTCCTGGGCTCACTGATGAGTTTTTCCACGGGTTTTTTGGGTGTGGGTATATTTTTTTAGATTATTTGAGAGAAAATATATGGATAAATATTTTACTCTATTAAGTTCAATTTTAATAAAACTTCTTATGATTAGGTACAAAATTCAAATGACATTTGAAATTTTTTACTTACTTACTTTTCCTTAAATTATGCATAATTTTTATTCTCTCCATTTCTCTGTCTCTCCCTATTTTCTCTCAATCTTTCTCTCTCTCCCTCTCTCCATTACTCTCTCACTATCTCTTCCCTATTTTCGCTCCATCTCTCTCTCCCCGTTACTTTCCCTATCTCTCTCTGTTACTTTTCCTATCTCTCCCTGATTTTCTCTCTCTATCTATTATTGATAATTTATTTTCGTAAAGATTTGATTTATTTTTTCATCTCTCTCCCCCTATTTTCTCTCACCGTTTCTCTCTCTTCCTATTTTTTTTTTCTCTCTCTCTCTTTATATCAATATCACAACAACACAATTACACTAATCAGTTACAATTATCTTATAATACACAAAATAGTTACTCATACGTTATAATAAACCAAACAATTATACAAAATTATGACACGAACTCAATTTGTAATTCAGTTTTTTGCGTAAACTAAATAATTGCATCATTTAGTATCGTGACATCGTTACACCAATTATATATGCTAAATTTAGTATAATGGTAAAATTTTTTGTGTAATGATAAACCAAATTATGTAGATGATTTATTATGAGTTTTGGAAAACTGTTGTATATTAAAAAGGTATTCAAGACTTTCTATATCATAAGTGGATTTTTTTATAAAATATTTTTTATTATTTACTTTTGAACATTAAATCTAATTTAGTATACTGACTTCCGAACAACCCTTAATTTTATTAGCAACTTATTGCTTAGTCAACATTACCTATCAATTGTCTGATAAAAAAAAACATTACCTATCAATTGTCCACTTTGTCCATAGTTGCAGTGAAGATTCAATTGTAAAAGTAGACACGCTCGTTCGATCACCTCTCTCGTAAGTGCAACGTCATTTTAACATATTATAGCCTTATAGGGAAAAAAATAATACTATTTGGATCTGATAATCTATTTTATATATATAAACTTTAAAATTTTTATTTTATCCATAATTATTATTATAAAGTCAATTATATCCATTTATATACTTTCATCTAATTTATATTTTTTACACTTATTTGACTTTCAACTTATTTTAAATCTTTTATAAGAACTTCTAAATTTTTTTAAACTCATTTATTGATAGTATTAGGAGTAATCCGTGCCTGAAAGTACGGTGTAATGTTAATTGTTTAGAGAGAGATGTCAGTGGCAGTTAGATGAGTCTATTTGAGACTGTCGGATGGACTTATTGAATCTATCATGTTTTATATTATAGATAGTTACATACACTTATCTATATCTATATGAAGAATGAAAGTTCTATATATATTTAATTATTATATACATGTAGTTATCAGGTTGAATTCTACAGTTCAACATATATTATATTTTATTTTTTGGTATATAATAATACAATAATATTATGAGCGATCCAATTAATTTATTTAACAAAATAAAAAAAAATAATTCTATCAAATAATTAGATGTGCAAATACCTAAAAGGGTCCAAGAGATACCTAAATAAATGATAAATTAGGTACTAAAAAACTTACATAATAAATTAATAATTAAATTTAGTAATAATTAAAATACAGATTAATTAAAACACGGATTAATGATTTGACATCTAATTTATTATTTAATTTAATTACATATATAATTCACGTTTTTTATAAAAATAATATTATTTTAATTTATATACGTGCAACAAACGTCGTACATTACTAGTCTATTATTGCATTAGTCAAAGGCGAATGAATGATGTGCACAATAATTTTCTTTATTTTTTTCTCTCGCTCGATCACTTCGATGCCTATAATTTGAGGGATAAGAGAAAAGTCTTCTCTCGAATTCGAAGATGTGACACAAATAATGACTAAATAAAATGTCACCTGACATCTTTAGTGCCAAGTATTAGATAAGATTCGTAAATTGCAGGAGTAGTATTGATGATCCCATTTAATTGAGACTCATGAAACAATAAGAAAAGTACAGGAAAAATAAGCGAGTACAAAAGAAAAAAAATAATATTATAGAAACTTAATTGGAGGACGTAATTTATTGTAATTATTGAATTAGTTTTGAGTTTTAACATTAGATAAAATTCACTTTTAATTCAAACAATCATTTTGAAAAAGAATATAAAACTAGCAAGCACAAATGTATGTATAGCGAAAGAAAATGAATGTGATCCCATTCAAACAAATCCCTACGGTTGAATATATTTGTGTTACCCCCACGGCCTTATCGTGAAGAGAGTGATAACCAAGATGATCACTATACTCAGAATGTACATACAACCCATCCACTTCGGAAAGTGGCTATAGTTGGCCGTGGTGGAGCGGTGAAGTGCTTGGAGGCGGGTCCTGAGGAACCCGAGCTCCATCAAAGATGAAACAACTTGGTTATCCATCTTGGACCTGAGGTCCTTGATGGACTCTTGGTTATGCAGAGTTTCGCTTTGCTCGTTCGCGGTTTGCAGCTGATTGTAGAGAGTTTCGAGGTCTCTCAGCTCGTTCTTGATGGCCTCTACGTTCTCAAAGAACTTGTCAAAGTTCACTGCGCCATTGGAGGGTGAGTTTTCCATCTGGAAGGCATGATATTGGGATTGTTCTAGCTGCGAAACCGACCGAGAGAGAGCCTGAAAAGCGGTCATTATTTTGCAGTTTTGTAGGGTTGAAAAACTTGGAATTGGCAGAGGATCAGATATTAGATATGATCAATATGGGAGGTCGGGGGTGATGGTAAAAAGAAAAGTATGAGGGGTTATGGAGGAGAAGTGAATGGGTTATAAAGGCAGAGAGGGGAGAGTTTCTGGGAAAGAAGGAATGGAAGTGGGGCAAAGGAGAATGCTGAGACTACTCCAATAGGCTTCACCGGTGAAATCATAAGATCTCGCACCGCATCCGTTACTTCTTTCGAGAATGAACTTAATTAGACTAACAGAGCGGTCAACCACTAAGTCTCAATATAAATTTCAAGACTCAAATCTTCAACCGCTGGGACCCACTAGAAACCGCGGAAGGATACATTTTGTTCTCAAATGGCTGCCTGAATGGATCAGAAAGAAAGACTAGTCAGATGGGTTGCGGGTTCAACAACTGATCAGCAAAGAAAGAAAAGTCATCTGATGTTGATTTATACTCGGAGAGATCCGATCCGAGTATCCTGGAAAGGAGTAGAGAAATGGACATAATTTTTTGGAGGGTTGTCTTTGTTTTGTCCAAAAAGGTAGGTGTTTGGAAGATTGCTCTTGGAAGAAACAAAGTTGGATAACAGTTGTAGATTCAATTGGTTTTAATTATAAAATGCCCCTCTCAAATTTGGGTCATATTGCAATAGACTCCTTTTTTCAATTTAAACAGTTTATTTGAAATTAACCCCAATTACTCCATTGATGGTCAATTATGAAGTACAGATACTTTGTTAAGATTGATGTATCCGTATCGAATATAATACTTATCGGATACTCGAGGATATATATCGAATACACGCCAAACGTATCAAAAAATAAATAAAATATATGGATATTTCTATATGCATTGTAACACCCCACATTTTCTTTTATATATATATATATATATATAGTAAATAATCCTTGTAAAAAAATGTGGATATGTGTAGTAATAGTAGAAATAAATACTAGGGAGACAAATGGATTGAGAAGTTTGAGTTTCGAAGGTGTGTAAACTGGAGAAGAGATATTATGGAAGTTTTTAAATATTTTTAGGTCAAAATAAGTTTTCCATTGAATCCGGAAGGTCTAAAAACATTGGGAGAGGTAATATGGGGTATATTGGAAGCTAGGAAGTATTCCGGAGTGAAAACACACTTAGAGAGAATTTGGGTAAAAAGGAGTTGGGACACCTTCTAGTATTTAGGTCATAAATTTTTATCCTTATACCAATTGAGCTGAAATTTGGACAGTAGATAGTAGACAACCAAGGCTACAAAAGTGTATCTCACGAAAATTTTCCAATTCGACCTCTAAATGGGTCAAAACTGCCCTGGAAGTCGAAGTAGAAAAAGTGTACCGGAACACAGTACCAGTACGGTACCGTACCGGTACGCCTGAACCAGTAGCTAAACCGTACCGGTACCGCGTACCGGTACGCTTTCTCTGACACACGCCGAACAGTTAAAAAGTCAGAATTTTTGGGTTTAAAACACCACCTCAAGCCCTCATTTGCCCCATTCTTCACTCCACTCTCATCCTAAACACTTTAGAACCCTAGGAGGAGATAAAGGAGGAGAAAGAAACACAAGATCAAGAGGGAGTTACACTTCCAAAAAGATCAAAGCCCTAGATTTCAAGAATACCAAGGTAGGGGTTTTCTCTCACTCACTTACATTGAGGCTAGTGTATTTATATATTTATGTTTTGGCTATCAATGGTATATATATGTTATGGAATCATCATCTCTTAGGCTTTTTGGCAAAGAGTACATGTTTTGAACAAAGTTAGGGTTTAATACCCATGAAATCTCTTTTCTAGTTTTAAAACCCTAGTTTTTGGAGAGTGATGTATTTCCTTCCTAAATGCTTTCTTTATTATGGATTTCGAAACTTTAGTGCTTTGTGTTGGGTAGAAAAATGATGTTATTGTGGTCTCATGTATTTTTCTTAGTTGGTTGTGGAATTGTTATATGTTGTATTTTGGGGACTTTGGATAGATGATTGTAAATTGAGATAAATATTGGAATTGTATGCTTGGTTGGGTTGTTTGTGATGCCTTGAGGGTGAGAGGTTCCTTATAAGGATGCTCATGCCAAAATAGAACAGTATGTGATTTTCCTCAAGATGTTTCTTATAAGGATGCTTGAGAAACCAAGCCTTGAGGGTGAGAGGTTCCTTATAAGGATGCTCATGCCAAAAGAGGACAGTATGTGATTTTCCTCAAGAGGTTCCTTATAAGGATGCTTGAGAAACTAAGCCTTGAGGGTGAGAGGTTCCTTATAAGGATGCTCATGCCAAAAGAGGACAGTATGTGATTTTCCTCAAGAGGTTCTTTATAAGGATGCTTGAGAAACCAAGCCTTGAGGGTGAGAGGTTCCTTATAAGGATGCTCATGCCAAAAGAGAACAGTATGTAATTTTCCTCAAGAGGTTCCTTGTAAGGATGCTTGAAAAACCAAACCTTGAGGGTGAGAGGTTCCTTATAAGGATGCTCATGCCATGGAGGACAATATTATATAATGTGTGGGAAAGGGTTTATATTTTGAAAATGGATGTTTATTAAAATTGGTTATTATTGTTCATTTCTAGTACTTTTGCTACTTAAACTTGAGATCCGTTGTAAAATGTCATTGTTTTACTTCAAAGGTTATATATGCTATTTGTGAAATGAGACCGGCTGTTTTAAATGCTTTTCTAAACCTTGTATGGGTTTGAGAGAATTTTTTTACAGAGCTTCGTGCTCACCCCCTACCGCTAACATTTTTCAGATTACCCGCTTGAGGAGGACGTAAGGGTCGAGGAGCCCGCTACTTGGGAGCCTCCACTTGACGGAAGTGTGGATCCCGAGGTGGACGCATAGAGCGACCTCCTTTCCTTTTGTATTAGACTAGGACATTCTTTTGGAACATTGTGTAGTCTAGTTTCTTTTGTTTATTCCGTTGTGCAACTTTAATTAATTTTTGAGATGTAATAGCCATAATTTGGGCTTATTCTTTTGGGATGATATTGTAAATTCTATGGATGATAAATGGAGTCTCGTTTCTTCAGGAATTATATTAGTGCTCTCATGGTATGAATGTTTTAGAATGTGATGCCGTCCAGGGTGTGTTTTGGGGCGTTACAAAGTTGGTATCAGAGCTTAGGCTTTAGGTCTTACATGAGAGCTGTAGGTTATGGATTACCACTGGAAAGGTAAGACTAGGTTGAAGGAACCGTAGGCTTGCATTTGTTTGAAGTTATGTGTTTATCAGATAGGTTAGATTCATGGTATATTTAGGTTAAGGGTTAATTATTTGTTCGAATTCGATGAGTTGTCTCGCTACGCAATCAAGTTTGTGGTCACTGAGGCAAGGAGGGCTAAACGCTCTGAACAAGATTTGAGGCCTTCCATCCGCGAGAAGCTGGTTACACTCTTAATTCGAGAATACAAGATCTCGTGAACATGGACGTGGACGTGGACGTGGACGTGGACGTGGACGCGGTTGAACAAAGACTTCAGACAGTTGGAGAAGATGGAGTTACTCAGACGAGAGCAGGCATGGACCCGCGCCAATGCTTTGCATGCGAAGAGTATGGGCACTTCAAACATAGATGCCCCTCGTTTCCCCCAATGACCAAGCAAGCAACCGAGCAAGTACCAGCAAACAAGCCACCTCTACAAAGGCCAGCACAGTAGAGACCTCAGATAGCTCGAGGAGCGGGAGGCGTACCAGAGAGAATAGGCACGGATGCACACCGATGTTTTGCCTGTGGAGGTGTTGGACACTTCATAGATAATTGTCCATTGCTTTCTACCAAGACCAACCAAGCAACTAGGCGAGTGAATGCAAATAGGCCACCACTACGATAGCCACTACCACCACAGAGACCATTACAAGCTCATGCCCCCGGCGGCGCCAATCAAGGAAGGGTTTTTGCTTTGACTCAACCGGAGGAAGATGCCTCCAACGCCGTTGTGGAAGGTATTGTTCTTCTCTACCATTTTTGGGCCCGAATTATATTGGATTCCTATGCGACTTATTCTTTTCTACGTACTGTGTACGCTGTGGAATTGGGATTGGGTTTCGAGGAAATAGAACTTATTGTATATGTTAACTTGCCTACGGGAAAAAGAAGGGGATACCAGTAGGGTTTATTTATATGTAATTTTTGACTCTAATTTATATCTATTTGCTAGGGAATCATCATGTCTTGCCATTTTGGATAATACTACCTTGTTCCAAAATATATTATGGTTGGGTAAACCCTAAATCTTTTCTTATGCCTTCAAACCCTAGTTTACAAAGGAGATGCGTTTTTCTTTTGATTTCTCCTTTGCTCTTGATTCCCGAACTTAAATATTATTTGTTCTAAGCTATGTTATGGGTGGGTGACCACCAAATCCTTTTTTGGTATGCCTTGAAATCCTATTTTTCAAGGGAGAGGTGTTTTCTCTTTATCTTGCATTTGTCATTGATTTCAAAACTTGATAGTCGTTTGTTATCGATTCCAATATATGATTGTTACTTTATCTCTGATTCCAGGCTTGATATCCGTTGTTATTGATCTCGAGATTTGATTGTTTCCTTGTCCTTAATTTCCTAAGCTTAATGATCCATTTGTTCTTAGTATCTAAATTTGATATTCGTTTGTTATTGATTCTACCCTTGTGATTCAATTATTCTCAATATTCAATACTTGATATTCGTTATTCTTGGTTCCAAGACTTGAGTGTTCTTTTGGTCTTGATTTCTAAGCTTCATAATCCTTTGTTCTTGATTTCACACCTTGATAGTCGTTTGTTATTGATTTCCATACATGATTGTTCTGTTAAATCTTAATTTCTCCTTTGTTCATGACTTTCGAGCTTGATACGCCTTTATTCTTGATTTCCAAGCTTAATATTCATTTGCTCTTGATAGCCAAATTTGATATTCATTTGATTGATTCTAACTATTGTAATTCATGTATTCTTGATATTCAATACTTGACATCCTTTGGTTCTTGATTTCAAGACTTGGTTGTTCCTTTGTTTTTAATTTCCCCAGGCTTGATGATCCATTGGTTCATGATAGCCAAATTTAATATTCATTTGTTATTGATTCTAACCCTTGTGATTCATTTATTCTTGATATTCAATACTTGATTACTCTTTGTTTTTGAGTTCGAAACTTAAGACTTATTAGTTCCTGATTACAAAGTTTGATATGTCTTTGTTATTGACTCCAAGATTCGATTGTTACTTTGTTCTTGATTTCAAGCCTTGATTGTTTCTTATTTTGGTTCCAAAGCTTGATATGGGTTTGTTATGGAATTCGAGACTTGATTGTCCCTTTATTTTGGATTCCAAAAACTTGAGATTCGTTTGTTATTAATTTCAAACCTTGCTTGTTCTTTTGTTCTTGATTTCCAAGCTTGATATCCATTTATTCTTGATTCCAAAGCTTGATTATTTATTTGTTCCTTAATTCAAAATTCTAACGATTGGTATTGACCAATAAAATGGTATTTTCGATGATATTATGTTAATTTTTCTTAAATTATTTCGTTGGGAAAATGTATATGGATTTGGAAGCTAAAATGGGAAGACAAGTCTGGTTAGGTTTCAACTGTAACCTTTGGTGGATTGTAATATATATCAGAGTGCGCAGCGAACTAACAGAGTAAGGACTACAATGGGGAAACTACGGAGAAGATTCAACTCATCCGAGAGAGACTACGCACGGTGCAAAATAGACAGAAGAGCTATGCGGACCACAGATGAAGACCCTTGGAATTCAAAGTGGGAGACTACGTGTTCCTCAAGTTAGCGCCAAGATATACCGGACCGTTTGAAGTGATCAAAGCGGTAGACAATGCGGCGTATCAACTTCGACTACCAGCCCAGCTATCCGGAGTACATGGCGTGTCTCACGTGTCGATGTTGAGGACGTGCCACTCGGATGCAACTCCAGTCGTAAACTTGGAGGAGATTGAAATTCAAGACGGAGCAACCTACGAAGAACAACCGGTAGAAATTCTCGACGCCAAGGAAAAAGTGTTTCGCAATAAAGTTATCAGATTGGTAAAGGTTTGGTGGCAACACCATGGAGTGGAGGAAGCTACATGAGAACCGGAGCAAGAAATGCGGGAGAAGTATCCATATTTGTTCGCTACTTGAGGTAAGTTTCGAGGACTAAACTTTATTTAAGGGGGGTGGATTGTAACACCCCACATTTTCTTTTATATATGTATATATATATATAGTAAATAATCCTTGTAAAAAAATGTGGATATGTGTAGTAATAGTAGGAATAAATACTAGAGAGACAAATGGATTGAGAAGTTTGAGTTTCGAAGGTGTGTAAACTGGAGAAGAGATATTATGGAAGTTTTTAAATATTTTTAGGTCAAAATAAGTTCTCCATTGAATCCGGAAGGTCTAAAAACATTGGGAGAGGTAATATGGGGTGTATTGGAAACTATGAAGTATTCCGGAGTGAAAACACACTTAGAGAGAATTTGGGTAAAAAAGAGTTGGGACACCTTCTAGTATATAGGTCATAAATTTTTATCCTTATATCCAATTGAGCTGAAATTTGGACAGTAGATAGTAGACATCTAGGGCTACAAAAGTGTATCTCACGAAAATTTTCCAATTCAACCTCTAAATGGGTCAAAACTGCCCTGGAAGTCGAAGTAGAAAAAGTGTACCGGAACACAGTACCGGTACGGTACCGTACCGGTACGCCCGAACCAGTAGCTAAACCGTACCGGTACCGCGTACCGGTACGCTTTCTCTGACACACGCCGAACAGTTAAAAAGTCAGAATTTTTGGGTTTAAAACACCACCTCAAGCCCTCATTTGCCCCATTCTTCACTCCACTCTCATCCTAAACACTTTAGAACCCTAGGATGAGATAAAGGAGGAGAAAGAAACACAAGATCAAGAGGGAGTTACACTTCCAAAAAGATCAAATCCCTAGATTTCAAGAATACCAAGGTAGGGGTTTTCTCTCACTCACTTACATTGAGGCTAGTGTATTTATATATTTATGTTTTGGCTATCAATGGTATATATATGTTATGGAATCATCATCTCTTAGGCTTTTTGGCAAAGAGTACATGTTTTGAACAAAGTTAGGGTTTAATACCCATAAAATCTCTTTTCTAGTTTTAAAACCCTAGTTTTTGGAGAGTGATGTATTTCCTTCCTAAATGCTTTCTTTATTATGGATTTCGAAACTTTAGTGCTTTGTGTTGGGTAGAAAAATGATGTTATTGTGGTCTCATGTATTTTTCTTAGTTGGTTGTGGAATTGTTACATGTTGTATTTTGGGGACTTTGGATAGATGATTGTAAATTGAGATAAATATTGGAATTGTATGCTTGGTTGGGTTGTTTGTGATGCCTTGAGAGTGAGAGGTTCCTTATAAGGATACTCATGCCAAAAGAGGACAGTATGTGATTTTCCTCAAGAGGTTTCTTATAAGGATGCTTGAGAAACCAAGCCTTGAGGGTGAGAGGTTCCTTATAAGGATGCTCATGCCAAAAGAGGACAGTATGTGATTTTCCTCAAGAGGTTCCTTATAAGGATGCTTGAGAAACCAAGCCTTGAGGGTGAGAGGTTCCTTATAAGGATGCTCATGCCAAAAGAAGACAGTATGTGATTTTCCTCAAGAGGTTCCTTATAAGGATGCTTGAGAAACCAAGCCTTGAGGGTGAGAGGTTCCTTATAAGGATGCTCATGCCAAAAGAGGACAGTATGTGATTTTCCTCAAGAGGTTCCTTGTAAGGATGCTTGAGAAACCAAACCTTGAGGGTGAGAGGTTCCTTATAAGGATGCTCATGCCATGGAGGACAATATTATATAATGTGTGGGAAAGCGTTTATATTTTGAAAATGGATGTTTATTAGAATTGGTTATTATTGTTCATTTCTAGTAATTTTGCTACTTAAACTTGAGATCCGTTGTAAAATGTCATTGTTTTACTTCAAAGGTTATATATGCTATTTGTGAAATGAGATCGGCTGTTTTAAATGCTTTTCTAAACCTTGTATGGGTTTGAGAGAATTTTTCTACAGAGCTTCGTGCTCACCCCCTACCGCTAACATTTTTCAGATTACCCGCTTGAGGAGGACGTAAGGGTCGAGGAGCCCGCTACTTGGGAGCCTCCACTTGACGGAAGTGTGGATCCCGAGGTGGACGCATAGAGCGTCCTCCTTTCCTTTTGTACTAGACTAGGACATTCTTTTGGAACATTGTGTAGTCTAGTTTCTTTTGTTTATTCCGCTGTGCAACTTTAATTAATTTTTGAGATGTAATAGCCATAATTTGGGCTTATTCTTTTGGGATGATATTGTAAATTCTATGGATGATAAATGGAGTCTCGTTTCTTCAGGAATTATATTAGTGCTCTCATGATATGAATGTTTTAGAATGTGATGCCGTCCATGGTGTGTTTTGGGGCGTTACATGCATAGAAGTATGTATAATTTTTAGTTTTAATTTATACCCATTCTTTTCGATTTCGCATACAATACAATACATCAACAATAATTCATATGACTTTAAAAACACATGGATGTTTTCCAAGTATTATTCACTATCACATGTCCAAAGCGTATAAATGAGTTGATTACATTATAATCTTAGCAACAAATACTTAGAAGCAAACATCCAATATACTTAAATGTTGGTTCTTATTCCTTTAATTAATCACATTTACTTTGTAGATATACTATAGTGAGACAATAGGTGGCTTTTTGAAAATAAAAAACTACTAATGTTATTAATTATTGTTAACGAATCATTAAAAATTATAGTTATCAAGTCATTACATAATAGTATAAATATAAGATATATGTTTTTACAAACATATCCTAGCCATACTTATATCCTATACATATTTTAGAGTTTTTTTCATATCATCGTATCTATATCGTATCGTACCTATATCTTGAATTCATATCCATGCTTCCTAAGTTGAAATGTTTCAAATGATGAAGAACATGGGCACAGGTTTTAAATGTAGAAGCATATATGAACTATGAATCAAATTGTTGGGATACTTGTTGGAATTCTTTCTTCTTTCTTTGTTAATCTTATTCATGTTTCAATCATGACAAGGAAAGAGGACGTCCCTTATAGAATATTACTCGTTTATTTGATTAATAAAGTTCGTACACTTCGTTAATTTTAGTGGCGATGTTGTTTGATTTGCTGAATTTTGTTAATTTTGGCTTTGTAGGTTGAACTAGGGTTTGTGATTTGGACATCTTTCTGGAACTGCTTTGTTTTTATAATCTTAAGTGGACTTTCAAATGCTGCTGCATGCAGGTGGGACGAAAAGGGATTATTTATAATGTAATGGAAAAAATGGAGTGGAAAATGTTTTAGGTATGTCGCTTGTTGGGATGATATCAATATGACAAATTATTTATTGAGATTCTAGAATAATATTAAACATACAAATATACTCAACAACAACACAAAAGGCTTGTTTATGTAATAAAGAACAAATACAAGAACAAAACAGGAACACATAAAAATAACTGATCCGATTACAAATCAGGAAAAGAAATTGAATTTTTAGATTAAGGTTAGTGTTTGACACTATGTCCTTAAAATAATTTTTCCCCTGCACTGGTGCTAATGAAAATTTCGACGTTTACTTCACAGGATACAAAATCTATACGCAAACAGAAATAACACTTCAATTTGTTTACCTAGAAAATCAAAATGTGTTGTGTACTCTCTGTTATGAAAACTCTAATGCAGACACTCAATGTAATATGTAACTACGAAAATGATTAATTTTTGAATGCAGATGATTGTGAGTTTATATAGACAGAATGGTAACTGTTTCAGACAGTCATCATGCGACCTGACGCAACCTAGAAAGTGTGCGAAATTTTGGTTCCAACGGGCAGGAAATTAAAGATAGGTTAAGAATTTAGGATCCAATTTGGCAAATAAATTTTCAACAAAAACTTAAGGTTAGATCTAAACCACAACTAGCATGGGCAGGCCAGTTGCGGTCGCACGTGTTTGGTCAAACCCAAGCCCATGTAAGTCCTCTCTTGTCCACAAAATTGTGGTGCTCCTTAGGTCTAACCCATAAAGTAAACTTGAGGTAAATATGTCCATACATTTCTTCTCCAATTAATGTGGGATTAATGTTATATCTCACGTTGTTCAACATCTTTTTTATTTTTTAAGATGGTCACTTTAAAACTTGTTTTCTCATTCATTTTTTATTGAATTTAAGCAAGTGAATATATTACGTTATTTTGCTCACGGAGTAGAACACGAGCACACAAAAATTTACTCAAAAATAATGAGTGAGTCCCACTTTAATTTAAATTCAAAATCAACCAAAAATCAAATTTTTAATACCAAAAAATTGTTTTAGTTCAACAACCCCACATGTCTAAGTGTACCATATACTACCTATATTCAGTCTATCAAAGGCAATTCTGTATATGCCGGTAAATCTTGTAGGTGGAGGTCTTACTAAAACTTAATACAATGTTGTGGTTTAGGTTTTTTACATGTTCAGTTGGATTGTGTTTTGGCAGAGCCACGTAAGGACTACGTGTCCACCCTAAATTGTTTTGTCTTTAAGTATATCTAATTATGTTCACCTTATTTTTTTTTATCATATCAATTCATATATACTCATACTTAAATAACTAACACTAGACACACTTCAGACATATTCTGATTCGTTTGGATATATTTGATTCATTTTAAAATCTTTTGATCAACTTGACCATTCATTTTTTTTTGGTATACATACTTATGATTTTGACATTAATTTTATTACTCATTAATTAATAATGAAGTCATCATACAAGCTATCATACAACGCTGGCAATTAGGATAAAACTTGATACAATACCCACTCAAAAATATTTTTCTGACTTCGCCCCTGCTTGTGTTGACATTTTTAATGCTCTTTTTTCGAAGAATTCTGCGCACATGGGCCTTCCCTTCCCGCCAGAGCTTCGTGGTTTTGACCTAGTTTTGTGGTTATCATAGAGAAGATGTTCTGACAAAGATTGTCACAAGATCGTAAATGTGGTTGGACTTTTGTTGGTTTTTATAAGTATTTATCGTACTTGGACATGTAGTTATTGAATACATTTACCCTTTTGATAACACTTTGAAGTATGCTTCTTTCATGATATTGTTTATCGTTTATTTTATCTAGATGACAGTCCTAGACATATGGGAAGCCAACTCATACAGTCCATTGCGAAGAATCTCCAAGCTGATGGTAAATGCATGTGATGATATACAGGAACTCCCAAAAGTATGAGTATTTTCAGTCATGGTAAAGCTTAAACCTGTGCTAAGCGCCAAAACTCTTTTAGTTGATTGTTGCCATGATGCTTCGGATTAGGGATGGCAGTGGACCGGGAAAAAACGGGTATTCGCCCAAACCCATCCCGTTTGGACCGGAGATAGACTATACGTATTAGACGGTGGACGTATACGGGGATACCCATATAAACTCGTGCGGGGATGGACTTACCCTTACCCCCGCGCCCGTACCCCCCTCCCCGCCCCGTACCCGTTTAAAATATATATATATACTCCCAGTCCAGTTAAAAATTTAAACTTTAAAACCCTAATTTACTATCTCTTCTTTTATTAGTCTTCAGCCGCTGTCTTGCTCGCTGCCTTGCTCGCTGCCTTGCTTCTGACATGTCTTCACTTAAGGCTGTCATAAACTGTGATGAGGAGAGGTTAAAATTGGAGAAAGAAGCCTTGGCCTCACAGGTGTGTCTCCATGACTGGAGTATTAATGATGTCTTAGAGCATGGTATGATCAGGAATATGAGGTTAAAGTTTCATATTTGCTTTTCCTTTAGGATGATGGTGGTGGAGAAACTCTAGAACGCATTTATGAACGTTTGGAATCCTTAGATGTAGCAACTGCAGAAAAATGTGTGCTGAGATCTTATATGGTCTTGGTTTTAACAAGAAGATGTAAGAAAAGAAAACACGGGATTTCTCTGGTGGCTGGAGGATGAGAATTGCTTTAGCACGGGCTCTGTTCATGAACCCAACCATCCTGTTGCTTGATGAGCCCACAAATCATCTTGGTAAGTTTGTTGGCAAAACATTTGCTCATAGTATGACAGAGTATACTTCTGCTTTTAGCTTTCTATATTTTGCTGGTTTTGATATTTTGAAGTTTGCGTGTTGGTGATTATTTTTGAGTTATGCAATTATGCCTCTTCTTTGGAAACAACTATTAAGTGTCAAAATACGATGCAATGTTATTAAGAAATGTGATATAAATGATTAAAGATAATTACAGCTTTGCCAGTGGCCTTTTGCTTTCAAAACAATAGAATGTTGGATTTATTTAGAATTTTGGATTATATTGGCTTCGGCTTAGGCTTGGACTTGGGCTTGGGTGGGTACGGGGGAAGCGGGGACAGGAACGGGGATTAGAAATTTACCTGCGGACGGGGATGGGGATGAAAAATATACCCACTAACGGGGGTGAACCGGGGATGGACGAAGTTTTTTTAAGCAGGTATGGGGATGGAGACTACACCCCCCCGGCCCCGCTTCGGTCCACTGACATCCCTACTTCGGATTGTCTTGTGAAATAGTTTAGTACTTTGTACCCTTAGAAGTGATAGTGAAAGCTGATGCTTTATCATTGTGATTGCTTGATGCTTTATAAAAAAGTGAAATTTGATTTACCATTTTTTGTGGCAATAATTTACGTGATGCACGTGTACATTTATTAGTCTAATAAAATGTCACTTGAAATCATTAGTGCCAAATATTAGGTAAGATTCTTAAATTCCAAGAGTATTAATAATGATCCTGCTCAATAGAGACCGATGAAGCCATAAAAAAAGTGCAACAAAAACACGTGAGTAAAAAAGAAAAGACTAATGTTATAGAGATCTAATTTGAAGACGTAATTTATTGTAACTATTGAATTAATTTTGAGTTACAAGATTGGATAAAATTCATTTTTAATTCACAAACAGCTGTAATGAACTAAGCCTTCAAAGTAGGTAAAAATAGTATTTTGGGAAAGAAAAGGAATATAAAACAAGCAAGCGCCAATGTATATATAGAGAAAGAGAATGAATGTGATCGCATTCAACCAATCCCTATGGTTGAATACATTTGTATTACCACCGCGGCCCTGCCATGAATAGAGTCGTAGCCAATACGAACACGATAGCCAGAATTGTCATATAAATTATAAACTTATTGAGGGAAGCGGTGGAGCTGTGAAGTGCTTGGAGGCGGGTCTGGAGGAACATGACCTTCTTAAAAGATGAAACAAGCTGGTTGTCCATCTTGGACCTGAGCTCCTTGATGGACTCTGGATTATGCAGAGTTTTGCTTTGCTCCTGTGCGAATTGCAGCTGATTGTAGAGAGTTTCGAGGTTTCTCAGATCGGCCTTGATGTCCTCCATATCTTCGAAGAACTTGTCAAAGTCCGCTTTGCCATTGGAGGGTGAGTTTGTCATCTGGATGGTATGATATTGGGATTGCTCTCGCTGCGAAACCGATCGAGAGACAGCCTGAAAAAAAGTTCATAGTTTTGTACGGTAGTAAAACTTGGAATTGGCAGAGGATTAGATATGAGATATATGATCAAATATCGTAGGTGGGGGTGATGGTAAAAAGAAACTGTGAGGGGGTTATGGAGGAGAAGCGAACTGGGCCTTATAAAGGCAGAGAGGAGGGAATTTCCGAGAAAGAAGGAATGGGAAGCTGGAAACCGCGGGAGGGTACTCTTTATTCTCAAATGGCTGCCTGAATATATTGATATCACCGCCGAGTGGAGTGGTTCAGTGGGTACCGGCCGAACTTTCTCACTTGAGGTTAAAAGTTCGAGTTTTAGAGTTCACATAAGAGCTGAGTGATTGACTACTATGTTAGCCTAATTAAGTTCATTTTTGAGTGGTGTAATGGACACGGTCAGAAGCCTCATAATCACACTAGCGAGGACCTATCGGGGTGGACCTAAAAGGGGAGAATAGGTTAATAAAAATTACCATTCAGACAATCACTAATTTTAATCCTAAACCACCACAATTATCAATTAAAAAATTAATATGCCACTTAAGTGCGTGAATCTTTTTTTATCAACAACCCAAACACCCAGTCATGTGAATTGATGCAAAAATTTGTAAATTTGTAAATTTATTAAATTAAAATCCAATTCACTAAGAATACGATCCCACACTCCACCAGCTCCCATAACACATGCAATGTCATGCGTATGTATTCGGGCATTACAAACCCCCGCCATTGATGTTACACATCCAATGACCATTTATAAATCCCGGGTCTTTCTTCGGATGGATATTTATGGACTTCCACTAACGGGTACTCAACTGACATCGCATCTATGGACTTCCACCAACGACTCCGTGGATGCTGACACAATTTATGGACTCACATAAAATTGTTAGGACCTTAGCTTTACAACCTGTTTTGATGCTTGGACACGGTTTGAAAGGATTTTTGGAATTGCACTGTGACTTTCTTGATCGAGAATAACAAATCGTCAAATATTTCAACTCATCATCATCTCCTTTTGCTGATGATCTTATCTTATCTGGGAACCCCAATTGCTTGCCATAATCTGTGTAGTAGTCAAACAACTCTTTGTCACTTTCAAACATCATCCCAACCTTGGGCTCATCTATGTCTACCAAATTTTGTATTTTAGTCTCAACATTTTCATCAATCATTTTCAAACTATTTGAAGATTCTCCTTCCATTCTAATAAAAATTGGACACTCTCCTTTTCCTCCACACCATTTTATAAAAAAAAAAAAAAGAAAAGAAAAAAAAAGAATAAATCGATATTGACCCGGCAATGGGTTCAACAACTGAGAGAAAAAAGAAACGTCATCTAATATCCATATTTAAGAGAACAAGGAGTGGGAATAAGGAATCCACGTGGTATGCACACATCCGATAAAAAATGGTGGAGATTTTTTTCACCCCTTAAATATCCATTTTCACCTCCATTTAATTTTTTTATTTCAAACTATTAAGTTCACCTCCATATACACCTTATTAATGACTAAGTTCACCCTATTTATATTCATATCATTAAACTATTAAATATATATTTCAAGGAAGCCGAAATGAAGCAGTAATTAAAGAAAAATTTTAATAATTCGAGGTGATCTAGAATATTTCGAGATGTTTTGAGATATTCTGACATATTTTCACTAATATTTTTGAAATGTTTGGAGGTCTTTTAAGAAATTTCGACTAATATTTTAGAAATAAATTAATAATTTTTATTCATTTTTCATTTATCTTTGAAATGTTTCCGTATCAAAATAGTGCACTAGAACGAAATTTTGATCATTACCACATTGGCTAGCCAGGTCGGGTAATCCACCTCCCTGATGACCCTGGCATGGTGAAGCTTGTAGACCTCCTCGTTAATCGCTTTTTGGCGCTCTGGGGCAAAGCTCTTTCGCTTTTGCTTGATGGGCTTGATGGTTGGGTTCACGCTGAGCTTGTGCCTAATGACTGAGGGGTCAATCCCCTGCATATCCTCCTGACTCCATGCAAATACCTCCATATATTTTTTGAGAAATTGAATAAGGTGGTCTTTAACCTCTTTGAGCAACTTTGATCCCACGTATACCAAATGCTATGGTTCTTCATCGAGTTGGATAGGCTCCAGCTCTTTTGAAGGCATGAGTCTTGTCTCCAATTCATCTCTCATGTCGAACTCATCCAGCTGTATAGTCTCGACCTCTCTCTTCTTCATAGACGTCATGTAACATTCTCGTACCACTCGTTGATCTCCTCGGACCACTCCAATGATATTCTTAGTAGAAAACTTCATTACAAGGTGGTAGGCTGAAGGAATGACCCTCATTACGTTGAGGGAAGGCCTCCCTAGTAGATCGTTGTATGTTGAAGGGGCATCCACTACCATGAATCTTACTTTGGTGGTGGATTGGCAGGGTGGGTCTCCCATTGTGATAACAAGCTGGATCGAGCCCAGGGGTAGCACCATTTCTCCCGAGAATCCAAGCATGTGAGTTCTCACTAGTTCAAGCTTGTCTCTGCCAATGTCCATCTTGTCGAAGGTGAATGCGAAGACGATATCGGCAAAGCTCTCATTGTCGATTAGAACTTGATGGACAGTACTATTGGCGATGATAGCCCTCACCACCAAGAGATCATCATGGGGATGCTAACAACCTTCTAGCTCTCCATCTGAGAAGGTTATGTCCATACTCAGCCGAGGTGCTTTGGACACTGCCTGTACTTCCAATACTTATTTGGCTCAGACTTTGTGCATGTGGGCCTTTCTGGCTGAGCTGGTTTCTCCACCTCCCGCAAATCCTCCTGATATTACCCTAATTTCTCCCAAGGACTGTTGGTGTTGCGCAGGAACTTGCTACTGTGGTGCTGGGGGTGGGTGAGCTCGGTTTTGATTGTTGATTACGCCCAAAGAATAACGCGGTAATTGTAGTACAGTTTTGGGGTGTCGATTCCACACAGAGACAAACTAAAAGAATAGTAGAAGGAGCAAAGAAACTAAAGAAAAATATTAAATGATTACTGGAGAACAAAAATTAATTTTAAATGCAAATTAAAGTGAAGTAAAATGACTAATGGAAAAATACTCAAATTTGACAAACAGTAAAACGTCGGGAATTCCTTGCACAAATCTGGTATTTTAATTATTCTTAATTTTTTGAATAACTCAATTGAGAATTTAATTCCCAAAATTCCCAACCGGAAGGTATAGATTTATAAACCAAGATTAAATCAAATGTAACCCTTTGAAAAAATCATTCACCACTTTTAAAATACGTAAATTATTATCACTATTGAGAAAATCCAACGATGATAATATACTCAAGAAGCAATATTGCAGAAAAGAATTAAATCAATATAGATAAATAATTGATCCAAACATAATCAAAGAACTAATCCATTCAATAGAAAAAGCATGACTGAACATAAACAAAATAAATTCTATGATTATTCGGAGAAGAAAATATTAACAATGAATTGATAATGATAAAACAAAAGAGTTTTACTAATTAGAAATCAAATGAATAAATTAAAAATAAATAAAATATCATCTACTGTGTAAATTTATCCCTTGCCTTACTTGAAAATTTAGTTATCCATAAATATGATAGATAATAAAAATCCCCCAAAAAAATAAAGCAAACCAGCGGCCATCCGCATTTTTGTCTGATATGCGCCCCCTCTTTTTTCTTCCAGCCGCCACACACCAAAGGAAAAAGAAAAAGCCAGCCGCCTCCAACCAAAGAAAAAGCAAGGGTTTTTTTCAAAGTCAAACTCTTTTTTTTTTTTTGAAAATAACTTTTTCTTCCCCTCTTTATTCTAGTCTTTCTACTTCAGCCCTTCTAAATTTCAACTTTTTTACTTCAACCCCTAAAGCCCAAACTGCTGAGTGATGAGCCCATGTGACAGCAGCATCAGTTCAGCCTTTTTACTCCATGGACTGCCATCAAAATAAAATAAATATAAAAGCCCAATAATAAGGTCCAAAAAATGTTAAATGTAAAGTCCAATTGTAAATTATCTCTCACCAACAAAAAATGTAATATTTAAGATTTAAAATATTATAAAATCATGCTCAAATATATCTCAGCATGAATAGATATTAAATTCAATAATATAAATTATATCTAATTATTTCTATTCACATTTTAGCATTTTAATCCAATAATAGGGTATTTAGAATGCACTTTCGTGCACTCATCAATTGTCTTGCGCTACGAAGCGGCACAGTTGCCCCCTTTGAATCAAGAACTCGATCTATTTCTTCAACTGGATGCAATCGTCGGTGAGGTGGCTATGTGACTCCTCGAAAGTTGACCCTCCTGGTGGTTTAGTCAGGTAATCAGTAACCGTTGCTACCCTTGCTTGAGTTTGGGTAATTGTGAAATCATCCACTGCTCTCGTAACCCTTGCTTGGCTCTCTCCTATTGATTATGCCTAATCTGATGGAAGATTTCGATTGATTAATGAAATCAGATTGATGGACAGAGAATGACGAAAGAGTCTTTTAGTATGGAACAGAGGCATTCTGGGCCGACTACATGCGCCTCTCCTACCTTCATCACAAAAGAAGAAAATCATCTGCGCCAGTCAGAAGAATTGAATAGCATCATTCACTTCTAATATAGCATCTACCGCCTTCACAAACATCGTACCTCGAAGACAAGTAACCAAAAAATGAATGCTATCCACATAGCCTCCAAGTAGGTCTTCCCTGTGATACTCACAGTATTTCATCACATCCTATTTTGAGGGGTCTATCTTCATCCGAGGTGGCCACCTCAGAAAATTTTCATTTTGTACTTCATATAGGACCTGAGACACCGTGGCGTTGAGGGGAGTGAACTGTCGTGGTGCAAATTTTGGCTATAACTTCTGGGGTGGAGATCCCAGGCGATCTCTGATGTCTCTTCTTCTTTTTGGAGAACGGTCTATGTCTCTTCGTGGAGACATATCTCGACTTCTCTCTTTCTTGGGACTTTGGTCCTTCATCTTCTCCTTCTCCTTGTGGGTAGCTTAGCTCCTAGCATTGGAAAGGAGAGCTTCCTTGCCATTGATAAATTTTTCTGCCTTGGCAAGGACCTCTGCCATACTGGCTTGTAGGTTCTTTAAAATGGAGAACATCAAGTCCTTCGATTGGACTCCGAGCTCGGCAATGAAGGCGATGAGGGAAAACTTCTCATCAGGGACATATACTTTTAGAGATTCTGAGTTGAACCTCTGAACGTAGCTTCACAACGTCTCATTGGGTCCCTGCTTTACATTTAGTAAGTGATAGCTCAGCTTCCAGTAGGTCCGAGCTCCTATGAAATGGGAAACGAACAAGATTGAGAGCTCCTTGAAGGAGGAGATGGATGCTAGGGTCAGCCTATTGAACCAAGCTAAGGCTGAGCCCTTCAATGTGATGGAAAAATCTCGACAACGTACGGGGTCTTGATATCTATATAGCTCTATTTGGTTTTTGTAGGTATTGAGGTGGTCTACGGGGTCCTTCGTCTCATCGAAGGTCTCTATCTGAGGCATCCTGAACTTAGGTGGGAGAGGAAAATGTAGCACATTTGCAGTAAAGGGAGATTTTGTTTGTTGAACCAAGGCATAGTCACTGGAGTTTTGCCTCTTACAACCTCCTTCATGTGGCTGAGCTCTTGTTGAATTTCCTTGAAGCGTTGCTCCCAATACTGTTTATTTCTCTCTTCTTGATGTTGGGGAAATTCATTATTGTAGGTTCCCCTGTTATGACTCTGTACTTCCTCGTTGTCCTCGTTCCTATGAGCTCGACGATGGGCATTGCCCACTGTCTGGCTACGTTTATCCCCCTCAGTGATGTCTCTCAGGGGGTTGATGTGTTGTTGTTCCCCCCGTGGGGGATCATCTTGGGCTTGCTGTGCCCTTTGGGGACGTTGGAGGAGGCTCATCAACTCTTCATTCTACTAGAGGAGGCGCTGGTTGGCTAAATGAAGGGCCTCAAGTTCATTGCTCGGAGGGGGATCCACCATGGGATGATCGACCTCAGGAGTAGGCAAGAAATCACGAAGATTTTCCTGCTATATTCCGGTGGCAGGTTCTTGTTGGTTTTGTAATCGAAGGGGATTTATTTGACTTCTGCTCATGTTGCGCGTAGAAACCATCACTTACTGAAGAGGATCAATAGAATTTTAACAGGAACAATCGTTCCCATAAACGGCGCCAACTGATATGTTTATAGCACGATAGAGCAAAATTATGGATTTAATGGGCACTGAGTAATTCAGTCTGAGCTTCTAGGCTCTTTGAGAATTGGACCAAGGGAATGAGATTAACACACAGAGAGTTTATAGTGGTTCACCAGCTCGTCTGAGCTTTTAGGCTCTTTGGGAATTGGACCAAGAGAATGAGATTAACACACAGAGAGTTTATAGTGGTTCACTAGCTCGGGAGCTCGACTAATCCACTCTCAATGAGTCTCTTACTCCTGGGGAATATATTGATAAAAGGGTGGTTTACACAGAGTGTTTAGTTGGGCTACAATTGCTTGTTGTATTACTGAAGGTTATGCCCCTTATTTATAGTTGGCCCCGAGCTTCGTTTGATCTTTGACGTGATCCTTGCTTCTCCTTGTAACGGTTGCTATTATTCCACAACAGTTATGGAGAATGCTGGGTCTGTTATGATTCTCATGCCTGGATAAGCGATTGTTGCTATCGAGGTGATGCTTAGGTGGAGGTCAGTTGTCTTCTATGCTGCCTTCCTTGAGATACAGATGTAGGGAGCTCGAGGTCTGAACTCAGGATCCATGATCAACTAGAACGAACTGAACTCCCGACCTAAGAGAGCATAACTAGAGTTACCGAGTTCAACCTTAGGCATATTCAAGGTACCATCAAGGATGGATACAATTAAATATATCTAAATTTTATTTTAAAAAATACATATTTAATATGGAAAAAAATTGAGGGGGGAGGGCATGTGCCCACCCTAGCTCAAGGGTAGCTCTGCCCCTGTTAAGGGTAGTTCGTCCTGTTGAAGAGCAAGAGTAGTCCACCAAAATAGGGACTCTTGCTACTTGGCTTTTTACTGCTCAAAGAAGAAGATGAGTACAATAAGGTTTCTTGCATTGGCTTACCCTTTTTGTACAATAATCATTACTTTCATAGTAAATTTATTAAAAAGTATGTAACCTGTGATGACCCCCTGCCCATTGGCAGGGGTTGATGCTGAAATTTCTCATTAATTGAGGTTGCTAAGAGAGATAAACGGAGTACAAACCAAACTTCTGGTATTATTTACACTTAGTGGATTCTCAGACTCCAAAGTTTATTAAAAATGCTATCAAAAACTTATAAAAAATGTTATCATAAGGTGGAAAGGAAAAACCCAAGATTTCATCGATTGGACACATTTAGAGAACTTGTAATTTTTTACTCAAAGAAGAAAATGACAATAACCATCAAATTCCTAATTAGTGGGTGTAATTTTCAATCCACTATTACTACACGTACCCCTCATATTATGTTAATAAACATAATTGTCTATAATCAACAATACATTGGAGATATATCAAGTGATGTTTAGCCTATACTTTCCGTACAAACTTCTTTTTTTTTTTTTTTCCTTAGTTGTATTTTATGATTTCAAAACACATAAGTGGCACATATCACATCAAAGTAATCCCATCTTCTGTACCACCATACTGAATATTCTCGCCCCATCTCTCTCATACATCTATATAATAAAGTAGCTAGATTTTTTTGTCTTTAACTTTTCGCGGCTTATATCGCTTGAAAAAATATTGATCCGACGGTCCTACTACAAAATGCCCTCTCCCCTCAATTTTTTGAGCAAGACTTTCATTCATTCCATAATTCTAAGACTCTTATCTCTCTTATAACTCTCTATCTCATACTACAAAGTAATTAGGTCGTTAATTATGATTCTAATTAAAGATTATTTTTAAAAATTTTAAATAAACAAATGGACCTTAAATAAATATTCTTTGTGTCAAAACGAGTCAAATGACTATAATATAAGTCATATTTTGTATTGAAATAAAAATACTATAATATTTGAATGGTATAATAGGCGAATAATATATATGTAATGTGATATAACTATATACTAAGGGGGCTATATCATTATTTGTCTTGAAATTTTCATGGCTTAGATTGTTTTAAGATTATTGGTCAAACGATCGAAATTCCTCCTCTAAATTTCATTTTAATCGATTATCGGTTCGAAGTGATTATGATTAGTATTCGAATTGAGCTGAATTTAATTGTCGACTATAAAGTATATATTTTTACTGAATTTAATTGTCGAGTATTCAAGTTGAAGTCAAAGTGAAATTGATTGTAAAAATAATAAAGAATAACTAAATTAAAAAAAAAAAAAAGTTATGACATCACAGTGAATGAAAATAGATAAGAATTACTTTGTAGGTTTAAGATAGAAGTGTTAATTGAGTCGAACTTAAATTCAATTTTCGGTTTGACGTAATTATGAATAAGACTCGAATTGAGCTGAATTTGACTATCGTGTATAAAGTATAAATTATTGCTTAAACTTAAATGGTGGGGTTATTCCCACCCCCAAATTGTCATTCTCACCCCATTTAATTTCTCATTATTAAACTACTAAGTCTATCCTTTTTATACTCACCCCATGCTACATACACCCCTTTTAAAAAGAAAAGAACGAAACAAGCAAAAAAAAGAAAGAAAGAAGCAAACCAAGACAAGAAGGAAAAAAAAAAAACCAACTAAAGATTAAAGGAATAATTAAAATTACAAAACGCAAAACCACAAGATGAAAAACCGAACATGAAAAAAAAAGTATCAAACACAAACACAAAATCGAAAAAGAAAAAGAATAAGAAGCATGGATACAAAATTTAAACATGATAAAAAAAAATAACAAATAATCTGAAAAGCATACATATATATACACACATATAAATTCTAAATAAAACATTATTAAACTTGACAGAGATATTAAAACATACCGAAAATAATAAAAATTCTTACAACAAACAGGAAATCAAATATAGAATTAAATTGAAAATTAATACTAATATGTATCTCACTGAAAAAATTCATATAAAAAAAGTATTTTTGTTAGTGCATGAGATAAAATAGAAAATGAAACTCTAATTCTGACAAAATATAAGGTGAGTTTACTTATTAAACAGGGTGTATGTAACATGAGGTGTACTTAGTTACTAATGGGGTGGGTATAGAAGGGGTGAGATTAGTAGTTTGATAATGAGAAATTAAATGGGGTGGGAATGGAGATTTGCGGGGTGAGAATAGCCCCACTCAAATTTGCGGGGTGGGAATAGCCTCACTCAAACTTAAATTCGATTGAATTTTACGAATATTTAAGTTAAACTCAAATAGAAACTAATTTTAATTACTCAACAAATATGAGAATTCACGTGAATTTTTTGGATGTTTTCCTCACAAAGTTACATGAACTCACATTAGAAAAATAGTGCAGAGATAATGTTATGAACTTTAGGTAGAAACCTGCAGATAAACACATAGTTATGTTTTTTGAAATTTGAGATAAAATTTATTAAAAATGTTAAAATTGTGAATGTTTAACCAATAATAATTATATTTTCTCAAATTTTTGAATTAATATGTTGCAGTAGTTGTAGCGTGACTTTCGTTAGATAAATGTTTAATTATATATGTTCTGCATACAGGTTGAACAATATTAATTTGATTGTTATATTGTTGAAATTGTATTATACATTGCATTAATTTATGAAAAAATATTTACATTTTTTATGAGTAACGTAGTGCCTTTAGGCACGAGTAATTACTAGTACATCTATATAATAAAACAGATGAGAGTTTGAACTTATGGGGGGTATATTTTCCCTCCTAAATTTCACACACTCAACACACATTTTCCCCACAAATTTCAAAAACCCAACATACACACTCCACAACACACAGTTGCACATACATACACAAATCTCAATGCATGCACAGTGTAATAATTCAGTGCACAATGACTCTAGTCACGAGATATCGCTAGTCTATATACTAAAACAGGATGGAAGTTGAATTTTATCTCATTTACATTTTTCCCGCTCATCACACAATCTCTCAACGGTCAGCCTCCAATACACATACCTGCCTGACACACACACCAGTTTATTAACCCCTTCCCCTCTTTACGTTACCCCTTCCCTCATCTCTCTCTCTCTCTCTCATAGAACACACACATGCCCTTTCTCCTCTCTCTTCCTCTTCCTTATCTCTTTCCTATCTCTCTCCAATCACAATGCCTGCAGTCACCAGAGGCGACCCAGTGACCACCATTGATGACACCATAACCACCACTAAAGAATCTCCTAGATCTAGGTATACACTCTCTGCCTCCCTCTTCATCTCTCCCCTTTCTCTCTGTACACTACACATCACACGCACACAACACACCCACACACACATAGCACACTAGAGGCATTAAATTTTGGGGTTTGGTTCTTGTGGTTCCAATTTGGATGACACATATTGATTGTGTTTATGTTTTCTATTTATCTGCTTGGTTATGGGTTACACAGTGAATGTGCAAGAGTGAGTAATGGGCAATTTTATTGATTGTACAGTATGGAGGATGGTAAAGTTTGGTTTTTTTTGGTGATGTTCTTGCTAAATTTGCTGATGAGTTTTCTTATTACGATGAATGAGTTTTATCTGTAATTTTCATGGTTGAGTAGTTGTGTTGATTTTTCCTGGCATTGAGATTGTCTTCTACATTTTGAAAATCTTAAACTAGGGTTGATTTCTAGAAGCATTTTGTATGTGTTGTCTGGTGTTAGTGAGCAGGGGATGTGTTTGATGAAGTGCCCAAATGGTTAACCTCCATTATAGATGTTTTGCCTTTTTTCTTTTTTTCTACTATGTAAACTGTCTGTTTAAGGAAATGGTTATACAATATGTATCTTCAACATATATGCACTTTAGTTGGTTGCACTAATTCACCTAAAGCAATTTTAGGGGGTTTTGCCGTTTTGGGTGGGGGAGCATTTGCCCAGCCCAATTTGGGTTTGGGCTCCAAGTGCTTGATAAAATGCAAAGAAACAATTATTTTAATGTAGTAAAGATTCTTCATCCCTTTTGCTTGGAAATAGAGACTGCATCATGGGACAAATTTATGGTCCATCCAAGTTCCTTTTAGGCATTTTATATTTTTGTCATAATGTTTCACACGTTATGAATTGTAAATTGCACTATAGCGAAATGAATAGCCTTGAAATTCCTATATGATGCTTATATTAGTATTTTCCTTACTTTATGCAGCTAAAAATCAATTGATAATTTGGGTGTTTTGTAACTTTTCAATTTTAGGTGGGATTTTTTTATTGCAATTTAGTAATTAATTTTTTATTTTCGCTGTTAGTCGCGGGAAATTTATTTTTATGAAAAGATCCAATTTTAACATCGACATCGACTATGGAATCAAGAAAAAATCAATGTTATTCCGCAACTTGTCAATGTTTAGAGCAGTGGGTGGTCTCTATTGGTTGTCGAAAAGTATGCATTTAAACTTCTTTATAATTAGGGTTCGATGAGTAATTAGTTTTATAGGAATTATTTTGTTAATTTTTTTTTGATTAGTTGAATATGGGTTGTGGTTTGATTTCATCTTTCAAGTTTCAATTCCTTCATAAGATTGTGAAATGGCCCGAGTTGGATTTGTTGAATTTGAATATTTTGTTTACTTGAAATTTAATGATTGGCTTAATGTTAATTAATGGATGGATGGTTGTTTCATGCTAAAACTAATTGTAATGGATTGATTATAGAATTGGCGCAAATAACTCTGCTGACAAGTTGTTTGACCAAAATTTAGATGTTAAGCTTATTAGGAGGATGAACCCACCCACCTAAGTGTTATACCTAAAATTATAGGCATTTAAAAATTCTTATAAATGATGATTGAGAAACATTGATCTTTTTCGTATTTCCCGAACAATTCAAAATGTTTCATGATCTTTGCTGCTAGCATAATTTTTGATGATTAATTATTCAAGTGGAAGATTGAACGGTGATGTTGTGAGATTATGGGGGCCTCAATTGTGCTCTGTTTTTGCATCAAGAAGGGATTGGAAGATGGTGAACGATTGGCTGCATAGTGGTGCTATAGGTAAGGACCCATGGAAGACTTTTATCATTTAGGTGATATTGCTTTTAATAATTGACAATTGTTGTATGTATTAATGCATTTTTTTATCAATTTCGTTTCATAAAAAGAAGGATGGAAATGTGATGAATGAATACAAGCTTTAAGGTGAATCTGTATAATCTTGAGTGACAACCAGTTTTCTTTTATTTGTTTCTTAACACAAATGACTCTGTTTGTAGTTTTAATTGCTTCATAAGTTTGTGAAATGGCCCAAGTTGGATTTGTTGAATTTGAATATTTTGTTTAATTGAAATTTAATGATTGGCTTAATGTTAATTAATGGATGGATGGTTGTTTCATGCTAAAACTAATTGTAATGGATTGATTATGAAATTGGCGCAAATAACTCTGCTGACAAGTTGTTTGAACAAAATTTAGATATTAAGCTTATTAGGAGGATGAACCCACCCACCTAAGTGTTATACCTAAAATTATAGGCATTTAAAAATTCCTATAAATGATGATTGAGAAACATTGATCTTTTTCGTGTTTCTCGGACAATTCAAAATATTTCATGATCTTTGCTACTAGCATAATTTTTGATGATTAATTATTCAAGTGGAAGATTGAAAGGTGATGTTGTGAGATTCTGGGGGCCTCAATTGTGCTCTATTTTTGCATCAAGAAGGGATTGGAAGATGGTGAACGATTGGCTGCACAGTGGTACTATAGGTAAGGACCCATGGAAGCCTTTTCTCATTTAGGTGATATTAATTTTAATAATTGACAACTGTTGTATGTATTGATGCGTTTTTTTATCGATTTCGTTTCATAAAAGAGGGATAAAAATGTGATGAATGAATACAAACTTTAAAGTGGACCTTTATAATCTTGAGTGACAACCAGTTTCTTTTATTTGTTTCTTAACACAAATGACTTTGTTTGTAGTATCAATTGCCTATAGAATTTGTTTAATAATATATGTGCACTGGGAGGGCATGGAATAATTTGTGTGTGGTTGGAATACATTGTTTATCTTAATATATAGTTTGGTTGAATGAAGAAAAATAATTAAAATAAAATAGGTATTTTGTATACCATTAATTATGATATGAATTTTAGCATTTAGTACCATAGTTACTTCTTGGTGTTGTCACTGAAATACAATTAAGGCGAAGTCTTTCAACGTTATCTTTCACTTATATCAATGCTTAATGTACATGGATCCTTCCTGTCAATATTCTAATTTCTTTTGCTCTTTAGAAATAATGCATGGCATAACTTGATTATTTTTACAGCATGGCTCGGGATATGATGGTCAAAGTATTGATGAAGTCTTTAGTTCAAAACTTCAATTATTAACTCAAGTAGTTGGACATTTAAACCACAAGCCTTAAAACATTTTTTTTCTTTTGATTGCATTTAGTACCGAAGTATTGATGATGCATGAATTGTCGGCTATTGCGATTGTTGTGTTACCATGTCTTCTTGATGTTTGTCCTTTTGAAAAATGAAGGTGGGAAAAACTAAATTTAGTGGATTAGAATATCTTAATTGTGTGCCTACGTTGCATGTTTATCATTTTCTTTCTTTTTCAGTGGTAAAACTATTTTTTTGATATATTTTCAATCTTAATCATGAAGGTGTGCATATTGTGCTAAAAGGTATATATGTTCAATGGCGTTTCCCCTGAACAATTAGTGTCATATCACTTCAAATGTGATCTATTGTTTGAACACTATAAAGGTTTATGGGTTTAAGAAACTTTCTCCATTGAAAGTTTATTATGTCCATAAGTTTTAGTGTCATTTTTTTTCCTATTTGTTTTTTTGGTGTTTAGTTGCTGTTCACTGGTACATTATCTTTTAGATGTTGAAAGAACCCCTATCATGAAAAGAATCCTCTTATCTTTGTTTTCCCAATTTCTCGGTTACAAATTACTCCCATTTTTATGCTTCCATTTGTTTTTTTGGGTTTATACGATTGCTTATATGCTTCCATTTGCTCGCATTTGCTTTATTGGGTTTGCAATTCATATTTTCCAGCCTATGGGGTGCTTTGCTAAAACCTGTATATAACTAGAAAGATCCTAAAATATTTAGTTATGGCTATGTGAAGGGTTTGGATGGGTGGGTGGTAGAGTATAGCGTGAAGTGGAATTTGGAGATATATGGTAAGGTCGGTAGTTCGAATGGAATCAATGGGCTTGATAATTGGAGACCTTATGGGTGAGGAAAATTTTCATAAGGTGTGCTTTCGCGATGTTGCAGAGTTGTTCCGGTGTTGGTGTTAAGGTCGCATATTACATTTTTGGTTAATAGCTGCATACTATATTTTCCACATCCATATGCTTGATACACTCAAACAAATTGACTAAATCACCTTGAGTAGAAACATCATATATTTGTGGGTGTGAAGCAGTATACTAGAATTATGACCATCTCTTTGTTTCATGCATCCCAACTTTAGCAATTGGATTAATATTAATTTATTTTTTCCTTTTCTTTTTGTCCGGTTTGTCTCCTGTGGATGTGACTAATTCATTTTCTTTCCTTTCTTCATATTGATTTAGTCACACAAAGTTGTAGTTGCTTTGATACCTTGATTAATGAATGGTTAGACTGTAATTCCTTTTCATAACCAAGGAATCTTATATCGTCAATTAGGGAGTCGTATTTTTGGAGATGCCTTTGTTGAAATTATTTGAAAAATTGTAAGCCCAGATTGATTTAAACTTATCAGCAATTCGACCATATTTAAATGGAGTTAACTTATTTTAATTTCATCTCATTTTTCCTCATTGGTGATATTTTTGCATTGCATGGTGCCTTGAGGCACGGGTATTAGCTGGGAAAATTATTGTGTTGTGTTTGTTGGTAAATTGTTGTTTGGAGGAAGGATTGTGATATGAATAGTTAATATTATGATGTTGATTTGGGTATGATTATGAGATATATAACTTTTGTATACATGTTATTTTCTTGGCTACTATTTTCGAAAAGACTAAATTGATTTCAATTTCTTTAGTTAAAGTAAATGAAGGAAAAATTATTTCAAATTGACGGTTTTTTTTTTTTTTTAAGTTGCAAAGTTCCTTTGGATTGAATACAATGACATTTGGGGTTGTGATAGAGAGAAAGTTTGATGAACCCAATGATGGATGACCCATTTTGATAAACTAGATTAAAAAATGACCCATTTTGCAAGTGTACTGTATAGTTACGTTTTTGTGATCATTCTTTAATCTTATTGTGTTAGTTGGGAAATAGTTGTGTTTAGGCAATACTTTAGGTTAACTTTATTATGCTTTTTGTATTAGTTGGTAAATAGTTCGAAATAGGCAGGACAATGGTTATTATTATTGTGTTTTTTTTGGTAATTGGTAAATAGTTATGTTTAGGCATGACAATGGTTAATATTATGATGATATTGGGGTAGTCAGTAAATAATTGTGTTTAGGCAACAGGATGGTAAAAAAATATTATGTTGGTGTGTTATTTATCACTTAGTTTGAGCTAGAAATGCATATGGCATAGTTTGAGTATGATTATGAAATACATAAGTTTTGTAAACAGGTTAATATATTTGTGGTATTATATTTTTAAGGGATACCCTGTCGAAAATTTGAAAGTTTCTTACATTGATTTCAATTTTTTTCATTAATATAAAGCAAAAGGGAGCTTGGTTTTTGAATTGCGCAAATTTTAGAATAACCCAAAATATAATTCAAGTGTATATAATTTTGAATTGGGCAAAACTTGGTTTTGTTCATTCATTGAGGTAGAGATTTATTTAGCAGTAGTTTATGTCATTTTGTTTGGCGATTAAAGTTGTATGTGATTGGAAAATTTTATGGGTTTATTCCAATTTTTTAAGAAAAATGTAGTATCATAGAATCTTATGTTTTGTCTATCACATTTACAAGCATTCATATAGTTGTTTGTGTAGGAAGAATGGTTTTCTATTGTTTTAGAAGTAGAAATTGTTGTACAAGCACGTATATTTTACTTAGTATTTTGTTGATTGTCTATATAGATTGAGAATTTATTGTGATCCTATTTTTAAGAGAAATTTTGTCTAAATATTTTTAAAAGACCAAAATAAATTATTTTAGATTAAATATTAACAATTTTTGTTTAGCATACATGGTACATTCAGACTTTAATATTCCTTCTAACAATTGAAAAGAAAACATTTTGACCCACTTTATTTCACCAAAGTCATGACATTAAAAATGCAGTTTAGACTTTCAGCTGAATGCGTGTCTATGTACAGTGTTTGATTGTTTCGTGTTTAAGAACAATGTTCATTTTTTTTAATTGCACAGTGCGTCTTTAGGGACGGGTTATGGGGACAGTTTAGACTTTCAGCTTAGTACACGTCCGAGTTCGACACTAAATTATTTCGTGCCTAATTCAGTACTTGATTTTGTTTGAATTACATTGTGCCTTCAAACACGGATTATCCTAGTTATATTTTTCGTGGCCTTTCCACATCCATAGCCATACATATTTATTTATTTATTTGCTGTGAATTGGTCTTTAGGTAGGCACTCTTGGCAACCGTAGACCTTTGGAAAAATATATTTTTTTTAAAAAGGTCAAAAAATAAAATAATAGAAAATAAAAAAAAGGGTAGGCTCTCTAGGTGAGGAAGGAGCGTCATTCATATAATTCCTTTTTTGACCATCATTTTCCAAAATTGGGACCATGCACTATGACATAGGTCAGACCACAATGTCCAAACTCAATCAATTGTAGGACAGCCTAACGCAAATGAATAAAGTGGTTGAACCCAACTACTCAATGATTTTTCTGCCCTTTTTCTAAATACACTTCTTGGTTTTGGAAAAAATTCATAAGGAACGTGTCGTTGCATAAAACTTTTATTTATATCGTGATTGTTCAATTTATAATGACTAAATTCACACTCATTTTGAAAAGTTGATATTTGAACTCGAATTCACAATAAATTAATTAAACAGATGAGTATTTGTAATCATTTTTAATCCGACATCTGTTTGGTGACTTTGGTCTGAAAAAAAGGAGAGTGGGGGGGGAGTTATGGAGGAGAGGTTGGCAGTTGAGCTCCAATTAAAGGACTGCCACTATCAATCCATCTGAATCAGTAAAAAAATGGATTGTGACCTTGAAGATATAATCCTAAGATAAATCATAGTATCCAAAAATTATTGTCTAATGAAAAGATAGACAGCACTTAAACATTATCTTTTCAGATATTGATGATTAAGGGCAGGGAAAGCACTCATATACTAGCTATTATATAAACCTTTATATGCCATTGGATTTTGTTCATGTGCATCATGAGGCATCTCAAAGTCAAAAGAGTTAGTTGACTCTCCAAACAACTTCAATCAAGTGGCTCATAAGGTGGCACCTAACAGCACTTGTTGTGAATCACAGTAAAATTTCACTCCCCCAAACAAACAAATAAAAAAGGCGTAACCAGTACACAAGGCTCTCGTCATTGCGAGATCTATAGAAAGTTAGATGTACACAGCTTTACTCTTACAATCCACGGCTCAAACCCGTGACCTCTAGGTCACAATGGAGCAACTTTATCATTGATGCCCAAAAAAGAAAATTAAAAAAAAAAAAACCACCCATTTGGTCTCTTCTTCTTTGCTTTTCTGGGTTTATTATTATAATGGTGATGTTGATTCATGGGTGGCTTCTGTCTTGTCGAATGCTCGTTTGGATTTTGGAGGTTTTGTGCTTCAGAAAGTATGGACAGTTTCCAGATCCTAGAATAAAACAGATCTCCAAGGTAGAATTAATATAGGTCATCACTGTCAGGATCCTGCAATGTATATACGTATCTTTTAAGTCAGGTTGGTCTGTTCTTTTGCATCAATCATCATATATTAATACATGAATCAAATCATCCTATTATTTATAATTAAATCAAAGTGCATTACTTGTAACATGCAAATATCTTTTTTAAGTTGGGTTTTCTTTTCTATGATCATCATTCGAATCATGTCACGGGTGAAATAGACAAGAGACTTTTGAATTTAATAGGGTATTTTAGATACTAAGAATAGAGATCATTATCTTAAAATTTTAAGTTCGACTCTTATAAAAGTGTCTTGATTTATTCGATCAAGTTCAAAATAACACGTGATTGAAAAAAGTTTCTATTATTAAGAAAGAGATAGATGGCAAAGACTAAAAGATGAAAAAATGGTTTTTGAGACGATTTGAATATACAGCTACCTTTGACCTTGACTCAACTTGCTATGCTTTGGAAACATCTATTGTGGCATAGCTTCTGGTCCTTATTAACATAGCAATCATCGCATCCCCACTGTCAAGCCTGGGCAGTGTTTATCCAACATGTTCTCATAGACCTACTTTTCCATGCTCATTACATCAATTGGGACTCCTTGTTTGTTTTTTTAATGATCACGGGGTTCGACTCAATTTATGTATATTTTAATTAATTTTTTTTCTAATCCGGTTAAATGTAGGTCATTCATCTAAGAATTAGGGTATTTATGAAAGATAAATCTCTTGTGACCTTGCCCTAAAAGATTGTTAAGATTCAAACTCATGACAATATGAGTTATAGTCCGTCTCTATTACCACTTGAGCTACCTTTGGAGTTGACTCTCCTCGTCTTTGAAGTCTTGCAAAAAAGTATACAAGCCTCTATGTGTATCTATAAGAGCATCACAACTTAACCATTAAGTTAGTTTACAAATTGGAAAAGTCTTATTGGTTAATATTTTGAGTTTCTAAGTTGGAGTCATCCGAGTAACTCAGTATATGCATGATTTGAGGCTAATGACACATATCAAGAGTTTATGTCGTATCTGAGTGGCGGTGATAATTCTTTCTTAATAAAAGAACAAAAAAAGTTTATTTTCGTCAATCAAAGGATGATGTATTCAATGATGTGCTTAATGTGTTTCTTCCTACGAGTTTTGTAATCTTTCTTCTCCAAGGGCGCAAGGTTGTGGGTATATTCAAATCACATGGCCTTAACGCTCCTACAATAATGTGAATTCAAAGACCTAGTCTTACCTCAGCTCAGTTAATTTGGGCATGTTATAGACATAGAATTTCTAAGTAACTTCATTTTTGAAACAAGACAACCAATGGCCTATATTTTCGCCACTGAGTAATTTGAAAATGGTCAAATGTACACAATTTTACTCTGCATGTGGAGAGATTATTTTTGTAAGTTCGAGTGCGCCTTAAGTCCCAAAAAATAAATATCATGGTGAAAAAAAAATTTAAGAGATGGAAATAGCCCCATAAATAAAAAATTGTTATGCCAGATATTTAAGTTGGTTTTTAAAAAAATAAATAAATAAAAAGTGATGAATGACAACTTTTCTTGAGAATATATAATTTCTAATTGATTATGTACGTTCACAGTTATCAGAACTGGACCAGACGTCGAACCGGCAAAGGGACCAGGTCAATGGTTCATTGTTCAACCGTTGGATTAACTGGTCGGACCGGTTGTATAATAAAAAAAATAATAAATATTATTAATAATGATGAATATATTAAAAATTTTGAATAGGTACAAAAAAAAATATTTTTATGCTATAATGGGTCAAATAAGAAATTAAGAACACAAAAAAAAATCACAAATCACTTCTTTTCTTAAACAATTTATAAAATTTAATAGAATAATAACAATCCACACGTAACAGCCTCCTCATGAAACCACGAAACCACCTCCTCATGAAACCGATCACCACTGGGAATCGAAGACAGGAACACAAGAACAATGAAGATAGGATGAAACCGATCAACCTCCTCATCGCGACTCCCCAAAGATGATGTATGTTCGGGCAACAACAAGCTAACAACGTACACACAGACAAATCATAGACAGAGAGAGAAGAATCAAGTGAAGAGGATAGATAGAGATTTCAGTGGGTGTTGAGATCGGATGGACTAGAGGCAGCGATCGAATGGACTGTAGAAAGAGAGGAAGAAATGGAGTGGAGAAGAAGGGGGCCGACTGGATTTAAGACAAAATTAGGAATTTTGGGCATTTTATTGAAATGGCAGTAGAACCGGCTGGTTTGACAAAAACATCCGGTTCACTGTTTTTGTCAAAAGCCAGCTGATTTGACGATTTACTCTGGTTTAATTGCCTAGGCGGTCCAATTCAAGAACCGGACCGACTAAGGTTCTAGTTCACGGTCCAACCAGCTGATCTGGTCCGATTCTGATAGCACTGTGTACGTCATCTGACATTGCTAAGTTATATGTTAAACTCATACAAAAATTTCTCAGTTACATGCGTTGCGGGTTCAACAACTAAGAGAATAAAGAAAAGTCATCTGATATTGATGGAAACAAACAAGGTTGTTTGTGTTTGTCCCAAAAGCTATTTGGAAGAAAAAAGTTGGATAACAATTGCAGATTCAATTGGACTTTTAAATGGTTGATTGACCGTGTGCAAAGTATACACAAGCCAAAACGGTTAGTATAAACTCAGAAAGTTTGTGGTACCCTTTGCAATATTTTAGTAAATTATGAGGGGTGTGAGTATAATTTTTCAAACATGAAATCCTGCGCAAGATAGGAATTGAGACCAACTTGGGAAAGGACACTCTCTGGCCTAAGCGTCTATATACATAAATGGTTGCGATGGAGATAGAAATTGATATAAAAATTGGGATCGAGTTTGGGAGAGAGAAGTGAACGAAAGATTCATCTAATGGAATCTCCACATACACCTCTTCTTCCAAGTCTCCATGAAGAAAGACATTTTTCAAGTCCAACTGCTCCAGACTCTAGCTCAGATTAGCTGCACATGACAGAAGGGCATGTATAGAGTTCATCTCTGCCACAGGGGTATCGTGGATGGGATTGAGATAGGGATTGGGGTTGGTTTCAACGCAGGTCGCGATGGTGAAGAAGAGAATAAAGGCAAGCGGCGTCGGTGGCAGTGGCGGTGGAGGAGTTTCAGAGCTTCCTCATGATTTGGTGATCAAAGTGCTCACAAGGCTTCCGACGAAGTCTCTTATGCGACTTAGGTGCATGTCAAAACTCTGGTTCTCAACCATCGGCGACCCTCACTTTGCGACGACCCACCGTGTTCGTTCCCGGTCTCGCTCTACTTTCCTTATGGCATATATCAACAGAGACATCACCGTCAATTACCTCAGCTTCTTCTACCCAGCCCTCCTGACCGAAGTCACTAATGGCCTCTTTTGTTTGCACTTATGAAGCACGGATACTTTGTTATGGTCGATGTATCCATATCGAATATCATATCGAATATAATATTGTTGGACTAGTTATTACCTGTGCCTGAAGGCATAGAGTAATAAAAAAAAATGTCAACAATAAACATATTTGCATTTATACTCAAAATCAAATCAAAAACATAAAGGAGAGAGAAAATAATTAAAACACTGGTTGTAGTAGGAGTGAGTGGTGGTAGTGGTGGTGGTGGGAGACAGTGATGGTTGTGGTAGGTGGCGACGATTGTGGTGATGGTGGCAACGGTGATAGTGATGGTTGATTTTGGGCGACAATGGTGGTAATGGTAGCCATGGGTGATGACGATGGTGGTGGGTGTGGGTGGTGGTGGGTGATGGTGATGGTGATGGTAATTGGTAGTGGTGGTGGGGGGGGCAACAACAATTGTGGTGGTGGGCGATTACAATGGTGGTGGTGGACGACGACGGGTGCTTCTGGACGACAGTGTGATGGTAGGTGTGGTGGAGGTGGGTGACAATGAGTGGCGGCAATGGTGGGCGATGACGAGTGGTGATGGTTGGTGTAGTAAGGGTGGGTGACAGTGGCTGACGGCGATGGTGGGAAACGATGAGTGGTTGTGGGTTGTGAATTGTGGTAGTGGGTATGGGTGGGTGGTGGTGGGCAACAATGGTAGTGGTGGGTGGTGACGATAGTAGTAGTAATAAATATAAGAATAAAATGATGATGATTGTGGATGGTTACGGTGGACGACGATGGTTTCAATCGGTGGTGGGTGGTGGGTGGTGGGTGGCAATGATGGTGGTGGTGGGGTAGTGGGAGTGGTGGCGGGTGGTGGGGGTGGGGTGACGGCAACGACAATGGTGGTGGTGGGGCAGTGGGAGTGGTGATGGGTGGTGGGGGTGTGGTGACGGCGGCGACGACGGCGACGACGATAATGGTAGTAGTGATGGTCGTGTGGGTGATGGTGGGGTGGTGATGGTAGGGTGGCGACAGCGGTGGTTGTGGTGATGGGGGTGATGGTGGTGGTGGGTCGATGGGGGCAGCGGGTGGCGGCAGTTGTTGTGGCAAAGGTGATGGCAGCAACGGTGGTAGTGGTGGTAGGGTGACGACAATGGTGGTAGGGCAGCCGGGGGGTGGGTGGGGTGGCATCGGTGGTTGTTATGGCAAAGGTGGTGGTGGTAGTGGTGATAGTGGTGGGGTAGCTGTGGTGGTGGGGTGGCGGCGGCGGTGGTAGTGGTGATGGTAGGACGATTTCAAGCACTATTTTTTTTTAAAGTATTTATGAGCAGTTATAAGTTCTAAAAACACTTTTAAAAAGTCACTTAAACACACTTTTAGGAATTTATTTTCCTATTAAATTGGGGGTGTTAATATTAGCCGTCGGATTAACTTTAAAGTAAAATTTAAAGAGATCTCAACCGCGAAAAGTAAAAGTAATTTTGTTTATCTTTTGATATTTGAATTGTATTATACATTATTATATAGATATTCGATAATAAATATCGAATACATATCCAATAATAAAATGAAATATATAGATACTTTACGAATAATTCTATATGCAGAGAAGTATTGTAACTTTTAGTTTTACTCTTTACCCCATTCTTTTGATTTCACATACAATAATATATTAACAAAAATTCATATGATTTGAAAGACACATGAGTGTTTTGTAAATACTATCTATTATCATATGTCCAAAGAGTTTAAATAAATTGATTATTCTATAATCTTAACAACAAATATTTATAAACAAACAATATAGTTAAATGTTGGTTGTTATTCCTTTAATTAATCACGTTTATTTTGTAGATGTACCACCATAGTGAGACAATAGGTAACTTTTTAAATATATATATATATATATATATATATATATATATATAGATGTATCCCGACTGTATCCGTATCTTATTTTTTGATTTTTACTGTATTGTCATAGTCATATTGTATTATACTCGTATCTCGTCTCCGTATCTGTGCATTCCACGTTTCCACTCAAGTGGTCGCCCTTCCCTTTGCAACATCTCTACCCACGGAGTAATGGACCATCCTGTGTCAAACACTACACTCTGCTAGCAACATCTCTACTGATGGATTATTACTAACTGGTGGAAGGATTAAGCCACCTTTGTCTGTTTATTTGTTTGATCTCACCAAAAAGAAGTCTGAAAAGTTTCTAATTGACAAGTTCCCATTATCCCCTGCTTTAATCGAAAAGAATGGGAACAAGTTCTGCATATACTATCATGAGGAAGAATATATCAGACCATTGAATGATTTGATTTGCAGCAAATAATTTGCCAACAACCAGGGGAACTAGCTAGGAAGGGCGGCTTATTTTGCTTAAACATGTTATCTCCTCGATGTCTATACACCTTCTTGCAGCTCGTGAGTCAGAAGAATGTTTTCAGTGTTGTTCCTTCCTTTAATGAAAATCGAACGTCTTTGTTTAGATGTTTTAAATTTGTGAACTTTTATAATAAACAGAAGTAGCTAAATATCATTGCTTGTGTCTATGATTATATCAGGAAATTGTGGCAGTTAATAGCTTTCTTTCATTTTGAAAATTTAAACGGCTATGTGCAAGAGTGTAGTGCTTTGGCTTGTTTATTTTAGGGTAAATTACACTTACACTCTCTCAACTATCATGTTTTTTTTTCATTTTGCCCCCTTAACTAAGTTATTAGTTTCACGTTGCCCCACTTATCAATGTCTGTTACATATTTAACAGAAAGTTATTTTATTTTGTCCCTCAAATTATGTAATTTTTTTTCACTTCACCCCTGTACGTCAGTAATTTCCATCCAAAAAGATATTAGACACTTGCGATTGGGGCAATGTGAAACAAAAGTGTTAGTTTAGAATGTAATGTAAAAATTTTGGTAGTTGAGGGAGCAAAATAAAAAAAGAGTGATAGTTCAGAGAGTGTAAGTGTAATTTACCCTTTATTTTAAGAGCAATGTTTTAGGACCTTATTCGAGGATCTAATTATGTGACTTCAATACAACCATTGAATTAATTGCGAGTTCCAATGTTAGATGAAGTCCACAACCAATCCAATAATTATACATCATTAAGTTCCTAAATTAGGTCCTCAAATTAGGTTCAAATAGCATTTTCCTTATTTTGAATAGCGAATACCAACCATGGTGAAATCGACAATTGTTGTTTTCGTTACTTGACATTTTTTTTTTTTATCAGAACAATATGCAAAGATTATATTAAGTAGGAAAGTTTAAATTATAATCAGACAAAAGAGAAGCCTTCAGCTCGGGAGGGGGGAGCCTAACCAATCCAACAGAAGGGAATTGGTTAGCATTGAGACTGCCACCCAGTGAGCAGCCCTATTACAGGCTCTAGACTTGTATAAAAAACTTAGGTTATGTAACCTAGCAAAAAATCTAATATCATCCACAATGGTACTAATTTCCCAAGGGGGAACATCTTCCGTTGAACTTAACTTAATGATACTAAGGCAGTCATTCATGATTGTGGCATTAGAGAGCAAGAGGGAATCAGCTAAGAGGCAAGCTTGACGCACAGCCTCAGCTTCCGAAAGCAAAGAAGACCTAGTAGGGAAAGATTTAGCAACTCCATGAACCAAAACACCCCCTTCCTTGCACACCACAACTCCACACGCAGCATTCACAGACTTGGGTCTAAAGGAACCATCACAACAAATAAGAAAGTCACTCACAGGAAAACTGGAAGGCTCCTTCGGTGCCGCTGAAACCTCTGAGCTCGACTAGACAGCATCAGTCCCTCTCAATTGATCATTCCATAGACACTGAGCATGAGTAACCGACGCAAAAGCATTAACTTCCACTTCGCAAAACACCTTCTGGTTCCGAGCTTTCCAAATAACCCAGCCCACAGTTGCCACTTTACCCAAAACTTCAAGTCTAGAATGAGCATCCCCGATTGATTCCAAAATCCAAGATGAACGTTGAGCCACCGACAAAAAGGAGTTCTCATCCCACCCAAAAGACAAATTCATACCAAACCAAACCCGTTTAGTCCATTCATAACCGAACAGAGTATGCTCAATAGATTCAGGAGAAGATGAACAAAGAGGACAGCAAGGAGATGGAGCACACTTCCTTTTAAATAAATTCTCATGTGAGGCCACAACATTATGGCAGGCCCTCCACCAGAAATGCCTCACCTTTGGTAATGCCTTCATATTCCAAATAGATTGCCACAGCTTAGGATGAGGATAAGAAGAGGAGCTACACTCCGATGGATCCCCTTTGCTCTTATTGCCCATCACATAGCCAGATTTAACATTATAAACCCCCTTGCAATTAGGCCACCAAAATCTTCTGTCTTTCCCTCCTCTGAACGACAAAGGAATGGCATTGATAAGTTTGATATCCTCTCCGGAAACCATAGCTTCCAAACTGGAATTATCCCAACCAAAAAGGTTCATCTTAATAGCATCAGCCACCTTAGAAATCTGGCATTTGGGGGGGGGGGGGGGGGGGGTTTAGGGGATTGAACAGCGTGGGAAGAGGAGAGGGGAATCCATTTATCAATCCAAAAATCAACCTCCCTGCCATCACCAATCTGCCATATGAGGCATTTTTCAAGTAATTCCCTGCCATAGAGCAAACTACTCCAAGCCCAAGAGGGTCTACGACCTTGCTTAGCCTTCATCAGATCTTCATTTGGAAAATAGATAACTTTGGTAAATTTAGCCCAGAAGGAGTCAAGCTGAGTGATAAGCCTCCAACATTGTTTTGCAAGGAGGGCTTAATTGAAAACCTTGAAATCCTTAAAACCCATCCCACCAGACTCCTTGGGATCAGTCATTTGCTTTCACTTTTTCCAACAAATACCTTTCTTCTCATCAGTCCCCTTCCACCAGAAATGTCTAACATAGAAATTCAGCTTTTCGCAAAAACTCTTAGGGAAAGCCACCACGGACATAGCAAAATTAGGAATAGCTTGTATCACAGCTTTAATCAAGACCTCCTTGCCTGCAAGTGATAGACAAGACCCTTTCCAACCTTGAAGTTTTTTAACCACTCTTTCCAGGAGATAGCCAAAGACCTCGCCCCTGGATCTACCCCACGCCGTAGGAATTCCCAAGTATTTAGCTTGGTGAGGAAGGGACTGCATCCCTAAAAGTCGACAGAAGAAGGACTTCTGGTCATCAGAAGTATTCTCAGAAAAAATGATACCAGATTTTTGGAGATTGGCACTTTGACCTGAAGCTTGACAAAAGGACAGAAGGATTATGATAAACTCTCTAACATAGACTTCCTTTGCTTTAATAAAAAAGAGGGAATCATCCGCAAAAAATAAATGAGAAATAACAGGGCTTCGTCTCTTAATTCTAAGGCCCATAAGACGTTTGGAAGCCACTCCATTTAAGATCATGGACGAAAGAACATCAGCAACAAAAAGGAAAAGGTAAGGGGAAAGAGGTTCTCCTTGTCGTATACCTCTTTGTGGTCTAACTTCACATTTACGAACCCCATTAAGCACCACTTGATAAGATACAGTGGACACGCATTGCATAACAAGATGCACCCACCGTCTATCAAAACCCAGTGAAACCATAGTAGCTTCCAGAAAATCCCATTCAACTCTATCGTAGGCTTTACTGATGTCCATCTTGATCGCCATTTCAGGAACCTGACCCCTCTTCTTGCCTTTGAGATGATGGAAGACTTCGTTAGCTATGAAGATGTTGTCCTGTATTTGGCGATTGGGGATAAAATCAACTTGATTTGGAGAGATAATAGAGCCCATCATATTCTTCAACCTGTTAGCCATAACCTTTGAAATCACCTTATACACAAAGTTGCAAAGAGCAATAAGTCTGAATTGGGAAATGGATTCGGGCTCCGGCTCCTTCGGGCTAAGGACAATATTAGTATGGTTAAAATGGTGAGGCATATGACCCCCTTCAAAAAAATCCTTGACCATCAGGAAGACGTCATGACCAATGATATGCCAAAAGTGATGGAAAAAAATCCCAGGAAAACCATCAGGTCCAGGGGCTTTGAGTGCTCCCAACTCAGACACTGCCCCCCACACTTCCGACATAGAAAGCTCACAAAGAAGGCTCTGGTTCATCGTATCAGAAACTCTAATGTTAACAACATTTAAAGATTCGGACTAATCCCTCTCCCCAGAAGTCGTGAACAAAACTTGGAAGTAGTCTTTAATAAGAGAATTAATGTCCTCCTCACCTTCGATCCATTCAGCCTCGTCATTCTTAAGTCTGACAATATTATTACGATTCCGACGCTGGAGTGTAGTCAAATGAAAAAACCTCGTGTTCTGATCACCTCCCTTAAGCCAATTAATCCTGGATCGTTGCAGCCAATATTGTTCCTCTCTGCATCTAATAGCATCAATCTCAGAACATAATTCAGCCTCCCTCAATAGGTTCTCCTCAGAAGGGTTGAGAGACTGAATATTGCTCAATTCATTCACTAGTTCCCGGATGATTTTTTTATTATTCACAAACTTGTGTCTACTCCAATCCATCAGCCTCTCCTTACATTTCGCCAGGTTGTTAGTAACATTAAAAAAAGATGGACCAGATTGGTTAGATATCCAATTGGCCTTAATGACCTCCTCACAAGCAGGATCTTCCAACCACATACTCTCGAACTTGAAGTAGAAGGGCCCTTTCTTAGAAGCCTCCCCAAATTCAATGATAATAGGGCTATGATCAGAGCCCAATCTAACTTCATGAATCACTTGGGTTGAAGGGAATAAATCACACCACTGAGGGTTAACCAACACTCTATCAATTCGTTCCTGAACATTTGCAGCCCCTGGCCTATTATTCGACCAAGTGAAATGGGGACCACTGAAACTTAGTTCCATCAGACAACACTCCGAGATGAAGTTCTGCAGCTCCTCCACTTTTTTAAGGCATGAGGAAGTACCCCCTTCTTTATCATCAAAAGAGCCAATTACATTGAAGTCACCAGTGACAATCCAATGACACTCGACCGCTCTAGCCATAGCCTTAATACATACCCAAAGCCGCTGATGTTTTTCAAACTTAGGATCACCATAGATAAAGGTACATTTCCAAAATAGAGAATGTTGATGAGATCTACATCTTACATCGATAAAATTCTTGTTCAGTTCATCCACTTGAAGAATAACATCATCCCTCCACCACAAAGCCAATCCACTCGAGAGTCCATCAGGATCAACATATTCCCTACTCTGGTAATGCAAGGATCTTCTCAATCTCTCTAACTTTTGGAATTTGTTTTTAGTCTCCATAAGAAAGACGATTGAGGGGCGATGGGTATCAATTAACCCTCGTAGATTGTGAATTGTCCGGGGTCGCCCCACTCCCTGACAGTTTCAGACAAGAGCTAACATGAGTCGTGTGGCTGTTGAAGGTCAGCCACCACCACCTTTTCCGGTTGACAAATTGAGTTTTCCCCTTCTGTCATAGCATAAGAGGGCTGTGAAAAACCAATGTGACATACTTCGGTTGAGATTATTCTCCCCTCTACCTTCTTTATTGCCTCCGTCCTCCTCTGCTTGTTGTTGCTGCATATGGTTCTCCGGTTCCTCCATGTATGCAAATAAAATTTTAGATTGGGTTTTGTGAATTGGCCTCCTTTTTGTCTTGCGCTTGTATCTTCTAGATTGAATTTTGAGAGCACTCTTCTCCCCATGGTCTTGAAGAGAAAAATCAGGAATCAAAGGGAGCTCTATATGGGAAAGAGGTTGGAAAGGGAACTCAGGATTTGGGGTCGTCAAGAGTTTGTTTCTTTTATGGCTTGCAAATTAGGCTTCCATCCCGGCATGATCGAGTTGGGCTTTTCTCTTCAAAGACATGTTTTGAAAATGGACTTCCATCTTATCTCCAACTTCCTCACTCCCACTGTCCGAAATGACATGGATCTCCCTTTCCCCGGAGCCTTGGGCTTCCAAGCTATCATTTGGCTCAATAACAAAGTAGGACCCCTCATTTACTGTCACCAACATACCAGAATCCTCCTTGGGAGCTGAATGGGAAGAGGAGTGGTCCCAAGCTTGGTCCCCACCAGAAAAAGGCACCACAGCAAGGGGTGGGGTATTATAAAAAGAACCACTTGCTTGATTCTGCATACTACAAATAGGACCCTCTCCTTGGGATTTTGGGACATCCCTTATAGGATCAGCACAATCTTCAAGGCTTCCACCACCTTGGGCCTTACTCGTTGCTGGTGAACCACATACAGGGGAGATATTCACACCTCCAACACCATGGATCTTGCCTTTGAGTTTCTCTCATTTTTCCGTATTCTCGCGAGCCATAAGGGACCAAGTTTCTTTGAAAAAACCTAAAGAGGCATTGCTCTGGGCTCGCAGATCAGGACCAAACTGGCTCTTGCATCCCAAGTTGCACCTCTCCTTACATTGGCTTTGTGAATGGCCAATCCTTCCACACTAATAATAGAAATCAGAAAGCCTTTCATACTTTAAATCGATCCAAATATCATCATAGCTATCCCGGGCCAGGAAAAAACCCTTCTTTAGGGGCTCCTTAAGATTGATCCGGCACTTTACCCGTAAAAAATTCCTCTGGAATTGAACTTCTCCATCAAAATCCTCCAACTGAGTAGGTTCCCCAATTACTTTTCCTATCCTCCATGAATTGTTCTTAGTCATCATATCCAACGGTAACCCCCGTACCTGAACCCAAAACTCGGAGAAATGGAAATCAAAATCGTTGATGATGCTCTGAGGCTGATAAGTTTTAAGAACCAACAAGGCTCCCATCACAGACCAGGGACCTTCATTCAAAATCTTATCTCTGTCATTCACATCCTTGAACATGAACATGTATGTATTTCTCTCCCAGTAAGTAATAGAGAAACCTTTAGATGTTTTCCATGAACTTTGCAGAACATTACACACCCCTTATTTGTTTAGGTTTGTATCTATGTAAAAACGGCCCATAAGGCAGATCTTCTCAACATTTTTGGATGTGGAGGGGTTTGAATATAGAGAGATGCGAGGGGGTGGGGTGGAATACGAATCGGCTTCTGTATCTTTCTCCATGACAAAAGGGGAAACAGTGGTAACCACACACGAGCAGAAATGAGAGAAGACGAGTGAAGAAAGACAAGTAAAAGGGAAAAGAGGAGACCAATGACAAAAGCCAAGGAAAAGGGAAAAGGAATCTGTTGATTAGGGAAACCAAGTCGAAAAGAAAAAGATGGGTCAAGGGCAGATGGAATGGTGAGAAACAATAGAGATAAAATAAATGTGAGTAAGCCAGATACCTGAACGAGGAGTATTCAGTGGATCAGTCATCATCAGAAGCTGGAGAGTCGTAAGCATTGAATCAAAGAAGACAAATGAGGAAGACCTTAGAAGAAACCCTAACTAGGGTAACGAGCTCTCAGAACGAGAGGGATGTTACTTGACATTTACTGTGATGACTGGTTGTTGATGTTAGGACTTGAGAAACACTAATGCTATTGGGACATAATTGAGGGACATAATTTGAGGACATAATGAGTTGTCACCAATGATATGATAGTGAAATATATTTAATAATGGGTCCCACTATAGCATTAATGAATTCATTATCATATCATTGGTGACAACTCATTATGTCTATAAATTATGTCCCAATAGCATTGCTCCTTGAGAAATTACACTTTTTTTTCCCGGTGTAATTAGAATTAATGCTTATTTTGTCTTTTCTTATTATATCACCTTATGGAAATATGGAACAAAAGCTTGATGATGTTTTGGAATAATATGATGTGGAAGGCTTGTTTTTTTTTTTTTGACAGAAAAAATATTAACTTTATTGATTGAAATCAACAAAAAGGAAAAACATGATAAAATCAGGTGTCCGCTCCTGCCATAGATCAATCATTATAACAAAACGAGCATTTCTAACTAAATGGTGAACAACTTTGTCACATTCTACGTATATTGGACAACTTAAAAAAACTAAAATTCGATCGCACAGAGTTGATGTCGAAGAGAATAGCACCCAGAGGAGAAAAGTCCTTATATGTAGCATTTATGGATTTGATCACAGATATACAATCTCCCTCCCAAAAAATTTCATCACATCCTTGTTGCTGATTAAAAAGAACAACTTCCTTTGCAGCCATGGTCTCAACTCTCGACTACTTGTGCATTATAGTTACCGTGAACTTTCATAGAGTAACTAGCCCCAAACTGCCCTTCATCATCTCTAATGATACACAAATTAGTTTTGTACACCACTTGTCAAGTGACTGATAATTAATGCAGATATTAAGTAGAGAGAAAATAACTCAAGCGAGACAAAGATGTAGAGTGGTTAGATCAACATGACCTACATCCACTATGAAGGGCTAGGATGACTTGACATTTTATTACTTACAGGAGTATAAGGAGATATAAGCTATGAGAAAGAGATGAGAGTGATAGAAGATGTGCTTGATTGTGTGTGATGCTCCCCAAGTGTTGGCGAAGCTTACAATTTATAGTCGTCTCCTAATAAATTGAGGCAACTTATCAGTAACTAAGTGGCTAATCTGGTGGAGCTGACACCATCTTCTCAACGGATGAGGTAGTTACGACGCTCCTCATAAGATCTGATCAAAGGATGACGTGGTGGTTGACTCTTTCCAATGCAGCGTGGATGAAGCTCTTGGATGACCTTGCTTACTCCCTTGGTGATGTAACTCCTCGAACCCTGATGAGCTTGACCGGACGTGGACCCCTTTGGGCTGGACTTACTAGATCTCTTTAAGTTGGGCTCTTAATTTAAATTGGGCTCACAACGTAGATTGGGCCAGGCCCATCATTTGCCCCCAATGCCCTGTGTCCAATGAAACTTGGAGAAGAGGACATTTGGTTGAAACTGAATCCCAGCTGACGGAGACCCCTTTTGACTGATGACTCTTCCTTTTCTTGATATAAAAATTCCTTTTTCCTGTAGGACATCTCCAGGCTTCCCCATTTCTTATTCTAGAAGATCACTCTATAAATAAGAGCCTTTTTTTTCCCTTTTTTCCATTTCATACAAATTTGAGAGAAATAGGTCCTCTTGAAATTCTTCAAGAACAAAGAGGTGATATTCTTGAATCGAGCATTCAGAATGATGTCGATTGAAGGAGAAGACATGCAGGGGTTTGTAAATCTTGGTGGGGAGTCTGGAGAGATCGACGTAGTCCTAGAAGCTCAGGCGAATGAGAGGAGAGGTGGAGGTGTGGAGTAGACTGAGGCGCCATGGGCGCCGCTGGGCATGGCGACCCAAGTCGCCGAGGTCGAGGCGCCTTGGGCGCCGCCTAATATGGCGACCCAAGATACTGGGAGCAAAGAGAGAGCGCCAGAGCTAATGGGCACTGGCGTGGAGGCGCCTTGGGCGCCATTGGGGGCCGTCGTTCGCGCAGGTGGAGCGAGGGAGGTGCTGGGCGCCGAGACCGAGATGGCCTAGGCAACCCAGGCCGCTGGGAGCAAAGAAGGCACGCCGGATCTGATAGGCGCTAGTGTGGAGGCGCCTTGGATGCCATTGGGGGGCGCCGTTCGTGCAGGTGGATCGAGGGAGGCGCTGGGCGCCGAGACAGAGATGGCCCAGGCAACCCAGGCCGTTGGGAGCAAAGAAGGGGCGCTGGATCTGATGGGCGTCGGTGTGGAGGCGCCTTGGACTCCATTGGGGGCGCTGCTCCCGTAGATGGAGCGAGGGAGGCACTGGGCGCCAAGATCATGAAGGGCCAGGCGACCCAGGCCGCTGGGACCGAGGAGAGAATGCCTCGGGCATTAACTGCTGACTGTGAGGCGCCTATGGCTCTGGCCGTTGCTGGAGAGGCGCCTATGGTGCTGGGCGCTGCCGGAAAGGTGTATGTGGTGTTGGGTGCTGCTTCTGAGGCAGGACTGGGACCTCGGCACACTGGGCAAGGATTGGTGAGTGTTGATATGACCCCAGGAGACACTAGGCTTGTCCAGGTAAATACGCAGGCGGTGCCGAGGGCCAATAGGCACAGTCAGGTGGTGTTGTGTACAACTGGGTCATCATTGTTAGGTGAGTCATGTGAGGTGGAGGTAGACACCGGATATGGACCTCCTGGGTCGTCATTGTGAAGTGGAGGTAGCCTGCTTATGATGACTCCTCCAGAGACATTGCTATCTATGAGGAGGTGTTTGAGGCTGGACTTAGGTTCCCAATGCCTTCTTCTATTTGTTTTATTCTGCATTACTTTTCACTGACGCCAGGGCGGTTGGCGCCCAATGGTTGGAGAGTTTTGCTGGGGTTTCTTGTACTGTGGAAAAAGGTGCATCATGAGGATGCTTTTCTTGAAAATTTATGTGCAGCTTAGAATTTGAGTGAGACTCCTGCTCTCAATCGTGGTTGGTACTACTTTGCTCCGAGATGAGGTAAATTGATCACCGAATTACGCTCTAACTGCCACAGTTGGAAGACTCATTTTATATTTGTTGGTGGAGAGTGGGCTTCAGAGGTTGACAAAGCTTTTGTACCAACAAAGTGGGACGCCCCAAAGAGACTTGGTATGCCCACACTTATTCTTTTCCCTTTGCCTTCTTTGCAAATGTGTACTTATTACATCCCTTACAGGTTCTCTAGAGCTCATAAAGGATCAAGAATGGAAGTTGTAGGCTGTGAGGGCTCACCCTATAAAAGACTTTGGAGCTCTCATGCTCAAAGAGAGTGGAGCTAGAGGCTCTCCTACAGTCGGTGCTAGGGTTGGTGCACCCTCTCCAAGACCTGGCGGTTCCTCTTTGAAGAGAAAGGACAAATACTTCATATCCAACTTGCTTCTAGAGATCATTCATGCGGTTGGATCTCAAAATGTGGTACAAGTAATCATTGATAATGCACCCGTTCGTAGGAGCGGGGGAGTGCTTGTTCAGGGTGGTTATAAACATATCTTTTGGACATCTTGTGTGGTGCACACACTTAATCTTGCTTTGAAAAATATTTGTGCACCAAAAAACGCTGAAGCCAATGAACGTGTTTATGAAGAGTGTAATTGGATCTCAATTATTGAAGGGGATTGTGTGGGCATTAAAAATTTTATTATGAACCACAGCATGAGATTGGTCATGTTTAATAATCAAGTGGATTTGAAGATGCTCTCAATTGCGGAGACACGTTTTGCTTCAACCATCGTAATGCTTAAAAGATTTACAGTTCTAAAGTGTAGTCTCCAGAACATGGTTATTAGTAATCGGTGGTCTTCTTATAGAGAAGATGATGCTGAAAAAGCGACATTTGTGAAGGAAAAAGTATTAGATGATTTATGGTGGGACAAAATTGATTATATGTTTTCCTTCACTGAACCCATCTATGAAATGGTAAGAAAGGCCGATACAGATATGTCTTGCCTACACTTAGTTTATGATATGTGGGATTCTATGATTGAGCAAGTGAAGGCCGTTATCTATCGTCGTGAAGGGAAGTGGGAAGATGAGGAATCAACCTTTTATTCGGTGGTCTATGAATTATTAATGGATAAATGGGGCAAGAGCAACACACCGCTCAATTGATTAGCACATTCCTTGAATTCGAGGTAATTTCTAAGCTCTAAACTTCAAGATTTTAATTTAACTTTTTAGATATCAAATGATTATCATTTTATTTACTTTGTCTTTTAGGTATTATAGCGTGGAGTGGTTTTCTATGGCTTCTAATCGTGTTCCTCCACACAAAGATGAAAAGATTTCAAATGAAAGAGAAAAGTGTTTTCAAATATACTTTTCTAATTTGAAGGAGCGAAGAAAGGCCAAAGAGGAGTATGCCAAGTTTTCAGCGTGCTTTAAAGAATTTGCAAGTCATGATTCCATGAGTGATAGAGGACTTGTGGAGTCGGCTTGTTGGTGGGTCATGTATGGCTCTACGGCACCCTTGCTCCAAAACTTGGCTTTAAAGTTACTTGGGCAACCTTGTTTCTCCTCATGTTGTGAGAGGAATTGGAGCACTTATTCTTTTATACACTCTTTGAAGAGGAACAAAATCACACCAGATGGAGCCGAAGACTTAGTATTTGTACACTCCAATCTTCACTTTTTATCAAGGAAATCTCCTCCATACGGTGAAGGCAACACTAAGATGTGAGATGTTGCAGGAGATGCATTTGATTCTATGAATAAGGAGGGTAATGGGATGCTTGAGATTGCGAATCTTTCCCTTAATGAACCAGATTTGGAGGTCATACTATTTACTGATGAAAGAATTGGCAATGAAGATGTTGAGCCCTTGGAAGTGAATTGAGAGGGAAATAGGATTCTTTTTGTTTTCGTGTTTTTTCGTTAGCAAACTTGTGAAATATGAATGCTAATTCAAGTAATTATATTAGAGAAAATGTTGGATGTATCTTTTTGAAACTTTGATCTATTTCAATTATAATAATAATAAAAAAAAAGCAATGTTTATTATGCCTTGGTTGTTTGTTATTATTAATGTTGTGGTTATATATATAAAAATATATATAATTATTTTAATTGGTCGTATCATCGCCATACCCGTGTCCTACATTTTTGGATTTTATCATATTCCCGTATCTGTATCCATGCTCCTTAGGATATTAGACACTTGGTGGGAAGTTCTTTGAGGTTTCCCTCTCTCCTTTGAAAGATTTTCACGTTTGTCATTATCTATTGAAGTGATATGAAATAAAATTGATACTTTAGAGTGTAATTTGAGAGATTTTATAGTTAAGGGTGCAAAGTGAAACAAGGATAATAATTTAGAAAGAAAAGTGTAATTTACTCTAATAGTTTTGCTCAATTTTCTGTTCGTTTCTGACCTGTCTTTTCGCATGTTCCAACTGATGTGTAGACTGATTTTTTTGCTGCGTGCCACACAACATAAACATTCAGCATATATTAAAAATATACATAGACCATGGGAGTGTGATACTCCTTTTTTTCTCTTTCACATAGGTAAAGCTACAACAGTTCCCTCTCCTCATACATGGCTGCCAATGCCATCCTGAAAGTGTGTGACACTCCTTTGATATTAAAACCACAATTTCCAGAGATGATAGACACAAGCAATAATATTTGAACTACCACTATTTTTAATTAAAAGATTTAAACATAAAAGTTCAAATTCACAAAAAAAAAAAAATTAAAAAAATTAGTCCTAATGGCCTTGGTTGTTGGCGGGCTATTTGTTGCTAATCAAATCATTCAATGATCTGATATCGTCCTCATCATGATAGTATATAAGCAACCTATTCCCATTCTTTCCGATTAAAGTTGGGGATGAGCCTGAGAGAAACTTGTCAATTAAAAACTTTTCGAACTTCCCTTTGTTGCGATCATAGGAATAAACAAACATATTCAAGTTAAACTTTCCACCAGCCAGAAATAACTCACGAGTAGATATGTTGGCAGCAGGAGCACAACATCCAGCGATGGTTAACTCAATGGGAATGCGGTTGACGTGCTTGGTCCATGACCCTCCTCTTTCATAGCCCTTCTCGAATACCCATATGTCAAAGTCCCCCTCCCACCCATATCTCTCACCTCCAAAACCTACCAGAGCCAGGTTGCCTCTAAATTGTACTAAATCACGGTGTTCGAGAGCCTCTAATGGCAGTGGAATCATTTCAAAACGCTCATCTTTGAGATCAAAAGCAACCAGATAGCGGTCGTAGTTTGACCACCCGTTGGGCTGAGAAATCCAATACAGAGCTCCGTCAACGCAAACGCTTTGGGACAATAGACGACGGGGGTTTATACAAATTCGTCTCCATGATGCGTCCTTACCCACAGTGAGAATAACGCAAGACGAGTTGAATAACTGAAGCACCTTGTATTCCTTAGCAGTAGGTTCGAACCCGAAAAAGTAATTGGAACAACGTATTGGAGGAAGATCCATAATTTCATGAGTAGAGATGTTGCAGAGAGAGAGGCGATCATCGGCGTACAAACAAAAGAGGCCGTTAATGACTTCCGTAAATCCTGTGTACTCCAACGGGGACACAGTAAAGTGGTGATTGAGAACTGATCCGCTTTTACGGCCCAGGAAGTTTGTGTCGAACAAGTGTAAGTAATTGATGTGTCCGTCGCTGTCTCTGTCGGGATACATCAAAAGAACGCCGGCGCGAGCCCGGGAAAGAACACGGTGATCGTTCGAAAAGCGACGGTCGGCAATTGTTGAGCGCCAGAGCTTTGACACACACTTAAATCGCATGAGAGACTTGGCCGGAAGTCTTTTGAGGACTTCGACCGCTAATTCATGAGGAAGATCAGAAATTCCGCCTCCGCTACCGCCACCGATTGCCCTAATTTTATTCTTCCCCATCGCTTTCTCTCTTTGCGTTTGCTCTGTGTTTAGTTTTCAAAATCACAATCAATCTCTTTAAGCTTTCTATCTTCTTCTAATTTCAAACCTACCGATCTCGAATCTAAATTCCTTTTACCGATTCTGATCCCAAATCTCAGTTGCTTCGCCAAACCCAATTCCAATTCTAGATTCTGAATCTCTATCTCTCTCAATCTCGATCGCAGTCTACGCAGGATGTCAAACAAAATAATCAAGCACTCAAATAATTTCACACACAAAATTGAAGGACCAAGAAAATAATGAACAAGAACAAAACCGAAGGCCAACGAGAACAAAACCGAAGGCAAACGTCGAAAACACGGACGTGAAAAAGCAAAGCAATATTGACTCCAAATATACTATTTGGACCTAAAAATTTGACCTAATTTGCTGACATAATGATGTGGTTTCACCAGAACCATTGGATCAACACCAAGTTCTAATGTTTGATGGGCCTCATAATCAATCCAAAGGTCATAGTGAATTAGGTCAGTAAATTAGATCAATAAATTAGGTCTCAATAGCATTGCTCGACTCCTAATAATAATTTCATGTGGGCTAATCCCATGAGGAATAGGACATCTAAACTCACTAAAAATCAAATAAAAATACATACATAACCAACCCGAAACATCTGTGTTTTGTTTGGTTTGGTTTTTAAAAATAATTTTTTGTTCTCAAAATTTTAATAATAAGGACAAATTATTTGGTTTTATTTTTTGCTTCTTCGAAAAATAGGGATGTAAAGAACAAAAAATGGAAAATAATTTAAGGTTGTTTTGGAGACAAAAAAAGAGAAAAATAAAAACACGGAGAATAAAATACTCATTAATGAGGTTTCTCCTTCGAAATCCCTTAACAGCAAAATAGATCCTACTATAAAGTTTTTTTGGCCTTTTTCTCTCCACTATTGTGAAATCAGATAAAACAAGACGACACACACAGATCCGACGAAAGGTTCTTCTCCGAAGAAAGGGTTTTTTTTCCAACGACTTCAAGGAAGCAAATCTGGATTTTTATTTTAGATTTCAATTTTATTTTTCAGCCGCTTGCTTCAAAACTTGATTTTTTCTAGGCGTCTTGCTTTAAGTCTGGATTCCAGCTAGTGGTGCAACTCGAGCGCGTTGGGTTGGCTCGACCTTAACTCGAGGTACTCAACCCAAATATTCTCTTGAGTTTAATAGAGAGGGAGGAGTGACGAGTGACGATTGAGAGGAGGAGGAGACGCATGGGAGAAAGAAAGGCTAAGAGAGGAGAATGCGTAGAGGAGAGAGGGAGTCTGAGATGATACTTAGAGTCTCAAACGAGTAACGAGTAAGAGAAGGATTTTAGAGTGAGGGAGGCTCAAGGGTGTGAAGTGAAAAGTCTAAAGAGTTAACCCTAGTAGTTAAAATATATTTAAATATTTTTATGTATATTTGGGTTCAACCCGATTTTAATATATGGGTTGAACTCGGTAACTCGAGACATCAATCCGAGGCCTGACTAAATTCAATTCGGGTTGGAATTGTTTTGCCCAATCCTAACCCAAATATTAAAAATTTCAATCAAAACCCTATTTTTCAGGTTGAATTTAAGTCACCCCCCCCCCCCAAAGTCGCACCCCTAATTCCAACGTTAAAATTCTTTTTTCTTTTTTTTTTTGCATTTTATTAAGTTTAATATATTAAAAAAATTAAATGAAACACTCGATCCAAATAAGTTTTACTGTTTTCTGTTCTGCAAAATTATTTTTGAAATCATATAACCACACAAGTTTTTCGATACAAAAATACCAAAACAAACTTTTCTAAAACTCTTTTCAAAAATAATTTTCTGATACTATTTTTTGAGACGCAAATAAAATAGGCCAGAGAGTTTGGATCAAAATTTTATTTTTTTTGTTCCACTCTCTTTTTTTTTTAACATAAGCTTTAAAATACTTAACTGTATCATATTTATCAATTTTATTTTTCAAAAAACACACTCAAATCTTTTTACTAAAATTATCAATAAAGATAATAAAATATCTACCCCACCATTAGAAAGAACTTCAACATAAAACAAATGAGAGTGAATCAACTCAAAGGCCTTAGGAGTGGTCTGGTGGTTGAGCCTAATCTTTCGTAATTCAGAAGTCTAGGCTAGCCACCATGTCACTTTAAGAATATGTTCTAACTTAACTCAAGCCACAATGATCAATCGCTGAACTCCAGAATAGTCAACATAAGTCTGAATATCTTGTAACAATACACACACACACACACATATATACACACACACACACACTAGTAATACACCACGTGCGTTTCACGTGAATATTTTTTGTACATAAAAATTAATAAAAAATATTAAGTATATGTGTAATTGAATTAAATATTATCTCAAATTTGCAAACTTATTTTTCATTGCTAATACTATATTATAGAACTAGTTATTGTCTGTGCCTGAAGGCACAATGTAATAAAAAATGATAAATAATAAATATATTTGTATTCATATCCAAAATCAAATCACAAATATAGAGAAGAGATAAATGAATTTAAGCATCGGTTTGTAGTGGGGGTGAGAGGTGGTGGGCGGCAGTGGTGGTGGTAGGAGACGGTGATGGTTGTGGTAAGTGGCAATAACCGTGGTGGCGAGGGCAGTGGTGGTGGTGGTGGTGGCGGCGGCGGTGACGGTGGTGGCGGCGACAGTGGTGCTACGACGACGGCGGTGGCGGCGACGATGACGGCGACGGTGGTGGTGGTGGCGGCGACGGCGGTGGTGGTGGTGGTAGAGGTAGTAGTGGAACGGTTTCAAACACTATTAATTTTTTTAAAGTATTTATGAAAAATAATTTTTAGATGTACTTTTAAAAAATCACTCCAAACACACCCTTAGGGGCCAATTTTTCCTATTAAATTTAGGGTGTTAATATTAGCCATTAGATTAACTTTAAAGTAAAATTTAAAACAATCTCAACCGCGAATAGCAAAAATCATTTTGTTTATCTTTTAATATTTGAATTGTAAGCTACTTTATTATATAGATTATAATAACTTTGTATGTTCCAAAGATTTGCTACTCTAACTATAAGAAAAGGGATTTAAAAAAAGTGATTAAATTTCTATTTTTATCGAATTTTTTGATTGAGTGTGATTTATTAGTGATGTTTGAAAATTTAATTTTTTTAAAATTCATTTGATTAGGATTCCACTGATTATTCATTGAATAAAATAAAAGTACTCATATTAGAACCTTACGATAATTATGAATTAATTAGTTCAATTGAGACAAGATTTAACGTACTACTCTATAGTATATAATGAACATAAATTAGTCAAGAGGCGAGCACGTGTATAAAGGCCAAGGCATGTGACCTGGCTCGGCACGTGCTCTCCCAGCAAAGAGCTCCAGTAATTGCATATCAAGCTTAAATTCCATGAGAATAGCTCAAACCAGTTACAATACTCTTGGAAAATGTTCCACTTTCATTGCCGCATCATTCAAAAAATAGCTGAGGGACTTCAGTTGACATAGTCTATAAAGAGGATGCGTTAGTAATGAACTAGGTAAGTACATAAATGAGATGTTAAAGGTAATTTGAAGATTTAAATGCAGGCATATTGTTATACATACATATGATATGCCGACATACCCATAAGCCCCCCACCGGGCCTTAGACCTTTTGTGCTGGGCTACCAATTAGCCTCCACCTGTGTTGGGCCAGTAGTCGCCCATTAGGCCTCGGCCTTTTTTGCTGACTCATGTTAGTTAAGCAATACAGGTCGTGTTTAAAAAAAAAAAAAAAGACATTATTTCTGGGTATCTTGGGTGTTTCTGGAAATGCATGATTCGGATTCTTACTAGAATTTCGTTTATGCAAAAGCATTGCAATTTATGTGATAAGAGTAGTTGATCAACTGGCTGTAGATGTCGACGCTTTTGATTAGTTGTGCTCCTTGCATTTATGGAACCATGGCCGGCTCAACAATGGAGTGAAAAAAGCATGGGCTTTAGGCCCACACATAAAAAAGGTCCCAAATTTTAAAGTTCAATAATTTAGTATTGATCAAAAATTAAAACTCATTATAATTTAGTTTAACAAAAAAACTTCTAAAAGATTAAGTCAAAATAAAATTTAGAATTTAGGTTTAAAAGTGCAGTCCACCTCACAAATATACATTACACATACATATTTATTGAAGGACAAAAAAAGGTTAACACTTTAATAAAAAAATATAATAAGTATCTATTTCTTCCACAAATTAAAATAAATCAAACATATTTTCTATTTATCTCAAACTTGATTTTGTTCTCATTTCAATACAAAAACACCAACTAATTAAATTGTTCATTCTCATAAATGATCCACAATAAAAACTAATTAATATCAAAAACAATTCGATAAAGTTATTATCAGAGAAAGTAAAATATAATAAAACAATATGTGAGCGTTACATATATAAACAAGTTATGGATCATAAAAAATTAAAAAATAATAAAATAATTCAATAACAAGATAATAAAAAATTATGAATATTTACTGATAGTCGATAATCTAATACTACAATTTTCATGAAGAACATACAAAACAAATAAGAATAACATAAAAATAGTAATGAAATAATATATTATGTTCCAAAAAGTGCGGTTCAAGCAAAGACAAGAGAGACAAATAAATGTGCGGATCTATTTGTTAAAAAATATATACTTATAGTCATGATGAATTATGTATATTTTCAATTCCTATGGATTTTACCATTGAACAATTGCACTCATATAGTATAATTATGAAATAACACCTATCTAATGTTTATTATATATTAAATGCCAAAATTATTAAAAATAAAAATTATGCGACAACACGTTATAACATTGAACATCTTTACTATGACAATATCTCTTGTAACGACGGTCCACGCATTATTTTTGACAAATTTAAAAAATGCATAAAATATAGAGTAACACATATTACCTTTATTCCTTACGCGTCATCTATTAATTAATTTGTCTCACTTAATCGGTTTCATAGACGAAGACTCAATAATGAGGTGCAAACAGAGACTACAATTGTTACGAGATGCACAAATGCTTTGATCATTTGAATGGGAGGAGACATAGCAGGCCTAACCATTAAAATAGTCTCCTAGAGCCATAATTTAATTTTTAGTTATTATGTCAGCTTCATGTTTTGAGACCCTTTTGAGTAGACCAAGTTTGTTTTTTTTTTTTTGGCGAAACTCGATGATACGAGGGAATTTTATTGATTAAAAATTAAATTACACATAGTTAGGGGGGACGTATGTATTTTACCTCTCGATACAATCTAATTATAATAATTAAGGAATTAAAAAAAATTCTAATGCATGATAATTACATGGAAATAAAATAATAGATAATTCTAAAATGTTGAACTTCCTAAAAATCCTTCAAAGATGATGAATCATTTCCATATAAGGCCCAATATATTTCAAAAATCTATCTAAAACTTTATAGAAAGTTCTAAAATGTAACAATATTTTCACAGGTCTAGATAATGCCTTATATATATATAATCCTAAAATATAACAAAACTTTCTAAAAAAATCTAAAAGAAATGATTTATAGCTTTAAAAGTAGCAATCTCTCTCAAATTCTTTTTCACTATTTTTTCCTCTACTCTCACCACCTATTTCCAACTTTTTCTCTCCCTCAAACTCTCATTGTCTTGCTCCGGTTCTTTCTCCTTATCTCTAACTCTCTTTTTGTCTCTTTAAAATTTCATTCAATTTATTCATCTATAAGATTCTGACTTCATAATTGCACCCAATTTTTTATTTAATCCCACCCAATCCCAAAAAAACACTAAAATATTGAAAATAAATCATACCACAACTCTCTATAAAACATCTAATAATAGTTAAAAAAAATTATTATCTTCTTAAAATATTAAATGAGGTCTAATGTAAAATTTTGGTTTTAGACCTCAATTTACTTTGGGCCGCCCTTGGATGGAACATAGTGGATTAATTGTGGGCGTTTCAGTTACTGTATAAATCTAGAATTTCATTATTTAATGAACTGTGCATCTGACATTGATGGAAACAATTGGACCAGTTTGATCATGGAAGAGGAAGCAATGACGAGGACATCATCACCGCAGCAGGTTAGGGTTTTTTCTCTGGGCGCTTCGTTTTTTATTTTATACACATTCGTTGTGTGTGCTAATTTTCAATTTGCACGTGGATAATTTTCAATGAGTTTGTGTGCTGTTTTGAAAAATTTACAATGATACTACCTCTCTAGGAACATATTTTTTACCATGGGGAGTCCACTAATTGTTGATAATGAACATATGGAATCCAATCAAATTGTTTGATATTATGATAGTTACTCAAACAATTATCTTTCGTTTATATTTAATAAGATAAATATGAAATAAAAAATAATTGAAGCAACTCTTAATCTAAGAATCTAGCCAAGAATGGTACAACCTAAAATAAGGAACAAGAATTGGGAAAACAGTAGGAGCTTTGTAACTGAAAGAAATCATAAATATGACCACCAAGGCCAAACCTCTTAGAATTTTAAAAGTTAATAAGTTTTCATAGTGAAGTTAATAAGTTACATTTTAGTGACAAACAAACTTGAATTTTGGAAGTCATGCACATTAAAAATACATTATAGAATTATTTAATCAAAAGCATTTGACATGTATGAATATTTAGAAATGTTGGAGGGGCAATATAAGAAATCAAGATATAGATAATGCTTTTACTACAACAATAATTACAAGATTAAAAGATGTCATTAAGTGTACAAAAGATAGTATGAGAATTAGTTGTATTATTAGGGTTATTTTAGTCAATCTAAGGTTTTTACTTTTATTGACATTTTATAGCTGATAGGTTATGTGTTTTTCCATGAGCTCTGTTTCTTTCTATGTAGGGTCCCTAAAGTATACATTCATTGCCAGTTTAGTTCTTATTGTATTAATTTTGTCAATTTAATTACTACAGTATTTAATTCGTGTTATTTTGATTCCTAATCAAACAATCCGTCACTTTTTTTGACGGAAGTGACCATACGTCATTTCTTAAGACAGTGTTACGTGCCCAACACGTGATCATTCCTTTAAAAACTTAACGGTCCATCTATGTAAGGACTAAAATGACACGAATTGAATATTTTAAAGACCAAATTGACAAAATTGATACAATTAGTACTAAACTGTTAAAAAAATGCATACTTCAAGCTGTTTGGTACGAATGATAGAAAGGAGGAAGGAAAAAAAGAAAGAATAAATTTTCCACCCTTGAAGGAAATAAAGTTATTTTTTCTCTTTTTTGTTTGCTAGAAAGAATAGAAAGTGAGAAGGATATATTTTATATCGTTTAGTATTGGATGAAAAATGTTGTATTATGTATTTAGAATTAATTATTTTATGCTTTTTTTCATAGGTTGGCGTGATGGTGGGTACATTAGCGCCATACTTTCAGTCTGATGGGCTCACTACTAACATACCAACCGAGGTTGTGAATCAATGATTGTAATGATTTTATGTTATTACACAATTTTTTTGTTGTATGTATTTTTCTGACTCCCTTGCTTTTTGCAGATAAAACTGTCATACTACTTGGGGAACAAATATGTGCTCCTCCTATTCTTTCCTAGAATGTCAGGCTTTATATGCCAGACAGGTATGGTTTGTTTGGTAGGAGTGATGAAAAATTGAAATGATGAAAAAATGTGAGGAATAAATTTTTTATTCATGGAGGAAAGAAAAACACTTTTCTTTATTTTTGTTTGATATAATGGATGAAAGGTTGGAAGAATTAATTTTTTATTGTTTGGTATAACAGGAAAAATGGAAGAAAATAAGATACATGTACTTAATTTACCATTATACCCTTATATATAAAAATATTTTCTTTTTAAAGATTTAGTGTCACTCTAAGTAGTTATAAAAATAAATAAACAAGAAAGTATAGAAATGTATACCAAAAATAATAGCCAAAAAATATACATAGAAAAAATAAATGTAATATGATTTTTAGAAGTGTTTTTTGAGAAATGTACAAATTTTGATTTGAAATTATAGCATAATGTTTAGAAATAGTTACAAGGGATATTGTCAAAAAAGTCAATTTGTTCAAAAAATAGTTTGCTTTCAATTTTCCTCTCTCAATGTGTTCCTCTTTTGTGTAGAGCTTTCATCCTTTAATGCGGCTTACCCAGAATTCAAACGCCTGAACACCGAAATAATTGGTGTGTCAATTAGTCCAGTGGTATAATTGACTCTGCATTTTTAGCTTGGAATTCATTGAAGCACCAATACCAATTTCTTTTCAAATGTTAAAAGAGTTTTTTTTAACATGCAGGTGGTGTACGAGGCATGGTCGTCGGCCTTAGGTTACACTGTGCAATTTCCACTCATAAGCGATGTAGACAGGAAAATATCTGCTGCATATGGGGTGCTTAATCTGGAGCTGGTATGTGTTTTTTGAGGAAATTATGAATTACCTCCATTTGGTTTGTGACCTTTGGACCTAGCTGAAAACCCTGGACTCCGTTAATGGTAAGATAATGAACCTTATTACCGTCACCGCCAAAGAGATTCATAGCTCCGATTGTCTCCATATCTTCCTCACTTGAGGGCTTCTCTTATGCAATTATCGAAATTCTCTCTCTCTACAAGGTTAATCATATGGCAAATGCGTCTGAATTTGGGGGCTGTTTGATTATACAATTTGATTGTTCTATAAAATAGAAATTATGTAAAATTTGATTGTTTTATTGACTTTTGTTTTGTATGCATTGTATTCAGAGAGTGCCGCTGCGGGCTACGTTCCTCATAGACAAATTTGGCATCAGAAAGCAGATGACAATCAACTCCCTCAAGGTCGGCCTAAATGTAGAAGCCACCCTGCTTAACTTGCAGGTAACAATTTTAAATATTTTGAAGGTTTTTATATGTTCATTAAGTATTTAACCTCTATTGTTTTTTTCCAGGCCAACATATGTGTTTATAATAATGATAAAGATAAAGATAAAGACAAAGAAGATACAGTAGCCTGCCCAACAGGGTGGCAGCCGGGGAAGGCTACAATTGCTCTGCCTCGTGGATTTTTGTACTAAAAAACCATCTTGGGTTGGGTTAAATTTTGGTAGATACTTGGGCAGATAGTATAGTACTACATTTTTTTGTACTGAAAAACCTTGTTGGGTTAGGTTAAATACTACATAAGAACCATGAGATCAGACCCCTTAACATAGTGCACAAGAAGTCCTGTTGGTTGGTGGTGCGAGCTCTTGTGTGTACTAGAATCACCCATCCACTGCCATCCTTCCACATGGATCCATTCTCTCAGGAGTTCAGCCTCACACAGTAATTTTCAGTAGATAGACAGACAAGAGTAAGTTTCAACATACTCAGACATAGGTAATACCTTCGTAAGTTTCAGTAAGTTATTACCTTCAGGTACAGGTAATAACTAGTTCATCTATAAATCATCAGTTTGACTTGTGGAATTGCCTTCGTAAGTTTCAACATCTAGATAGAGTGGAAAAGTTCTCTATTTTTTGCTTGGAATTTCACTAAATTTTCATTTCCCCCCTTTTTATATAGTTGGAATCAAGGTCACATGTTACTACACATTTACTGTATTTGAAAAAGGTTTTGAGTTGGGGGCATTTGGACACCTAATTTACAAAATGGAAGCTCCAGGATATTATCAACAGTTTCACTATTTTTGCAAAAGAGAAAATAAAAACAAAATTAGAGGTTACGAGTTCTAGTATAAGAAATAGTCTTTCTGAATTTGAGATAAATCTACTATATCTTATTCGCCACAAACCCGACAATCACGGAAGTATCGTGAACTAGGTTGTCTTTTAAGAAAAGAAAAGAAAGTAAAATGAAGCAATTTTATTCATTTCATTCATGTTATTTTTTAGGCTACACCCAGAAATCCTTTATATGTCTTGAAATGGTAAGAGTTCCCATTTTTCATTCTCTTGGTTGTAAACATATAAAAGACTAGGGGCATGTTTGTATGTGGGTTTTTTTTTTTTTTTTTTTTGGGGGGGGGGGGGGGGGGTTTGGAACATGAGTTGGGGAATAAACCCCCTTAAACCCATGTTTGGCAACTATGCATTTAGCCCAGGGTTTGAAACCCAGCCCAGTCATGGTCCGGTCATGAAACCCATGGGAGGGTTTATATGTAGGTTAATGGGTTTAACATTCAAATGATATTTATACCCCTTATTTTTCATTATCTTGGTTGTAAACATATAAAAGACTAGGGGTGTTCGCCCTACTATGTGGGTAATAATTATGATATTTCATTGTCCTACTCAATATTTTACAGAAGAATTTTTTCTTGACTTATCCTACTCGATCAAGTGTACTATTCCTACCCGAATTATGTCCAAAACAATCGGGTAGAAAGTCGGGTGAATACATATTTTAGTTATTAATTTTTAGATCATTTTAACAATTTAATTAATTAACCTGCACCAATTAATTAACAAAATAAATCAATAATACTAAAGAAAACACAATAAATTTCATAATACATAAACATAAACAATTACAATAAAACTTAACAAGAAAGTCACAAACATCAATACATCATATGTAAGAAAGTCATAAACATCAATAATATATTAGGATTTTTAGATTTTTGGATTTTAATTTTTAGGGATTAACACACATATGCATGTATATATATACAGGTAGGGTAGGATAAGAAAACCGAAATTTTGTAAGTATTCCGCATTTCTACCCGATTTTTTGTGGAATACCAAAAGATCTTCCGTTGGCCTACCCTATTTTTTTTGAGTAGCCGATCAATAAAATCAGGTAGGGTAGGGTAGAATCGAAATTTAAGAGTAATCGAAAATTTGAACACTCCTATAAAAGACCATCCTCTGCAACCATCCACCTACACTCAGTATCACACCTTTGCAGAGTCACTTGTGTTTGAATAGGCATCAAAATGTAGCCACTCTGAATCACCCCCACTGCACATCACAGCAAAACAAGGTTGTGCCCCAGATATTCACATTGAAGCTCCACTCAGTTCCATATCCATCAGGGATTCTCAGATAACTGAGATCATCAGGGATTATTTTTTTATTTTTTTATTTTTTCAACAATTAAGAGTGTTGGAATTATTTTTTTCGCAAAGGTTTAGAGACGATTCAAAAGCGACTCTTTTTGCCAAGTGTTGTTCTGTTTCCCGTTTATTGGCCTCATTAATAATATTTTGGTTTGAGGGAAAAACAATCTCTTTTTGTTAAAGTGCATGCTCATACGCTGAAATAGAAAATAATGAAAAAAATAATTTTCTTTCTTACTTAAATTTTCTCATAATTAACCAATTTTTTTCCTTGTAAAAAATACAAAAAAAATGCAAGAAAGTTGTGATTTATAACTAACTTCCTATTTTATCTTTATTTTTCTTAAAATATTTTATTAATTATAATTTTTTTTTAAAATTAATATGAATTTGATTAATTATATAATTTAGTCTAAAGACCTTTCATGTTGACTAGTAGTTGCATACGTATGTTGCACGTGATTCATTTCACGTTAGAATAAAAAAGTAGATATATCAAGAAACAAAATCATTAGAATGGCACACAATGATCTCATTCTCACGTTGCAATGGTGAAGAATGCATTAACCTGCACAAAATACTTGCTCATTACTTATTACTCTCAAAAAATGGAGCAACAGCTCAACAATTTGTCCATCACATTCTACATGAAGACACATTATCGGACTTTGGCCCCATTCTCAAGAATAAGGCCCTCTTACTATATGAGCAACTAGACTTGTCGGAGCATGAAAATAAGAAAAATGGTTAAAAACTATGAATGTACGTAGAAACTTAGCATTAAGAGTAGACTCTGGAAAAGAATAAAAGATTCATCATGAGGTTCTTTAGCTTGAGCACTTTGTTTTCCACCCAGTCAAATGCAGCTTTGCTATTTCCTTCCATCCAAATGGCCCACAAAAAGCAAAATGGATCTGTCTCAAATTCTAGTTGAAGTGGAACACGTGGGCTAACCATCAGAATTTACAAACCATCCCTACAACAACCTATGCAACTCAGTAAGCTAAATAAAAATTAATTTTTTTTTAGTTTAATTTTATTGTTTCCTTGGAATTCAGACTGGAAATTCCAATTCTTAAGACCAAATTAAATATGACATTAACATAATAAAATCACTAAGACAAAAAGAATGATAAACCCGAATTCCATAACATATCAAATTTAGACAGAATTGAACTCCAACAATTTCAAAATAAAATCAAACTTCCACATACCTTGGAAGAAATAGAGAAATTGCACAAGCCGACCATACAATAGTTGACGACCAAAGGGTAACTGTAAGAAGAAAAACAAGGATCTTAGTTTGGAAGACACCCAAACTGAGATCAATTCTTGATACCATCAAAAATTTCTACAATATTGGTGGAAGAAAATATCATAAATTACAAGTCAAAAGTGACCCAGAAAAAAGGAAAAAAAGTAAGATTGATCTCGGCATGGCAAGAACAGTGTGCTCAGATCTATACAAAATCGGTATCACAACCCAAAGGAGAATAAACCCATATAAAAAATGCATAAAAGTTGTTGATATATTGTCTACTTATCTCTCCTCTGCTTGATCCTCGAGATACATGATCGAAAGCTATTGGACAACACTCGTCATCGACTATGGCATCCTTGTGCTTGTCTGAGTGAGAAACTATTTTGAGCATTTGATGGAAAGAGCATGACAAGATCTATTGAAATTCCACTTCTAACTGTGCAGTGGCTTTGATACTTTTTTTTTTTTATTTTACAAATTATGGAAAGTAGCCGAGAAAACAGAACAAGAGATCTTTTTAGATGTTTTCTTGAGCCTCACTGTTGAACTTTTTTGCAAGATTTAAGTACCAAAACACTTTCTGAAACACACTGTCATTGTTCTACACAATCTGAAAATAAGAAAATTGTTTTTTGAAACAAATCCAAACGGGCCCTTGTACTTTCCCAGTAGTCTAAACAGATGGTCAATCTGAGACATTTCCCAGATAACACATATAAATTCAAGAAAACAACACCAGTTAGTAAATAAAGAATTAGTGAACACAGACCAACACTAAAATGCAAACTTTCAACTTTTAATATCTATTGCTTCCTCATAAACAAAACATAGGTGAAGTTGCAAGTTGCAACATACGCCAAATAAAAACTCACAGAAATAAACTATTTTCTGACTTGTCTCATGATGGTTCTATATGAGAAAATGAAAAGCTTGTTAAAGAATAACTTGTAGAATTCAAACAATTATCATAACCTATTTCTTGTATGCACTTAAATAAAATGATTAGAGTTCCTTTAGTAGATGATATATTACTTGTACGTTGAACATTTATGCCATAATACAAAAAATTAAATCAATTATGATAATTATTAAGTAAAAATTAAATTGAATTTAAACAGAAGGATATAATGAATAATACACCTTTTTAAATGGGCAAAATTAGAAGAATGCCAAGATACAATTATTGAGGTATCTATGCCACCACTATAGTTTAGAACCACTTTATTCATTTTTCACATCAAACTCTCACTCTTTTGGAGCACCAGAAGCTTCGATCTATTTATCAAGCAAAAACCATTTGATTAGACAATGCATCAAATAAGAGAAAAACTTGAATATATTTCATTTACTATCTCCACTTTGATTCACACAAAACCCCTCTCTCAGTCTAATATCAATTTTGCCCCCACACCATCAAAGTAAGATGGAAAATGAAAGAGCAAATGTTTTAAACCAAAAGTTCAATATTAATGCAAACAGTAATAATAAGGGTACTAATCACATTCTTCCGAATTTCAATCCACAAAAACAAATGGAAATTTCACAAATAAGATAGTACTATCTCCTTATATTAGAAGTCGTCGACTTTCTCAGTCGTCTAAAATCATAGTCATGAAGTTTAGTGGATTCTAAAGCAACTATTTTATTTTGATTTTTCATTTTTGCTTTCTTTTTTCTTAATTGGGTTGGGTGAGTCGTTCTTGGTTACAAAATAAAACAGTCACAATATCTAGAATGCTTCCAACATGTCTAGGCAGTGCAAGATTAACATACTAAAAGTAAGTGGGATTGCTTTGTCATGCATATAGTGACTATGATGTTTTGCATCCATACGCACAAAAAGTTAGCACTACTGTGGGAAGAGTCACCCGCTTATAGACCAATTCCTGGAGCACCTGTATTCGATTTTTGGCCACCAATTGCAGGAGGAATAGAATTAACTTGAAACAAATCAAGCACAATGAAATTTCCACGTAGCCAGTTGCATAAAAAGCACAAGAATATATTAATACCAGTGTTAGATGTTGGGTAACTATTAATATTCAAAACCCTATGATTTTCATGCCATCTAACCTTGTTGGTCTTATGTATGTAGGAAAAGGAAGAGGATCGAAGAGTTCACCTAAACACATATCTTGACCTACAATTCACATAAACAAAATTAAGCTAAACACACATCCAAAAAATTTTCTAAAAAAAATCCACTTCTAGAATACAGTACACCTTGGTGGGTATATGTATGGAATGCCGAATTAGAGATTGAATGATTGAAATAGAGGAATGTACCATATAAAATCTCCCTGATGATCGATGGAACCTGCAATCAAATTCAAAACCAGCACAAAACAAATTCTCCTGCAATTGATCTTCATTGTAATGGCACCCTAGTCCAAGAAATTTGTGGCCAGATCACCAGCACAAATGGATGCATCAGCACTATCAAACCAAGAATTTGATGGCAGGTTTTGCATCAATGATATCTTCTCCAAATTATGACATTTAGTTGCAACTGCCTTGGTAATAGATTTGTTGGTCCTAAGCTCCAAAGAATTGAAGTAAAATTTTCCTCCTCCATACAAATCATCACTAATTAAACACTAATGAAAAAAAAATGCAATAAGCTCTTTTAATTAATAGCTTATGATAGGAGCAAAGTTAGTAGAACTTGATTGTCTTCAATGGGATTTTTATTAGGCACGATTGAACCTTTTGTTTCAATTATGTTTTTATTTGTTTTCTCTTAACCAAGTGGGGAGTAATATAATATTGAAGAGACTATAAACGGTGAGCAAAGTCCGTGCAGTAACAATCCAAATATGATGTGATGCTAATGTTACCTTAATTCCCTGGCTGCCATTTTCACTTCTCGTCACTCATGGTTGTGTAAAATTTGTTTATATAAATGATATGATATCTGGGAGAGAAGTAAAGGGAGAGGAAATGAAACTTATAGAAATAAGCAAACGATCAATTGGTTTGTAAGATAAAAATCCTAAACATTCAATTTTCCCTTTCCTCCTCTATTTTTCATAATTTTCAAACAAGAGAAGAAGTGGAAATTGTAGATGTCGATGAAGTATAGAGACCTCTAAAGATGCGGGCTTTTTTTTTTGTGCGTGTATGCCTAAAACCAATGACCAAGTGTGAAACTGTCTTGCTTAGTTAAAAAAATTAGAATTGAAGATCAAGTGCGATGAAGTCCTTACCTTCTAATTCTATCCAGTCATGGGCATCACCCTTTTTTCGATGCACCACTGAGCACCTTCAACAGTTCATTCTCATCCTTCATCCTTAGGATGCCTAAAATTCTCAGTCGTTACCTTTATTTCACAAAAATGAGGTAAGACAAAATGGAAATACATATTTTGCAATGGTTACTAATAATGATCCCATAGAAATGCTTGCCTTATCATCAAAACCTTAAACGCGTTTTATCGAACACCTTGCGTGCCCTGGTTGATGGGTGGGGTTGTGGTGGTCCGACTGTGGTTTTGGATTGGGGTTTAATTGGCTAGGGTTTTGGCGTGATGATGGTTGGTGGCAGCGGGCCAGTGAGTGGGGATCGGGCTATGGTGGCGGCTAAAAGAAACGGGGTAGCTACAATGGGTGGGGTCATGGTGATAGCCTTTGTTGATGGTTGGGCAGGAAGGGGTGGCTGGGGTATTGTAGAATCGAAAGAGGGAGAGAAAGATAGAGTTACCTGAGAGAGAACGATGCCTTTGCTACCACAGCTGGTCGTTACTATCCTTACTTATTGCCATCGACATTGATTGAGTTTTGGGATTTTGAGGGTGAGCAAAAGAGAGTAAGCAATGGAGAGAGCCAAAGTGAATAAGAAAGAGAGAAAGACGGTTGCTAGTGATAAGACCAGGAAGAAAGATGCAGAAGAATAAGCAAAATTCCCACTTCTAGGGGAAACCCTCTGTTATTAAAACTGAAAAGAATACAAATTTCTGCTCTCCTCATCTACCCACGTAGACTCCAAATAAATACAGAAAAAATAGCTTAATCAACTCCTAATCAAATCCTAGAATCCAGCCAATCAACCATTATTAATTGCAGCATAAATCCCGCTAATTGCGGCATGATTTGTTGCATGACATTTTCCTTCTAAAACTTCCCATATCAATCCATCTCCCTCAAAATAGGCCTTGCCCTCAAGGCCTAAATGCTGGAAAATGCTGCTCGATATCTTGCCAATATTCCCAAGTGGCACCTTCAGGAAAGTTGTTGGTCCAATGAATTAGTACATGTGTGACTGCCCTATTATTCCTCTTAACCAGCCATCGGTCCAAGAGTGCCAATGGTTCAAGTTTCACCCGACCAGCGTCATCTACTGGGGGTAGCTCCGTTTGGACAGTCACTTGTTCCCCAAGTTTTTTCTTAAGGCAGGAAACATGAAACACGGGATGGATGGAGGATGCAACTGGGAGTTGCAACCGATAGGCGACTTATCTCACTCGTTCTAATACTGGAAAAGGGCCAAAGAACTTGGGGGCCAGCTTCTTGTTTTCTCTCTATGCTAAGGATGTTTGCCGAAAGGGTTGTAGACGGAGATAGACGAGGTCCCCAACCTCGAATGTTCTCTCAGTTCGTTTTGCATCTGCAACCTGTTTCATTCTATGTTGAGACTTTTGCAGATTTTCTTTGAGTAACCGGATGATTCTAGCCCTCTCTCGCAGGCTATTGTCAGTTGTTGCTACATTTGATTCCCCAGGCACATAGGGAGAATAAGTAGGGGGTGTGGTACAATAAATTACTTCAAAAGGAGTGAGCTTGGTGGAAGTGTGAAAATTTGTATTGAACCACCACTCGACCAAAGGTAACCATTTAGCCCATTCCTGGGGACGGTCCCCTGTCATGCAACGAAGATACTGCTCCAAACAACGGTTCACCACCTCGGTCTGCCCGTCAGTTTGTGGGTGATAGGCAGTACTCATGTGTAACTGGGTTCCATATATCTTGAACAATCCTTGCTAGAAGTTACTAGTGAATACGGGATCCCGATCACTCACAATGGTACTTGGGAGTCCATGCAGCTTGAATATATTGTCCATGAAGGTTTGGGCAACATCTAAGGCAGTATATGGATAATTAAGTGTCATGAAGTGGGAGTACTTACTTAACCGATCTACCACCACAAAAATCACATCCTTCCCATGTGAACGAGGAAGGCCCTTGATGAAATCCATAGATATGTAGCTCCAAGGTCGATCCAGGATGGGGAGTGGCTGTAGGAGCCCGGGAGTTGCTATGTTTTCAGACTTATTGCGCTGGCATACATTGCACTCTGCCACATGTTTACGTACATCACCCCGGAGGCCCTTCCAATAATAGTGTCTTTTTATCCTATGTACCGTCTTCTGAACACCTGAATGCTCCCCACACGGCCCATCATGATTCTCTTGAATAATGGCTAATTTTAAGGCTGAATTTGTCCCAAGCCACAATCGTCCTTTATATAGTAACCTGTTATGTCGCCACTGGAAGTTAGGCTGCAACGTTGGGTCGACTTGTACGTCCTGGATAATAGTTTGAACCTTTGGGTCAGTTTTCCACTCATCTCGCAATTGATCAAGCCAATTGGCCACCTGTGCAGACATTGCCATTAAATGGGCAGAATCTTCGTGCTGTCTTGAGAGTGCATCTGCCACCTTATTTTCACTTCCACTCTTATAGGATATTTCAAAGTCATACCCCAGCAATTTAGTTAACCATTTGTGTTGCATTGGTGTGGTTATGCGCTGCTCCAATAAATACTTCAAGCTGAAATGATCCGTCTTTATTTAAGTGTTGACCAATAAGATAAGGTCTCCATTTTCCAACTGCAAAGACAATAACTAGCATCTCCTTTTCGTATGTAGAGAGTCCCAAGGTTTTATCTGACAAAGCCTTGCTTGCAAAGGCTATGGGCCTCCTTTCTTGCATTAGCACTGCTCCCAACCCTATTCCTGATGCATCACATTCCACAACAAAGGTCTTTGAAAAGTCCAGCATTGCTAATACTGGAGTTGTTGACATGGCCCTCTTAAGCTTGCTAAATGCATCACCTGCTTCAATAGACCATAAAAAGTTATCCTTTTTCAGCAAGTTAGTAAGTGGTTTGCTAATCTTCCCATAGTCCTTCACAAAGCGTCGATAATACCCTGTGAGACCTAAAAACCCATGGAGAGCCTTAAGGGTGTGAGGTTGAGGCCACGCCACCATGCTAGCAATTTTTTCGGGGTCAGCTGCGACTCCGTTGTCTGAAATAATGTGGCCTAAGTATTCCAGCTGTCGTTGCCCGAATGAGCACTTGGTCCTTCTCACCAAGAGCTGATTTTGGAGCAGTATACCCAAGGTCACCTCCAAGTGATAGAGATGGTCCTCCCACGTACGGCTATACACCAAAATATCATCGAAAAAGACGAGGATAAATTTACGTAAATAGGGCGGAAATACCTCGTTCATCACACTTTGAAATGTTGACGGAGCATTGGTTAGCCCAAAGGGCATAACTAGAAATTCATAATGCCCTTCGTGAGTTCTAAACGCCGTCTTCTGTATGTCGTCGGGGTGAACTCGAATTTGGTGATAACCTATCCGTAAATCCAATTTTGGGAAGAATAGTGTTCCATGAAGTTCATCCAAGAGTTCATCAATAATTGGTATCGGAAATTTGTCCTTGATGGTTTCTCGGTTCAATGCCCGATAGTCCACACACAGCCTCCATGTGGCGTCTTTCTTTTTGACTAGCAAAACTGGAGATGAAAACGGGCTTACGCTCGGCTGTATGGTGCCAGCTTCAAGCATTTCTTTTACAATCTTTTCAATCTCATTCTTTTGACTATAAGGGTAGCGGTAAGGTCTCACACTAATGGCTGGACAACCTGGTTTTAGTGGGATTTTGTGATCTTGTTGCCTGCGAGGAGGTAAGCCACGAGGCTCTGCGAACACCAGATCAAACCGAGCCAATAATCCTGATAATCCAGGATTTTCTGCTTCATTTTGTACCTGGACAGAATTTGGTTGTGATAAGGCTTGAATTGAGAATATTTGGGCCACAGCTCCTTGCGTAGACTGTTGTAACAAACAGCCCATTTTTTCTACAACAATTAACTTTACAGGTCCTGTGGTAGCACCCCTCAACACATGTCTTTTACCCTGAAAGTTAAACTCCATCTTCAGGTTTTGGAAGTCCCAAAGGATAGATCCGAGGTTGGTGAGCCATTGAACACCAAGGACCATGTCATACCCACCTAAGGGTAAGAGTCGCATGTCTGCTTCGAACTGGGTTCCTTGCATAACCCATAGTAATCCACGACACATAGCAGAACTAGCAACTCTAGTGTCGTCTGCTACCGCCACAAATAAGGGACTGGTTTGATAGGTGGCGCACCCGGTTCGTTTGGCTACTTCTGGGTTAAGAAAGTTGTGGGTGCTTCCTGAATCAATCAAAATTGTAACTGGCCTCCGTTTCACAAAATCCTCTTACCCGCATGATCTGGTATGATGTAGAGCCGGTCAGAGCATGGACCGAGATGACTGGTTCGTCAGTTGGAATATCAATGGTGCCTTCAAGCGGTTCGGCTGTGGCATCCTCAAATTGTTCTCCTTCTTCTTGGGGCTCGTCTGCTTCTAAAAGGAATAGTTGTTGTTTCCTACACCCGTGGCCAATGACGTATTTCTCGTCACAATAATAACAAAGGCCTTTTGCGCGTCGTTCCTCCATTTGTGCTGATGAGATTCTCCTTATAGGAGGCAGTGACGACTTGGGTTTAGATTTAGAAAACCCCTTTTGGAGGGTGTTGGTTGATGTCAAAGGAGCTCGAGCCCGACGTATAACAGCATCCATGGTCTCCTCTTGTAACCGGGCCAACCCTATTGCATAAGAAAGGGTAGTTGGCTCAAACAGCACAACTCCATTTCGAATTTCCTCACGCAGGCCACTGGTAAAGCACTGCACAAAGAAATCCTCTGTTAAGCCGCGTGTCCTTGTCATTAAAGCTTCGAATTGCTCCTGATAAAGTCTCACTGTACCAGTTTGCCTTAATTTCGTCAATTGGCCAATTGCATTATCATAGTGGCTAGGACCGAAACGCAAGAACAAGTCGTTAGTAAAGATCTTCCATGTAACATGACGTTTGGCAACCTCGTAGCTCCGAAACCAGTCAACTGCTATGCCTTCAAGGTGAATGGATGCTACATAGACCTTGTCCTCCTTGTTGACGTGGTTGTACTTAAAGAATCTCTCACAGCAGTATACCCAACCATTCGGATTTTCACCATTGAAATGGGGAAAATCCACACGGGCATATCTAGTTTGAATTGCTTCACGGACAGAACTCTGTTGCCCTCCTACCGGAGTCTCCGAAACATGAGATGCCTCCTCTTGTCCTTCCTCATTGATCGGCAAAAGGTGGGTAGCCAGCTGCTCATACCTGACGTTGATCGCAGTAACCAATTGTTTCAAATCCTTCATGTCCGCAACATGGCGGTCAGTAAGGCTCTTTATATCAGCTGCTTGTCTGTCTGAGTTTTCACACCTACACTCAGTATATCACACCTTTTGTAGAGTCACTTGTGTTTGAATAGGCATCAAAATGTAGCCACTCTGAATCACCCCCACTACACATCACAGTAAAACAAGGTTGTGCCCCAGATATTCACATTGAAGCTCCACTCAATTCCATAGCCATTAGGGATTCTCAGATAACCGAGATCATCAGGGATTATTTATTTATTTATTTATTCAACGATTAAGGGTGTTGGAATTATTTTTTTTCGCAAAAGTTTGGAGATGATTCAAAAGCGACTCTTTTTGCCAAGTGCTGTTCTGTTTCCCGTTTATTGGCCTCATTAATAATATTTGGTTTGAGGGAAAAAAGCACTTTTAAAAAGTTAAAAAAAAAAAAATCTCTATTTGTTAAAGTGCACGCTCATACACTGAATTATAAAATAATGAAAAAAATAATTTCTTTCCTACTTAAATTTTCTTATAATTAACCAACTTTTTTTCCTTGTAAAAAATACAAAAAAATGCAAGAAAATTGTGATCTATAACTAACTTACTATTTTATCTTTATTTTTCTTAAAATATTTTATCAATTAGAATTTTTAAAAAAAATTAATATGAATTTGATTAATTATATAATTTAGTCTAAAGACCTTTCATGTTGACTAGTAGTTGCATACGTATGTTGCACGTGATTCATTTCACGTTAGAATAAAAAAGTAGATATATCAAGAAACAAAGTCATTAAAATGGCACACAATGATCTCATTCTCACGTTGCAATGGTGAAGAATGCATTAACCTGCACGAAAAACTTGCTCATTACTTATTACTCTCAAAAAATGGAGCAACATCTCAACAATTTGTCCATCACATTCTACATGAAGACACATTATCGGACTTTGGCCCCATTCTCAAGAATAAGGCCCTCTTACTATATGAGCAGCTAGACTTGTCGGACCATGAAAATAAGAGAAATGGTTAAGAACTATGAATGTACGTAGAAACTTAGTATTTTGTTGAAAACGTGGGCTAATTGCAAACCATCCCTACAACAACCTATGCAACTCAGTAAGCTTAATAAAAATTAAATTTTTTTAGTTTAATTTTATTGTTTCCTTGGAATTCAGACTGGAAATTCCAATTCTTAAGACCAAATTAAATATGACATTAACATGCTAAATTCACCAAGACAAAAAGAATGATAAACTCGAATTCCATAACATATCAAATTTTAGACAGAATTGAACTCCAACAATTTCAAAATAAAATCAAACTTCCTCATACCTTGGAAGAAATAGAGAAATTGCACAAGCCGACCATACAATAGTTGACGACCAAAGGGTAACTGTAAGAAGAAAAACAAGGAAAAAAAGTGACCTAGAAAAAAGGAAAAAAAGTAAGATTGATCTTGGAATGGCAAGAACAATGTGCTCAGATCTATACAAAATCGGTATCACAACCCAAAGGAGAATAAACCCATATAAAAAATGCATAAAAGTCGTTGATATATTGTCTACTTATCTCTCCTCTGCTTGATCCTCGCGATACAAGATCGAAAGCTATTGGACAACACTCGTCATCGACTATGGCATCCTTGTGCTTGTCTAAGGAGTGAGAAACTATTTTGAGCATTTGATGGAAAGAGCATGACAAGATCTATTGAAATTCCACTTCTAACTGTGCAGTGGCTTTGATACTTTTTTTTTTTTATTTTACAAATTATGGAAAGTAGACGAGAAAACAGAACAAGAGATCTTTTTAGATGTTCTCTTGAGCCTCACTGTTGAACTTTTTTGCAAGATTTAAGTACCAAAACACTTTCTGAAACACACTGTCATTGTTCTACACAATCTGAAAATAAGAAAAATTTTTTTTGAAATAAATCCAAACGGGCCCTTGTACTTTCCCAGTAGTCTAAACAAATGGTCAATCTGAGACATTTCCCAGATAACACATATAAATTCAAGAAAACAACACCAATTAGTAAATAAAGAATTAGTGAACGCAGACCAACACTAAAATGCAAACTTTCAACGTTAAAAATCTATTGCTTCCTCATAAACAAAACATAGGTGAAGTTGCAAGTTGCAACATACGTCAGATAAAAACTCACAGAAATAAACTATTTTCTGACTTGTCTTATAGAATAACTTGTAGAATTCAAACAATTGCCATAACCTATTTCTTGTATGCACTTAAATAAAATGGTTAAAGTTCCTTTAGTAGATGATATATTACTTGTACGTTGAACATTTATTCCATAATAAAAAAAATTAAATCAATTATGACAATTATTAAGTAAAAATTAAATTGAGTTTAAACAGAAGGATATAATGGATAATACACCTTTTTAGATGGGCAAAATTAGAAGTATGCCAAGATACAATAATTGAGGTATCTATGCCACCACTATAGTTTAGAACCACTTTATTCATTTTTCACATCAAACTCTCACTCTTTTGGAGCACCAGAAGCTTCGATCTCTTTATCAAGCAAAAATCATTTGATTAGACAATGCATCAAATAAGAGAAAAACTTGAATACATTTCATTTACTATCTCCACTTTGATTCACACAAAACCCCTCTCTCAGTCTAATATCAATTTTGCCCCCACACCATCAAAGTAAGATGGAAAACGAAAGAGCAAATGTTTTAAACCAAAAGTTCAATATTAATGCAAACAGTAATAATAAGGGTACTAATCACATTCTTCTGAATTTCAATCCACACAAACAAATGGAAATTTCACAAATAAGATAGTACTATCTCCTTATATTAGAAGTCGTCGACTTTCTCAGTCGTCTAAAATCATAGTCATGAAGTTTAGTGGATTCTAAAGCAACTATTTTATTTTTATTTTTCATTTTTGTTTCTTTTTGCTTAATTGGGTTGGGTGAGTCGTTCTTGGTCACAATATCTAGAATGCTTCCAACATGTCTAGGCAGTGCAAGATTAACATACTAAAAGTAAGTGAGATTGCTTTGTCATGCATATAGTGACTATGATGTTTTGCATCCATACGCACAAAAAGTTAGCACTACTGTGGGAAGAGTCACCCACTTATAGACCAATTCCTGGAGCACCTGTATTCGATTTTTGGCCACCAATCGTAGGAGGAATAGAATTAACCTGAAACAAATCAAGCACAATGAAATTTCCACGTAGTCAGTTGCATAAAAAGCACAAGAATATATTAATACCAATGTTAGATGTTGGGTAACTATTAATATTTGAAACCCTATGATTTTCATGCCATCTGACCTTGTTGGTCTTATGTATGTAGGAAAAGGAAGAGGATCGAAGAGTTCACCTGAACACAGAACTTGACCTACAATTCACATAAACAAAATTAAGCTAAACACATCCAAAAAATTTTCTAAAAAAAAGTCCACTTCTAGAATACAGTACACCTTGGTAGGTATATGTATGTAATGCCGAATTAGAGATTGAATGATTGAAATTGAAATAGAGGAATGTACCATATAAAATCTCCTTGATGATCGATGGAACCTGCAATCAAATTCAAAATCAGCACAAAACAAATTCACCTGCAATTGATCTTCATTGTAATGGCACCCTAGTCCAAGAAATTTGTGGCCAGATCACCAGCACAAATTGATGCATCAGCACTATCAAACCAAGAATTTGATGGCAGGTTTTGCATCAATGATGTCTTCTCCAAATTATGACATTTAGCTGCACCTGCCTTGGTAATAGATTTATTGGTCCTGAGCTTCAAAGAATTGAAGTAAAATTTTCCTCCTCCATACAAATCATCACTAATTAAACACTAATGAAAAAAAAATGCAATAAGCTCTTTTAATTAATAGCTTATGATAGGAGCAAAGTTAGTAGAACTTGATTGTCTTCAATGGGATTTTTATTAGGCACGATTGAACCTTTTGTTTCAATTATGTTTTTATTTGTTTTCTCTTAACCAAGTGGGGAGTAATATAATATTAAAGAGACTATAAACAGTGAGCAAAGTCCGTGCAGTAACAATCCAAATATGATGTGATGCTAATGTTACCTTAATTCCCTGGCTGCCATTTTCACTTCTCTTCACTCATGGTTGTGTAAATTTTGTTTATATAAATGATATGTTATCTGGGAGAGAAGTAAAGGGAGAGGAAATGAAACTTAGAGAAATAAGCAAACGATCAATTGGTTCGTAAGATAAAAATCCTAAACATTCAATTTTCCCTTTCGTCTTCTATTTTTCATAATTTTCAAACAAGAGAAGAAGTGAAAATTGTAGATGTCGATAAAGGATAGAGACCTCTAAAGATGCAGGCTTTTTTTTTGTGTGTGTATGCCTAAAACCAATGACCAAGTGCGAAGCTGTCTTGCTTAGTTAAAAAAATTAGAATTGAAGATCAAGTGCGATGAAGTCCTTACCTTCTAATTCTCTCCAGTCATGGGCATCACCCTTTTTTCGATGCACCACTGAGCACCTTCAATAGTTCGTCCTCATCCTTCATCCTTAGGATGCCTAAAATTCTCAGTCGTTACCCTTATTGCACAAAAATGAGGTAAGACAAAATGGAAATGCATATTCTGCAATGGTTACCAATAATGATCCCATAGAAATGCTTGCTTTATCATCAAAACCTTAAACACATTTTATCGAACACCTTGCATGCCCTGATTGATGGGTGGAGTTGCGGTGGTCTGACGGTGGTTTTGGATTGGGGTTTAATTGGCTAGGGTTTTGGCGTGATGATGGTTGGTGGCAGCGGGCCAGTGAGTGGGGCTTGGGCTGTGGTGGCGGCTAAAAGAAACGGGATAGTGACAATGGGGGTGGGGTCGTGGTGATAGCTTTGTTGATGGTTGGGCAGGAAGGGGTGGCTGGGGAATTGTAGAATCGAAAGAGAGAGAGAAAGATAAAGTTACCTGAGAGAGAACGACGCATTTGCTACCACAGTTGGTCGTTAATATACTTGCTTATTTATTGCCGTCGTCGTTGATCGAGTTTTGGGATTTTTAGGGTGAGCAAAGAGAGTAAGCAACGGAGAGAGCCAAGAAAGAGACAGAGACGGTTGCTAGTGCTAATTAATGAATGAATTGAAGAGTGGAGCGTTTTGGCTTTCTAAATAAAACTAACGTAGATGTAATAGGAAACGAGAGATTAGGACTTGGGATACAAGTGGAATTTGGCATTTTATTAAAGTTAGTTTAGTTAATTAAAAGTTTTTCCACTTAATTGGCTAATTTTTTCAAAAGATTTCAACTTTTAATTATAATACATATTTTTTTTCTTTTTTAAATCAAGTTAATATAATTAAAAATAATTTTTAAAAAATCCTTACAACTTTTTTTTCTTTCAAACAATCTAATGAAATCTTTGGACAAATTGTCTTTTATACTTTAAAAAATTTAAGAATTTTTATTTTATACCATCAAAGATAAATTTTTTTACATTCTTAATGTGTTAAAAGTATTATAACGTGACACTTCTATTAATTTCTATTATTATTTTTTTTTGTCAAAAATCTCTCCTTTGATTTGATACATTCACAGTAGAATATAAAATAAGTGAGAATTCTTTTAACCAAATGCGAATATATATACCACCGAACGTTAGATCAGTTGGTGAGGGACTGTTCAAGCTTAACCAAGGTCTCGAGTTCGAGTCTTGGGAACGCAGCTGCGTTCGGTAGGGAGAGCTTTGCCGCCCTTGTGGTCCCACCCGGCTCGAATCTGGATTAGTCGGAGCCCAACGTGGCTTTCGGATACCGGATGGTCTGACCAAAAAAAAAATGCGAATATATATATATATATATATATATTTTTTTTTTCAATAGACAATACTAACCCCCTCCCCTTCCCCTTCCCCCAACTACGACCAACCCACCCACAAAACAATTTCTGTTATAGCGCAAGCACAGAAACCTCGGCCATGGCGATCACAAGAATGATAGGCAAGTAACTTCCATTTTATTGTCGGTTTTTATGTAATAAATCTTAACTAACTGTTTACTTGTTGCCCTATTACTGACATCTTATTTGTGGGTCAATCTGAACAGACATAGCCGTGAACTTCACAGGTCAGTCAATTCAACTTTCATTATCTTTCTTGCTCAAGCCTGTTTCCCAAATCATGTCTTTTGGAAATGTTTTCCTTGTCTTTATTTTCCGATTTTGCAAATAAAACCCTTTTTCAGATAACATGTTTAGAGGAATTTACAATGGCAAGCAATGCCACTTACCCGACATCGCGGCAGTACTGAGTAGGGCTTGGAGTGCCGGCGTAGATCGAATCATCGTAAGTCTTCTGTATTTCTACAGTTCTAGCTTATAATTCAAGACCCATTTGAGCTTTTATGTTACAAGTGTTTTGGGTTTTCTTTGAAATTGCTAATTCAATTGACTTCATTTTTCTTGAGCTGTTTGGTTGCTGAGAAAATATTGGGGGGACTAATTTGAGATCAAAGTTTACTTTGTAAAGTCCAATATAATTAACTTAGAGAACTTGGACCTTTTGTGCTTGTGTGTTTCAATGACAAAACATGCTATTCAAAATTTGAATTTTCTTGATTTATCTGGTCTTTTATTCTCTCAGCAACCAAATAGAATGAGTAGTCATTGGAAAAGGAAAGAGAAAGTTTGGCAATTTGTAGAGATTGGCTTTTCTCACCAGGTTTTCTCTTCAGGATTAATAGATTAAAATTGTGAAACTTGGTTTGGGTTTTTACGGTTGTAGGTCACTGGTGGATCACTTGAGGAGTCAAAAGCAGCTCTTGCTATTGCGGAAACAGATGGTCTGGTTATCTATGATGTTTCCCCTCTTGCTTAACTATATCTGTTCTCCCTCAGTCTCAGCTATTTTTGTTTCTTTATATTTTAATGTTTTTGTTAAATCTTGACGGTTTATTATTTGTGGCAGCAAGGCTTTTCTGTACAGTCGGTGTGCACCCGACAAGATGCAACGTAGGTATTCGTTCTTGTAGAACATTAACTGGTGACTATTTATGTGCAAGTGTGTGCATTTTGGGATGATTGCCCTGTTGGCTTATCACATTGATTTAGGAATTCGATGAGAGTGGAGATCCAGAAAAACATTTGCAGGCGCTCTTGTCGTTGGCTAAAGAAGGAATTGAGAAAGGAAAGGTAAGCTTTATCGTCATGATTACGGGATGATAATAAGGATGATATAAATTTTGGCTCTCTTAGCAAAGTTATATTCAACACGATTTTTCATGACTCGTGGTGGCTTCCGAACTTATAAATGTGATGGGGATGAAAGACATACTCAACAGATGCAATTTAGCTCTTGCTGCATTGGAATATTTGTATGTGCTGCGGATTTATGAATTTTATGCTTTAACAAATATATATGATTAAAAAAATAAGTTTGTGATCAAGCCAGCAGAAATGGAATTTGCTCTAATACTTGATTTATGTTCTGACAAAATCTTGTGTTCCTCAATCACATGTTGATAACTGAAACTGAGTGTCCAAGTTGCATGTGTTTATTAAATCTTGCTACTACATTCTTTTTTCTATTAAGAAATAAAAGCAATAAATCAGAATTCCAGTCACATTTTTTCAGTCCATTAAACTGTAATTAAATGTCAGATTCTCATGTTTTGCGCAAGGTGGTGGCAATTGGTGAATGTGGATTGGATTATGACCGGCTTCACTTTTGCCCAGCTGATATTCAAAAGAAGTATGTGCTTGCTTGAAGTTTTTCCCCCCCTTTTTGTTTTTGGTTTTCGGGGTTGGGGGTGTGGAGGAACTTGCTTCTAAAACTTTGTGAGGCGTACCTTTCTTCTCTCTGTTTTGACGTCTCGTTATATTATTCTTTTATTTTTCCCCAATGATTCTTAATTTCCATTTCTCTTTCTTTTTGTTCAAAATAGGTACTTTGAAAAGCATTTTGATTTAGCATATGCCATGAAGCTGCCAATGTTTCTCCACATGCGAGCAGCTGCTGAGGATTTCTGTGACATACTTGAGCGAAATAAGAATAGGTAAGATTTCTCTACCATAAATTAAGACTAAATCATGCTCTCTGAAACTTTAATTTGTAAGCAAAAATAGACATATTTTTCGTAGCTTGTGTGGATGTTGGCAATGTTGGATCAGTGCTTTGCCTATGCGTTTGGACTTGATGACATTTTTTTGCCTTGTCTGGTAGGTTCTGTGGTGGTGTTGCCCACTCATTTACTGGTAGTGCAGAAGATTGCGATAGATTACTCTCATTCAGTGATCTTTTTATAGGTGAACTGCCCCATTCATCTTTACTTTGATTTTTAAGCTGTCCACAGCTCATGAGAGGTTATATGAAGACGTTTAAAATGTTCAATGGATTTTCTCTTTCTTTCATTTTTTTTTCTTTCCTTTTTGCCAGGTGTAAATGGTTGTTCTCTGAAGACTACTGAAAATCTTGATGTTGTGAAGGGTATTCCTGTGGATAGAATGATGATTGAGACTGATTCTCCATATTGTGAAATCAAGAGCACTCATGCTGGGGTTAAGTTTGTAAAATCTACATGGCCTTCTAAGAAGAAAGAGAAGTATGATCAAGAGTGTATTGTCAAAGGTCGTAATGAACCTTGTTTAGTGCGGTGAGTGGAATTGTTTGCATTTCACTGCATGATTACATAACCTACCATTAAGGTTACATAATCTACATCACTTTATCTTCCCTGTGCAAAAGTTGTATGTGCAATGCCAAAAGGACCTAGCTTTGCTTAAATGTACAATCTTTTGGAACTTAGAATAACTTGTTAGACAATGCTGGACTACAAAATTCACATTTCATCACAACAAATTATTGACTTAGAAGCAATAACGCTGGGCCGGCTTTGCAGATTTTCTGACAATGGGCCTGTTGTATATTTTCTGTTTATTTTACTTTTGCCCAGTGGCTTAGCTGGTCTGAGAAATCCGCTTGGTTTGGGTGCTGGCTTACATCAGGAAGGGGTTAAGGATTGCTAATAAGTTGGCGAGTTGATGCTGGTGAGACTCGCAAAATATTTGACTTCTACCATTTTCTCTGAGGGACACCAATTTCGCCAATGAGGAAAGAGCTTATACCTTGGAGATTTGATTCCCTGACTTGAAATATTTAGAAGAAAGAAAAAAAAGGGATACAAACTAATTGTACAGCCCCCATATATATAGTCAAAAATAAAGGTACAATAAGGGTAAAATAAGGAAAACCCTAACAAACTAGGAAACCCTAACAAATTAAGAAATAACTCCAACACTCCAGTACTTAATACAACTTTAATCCCTCGGATTCTACTTAAAAAGTCCTAATATTTAGCCTAATTAAGCCTTGTGTCAGTAAAGCATTTGAATTTTATGTCTGCTAATATCGACCTCTTAAATTACCTGATGTGATTTTTATGATGTTTCATCCCATCTGAATATGTTAAATTGTATGTTGACTTTTATGACAGTTCATCCACTTGTTCCCGAATGTATTCTGCCCTTTTTATTCAAATTTTTAGTTGGTTTCTTGAATTGATTTTGTTATTGTCTCCAGGCAAGTTCTTGAGGTAGTCGCCGGTTGTAAAGGAATTGCTGACATAGAACTGAGCAAAACCTTATACCACAACACCTTCAGGTAATTTCATTGGCATTGTTTCAAGTTCTTTTTGCTTTATGACTAGTTCAGCAGTCTAGAAAAGTAACATTCTGTTACAATACTGCTGTCAATTGAAATATCGCGTGGCAACAAATTGAGTAAGTCATGCAGTCTTGACATTTCTCTGTCTCTCCCTATTTTCTCTCTCTATCTATTATTGATGATTTATTTTCGTAAAGATTTGATTTATTTTTTCATCTCTCTCCCCCTATTTTCTCTCACCGTTTATCTCTCTTCCTATTTTTTTTCTCTCTCTCTTTATATCAACATTACAACAACATGTACAATTACGCTAATCAGTTGCAATTGTCCTATAATACACAAAAGAGTTACTCATACGTTATAATAAACCAAACAATTACACAAAATTATGACACGAACTCAATTTATCATTCAGTTGTTTACGTAAACTAAATAATTGCACAATTTAGTATTGTGACATCGTTACACCAATTATATATGCCAAATTTAGTATAATGGTAAATTTTTTTGTGTAATGGTAAACCCAATTTTGTGTATATAATTGGTGAAACCATATCGTGATACTAAATAGTTTAACTCTTTGATTTATGTAAATAATTGAATGACAAATTGAGTTGGTGTTGCAATTTCGTGTAATTGTTTAGTGTAACTGTTTGGTTTATTAGAACACATGAGTAACTATTTGGTGTATTATGGGATAATTATAACTAATTGGTGTAACTGATTAGTGTAATTGTGTTGTTGTAACGTTGATATAAGGAGAGAGAATAAGGAAATAAGGCGAGAGAGAATGTGAGAGAGAGGGAGAGAAAAAAATAGGGAAATAGATGAAAAAATTAAATTAAATCTTTACATATTTAAAAATAAATAAATTTTCAATGTGAGAGAAAGAGAGAGATAGAGAGAAAATAGGGAAGAGAGAGAGAGAGTAACGGAGAGAGAGAAGGAGAGAGAGAGTAATGAAGTAATAAATGACATTTTAGTCTTTTTCAAAAAATTGCACTTAGGGCCAAATAAGTTTCCTTAATATAGTTTAATTCAAATAAGTTTAAATTTTTGTACCAGCTTCCAAATTACTCTTTTTTCACTGATTTTTTTTTTTGGTGATTTGGAAGCCGGTACAATTTTTTAAATTTATTTGACCAAAAATACAATACAAAATCTTATTTGGGCTAAAGTGCATATTTTTAAAAAATGACAATATTGTCATTCAGTAAATAGCTGATGGGTTGAAACCATTTATATTTCTTCCATATATTTTGGCTACAATCAAGCAATGCGAGGTAAAATTGGGGCATATTTTCTCTAACAGTTTCTCTCTCTCTCTCTCTCTCTCTCTCTCTCTCTCCATATTTTCTCTTACTCTATTTATATTAATATTACAACAACACAATTACACTAATTAGTTACATCAACCAGTTACAATTGTCCTATAATATATCAAACAGTTATTCATGCGTTCTAATAAACCAAAATAGTTACACAAAATAATTACACAAAATTATGATACCAACCCAATTTGTCTTTCAGTTGTTTACATAAACTAAATAGTTGCGTCATTTAATATCGCGACATCATTACACCATCATGTCTTAACAATTGCATGAGACTGTGATTGTTACACCCATTAAAAAATAGTTACACCCATTAAAAAATAGTTACACCAATTAAAAAAATAGTTACACTCATTAAAAAAATAGTTACACCCTTTAAAAAACAGTTACACTCATTAAAAAAATAGTTACACCAATTAAAAAATAGTTGCACCCATTAAAAAAACGAAGAAGTTCTTTTTTCCCTACATCCCAACAACGAACAATACATAATATCTAACAAAAACATCTTGACCAATTCTCTTTTTTTTTTTTTGGGAAAAATTCGGTGTTTATTCACATATAATTTGTGGTATTCTAATCAAATCCCATTATCATAGAATCCTGTTGCCGAAAAAGAAGGGTTTTGATCATTAATGCCCCTATTTTACCTCTCATTACTATTGTTAATCTTTACATATTTGTTTCCTTAAATAACTGTCAATGATGACTGCATAATTTAAGAGAGGGTTTTCAGATAAAAAAGTTTTTAATTCATTTGAATTTTGTACCTAAACACAAAAAGTTTTATAAAAATTGTATTTAATAAAGTAAACAACTTATCCATATACTTTTGCTCAAATAAGTCTAAAAAATTGTACCCACACCCAAAAAACTTTTTTTTTTTTTTTTGTGATAAGTGTTTGGGAAATACGCGTAGCAAATTGGTCAGTATAATGATAAGAAAATAAATAAATTAAATAATTAAATCAAAACACAAAAAAAGAACAATATTTTACGTGATTCGGCAAAAACTCCTGCCTACGTCCACAAGGCGTGATCTAGTCACTTTTTTCACTATTGAGAAAAATTAAGTATACAATACAAGCCTCACAACTTGAATTTTATATCTCAAACCCGAGTTATTTTATATCTTTGTACACCCCACTCAAATCTCACCACTCAATATATAAAAAAGACAGAGAGTATTTTGTTAACTCTCAATTATCAAGACAACAGCTCACAAGATATAGATCTAGTATATATTCGGCACCCCTTCGGCGCCCACCGGCAACAATGCCACCAACAGCCCATTCCGGCGCCAAATTCCCTTTGTCGGGCTGCACTGATGTTGACTTCTTCTAGCCACCACAGCCGCCTTCTGTTAACAATAAGCAAGCCTAAAAAAATTGTATTTTTACTCAAAAAATTTGTAAATTTTAGCGAAGAACTTGGTGATCTCTTTCGTTTGATGGGTACGAAAGATGTGTAACCATTTAGGTTTAGGGTTTGGGTCGATAGATATAAGGAATGAAATTTTTTGTCTAATAAGTTTTGAACGAATAATCTAAAATACATTTAATTTATTGTCCATGTGGTGAACACGTGAAATATTTTGTCAAAAAATCTAACAGTTTGTAACAGAATGACTTAATTGCGAAAATTTCAGAGTTTAGGGCTCAATTAACACGAAAATTAGTTTAAGGGCTTAATTGCTAAAATTTCAGAGTTTAGGAGCTCAATTGATATAAAATTAGTTCAGATACTTAATTGATATAAGAGTCATAGTTTAAGGATCATTTATATAATTTACCCTTTAGATGATTGAGTTTGAGTTTGAAACAGAGAAGAGAAGAAAAATTTAGGGATTTAATTGATATAAAGATCATAGTTTAAGGGTCATTTAAATAATTTACCCTTTAAATGATTTGAGTTTGAATTTAAGAACTTAATTGACACAAGGATAATATTTTAAGGATTATTGTGCAGTTTATTTTTGAAAAAATTACACCCAAAGTTTCTGAGATTTGCCACTTAATCGTTTAGATCTCCTAATATTTGAAATATTACACACAAACCCTCTAAAGTTTATACGTGCATAATACTAAGACCCTTGTTGTCAAAATCCATTAGTATATTCATTAGTAAATTATATCTAGACTTCTTATAATTTGTAGGCTTATAACACTTAGATATCTCGAGTTTAAAATATTAAACTTAGACTCCTTATTAGTTACGGAACTAATAAAATCTATTAAACGACTAAATTACTCCAATTAAAAATAGAAGATATTGTGTTCTTTAACAGTTTGACCCATAATAAATCTTGCAAATGTGTGGATTCGGCTCCATTAATGCTACAGGTATGCCACTTTTAACTTCTAAATACAATTTATAGCTTTGAGTCATCTATCGACTTAGACATCGAAAAGTTGATCCTTGGAATTCCCTTTCGATCTCCGACTTTTTTTTAAGCAATCGAAACCATACAAACAAACGTGGAGATCGGCTAAATTTTGGCATCAATAGTATTAATTAAGATTTTTAAAGAAAAAATTTGGATTTTTATTTTAAATTTTATTTCAATAAATAACATAATAGAATATGAATTTTGATTTTAAAATTTAAAATAATTAATATTCTAACTTTAATTAGTGTATTTTTAGTCAAAATATAATATTTTAAACTTGAAAAATTGAAGTATTATACTTTTCAAATTTTAAGGATCTGTATATAATTTACTAACGGATATCTATGTCTTACACGTATATAACTTCAAAGAGTTTGTGTGTCTAATTAATTAAGTGATAACCTCAGATTGAGGTTGAGTTTGAACAAACGACAAGAAAAGATTCAGAGTGGGACTGGGATTGCACCTGAATTTTGAGATAAAAATGGAATTAAATTGGGATCAGCGAAAGGAAATTTAGATTTGTTATCGGAAGAGAAGTCCTGAGCCTTGAGATTGGAAAGAGATTGACATTGGGACATCGCAGAGGCCAAACGAGAAGCGATGGAGCAGAAGAGAATTAAATCAAGCAGTGGGCAGTGGAGCTGTTCGCGGTGGCAGTGGCAGTGGCAGTGTTGGAGTTTCGGAGCTTCCTCATGATTTAGCGATCAAAGTTCTCACAAAGCTTCCGGCGAAGTCTCTTATGCGATTTAAATGCGTATCAAAGCTCTGGTTCTCAACCATTTCCGACCCTCACTTTTCGAACGATCACCGTGCTTGTTCTCGTTCTCGCTCTACTTTCTTCATGGCATATCCTGACAGAGACATCGACGGCGATTACTTTCGCTTCTTCTACGCAGTCCGGGGCGAATCAGTACTCCGCCACCAATTCAGTGTGTCCCTCTCCGAGTACGACGGAGTTGCTGAAGTCATTAACGGTCTCTTTTGCTTGCACGCCAATGGTCGCCCCTTCCTTTGCAACATCTCTACCCATGAAATCATGGAGCTTCCTATCCCAGGTACTACAACTTGCTTAACCTATGATTATTATTTTGGGTTTCATCCTAAAGTATGCTGCGACTACTACTGTGAGATTCTCACTCTGGGCAAGGACGCGTACCTATCTTCCGCCCTGTAAGTTATTGACACAAAGTGTTTGCGTTAATGGAGATTTGTGTTGGGTGTGTCCTCTGGGAAGGGAATCGAGGTCCGAACGCTACTGGATTGCTTTTAGTCTCAAACACTAAAGGTTTAAAATGATTCGCAAGCCTTCAGAGACCTTCAAACACTGCCAGTTTGTAACTTTGTACAGCTTGGAGGCCACCCGGCTCTGATAGATTTAGGATATCAGAGGTTTGGTTTGGACGGTGTGTTTGACATCTGGATATTTAAGGACTATGAAAGACGGTCATGGTGGTGGATGAAGAGGGTCATTCGGATTCCAAGTGAATTGACCATTGATGAATGTTGTGCTCCTGCTGCCAACATATCTACTGGTGAGTTATTACTGACTGGTGGAAGGATTAATTCACCTATGTCTGTTTATTCATATGATTGTACCAAAAGAAGGTTTGAAAAGTTTCTAATTCACAAGTTGCCCTCATTCCCAACTTTAATTGGAAAGAACGCGAACAAGTTCCGTATATACTGTCAAGAGGAAGATATATCAGATCATTGAATGATTGGATTTGCAGCAAATAATTTGTCAAGAACCAAGGACAACTACACCGAATGATCCTACTTTCTAAAGTTATTTTTCGAATTTGAACTCTTCTGTTTAAAGCTTTTGGTTTTATTGAAATCTTATGACAAACCGTAGTAGTTAAATATTATTGCTTTTGTCTAGCATCTCTGGAAATTGTTGTGTGGTGCTTTTGTGTCTTTTTAACTAGTAAATGTGATGTGTTCATGAATGATTTTGAAATTGACTGCCTCTGTTTTCACTGTGTAACGTTTGCTGATGACTGTCCTTTTGATGTTAGGACATGAATAACTCAAATCTTTTGTGTTTAACTAGATCTCTGCTTACTCGGACGTTCCGATTAAATCATTTAAAGAAATACGGAACAAAAGTATAATGTTGTTTTTGAAAACTATATTGTCGGCAGGGGCGGAGCCAGACATCTTCTCCAGTTGGGGCAACCTAAATTATATTAATATTAAAATTTAAAATATTCACAAAAGTATAATTTTATTAATAAAACACCAATTAAAGACACAATTCATATACATGAGCGATATACAAAAAGAGCCAACAAAAAACCCTCATTATAGATTTATCTATAAGACTTAACAAAAAATTTTGAACCGCAAAATTGGGCTCAATCATATATTAAATTTTAAGAAAAATTTTCATAACTAATTCAAAAATTAATTTGTTCAATCACAAATTTAATATTCATCATTAAATTTTAACAAACAATCGAAACTAACTTAAACTATAATTATTCTAGTAAACTAAACTTAGGTATATGCAATAATGCAAGGATCAAAATTTCGTTTCGGTGTATTATTTCGGTCACCTAAGAAACGGAAACGTTTCGACGTATTTCGGAAATATTTCGACCCGTTTCGGAAATTTAATGAAAAAAATAAAAAATTTAAAAATTATTTTTTCTAAAACATTGATCGAAATATATCAAACTATCTTAAAATATCTTGAAACATTCCGAAACAATTGTGCAAATGCATTGAAATATTATAAAACATATCAAAACATTATGGAATACTTCGAAATATTAGAATTTCGAGTCCATCACTGATTCGTTTCGGTCTCCTTGAAAATGGAAACGTTTCGGACGTTTCGATCATTTTGAAACGATATTTTGATTCTTGGGTATATGAAGTACTTAACTTATCACAATAAAACTATTCAAACTACCAAATCAAAATAATTTAGTCTAATTATAATGGAGGACTACAAGTCTCAATTCTAATTCTACAAATAAAAATAAAACAAATGAGACGACTACAAGTCCTAATTCCAATTCAACATATAAAAATAAAACACTAGAGAGGACTACGAACTCAAATATCAATTAAATATATAAAAAAATAAATCATAGAAGAGGACAAGCCCCAATTTTATTTCAACATAGAAAAATAAAGTGAAAATTGGAAGTGAGTCCCCCTAGATGTACTTGTTTGGAGATGAGTCCGGCAAGAAAACTTATAAGAGGCTAAGTCCATGTTTAAAATTATATGTAATGACTTAAGTCCACTTTTTTTTTTTATCTCAAAAATACCCTTCCTTGAAAGGAAGTTAAATTAATTTCCTATTTTGGAAATTGTTATCCCTTAATTCAAGGTCAATTAAAATATGTCAATAAAATCTCCATCATAAATTTAAAATTCAAATTCAAATATCTCTCTCTCTCTCTCTCTCTCTCTCTCTCTCTCTATATATATATATATATATATATATATATATATATATATATATATATATATATATATATATATATATATATATATCAAATTCAAAGCGCTCTCTCTCTCTCTATATATATATAAAATCTCCATCATAAATTTAAAATTCAAATTCAAAACTCTCTCTTTCTCTCTCTCTCTCTCTCTCTCTGTATATATATATATATATATATCAAATTCAAAACTCTTTCTCTCTCCCTCTCTCTCTCTCTCTCTCTCTCTCTCTCTATATATATATATATATATATATATATATATATCAAATTCATGTTACTATTTTTTTTATTATGTTACTGTTCATGTTACTACTTTTGTTGAATATGTTACAGTTCATGTTCCTATTATTTTGAGCATGTTACTGTTTTTGTTGAGCATGTTACTACTATTATTTTACTAAATATTAATATTCAATGTTACTATTTGTTTTGTTTTTGAATATTACTATTTTTTGTGTTTGAATGGTACTATTTTTTGCTTTTGAATTTGAGAGAAATAATTATTGTTAAGTATGTTACAATTTTTGTTGAACATGTTACTGTTGTTATTTTTTTAAAATATTAATATTGAATGTTTCAATTTTTTTTTATGTTTAAATGTTACTATTTTTTTGTGTTTAAATGTATTATTTTTTGTATCCAAATCATAACTTTTTTTGTATTTGAATGTTACTATTTTTTATTTTTAATGTTACTATATATATATACATAACCTATATATGGATATAGATAGATAAGAGAGAGGCAAAATTTTAATGTTAGTCAAACTCTTAACCTATATATGGATATAGATAGATATGAGAGAGAAAAAATTTTAATGTTAGTCAAACTCCTAAGATTTAGGAGTTTTTAATTTTTAGTTTTATTTCACTTTTAAAGGGAAGGGATAGTATGGTAAAATTGACAAAAAACGGACTTCATAACAAATAAGTTTCCTTGACGGACTTAAGTCCAAACAAGTCCATATAGGGGTACCGGCCTCCAAATTTCCCAAAAATAAATACAGGACTACAAATCCTAGTTTCAATTCAATACATAAAAAATAAAACACAAGAGATGATTACAAGCCCCAATTTCATATTTTCAATTCAACATGTAACAAATAAAATACGAAAGAGAGCTACAGGCGCTAATTTCAATTCAACATTTAAAAAATAAACCACAAAAGAGGACTACAAACCCTAATTTCAATTCTAACATATAAACATAAAATAAAGAAGAGGACTACAAGTCCCAATTTTAGTTCAATGTATAAACATAAACAAATGAGAGGGCTAACCTATTTCGTAGCATATTAGTTAATCTTTAAATGCCCAAATTTTTGATATCATCTTCCATTGATATTCACAAGTGAGACTCATTTATTTGTCAAAATAACATAACTACCCTTAAATCTTTTAAAAAAAATTCAGTGGAGGCAAATCTTTAATAAATTCTAAATTTTTTAAAATTATACTTAGTCCCCAAAATTTTTTAAAATTCCAGTGGGGGCAGCTGCCCCCACTGCCCCCACTGTGGATCCGCTACTGATTGTCGGAGTCTTTTGACAGTTGCAATATTTGATGTGGCCACTACTATTTTGGGCAAACAGTGATCAGGTGAAGGAAGAGAACGGATTAGTTATATTTCAAAATTATCTCTTTCTATTTGATTGACAATAGTCGAATATATTTGGTAGTTCTTCCCATCTTGGTCATTATCATCTGGTTCAGTTCTGTATGAGGTGGTGCCAAAGCTTTCATGTTTTGGAAGTTGAAGCTTCCGAAAGCTGGTTGGTTTCCATGATCACTTAGTGGCTGTCCTCCAAATTACCCCCACACAAAGGAGGTTTGCACTGAGAAGAAGTAGTTTTGTGGTACACAGTTTCAGGAAGACAGCCAAGTGTGAACCGGGGCGAACTGTTGTAGCTTCCCCTAATGGATAGAGGAAAAAAGAGAAGCATGAGACTTTCATTCTCCTTTCAATCCCCACTAAGGTAATGGCTTATATTTTTTTGATATATGCAGAATGTTAAATGTTGTATGGCCCTCTGATTGCTCTGTACCTCACTTAGTGACTTATTATTTATTATAGAATGCTAGAGGAGTGCAGCAAAAAATCACTCTTGGTACAGGTTGGAGCATGCCAAAAGACAGGTCAGAAAGGTACAAAAAATTGGACCAAAGATTGCTGCAAATTTTTGAGGTCCAAAAAATAGGTAACGGGCTAAATCTGAATTCTAGCAATGGAGAAGCTTGTGAACTGCTTTCTATTTCTGTGATGGCAACATGAGGCCGATTACAAACAGTTGCAGCTTTCCAGAGATGTGATTTTATCAAACTTTTAATTTTTTATTTTATCCCTAATTATTATTATAAAGTTAATTATATCCACTTATATATTTTCATCTAATTTATGTTTTTTACACTTATTTGACTTTCAACTTATTTTAAACTCTTTCATAAGAACTTCTAAATTCTTTTGAACTCATTTATTGGTAGTACTAGGAGTAACCCGTGCTTGAAAACACGGTGTAATGTTAATAGTTTTGAGAAAGATATTTGTGACAATTAGAGGAGTCTATTTGAGATCGTCGGATGAATTTATTGAAGTCTACTCTATTTTATATCTATAATCTATAATATAAAACAGGACGGCTTCAACAAGCCGATCCTACGGTCTCAAATTTATTCATCAAACGGTAAATAAATTATAATTTTTTTCCTTAATATTTCCTCCCCCCAAAAAGTCAACGATTACGGCTAATTTTGAAACACATCCTACGGTCTCAAATTCATTCATCCAACGGTCAAGAAATTATAATTTTTTTCCTTAATATTTCCCCTTTAAAAAGTCAACGATTACGGCTGATCTTCAACATATCTTACGGTCTCAAATCATTCATCCAACGGTCAAGAAATTAACATTTTTTTCCTCTCAACCAGTCAACGATTACGATTGATCTTGAAACACATGATTTTTTCAGACATAATAATTAAATTAGTCAAATTTTCCATTAATATCATCTGTATAGTGTAACATTTTGAATTTGTATAAGACACAATAATAACATTTTGATTAAAAAAACCTCATAATTAATTTTAATTTTATTTATTTAATTAATTATCTCAAACTAACATGTCTTACACATATCTTGAATCAAAAGTTCAAGATTAATTTTTTTTAATCTCTTAAGAAAACTCAACGCTAATATATTCATATAAATTAATAATTTTGTAATAGCTTGTACTAATTAAAAAAATAATATTTTATAAATGATATTTGTAGATAATTTTTTGATATAAAATATTTTGGCGATATGCTTTTTGATAAATTAAATTTTTAGTTTGTATTAGATTTAACTCGATTTTGATTACATGTATATAAATTAATATTTTTTTTAAGTCAATCTATAATATAAAATATGGCGGCTTCAATAAGCTCATTATACGGTCTCAAATTTATTCATTCAATGGTCAAAAAATTACTTTTTTTTTCCCCTTAATATTCCCCCCAATCGGTCAACAATTACGACTAATCTTGAAACACATGATTTCCTTTAACATGATAATTAAATGAGTCAAATTTGTCATTAATATCATCTGTGTAGTGTAACATTTTGAATTTTTATAAAACACAATAATAACATTTTGATTAAAAAAAACTCATCAATTTAACAAATAAAAAAAACAAAGGCACTACTTAACACATTTATATTGAATATAATTAATTTTAATTTTATTTATTTAATGAATTATCTCAAACTAATATGTCTTACACATATCTTGAATCAAAAGTTCAAGACTAATTTTTTTTATTTCTTAAGAAAATTTAACACTAATATATTCTTATAAATTAATAATTTTGTAATAACTTGTACTAATTAAAGAAAATAATATTTTATAAATGATATTTGTAGAACTTTTTTTTGATAGAACATATTTGGCGATATGTTTTTTGATAAATTAGATTTTTAATTTATATTAGATTTGACTCGATTTTGATTGCACATATATAAATTAATGTTTTTTTTAAGTCAATTCTATCATATTTCGTGGATTTATCTATAATATAAAATAAGAAAGACTTCAATAAGTTCATCCGATGGTCTCAAATTAACTAATTTAACGACCACCAACATCTCTCTGAAAACTATTCATATTGAATTTTACATTTCTCTTCTCACTCTTCATTCTCTCTCTCTCTCTCTGCCAGTGGCAGATAGAGGAGGGGTTTAGGACCACCCTGATTTTTTTTTTTAGTTATGTATGTTTTATATATTTTTTTGGATATTCTTAATTGGGCCCGCTATAATGATTTATGAAAAAGAAAATTAATTGGGTCAAACAAGTTGGGTACTAAAACAAAACAAAAAAAAAATCTATATCAAATCTCTTAAAATTAGCTAACTAAAATTGATTCCTTAGAGTGTTGGAAATTCCTTTGGTTCAAAAATTATGGAATATATAGCAAAAAATGAGTAAAATATAGAATTTGTAAGAAGATTAAATATTATAGAATATTACTTTTATTTGTGTCAAATCTATAATATTAAATATTATATATTTCAATAAGTCCATTTGACGGTCTCAAATAGACTCATCTAACGGCCTCCAACATCCCTCTTAAAACCATTCACATTGAATTTCTACCCTCTCAAATCCATCACTTCTCACTTACGTTGCACCGTGCCTTCAGGCACGGGTTACCCCTAGTTATAGATAATTACATACACTTATCTATATCTATATGAATAAGTAAAGTTTTATATATATTTAATTATTATACACATGTAGTTATCAGATTGAATTCTATGGTTTAACATATATTATATTTTATTTTTTGGTATATAATAATCCAATAATATTATGAGCGATTCGATCAATTTATTTAACAAAATAAAAAATAATAATTCTATCAAATAATTAGATGTACAAATGCCTAAAAGGGTCAGAGAGATACCTAAAAAAATATAAAATTAGGTACTCAAAAACATATAGAATAAATTAATAATTAAATTTAGTAATAATTAAAATACAGATTAATTAAAACACAGATTAATGATTTGACATCTAATTTATTATTTAATTTAATTACATATATAATTTATAAAAATAATATTATTTTAATTTATTTATTTGCAACAAACGTCGTACATTACTAATCTATTATTTCATTAGTCAACGGCAAATGAAGGATGTGTGCGATAATTTTCTTTGCTTGTTTCTCTCGTTCGATCACTTCAATGCCTATAATTTGAGAGATAAGAGAAAAGTCTTCTCTCGAATTTGAAGACGTAACACAAATAATGACTAAATAAAATGTCACCTCACATCTTTAGTGCCAAGTATTAGATAAGATCTTAAATTCCAGGAGTATTATATTGATGATCCCATTCAATTGAGACTCATGAAGCAATAAGAAAAATACAGGAAAAATAATCTGAGTACAAAAGAAAAAAATAATGTTATAGAAACTTAATTGAAGGTCGTAATTTATTACAATTATTGAATTAGTTTTGAGTTTCAAGATTGGCTAAAATTCACTTTTAATTCAAACAATTATTTTGAAAAAGAATATAAAACTGGCAAGCACAAATGTATATATAGAGAAAGAAAATGAATGTGATCCATTCAAACAAATCCCTACGGTTGAATGTATTTGTGTTACCCCCACGGCCTTATCGTGAAGAGAGTGATAACCAAGATGATCACTATAATCAGAATGTACATACAACCCATCCACTTCAGAAAGTGGCTATCGTTGGCCGTGGTGGAGCGGTGAAGTGCTTGGAGGCGGGTCCTGAGGAACCCGAGCTCCATCAAAGATGAAACAACTTGGTTATCCATCTTGGACCTGAGGCCCTTGATGGACTCTTGGTTATGCAGAGTTTCGGTTTGCTCGTTCGCGGTTTGCAGCTGACTGTAGAGAGTTTCGAGGTCTCTCAGCTCGTTCTTGATGGCCTCTACGTTCTCAAAGAACTTGTCAAAGTTCACTGCGCCATTGGAAGGTGAGTTTTCCATCTGGAAGGCATGATATTGGGATTGTTCTCGCTGCGAAACAGACCAAGAAATAGCCTGAAAAGCAGCCATTATTTTGCAGTTTTGTAGGGTTGAAAAACTTGGAATTGGCAGAGGATCAGATATTAGATATGATCAATATGGGAGGTCGGGGGTGATGGTAAAAAGAAAAGTATGAGGGGTAATGGAGGAGAAAGAAAAACTGTGAGGGGTTATGGAGAAGTGAATGGGTTATAAAGGTTGAGAGGGGAGAGTTTCTGGGAAAGAAGGAATGGAAGTGGGGAAAAGGAAAACGCTGAGAGACTACTCCAATAAGTTTCACTAGTGAGATTATAAGGTCCCTAATCGCACCCGTTATTCTTCTCGAAAATAAACTTAATTAAGTTAATAGAACAGTCAATCATTAAGTTTCAATATAAACTCTAAAACTCAAATCTTCAATTGTCAGGACTTACTAGAAAACAGTGAGAGACTACTCTAATAGGTTTCACTAGTGAGATTATAAGGTCTCTAATCGCACTCGTTATTTCTCTTGAAAATAAACTTAATTAAGTTAATAAAATAATCAATCATTAAGTTTCAATATAAACTCTAAACTCAAATCTTCAACTGCTGGGACCACGGAAGGATACATTTTGTTCTCAAATGGCTGCCTGAATGGATCAGAAAGAAAGACTTGTCAGATGGGTTGCGATTTCAACAATTGATCAGCAGAGAAAGAAAAGTCATCTGATGTTGATTTATACTCGGAGAGATCCGATCCGAGTATCCAGGAAAGGAGTAGAGAAATGGACATAATTTTGGAGGGTTGTCTTTGTTTTGTCCAAAAAGGTAGGTATTTGGAAGATTGCTCTTGGAAGAAAAAAAGTTGGATAACATTTGTAGATTCAATTGGTTTTAATTATAAAATGCCCCTCTCAAATTTGGGTCATATTGCAATAGACTCCGTTAAGGTTGATGTATCTGTGTCAAATACAATACTTATCAAATACTCGATAATACATATCAGATACATATCAAACGTATCTAAAATTAAATAAAATATATGGATACTTCTATATGCATAGAAGTATGTGTAATTTTTAGTTTTAATTTTTACCCATTTTTTCGATTTCACATAGAATACTATATAATACATCAACAACAATTCATATGACTTTAAAGACACATGGATGTTTTCCTAGTGTTATTCACTATCACATGTCCAAAGCGTATAAATGAGTTGATTACACTATAATCTTAGCAACAAATACTTAGAAGCAAACAATCTACTTAAATGTTAGTTCTTATTCCTTTAATTAATCACATTTACTATGTAGATATACTATAGTGAGACAATAGGTGGCTTTTTGAAAATAAAAAACTACTAATGTTATTAATTATTGTTAAAGAATCATTAAAAATTATAGTTATCAAGTCATTACATAATAGTATAAATATAAGATATATGTTTTTACAAACATATCCTAGCCATACTTATATCCTATATTTTAGAATTTTTGTCGTATCATCGTATCCGTATCGTATCGTACTTATATTTTGCATTCATGTCCATGCTTCCTAAGTTGAAATGTTTCAAATGATGAAGACCATGGGCACATGTTTTAAATGAAGAAGCAGATATGAACTATGAATCAAATTGTTGGGATACTTGGTTTCTTAAGGATGGAATTCTTTATTCTTTCTTTGTTAATCTTATTCATGTTTCAATCATGATAAGGAAAGAGGACGTCCCTTATAGAATATTACTCATTTATTTGATTAATAAAGTTCGTACACTTCGTTAATTTTAGTGGCGATGTTGTTTGATTTGCTGAATTTTGTTAATTTTGACTTTATAGGTTGAACTAGGGTTTGTGATTTGAACATCTTTCTGGAACTGCTTTGTTTTTATAATCTTAAGTGGACTTTGAAATGCTGCTGCATGCAGGTGGGACGAAAAGGGATTATTTATAATGTAATGGAAAAAATGGAGTGGAAAATGTTTTAGGTATGTGGCTTGTTGGGTGGATGATATCAATATGACAAATTATTAATCGAGATTCTAGAATAATTTTAAACATACAAATATACTCAACAACAACACAAAAGGCTTGTTTATGTAATAAAGAACAAATACGTACAAAAACAAAACAGTAACACATAATTAATAACTGATCCGATTGCAAACCAGTAAAAGAAATTGAATTTTTAGATTAAGGTTAATGTTTGACACTATGTCCTTAAGATAAATTTTTCCCCTACACTGGTGCTAATGAAAATTTAAACGTCTACTTCCTAGGATACAAAATCTACACGCAAATAGAAATAGCACTTCAATTTGTTTACCTAGAAAACCAAACTGTGTTGTGTACTCTCTGTTATGAAAACTCTAATGCAGACAATCAATATAATTTGTAACTACAAAAATGATTAACTTTTAAATGCAGATGATTAGACAGAATGGTAACTGTTTCGGACAGTCACCATGCGACTTGACGCAACCCAGAAAGTGTGCGAAATTTTGGTTCCAACAGGCAGGAAATTAAAGATAGGTTAAGAATTTAGGATCCAATTTGGCAAATAAATTTTCACCAAAAACTTAAGGTTAGATCTAAACCACAACTAGCATGGGCAGGCGAGTTGCGGTCGCACGTGTTTGGTCAAACCCGAGCCCATGTAAGTTCTCTCTTGTCCACAAAATTGTGGTGCTCCTTAGGTCTAACTCATAAAGTAAACTTGAGGTAAATATGTCAAACCTTTGTTCTCTGATCAATGTGGGATTAATGTTATATCTCATGTTGTCCAACCTATTTTTTATTTTTTAAGATGGTCACTTTAAAACTTATTTTTTCATTCATTTTTTATTGAATTTAAGCAAGTGAATATATTACGTTATTCTACTTACAGAGTAGAACACGAGAACACAAAAATTTATTCAAAAACAATGAGTGAATCCCACTTTAATTTAAACTCAAAATCAATCAAAAATTAAATTTTTAATACCAAAAAACTGTTTTAGTCCAACAACCTGACATGTCTAGTGTTACCGTATACTACCTATATTCAGTCTATCAAAGGCAATTCTGTATATGCCGGTAAATCTTGTAGGTGGAGGTCTTACTAAAACTTAATACAATGTTGTGGTTTAGGTTTTACATGTTCAGTTAGATTGTGTTTTGGCAGAGCCACGTAAGGACCACGTGTCCATCCTCAATTGTTTTGTCTTTAAGTATATCTAATTATGTTCACCTTATTTTTTTTATCATATCAATTAATATATACTCATACTTAAATAACTAACACTAGACACACTTCAGACATATTTAGATTTGTTTGGATACATTTGATTCATTTTAAAATCTTTTGATCAACTTGACCATTCATTTTTTTTAGTATACATACTTATGATTTTGACATTAATTTTATTAATCATTAATTAATAATGAAGTTATCATACAAGCTATTATACACCGCTGGCAATTCTGACTTCGCCCCTGCTTGTGTTGACGTTTTTAATGCTCTTTTTCGAAGAATTCTGCGCACATGGGCCTCCCCTTTCCACCAGAGCTTCATGGTTTTGACCTAGTTTTGTGGTTATCATAGAGAAGATGTTCTGACAAAGATTGTCACAAGATCGTAAATGTGGTTGGACTTTTGATGGTGTTTATACGTATTTATCGTACTTGGACATGTAGTTATTGAATACATTTACCCTTTTGATAACACTTTGAAGTATGCTTCTTTCATGATATTGTTTATCGTTTATTTTATTGTTTTGCTTGTCATTTCTTGTAATTGCAGTAGATTTAGTAATCTAGATGACAGTCCTAGACATATGGGAAGCTAACTCATACAGTCCATTGCGAAGAATCTCCAAGCTGATGGTAAATGCATGTGATGATATACAGGAACTCCCAAAAGTATGAGTATTTCAGTCATGGTAAAGCTTAAACCTGTGCTAAGTCCCAAAACTCTTTTAGTTGATTGTTGCCATGATGCTTCGGATTGTCTTGTGAATTAGTTTAGTACTTTGTACCCTTAGAAGTGATAGTGAAAGCTGATGCTTTATCATTGTGATTACTTGATGCTTTATAAAAAAGTGAAATTTAGTTTTCCATTTTTTGTGGCAATAGTTTACGTGCATCGCACGTGTACATTTACTTGGCTAATAAAATGTCATGTGACATCATTAGTGCCAAATATTAGGTAAGATTCTTAAATTCTAGGAGTATTAATTCTGATCCTGCTCAATAGAGACTTGTGACGCCATAAGAAAAGTACAACAAAAACACGGGAGTAAAAAAAAAAAGACTAATTCTATAGGGATCTAATTTAAAGACATAATTTATTGTAACTACTGAATTAATTTTGAGTTACAAGATTGGATAAAATTCATTTTTAATTCAAACAGCTGCAATGAACTATACCTTCAAAGTAGGTAAAAATAGTATTTTGGGAAAGAAAAAGAATATAAAACAAGCAAGCGAATGTGATCGCATTCAACCAATCCCTATGGTTGAATACATTTGTATTACCACCACGGCCCTGCCATGAAGAGAGTCGTAGCCAATATGAACACGATAGCCAGAATTGTCATATAAATTGCAAACTTATTGAAGGAAGCGTTGGAGCTGTGAAGTGCTTGGAGGCGTGTCTGGAGGAACATGACCTTCTTAAAAGATGAAACAAGCTGGTTGTCCATCTTGGACCTGAGCTCCTTGATGGACTCTGGATTATGCAGAGTTTTGCTTTGCTCCTGTGCGAATTGCAGCTGATTGTAGAGAGTTTCGAGGTTTCTCAGATCGGCCTTAATGTCCTCCATATCTTCGAAGAACTTGTCAAAGTCCGCTTTGCCATTGGAGGGTGAGTTTGTCATCTGGATGGTATGATATTGGGATTGCTCTCGCTGCGACACCGATCGAGAGAGAGCCTGAAAAAAGTTCAGAGTTTTGTACGGTTGAAAAACTTGGAATTGGCAGAGGATTAGATATGAGATATATGATCAAATATCGTAGGTGGGGGTGATGGTAAAAAGAAAACTGTGAGGGGGTTATGGAGGAGAAGCGAACTGGGCCTTATAAAGGCAGAGAGGAGGGAATTTTGTAGAAAGAAGGAATGGGAAGCTGGAAACCGCGGGTGGGTACTCTTTATTCTTAAATGGCTGCCTGAATAAAGAGTAGGGTAACGGCCGAACTTTTTACTTGAGGTTAAAAGTTTGAGTCTTAAGTTCACACAAGAGCTGAGTGGTTAACTGATATGTTAGCCTAATTAGATTCATTTATGAGAGGTGTAACGGGCACGGTCAGAAGCCTCATAGTCACACTAGTGACAACCTATCGGAGTGGACCTAAAGGGGGAGAATAGGTTAATAAAAATTACCATTCAGACAATCACTAATTTTAAACCTAAACCACCACAATTATCAGTTAAAAAATTAATATGCCACTTAAGTGCGTGAATCCTTTTTTATCAACAACCCGAACACCCGGTCATGTGAATTGATGCAAAAATTTGTAAATTTGTCAATTGAATAAATTAAAATCCAATTCACTAAGAATACGATCCCACACTCCACCGACTCCCATAACACATGCAATGTCATGCATATGTATTCGGGCATTACAAGCCCCCGCCATTGATGTTACACATCCAATGACCATTTATAAATCCCAGGTTTTTCTTCGGATGAATATTTATAGACTTCCACTAACGCGTACTCAACTGACACCGCATCTATGGACTTCCACCAACGGCTCCGCAGACGCCGACACACTTTACGGACTCACATAAAATTGCTAGGACTTTAGCCTTACAACCTGTTCTGATGCTTGGACACGGTTTGAAAGGATTTTTTGAATTGCACTGTGACTTTCCTGATCGAGAATAAAAAATCGTCAAATATTTCAACTCACTATCATCTCCTTTTACTGATGATCTTATCTTAACTAGGAACCCCAATTGCTTGCCATAATCTGTGTAGTAGTCAAACAATTCTTTGTTACTTTCAAACATCATACCAACCTTAGGCTCGTCTACATCGACCACATTCTGTATTTTAGTTTCAACATTTTCATCAATCATTTGCAAACTATTTGAAGATTCTCCTTCCATTCTAATAAAATTTGGACACTCTCCTTTTCCTCCACACCATTTTATAATAAAAAAAAAAAAGAAAAAAGAAAAATAATAAATCGATATTGACCCGGCAATGGGTTCAACTGCTGAGAGAAAAAAGAAAAGTCATCTAATATCCATATTTAAGAGAACAAGGAGTGGGAATAAGGAATCCACGTGGTATGCACACATACGATAAAAATTGGTTGAGATTTTTTTCATCCCTTAAATATCCATTTTCATCTCTATTTAATTTTTTTATTTCAAACTATTAAGTTCACCCCTCCATATACACCTTATTAATAACTAAGTTCACCCTATTTATATTCATATCATTAAACTATTAAATATATATTTCAAGGAAGCCGAAACGAAACAGTAATTAAAGAAAAATTTTAATAATTCGAGGTGATCTAGAATATTTCGAAGGTGTTTTGAGATATTCTGACATATTTTCACTAATATTTTTGAAATGTTTGGAGGTCTTTTAAGAAATTTTGACTAATATTTTAGAAATAAATTAATAATTTTTATTCATTTTTCATTTATTTTTGAAATGTTTCCATATCAAAATAGTGCACTAGAACGAAATTTTGATCATTACCACATTGGCCAGTCAGATAGGTTAATCCATCTTCCTGATGGCCCTGGCATGGAGAAGCTTGTAGACCTCCTCGTTAATCACTTTTTGGCGCTCTGGGGTGAAGCTCTTTCGTTTTTGCTTGATGGGCTTGAAGGTTGGGTTCACGCTGAACTTGTGCGTAATGACTGAGGGGTCAATCTCCTGCATATCCTCCTGCCTCCATGCAAATACCTCCATATTTTTTTTGCGAAATTGAATAAGGAGGTCTTTAACCTCTTTGAGCAGCTTTGATCCCACGTATACCAAATGCTCTGGTTCTTCATCGAGTTGGATAGGCTCCAACTCTTCTGAAGGCATGTGTCTTGTCACCAGTTCATCTCTCATGTCGAGCTCATCCAGCTGAATAGTCTCGACCTCTCTCTTCTTCATAGACGTTATGTAGCATTCTCGTGCCACTCGTTGATCTCCTCGGACCACTCCAATGACATTCTCGGTAGGAAACTTCATTACAAGGTGGTAGGCAGAAGGAATGACTCGCATGGCGTTGAGGGAAGGCCTCCCCAGTAGAATGTTGTATGTTGAAGGGCATCCACTACCATGAATCTTACTTTGGTGGTGGATTGGCAAGGTGGGTCTCCCATAGAGAGAACAAGCTGGATCGAGCCCAGGGGTAGCACCATTTCTCCCGAGAATCCAAGCATGTGAGTTCTCACTAGTTCAAGCCCTTCGCTGCCAATGTCCATCTTGTCGAAGGCGAATGCGAAGATGATATCGTCAGAGCTCCCATTGTCGATTAAAACTTGATGGACGGTTATATCGGAGATGATAGCCCTCACCACCAAGGGATCATCTGGGGATGCTGGCAACCTTCCAGCTCTGCATCTGAGAAGGTTATGTCCATGCTCAGCCGAGGTGCTTTGGACACAGCCCGTACTTCCAATACTTTTTTGGCTCGGACTTTGTGCATGTGGACCTTCCTAGCTGAGCTGGTTTCTCCACCTCCCGCAAATCTTCCTGATATTACCCTGATTTCTCCCAAGGACTGTTGGTGTTGCGCAGGAACTTTGTTGCTGTGGTGCTGGGGGTGGGTGAGCTCGATTTTGATTATCTTGTGCTACGAAGCGGCGTAGTTGCCCCCTTTGAATCAAGAACTCGATCTATTTCTTCAACTGGATGCAATCGTCGGTGAGGTGCTATGATCCTTGTAATACTCACAGTATTTCATCGCATCCTATTTTGCGGGGTCTGTCTTCATCCGAGGTGGCCACCTTAGAAATTTCTCATTTTGTACTTCATATAGGACCTGGGACACCGTGGCATTGAAGGGAGTGAACTGTCGTGGTGCAAATCTTGGCTGTAACTTCTGGGGTGGAGGTCCCAGACAATCTCTGATGTCTTCTCTTCTTTTTAGAGAACGATCTTTGTCTCTTCGAGGAGACATGTCTCGACTTCTCTCCTTCTTGGGACTTCGGTCCTTCCTCTTCTCCTTCTCCTTGTGGGTAGCTGAGCTACCAGCATTGGAAAGGAGAGCTTCCTCGCCATTGATATATTTTTCTGCCTTGGTAAGGACCTCTGTCATACTGGCTTGTAGGGTCTTGAAAATGGAGAACATCAAGTCCTTCGATTAGACTCCGAGCTCAGCAATGAAGGCGGTGAGGGCAAACTTCTCATCAGGGACATATACTTTTAGAGATTCTAAGTTGAACCTCTGAACGTAGCTTCACAACGTCTCATTGGGTCCCTGCTTTACATTTAGTAAGTGATAGCTCAGCTTCCGGTAGGTCCGAGCTCCTATGAAGTGGGAAACGAACAAGATTGAGAGCTCTCTAAAGGAAGAGATGGATGCTAAGGTCAGCCTATTGAACCAAGCTAAGGCTGAGCCCTTCAATGTGATGGCAAAGCTCGGCAACGTACGGGGTCTTGATAGCAATGTAGCTCCATTTAGTTTTTGTAGGTGTTGAGGTGGTCTGTGGAGTCCTTCGTCCCATCGAATGTCTCTATCTAAGGCATCCTAAACTTAAGTGGGAGAGAAAAATGCAGCACCTCTGCAGTAAAGGGAGATTCTGTTTGTTAGACCAAGGCGTCCATAGTCACTGGGGTTTTGCCTCTTACAACCTCCTTCATGTGGCTAAGCTCTTGTCGAATTTCCTTCAAGCGTTGCTCCCAATACTGTTCATTTCTCTCTTACAGATGTTGGGGAAATTCTTTCTTGTAGGTTCCCCTGTTATGACTTTGTACTTCCTCGTTGTTCTCGTTCCTATGAGCTCGACGATGGACATTGCCCACTGTTTGACTACGCTCATCCCCCTCAGTGATGTCTCTCAGGGGGTTGATGTGTTGTTGTTCCCCCTGTGGGGGATCATCCTACGCTGGGGACGTTGGAGGAGGCTTATCAACTCTTCATTCTACTGGAGGAGGCGCTGGTTGGCTAGGTGAAGGGCCTCAAGTTCATTGCTCGGAGGGGGATCCACCATGGGATGATCGACCTCAGAAGTAGGCAAGAAATCACGAAGATTTTCCTGCTATCTTCCGGCGGCAGCTTTTTGTTGGTTTTGTAATCGAAGAGGATTCATTTGACTTCCGCTCATGTTGTGCGTAGAAACTATCAATTACTGAAGAGAATCAATAGAATTTTAACAAGAATAGTCGTTCCCATAAACGATGCCAACTGATGATGTTTATAGCACGACAGAGCAAAATTATGGATTTAATGGGCACTGAGTAATTCAGTCTAAGCTTCTAGGCTCTTTGAGAATTGGACCAGGGGAATGTGATTAACACACAGAGAGTTTATAGTGGTTCACCAGCTCGGGAGCTCGACTAATCCACTCTCAAGGAGTTTCTTGCTCCTGGGGAATATATTGATAAAAGGGTGGTTTACACAGAGTGTTTAGTTGGGCTACAATTGCTTGTTGTATTACTGGAGGTTATGCCCCTTATTTATAGTTGGCCCCGAGCTTCGTTTGATCTTTGGCGTGATCCTTGCTCCTCCTTGTAACGGTTGCTATTATTCCGCAACGGTTATGGAGAATGCTGGGTCAGTTATGATTCTCATACCTTGATAAGCGACTGTTGCTATCGAGGTGATGCTTAGGCGGAGGTTAGTTGTCTTCTATGCTGCCTTCCTTGAGATGCAGATGTAGGTAGCTCGAGGTCTGAACTCGGGATCCATGATCAACTAGAACGAACTGAGCTCCCGACCTAAGAGAGCATAACTCGAGTTACCGAGTTCAACCTTAGGCATATTCAAGATGCCATCAAGGACGGATACAATTAAATATATCTAAATTTTATTTCAAAAAATACATATTTAATATGGAAAAAAATTGAGGGGAGGGGGGGCATGTGCCCACCCTAGCCCAAGGGTAGCCTCGCCCCTGTTAAGAGTAGTTCGTCCTGTTGAAGTGTAAGAGTAGTCCACCAAAATAGAGACTTTTGCTACTTGATTTTTTACTGCTCAAAGAAGAAGAAGAGTACAATAGGGTTTCTTGCATTGGCTTACCCTTTTTGTACAATAATCATTACTTTTATAATAAATTTATTAAAAAATATTTAACCGTTAAGAGGTCTCCTGCACAAGGTATGACGTGACCTTCTCTTCTAGAAGTGATGACCCCTGCCCATTGGCAGGGGTTGATGCTGAAATATCTCATTAATTGAGGTTGATAAGAGAGATAAACGGAGTACAAACCAAACTTCTGGTATTATTTACACTAAGTGGATTCTCATACTCTTTATTAAAAATGCTATCAAAAACTTATAAAAAATGTTATCATAAGGTGGAAAGGAAAAAACCCACGATTTCATCGATTGGACACATTTAGAGAACTTGTAATTTTTTCTCAAAGAAGAAAATGACAATAACCATCAAATTCCTAATTAGTGGGTGTAATTTTCAATCCACTATTACTGCATGTACCCCTCACTATTATGTTAATAAACATAATTGTCTGTAATCAACAATACATTGGAGATATATCAAGTGATGTGTAGCCTATACTTTCCGTACAATTTTTTTTCCCATAGTTGTATTTTATGATTTCAAAACACATAAGTGGCACATATCACATCAAAGTAATCCCATCTTCTGCACCATCATACTGAATATTCTATCCCCATCTCTCTCATACATATATCTATATAATAAAACAGGATGGAAGTTGAATTTTATCTCTTTTACATTTTTCCCGCTCATCACACAATCTCTCAACGGCCATGCACATACTCCAACACACACACACACACCTGCCTAACACACACACACCACTCTATTAACCCCTTCCCCTTTTTACGTTACCCCCTCCCCCAGCTCTCTCTCTCACAAAGATCACACACATGCCCTTTCTCCTCTCTCTTCCTCTTTCCTATCTCTCTCCAATCACAATGCCTGCAGTCACCAGAGGCAACCCAGTGACCACCATTGATGACACCATAACCACCACCAAAGAATCGCCCAGATCCAGGTGTCCACTCTCTGCCTCCCTCTTCGTCTCTCCCCCCTCTCTCTGTCTTCATCTCTTTCTCCCTCTCTCTGCACACAGCACATCACACGCACATAGCACACCCACACGCATAACACACATGCACATAGCACACACTCATAGCACACACGCACATAGCACACTAGAGGCATTAAATTTTGGGGTTTGGTACTTGTGGTTCCAATTTGGATTACACATATTGATTGTGTTTATGTTTTCTATTTATCTGCTTGGTTATGGGTTACACAGTGAATGTGCAAGATTGAGTAATGGACAATTTTACTGATTGTATAGTATGGAGGATGGTAAAGTTTGGTTTTTTTTGGTGATGTTCTTGCTAAATTTGTTGATGAGTTTTCTTACAACGATGAATGAGTTTTATGTGTAATTTTCTTGGTTGAGTAGTTGTGTTGACTTTTCCTGGCATTGAGATTGTCTTCTACATTTTGAAAATCTTAAACTAGGGTTGATTTGTAAAAGCATTTTGTATGTGTTGTCTAGTGTTAGTGAGCATGGGATGTGTTTGATGAAGTGCCCAAATGGTTAACCTCCATTATAGATGCTTTGCCTTTTTTCTTTGTTTCTACTATGTAAACTGCCTGTTTAAGGAAATGGTCATACAATATGTATCTTCAACATATATGCACTTTAGTTGGTTGCACTAATTCACTTAAAGCAATTTTAGGGGGTTTTGCCATTTTTTTGGGGGGGGGGGGAGCATTTGCCCAGCCCAATTTGGGTTTGGGCTCCAAGTGCTTGATAAAATGCACATAAACAATTATTTTAATGTAGTGAAGATTCTTCATCCCTTTTGCTTGGAAATAAAGACTGCATCATGGGACAAATTTATGGTCCATCCAAGTTCCTTTTAGGCATTTTATATTTTTGTCATAATCTATTCACACGTTATGAATTGTAAATTGCATTATAGCGAAATGAATAGCCTTGAAATTCCTATATGATGCTTATATTAGTATTTTCCTTACTTTATGCAGCTAAAAATCAATTGATAATTTGGGTGTTTTGTAATTTTTCAATTTCGGGTGGGATTTTTTTATTGCAATTTAGTAATTAATTTTTTAGTTTTGCTGTTAGTCGCTGGAAATTTATTTTTATGAAAAGATCCAATTTTAACATCGACATCGACTATGGAATCAAGAAAAATCGGTGCTATGCCGCAATCTGTCATTGTTTAGAGCGGTGGGTGGTCAATTTTTTATTGATTAGTTGAATATGGGTTGTGGTTTGATTTCATCTTTCAAGTTTCAGTTCCTTCATAAGATTGTGAATGACCCGAGTTGGGTTTGTTGAATTTGAATATTTTGTTTACTTGAAATTTAACGATTGGCTTAATGTTAATTAATGGATGGATGGTTGTTTCATGCTAAAGCTAATTGTAATGGATTGATTATGGAATTGGCGCAAATAACTCTGCTGACAAGTTGTTTGAACAAAATTTAGATGTTAAACTTATTAGGAGGATGAACCCACCCACCTAAGTGTTATACCTAAAATTATAGGCATTTAAAAATTCCTATAAATGATGATTGAGAAACATTGATATTGTTCGTGTTTCCCGAACAATTCAAAATGTTTCATGATCTTTGCTGCCAGCATAGTTTTTGATGATTAATTATTCAAGTGGAAGATTGAACGGTGATGTTGTGAGATTATGGGGGCCTCAATTGTGCTATGTTTTTGCATCAAGAAGGGATTGGAAGATGGTGAACGATTGTCTGCACAGTGGTGCTATAGGTAAGGACCCATGGAAGACTTTTCTCATTTAGGTGATATTGATTTTAATAATTGACAATTGTCAATTGTTGTATGTATTGATGCATTTTTTTATCGATTTCGTTTCATAAAAAGAAGGATGGAAATGTGATGAATGAATACAAGCTTTAAGGTGGACCTGTATAATCTTGAGTGACAACCAATTTTCTTTTATTTGTTTCTTAACACAAATGACTTTGTTTGTAGTTTCAATCGCTTCATAAGTTTGTGAAATGGCCCGAGTTGAGTTTTTTGAATTTTAATATTTTGCTTAATTGAAATTTAATGACTGGCTTAATGTTAATTAATGGATGGATGGTTGTTTCATGCTAAAGCTAATTGTAATGGATTGATTATGAAATTGGCGCAAATAACTCTGCTGACAAGTTGTTTGAACAAAATTTAGATGTTAAGCTTATTAGGAGGATGAACCCACCCCCCTAAGTGTTATACCTAAAATTATAGGCATTTAAAAATTCCTATAAATGATGATTGAGAAACATTGATCTTTTTCGTGTTTCCAGGACAATTCAAAATATTTCATGATCTTTGCTGCCAGCATAGTTTTTGATAATTAATTATTCAAGTGGAAGATTGAAAGGTGATGTTGTGAGATTATGGAGGCCTCAATTGTGCTCTATTTTTGCATCAAGAAGGGATTGGAAGATGGTGAACGATTGGCTGCACAGTGGTACTATAGGTAAGCACCCATGGAAGCCTTTTTCTCATTTAGGTGATATTGATTTTAATAATTGACAATTGTTGTATGTATTGATGCATTTTTTTATCGATTTCGTTTCATAAAAGACGGATGGAAATGTGATGAATGAATACAAGCTTTAAAGTGGACCTTTATAATCTTGAGTGACAACCAATTCTTTTATTTGTTTCTTAACACAAATGACTTTGTTTGTAGTATCAATTGCCTATGGAATTTGTTTAATAATATATGTGCACTGGGAGGGCATGGAATAAATTGTGTGTGGTTGGAATACATTGTTAATCTTAATATATAGTTTGGTTGAATGAAGAAAAATAATTAAAATAAAATAGGTATTTTGTATACCATTAATTATGATATGAATTTTAGCATTTAGTACCTTAGTTATTTCTTGGTGTTGTCACTGAAATACAATTAAGGCGAAGTCTTTCAATGTTATCTTTCACTTATATCAATGCTTAATGTACATGGATCCTTCCTGCCAATATTCTAATTTCTTTTGCTCTTTAGAAATAATGCATGGCATAGCTTGATTATTTTTACAGCATGGCTCGGGATATGATGGTCAAAGTATTGATGAAGTCTTTTATTTCAAAACTTCAATTATTAACTCAAGTAGTTGGACATTTAAACCACAAGCCTTAAAACATTTTTTTTCTTTTGATTGCATTTAGTACCAAAGTATTGATGATGCATGAATTGTCAGCTATTGCGATTGTTGTGTTACCATGTATTCTTGACGTTTGTCCTTTTGAAAAATGAAGGTGGGAAAAACTGAATTTAGTGGATTAGAATAACTTAATTGTGTGCCTACGCCGCATGTTTATCATTTTCTTTCTTTTGCATCGGTAAAACTATTTTTTTGATATATTTTCAATCTTAATCATGAAGGTGTGCATATTGTGCTAAAAGGTATATATGTTCAATGGCGTTTCCCCTGAACAATTAGTGTCATACCACTTCGAATGTGATCTATTGTTTGAACGCTATAAAGGTTTATGGGTTTAAGAAACTTTCTCAATCGAAAGTTTATTATGTCCATAAGTTTTAGTGTCATTTTTTTTCCTATTTGTTTTTTTGGTGTTCAGTTGTTGTTCATTGGTACACTATCTTTTAGAGGTTGAAAGAACCCCTATCATGAAAAGAATCCTCTTATCTTTGTTTTCCCAATTTCTCGGTTACCAATTACTCCCATTTTTATGCTTCCATTTGTTTTATTGGGTTTATACGATTGCTTATATGCTTCCATTTGCTCGCATTTGCTTTATTGGGTTTGCAATTCATATTTTCCAGCCTATGGGGTGCTTTGCTAAAATCTGTATATAACCAGAAAGATCCTAAAATATTTAGTTACGGCTATGTGAAGGGTTTGAATGGGTGGGTGGTAGAGTATAGCGTGAAGTGGAATTTGGAGATATATGGTAAGGTCAGTAGTTCCAATGGAATCAATGGGCTTGATAATTGGAGAACTTATGGGTGAGGAAAAATTTCATAAGGTGTGCTTTTGTGATGCTGCAGAGTTGTTCCGGTGTTGGTGTTAAGGTTGCATATTACATTTTTGGTTAATAGCTGCATACTATATTATCCACATCCATATGCTTGATACACTCAAACAAATTGACTAAATCACCTTGTGTAGAAACATCAAATATTTCTGGGTGTGAAGCAGTATACTAGAATTATGACCATCTCTTTGTTTCATGCATCCCAACTTTAGCAATTGGATTAATATTAATTTCTATTTTCCTTTTCTTTTTGTTCGGTTTGTCTCCGGTGGATGTGACTAATTCATTGTCTTTCCTTTCTTCATATTGATTTAGTCACACAAAGTTGTAGTTGCTTTGATAGCTTGATTAATGAATGGTTAGACTATAATTCCTTTTCATAACCAAGGAACCTTATATCGTCAATTAGGGAGTCGTATTTTTGGAGATGCCTTTGTTGAAATTATTTGAAAAAATAGTAAGCCCAGATTGATTTAAACTTATCTGCAATTCGACCAATATTTGAATGAAGTTAACTAATTTTAATTTCATCTCATTTATCCTCATTGGTGATATTTTTGCATTACATGGAGCCTTGAGGCACGGGTATTAGCTAGGTAAATTGTTGTGTTGTGTTTGTTGGTAAATTGTAGTTTGGAGGAAGGATTGTGATATGAATAATTAATATTTTGATGTTGATTTGGGTAAGATTATGAGATATATAACTTTTGTATACATGTTGATATTTTCTGGGCTACTATTTTCGGAAGGACTAAATTGATTTCAATTTCTTTAGTTAAAAGTAAATGAAGGAAAAATTATTTCAAATTGACGGTTTTTTTTTTAAGTTGCGAAGTTCCTTTGGATTGAATACAGTGACATTCAGGGTCGTGATGGAGAGAAAGTTTGATGAACCGAATGATAGATGACCCATTTTGATAAACTAGATTAAAAAATGACTCATTTTGCAAGTATACTGTATAATTACGTTTTGTGATCATTTTTTAATCTTATTGTGTTAGTTGGTAAATAGTTGTGTTTAGGCAATAATTTACGTTAACTTTATTATGCTTTTTGTATTAGTTAGTAAATAGTTCGAAATAGGCAGGACAATGGTTATTATTATTGTGTTTTTTTTTTTGGTAATTGGTAAATAGTTATATTTAGGCATGACGATGGTTAATATTATGATGATATTGGGGTAGTCAGTAAATAATTGTGTTTAGGCAACACGATGGTAAATAAATATTATGTTAGTGTGGTATTTGGCACTTAGTTTGAGCTAGAATTGCATATGGCATAGTTTGGGTATGATTATGAAATATATAAGTTTTGTAAATAGGTTAATATATTTGTGGTATCATATTTTTAAGGGATACCCCGTTGAAAATTGAAAGTTTCTTACATTGATTTCAATTTTTTTCATTAATATAAAGCAAAAGGGAGCTTGGTTTTTGAATTGCGCAAATTTTAGAATGACCCAAAATATAATTTAAGTGTATATAATTTTGAATTGGGCAAAGCTTGGTTTTGTTCATTCATTGAGGTAGAGATTTATTTAGCAGTAGTTTATGTCATTTTGTTTGGTGATTAAAGTTGTATGTGATTGAAAAATGTATGGGTTTATTCCAATTTTTTTAAGAAAACGGTGGTATCATAAAATCTTATGTTTTGTCTATCAGTTTTACAAGTATTCATATAGTTCTTCGTGTAGGAAGAATGATTTTTTATTGTTTTAGAAGCATAAATTGTTGTACAAGCACGTACAATTTACTTAGTATTTTATTGATTGTCTATATATGTTGATAATTTATTGCGATCCTATTTTTAGGAGAAATTTTGTCTAAATATTTTTGAACAACCAAAATAAATTCTTTTAAATTAAATATTAACAATTTTTTGTTTAACATACATGGTACATTCACGCATTAATATTCATTTTAACAATTGAAACGAAAACATTTTGACCCACTTTATTTCACCAAAGTCATGACATTAAAAATGCAGTTTAGACTTTTAGCTGAATGCGTGTCTATGTTCAGTGTTTGATTGTTTTGTGTTCAAGAACAATGTTCATTTTTTTTAATTGCACAGTTGATTTAGGGACGGTTATGGGGATAGTTTAGGTTTTTAGTTTAGTACACGTCCGAGTTTGGCACTTAATTATTCCGTGCCCGAATTCAGTACATGATTTTATTTGAATTCCATCGTGCCTTCAAGCACAGGTTATTCCTAGTCTTCAAGCACAGGTTATTCCTAGTAGATAATATATGAAATAAAAATTATGTTAAATTATAAATTAATTAAATATTAAATGATTGAGTATGTGATAAGATAAATGATATGATGGAATTGAGAAGAAAAATATGTAGGAGATAACATTCCACTTCTCACGCGATTTTATTATATAGATATCCAAGTAGAAGACCACTGCATTTCAACGTAAACAACATACATGACAACTTAAATAAAACACAAACAGCTCTTATTTTAAATCTTACAATGGATGATGGAAATTAAAACACACACTCAAGAAAGTCTGAAAATTAAAGGGGGGGAACAGGAAAACATAGTTTTATTTTATCCCCTTAGATACTCAATATTATTGGATCGTTGTTCATTCAAGGACCTAGGTTGATCACCTGCAGCCTTGCCTCTTTCGTTATGTCGGACTCAACGGCATTGAGACAGTCTTCCTTGCCCGTCGCGGTAGACATAACACTGTAACGTTCATTACCCTTGTTTTTGAAAGCGGCCACACTCTCGCTGAGTTTGTCCGTCTTGAACAAGGTGTCCGGGTCGGTGCTGGGGGTGCCATCTGAGTTAGCCAAGATCCAATTACCGATGCTGCGCTTCCAAAATTTGCCCAAGGTTGTATTCTTTATGCGGATTGTTTCCTCGTCAACGGGGAAAATGTCGTTCTTCACCTTGTCATCTTGAATGTTATCGGATGCGAACTTCAAATATTGGTGGTCCTCGATCGTCTGGGGGATGAGATATTTGCCATTAGCGCCCTTGAAGGCGACTTGTTTCGACCACGGCCACGATTTCAATTCACTCATTGTCAACACACTGACTCTCTCTCTCTCACTCTCTCTCTCTCTCTCTGATCTTAGTGATCTAGAGTGATCTGATCTTCGCCCTTGTGCTACTTCCCCCAATTCCCAACATTTATAAGAAAAAATCTAGAGTTAATTGCACTGGAGATTCTCAAAGTATAAAATTTGTCTTATTTTGGTCCTCAATATTTTAATTGCATCATTTTAGTCCCTGAACTATTGAATATGTTTTTATATGCTCCTTCAAGCAGACAATGGCTATATTGCTGACATTTTTTTATCATAAATTTGTCACGTTATACTTAAATATGGACCAAAAAATAATTTGGATAACTCTTAACCAAATTTTTACTCAAATTTTGGTTAAATAGACATCTAAATTATACAGTTTTGATCATGAACTATCCAAATTTTGGTCGAAAGCTACCCATATTACCATTTTTTTGTCAAGAGCTACCCAAATTTTGTTTAAGAGAGATATCAAAATTATTTTTTGTTCATATTTAGGTATTATGTGACAAGTTTATGATAAAAGATTATTAGCAATCTGGACGATGTCTGTTTGAAGGACCATATAGAAACATATTCAATACTTCAAGGACCAAAATGATGCAATTGAAACATTGAGGACCAAAATGAGATAAATCTCATACTTTGGGGACCTCGAGTGCAATTAACCCAAAAATCTAATAATAAAGTTGATGAGTATGAGATAAGTGGGTCTTACTGAAAAAATTGATGGGATCCACTCATCCAAGAAATGATATGCATTTGGCTTAAAAATTGAGAGTTCCTAGTACAAACATAAAGCACATATGTATGTCATATAATATTGGCCAACAATGATACCCAAAAATATCCTAATAGCAACCTCCTCTCGCTGTCGGACATTAAAATCACAAATTTTAATTTTGTTGTTCTCCTCCTATGTAATGATTTCCGGTCAAAAAAAGTAGCATATACATCTATTTTTTATCCAACAAAAGCATGAAACTGGGTCATTTTTTACTTTATATTTTTTTTGATAAATAGTTATAAATCATGAATTTGAATAGGACAAAACATCAGTACCATAGCCAATCCTATGATATACTGTAACATTGGATTGTCCCTACAGTGTTTGGTTTGCTTACTTCAACCTTGTAATCATGGACTCTTGCTTGTTGGTGCATGCCTCTTATCTACTCAAAATTCCCACTTTCTTTTCACTAGAAAATGACACCAAAAAGAAGGCAATGGAAAAGTATTGCATTTCAAAATTGCATAGTTCGTGAATGTGTCTAAAGGTGGGAAGCAAAGTAATGTAAGGTACCAAAAAGTTAATTAGTGTGCAGGATTAATTAACAACATGGAACATGTGTGTAGTCATCACTATCATCATCACCATGTCAGTTAATCAAGCAATATTCACCTTCTGATATGCTCAGGGCCGGCCCAACCATCAGGCAACTAAATTGCTTGCCTAGGCCCCAAATTTTAGAGGGCCTAATAATATTTAACCCTTTAGTATAGTAGGTCTAATTTTTTATGTTTTATTTTATATTTTAGATATGATTAAAATTTTTAGGGTCCAAATTTTATTAGTTCAAATCAGTATCTAATTTTATTAGGTCCAAAATTACTCTCTACTTAGTTAAGCCCAAATTTTAGAGGCCTCTGTAAAATTTACCACTTTAGTATAATAGTCCTTTTATTTTTATTTTTTGTATTTTAGATATAATTCAAATTTTTAGGGCTCAAATTTTAATAGTTCAAATCAACATCTAATTTTTTTTGGATCCAAAATTACTCATTCATGTGAGCTTTGATTTAAATTTTTCTAAATATTTTGGGTGTGTTCATAGTTGTATTTCACTCACTCACATAGAAAATTTATATTCATTATTTTCTTGTGGTGAAATCTATAAAATTGGTTCATTTTTTGTTTTAATATAAATTTTCAGTCCAAATAATTTATACTTAAATTGTCTATGTTATTAAAGTTTTGTACTTCATACGTGCACATTACTCATGGGTAAAGAACGATTCTTTGTTATCTTAAAATTATTTTTTACTCACCTATTATATTATTAAATTACTTGTTGAAAACTTAAATTGATAAAATTTTATTTACGATCAACTACGAGTGAATGAATTATCAATATTATGTATTAAAAAAATTATTGTCAACACTTGAGTATAAAAACTTGTTCAATATTTTAAATTGTAAAAAAATAAAAAAATATTTTTTTAAAACATAAAAAAATTATAATAATTAAAAATAAAATATATCAATAGACAAAATATTAATAAGGCCTCATATAAAAATTTTGCCTAAGGCCCCGCTTGACCTTGGGCCGCCCCTGGATATGCTAAGAAATGGAAAGTACTTAGGATTACAAAATAATCAAACATCAATTCCGATAAAAACTCGTTCAAGTTGTTTCAATTGTCGAAAAGTTGGAGTTCAGATCTAAAGCTCTTAGTTAATAAAAAAGACGAGCTGTCTAATATGTGTTTTAGCACATATACTTTGTTTATATTTTATTGCGTATAAAATGTTTTATACATGCACAAAATGAGTTGAACATGATATCAAGGTTGACCTCTAGGTTAAGTATGAACACTAACTCAAGTTCAAATTATTTATTTAAACGAGCCAGGTCGAGTTGAGCCAAGTTGGAGTTTGGAAAAAAAATTAGTGAACCGATCTGGAATAATGTATATGTTAATGCTTGTCACAATTCTAAGTCAAACTTGAGCACTTCTCATGAATGAACGAGCTGAGCCCAAAAAGTTTGGTGCTTGACTCGTTTCTCTTCATTTGTATCCATTTGTATCTATGCATGGAATATGAAGCCCTACCCTATTTTCAACCCTTAATCAGAAGGCCAAGGGTAGATGACTTAGTTGGTCCATCACACACAGTTGATGTATGATTTATGTATAATAAATCTCACTACATTACTTGCTCCAGTTATAATCCACTGTTCAATCGTATCGATGTACATACGGAATACACAGATTACGTAACCTTCACACGAATGAATAATTAATGTATGCACATAAATTTCTGCTACATATCCAACATTACTCAAATTAAATTTGAAACCTAATTGCTATTATACCATCATGATGATGCAGCGAATGACGTGTCACACACGACAATCGACATGTGCATGTTGTCTATTGATGTATCACTCAACTTGACCCATGCATTTTCCTTCTGATTTTAGAGGGAATGATTTTAGTTAGTCAAATAATCCATCAACTTTTCTATCCTTTTTATTTTCTTTTCTTACCAAACTCAATACATAATTATGCTTCTCCAGTGGAAGCTGTGGATTCAAATGACTCTACGGCGCACTAGAATCGAGGAGAGGACATAGTTACCAGTGCCTTTGCCAATGCCAACTTAAGATATTTATCAAGTGATCGACTACTACAAAAAATAACTCCTTGGGGGTTCAAATGGAATTCATCTTATTCAATTACAAATTTAATAATAAATGATAACTTAATATAATAATAACGTTGTGACTTCACCGCTACAACCAATATTTACTCAAGTGGTAGGCTTCTTACGTTTATTTTGGACCACTCTTGTGAAAACAAACACTAGGCTTCTTACGTACAACCCAGAAACACATGGAGGTGTGGTCCACGATACTGATGTATTTTGGACCACTCTTCTGAAAATAAACAGTAAGCTTCTTCCGTACAACCCAGAAACACATGGAGGTGTGGTCCACGATACTGATGTATTTTGGACCACTCTTCTGAAAATAAACAGTAAGCTTCTTCCGTACAACCCAGAAAGACATGGAGGTGTGGTCCACGATACTGATGTATTTTGGACCACTCTTCTGAAAATAAACAGTAAGCTTCTTCCGTACAACCCAGAAACACATGGATGTGGTCCACGATACTGATGTATTTTGGACCACTCTTCTGAAAATAAACAGTAGGCTTCTTATGTACAACCCAGAAACACATGGAGGTGTGGTCCACGATACTGATGTATTTTGGACCACTCTTCTGAAAATAAACAGTAAGCTTCTTCCGTACAACCCAGAAACACATGGAGGTGTGGTCCACGATACTGATGTATTTTGGACCACTCTTCTGAAAATAAACAGTAAGCTTCTTCCGTACAACCCAGAAACACATGGATGCGGTCCACGATACTGATGTATTTTGGACCACTCTTCTGAAAATAAACAGTAGGCTTCTTATGTACAACCCAGAAACACATGGAGGTGTGGTCCACGATACTGATGTATTTTGGACCACTCTTCTGAAAATAAACAGTAAGCTTCTTCCGTACAACCCAGAAACACATGGAGGTGGTCCACGATACTGATGTATTTTAGACCACTCTTCTGAAAACAAACAGTAGGCTTCTTATGTACAACCCAGAAACACATGGAGGTGTGGTCCACGATACTGATGTATTTTGGACCACTCTTCTGAAAATAAACAGTAAGCTTCTTCCGTACAACCCAGAAACACATGGAGGTGTGGTCCACGATACTGATGTATTTTGGACCACTCTTCTGAAAATAAACAGTAAGCTTCTTCCGTACAACCCAGAAACACATGGATGTGGTCCACGATACTGATGTATTTTGGACCACTCTTCTGAAAACAAACAGTAGGCTTCTTATGTACAACCCAGAAACACATGGAGGTGTGGTCCACGATACTGATGTATTTTGGACCACTCTTCTGAAAATAAACAGTAAGCTTCTTCCGTACAACCCAGAAACACATGGAGGTGGTCCACGATACTGATGTATTTTGGACCACTCTTCTGAAAACAAACAGTAGGCTTCTTATGTACAACCCAGAAACACATGGAGGTGTGGTCCACGATACTAATGTATTTTGGACCACTCTTCTGAAAATAAACAGTAAGCTTCTTCCGTACAACCCAGAAACACATGGAGGTGTGGTCCACGATACTGATGTATTTTGGACCACTCTTCTGAAAACAAACAGTGGTGGGGACATTACTTTATTTTGGCCAAGAGACAAACAAACCAAAATGATGAGATCCATCAGGTACATTTCGGAACAAACACACACACACACACACAAACAGACGCACACACATACACACACACACACACACACAACCACGTCTTGACTCTGATTGGTTGCTTTCTTGACTTTCTTGACACATGGGTCCATCCTATGCGTGGAAAATTACACTCACGCTCCTCTTCCCGAGGGTCTTTTGGGGCCGTGATTGGATTGTGGGGGCCCAACTTAGGCCGGTGAATCTGAGAAATAAGATTGGTTTTAGGCTCTGTACGGTTGACGCGTGTACAGTTCTTTGTGGACCCCAGGACCAGTATGAATGTTATGGAATAGTCAACACCAAACTTTGATATTAAAAGCACGAAATTGGAAGGCAGGTTTGCGTTTGTGGGAGCGTGTAATGCACGTGTTTGGTTTAATGAAAATCCTCTCTAATTTAGGCCGATCAATTCCAACTTCATCTAGAAATTTTTAGTTTTAGTATTGGTACATTTTTAGTTTTTAGTTTTAGTATTGGTACATTTAATTATCGAAATTTAGTTGGAATTCGTTTATTTTAGTTCAACTCAATTTTTAATTGAATTTTGATTTGAGTTGAGTGACTAAAGTCACAAAAGTAGGTACACACAACACTAGGTTGTGGGTCAAATTCGACGTAAGGTCGGAGTGAAGTTTTTTGTAATATGTTAGGTAAGGGTTGGCCTCTCCAAGACTCATTCCAAAGGAATTGTGCCTCTAATATAATTCATTTAATTTAACTTATTAAGTGTAATAATAATCGATTGTCAATATAAGTATTCTCAATATTACATGGAATTGGAGACTAGAACACATACTCAATAAATATACACTACAAGAAATTATGTTTTTGTCAAAGATAATATTGCCAAAAATACATATTTCTGATAAAAGTAAGCATTTTCCAGCGAAAAGAAAAAATTCAAGGGCAAAGAAATAAATAAAAAATAGAACTTATTTATTTGAAAAAATTCACTCGAAAAACTGTTGCCAACAAAAAAAATCCTTGGAAAAACTGTGGTGCCAAGTGTTTCGCCACATCCTCTTTACACTGATTTTTCATAATATACTCAGTTTTCGAAAATAAATTTCTTGCTCTTCATTTTTTCTTTCTCTCAAGTCCTCGTTTCATCGTACCACCATCATGGTAAATCATTGCTTAAGAATCTTAGACTCACCATTGAGTTCATTAATTTTGAAGAGTGATGCACCAAAAACTTTCCAATCTAGATCAGATATCATCTTGAACATGAAAATGCCTATTAGAATTTCAAATCAAATAGGCTTCAAAAGGACATGCAAGCCTACAAAACCAATATGGAATGGCTTATCTCCTACTTTGGATAGAAGGCCAGGCCATTTCTGTGTGCCAGAGCTGAAAGGTGGTCTATGCTAGTAGGAGACCAGACTTTATTAATTTGTATTAAATGCAAGTGAGAATTCTGGTTCATTTTCATTTATTAAACATGATTTTAGTATTATTTTTTTTGGGGGGGTCATAACCATATAAGAGAGGGGGATGATTTGAACATTGCACGCTAAGATCCACATAATTTTTGGTATAGAGGTGGCAATAAAATGATCACGTTACTGGTCTAGTGGTTAAAGAATCAAATAGTAAGAATATGAAAAGTCAGTTTTGAAAATGCCCTTCAAGTTCAAATCCCATTATCCTCATTGAAGATTGGATGAAGTATTACTTTGCTCAATGGATTAATTGTTGGATCTCTTTATTTGGATACTCACATTGGGATGTGAGTCTAGATTCCATCAATCCCCCTTTTACCAGTTTTGCATTGCAAAAAAGGTGGTACTAAAGTGTACTAACATCCTAAAATACATCTAATTCTCATTTCTTATATACAAAAGGTTACTACTACATTGATCAAAACATAAGACAAAATAAATAAATAAATAAATAAATAAAATAAAATAATGTAAATTTGATATGATGGTACATTTAATCTTTCTTTGACTCATTTAAAATATAATTTTTACCATGTCAGTGGTATATGATTTGGTTCTTATTTTTATAATTTTTTTACAATGTAAGTTGTGGAATGTTGTCCAAAATGCTTAATTTTTTGATTTATGTCCTCTCTAAATTCTAATAATTTTCACACACACACACACATATATATATACATATTTGGATGCTTGTGAACTAGGTTTTGCTGAATTGTAATTTATGAAAGAAAATGATGGAAAACAGGAGAGAAAATGTTAAATAACAAAAAAGAAAGAAAGAAAGAAAGAAATGTTTGATCTTGTGTGAGTGTACAAGGCGCGTGGATATGGTGATTGTAGTGGTGATAATGAAATTCCATTGTAGAGAATAGCTATTCTCTACAATGGAATTTCAATTTGTAAATATATATGCAGTGTGTATTGATTCTTTTGATTGCTTGTTTTAACATAATGATAGGACTGTTTCGTAGTAATTAAAATTCATAAAATTCACATTAAATTAAAATTCATAAAATTAAAATTAAATTGAAAATTCATAAAATCAACATTAAATAAAAATTCATGAAATCAACATTAAATTAAAATACGTAAAATTAAAATTAAATAAAAATCAACATTTAATTTAATGTTACTCACTTCTAAGTTTCATGCATTGCTCACAACTCGTTTGGTTACAGTTGTTGTTCATACCTCTTAGCTATTTACACCATCAATATGTAAAAATAAAATAAAATTATTACTGTATAATTGTACTCTATTTTATTATTTTCATAATTAATGACTATGAATAACCATAATCAAGATTTGTGACTAAAAATAATTTTTGATATTGTATGTATATCATTGCCTGTCTACCGAAACTATGCTCATTATCCTACCAAGGCTTCATATGAATATTTTTCACTATAATATAGACAAAATTGACTTCAAGAAAAAGTCACTCTTTAGAAAACCTTTAATGGGTAAATGTATATACACATTATTTGTTTTGTGTATACCATACATACCTATTTAATTCAATCAACCAGACATATATTTCATATAATTTTAGACATGGTACAAATAAAACACAATAATTTTAAGACATAATAACATGACTAAATTACTAGGTTAACTCTAGCAAGGGGTGGTGGTCACTTTGTGATTGGATGTGTTTGGTTATAAGGATGCTATTGTCTTAACAAAGGTTTAGGCTGAAAATAAAATTGAATAAGAAAGACATGCCTTTAACATTCGTTTTTTTGAAACATTAACGTAATTTAAAAAAATAGGAGGGAATTATCTGCAGTGCAGTAAAACTTCAGGGATATAAATGCAATTTAAAGAAATTAAAAGCCTGCCTATACAGTTTTTTTAAGGTGTAGTTTAGTATAGCTTTTAAAAATGCTCTAAGATATTTTTGAGACTACGTGAAAACCTGGGATTGGATAACGACGTCGAGCCGTACTCACTGTCCAAATCGTTAAAAGGACAAAAATTCACTCTGATAGGTGGCGCGTGAGGCTCCTGGTTTACGGCAAAGTTCTTAAATGCCCTCGTAGACTGGTCTTTCTACTCTCTAATTTAGCACAAACAATCAATTTGTGGGAAAGAGAAAACTATCGAAGGATTTGTTAGATGTGGTAACGATTTAATAAGATGAGGTTATCCAGTGGGGGTGGTGGAGTGGGATGTCAGTCGAATTTTGAGTTTTGCAGTTTTCATTACACTAGCCTAATTAAGTTTTCATTACACTAGCCTAATTAAGTTTATTCCTGAAAGAAGTACTAAGCACGATTAAAAACCTCATAATCTTGCAAGTGAGAGTCCATCGAAATAGTTTTTAAGTACTCTCGTTTATCCTCACCCGTTATTTCACGAAAAAACAAATGATATCGCTTTTGACAAAATATTTGATGGTTTTTTAACATGATTTTGAGTGGGTCGAAGATAACCTTTTTTTTAGAGTAAATGTCTGATTGTTCTTAACATGATTTTCGAGTGAATTGTACTGACCTTTCTGATTTATAACTTAAATCAAAATAAAATTATAATTAAACTTTGTTGATTTATCATTTTTCATGCGACATCGAACCCAATTCTATTTTTATTCTAATCACAGAGTTCTAATGGTTGATTTCATAAATTTATTGAAGATTTCGAATTCAATACCCATAAAAAAATCCTAGTAACAGTGGTTACGCTATTCTCAACGATATAAATAACACATGATTAAGATAATTTTCATTTATCAATGAAGACTAATCACCACTTCCTTGTTCTCATCAATCAATTAATTTTAAAGAGAGCTTCAAACTTAGTCAATAATCCTAACCCTAAAATAGTCACACATTTGTATTTAATATGATTGTTAGGGACGTGCTGTAATTCAGACATTTCAAATTTGAAATTTGAAAATTCTTTGGAGTCAGGCCATGAGAGACAAATCCCAACGTGGATGGTCTACTTTTGATCGAATTGAAGATGAAATTAGTCAGAGTGCGTATAAGTTAATACAGACATCCCTGACCGTTAAATCAAAAAAAATATAGTTGCTAGGAACACACTAAAAAAAATAACATTTATAATATATATATCTATATAATAAAGTAGAGCGAAGTTTAAATCCAAAAGACAAAGAGTGGTCCAGATCGTTTTGAGACAAAATCCAAAAGACAAAGAGAGGTCCAGATCATTCTGAAACAAAAGACGGTTCAGATCATCTCAAAAAAATTGATCAAATGGTCTATGATTAGTCCTAAATTTTTTTTCCCGCCCATGAAGAAGCCTATCTCTCCCGCGTCTCTCTCTCTCTCACGCCTCTTTCTCCTCTATCCATGTACGTCTCTCAAAGACTAATCCGAATTGATGTTTAAGAACATCTTGATTCTTTTGTAATCCTAAGAATTTTCCCATTTCTTAGCATATCAGAAGGTGAATATTGCTTGATTAAATGACATGGTGATGATGATAGTGATGACTACACACATGTTCCATGTTGTTAATTAATCCTGCACACTAATTAACTTTTTGGTACCTTACATTACTTTGCTTCCCACCTTTAGACACATTCACGAACTATGCAATTTTGAAATGCAATACTTTTCCATTGCCTTCTTTTTGGTGTCATTTTCTAGTGAAAAGAAAGTGGGAATTTTGAGTAGATAAGAGGCATGCACCAACAAGCAAGAGTCCATGATTACAAGGTTGAAGTAAGCAAACCAAACACTGTAGGGACAATCCAATGTTACAGTATATCATAGGATTGGCTATGGTACTGATGTTTTGTCCTATTCAAATTCATGATTTATAACTATTTATCAAAAAAAATATAAAGTAAAAAATGACCCAGTTTCATGCTTTTGTTGGATAAAAAATAGATGTATATGCTACTTTTTTTGACCGGAAATCATTACATAGGAGGAGAACAACAAAATTAAAATTTGTGATTTTAATGTCCGACAGCGAGAGGAGGTTGCTATTAGGATATTTTTGGGTATCATTGTTGGCCAATATTATATGACATACATATGTGCTTTATGTTTGTACTAGGAACTCTCAATTTTTAAGCCAAATGCATATCATTTCTTGGATGAGTGGATCCCATCAATTTTTTCAGTAAGACCCACTTATCTCATACTCATCAACTTTATTATTAGATTTTTGGGTTAATTGCACTCGAGGTCCCCAAAGTATGAGATTTATCTCATTTTGGTCCTCAATGTTTCAATTGCATCATTTTGGTCCTTGAAGTATTGAATATGTTTCTATATGGTCCTTCAAACAGACATCGTCCAGATTGCTAATAATCTTTTATCATAAACTTGTCACATAATACCTAAATATGAACAAAAAATAATTTTGATATCTCTCTTAAACAAAATTTGGGTAGCTCTTGACAAAAAATGGTAATATGGGTAGCTTTCGACCAAAATTTGGATAGTTCATGATCAAAACTGTATAATTTAGATGGCTATTTAACCAAAATTTGAGTAAAAATTTGGTTAAGAGTTATCCAAATTATTTTTTGGTCCATATTTAAGTATAACGTGACAAATTTATGATAAAAAAATGTCAGCAATATAGCCATTGTCTGCTTGAAGGAGCATATAGAAACATATTCAATAGTTCAGGGACTAAAATGATGCAATTAAAATATTGAGGACCAAAATAAGACAAATTTTATACTTTGAGGACCTCCAGTGCAATTAACTCTAGATTTTTTCTTATAAATGTTGGGAATTGGGGGAAGTAGCACAAGGGCGAAGATTAGATCACTAAGATCAGAGAGAGAGAGAGAGAGTGAGAGAGAGAGAGTCAGTGTGTTGACAATGAGTGAATTGAAATCGTGGCCGTGGTCGAAACAAGTCGCCTTCAAGGGCGCTAATGGCAAATATCTCATCCCCCAGACGATCGAGGACCACCAATATTTGAAGTTCGCATCCGATAACATTCAAGATGACAAGGTGAAGAACGACATTTTCCCCGTTGACGAGGAAACAATCCGCATAAAGAATACAACCTTGGGCAAATTTTGGAAGCGCAGCATCGGTAATTGGATCTTGGCTAACTCAGATGGCACCCCCAGCACCGACCCGGACACCTTGTTCAAGACGGACAAACTCAGCGAGAGTGTGGCCGCTTTCAAAAACAAGGGTAATGAACGTTACAGTGTTATGTCTACCGCGACGGGCAAGGAAGACTGTCTCAATGCCGTTGAGTCCGACATAACGAAAGAGGCAAGGCTGCAGGTGATCAACCTAGGTCCTTGAATGAACAACGATCCAATAATATTGAGTATCTAAGGGGATAAAATAAAACTATGTTTTCCTGTTCCCCCCTTTAATTTTCAGACTTTCTTGAGTGTGTGTTTTAATTTCCATCATCCATTGTAAGATTTAAAATAAGAGCTGTTTGTGTTTTATTTAAGTTGTCATGTATGTTGTTTACGTTGAAATGCAGTGGTCTTCTACTTGGATATCTATATAATAAAATCGCGTGAGAAGTGGAATGTTATCTCCTACATATTTTTCTTCTCAATTCCATCATATCATTTATCTTATCACATACTCAATCATTTAATATTTAATTAATTTATAATTTAACATAATTTTTATTTCATATATTATCTACTAGGAATAACATGTGCTTGAAGACTAGGAATAACCTGTGCTTGAAGGCACGATGGAATTCAAATAAAATCATGTACTGAATTCGGGCACGGAATAATTAAGTGCCAAACTCGGACGTGTACTAAACTAAAAACCTAAACTATCCCCATAACCGTCCCTAAATCAACTGTGCAATTAAAAAAAATGAACATTGTTCTTGAACACAAAACAATCAAACACTGAACATAGACACGCATTCAGCTAAAAGTCTAAACTGCATTTTTAATGTCATGACTTTGGTGAAATAAAGTGGGTCAAAATGTTTTCGTTTCAATTGTTAGAATGAATATTAATGCGTGAATGTACCATGTATGTTAAACAAAAAATTGTTAATATTTAATTTAAAAAAATTTATTTTGGTTGTTCAAAAATATTTAGACAAAATTTCTCCTAAAAATAGGATCGCAATAAATTATCAACATATATAGACAATCAATAAAATACTAAGTAAATTGTACGTGCTTGTACAACAATTTAAGCTTCTAAAACAATAAAAAATCATTCTTCCTACACGAAGAACTATATGAATACTTGTAAAACTGATAGACAAAACATAAGATTTTATGATACCACCGTTTTCTTAAAAAAATTGGAATAAACCCATACATTTTTCAATCACATACAACTTTAATCACCAAACAAAATGACATAAACTACTGCTAAATAAATCTCTACCTCAATGAATGAACAAAACCAAGCTTTGCCCAATTCAAAATTATATACACTTAAATTATATTTTGGGTCATTCTAAAATTTGCGCAATTAAAAAACCAAGCTCTCTTTTGCTTTATATTAATGAAAAAAATTGAAATCAATGTAAGAAACTTTCAATTTTCGACGGGGTATCCCTTAAAAATATGATACCACAAATATATTAACCTATTTACAAAACTTATATATTTCATAATCATACCCAAACTATGCCATATGCAATTCTAGCTCAAACTAAGTGCCAAATACCACACTAACATAATATTTATTTACCATTGTGTTGCCTAAACACAATTATTTACTGACTACCCCAATATCATCATAATATTAACCATCGTCATGCCTAAATATAACTATTTACCAATTACAAAAAAAAAACACAATAATAATAACCATTGTCTTGCCTATTTCGAACTATTTACTAACTAATACAAAAAGCATAATAAAGTTAACGTAAATTATTGCCTAAACACAACTATTTACCAACTAACACAATAAGATTAAAAAATGATCACAAAACGTAATTATACAGTATACTTGCAAAATGAGTCATTTTTTAATCCAGTTTATCAAAATGGGTCATCTATCATTCGGTTCATCAAACTTTCTCTCCATCACGACCCTGAATGTCATTGTATTCAATCCAAAGGAACTTTGCAACTTAAAAAAAAAACCGTCAACTTGAAATAATTTTTCCTTCATTTACTTTTAACTAAAGAAATTGAAATCAATTTAGTCCTTTCGAAAATAGTAGCCCAGAAAATATCAACATGTATACAAAAGTTATATATCTCATAATCTTACCCAAATCAACATCAAAATATTAATTATTCATATCACAATCCTTCCTCCAAACTACAATTTACCAACAAACACAACACAACAATTTACCTAGCTAATACCCGTGCCTCAAGGCACCATGTAATGCAAAAATATCACCAATGAGGATAAATGAGTTGAAATTAAAATTAGTTAACTTCATTCAAATATTGGTCGAATTACAGATAAGTTTAAATCAATCAGAGCTTACTATTTTTTCAAATAATTTCAACAAAGGCATCTCCAAAAATACGACTCCCTAATTGACAATATATTTTTTAGACTACGTGAAAACCTGGGATTGGATAACGACGTCGAGCCGTACTCACTGTCCAAATCGTTAAAAGGACAAAAATTCACTCTGATAGGTGGCGCGTGAGGCTCCTGGTTTACGGCAAAGTTCTTAAATGCCCTCGTAGACTGGTCTTTCTACTCTCTAATTTAGCACAAACAATCAATTTGTGGGAAAGAGAAAACTATCGAAGGATTTGTTAGATGTGGTAACGATTTAATAAGATGAGGTTATCCAGTGGGGTGGCGGAGTGGGATGTCAGTCGAACTTTTGAGTTTTGCAGTTTTCATTACACTAGCCTAATTAAGTTTATTCCTGAAAGAAGTATTAAGCACGATTAAAAACCTCATAATCTTGCAAGTGAGAGTCCATCGAAATAGTTTTTAAGTACTCTCGTTTATCCTCACCCCTTATTTCACGAAAAAAAAAATGATATCGCTTTTGACAAAATATTTGATGGTTTTTTAACATGATTTTGAGTGGGTCGAAGATAACCTTTTTTTTAGAGTAAATGTCTGATTGTTCTTAACATGATTTTCGAGTGAATTGTACTGACCTTTCTGATTTATAACTTAAATCAAAATAAAATTATAATTAAACTTTGTTGATTTATCATTTTTCATGCGACATCGAACCCAATTCTATTTTTATTCTAATCACAGAGTTCTAATGGTTGATTTCATAAATTTATTGAAGATTTCGAATTCAATACCCATAAAAAAATCCTAGTAACAGTGGTTACGCCATTCTCAACGATATAAATAACACATGATTAAGATAATTTTCATTTATCAATGAAGACTAATCACCACTTCCTTGTTCTCATCAATCAATTAATTTTAAAGAGAGCTTCAAACTTAGTCAATAATCCTAACCCTAAAATAGTCACACATTTGTATTTAATATGATTGTTAGGGACGTGCTGTAATTCAGACATTTCAAATTTGAAATTTGAAAATTCTTTGGAGTCAGGCCATGAGAGATGAATCCCAACGTGGATGGTCTACTTTTGATCGAATTGAAGATGAAATTAGTCAGAGTGTGTATAAGTTAATACAGACATCCCTGACCGTTAAATCAAAAAAAATATAGTTGCTAGGAACACACTAAAAAAAATAACATTTATAATATATATATCTATATAATAAAGTAGAGCGAAGTTTAAATCCAAAAGACAAAGAGTGGTCCAGATCGTTTTGAGACAAAATCCAAAAGACAAAGAGAGGTCCAGATCATTCTGAAACAAAAGACGGTTCAGATCATTTCAAAAAAATTGATCAATTGGTCTACAATTAGTCCTAAATTTTTTTTTTTCCGCCCATGAAGAAGCCTATCTCTCCCGCGTCTCTCTCTCTCTCACGCCTCTTTCTCCTCTATCCCTGTACGTCTCTCATAGACTTATCTCAATCTCTCTATCTCTCCTCTGGGATAAAGACCCAACTCAGCCCCTTATCTCCTCTCTCACCGATCGCTCCTCTGCCATGGCTCAATCAGAAAATGTCACGCAGGTACTTTTCTCTCTCTTTCTCTCCAGTCGCACCCTCTCTGTCTCACGACACACACATATCGAGCAGAGAGTTCTCTCTCATTTGGACCATCCGGTCAGCCGCTTAACTCTCTCTCTCTCACACTCACTCACGTCGACCCTGAAGCTTTTGTCTCCGGTCAGAACGCAGATCCCACAAATCCGGTTGAATCCCCTTCTCTCATTTCGTCCTACTAGCTTTCTCTCTCCCTCACACATACACGCATAGAGAGTGTGTTTTTTATATGAATCTGATATTGTTAAGCGTTGAGATTGAGATCGACGGACATCTAGAGTGAATACTTTGAGAATTTTTAGACTGTGTCGGATCAATTTCTTTGGTATGTACTGGTTTTTTTTTTTATGCAGCAGATCCAGGTCTGACGACTTCAACGTATGTTCTCTCTCGCTCAATCGCTTCTCATTGCACAATCATCCTACTTCTCAGTTCTCAGGTACTGTTCACTCTCTCTGTATCCCTCTTTCTCCCTCGAGCAAATTCCCTCTTTCTCCCCCACCCTCCACCTGTTTGAGAAAATGCCTGAAAGTGGTGCGGTATTGTCACGCTCACCAATGGTTTGATCAAATGCCTCAAAGGACTAATCATATGGACCTCCTTCATCTAAGCCTATAGTGCTCACTATAACAGCTCCCTCATGACCCTCTGACGCTTCTCACAGTACGGTTATTCGATTTGCTATTTTTTCCCTTTGATGCATTTGCAGTGAACATAGATAATGTATAGTTTGGAATTTCTTGAATTTAATTTTGAGATTAGCTATCCAAATGTAAAATTGAGATTATTGATTTTTTTTATTTGCTAGAAAAGTCGACAATTCCATTCGTCATTACGCAATTGCATGGCTGAAGCTATCAAGGATCTCGAAGCTCAGTTCACAATTCTTTGTAATTCAGCCCAGCCTAACAACACTTAGTACTCATCAACATCAACAGTGTGAAAGTATTGATGTGGCTTGGTGAGTGAAACAAATAGACCAACACTGACAAAAGGGGGGGTGGTCTTGACTCTTGGTCATTGGAAAACTATGTTTTTATGTGTTAACGATCGCAATGAAGCCAGCACCGTTGACACCCTGCAGCAACTACCACGCCAACGACACCAGGTATCTTTTCCTTCCCTAATTATCTACTCATCCCCTTGCCTCTCTCTTTGTCAATTTCCTCCAACCCCTGTCACCATACCCATTCTCTTCGTATGCACATAAGTTGTTTGTTGAAATGTCTTAGATAAAGAGTTTTCCTTGCTCGAATTACTGATATAAGGTGACTTCTTTCCATAGTTTATTTGGAAACTACCTATATCTATCATACGTGTTTTCGATGGATCTTTAATATGTGGAATATATGTGATTGTATGATTGTAGTTTTTGATAAAGTAGGGAAACTTTGCTTTTCACATTGTTGGTTATATCTCTATTAACTTATGCCCCTTGGTTTTGTTTGATTACAGTTGGAAATTCCAAATCCTTGCAATGAGCTTTTCCAGTTTGATGCCTCATGGAATTCCAAATCACTTCAATTTAGTTTCGATTGTCGAATGTTGACTGTTGTGAGTTGGCTTGACTTAATTTTGGCTATGGTAATTTTTTTATTTGTACAATCTCACGGAAACTTCAGATTTGTTTTTTCTTAGGTGTAAAATGTCAGAAAAAGATGCGAAAACTACCTTCTTTTTTCATGGTTATTGGTGAAACAGATAGAGAAAGATATATTAGAAAGGCCCTGTTTTTGTTGGCCTCAAAATTCTTAAGTCTATCTCCTAATAGAATTATGGAACATTGGAACTTTTAATTCCATATTAATGGTTGTGTTTTTACCTATTCTACTAAAAACCCAATTCCAATGTCTTGGCAGACGGTATTGTTGTGATGTTTTAAACATTGTTGTTGGTGCCTTTTTACACTTTTTCCTTTTAAACGTTTTAGTGATTGTTTTTCATGAAAAATTCTATATAGGATTCTACTTCGTTGTTGCAGGTGCTTTTTTTGAAGGATTCTACTTTGTAGCTTCTTAAACAAATTTTTACAATAAGTTTGGTGGTAGTTCAAGAGATTACTACAAAATTCTCTTGATTTGAATTGTTAGTCATATATGATCAAAAACAAAAAGATTCGGTAGTCATACTTTTTCGTTAGGGATTTCCTTATATTTTCTATTTGTGTATCTCCCTCTATATAGGTGTTTATGGATTTATTTTAGTTGTGTTTGATTTTTTTTATTTCAGTTGGACGTTAATTATTGTGGTAATGTAAAACTAATGATATAGTTAAGGGTGCAATGTGAGAAATTTGGTAGTTGAGGGGGCAAAGTGAAAAAAAATGTGATAGTTTAGAGAATATAAGTGTAATTTACCCTTTATTAAGTATGTTACATGAGTGATGCTCTGATTATCAGTGTTATAAGCGAATTGTATTTGTATCAGGTTATTTTTACTTGATTAACTAGATAGTTCATGATAGGGTTGAGTGATTTTTGACATGAATCCAAAATAACACAATGCGGTTTGATTGCCATCCCTACTTTAGGCATTACGAATGTTGAATTTTTTTCAAATGGATAATCAGTTTTCTTAATGATATTTTTTAGATTATATAGTGCCTCCAGGCACGAGCAATTGCTAGTATATATATATAACGTGGCACAATGTTACTTAATTTGCATGCCAAAACGTTGCTGATAGACATTTTTCTAAAGTAGCTTGACTGGGCTGTTATGAAATCTTTAGACTAGCTATCTATATAATTAAACAGGATGGAAGTTGAATTTTATCACATTTACATTTTTTCCGCTTATCACACAATCTTTCAACAGTCATGCACAACCTCCAACACACACCTGCCTGACACACACACCACTCTATTAACCCTTTCCCCTCTTTATGTTACCCCCTCCCCCATCTCTCTCTCACACACAGGACACACACATGCCCTTTCTCCTCTCTCTTCCTCTTTCTTATCTCTTTCCTATCTCTCTCCAATCACAATGCCTGCAGACACCAGAGGTGACCCAGCGACCACCATTGATGACACCACAACCACCACCAAAGAATCGCCCAGATCTAGGTATCCACCCTCTGTCTCCCTCTTCGTCTCTACCCCCTCTCTCTGCCTTCATCTCTTTCTCCCTCTCTCTGTACACAGCACATCACACGCACACAGCACACCTACACGCATAACACACACTCATAGCACGCACACACATAGCACACTAGAGGCATTAAATTTTGGGGTTTGGTACTTGTGGTTCCAATTTGGATTACATATATTGATTGTAACCACACAGTGAATGTGCAAGATTGAGTAATGGGCAATTTTACTGATTGTACAGTATGAAGGATGGTAAAGTTTGGTTTTTTTTGGTGATGTTCTCGCTAAATTTGCTGATGAGTTTTCTTACTACGATGAATGAGTTTTATGTGTAATTTTCATGGTTGAGTAGTTGTGTTGATTTTTCCTGGCATTGAGAATGTCTTCTACATTTTGAAAATCTTAAACTAGGGTTGATTTCTAGAAGCATTTTGTATGTGTTGTCTAGTGTTAGTGAGCATGGGATGTGTTTGATGAAGTGCCCAGATGGTTAACCTCCATTATAGATGCTTTGCCTTTTTCTTTGTTTCTACTATGTAAACTGCCTGTTTAAGGAAATGGTCATACAATATGTATCTTCAACATATATGCACTTTAGTTGGTTGCACTAATTCACCTAAAGCAATTTTAGGCGGTTTGGCCGTTTTGGGTGGGGGAGCATTTGCCCAGCCCAATATGGCTTTGGGCTCCAAGTGCTTGATAAAATGCACATAAACAATTATTTAAATGTAGTGAAGATTCTTCATCCCTTTAGCTTGGAAATAGATAGTGCATCATGGGACAAATTTACGGTCCATCCAAGTTCCTTTTAGGCATTTTAGTATTTTTGTCATAATCTATTCACATGTTATGAATTGTAAATTGCACTATAGCGAAATGAATAGCCTTGAAATTCCTATATGATGCTTATATTAGTATTTTCCTTACTTTATGCAACTAAAAATCAATTGATAATTTGGGTGTTTTGTAACTTTTCAATTTCGGGTGGGACTTTTTTATTACAATTTAGTAATTAATTTTTTATTTTCGCAGTTAGTCGCGGGAAATTTATTTTTATGAAAAGATCCACTTTTAACTTCAACATTGACTATGGAATCAAAAAAAAAATCGATGTTATGCCGCAATCTGTCATTGTTTAGAACGGTGAGTAGTCTCTATTGGTTGCCGAAAAGTATGCATTTACACTTCTTTATAATTAGGGTTCAATGAGTAATTAGTTTTATAGGTATTATTTTGTTAATTTTTTTTTTTTTATTAGTTGAATATGGGTTGTGGTTTGATTTCCTCTTTCAAGTTTCAATTGCTTCATAAGATTGTGAAATTGCCCGAGTTGGGTTTGTTGAATTTGAATATTTTGTTTACTTGAAATTGAATGATTGGCTTAATGTTAATTAATGGATGGATGATTGTTTCATGCTAAAGTTAATTGTAATGGATTGATTATGGAATTAGCACAAATAACTCTGCTGACTAATTTTTTCAACAAAATTTAGATGTTAAGCTTATTAGGAGGATGAACCCACCCACCTAAGTGTTATACCTAAAATTATAGGCATTTAAAAATTCCTATAAATGATGATTGAGAAACATTGATCTTTTTCGTGTTTCCCGAACAATTCAAAATTTTTTATGATCTTTGCTGCCAGCATAGTTTTTGATGATTAATTATTCAAGTGGAAAATTGAAAGGTGATGTTGTGAGATTATGGGGGCCTCAATTGTGCTTTGTTTTTGCAGCAAGAAGGGATTGGAAGATGGTGAACGATTGGCTGCACAGTGGTTAATATTTTGAGTTTCTAAGTTGGAGTCATCCGATTTACTCAGTATATGCATGATTTGAGGCTAATGACACATATCAAGAGTTTATGTCGTATCTGAGTGGCGGTGATAATTCTTTCTTAATAAAAGAAAAAAAAAACAGTTTATTTTCGTCAATCAAAGGATGATGTATTCAATGATGTGCTTAATGTGTTTCTTCCTACGAGTTTTGTAATCTTTCTTCTCCAAGGGCACAAGGTTGTGGGTATATTCAAATCACATGGCCTTAACGCTCCTACAATAATGTGAATTCAAAGACCTAGTCTTACCTCAGCTCATTTAATTTGGGCATGTTATAGACATAGAATTTCTAAGTAACTTCATTTTTGAAACAAGACAACCAATGGCCGATAATTTCGCCACTGAGTAATTTGAAAATGGTCAAATGTATACAATTTTACTCTGCATGTGGAGAGATTATTTCTGTAAGTTCGAGTGCGCCTTAAGTCCCAAAAAATAAATATCATGGTGAAAAAAAGATTTAAGAGATGGAAATAGCTCCATACATAAAAAATCGCTATGCCAGATATTTAAGTTGGTTTTTTTTAAAATTTTTTTTTAAAGTGATGAATGAAAACTTTTCTTGAGAATACATAATTTCTAATTGATTATGTACGTCCATAGTTATCAGAACTGGACCAGACATCGAACCGGCAAAGGGACCGAGTTAATAGTTCACTGGTTGAACCGTTGGGTTAACTGGTCGATCGGACAGGTTGTATAATAAAAAAAATAATAAATATTATTAATAATGATGAATATATTAAAATTTTTGAATAGGTACAAAAAAAATATTTTTATGCTATAATGGATCAAATACGAAATTAAGAACACAAAAAAAATCACAAATCACTTCTTTTCTTAAAAAATCCCAAATCCCAAATCCCAAATATTCTCTCGAGTTTAATAGAGAGGGAGGAGTGACGAGTGACAATTGAGAGGAGGAGATGACGCATGGGAGAAAGAGAGGCTAAGAGAGGAGAATGCGTAGGGGAGAGAGGGAGGCTAAGAGTCTGAGATGAGATTGAGAGTCTCAAACGAGTAAGAGAAGGATTTTAGAGTGAGGGAGGCTCAAGGGTGTGAAGTGAAAAGTCTGAAGAGTTAACCCTAGTAGTTAAAATATATTTATATATTTTTATGTATATTTAGGCTCAATCCGATTTTAATATACGGGTTGAACTCGGTAACCCGAGACATCAACCAATGCCTGACTGAATTCAATTCAGGTTGGAATTTTTTTGTCCAATCCCAACCCAAATATTAAAATTTTCAATTCAAGCCCTATTTCTTTTCCCCCCCGAAAAAAAAAGTTGCACCCCTAATTCCAGCGTTAAAATTCTTCTCTTTTTTTTTTTTTGCATTTTATTAAGTTTAATATATTAAAAAAATTAAATGAAACACTCAATCTAAATAAGTTTTACTGTTTTCTGTTCTACAGAATTATTTTTGAAATCATATAACCAAACAAGTTTTTTGATACAAAAATACTAAAATAAACTTTTCAAAAATAATTTTCTAATACTTTTTTTGAGACGCAAACAAAACAGGGTCAAAGAGTTTGGATCAAAATTTTAATTTTTTTGTTCCACTCCCTTTTTTTTAACATAAGCTTTCAAATACTTAACTGTATCATATTTATCAATTTTATTTTTCAAAAAAACACACTCAAATCTTTTTGCTAAAATTATCAATAAAGATAATAAAATATCTATCCCACCATTAGAAAGAACTTCAACATAAAACAAATGAGAGTGAATCAACTCAAAGGCCTTGGTCTAGTGGTTGAGCCTAATCTTTGGTAATTCATAAGTGTCAGTTTTAATACCTTTCCACATCCCTAGAGGGCTAGCCAACATGTCACTTTAAGGACATGTTCTAACTTAACTCAAGTCACAGTGGTTAACCGCTGAGCTCCAGAGTAGTCAGCATAAGTCTAAACATCCTGTAACAATACACACACACACACACACTAGTAATACACCACGTGCGTTTCACGTGAATATTTTTTGTACATAAAAATTAATAAAAAATATTAAGTATATGTGTAATTGAATTAAATATTATTTCAAATTTGCAAACTTATTTTTCATTGCTAAAACTATATTATAGAATTATAATAACTGTGCATGTTCCAAAGATTTGCTACTCTAACTATAAGAAAAGGGATTTAAAAAAGTGATTAAATTTCTATTTTTATCGAATTTTTTGATTGAGTGTGATTTATTAGTGATGTTTGAAAAAATAATTTTTTAAAATTCATTTGATTAGGATTTCACTGATTATTCATTGAATAAAATAATAATAATCATATTAGAACTTTACTACAATTAGGAATTAGTTATTTCAATTGGGACAAGATTTAATATACTATCCTATAGTATATGATGAACATAAATTAGTCAAGAGGCGAGCACGTGTATAAAGGCCAAGGCATGTGACCTGGTTCGACACGTGCTCTCCCAGCAAAGAGCTCCAGTAATTGCATATTAGCTTGCTCGCTTAAATTCCACAAGAATAGCTCAAACCAGTTACAATACTCTTGGAAAAAGTTCCACTTTCATTGTTCAAAAAATAGCTGAGGGACTTCAGCGGTACAAAGATATGATAGTAATTTAGATATTTAATTATATAAAGACTAGTTATTGTCTGTGTCTGAAGGCACAAAATAATAAAAAATGGTAAACAATAAACATATTTGTATTCATATCCAAAATCAAATCACAAACATAAAAGAGAGATAAATAAATTTAAGTAAGGTGGTGATGGTAGGAGACGGTGATGGTTGTGGTGGGTGGCAATGACCGTGGTGGTGGTGGCGGAGACGGCGACGATGACGGCGGTGGTGGTGGTGGTGGTGGCGGTGGTAGTGACGGCGGTGATGATGTTGGTGGTGGCGACGACGATGGTGGGGGTGGTGGGGGTGGTGTAGAGGTATTGGTGGAGCGGTTTCAATCACTATTTTTTTTTTAAAGTACTTATGAGAAATAATTTCTAGAAGTACTTTTAAAAAGTCACTCAAAACACACTCTTAGGGGCTTATTTTTCCTATTAAATTTAAGGTATTAATATTAGCCGTTAGATTAACTTTAAAGTAAAATTTAAATCGATCTGAACCGCGAAAAATAAAAGTCATTTTGTTTATCTTTTAAAATTTGAATTATAAGCAACTTTATTATATAGATAAAATGATCTTTGTAAATTTTTACACGGGTAAAATAGTGAATCAAAACTTTTTCATGGTAAAATACTAGAGTAGTATAGATAAACATAGATATAAATATATATCACATTTGTAAATGTGACAAAATTGAAGTTGGTTAAAATTAGAAAACTTTACTTGGTAAAATTTGGGTCAATCCTTAAATTTCAAAGTGGGTCAATCCTAATGGACCATTCGACAACCGTGCCACGTGGCAGGCCAACATACCCATTAGCCCCCCACCGGGCCTTAGACCATTTGTGCTGGGCTACCAATTAGCCTCCACCTGTGTTGGGCCAGTAGTCGCCCATTAGGCCTCGGCCCATTTTGCTGACCCTCAACAAAACTCACTATGGGTATCAGTATCCAATGAGGGCTACAACCAACAATAACATCCAGGCCTTTCTAAATCCCGCCATTTCAACTCCCCAAATCAACGGCCACACTATCAGTATCACAATCTTCTGGGGGTTTCAAAATTCAGAGCTCCAAATTCGTACGGATGGAGAACAGTATACTCGATTTCTGGGGAAATTCGTGGAGGCAAGAGAGCAAATAAGACGTCGTCACTGTATTCTTGCCGTGGGATGATCAACCATGGCCGGCTCAACAATGGAGTGGAAAAAGTATGGGCTTTAGGTCCACACATAAAGAAAGGTCTCAAATTTTAAAGTTCAATAATTTAGTATAGATCAAAAATTAAAACTCATTATAATTTAGTTTTAACAAAAAAACTTCTAAAAGATTAAGTCAAAATAAAATTTAGAATTTAGTTTTAAAAGTGCAGTCCACCTCACAAATATACATTACACATACATATTTATTAAAGAACAAAAAAAGGTTAACACTTTAATAAAAAAATATAATAAGTATCTCTCTCTTCCATAAATTAAAATAAATCAAACACATTTTCTATTTATCTCAAACTCGATTTTGTTCTTATTTCAATACAAAAACACCAACTAATTAAATTGTTTATTCTTATAAATGATCCACAATAAAAACTAATTAATATAAAAACAATTCGATAAAGTTATTATTAGAGAAAGTAAAACATAACAAAACAGTAAGTGATCGTTACATATATAAATAAGTTATGGATCATAAAAAATTAAAAAATAATAAAATAATTCAATAACAAGATAAAAAAAAATTATGAATATTTACTGATAGTCGATAATCTAATACCACAATTTTCATGAAGAACATACAAAACAAAGAAGAATAACATAAAAATAGTAATGAAATAATATATTATGTTCCGAAAAGTGCGGTTCAAGCAAGAAACGAGAGAGACAAATAAATGTGCGGATCTGTTTGTTAAAAAATATGTACTTATAGTCATGATGATCTATGTATATTTTCAATTCCTATGGATTTTACCATTGAACAATTGCACTCATATAATATGATTATGAAATAACACATATCTAATGTTTATTATATATTAAATGCAAAATTATTAAAAATAAAAATTATGCGACAACACGTTATAACATTGAACATCTTTACTATGACAATATCCCTTGTAACGGTCCACACATTATTTTTGCCAAATTTAAAAAATGCATAAAATATAGAGTAACACATATTACCTTTATTCCTTACGCGTCGTGCATTAATTAATTTGTCTCACTTAATCGGTTCCATAGACAAAGACTCAATAATGAGGTGCAAACAGAAACTACAATTGTTACAAGATGCATAAATGCTTTGATCATTTGAATGGGAGGAGACATAGCAAGCCTAACCATTAAAATAGTCTCCTAGAGCCATAATTTAATTTTTAGTTATTAGGTCAGCTTCATGTTTTGAGACTTTTTTGAATAGACCAAGTTTGTTTGTTTTTTTTTTGGCGAAACTTGATGATACGAGGGAATTTTATTGATTAAAAATTAAATTACACAGTTAGGGGGGACGTATGTACTTTACCTCTCGATACAATCTAATTATAATAATTAAGGAATTAAAAAAATTCTAATGCATGATAATTACATGGAAATAAAATAATAGATAATTCTAAAATGCCGAACTTCCTAAAAATCCTCCAAATATGATGAATCATTTCCATATAAAGCCCAATATATTGCAGAAATCTATCTAAAACTTTATAGAAAGTTCTAAAATGTAACAATATTTTCACAGGTCTATATAATGTCTTATATATAAAAAATCTTAAAATATAACAAAATTTTCTAAAAAAATCTAAAAATAATGATTTATAACTTTAAAAGTAGCAATCTCTCTCAAATTCTTTTTCACTATTTTTTCCTCTACTCTCACTACCTATTTCCAACTTTTTCTCTCCCTCAAACTCTCATTGTCTTGCTCCGGTTCTTTCTCCTTATCTCTAACTCTCTTTTTGTCTCTTTAAAATTTCATTCAATTTATTCATCTATAAGATCCTGACTTCATAATTGCATCCAATTTTTTATCTAATCCCGCCCAATCCCAAAAAAAAACACTTGAAAATAAATCATACCGCAACTCTCTATAAAACATATAATAATAGTTAAAAAAAATTATTATCTTCTTAAAATATTAAATGAGGTATAATGTAAAATTTTGGTTTTAGACCTCAATTTGCTTTGAGCCGCCCTTGGATGGAACGTAGTGGATTAACTGTGGGCGTTTCAGTTACTGTATAAATCTAGAATTTCATTATTTTAATGAACTGTGCATCTGACATTGATGGAAACAATTGGACCAGTTTGATCATGGAAGAGGAAGCAATGACGAGGACATCATCACCGCAGCAGGTTAGGGTTTTTTCTCTCGCCCTTCGTTTTTTATTTTATACATGTTCATTGTGTGTCCTAATTTTCAATTTGCATGTGGATAATTTTCAATGAGTTTGTGCGTTGTTTTGAAAAATTTACAATGATACTACCTCTCTAGGAACATATTTTTTACCATGGGGAGTCCACTAATTGTTGATAATTAACATATGGAATCCAATCAAATTGTTTGATATTATGATAATTACTCAAACAGTTATCTTTCGTTTATATTTAATAAGATAAATATGAAACAATAAATAATTGAAGCAACTCCTAATCTAAGAATCTAGCCAAGAATGGTACAACCTAAAATAAGGAACAAGAATTGGGAAAACAGTAGGAGCTTTGTAACTAAAAGAAATCATAAATATGACCACCAAGGCCAAACCTCTTAGAATTTTAAAAGTTAATAAGTTTCCATAGTGAAGTTAATAAGTTACATTTTAGTGACAAACAAACTTGAATTTTGGAAGTCATGCACATTAAAAATACATTATAGAATTATTTAATCAAAAGCATTTGACATGAATATTTAGAAATGTTGGAGGGGCAATATAAGAAATCAAGATATAGATAATGCTTTTGCTACAACAATAATTACAAGATTAAAAGGTGTCATTAAGTGTACAAAAGATAGTATGAGAATTAGTTGTATTATTAGGGTTATTTTAGTCAATCTAAGGTTTTTACTTTTATTGACATTTTATAGCAGTATTAGATAGGTTATGTGTTTTTCCATGAGCTCTGTTTCTTTCTATGTAGGGTCCCTAAAGTATACATTCATTGTCAGTTTAGTTCTTATTGTATTAATTTTGTCAATTTAATTACTACAGTATTTAATTCGTGTCATTTTGGTTCCTAATCAAACAATCCGTCACTTTTTTTTATGGAAGTAACCATGTGTCATTTCTTAAGACAGTGTAATGTGCCCAACACGTGATCATTTCTTTAAAAACTTAACGGTCCGTCTATGTAAGGACCAAAATGACACAAATTGAATACTTTAAAGACCAAATTGATACAATAAGTACTAAACTGTTAAAAAAATGCATACTTCAAGACGTTTGGTACGAATGATAGAAAGAAGGAAGGAAAAAAAAGAAAGAATAAAATTTCCACCCTTGAAGGAAAGAAAGTTATTTTTTCTCTTTTTTGTTTGTTAGGAAGGAGAGAAAGTGAGAAGGATATATTTTCTATCATTTAGTAATGGATGAAAAATGATGTATTATGTATTTATAATTAATTATTTTATGCTTTTTGTCATAGGTTGGCGTGATGGTGGGTACATTAGCGCCATACTTTCAGTCTGATGGGCTCACTGCTAACATACCAACCGAGGTTGTGAATCAATGATTGTAATGATTTTATGTTATTACACAATTTTTTTGTTTTATGTATTTTTCTGACTCCCTTGCTTTTTGCAGATAAAACTGTCAGACTACTTGGGGAACAAATATGTGCTCCTCCTATTCTTTCCTAGAATGTCAGGCTTTATATGCCAGACAGGTATTGTTTGTTTGGGAGGAGGAGTGATGAAAAATTGAAATGATGAAAAAATGTGAGGAATAAATTTTTTATTCATAGAGGAAAGAAAAACACTTTTCTTTATTTTTGTTTGATATAATGGATGAAAGGTTGGAAGAGTTAATTTTTTATTGTTTAGTATAGCAGGAAAAAATGGAAGAAAAGAAGATGCATGTACTTAATTTACCATTATACCCTTACATATAAAAATATTTTCTTTTTAAAGATTTAGTGTCACTCTAATTAGTTATAAAAATAAATAAACAAGTAAGTATAGAAATGTATACCAAAAATAATAGCCAAAAAATATACATAGAAAAAATAAATGTAATATGATTTTTAGAAGTGTTTTTTGAGAAATGTGCAAATTTTGATTTGAAATTATACCATAATGTTTAGAAATAGTTACAAGGGATATTGTCAAAAAAGTCAATTTGTTCAAAAAATAGTTTATTTTCAATTTTCCTCTCTCAATGTGTTCCTCTTTTGTGTAGAGCTTTCATCCTTTAATGCGGCTTACCCAGAATTCAAACACCTGAACACCGAAATAATTGGTGTGTCAATCAGTCCAGTGGTATAATTGACTCTGCATTTTTAGCTTGGAATTCATTTAAGCACCAATACCAGTTTCTTTTCAAATGTTAAAAGAGTTTTTTTTAACATGCAGGTGGCGTACGAGGCATGGTTGTCGGCCTTAGGTTACACTGTGCAGCTTCCACTCATAAGCGACGTAGACAGGAAAGTATTTGCTGCATATGGGGTGCTTAATCTGGAGCTGGTATGTGTTTTTTGAGGAAATTATGAATTACCTCCATTTGGTTTGTGACCTTTGGACCTAGCTGAAAACCCTGGACTCCGTTAATGGTAAGACAATGAACCTTATTACCGTCACCGCCAAAGAGATTCATAGCTCCGATTGTCTCCATATCTTCCTCACTTGAGGGCTTCTTTTATGCAATTATCAAAATTCTCTCTCTCTACAAGGTTAATCATATGGCAAACGCGTCTGAATTTGGGGGCCGTTTGATTATACAATTTGATTGCTCTATAAAATAGAAATTATGTAAAATCTGATTGTTTTATTGACTTTTGTTTTGTATGTATTGTATTCAGAGAGTGCCGTTGTGGGCTACGTTCCTCATAGACAAATTTGGCATCAAAAAGCAGATGACAATCAACTCCCTCAAGGTCGGCCTAAATGTAGAAGCCACCCTGCTTAACTTGTAGGTAACAATTTTTAATATTTTGAAGGTTTTTATATGTTCATTAAGTATTTAACCTTTGTTGTTTTTTTCCAGGCCAACATATGTGTTTATAATAATGATAAAGATAAAGACAAAGAAGATACAGTAGCTTGCCCAGCAGGGTGGCAGCCGGGGAAGGCAACAATTGCTCTGCCTCATGGATTTTTGTATTGAAAAACCCTCTTGGGTTGGGTTAAATTTTGGTAGATACTTGGGCAGATAGTATAGTACTACATTTTTTTGTACTGAAAAACCCTGTTGGGTTAGGTTAAATACTACATAAGAACCATGAGATCAGACCCCTTAACATAGTGCACAAGAAGTCCTGTTGGTTGGTGGTGCGAGCTCTTGTGTGTACTAGAATTACCCATCCACTGCCATCCTTCCACATGGAGCCATTCTTCCAGGAGTTCAGCCTCACACTCAGTAATTTTCAGTAGATAGACAAACAAGAGTAAGTTTCAACATACTCAGACACAGGTAATACCTTCGTAAGTTTCAGTAAGTTATTACCTTCAGGCACAGGTAATAACTAGTTCATCTATAAATCATCAGTTTGACTTGTGGAATTGCCTTCGTAAGTTTCAACATCTAGATAGAGTGGAAAAGTTCTCTATTTTCTACTTGGAATTTCACTAAATTTGCATTTCCCCCCTGTTTATACAGTTGGAATCAAGGTCACATGTTACTACACATTTACTGTATTTGAAAAAGGTTTTGAGTTGGGGGCATTTGGACACCTAATTTACAAAATGGAAGCTCCAGGATATTATCAACAGTTTCACTATTTTTGCAAAAGAGAAAATAAAAGCAAAATTAGAGGTTACGAGTTCTAGTATAAAAGATAGTCTTTCTGAATTTGAGATAAATCTACTATATCTTATTCGCCACAAACCCGACAATCACGGAAGCATCGTGAACTAGGTTGTCTTTTAAGAAAAGGAAAGAAAGTAAAATGAAGCAATTTTATTCATTTCATTCATGTTATTTTTTAGGCTACACCCAGAAATCCTTTATATGTCTTGAAATGGTACGTGTTCCCATTTTTCATTCTCTTGGTTGTAAACATATAAAAGACTAGGGGCATGTTTGGTATGTGGGGGGGGGGGGGGGGGGGGGGGTTTGAAACATGGGTTGGGGAATAAACCCCCTTAAACCCATGTTTGACAACTATACATTTAGCCTAGGGTTTGAAACCTAGCCCGGTCATGAAACTCAAGTTCATGAGTTTCATGAAACCCATGGGGGGTTTATATGTAGGTTAATGGGTTTAACATCCAAATGATATTTATACCCCTCATTTTACATTATCTTGGTTGTAAACATATAAAAGACTAGGGGTGTTCGCCCTACTATGTGGGTAATAATTATGATATTTCATTGTCCTACTCAATATTTTATGGAAGAATTTTTTCTTAGCTTATCCTACTCGATCAAGTGTACTATTCCTACCCGAATTATATCCAAAACAATCAGATAGAAAGTTGGGTGAACACATATTTTTCAATTATTAATTTTTAGATCATTTTAACAATTTAATTAATTAACCTGCACCAATTAATTAACAAAATAAATCAATAATATTAAAGAAAACACAATAAATTTCATAATACATAAACATAAACAATTACAATAAAACACAACAAGAAAGTCATAAACATCAATACATCATATGTAAGAAAATCATAAACATCAATAAAATATTAGGGTTTTTAGATTTTTGGATTTTAATTTTTAGGGATTAACACACATATGTATGATATATATACGGGTAGGGTAGGGTAAGAATACCGAAATTTTATAAGTATTCCGCAATTCTATCCGATTTTTTGTGTAATACCAAAAGATCTTCTGTTGGCCTACCCTATTTTTTTGAGTAGCCGATCAATAAAATCAGGTAAGGTAGGGTAGAATCGAAATTTACGAATAATCGAAAATTTGAACACCCCTATAAAAGACCATTCTCTCCAACCATCCACCTACACTCAGTATCACACCTTTTGCAGAGTCACTTGTGTTTAAATAGGCATCAAAATGTAGCCACTCTGAATCACCCCCACTACACATCACAGTAAAACAAGGTTGTGCCCCAGATATTCACATTGAAGCTCCACTCAGTTCCATAGCCATTAGGGATTCTCAGATAACCGAGATCATTAGGGATTATTTATTTATTTATTTATTTATTCAACGATTAAGGGTGTTGGAATTATTTTTTTTTGCAAAAGTTTGGAGATGATTCAAAAGCGACTCTTTTTGCCAAGTGCTGTTCTGTTTCCCGTTTATTGGCCTCATTAATAATATTTTGGTTTGAGGGAAAAAAGAACTTTTAGAAAGTTAAAAAAAAAATTCTCTTTTTGTTAAAGTGCACGCTCATACCTGAAATAGAAAATAATGAAAAAAATAATTTTCTTTCTTACTTAAATTTTCTCATAATTAACCAACTTTTTTTCCTTGTAAAAAATATAAGAAAGTTGTGATCTATAACTAACTTCCTATTTTATCTTTATTTTTCTTAAAATATTTTATTAGTTATAATTTTTTAAAAAAAAATTGATATGGATTTGATTAATTATATAATTTAGTCTAGAGACCTTTCATATTGACTAGTGGTTGCATACGTATGTTGCACGTGATTCATTTCACGTTAGAATAAAAAAGTAGATATATCAAGAAACAAAGTCATTAGAATGGCACACAATGATCTCATTCTCACGTTGCAATGGTGAAGAATGCATTAACCTGCACAAAATACTTGCTCATTACTTATTACTCTCAAAAAATGAAGCAACATCTCAACAATTTGTCCATCACATTCTACATGAAGACACATTATCGGACTTTGGCCCCATTCTCAAGAATAAGGCCCTCTTACTATATGAGCAGCTGGACTTGTCGGACCATGAAAATAAGAGAAATGGTTAAGAACTATGAATGTACATAGAAACTTAGTATTTTGTTGAAGACGTGGGCTAATTGCAAACCATCCCTACAACAACCTATGCAACTCAGTAAGCTTAATAAAAATTAATTTTTGTTTAGTTTAATTTTATTGTTTCCTTGGAATTCAGACTAGAAATTCCAATTCTTAAGACCAAATTAAATATGACATTAACATGCTAAAGTCACTAAGACAAAAAGAATGATAAACTCGAATTCCATAACATATCAAATTTTAGACAGAATTGAACTCCAACAATTTCAAAATAAAATCAAACTTCCTCATACCTTGGAAGAAATAGAGAAATTGCACAAGCCGACCATACAATAGTTGACGACCAAAGGGTAACTTTAAGAAGAAAAACAAGGATCTTAGTTTGGAAGACACCCAAACTGAGATCAATTCTTGATACCATCAAAAATTTCTACAATATTGGTGAAAGAAAAATATCATAAATTACAAGTCAAAAGTGACCCAGAAAAAAGGAAAAAAAGTAAGATTGATCTCGGCATGGCAAGAACAGTTTGCTCAGATCTGTACAAAATCAGTATCACAACTCAAAGGAGAATAAACCCATATAAAAATGATGTGATGCTAATGTTACCTTAATTCCCTGGCTGCCATTTTCACTTCTCTTCACTAATGGTTGTGAAAAATTTGTTTATATAAATGATATATGTTGTCTGGGAGAGAAGTAAAGGGAAAGGAAATGAAACTTAAAGAAATAAGCAAATGATCAATTGGTTCATAAGATAAAAATCCTAAACATTCAATTTTCCCTTTCCTCTTTTATTTTTCATAAGTTTCAAACAAGAGAAGAAGTGGAAATTGTAGATGTCGATAAAGGATAGAGCCCTCTAAAGATGCGGGCTTTTTTTGTTTTTGTGCGTGTATGCCTAAAACCAATGACCAAGTGTGAAGCTGTCTTGCTCAGTTAAAAAAATTAGAATTGAAGATCAAGTGCGATGAAGTCCTTACCTTCTAATTCTATCCAGTCATGTGCATCACCCTTTTTTCGATGCACCACTGAGCACCTTCAACAGTTCATTCTCATCCTTCATCCTTAGGATGCCTAAAATTCTCAGTCGTTACCTTTATTTCACAAAAATGAGGTAAGACAAAATGGAAATACATATTCTGCAATGGTTACTAATAATGATCCCATAGAAATGCTTGCCTTATCATCAAAACCTTAAAACACATTTTATCGAACACCTTGCGTGTTGAAAGTGGTTGCTTTGAGTTAGGATTTGTTTGTTAGAATAAAATCCTATTGTTTAGGATAATTTGTTTTTGATTTTTCTGTTTTGCTGTTACCCAAATCACGTTGAGTATTTGGTGGCTATCTTTTCTCTATTTCAGTTTTTTGTATGGCTATATAAGCCTTTGATATTTATCAATAAAACATAGATTATTGAGCCAATAGAATCCTCTTTTATTTGTCTCTACAATTGGTATCAGAGCTCTAAACAGGGGCCTGATTGTTGAAACTTGAGTGTGTAAGGTTAGGAACCGCAGTATCCTAACATAAGGAGAGTGAAAACACCTGTGAGTGAAACACTGAGAGATGGCAACAGAAGCAAATGCTAGCTTTGTTCAGGCCAACATTCCCAAGTTTGATGGAGATTATGATCACTGGAGCATGCTGATGGAGAATTTCCTAAGATCAAAGGAGTATTGGAATCTCATTGAAACTGGGTACGATGCTGAAAATGAAGAGGGGACAACTGCTGCACAGAAAAAGACGTTAGATGACCTCAAGCTGAAAGATTTAAAGGTAAAAAATTATCTCTTTCAGTCAATTGACAAATCAATCCTGAAGACCATCCTTCAAAAGGACACATCCAAACAAATATGGGAGTCAATGAAGAAAAAGTACCAAGGGAATGAAAGAGTCAAACGTGCACAACTTCAAGCACTTCAACGAGATTTTGAAGTTTTGGAGATGAAAGTTGGAGAGTCTATCTCTGATTATTTTTCAAGAGTGATAACAGTCGCTAATAATATGCGAAATTATGGAGAAGACGTTGCAGATGTTAAAGTAGTGGAAAAAATTCTTCGCTCTTTAACAGAACAATTTAATTACATTGTTTGTTCTATTGAAGAGTCGAAGGATATCGATTCCCTCTCAGTTGATGAGTTGCAAAGCTCTTTGATTGTACATGAACAGAAGTTCCGAAAGAAAAATGGCGAGGAACATGCTTTGAAAGTCAGTTCAGCTGAGAAATTTTTCACACGAGGACGAGGCAGAGGCATCTTCAGAGGACGGGGTAGAGGAAGGGGAAGACAGAGCTTCAATCGGGCCACAGTTGAGTGTTACAAATGTCATGATCTTGGGCACTTTCAGTATGAGTGTCCTTCATGGGACAAGGAGGCGAATTATGCTGAGGTTGATGAAAAAGAAGAGATCTTGCTGATGTCATACGTGGAGATTAACAATCCAAAGAGACATGAGGCGTGGTTCTTAGATTCAGGATGCTCAAATCACATGTGTGGAGATAAATTCTTTTTCAATGAAATGGATGATTCGTTTAGACAAGTTATAAAGCTTGGGAACAACACTGAAATGCAGGTGCTTGGAAAGTAAAATGTGAAGTTGCTGTTGAATGGAATAGCTTATGTGATCACTGATGTGTTTTACATACCTGAACTTAAGAACAATCTCTTGAGTTTAGGCCAATTGCAAGAACGAGGTTTGGCTGTTCTAATTCAATCAGGGATGTGCCGAATATATCATCCTCACAGAGGTTTGATTATTCAAACCAAAATGACGGCAAATAGAATGTTCGTACTGTCTGTTCAAACCCAAAGTCAATCATGTTTCAATGCTACTGCACCGAATATCAATCAACTATGGCATCGTAGATATGCTCATCTCAGTTACAAAGGCTTGAAGATATTGCAGACAAAAGAAATGGTTAAAGACCTTCCTGAATTTCCAGATTCTGTAGTAGTGTGTATTGACTGCATAAAGGGTAAACAACATCGTGATTCCATTCCCAAGAAGAGTAAATGGAAAGCAACTCAAAAGCTACAACTGATCCACGCTGACATATGCGGCCCTATTACTCCAGCTTCTAACAGCAATAAGAGGTACATATTATGCTTTATAGATGATTATTCAAGGAAAGCATGGATATATTTTCTGTCAGAAAAATCAGAAACTTTTTATTTCTTTAAATGTTTCAAAACTCTTGTGGAAAAGGAAACCAGTTTGCCTGTTAAGTGTTTGCGTACAGATAGAGGAGGAGAATTTAATTCTCTGGAATTCAATGAGTATTGCCAGCAGAATGGGATAAAAAGGCAGCTGACCACGGCTTACACTCCGCAACAAAATGGAGTGGCTGAACGCAAAAATCGGACCGTGATGAATCTTGTTAGATCAATGTTGTCAGAGCAAAGAATGCCAAAAAGTTTTTGGGCTGAGGCGGTCAGATGGGCAGTGTATGTATTGAATCGCTCACCCACAATTAGGGCTGTCAAAATTCGACACAACACGATTAACCGACACGAATCGACACGAATTAAACGGGTTTGGGTGAGATCTTAACGGGTTTGGGTAATAAACGGGTTGACACGCCAAACACGTTTAATAAACGGGTCGTGTTCGGGTGAGACCTGTCAAACCGTTTATCACACGTTTACCCGTTTAAATAAAATTAATACAATAATAAATTAATAATTATTTTAAAAAATTAGCAAGAAAAAAACAAGTAAATAAATTAATACAAAAAAAAAGTAAAGTAAAGTAGCAGTTCAAAGGCAAAGAAGGGGAGATGGGGAGTACTTCAAAGACAAAGCCAAACTAATGCCTTTTATTTTTGTCCCATATTGGAAAATGAGGGGAGATGGGAAGGATTGAGTTGCCTATAAAAGGCAATTGCCTCTTTAATTTTTTTTTAAGCCTTCAAGTATGATTTTTATGAGATTTGACTAAAAATTCCTCTTTTTTGAGGTAAGTATAATTGACAATAAAAAAAAAGTGGAGTATTAAATTTTGTTAATATAATTTTTTAAAAATTAAACGGGTTAAACGTGTCGTGTCGTGTTACCCGTTTATTAAACGGGTCGTGTTTGGGTTGAGATTTTTCACCCGTTTATTAAACGTGTCGGGTACGGGTTTACATATTTTTCACCCGTCACCCGTTTAACCCGACACGTAACCGTTTAACCCGACACGTTTGACACCCCTACCCACAGTAGCTGTGAAAAACCAAACGCCAGAAGAGGCATGGAGTGGTGAAAAGCCTTCGGTAAAGCATTTTAAAGTATTCGGATGTGTGGGGCATGTCCATACGCCTGGTGCAAAGAGAACAAAGCTCGATAACAAAAGTGTTAGCTGTGTGCTTCTTGGTGTAAGCGATGAATCCAAAGGGTACAGATTGTTTGATCCCATTGCCAAAAAAATTGTCGTGAGCCAAAATGTAATTTTTGAAGAAAATAAACAATGGGATTGGGATGCAAGTTATGAAAAGGAGTTGTTGATGGATATAGAATGGGATGACAGCAAAAATGTGGAGGACTATGGAGAAAATGTAGAAGAAGAGGCTGATAGTGAAATTGATGGAGAAAATGGAGAAAATGTAGAAGAAAGAGTTGTTGATGGAGCAGACGAATCTGAAAGTGAAATTGAAGGGGCTGATACAGACGAAACCGAAATTGAAGAAGTCATTGGAGCTGAACTTGTCCCTACAAGCACCAACAATGAAGAAAGAGTGAAGAGAAACTAGCATCCTCCTTCGTGGATGAAAGATTATGTTGCAGGAGAAGGTCTATCCGAAGAAGAGGAGATGAATATGGCATTTAATGTATCTTCAGATCCATTGAATTTCAAGGACGCAGTAAAGAGTTTAAAGTGGCGTTTGGCTATGGATGACGAAATTAAGTCCATTGAGAAAAATCAGACTTGGGAGTTAGTCAATTTACCAGCTGGAGCAAAGAAAATAGGAGTAAAATGGGTCTATAAGACTAAACTGAATGAGCATGGAGAGGTTGATAAATACAAAGCGCGGCTGGTTGTTAAAGGCTACTCGCAGCAGCATGGAGTAGATTATACAGAGGTTTTTGCACATGTGGCTAGAATGGATACTGTGAGGTTGATCATAGCACTTGCTGCAAATAAAGGCTGGAAACTCTATCAACTAGATGTCAAATCTGCCTTTTTACATGGAAAGTTAAGTGAAGAGGTTTGTGTGGAGCAACCCTTGGGATATGAGAAGAAAGGAAGTGAGCAGAAGGTGTACAGGCTACACAAAGCACTTTACGGACTAAAACAGGCCCCAAGAGCTTGGTTTAGTCGAATTGAGTCTTACTTCATCAAGGAGGGATTTCAGAAAAGTCACAGTGAACAGACTTTGTTCATCAAAAGGAATAAAGAAGGTAAAATTCTCATTGTATGTATCTATGTTGATGATCTGTTGTTCACTAGTGAAGATGAAAATATGTTGTGTGAGTTTAAATGTTCCATGAAAAAGGAATTTGATATGACTGATTTAGGGAAAATGAGATTTTTCCTTGGTATTGAAGTGCTACAAAGAACAGATGGCATTTTTATATGTCAAAGAAAATATGCAGCTGAAATATTAGATCGTTTTGGTATGAAGGAGTGTAATTCAGTCTACAATCCCATAGTTCCAGGATACAAATTATGCAGGGATGAGAAGGGAATCAAATTTGCTGAAACATTGTACAAACAGATTGTCGGAAGTTTGATGTATCTCACAGCAACTCGGCCCGATCTTATGTTTGTTGTAAGTTTGATTAGTCGTTTTATGTCTAATCCAACTGAGTTACATCTACTAGCAGCAAGGAGAGCTTTGAGATATCTAAAAGGAACTATGAATTATGGAATCCTATACAAGAAAGGAGGAGATAATAATCTGTTGGCTTTCACAGACAGTGATTATGCAGGTGATCTGGAAGATCAAAAAAGCACCTCTGGCTATGTATTTATGATAAGTGAAGGTGCAGTAGCCTGGTCATCAAGGAAGCAACCCATTGTTACTCTATCAACAACTGAGGCTGAATTTGTGGCAGCGGCAGCTTGTGCGTGTCAAGCAATATGGATGAGAAGAGTGTTGAAAGAACTTGATCATTCACAAGAAGGAAGCACTGTGGTGAAATGTGATAACAGTTCTACTATTAAGCTTTCAAAGAATGCAGTGTTACATGGTCGATCTAAACACATAGATGTACGTTTTCACTTCCTCAAAGATCTCACCAAAGAAGGGGTTATTAATCTGATTCATTGTGGAACCCGAAATCAAGTTGCAGACCTGATGAAAAAACCACTGAAGCTGGAAGATTTCCAGAGATTTCGTGAAGAACTTGGAGTTTGTACCGTTCTAGATATGAATTGAGTGTTTTAGAAGCAATAAGTTCAAGGGAGGGAATGTTGAAAGTGGTTACTTTGAGTTAGGATTTGTCTGTTAGAATAAAATCCTATTGTTTAGGATAATTTGTTTTTGATTTTTCTGTTTTGCTGTTACCCAAATCATGTTGAGTATTTGGTGGCTATCTTTTCTCTATTTCAGTTTTTTGTATGGCTATATAAGCCTTTGATATTTATCAATAAAACATAGATTATTGAGCCAATAGAACCCTCTTTTATTTGTCTCTACATTGCGTGCCCTGGTTGATGGGTGGGGTTGTGGTGGTCCGACGGTGGTTTTGGATTGGGGTTTAATTGGCTAGGGTTTTGGCGTGATGATGGTTTGTGGCAGCGGGCCAATGAGTGGGGCTCGGGCTGTGGTGGCGGCTAAAAGAAACGGTGTAGCGATAATGGGTGGGGTCGTGGTGATAGCTTTGTTGATGGTTGGGCAGGAAGGGGTGGCTGGGGAATTGTAGAATCGAAAGAGGGAGACAAAGATAAAGTTACCTGAGAGAGAACAACGCATTTGCTACCACATCTGGTCGTTAATATACTTGCTTATTTATTGTCGTCGTCGTTGATCGAGTTTTGGGATTTTGAGGGTGAGCAAAGAGAGTAAGCAATGGAGAGAGCCAAAGTGAATAAGAAAGAGACAGAGACGGTTGCTAGTGCTAATTAATGAATGAATTGAAGAGTGGAGCGTTTTGGCTTTCTAAATAAAACAAACGTAGATGTAATAGAAAACGAGAGATTAGGACTTGGGATACAAGTGGAATTTGTCATTTTATTAAAGTTAGTTTAGTTAATTAAAAGTTTTTCCACTTAATTGGCTAATTTTTTCAAAAGATTTTAACTTTTAATTATAATACATATTTTTTTTCTTTTTTAAACCAAGTTAATATAATTAAAAATAATTTTTAAAAAATCCTTACAATTTTTTTTTCTTTCAAACAATCTAATGAAATCTTTGGACAAATTGTACTTTATACCCTAAAAAATTTAAGAATTTTTATTTTATACCTTCAAGGATAAATTTTTTTACATTCTTAATGTGTTAAAAGTATTATAATGTGACACTTCTATTAATTTCTATTATTATTTTTTTTTTTTTGTCAAAAATCTCTCCTTTGATTTGATACATTCACAGTAGAATATAAAATAAGTGAGAATTCTTTTAACCAAATGCGAATATATATATATATATATATATATTTTTTTTTTTTTTCAATAGACAATACTAACCCCCTCCCCTTCCCCCAACTACGACCAACCCACCCACAAAACAATTTCTGTTATAGCGCAAGCACAGAAACCTCGGCCATGGCGATCACAAGAATGATAGGCAAGTAACTTCCATTTTATTGTCGGTTTTTATGTAATAAATCTTAACTAACTGTTTACTTGTTGCCCTATTACTGACATCTTATTTGTGGGTCAATCTGAACAGACATAGCCGTGAACTTCACAGGTCAGTCAATTCAACTTTCACTATCTTTTTTGCTCAAGCCTGTTTCCCAAATCATGTCTTTTGGAAATGTTTTCCTTGTCTTTATTTTCCGATTTTGCAAATAAAACCCATTTTCAGATAACATGTTTAGAGGAATTTACAATGGCAAGCAATGCCACTTACCCGACATCGCGGCAGTACTGAGTAGGGCTTGGAGTGCCGGCGTAGATCGAATCATCGTAAGTCTTCTGTATTTCTACAGTTCTAGCTTATAATTCAAGACCCATTTGAGCTTTTATGTTACAAGTGTTTTGGGTTTTCTTTGAAATTGCTAATTCAATTGACTTCATTTTTCTTGAGCTGTTTGGTTGCTGAGAAAATATTGGGGGGACTAATTTGAGATCAAAGTTTACTTTGTAAAGCCCAATATAATTAACTTAGAGAACTTGGACCTTTTGTGCTTGTGTGTTTCAATGGCAAAACATGCTATTCAAAATTTGAATTTTCTTGATTTATCTGGTCTTTTATTCTCTCAGCAACCAAATAGAATGAGTAGTCATTGGAAAAGGAAAGAGAAAGTTTGGCAATTTGTAGAGATTGGATTTTCTCACCATTTTTTCTCTTCAGGATTCATGGATTAAAATTGTGAAACTTGGTTTGGGTTTTTACGGTTGTAGGTCACTGGTGGATCACTGAATTTATGGAGGCGAAAAAAGGTGCTTGGCCTTCTTGGATGTGGAATTGCCTGCTGTTCGGAAGAGATCTTCTTTCTAAGGGAACTAGGTGGAAGGTATGCAAAGGAGATAAAATCAAGAAGTGGGAAGACAGATGGATTCCCACATTACCACACCACTCTCTTACCTCATTTAAGAATCAAGATTGTGATCTGGTTTTGGTAATAGATGCTATCCATCAAAGTTCTAAGGAGTGGAACGAAACTCTTCTCAAACAGTTGGTTTCAGAGACTAAGGGCCATCAAAGTCATCCCAATTTCCAAGGTTGCTGGGGAGGATAAAATCGTTTGGCATAATCATTCTCAGGGCATCTTCCCAGTTAAGTTGGGGTATGCTCTAACCCAAGCAGAAAAGCAGTCTCATCAGAAAATGCTGGACAGCACCTCCACCTCGTCTCACCCCAAATTATGGCTCACAATCTGGCAACTCGAAACCCCTCCTAAAGTGAAGCACTTTTGGTGGAGAGCATGCTCTAACGCACTTGCTACACAGGAAAATTTATTCAATAGCAAGTGTGGGTTTTCCTCCAAAATGCAAAATCTGCACAGAGCATATAGAATCCACATAACATATGTTGTTTGGTTGTCCAAGGACATATAGAGTATGATTTGGAATGGATCTCGGCCTCAGAATGAACAGACATCAATTTATTTCACTAAAGCAGTGGACCTCCAATGTACTGGCCTCTAGCATTAACACTAGTCATGCAATTGAAATCCTCAACAAAGTTACTCAGGTGGGTTGGTCCATTTGGAAATCAAGAAATGAAGTTGTCTTCCAATCCATCGAGCCAAATCCTGTAGCGACATTGCTAAGGGCGCAATCTAATTGGGGAGAATTCAACTCATTGCAGCAGATGCACCAGGAAAATCCCAGCTACATATCAGAGGTCCCTCCCACTCACTCACTTTGGCAACGACCTCCCCAAAATCATGTTAAGTTTAACTGTGATGGAGCCTTTTTGGCCAACTCAAAGTACGAAAGTTGTGCTATTGTGAGATGGTAAAACTAAATGCATCCCCGCAGTTTCAAGTCTCAACTCTAAAGCTGCTACTGTTCCCGAAGTATGCCTTATGGCAGAGAGTTTGCAATTAATTGGCGCAAGTGTGGAAAGCGATAACCAGGCGGTTATCCTACTCTGCACTGGAGAAGATGCACCCCTATGGGAAATAGTTGCATTTGTCGAAGATATCAAGGCCATTGCATGACCATTGAAAAAAAAAATGGAGGAACGTGGATACCATAATTTTTTGGGTTGCCAAGCTCGTGGACCCTCGGCTGAGTTCCAAAGTAGCAATTTTATTACAAATTATAACAAGACCCGAATATATCTAAAACTTATTCGTACATGTCCAAATAATGTTCATAACATGTCTATAGTCGTTTAGGCATATATCTATATAATAAAGTAGCTTACAATTCAAATTTTAAAAAATAAACAAAATGACTTTTGTTTTTCGCGGTTCAGATCGCTTTAAATTTTACTTTAGTTAATCTAACGGCTAATATTAATACCCTAAATTTAATAGAAAAAATAAGTCCCTAAGGGTGTGTTTGGAGTGACTTTTTAAAAGTACTTTTAGAAATTATTTTTCATAAATACTTTAAAAAAAAAATAGTGATTGAAACTGCCTCACCAATACCTCTACCACCACCACCACCATCATCGCCGCCACCACAGCCACCGTCACCGCCACCACCACCACCACTACTGTCACCACCACCACCACCGTCGTCGCCGCCACCACCGCCACCCACCACAACCATCACCGTCTCCTACCACCACCACCTCTCACCCCCATTACAACCGATGTTTAAATTCATTTATCTCTCCTCTATGTTTGTGATTTGATTTTGGATATGAATACAAATATGTTTATTATTTATCATTTTTTATTACTCTGTGCCTTCAGGCACATGTAATAACTAGTAGATTTATATTACAGTAATATGGTGGTCACCATAACACATACGTGAAGGATGGTTAATATAAAGAGTAATGCTATTTGAATTCAGTGGAATCATTAGATCAACATCAAGTTTCAATATTTAATGGAGTCTACAGTCAATCTAAACGCCATAATGAATTAAATCAGTAAATTATGTTAATAAAATAGCGTTTCTAACGAGGCCGGCCCTAGGACTAGGTCACTAGGTGGCTGACTAGGGGGCCACATTTAAGAGCCCCAAAAATATTATTTTGATCCATCTAACTTAGGCCCAACTTATCTTTCTAGGCCTCATTGAAAGTTGAAAGTGCCTCTCGTTAACGCAAAGTTAGTAGAATTGATTATTTTCTTTTTGTCTCAAAAGACATGCTCTCTCTCTCTTTTGTCATAACAATTTCTAACTTTTTGGAGTTTGAGAAGATGAATTTTGTTTCTTACCAAAATAAATGCTATTATAAAATAAAAACTGTGTATTTTTAGAATATTTTAATGGATCTTAACTGCTTCTCCTTTTTCTCTCATATTCTGACCATCTAGCTGTACTGTTCGTCCCTCGGGATCAATTTTCCTATTTGTTATCAATTTAGTTGTAAGTATAATGATCAAGTTAGGGTTCTGGGTTTTACCATTGTTTCAGTTTTTAGACTTAATTTTCTTAAGCAAAAGATCAAAAGAGGATATAAACTTTATGTTTGCATTGTTTATAAACTATGATAGTGTTAGATTCCCACCAAAATATAATAAAAATCAATTATGATAGTGTCACATTTGCATTGTTTATAAACTTTATGTTTCAATTTAATTTGATCTCAACAAATCAATTTTTATAAAATATTTTTAATTGACAAATTATTTTTTTTAATCTTAAGTATACTTGCTTGATACCATGAATCTGAAAAATATAAGAAAAAAGAGACAAGTAAATAATTGATTTGAACTTAAAAAAGAACACTTGATAAATTTATTTAGTGATAACTAAAATATATCTAGAAGTGCACATGATTATTTAAAAATTAGACGACCAAATCATGTAACAAAATTAGAAGAACAACTTAAAAATTTAATTCAAGAAATATTACTTTTGAAAATAAGCATAATCTAGTACTTTTTTTAACTATATAATATTATATATACTACTACACTAAACACTACTAAGGCCATATTTTGAACTTTCGCCTAGAGCCTCTAATTAGGTTGGACCGCCCCTGGTTTCTAATATAAACATATATTATAGGTATAGGTTTTTTTTAAATGTTTGAGAATGGGCCAAGGGTTGTAGCAGAGACCGGGGCGGCGAAGCCACATGGGGACCAGGGTGGTCACTTGTCCTCCCCCCCAAAAAAAACACTTTTTTGGACCACTCTTGATGATTACCCATAAAATTATTTAATGCACTATATTTGTCCACCTTAAATTTTTAAAAATTTTAATATTGGTTCTAGTCTTTTTTTTTCTTCAATAAATTAGTAGTCTATTAACTCTCTAAAATAAATATTTTATTTTTAAATTGAGTAAATTAGCTGCAACTATCCTGATGTATTTGTATATTGACCAAAAGATAATATTTTTCTTTTATCTAAAACAATGTTCGTTACTTTTTAAATGATTTTTAGTTTTCATTTAACATTTTTTAGTAATAATAGAACCAAATAAAATAGCATTGTATACAAAAGATAAAAGGTTGTAACCCAAAAATATTTGAAGTTATTTTGAATGGAGAATTTCTCTATAAGATCGATAATAATCTGAACTAAGTTTTGTAAATAAATGAAGAATAATTTTACTGCGAATGTGTGATTGTGTGCATTAATAGATAATTAGTAAAAAAATAATTTAAATTTAATTAATATACAAAATTTTAGAGATTTTACAAAATGTTATATTTTATTGGAATATATAATTGGATAAAAATGTAGTAAAAAAATTATTTTGTATCTTTTTGTTCAGATTTTGTTTCGACTAAATAAAAATTGAATTTTTTATTTTACAATAATTTTGTCTCGAGTCTTAGTTTTTTGTCATTACTGAACTTAATTTTTTTGTATCAACTAGTGAATTATTCCCATGGAATTGAAGTTATGATTTTTTCTTATTGGGTTTATTTTATTTCTCATTCTTTTCTTCCTTTCGTTCTTTATTCCTTATTTCCCTTCAAGAAAATCATATCAGATATCCTAAAATCCTCTAACCATGACAACTACCAACATGGTTAAATACATGTAAAAACTTTATGTTGTTGTGGACGACGAGTACGAGTCTTTACACAGTTCTGCCGCTACTCTATCTATTGTGACGGGTGCATCACGAGTTCGGAACACGAAAATAAATTTTTTGTAAAGGGAAGCAGTTATATTATCTCCTAGCTACATTCCACTAGCTACTATGATTAGATCTAATTAGTTATGTTATGTCCTTGTTTTCTTCTTTCTTATTAGCTCTTACCATGAAAAGGATAAGCATTGTTGCATAGCTCTATATGCATTTCAACTATGTCGCATCTTCTATTTGGCAGAGAAAAAATCATTAAGTTGAAGAGTAAGATCATTACGCAAAGCACTTGTAGAGTAAGATCAATTGTCCCACAAAAAGAAAGAAAAAAAACTGTTGTAACGATAAGAACAACGAGTAACAAGTAGCTGTTTTCCCTTCACTACTAATCTATAGGAATGGACAACCATCTTTCTTTTATGTATTTCATGCATGGTAATGGCATTAATACAGGCTTGGATATTATTGCTTCTGCATTTCCAAAGCAATAATGACAGAATAAACATAGGATCACTACATATGACAGTTCAAAACTTCGTAGGTGACAACGAAGATTATGGCCTAACATATTTCAGACAATTCCTACAGCTAGGTCCTATCTTTGCTTTCATCAATCGCCCCTAGATTTCTCTGCAAAACTTTTTGGATTACAACCGTCTCACAATAGGCAAGTGAGACGGTTGTCTAGTCCCCGGCGCCCCGGTCGCTTAGGATTAGGGTTGTTAGTCGAATGAGTCTGAACCGAACTTGAAAAGTTTGTTTTTTAATCGAGCCTAAAAAATTGTTCAAGTTCGGCTCATTTAGGAAACGAGCCGAGCCTAACCGAGCCAAAAACAAATCGAGCCTGAGTCGAACCCGAGTATTTGCACATAAATGAGTGAGTCTGTCGAGTTTGAGCCGAACTTGTCAGACTTGCGTTCTAAACGAGCTTAAAAATTTGTTCAAGTTCGGGCTCATTTAGAAAATGAATCAAGTCTGAACGAGCCGAACTCAAGCCAAACTCGAGTAGTTCAGTTTGATTAACAGCCCTACTTAAGATTCTATTCAAATATATCTCATAAAATTATATAATTTAATTTTAAAAGAGTAATTCTACTTGAACTTAATTTGATGACATAATTTATTGATCTAATCATTCATATTAATTGGCAGTGGGTCCTAGTATTTATTGAACCCGCATCTAATATAATTATTGATTTTTAAAAAAAGGTAAAAATTTAAGATGTTACATGAAACAATCAAAAATACTTTAAGAATATTTTCCTTTAAATCATAAAAATATGTACATTAAAAAAGAAAATAAAAAATTCATATCATATTCTTGTATAATAAATTACAAGAATTAACTATCTCATTTTATTTGAATTCCCAATAACTCTGACCTATTTATTGAGTTTTATTTTCTTAAATTATAGTTTTTGAAGTATTTAATATAATCATTACATAATGTATTTATTTTGTAAGTTGTTTTTTTACCTTAAATATACCTAATAAAAAATATGAATTTAAAATTTTAAAAAATAAATAAATAAGTTATTCATCTAAAATAATTAGGGTCTCATCCAATTTTTTTGTCTAGAACCTCAATTAGTATTGACCGGCCTTGTATAGCAATGAGTATGTAGTGAAGAAGACACAATTTCCACGTATTCCTGGTTGCTTCGGCAATATCTAGGAATAAGATGGGGAAAACCACTTTTTTTGTGGCATGTTCTATTCATCATTTTTCACTTACAAACAAACAGGAAAGATATAATTTTTTTCACTTCCATGGGTTTCACCGATCGTACAAAGAATTTGTAGACATCAAATGCCCCCTTTAGGCTTTAAATACCTGCCGGCAAATTTATTCTTCAATGCCCTAAGCCCAAAATTATCCCAGTCTCTAACTTTTCACAAGTATCACTGAATTCTGTCTTTAGTCTAGACTATCTACACAATGCATTTTGTTCCTCTCTTTATTTTATTTCATTTGGTTCACAGTTTTGTCAATTACTCGTTTCGATGAAGGAACAAGCAACATCAACTACAAGGGTGATGCAAAACAAATAGATGGAGTTATTGACCTAAATCGAGTTGATGCTGCTTACCGTGTTGGCGTGGCTACTTATGCAGAGCCTATACATTTATGGGACTCCTCATCAGGGATGCTTGCAAACTTCACTACCAATTTCTCATTCACAATATATTTTCCTCACCCTCGCTGTGGCTCTGGTCTTGCTTTCTTCATTGCTCCTGTTGACTTTGAAATTCCTCCTAATTCAGATGGTGGATACTATGGCCTGTTCAATGGCACATCAAATGACCCACCCCACAAGAAGATTGTGATGGTTGAATTCGATACCTATATCAACCCAGGATGGGATCCCCCCATGCAACATGTTGGGATCAACGATAATTCGATCGTTTCAGCTACCTATGCCAAATGGAGTGCAGTTGATCAAAAGACTGTTAATGTTCAAACTACGTACAGTGCTACTAGCAAAAACCTCAGTGTGCACTGGTCATACAATGAGAACTCATCTTTTATCAATGGTTCCTCACTTTATTACCATATAGATTTGAGGCACGCAGTCACTGAAAGGGTCAGAATAGGGTTTGCATCATCTACAGGAACAGCCAAAGAACGGAACACAATTAATTCATGGCAGTTCAGTTCATCAAATCTGGATTTAAAGAAGCTGAAAGAGAAGCCACATTGGAAAGTGATTGCTTTCATTTGTTCCTTGTCGATTGTTGGCATTGGCGTCGTTTGGCTTTTGTTGGTGAAGATAGCAGTAAAAGAAGTAGAAAATGGTACAGGAACATCCACAAAAAAATGTTGAAAAAGGAAATTTTCCGAGAAAATTCTCATATCGAGAATTAGATAGAGCTACCAATAAATTTGCCAGTGATAGAAGGCTAGGACAAGGAGGTTCCGGGCAATTCTACAAAGCAGCCTTGAGTGACTTGGACCGTATAGTTGCTGTCAAGAGGATTTATGTAGTCGACCCTGAAACGGCTGAAAGGTTTTTTACCAATGAAATGAAGATTATAAGCTGTCTAATACATAAAAACTTAGTGAGATTCATTGGCTGGTGCCATGAAAAAGGCAAGTTATTACTGGTCTACGATTACATGGAAAATGGAAGCCTTGATGATCATCTTTTTGGCAATAGAAGCTGTCTCTCATGGAACATTAGATACAACATAGCTATAGGATTGGCTTCAGCGGTACAGTATCTCCACGAGCAATCGGAGCTATGAGTTCTGCATAGAGATATTAAACCAGCAAATGTGTTGTTGGATAAAGAATTTTGCCCCAAGCTTGCTGATTTTGGGATCACGAAGATGGTGGACCCTCGGGTGAGGGGTCAAACCACAGGTGTGGTGGGGACTTTTGGCTACTTGGCTCCGGAATATCTAAGTAGTGGAAAAGCCAGTAAAGAATCAGATATGTTTAGCTTTGGAGTAGTGGCTTTGGATATCGCTTGTGGGAGGAGGATTTACCAGGATGGGGATTTTTATGTGCGACTGGCAAGTTGGGTTTGGCAACTCTACCAGGCAGGAAATATTCTTGATGGAGCTGATAGGCGATTGAATACGAGCTTCGATGCGAATCAAATGGAATGCTTGATGATGGTGGGCTTGTGAGAGGATGAATGATCAAATGTTTCAGTTTAGTTGAGACTCCGCCCCTTCTTCTTCAGTAAAGCCTACCCTTTATATTGATTACGCCAAACATTGCTTTCATTATAGGCTCTTAGCAAAAACCCCTCTTTAGTTTTCATCTCATTTATCGTCTGATATCTTCAACATTATCTTTACTCTGTACATTCCTCTTCCCTTGCGAATGCAGGGATTGATTTCAATCAGTTAAAGGGTTAGAAATAGTTCAACACTGCATTCCTTGCCAAGCCAGATCTTCAAAGAAGCTCATCTTTGGCTAGTGCTTCAATCTCAAGATCGATTCAATGACAGTTTCCTCTAAGAAAATTAGAAATCCCAAGTTTTGAGCAGAGCTACACCCACTAGCAGTAAATGCAAGCGATGCATATTCTGGAACTGTAGAGAGTACCATCGGTTTTTTGTAGATTCTTCACAGTTTCAAAATGAAATGCTAATGGAAATTCAGTTCTTTCCCCAATGGTTTGAAGGCATGCCCCTACGAGCTATGTTATGCCATTAGTAAAAAAACAATAATGGTAAAATCAAATTGAAGAGTTAATAGCATTTTTGATCCCTAAATTATGTATTTTTTATCAGTTTAATTCTCCTTATATCAATTTTGTCCTTAAAATATTCAATCCGTGTCATTTTGGTCCATAATCAGACAACCCGTCAATTTTTTTAACGGAAGTGTCCAAGTGTTATTTTTTTAGACGGTATCACGTGCCCAACACATGATCATTCTGTCAAAAATTTAACTGTTCATCTATATAAGAACCAAAATTATACGAATTAAATATTTTAGAGACCAAATTGATAAAATTACTATGAAGATTAAACTGACAAAAAATAGATACTTTAAAAATTAAAAGTGATATTAACCCTAAATTGAAAGACCACTAGTCTGGTCATCAATTATCTCTCTCTTTGTGATTGAAAGCAAGTTTTTGGAGACGGACCCTATATTTAAAATGGTTATGTCTTGAATGTGATTTTCCAAGCTTAAGTTCAGCTTTTCCCACTATACCATACTCAACTTCCTACAACAGCTAGAGTGTAGTTTACTGGCTAATTCCAGGGCTATTAGACAATCCAAGTAGTTCGAGCTTGGCTTAGAATAGGCTTGGTTTTATTTTGTTCAAGTACGTTCAAATTGAAAAAATGAACTGAATTTTTTCAAATTTGTAAAACTATTCCTTAAACGAGTCCTCACATAATGTTTGATTCGGCTCAGCTCGGCTTGAATAGGTTCTTGTCTATAAATAATTTTAAACCAGACAGTCAACCTCTACTCTAGCTCAAGTTTTGCTAGTCACAATCAATTCAAATCTAAATGTACTTAGGTTTGACAAGCTAGACCCAATTGACACTTTTAATTAGCATCCCAAAGTTGAAGTGTAGATATGTAGATTGATGTAAAAAGAACTTCAAGAATTCAACTTTTCTAATCAAACTATATTACAACCTTCTACTGCAGTCTTGTGGAAAACCTCACATGTATGGTCCAGATTAAGAAACTCCCAAAGAGAAAAAGAAGAAGATCCTCATAACACTCAAATGATTTTGTAGTTTTTTTTATACAAGTTAAGAGTCTCATCATAAATATTTTGAGAATGTTAGTAAGAGCAGAGCCTATTTTGGGTGGTATGAGTTTAATACCATTGGATTATCCTTGTAGCCTCAATTATTTGAGAATTTCTCCTTGTTCATAATCAACTGGGGTGCATTTAAAATATATTTCATTATATTTTTTCCATTTCTATCATCTTTAACTATTTCATCCATCTTACATATAAGAGGAAAACCTTAATTATAAAAACTAAGAATTTCATAAACTTCGTTCGTAATAATATGCTGCCTAAAACATCAAAATGAAAGACGATAGAGCGCTAGAGTAAGAATTGGACCCGAAAAAATAAAAAGGGCTATTCACATTTTGCACCTTGAAATATTTCAAGTTTTCTACTTTGTATGTTCAAAGATTAAATTTTTTATATTGCACTCTCAATGAATCAAAAGTGTTGTAATGTGTCCCTTATGTTAACTTCTGTTATTTTTTTCGTCAAAAGTCAACTTATTTACACGAATGAAAAAACTAATGGAAAGCTAATAGAAGGGCCACATTGCAACTCTGTTGATATATTGAAGGTATAATGTAATAAATTTAATCTTTGAGGGTATAAAGTAAAAACTTAAAATCTTTCAAGGTATAAATTGAAATTCGCCCAAATAAAAAAGCCAAACTTGGTGTTATCTATATCAATATTACTTATAAATGTCAGCATTTGTGAAAAAAAATTAATTTTTAATTTTATCCCTAATTATTATTATAATACCAATTATACCCGCACATATCTTTATTAATATTATTCTTTTTCCTTCCATATCCTATTAGCCCATAAATTTCATTTGAATTAAAACTCTTCTTATGATAACATCTTTAATTATAATTGTAACTCTAAGAACTCCAATTATCTATAATTTTATTAAAATATAATTGAAAGATTAAATTTTACTATCAAATATATGTCATATATTTTTTGGTATGAAATAATATCATAATAGTAATACAAACAAAAGTGTTACAATCTAATCAATCCCTTTGTTAATAAAATATAATACATCTATAATATAATTATATGTACAAATACTCAAGAATGACAATTTTTAAACTCCACTATAAGCAACAAAGGAAATGTCTAAAAGAGGCAGAGAAATACCTGAAAAATGACGGATTAGATATTTTAAGAAGAGTAGAATAGATCAACAATTATATTTAGTAATAATTAAAATAAAAATAAATTATTTGACAAATAGTTTATTATTCATTTTAATTACAAATATAATTTATTTTTAATGAATAATTTATTATTTAAATATATTCACGTGCAATGCACGTCATGCATTGCTAGTAATTTGAAATGTTAGAAAGTCCTTATCATTAATTTTGTACATAGGATTGAAAATTATTTACTCAAAGTCATTATATTTATTGTTAGGTTTGCAAGTTGCAATAAAGTAACTTTATATCATTTTACCAACAAAAAAAGAAGGGTTTTTCTTTCTACTGTCTTATCATTAGCCCTTTTATCTTTGCCCTATAAATTTCATTTCTCCACTCTTACTTTGAGTATCTCAGGGAACAAGTAAATATGATTAGTCATAAGTTGCTATTAATTATGCTTATAAGTGTTATTGTTTTAAGTGGTGGTTTTATTGACAATGCTAGTGGATGGGATCATGCTCATGCAACTTTTTATGGTGATATGAGTGGTCGGGATACCATGCGTAAGTTTTATTCTTGACTGTTATTAATACTTTACTATCTGGATGTTGAAATATGTTGTGTATCCAAGTTTTTAGTAAATTTTTAATGCGCTTCAATCTCAATCTAGCGTGATGTTTCTATTTTTTTGTGGATTCATCCAAATTCATTAAGATAAAAGTATATGTGAAATAAAGATAACAAAAACGATGATCTTATGCTTGAAGGCCCATGTTTGCATTTTTTTTTATTTTCTTTTCATTTAGAATTGATTCTTTGTATCTTAATTATAGAGGGAGCTTGTGGATATGGTGATTTAATAAGACAAGGATATGGACTCGAGACGACAGCGTTAAGCAGTACACTCTTTAACGATGGATCAACTTGTGGAGCTTGTTTTGAAATAAAGTGCATAGATTCCAAATGGTGTAAAACAGGCGTCGGATCAATTCAAGTGACGGCTACTAATTTTTGTCCTCCAAATTATACGAAGACGGTTGATATTTGGTGTAACCCACCCCAAAAACACTTCGATTTGTCCATGCCTATGTTTGTAAGAATAGCAGAATACCAAGCTGGAATTGTCCCTGTTGTGTATCAAAGAGTGATGTGCCACAAAAGAGGTGGGATTAAGTTTGAATTAAAAGGGAAGTCATCTTGGTTCCTTGTGTTAGTATACAACGTTGGAGGTGTTGGGCAAGTTGTTGATGTGAAAGTCAAAGGTTCAACGACCAATTGGATACAAATGTCTCGTAATTGGGGCCAAAATTGGCAAACATTAGCAAATCTACAAGGACAAAGCTTATCATTCCAAGTTAAAACCAGTGATGGTAGAGTGGCACAATCCAATGATGTTGTGCCATCTAATTGGCAAATTGGTCAAACATATGAAGGACAAAACTTGTAGTCACTCCAATTATTGCAATTAAGATACAATTAAGTGTTATCTTATGTCTTATGTGATGTAGACCAAGAATTACTATTTTTCATATTTCGTATTTTATTTTTATTTTTTATTTTTATTATTTTGTTAGGATAATATTTTAATTAGAAATATTCTAGAGTTATTTGCTACTTAAATCATGTCAATTTTTCTAATTATATTAGACACGAGTTTTTTTTCCTTTTGAAAAGAATATTAGAATTAGGAATTTGTTTCTGTTTTAACAAATTAAAATAAAATGCATAAAATATAAATTAACACATATATTACATTTATATGTGATCAGTTTTGTCTCACCTAATCGATTCCATGTACGAAAACTCGACAATGAGGGACGCGCAAAAACTACGATTGTTGCGAAATGTGCAGACACTTCGGTCGTATGAATGAGAGAAAGCACGGTAGGGTAAGCCCTAGGGCCCATCCATTAAAATAGACGCCTAGAGCCCCAAAAATTTAGGACCCAATTTTAATTTTCGGCCCTTACATTAACTTCATGTTCTAAGACCTTTTTTAAATGAACCAAATTAAAGGCATAATGTACTCCAAAAATCTATGTAAAACCTTGTAGAAAGTCTTAAAATGTAACAATATTTTTATAAGTCTATATAAAACATTATAGAAAACTCCAAAATATAATAATGTATTCTAAAAGAGCATAGAAGTAATGAATTTTAATTTTAAAAGTAGCAAACTCTCTCAAATTCTTTTCACTTCCATTACCTCTCTTCAAGTCTTTCTCTCCCTCCCACTCTCATTGTCTTGCTCTGTCTCTTTGTCTTTATCTCTAACTCTCTCCTTAAGACTCCAATTAATTTATTCATTTGGAAGATCTTAACTTAACAATAGCACAAAATTTATTGTCTGATCCCGTCTAATCTCAAAACTACTAATACTTTGGAACTAAATCATATTACAACTCTATATAAAATGTCTAATAATCATAATTTTTTCATTATCTGCTCAAGGTCTCATATAAAATTCTCGATTTAGGCTCCAATTTATGTTGGGCCTTGGAGCATTTCTCAATACCTTGGAAACTGATTACTAAATGTCTATTTTATAGTTGAAAATATGGGACTAAAGAATGGGTAGTTTCCCTCCGGCTCATCCCCAACTTTAATCAGAAAGAATGGGAATATGTTGATTATATACTACCATGAAGAAGATATCAGATCATTGAATGATTTGATTAGCGACAAATAACTTGCCAACAACAAAGTTGACTAAGACTAATTGTTTTTTTTTTTCGAATTTGAACTCTTATGTTTAAATCTTTTAATTAAAAATAGTGGTAGTTCAAATATTATTGTTTGTGTCTATCTGGAAATTGTAGTTTCAATATCAAAGGAGTGGTACACATTTTCAGGATGGCATTGGCAGCCATGTATGAGAAGAGGGAACTGTTGTAGCTTCACCTATGGGAAAGAGTAAAAAAGGAGCATCACACTCCCATTCTCCATTCCAAGAAGTACTTGATGGTCTATATATTTTTAATATATGCTGAATGTTTATGTTGTGTGGCCCTCGTTAAACTCCAGTTAGTGACTTGTTTGTTGTTTTTGTTTATTGCATATTATAGAATGCTAAAGGGGTGCAGCAAAAAAAAAAAAAAAACTAGGCATCGGTTGAAACATGCGAAAAGACAGGTCAAAAAAGAACAGAAAATTGAGCAAAAGCATTAGAGTAAATTATACTTTACCCCCTGAACTATTACCATTGTTTTACTTTACACCCTTACTGTAAAATTTCTCATATTGTATCTTAAAATATCAATTTTGTTTCATATCATTCTAATTGATAACGACAAACTTGAAAAATTTTCAAACAAGGAAGGGAAACCCCAAACAAGGAAGGGAAACCCCAAAGAGCTTCCTACCAAATGCCTTAGACCACTTTATTTTATCTCTTCTGCAACCAAATGATTGCTAAAAAGAAAAAGAAGGTCGGCCATAAGAAAAGAAAATTAAAGCTTAAGAAGGGCAAAGACATGAATATATGTTTTTTTATTTTTATTTTTGACTTACACATGTGCAATAGACAGTTGCTTATTAACATTATAGACCACTCACATGTGCATTTATGGTCAAAAAATTAACATTCATTTTCAATCGGAGTGATATGAAATAAAATTAATACTTTAGAGTGCAATATAATAAATTTAATAGTTGATGGTACAAAATAAAATAAGGGTAATAGTTTAACGGGGTAAAGAAAACAGATAGCAAGCTAACTATATTGCAAAAATCACCGATAAGTGTTATTTTTTCTCAAATAATTATTCGTTCATATCAGATTTATCTTAAAATAATTAAATCTTGATTTTGATAATTTATATTAAGAAGTTCTAAACTCCGTTAATGGTGTGTTTTATTCAGAATTTATCCACCATGAATTCACAAATTATATTTTTTATTTATAATTTTATTTATTAGAATTTGATTTTCGTATCTTAAATTAAAAACCAAGTAAGTGATACATTTAATTATCAAAACATACATCCGATCAATACATACATAACATAAAAGTCATAATATACAAAAATATTATTTATTTTATGTCTTAAGGACAATGTTGTAGTTTTGGATGCTTGAATTCTTTCTTTTTTTAGGAAAAATTACTCTCAGACCCCTTGAGTTTGTCACTTAATCACTTACACCCCCTAACATTTAAAATATTACACACAAACCTCCTGATATTTGTACGCGTGTAATAATTGTTAATGTCCGTTAGTGTATCTGTTAGTAAATTATGTCTAGACCCCTAAAATTTGAAGCGTGTAATACTTAGACCCTTTTAAAATACTATACTTAATCCAAAAATACTCTAATTAAAGATAGAATATCAAATATTTTAAATTTTACAACCAAAATTCATTTTTATTATGTCATTTATTGAAATAAAAATTCAATTTTTTCTTTAAAAAACATAATTAGTACTGTTGATGCCAAAATTTCGCCGACCTCCACGTTAGTTTGTTGAGTTTCAATCACCTGAAAAAAAAGTCAAAAACCAGAGGGGAGCTCCAAGAGTCGACTATCCAATGCCTAAGTCAATAAGTAACTTAAATGTATGAACTGCATTTAGAAGTTAGGAGTGACATACCTGTAGCATCAATGAAGCATTATTTATAAGAGTTCTGGTGGTTTGAATTGTATAGGGATAATAATTGAAGATCTAATCAATCATAGAAAGATAAGGATTAGGTCTTTATCTTTTTACGCTGATTTGATATTATCCGTGCGGTTAAATTTAGCTTATCCATGATATGTAGAATCCTATTCAAATTAGAACTCTTGACATGATGCGTTGGACTTGAATAAAATAACTTTTCACCTTGAGTCAATTTTTTCATCATCAAGTACGAACATATGAAATAAGTCTAATCAACATATTTGCATGTTCCATTGTATCATCCATTGCAATAAAATCTAAACAAAATCCCAAATTTTTGAGGAAAAAATAGTAATCAGTATAAATATATTAAAGAGCTCAATTCAGCATTCATTTGCATATAATTATACTGTCTATTGGAATAGAACTAAAAAAACAAGCAAGGGGTCAGATTATAATGGACACAATATTTTCTATCTTTAATTGGGGTAATTTGGTTGTTTAATAGATTTCATTAATTTTCGTAACTAATAAAGGGTATAAGTGTTGCACGTCTACAAACTTCAAAAAGTTTGATTGTAATTTACTAATGAATATATGACAGGATCTAAGTATTAAACATGTACAAATTTCAGGGGGTCTGTGTGTAATATTTTAAATATCAATGGGTCTAAGTAATTAATTGATAAACTTTAGAGGGTTTAGGTGTAATTTTCCCTTTTTTATGCCTTACAATAGTAATTATTTTAATTAGATGAAATTTTCTCAATGATTGTATCATAGATTAGTTTTTAGTTTTTTAAATTTATATTTATATGTCTTTATGGTTGAGATTTAATAGTTAGTTGAGTCAAAATTTATATTTTAAAAAAGTTAAATATAAGAAAAGATAGAATTGTATAATTTATTATTTCTATAAATTTTTATTGTTAAATTACATGTTTTGGGTGTTATGCACCAATTAGAAAAAAAATTAAGAAATTGTAGGACACTAATAACAACTATTATTGGTAAAAATATAGTTGTGGTGTTGATGGGAAGGATAAAATTGGAATCAAAAATGGCTTAAATCCTCTTGAAGGATTAAACCCTTATTTTGTATTTTTTAAAATAGGTTGTTCTTTGATTCTTGTAATTCATTCTTTTTGGAAATAAAATTTCTGTTTAAAAAAAAAAAAATATTGAAACACCGAGTACACCAAAGTGCATTCAAGACTTGGCTTGTAAATGGGTATTAATTATTAATTTTTGTATTTTTTATTTATTTAAAAAATTATTTGCGACTATTATTTTACGCCGTTAAAAATTAACTAAATTATTTTTTTAAAATTTTTTATTTACAAAAAATTTATTTGCGACGATTTTTTTTACGTCGCGAAAAATTAATTAAATTATTTTTTAAAAATTTTTTATTTACGAAAAATTAATTTGCGACGATTTTTTTACGTCACGAAAAATTAATTAAATTATTTTTTTAAAATTTTTTATTTACGAAAAATTTATTTGCGACGATTTTTTTACGTCGCAAAAAATTAATTAAATTATTTTTTTTTAAATTTTTTATTTACGAAAAATTTATTTGCGACGATTTTTTTACGTCGCGAAAAATTAATTAAATTATTTTTTAAAAATTTTTTATTTACGAAAAATTTATTTACGACGATTTTTTTACGTCGCGAAAAATTAATTAAATTTTTTTTTAAATTTTTTTTATTTATGTAAAAATTTATTTGCGACGATTTTTTTACTTTTAGCGACGTTTTTTTTTCGTCGCTAAAATTTTTTTTTGCGATGAAAATAAATTTGCGTCGCAAAATACTTTCTGCGACGAGGCTATTGCGACGAACACGCGACGAAAAAAAAACGTCGCAAAAAATAATTTGCGACGATTTTTTTTAATTTAGCGACGAAAAAAATCGTCGCAAAAAACGATTTTTGTTGTAGTGAACAAAATATACTATTGACAGAGTTTAGGACTTCTTAGAAATAAATTATCAAAAATAAGACTTAATTGTCTTAAAATAAACGTGATAGGATTTAATGGTTCTTTTGGAGAAAAAATATGACTTATTGATAATTTTTCCGAATATAAATTCAAGCAATAGAGAAGCTTGTGAAGTGCTCCAAATTCAAATTAGGGTTAAAGGCACTGGAGGTTTTCAAAGTATAAGATTTGTCTTATTTTTATCTCCAATATTTTAATTGCATCATTTTTGTCTCTGAAATATTGAATATATTTCTATATGGTCCCTTAAGCAAACAACATTCAGATTGCTAACGATTTTTTATCATAAATTTGTTACGTAATACCTAAATATGGATAAAAAATAATTTTAATAGCTCTTAAACAAAATTTGCGTAGCTCTTGAAAAAAAAGTGTAATATGAGTAACTTTTGACCAAAATTTGGATAGCTGATTATCAAAACTGTGTAATTGGGTAGTTATTTAACCAAAATTTGAGTAAAAATATGGTCAAGAGTTATCCGAATTATTTTTTTTGTCCATATTTAAATATCACGTGATAAGTTTATAATAAAAGATCATTAGCAATCTGGACGATATCTGCTTAAGAGACCATATAAAAACATATTCAATATTTTAGGGACCAAAATAATATAATTAAAATATTAAAGACCAAAATAAAATAAATTTCATACTTTGAAGACACCGGATGCAATTAACCCTTCAAATTAGTGGACATGTACTTGTAGAATGCTCTTTCATTTTGATAACACTTTGGATATACCAAACATATTTTTATCCATTAATGTTTCATTGCAATATTTCATGCCAGGGAAATGAGGAATATCATCTGTTCAGTTGTTTTTTGGGGGGCAGTTTGATAATATTATTTAATGATTAAAATTGAATATTTTAAGCATTTAATGAATTAAATTTGTTTGATAAACTAAAATTCATACCATTTAATATTTTAAGCACTTCTTAAAAATAGGCTAAAATTTTAAGTAGCAAACCACATACTTATCACTTAATATTGAAAATGTTTGGTGATATATGATAAAACTGAAAGTTGAATACTGAAAGCTGAATGTTGAATTTTAAATTTTTCTAAGTGTTAATAGCACTTTTGGTCCCTAAAGTACGTATTTTTTGTCAATTTTGGTCTCTACATAGACGGACCGTTTAGTGACACAGATTAAATATTTTAGGGACCAACTTCACAAAATTAATACAATGAGAACTAAACTGATAAAAAATATATACTTTAAAGGCCAAAAATACTATTAATTTTAATTAAGAGACTGATATCCATTAAAATATAAATATTGAATTAAAATCAAACTCTTTGACAAAAACATCTAGCAATTGAAAACAAAAAAGTATCTTCTTTTTTTCCAACCTGCCAAAAACTTGACGTTCTCTCAATCTTGTGCCCCATCGTTTGATATAAAAAAATTTCCATAAAAGATGATAAATACAGAGGAAAAACAACGATGTGATAACTATTTAAGTATTGAAGCAAACCCTACGTTTGAATATTTTTGTTACTCCCATGGCCTAATACTTAAGAGAATAACCAGCAAGATCACCAGCAACAGAATGATCCCATAACAAGTCCACTTCCTGGTATTCTTCTGATGCTTCCTCGCAACATCCAGCTGCCGGACACCGCCACTGACAAGGGAGTCGGCTCTCTTCACATGACTCTCAATATCATCCAGTTCCTCACCCTGGCTCTGCACCAAAACCGCCATGTCAAGAAACACCTGGTGCAACTCCTTCAAGTTCTTCTCCATCTCTTTCACCCCATCATGTCTCTCTTGAAACTCCAGTATGGTGTCCATTATCTCTCCTCTCCCTTGTTGCTGTATTGCCTTCTGCAAGAAGGTCTCACTCTCACCTGTTGATATTAACTTTTCCACAGTGGCTTCATCTGCATTCTCACCAGTCACAGTGAAGTACCTGTTGGCGAAAATTTGGATAATTTATATCAGAATTATGAGTGTTGTGTAAGCTATCACGATTCTCATATTACATCTTCGAATATGGTTATTAGTTTTACATTACCCCAATAATTAACGTTCTTTAGAAATATGATGAAAAGTTGTTTTGTTTTGTGTTTCAAAATTACGTAACTTTGTTTCACTTTATCTTGATATATTGACATTTTTCGTCAAAAAGATAACTAACATTTACGTTTTGGATAATGTAAATCAATGCAAGTAGTTGACTGAGCAATGTAAAAAATTCAAAAGTTTAGTGAGTGTCATAAATCTCACAGTTTGAGAGGACAAAATGTAATTAACCCAAATATCTAAGGTGGAAAAAATGTAATTAACCCAAATATCTAAGGTGAAGACCAAATCTTTCATGCTGCATATGTGTAGAATTGTGGACTCTTAAAAGCCCAAACGCCAAAAACGCCTACCATATATGTGATCTAAAATGGCAAAAAACAAATCTAAAAGCCCTATAAAATCACGACAAAAATACTATGGAAAATGACCCATTAAAAATTATTGGACAAATTATACTTTGACCCTTTTTTGGACAAATACTGTTTTTTTACATTGTCCCTTTAATAGTTACATTTTTCACGTTGCACCCTCAACTATGTGTAAATTTAATAGGAAGTTATTTTATTTTGTCCCTTAAACTATGTGATTTTTGTTCACTTTACCTTAGTAAGTTGGTAATTTTTGTTAAAAAAAAGGTAGTGAAGGTTTGCATTTGGGTCATTGTAAAATAATTTAATTAGTTGAGGTAGAAATTTAATAGTTGAAGGGATAAAGTAAAATCAAGTCTATGGCTAAGGGGGTGAAAGTGTAATTTGTCCAAAACAATGGAGTAGAAAAGGAAATTAAATAAATAAGCAGTACCTTCTCTGTATTGTCTCTTTGTAGTCGGGTTTAGATTACTCGTATTTAAATTATGTCAGCACTAACATTTACTCAATTTATAGACGATCTATTTATATTAAATATAGTATGAGTGAACGTGAAGTATAAATAATCATTGTCTCTTATTTAATGGGTTGTAAGGATTGAACTTTCAACTATATTGCAGGAAGACGTGTAACGATTGAACTTTCCCTCGAAATTTCGTGGAAATGGATATCTGTCAACTCTTTGTATTATTCTATAAATTCATCCGCTTGATTGGTTCTTTTTTATACGAAAATTGACGCGGATAATAGGATACAAAAAAAAAAAAATCAAACAATCTTGAATCTGCATGAAAACAGACGAATGACCAAACGAAAATAAAATAGTGGACCACATCGTAACGTTTTTATTTTTTTAAGGATGCAGTGTGAAAAAATTAATTATCGGAAAGATAAACTGAAAATTTTTGTATCTTTTAGGGACAAAATGAAATTTACCTTAATGCTCCGTTTGGTACGATGAAAAAATGGGAGGATGGAAAGTGGGAGGGATAGATAAATCATCATGTTTGGTAAGGAAGAAAAGTAAGAAGGATGGAAAAGTGGATGGATTAACTTTCTTTCCAACTCATCAAAATCAATTCCTCCAAAATCGGAAAGAAAGTGGATGGAAATTTGATTATTTGTGTTGAGATGTATCTTATTTGTCTATATATCTTTTAATATATACATATTTTATATATATATTAATTTCATATAAAAATACAATGATAAAATATGTATTTATATATATATATTTTTAAAAATAAAATAAAATAAACAAGTCAACTTGCATCTCGATACGACACAATTAATTAAATGAATTGAGTTAAGTTTGACTAATGTTCGACACAAACCCGCAATGACTCAACATGAATTTGACACGACACGAATTGATTGTCACCACTAATCTTAGCCAGCACAAAAAAAAAAAAAAAAAAAATTAGTCATTTTTATTTTCCATCCATCCAACCAAACACAAAGGAAAGAAAGTGTATCATTCTTACTTTCCTTCCTTGAATGATAAAAAGTGTATCTCTCATACTCTCCATCCTTCCTATCAAACGAAGCATAATAGAGAGAGTATAATTGATGAAATAAAACTCTGAGGACATAGAATCAAAACATAGAAATGCCCAAAAACATAAACGTTCCCGAAACGGAACTAAATTTCTCATTATTCGAAAGTCACTAAAAATAACAAAGGCAAGTTTTATTCGCAATTTATAAAAATTGAAATGATTTATGATTTAGGAGGTTAATCATTTTAGAATAAAATAGTTTTAATTGAATTTTGATTGTAGCAAAATAGTAAAAATTAATAAATTTATAAAATTGTCCTACATCAAACCCTTCTTTTGGACAAAGAAAAAAAAAACCCATCCTCGAGTTAAAAAAAAAAATGTTATTGATTTAATATTTTTAGAAACAAGTGAGCATATTTGTGTTTGTCTGTACCCGCTTTATATTTGTGGTTAATCTCTCTTGCACATCCTTATATAAACCTATTATAGTCAAAACAACTGAAATAAAATAATCTTTCATACTCATATATACTTCATCAACCTTATCATAACCCAAAAGAAAATAATAAAGAAAAATCAAGAAATGACTGAATCAAGAAAACAAAGGCTAATTCACAAACGACGGGCAAATGAAACAAGTTTTCTATTAAAATAGCCTTTACTGTCACTTTTTAAAACAATCTCAAGGTATATATATATATACTAGTTATTGTCTGCGTCTGAAGGCACAGAATAATAAAAAATGGTAAACAATAAAAATATTTGTATTCATATCTAAAATTAAATCACAAACATAGAGGAGAGATAAATGAATTTAAATATCGGTTGTAGTGGGGGTAAGAGGTGGTGGTAGGAGACGGTGATGGTTGTGGTGGGTGGCAATGACCGTGGTGGTGGTGGCGGTGGCGGCAGTGGTGGCGACGGCCGCAACGGTGGTGGTGGTGGCGGCGACGATGGTGGTGGTGGCGGCAGTGGTGGTGATGGCAGTGACGACAGTGGTGGTGGCGGCGGCGGTGGCAATGGGGGTGGTGGCAGTGGTGGTGGTGGTGGCGGTAATGATGGTGGTGGAGGTGGAGGTGGGGGTGGCAGCGACGATGGTGGCGGTGGGGGTAGTGGCGATGGTGGTGGTGGTAGTGGCGGCGGTGGTGGTGGCAGCGGTGGCAGCGGTGGTGGTGGTAGAGGTAGTGGTGGTGTGACGGTTTCAAACACTATTTTTTTTTTTGAAGTACTTATGAGAAATAATTTTTATAAGTACTTTTAAAAAGTCACTCCAAACACATCTTTAGGGCCCTATTTTTTTTTATTAAATTTAGGGTGTTAATATTAGCCGTTAGATTAATTTTAAAGTAAAATTTAAAGCGATCTGAACCGCGAAAAGCAAAAGTCATTTTGTTTATCTTTTGAAATTTGAATTGTAAGCTACTTTATTATATAGACTAGTTATTGCCTGTGCCTGAAGGCACAGAGTAATAAAAAATGGTAAATAATAAACATATTTGTATTTATATCCAAAATTAAATCACAAACATAGAGGAGAGATAAATAAATTTAAACATCGGTTGTAGTAGGGGTGAGAGATGGTGGTGGTAGGAGACGGTGATGGTTGTGGTGGGTGGCAATGACCGTGGTGGTGGTGGTGGTGGTGACGGCGGCGGTGGTGGTGGTGGTGGTGGTGATGGTGACGGTGGTGGCAGGAGCGGGGGCAGGGGCGGCGGCGGTGGCGACGGCAATGGTGGTGGCGGTGGTGGCAATGGCGATGGCGGCGATGGCGGTGGCGACGGTGGTGGTGGTGGTGGCGGTGATGGTGGTGGCAGCAGTGTCGACGATGGTGGTGGCGGCGGCGGTGGTGGTAGAGGTAGTGGTGATGGGGGTGGTGATGGTAGAAGTAGTGGTGAGGCGGTTTTAAACTCTATTTTTTTTTTTTAAAATACTTATGAAAAATAATTTTTAGAAGTACTTTTAAAAAAGTTACTCCAAACACATCCTTAGGGGCCTATTTTTCCTATTAAATTTAGGGTGTTAATATTAGCTGTTAGATTAATTTTAAAGTAAAATTTAAAGTGATCTGAATCGCGAAAAGCAAAAGTCATTTTGTTTATCTTTTGAAATTTGAATTGTAAGCTACTTTATTATATAGACTAGTTATTGCCTGTGCCTGAAGGTATAGAGTAATAAAAAATGGTAAATAATAAACATATTTGTATTCGTATCCAAAATCAAATCACAAATATATAGGAGAAATAAATAAATTTAATAAGTATCGGTTGTAGTGGAGATGAGAGGTGGTGGTAGTAGGAAACGGTGATGGTTGTGGTAGGTGGTAATGACCGTGGTAGCGACGGTGGTGGTGGTAGTGGTGGTGGTGGCGGCGACGGTGGTGACGACGGCGGTGGTAATGGTGGCGACGGCGGCGGCGACGGCGGTTGTGGCGATGGTGACGGTGGCGGCGACTACGACGCGTGGTGGTGGTGGTGGCGACGGCGGTGGCAGTGGTGGTGTCGGCGGCAATGGTGGTAGAGGTAGCGGTGGGGCGGTTTCAAATATTATTTTTTTTTTTTAAAGTATTTATGAAAAATAATTTTTAGAAGTACTTTTAAAAAGTCATTCCAAATACACCCTTAGGGACCTATTCTTTCTATTAAATATAGGGTGTTAATATTAGCCGTTAGATTAACTTTAAAGTAAAATTTAAAGCGATCTCAACCGCGAATAGCAAAAGTCATTTTGTTTATCTTTTGAGATTTAAATTGTAAGCTATTTTATTATATATATATATATAACAAAAATAATGAAAATTCACACAACACATATGAAATCGAATATAGAATTAAATCGAGAACTAATACAAACTTGAATCTCATTAGAGAAATTCATATTGAAAAAGTGTCTTTGTTAGTCTTTGTTAGTGTATGAGATGAATTTCATTGAACATAGTATATTAACTTTCCAGTGAATATACAGTGGGGGTGATCTCTTATTAAGAAAAAATAACAAAAATGCATTAAAATTAGAGGAAATCTAAATTCACGAGTTGGTGGCTTAATAACAATTGTACAAACCCAGATACTTTTGTTGGTTGTTGACACTTACGTTGGTTCCCTACTCTTTTTTTTTTTTTTTTTGTTACTGGATATTCAGGCTTGCGCCAATTATTTTCTCGAGTTCAGCGATTTTTAAATTTTATTTTATTTTTGTTATAGAGTGTTCAAGTTTGTGTCCACTACTTCTTCGAACTCAGCGGCTAGTTGTCGTGACTCTGAGTTAGGTTAGAACATGTCTCTTAAAAGATAAGGGTGATTAATCCTTAGAGAGTATACAAAGAAATTGAACCTGAGATGGTTTATACAAATTGATGAAATTCACGTGAATTTCGTTGCGGATTAAAAAGTAGTGATGGTAGAGTGGGGTTCAAGAAATGTCTTCTTATATTTCATAGCAAATGCAAGATTATTATAAAATTCAACAAGTTACTGTGCGTTTTGGAATCTACTGATTTTCTTTATCATAATACTTTGATTCCATCCATATAAACATTTAATTTAAGCAAATTTTAATTTTTTTGTCATAGCAATATTACCACCGAGTAATCAACCACTTGAGGTTAGCGGTTGGCTCAATAATCACCGTCTTTGTTGTTAGGTCTCGGGTTCGAACTTCATCGTCTCTCTCCTATAATAATGTCTAACCCAAAAACTAAAAAAAAAAAAAGTCAACAACTCAGGGAATGCACTTTCATTTTTAATATGGTATGATCCCAATTGTAGCAAATGTTCACGGGAAGGAATATAAATTTTTTTGATACAGATAGTTTGCAAGTGATTGTTATAGTCAAGAGTTCAATAACACGTGATTAGAATTTATTCATTTACGATTAAAAAAAAGAGGTTAAAATCTCCATTACTGATTTGTAGACGACGACACATTAATTATTATGTAGGAAATCAATGCAAACTTAGTGCTTCCTTGCAATGGAGTTTTTTTTTTTTTTTGTTATTGGGTGTCTAGATTTGCGTCAATTACTCTTTCAAGCTCTGAGTTAGTCATCGTAACTTGAGTTAGTTTAAGGACATATCCCATGAGGAACAAAGGTGGCTGACCCTTAAGAGATGTGAGAAGTATCGAATCTGAAACATATTACATGTAAGAGGACAAATTTAATCACTATACCACCCCTAAAGATTTGCAATAAAGATTCAATTATACAAGTAGGCACTTGTAAAAATGCCTACCTGCCAAAATGAAGATGGCAGGTTCCATCTCCTCATGTCGTAATAGCATAAACACATTAACCACTAAACCAAACTGTCCGACTTACAATATCTTCCTAATATCATCTTTCAAAAATATATTACTATTGAGACCTTAATAGTATAGCCTATTGTTTTGGAGAAACTCTGTGTCACCGAATTTTTTTTTTTCATACCAGTATCATTGGTTACTATTTTGTACGGTAAAGTTATAATTTTGAAATGAGAAGTTACAACTGTTCAAGGGAAGTTATGATCGATCATAATGCAAAATACGATATCAATCCCAACATTTCATGATCGATCATGCACATTGAAGTTATAACTTACACCTCAAAAAAATAATAACTTAGCCTTAAAAAAGTTTGTAATTTTTAGTACCGATATTGCCGACGGTTCTATAGGTTCCCATTGTTTTGACCCAGTAATATGTTTAACTGATATCATTAAGGTTCCAATAACATTATTAGTAAGTCTCAATAATTATACGGATAATTTCGCCCGATTTAAACTCTTGCAATGATAAAACTGTAGAAAATAACTAACATTTCATCAAGGTACAAGGAAAAAAACAAGAAGGTGATAACTGATAACCATTCAACCAAACCCTATGGTTGAATATATTTTTTGTAATTAATTCCACCCCACTGTGAAGAAGACAACAAACAAGGCGATCACCAGCAACAAAATGATCCCACAATAAGTCCACTTCCTGATATTCTTCTGGGCAACTGCACAAACAAGGCGATCACCAGCAACAAAATGATCCCACAATAATTCCTGATGCTTCCTCCTGGGCAAGTCTGGGAGAAAGCAGACAATTGCTTTCACCAGTTGACTCTCAATATCATCCACTTCCTTCTCCCCCTGTTTCTGTTGCACCAAAACCGCCATGTGAATTGGGCTATGGACTGAAAGAGAATAGGAATTTTGGGGAGAGAGAAGGAATTGGAAGTGGGAAACCCAAGGGAGGGTACTCTCTTTTATTCTCTAATGGCTGCTTTACTGGGTAAGAAAAGAGAGAGAGGCTCGTCAAATGACTTGCCGGGTCAACAACTCAGAGAGAGAGAGAGAGAGGAAAATGTCTTAGAATAGTGTAGAGAAATGGACATAATCAAAGGAGAAGGAGAGACATGGTCTTATCGTAAGGGTGGTTTTTTACCGGGCTGGCAACTTATGTGGGAGGCATGGGCGGATCTAGTAAGGCCCACCCTCAACTTTTTTTTAATTTTTTTTTTATTTGTATAGAGAAATATAGATTTGAACATTATTCAAATATATTTTGCGGTGTTCGCACTATCATTTTTATCTTCGACAATATTTTATAAAAGTACTAGTGTCTGACTTTGTGCGAAGCTCCCAATTCCATTCTTCACCGTTTACTCTCTCACCTATTATTTTGTAAGTTAGCAAAAATATTATAAAAATTATTAGATTATAAAATTTAATGTTTAATTTTTTTTAAAACATATAGTAGTTGGAGAAAGTTTACAAGTAGTTATTTAGGGTTGTTATCGAAAATATTTGGTAGAATCTGATTAGAGGATGAAAAATATAATAATAAATTTTTTTAAAAAAATTTAAAAAATTGGAAGGAAAGATTTCTCAAACCTCTCTCTAACAAATTATTTGTTTTATATATAGTATAGAATATAGATGAATTGTGATTGATCTATAATTACACATTTGGCCAGCTTTACAGTTTCGGGATTTTTTTCAATTGACTTTGATTACATATTTATGAGTTTTTTGTATTTACATTCTTAATTTAAAAGTAAAAATTATTTGAAGCTAGTCTACAATTAGCCTTTATTTTTTTTACGACTTTGTATTATTATTTTTTCACAACTTAATTATTTTTGTATGATAAATTAAAAGTGGAGATTGTGAGAATTCGACTTTCTTTGAATTCCTCAAGGCAAGGGATGGAGAATATTTCAATGAGCAACAAATTGTTTCTAAATTCAAAAAGTTTATAAACACAATCTAAGGTGTCAATGTGTACCGGACAAGTTCTCACCCTTTTTTATTTGAGTAAAGATTAGTCTCCCTTAATTTGAGTAAAAAAATGAGTTTATCTTAATTTAGTATAAGTTTGAGTCAAGGGTGAGAACTTGTCCAGTACACATTGACACCTTAGATGGATATGATTGTTAATCAAGCCGAGTCTGTCAAACTCATTCTTTTAAACGAACTTAAAAAATTATTCAAACTCGGCTTGTTTAGAAAATGAGCAGAGTCCGAATAGCTCAACTATTTTATATATAAACGAATCAAGCTTTGTGAGCTCGTTTTTTAAATGAACCTAAAAAATTAATCGAACTCAACTCGTTTGGAACACGAGTGGAGTCCTCTCTTAACTAAATTCGAGTTGAACCCAAGTAGCTCGCCTCAATTATCAGTCATATAGATGAGACATAAGGGTCCATATTATGGAACCCAAATATACATTATTCTTTTTCTTACCTCTTCTAGATTATGTTTTAAGAACAAAGGGGGTTCAAATAGTCTGTTTCACCCTCTTTGTGTCAACTCCTGGCCGGGTGTAAATAAAGTTTCCAAAGGAAGGAAACTAAATGGCACATCACAAGCATTGATAGAATCATTCATTGTGCAGAAATAATCCATGCCATGCCACCACTTTTGGTCGCTTCACACATTATTGCAGGCCAAAGCCAATGTGACAAGCATCAAGGGATTAATACAATGACCATCAATGCACCTCAGACTTGATATATAAAACACACGGAGTCAAATCTCCAGCGTAAATGCTCTTCCTGGGCTCACTGATGAGTTTTTCCACGGGTTTTTTTGGGTGTGGGTATATTTTTTAGACTTATTTGAGAGAAAATATATGAATAAATATTTACTCTATTAAATTCAATTTTAATAAAACTTCTAATGATTAAGTACAAAATTCAAATAACATTTGAAATTTTTTACTTATTTACTCTTCCTTAAATTATGCATAATTTTTATTCTCTCCATTTCTCTGCCTCTCCCTATTTTCTCTCAATCTTTCTCTCTCTCCCTCTTTCCATTACTCTCTCACTATCTCTCCCCTATTTTCGCTCCATCTCTCTCTCTCCGTTACTTTCCCTATATCTCTCCTATTTTCTCTCTCTATCTACTATTGATGATTTATTTTCGTAAAGATTTGATTTATTTTTTCATCTCTCTCCCCTATTTTCTCTCACCGTTTCTCTCTCTTCCTATTTTTTTTCTCTCTCTCTTTATATCAACATTACAACAACACAATTACACTAATCAGTTGCAATTGTCCTATAATACACAAAAGAGTTACTCATACGTTATAATAAACCAAACAATTACACAAAATTATGACTTGAACTCAATTTATCATTCAGTTGTTTACGTAAACTAAATAATTGCACAATTTAGTATCGTGACATCGTTACACCAATTATATATGCCAAATTTAGTATAATGGTAAATTTTTTTGTGTAATGGTAAACCCAATTTTGTGTATATAATTGGTGTAACCATGTCGTGATACTAAATAATTTAACTTTTTGATTTATGTAAATAATTGAATGACAAATTGAGTTGGTGTTGTAATTTCGTGTAATTGTTTAGTGTAACTGTTTGGTTTATTAGAACACACGAGTAACTATTTGGTGTATTATAGGGTAATTATAACTAATTGGTGTAACTGATTAGTGTAATTGTGTTGTTGTAACGTTGATATAAGGAGAGAGAATAAGGAAATAAGGCGAGAGGGAATGTGAGAGAGAGGGAGAGAAAAAAATAGGGAAATAGATGAAAAAATTAAATTAAATCTTTACATATTTAAAAATAAATAAATTTTCAATGTGAGAGAAAGAGAGATAGAGAGAAAATAGGGAAGAGAGAGTGAGAGAGTAATGGAGAGAGAGAGTAATGAAGTAATAAATGACTTTTTAGTCTTTTTCAAAAAATTGCACTTAGGGCCAAATAAGTTTCCTTAATATAGTTTAACTCAAATAAGTTTAAATTTTTGTACCAGTTTCCAAATTACTCTTTTTTCACTGATTTTTTTTTTGGTGATTTGGAAGCCGGTACAATTTTTTAGATTTATTTGACCAAAAATACAATACAAAATCTTATTTGGGGTAAAGTGCATATTTTAAAAAAATGACAATATTGTCATTTAGTAAATAGTTGATGGGTTGAAACCCTTTATATTTCTTCCATATATTTTGGCTACAATCAAGCAATGGGAGGTAAAATGAGGGCATATTTTCTCTAACAGTTTCTCTCTCTCTTTCTCTCTCCCTATTTTCTCTTACTCTATTTATATTAATATTACAACAACACAATTACACTAATCAGTTACATCAACTAGTTACAATTGTCCTATAATATACCAAACAGTTATTCATGCGTTCTAATAAACCAAAATAGTTACACAAAATAATTACACAAAATTATGACACCAACTCAATTTGTCTTTCAGTTGTTTACATAAACTAAATAGTTGCATCATTTAGTATCGCGATATCGTTACACCATCATGCCTTAATAATTGCATGAGACTGTGATTGTTACACCTATTAAAAAACAGTTACATCCATTAAAAAAATAGTTACACATATTAAAAAACAGTTACACTCATTAAAAAACAGTTACACCAATTAAAAAAGAGTTACACTAATTAAAAAACAGTTACACCCATTAAAAAAATAGTTACACCCTTTAAAAAACAGTTACATTCATTAAAAAAATAGTTACACCCATTAAAAAATAGTTACACCTATTAAAAAAACGAAGAAGTTCTTTTTTCCCTACATCCCAACGACGAACAATACATAATATCTATCAAAAACATCTTGACCAATTCTCTTTTTTTTTTTTGGGAAAAATTTGGTGTTTATTCACATATAATTTGTGGTATTCTAATCAAATCTCATTGTCATAGAATCCTGTTGCCGAAGAAGAAGGGTTTTGATCATTAGTGCCCCTATTTTACCTCTCATTACTATTGTTAATCTTTACATATTTGTTTCTTCAAATAACTGTCAATGATGACTGCATAATTTAAGAGAGGGTGTTTAGATAAAAAAGTTTTTAAGTCATTTGAATTTTGTACCTAAACAAAAAAAGTTTTATAAAAATTGTATTTAATAAAGTAAACAACTTATCCATATACTTTTGCTCAAATAAGTCTAAAAAATTGTAACCACACCCAAAAAAGCTTTTTTTTTTTTTTTTTTTTTTGTGATAAGTGTTTGGGAAATACGCGTAGCAAATTGGTCAGTATGATGATAAGAAAATAAATAAATTAAATAATTAAATCAAAACACAAAAAAAAAAACACAAATATTTTACGTGGTTCGGCAAAAACTCCTGCCTACGTCCACAAGGCGTGATCTAGTCACCTTTTTCACTATTGAGAAAAATTAAGTATACAATACAAGCCTCACAACTTGAATTTTATATCTCAAACCCGAATTATTTTATATCTTTGTACACCCCACTCAAATCTCACCACTCAATATATAAAAAAGACAGACAGTATTTTGTTAACTCTCAATTATCAAGACAACAGCTCACAAGATATAGATCTAGTATATATTAAGCACCCCTTCGGCGCCCACCGGCAACAATGCCACAACAGCCCATACCGGCGCCAAATTTCCTTTGTCGGGCTGCACTGATGTTGACTTCTAGCCACCATAGCCGCCTTCTGTTAACAATAAGCAAGCCTAAGAAAATTGTATTTTTACTCAAAAAATTTATAAATTTTAGCGAAGAACTTGGTGATCTCTTTCGTTTGATGGGTACGAAAGATGTGTAACCATTTAGGTTTAGGGTTTGGGTCGATAGATATAAGGAATGAAATTTTTTGTCTAATAAGTTTTGAACGAATAATCTAAAATACCTTTAATTTGTTGTCCATGTGGTGAACACGTGAAATATTTTGTCAAAAAATCTAAGAGTTTGTAACATAATGACTTAATTGTGAAAATTTCAGAGTTTAGGGCTCAATTAACACGAAAATTAGTTTAATGGCTTAATTGCTAAAATTTCAGAGTTTATGAACTCAATTGATACAAAAATTAGTTCAGATACTTAATTGATATAAGAGTCATAGTTTAAGGATCATTTATATAATTTACCCTTTAGATGATTGAGTTTGAGTTTGAAACAGAGAAGAGAAGAAAAAATTTAGGGATTTAATTGATATAAAGATCATAGTTTAAGGGTCATTTAAATAATTTACCCTTTAGATGATTTGAGTTTGAATTTAGAACAGGGAAGAGAAATTTTTTTTAAGAACTTAATTGACACGAGGATAATATTTTAAGGATTATTGTGCAGTTTATTTTTGAAAAAATTACACCCAAAGTTTCTGAGATTTGCCACTTAATCGTTTAGATCTCCTAATATTTGAAATATTACACACAAACCCTTTAAAGTTTATACGTGCATAATACTGAGACCCCTGTTGTCAACATCCGTTAGTATATTCATTAGTAAATTATATCTAGACTTCTTATAATTTGTAGGCTTATAACACTTAGATATCTCAAGTTTAAAATATTAAACTTAGACTTCTTATTAGTTATGGAACAAATAAAATCTATTAAACGATTAAATTACTCCAATTAAAGATAAAAGATATTGTATTCATTAACAGTTTGACCCATAATAAATCTTGCAAATGTGTTGATTCGAGCTCCATTAATGCTACATGTATGCCACTTTTAACTTCTAAATACAATTTATAGCTTTGAGTCATTTATCGACTTAGACATCGAAAAGTCGATCCTTGGAACTCCCTTTCGATCTCCGACTTTTTTTTAAGCGATCGAAACCATACAAACAAACGTGGAGATCGTCTAAATTTTGGCATCAATAGTATTAATTAATATTTTTAAAGAAAAAATTTGGATTTTTATTTTAAATTTTATTTCAATAAATGACATAATAGAATATGAATTTTAATTATAAAATTTAAAATAATTAATATTCTAACTTTAATTAGTATATTTTTAGTCTAAATATAATATTTTAAACTTAAAAAAATTGAAGTATTATACGTTTCAAATTTTAAGGATCTGTCTTACACGTGTATATAACTTCAAAGAGTTTGTGTGTCTAATTAATTAAGTGATAACCTCAGATTGAGGTTGAGTTTGGAACAGAAACGACAAGAAAAGATTCAGAGTGGGACTGGGATTGCACCTGAATTTGGAGATAAAAATGGAATTAAATTGGGATCAGCGAAAGGAAATTTAGATTTGATATCGGAAGAGAAGTCCTGAGCCTTGAGATTGGAAAGAGATTGACATTGGGACATCGCAGAGGCCAAACGAGAAGCGATGGAGCAGAAGAGAACTAAATCACGCGGTGGGCAGTGGAGGTGTTAGCGGTGGCGGTGGCAGTGGCAGTGTTGGAGTTTCGGAGCTTCCTCATGATTTAGCGATCAAAGTTCTCACAAAGCTTCCGGCGAAGTCTCTTATGCGATTTAAATCTCTGGTTCTCAACCATCACCGACCCTCACTTTTCGAACGATCACCGTGCTTGTTCTCGTTCTCGCTCTACTTTCTTGATGGCATATCCCGACAGAGTTGCTGAAGTCATTAACGGTCTCTTTTGCTTGCACGCCAATGGTCGCCCCTTCCTTTGCAACATCTCTACCCATGAAATCATGGAGCTTCCTATCCCAGGTACTACAACTTGCTTAGTTATTGACACAAAGTGTTTGCGTTAATGGAGCTTTGTGTTGGGTGTGTCCGCTGGGAAGGGAATCGAGGTCCGAACGCTATTGGATTGCTTTTAGTCTCAAACACGAAAGGTTTAAAGTGATTCGCAAGCCTTCAGAGACCTTCAAACACTGCCAGTTTGTACAGCTTGGAGGCCACCCGGCTCTGATAGGTTTAGGAGATCAGAGGTTTGGTTTGGACGGTGTGTTTGACATCTGGATGTTTAAGAAGGACTATGAAAGACGGTCATGGTGGTGGATGAAGAGGGTCATTCGGATTCCAAGTGAATTGACCATTGATGAATGTTGTGCTCCTGCTGCCAACATATCTACTGGTGAGTTATTACTGACTGGTGGAAGGATTAATTCACCTATGTCTATTTATTCATATGATTGTACCAAAAGAAGGTTTGAAAAGTTTCTAATTCACAAGTTCCCATCATCCCCAACTTTAATTGGAAAGAACGCGAACAAGTTCCGTATATACTGTCAAGAGGAAGATATATCAGATCATTGAATGATTGGATTTGCAGCAAATAATTTGTCAAGAACCAAGGACAACTACACCGAATGATCCTACTTTCTAAAGTTTTTTTTCGAATTTGAACTCTTCTGTTTAAAGCTTTTGGTTTTATTGAAATCTTATGACAAACTGTAGTAGTTAAATATTATTGCTTTTGTCTAGCATCTCTGGAAATTGTTGTGTGGTGCTTTTGTGTGTCTTTTTAACTAGTAAATGTGATGTGTTCATGAATGATTTTGAAATTGACTGCCTCTGTTTTCACTATGTAACGTTTGCTGATGACTGTCATTTTGAAGTTAGGACATGAATAACTCAAATCTTGTGTTTAACTAGATCTCTGCTTACTCGGTCGTTCCAATTCAATCATTTAAAGAAATACGGAACAAAAGTATAATGTTGTTTTGGAATACTATATTGTCGTAGTCTTTTGACAGTTGCAATATTTGAAGTGGCCACTACTATTTTGGGCAAACAGTGATAAGGTAAAGGAAGAGAAGGGATTAGTTATATTTCAAAATTATCTCTTTCAAAATTTTTCAGGAGTTTAAATGGTTACCTGTTCTATTTGATTGACAATAGTCGAATATATTTGGTAGTTCTTCCCATCTTGGTCATTATCATCTGGTTCAGTTCTGTATGAGGTGGTGCCAAAGCTTTCATGTTTTGGAAGTTGAAGCTTCCGAAAGCTGGTTGGTTTCCCTGATCACTTAGTGGCTGTCCTCCAAATTACCCCCACACAAAGGAGGTTTGCACAGAGAAGAAGTAGTTTTGTGGTACACATTTTCAGGAAGACAGCCAAGTGTGAACCAGGGCGAACTGTTGTAGCTTCCCCTAATGGATAGAGGAAAAAAGAGGAGCATGAGACTTTCATTCTCCTTTCAATCCCCACTAAGGTAATGGCTTACATTTTTTGATATATGCAAAATGTTAAATGTTGTATGGCCCCCTGATTGCTTTGTACCTCACTTAGTGACTTATTATTTATTATAGAATGCTAGAGGAGTGCAGCAAAAAATCACTCTTGGTACAGGTTGGAGCATGCCAAAAGACAGGTCAGAAAGGTACAAAAAATTGGACCAAAGATTACAGCAAATTTTTGAGGTCCAAAAGATAGGTAACGAGCTAAATCTGAATTCTAGCAATGGAGAAGCTTGTGAACTGCTTTCTATTTCTGTGATGGCAACATGAGGCCGATTACAAACAGTTGCAGCTTTCCAGAAATTTGATTTTATCAAACTTTTTTATGGAACTGCTTTGTTTTTATTATATGTAAGTGGACTTTGAAATGCTGCTGCATGCAGGTGGGAAGAGAAGGGATTAGTTATATTGGAACAAGTGGAGTGGAAAATGTTTTAGGTATGCCACTGACATGTACTCTAAGTTTGCCATATATTACATATATTCAGTCTATCATGGCAATTCTGTATATGCCGGTAAAACTTGCAGGTGGAGGTATTACTAGAAGTTTAATACAATGTTGTGGTTTAGGTTTTAGACATTCAATTGGATTGTGTTGAGGTTTTTAATGTTCAATTGGAAAGGCAACCCGCACTATTTCAAAGAATCCTACACCCATGGACAGATGGCCTGGCAGGCCTCCCCTTTCTGCCGGAACTTCATGGGTGTTGTACCAGTTTTGTGTATCATAGAGAAGATTTCTTGTTTAAGATTGTCACAAGGCATAAATGTGGTTGGGCTTTTGTTGGTCTGTATAAGTATTTATAAGACTTGGACATATGGTTATTGAAGTATGGGATCCAAATATGTAGGGCCAATTATGCCATCTTTGACTTGCCCTGGGGTTATTTCACAAATAGGTTTTCATTTTTCCCATGTTCATTTGTTGTTTATTGCAAAAAGGGGTGAAACATGCATTCTTCATGCCTCTTTCATGACATTGTTACCGTTTTTTTTCACTGTTTTGCTTGTAATTGTAGTAGATTTAGTTATCTTGATGATAGTCCTAGACATATGGGAAGCTAACTCATAAAGTCCATTGTGAAGAATCTCCAAGTTGATAATATACAAGTATGAGAACTCCTAAAAGCATGAGTATTTCAGTCATGGTAAAGCTTAAACCTGTGCTTATTCCCAACCCTGAAATAGTTGATTGTTGCCATGGTCCTAGAAATGCTTAAATTAAATGATACGTTTTTAATCTTTTTTCGATGCTGCATACACGATCATTGATTCTTTGCATTGTCTTGTGAATTAGTTTAGTCTTTTGTATCCTTAGAAGAGGAAGTGAAAGCTGAATGCTAATTAGCAAGTTTCATTTTTGAGTCGACTCCAAATGGTTGAGACAAGGTTTAGTCGAGGGGATATTCATTGAACTCAGTATATCCACATCTTTTATTGTAGGAGGCTGGTGTTTCGTAGGCTCCGGGATGATCCTCTTGCTCACATTTCCCTGTGCCTTTGATGGTTGATTCACCTTGTCCCTCTTATCAAGTGGCCAACATTTGGATATCGAAATTTAAGGGTGCAGCTCCTCTGCAGTTAGAGGAAAACAGCACCATGCGCTGTTAGTTAAAAACGGTGACGTTTTTATTAGTTTGCACAATAAAAATTTCTCAAAACAAAATCTCCAAAAATTTGCACGGCAAACAATTCGCCCCCTTTACACAGTAACACATCCCTTGCACACCCATGAAACTGCTCTCCCTCGGAGTTCCATACTCGATCTTCGCCTCCCTCCACCCATTCCTTGCCATGACTATCTCATCTCTTCCTCTCTTCCTATGTTCATATCCAGTCATTCATTTTCCAGTCACCACTAGCCCTATACACTCTCATCAGTAACCCTCTCTCCAATATTACTTGTACCGTTCTGCACTTTTATCGATCTGCAGCACCACCCACACACCACTTCAGCCACCCTCCACCCACCATCTCATCGTCATGTCCTCCAAACCACCTTCACCTCCCGGCGCTAAAAGCTCTCCACTACACCCACCCCAAACCCAAATCCGAACACCCTCATGAACTACCCACAACAGCAAGCCACCAGACCCTTGACATCTCAACCCATCAACCAGCCAAAACCTCAGAATGTAGCTTCAACCATAAGACATTATCATTAACTTGTACTTTGTCATGTCTCATTGCAAACTATCTATCCTCAAACAAACACATTAATAAGAGTTCACTCAAAACCACTACTGAGAAATACAAAATCCCAGCTAGAAATCAAAGATGACCATTGCCATACTTAAATTGCCGACTCCAGAGCCTGAGTTTCGAAGTTCACATAGATTCGTGGGTAGTAGTGTCTTGTGCAAAGATGGGTTTTTTTTTTTTCTGGTGAAAAACTTTCTACCAAATTGTATCGGTTTGTAGAATTTTTTTACTGCTTAAACTTATGAAAACGACACCGTTTGACTAACAGCACACGGTGTTGTTTTCCCCCAACTGCAGAGGAGCTGAATGTTTTTTGTATTCTTTTGTTTTACTTAAAAATCGTATAGCCTATAATTGGTTACTTCCTGTGTTGTGAATTCTGGGGTTTGTTAAAGGTCATGCATGTGTCATGAGACATAATCTTTGATTTTTCCTATAGAATAATCTTTGCAAATTAAGCCCTGAGCAAAAACGTATGGTCCACCGGGCCATGGTTTGGGCTTGCCCATCATCTTATGGCCTGTGGACAGCCCAACAGCTCGATGAGTAGCATCATCATTAATTTTACGGAAAATTGTAAATAGGTAAAATAAATTAGAGTTATTTGTCAAAAAGTAAATAAATTTTAATGTTATGTCATTAAATCCTTATTTTTAGAACTTAATTATGTCTCAGTACACAGTTTAATTTTTTGTGATTTTTTTTTTGACATATTTCTTCTCCCTTAAATCATTCATATTTCTTTTGACAGTTAATTAGATTTTTGATTTTGTTTTATTGTATTAAAGATTTTCTAATATAATGGAAGAATTATATTATTACAAGATTTGCATATAACATTGATTATGTATATATTTGTCATTTTGAATTTTAATTTTTTTTGTTATTATCGTTGTCAGTAAACATCTATTTCTTCTTCTTCTCCAAATTATCTACCGTTAACGTTCGGAAAAACTCAAACCTATCATTTTTATTATTCTCCGATGAGCATGAAAAAGTTCAAACATATCGTATTTCTTCTTCTACAATGTTCATATATTATTAAGTTGAACTTATGCTTTCTTTCAATTTTTTTTTTATTTTGTTCGTTCATCAGAATGTTAGTTAGTTTCAATTTTTTTTTTTCATAATTTTTGTATTCGTTTCTATTTATTGTGTTGACTGGTCACTTTTTTGGTTAACTTTTCTTCTTTCAAATAATTATTTGTTAATTTTAATATTTTTATGTTTTATGATTTTTTTTTACAGTTTCGTTTTTGAATACTGAACACTTCAATAATTATTGTTGTTTGAATTCTAAATTGTATTTTCATCTTCTTATGTATGTTGTTTTCGTTGTAGTTTCTTCGAGACTAACAGATACTATGAATTTGTTCAATTCATAATTATATGGTGTACATAAAATTACTTTATAATTTGAATTCATGTGAAATTATAATTTAAAAATGTATCAATACAGTATGACACTAAAGAGTTTATGAAATTAAATGTCTAATTTTTGTACATCTACAATCATAATATCAAATACATGTGATTTATCCCAAGAAAAAATCAACTACAATCACTAATAGAAAAAAATGTTCAAGAATTATATGATTATGGTATATTTACAAAAATTTAAAGTGGATCAATACATCGTAGGGAAACAGTGTAGGAGTTTTCAATATTAGTACTTTTTAAAAAAAGATAATTTAAATTCCTTAATTTTAGTTGTCAAATTTCAAAAGTTTTCAAAAAATTTAAAATATATCCCTAAAAAAATAGAGAGGATTTATTATGAGTTTTGATTTTCATAAATTTTAGGTTTTTGTTATATATATATATATATATATATATATACACACTTAACCAAATTAAATCTAATAAAAAATAACTTAAATTTCTTAATTTTAGTTGTCAAATTTCAGAAAGTTTTTAAAAATTTTGAAACATATCTTTAAAAAAATAAGAAAGAAATAAGGGGATGAAAAAAGAGAGAGGCCGAGAGTTATGTAGATGATTTATTATGAGTTTTGGAAAACTGTTGTATATTAAAAGGATATTCAAGATTTTTTATATCATAAGTGGATTTTTTTATAAAATATTTTTTATTATTTGCTTTTTAACATTAAATCTAATTTAGTGTACTTACTTCCGAACAACCCTTAATTTTATTAGCAACTTATTGCTTAGTCAACATTACCTATCAATTGTCCACTTTGTCCATAGTTGCAGTGAAGATTCAATTGTAAAAGTAGACACGCTCGTTCGATCACCTCTCTCGTAAGTACAACATCATTTTAACATATTATAGCCTTAGAGCAACTCCAAGAGACTCCATAAAACATCATTTTTAGCTATTTTACATAGCCAATCCTTAAATATTGGCTCCAAGGGACTAACTATCACACTAGCTATTTTCCATTACCACTATTTGGCTAACTACTCTTGGCTAGGCCAAAGAAGCTAGCTACTCTGATTTTTGCGCCAACAACACATCGCAGAAGAAGGTTTTCGGTTTTCGGTGGACTCCATACTCTTAATCCCTTTTCAGATTTTCGGTTCAAACTTCGGCTTTCGGCTTTCAGTTTTCTTTGGCTTTCGGTTTTCGGTGGACTCCATACTCTTCATCCCTCTTCAGATTTTGATTTCGGTTTTCGATGGACTGATTCAGCTTGGGTGGACTGGTTTTCAGTGGACTGATTCAAACTTCAATCCGCAAGGTATATATGCCTTCAATCTGCAATTGGTTTCTCTCTTGTCTCTTCATTAATTTTTTTTTTTTATTCCTTCTGGTTGTGATGTTGGAGGATGGGTGTGTGTTGGTTTGATGCTTTGGTTTATGTGGGTTTTGGGTGAGAGTATTTGATGGTTTCTTATATTATTTGATGATAGATATTCTGAGTTTTGACCCATGTTTCAATTTTATAATGTGTCAATCATGCTTTTTCCCCCTTCTGTTTTATTCATTTGGGTTGAGTTTTTTCCTGGATCTGAAACTGGGTCTTCTTCAGTCATTTGGTTCATCAATCAGACTTGTGATTTCTATCAATTTCTTGAAGTTTTAATATATGGGTAATATGAAATTTCAATACCAGATGATATTTGATCTTTATATTTTGTTCTTCACTGAATATTTGATGTTTGAACTGTTCATATTACAAGGAGTTAGTTGAAGTTAGTTGAAGTGGTTAGCTAAAGTAGATAGCGTTGTTGGAGTGAGTTTGAAAAAGTGGATAGCTAAAGTAGATAATGGAATAAAAAAATATATTTTTGCTAACTAGTTTACATAGCCTCCTTGGAGTTGCTTTTATAGGGAAAAAAATTAATACTATTTGGATCTGATAATCTATTTTATATATATAAACTTTAAAAATTTTATTTTATCCCTAATTATTATTATAAAGTCAATTATATTCATTTATATACTGTCATCTAATTTATATTTTTTACACTTATTTAACTTTCAACTTATTTTAAATCTTTTTATAAGAACTTCTAAATTTTTTTGAACTCATTTATTGGTAGTACTAGGAGTAACTCATGCCTGAAAGTACGGTGTAATGTTAATTGTTTTGAGAAAGATGTTAGTGTCAGTTAGATGAGTCTATTTGAGATCGTCGGATGAACTTATTGAATCTACCTAGTTTTATATTATAGATAGTTACATACACTTATCTATATCTATATGAAGAATGAAAGTTCTATATATATTTAATTATTATATACATGAATTCTACAATTCAACATATATTATATTTTATTTTTTGGTATATAATAAGACAATAATATTATGAGCGATCTAATCGATTTATTTAACAAAATAAAAAATAATAATTCTATCAAATAATTAGATGTGTAAATGCCTAAAGGGTCAGAGAGATACCTAAATAAATGACAAATTAGGTAATCAAAAACTTATAGAATAAATTAATAATTAAATTTAGTAATAATTAAAATACAGAGTAATTAAAACACGGATTAATGATTTGACATCTAATTTATTATTTAATTTAATTACATATATATAATTCACATTTTTTATAAAATAATATTATTTTAATTTATTTACGTGCAACAAACGTCGTGCATTATTAGTCTATTATTGCATTAGTCAAAGGCGAATGAAGGATGTGCACAATAATTTTCTTTCTTTTTTTCTCTCGCTCAATCAATTCAATGCCTATAATTTGAGAGATAAGAGAAAAGTCTTCTCTCGAATTCAAAGATGTGACACAGAATATGACTATAGAAACTTAATTGGGTGACGTAATTTATTACCATTATTGAATTAGTTTTGAATTTCAACATTGAATAAAATTCACTTTTAATTCAAACAAACATTTTGGAAAAGAATATAAAACTAGCGAGCACAAATGTACATATAGAGAAAATGAATGTGATCCCATTCAAACAAATCCCTATGGTTGAATATATTTGTGTTACCTTATCGCGAAGAGAGTGATAACCAACATCATCACTATACTCAGAATGTATATACAACCCATCTGATGATGCACAAATTGGTCTTCGTGCAAAATCAACAGTCAAGAATGTGTACGAGTATGATTAATAAACAATTAATAGGCAATCAATGACAATCAATGACGAAATTGTAAATAAGGGATCAACACAGGAGGTTTATAGTGGTTCGGTCTCGGATGACCTACGTCCACTCTTCGAAAGGCGACGGTGGCCTGGGATGTTTTATTGATCAATCATGGTGATGCTCCGGAGAGTTTTACAATGCTTGAGAGATAGAGAGAGAGAGAAGCAAACACTCAATAGGAAGCTCACAACTTACACTCTCAATCTCTAGAAATCTTTTCTGATGTGGCAGATCAGTCTAAACTGCAACCACAGAGCATACTAAGAATCTCAAGAGAACTCTCTCTTAAACTCACTCTTAGAAGCTTTGCTTCTTTCTTCATGCTAGAACACCCAAATGGGTGGTCTATTTATAGTAGTAGGGAATCAATCCTAGCCGTACAACGTGAATCAATCCAAACCACCCAAATTAAATAATACCTATCTAACATTCAAATCTAACATTCTAATACCAATCTAACATTCAAATTCTTATCTAACATTCTCTAGAATTTTCTCTTTGGGCTTGGGTAATGGATTGGACTCTTCTTTGGGCTTTCTTGGCTTATTTGAATTGGGTTTTTTATATAGATTGAGCCATTTGGGCTTGACCCATCACCATCCACTTCAGAAAGTGGCTATCGTTGGCCGTGGTGGAACGGTGAAGTGCTTGGAGGCGGGTCCTGAGGAACCCGAGCTCCATCAAAGACGAAACAACTTGGTTATCCATCTTGGACCTGAGGTCCTTGATGGTCTCTTGGTTATGCAGAGCTTCGCTTTGCTCGTTCGCGGTTTGCAGCTGATTGTAGAGAGTTTCGAGGTCTCTCAGCTCGTTCTTGATGGCCTCTACGTTCTCAAAGAACTTGTCAAAGTTCACTGCGCCATTGGAGGGTGAGTTTTCTATCTGGAAGGCATGATATGGGGATTGTTCACGCTGCGAAACCGACCGAGAGAGAGCCTGAAAAGCGGTCATTATTTTGCACTTTTGTAGGGTTGAAAAACTTGGAATTGGCAGATGATCAGATATTAGATATGATCAATATGGGAGGTCGGGGGTGAAGGTAAAAAGAAAAGTATGAGGGGTTATGGAGGAGAAAGAAAAACTGTGAGGGGTTATGGAGGAGAAGTGAATGGGGGTTATAAAGGCAGAGAGGGGAGAGTTTCTGGGAAAGAAGGAATGGAAGTGGGGCAAAGGAGAATGCTGAGACTACTCCAATAGGCTTCGCCGGTGAGATCATAAGGTCTCAAACCGCATCCGTTACTTTTTTTGAGAATGAACTTAATTAGATTAACAGAACGGTCAACCATTAAATCTCAATATAAATTTCAAAACTCAAATCTTCGACCGCCGGGACCCACTAGAAACCGCGGAAGGATACATTTTGTTCTCAAATGGCTGCCTGAATGGATCAGAAAGACAGACTAGTCAGATGGGTTGCGGGTTCAACAACTGATCAGCAAAGAAAGAAAAGTCATCTGATGTTGATTTATACTCGGAGAGATCCGATCCGAGTATCCTGGAAAGGAGTAGAGAAATGGACATAATTTTTTGGAGGGTTGTCTTTGTTTTGTCCAAAAAGGTAGGTATTTGGAAGATTGTTCTTGGAAGAAACAAAGTTGGATAACATCTGTAGATTTAATTGGTTTTAATTATAAAATGCCCCTCTCAAATTTGGGTCATATTGCAATAGACTCCTTTAAGTTTGATGTATCCGTGTCGAATATAATATTTATCGGATACTCGAGGATATATATCAGATACACACCAAACGTATCTAAAAATAAATAAAATATGTGGATACTTCTGTATGCATAGAAGTTTGTGTAATTTTTAGTTTTAATTTTTACCCATTCTTTTCGATTTCACATACAATACTATATAATACATCAACAACAATTCATATGACTTTAAAGACACATGGATGTTTTCCAAGTGTTATTCACTATCACATGTCCAAAGCGTATAAATGAGTTGATTACACTATAATCTTAGCAACAAATACTTAGAAGCAAACAATCTATATACTTAAATGTTGGTTCTTATTCCTTTAATTAATCACATTTACTTTGTAGATATACTATAGTGAGACAATAGGTGGCTTTTTGAAAATAAAAAACTACTAATGTTATTAATTATTGTTAAAGAATCATTAAAAATTATAGTTATCAAGTCATTACATAATAGTACAAATATAAGATAGATGTTTTTACAAACATATCCTTGCCATACTTATATCCTATATTTTAGGGTTTTTATCGTATCATCGTATATGTATCGTATCGTACCTATATCTTGCATTCGTATCCATGCTTCCTAAGTTGAAGTGTTTCAAATGATGAAGACCATGGGCAGAGGTTATAAATGTAGATATGAACTATGAATCAAATTGTTGGGATACTTGGTTTCTTATGGATGGAATTCTTTCTTCTTTCTTTGTTAATCTTATTCATGTTTCAATCATGACAAGGAAAGAGGACGTCGCTTTTAGAATATTACTCATTTATTTGGTTAATAAAGTTCGTACACTTTGTTAATTTTAGTGGCGATGTTGTTTGAGATTCTAGAATTATATTAAACATACAAATATACTCAACAACAACACAAAAGGCTTGTTTATGTAATAAAGAACAAAGACAACAACAAAACAGTGACACATAAAAATAATTGATCTGATTGCAAACCAAGAAAAGAAATTGAATTTTTAGATTAAGGCTTGTGTTTGACACTATGTCCTTAAGATATATTTTATCCCCACACTGGTGTTAATGAAAATCTCGACATCTACTTCTCAGGATACAAAATCTATACGCAAATAGAAATAACACTTTAATTTGTTTACCCAGCAAATCAAACTATGTTGTGTACTCTCTGTTATGAAAACTCTAATGCAGACACTCAATGTAATCTGTAACTACGAAAATGATTAATTTTTGAATGCAGATGATTTTGAGTTTATATAGACAAAATGGTAACTGTTCCGGACAGTCACCATGCGACCTGACACAACCTAGAAGGTGTGCGAAATTTTGGTTCCAACGGACAGGAAATTAAAAATAGGTTAAGAATTTAGGACCCAATTTGGCAAATAAATTTTCACCATAAACTTAAGGTTAGATCTAAACTACAACTAGCATAGGCATGCGAGTTGCGGTCGCACGTGTTTGGTCAAACCCAAGCCCATGTAAGTTCCTCTGTTGTCCACAAAATTGTGGTGCTCCTTAGGTCTAACCCATAAAATAAACTTGAGGTAAATATGACCATACCTTTCTTCTCCAATCAATGTGGGATTAATGTTATATCTCACGTTGTCCAACCTTTTTTTTATTTTTTAAGAGGGTCACTTTAAAACTTATTTTCCCATTTATTTTTTATTGAATTTAAACAAGTGAATATATTACGTTATTCTGCTCACGGAATAGAATACGAGCACACCAAAATTTACTCAAAAATAATGAGTGAGTCCCACTTTAATTTAAACCGAAAATCAACCAAAAATCAAATTTTTAATACCAAAAAACTGTTTTAGTTCAACAACCCCACATGTCTAAGTGTACCATATACTACCTATATTCAGTCTATCAAAGGCAATTCTGTATATGCCGGTAAATCTTGTAGGTGGAGGTCTTACTAAAAGTTAATACAATGTTGTGGTTTAGGTTTTACATGTTCAGTTGGATTGTGTTTTGGCAGAGTCACGTAAGGACCACGTGTCCACCCTCAATTGTGTTGTCTTTAAGTATATCAAATTATGTTCACTTTATTTTATTTTTTTTTATCGTATCAATTCATATATACTCATACTTAAATAACTAACACTAGACACACTTCAGACATATTCAGATTCGTTCGGATATATTTGATTCATTTTAAAATCTTTTGATCAATTTAACCATTCATTTTTTTAGTATACATATTTATGATTTTGACATTAATTTTATTAGTCATTAATTAATAATGAAGTCATCATACAAGCTATCATACAACGCTGGCAATTAGGATAAAACTTGTTACAATACCCACCCGAAAATATTTTTCTGACTTCACCCCTGTTGTGTTGACGTTTTTAATGCTCTTTTCGAAGAATTCTGCGCACATGGGCCTTCCCTTTCCACCAGAGCTTCATGGTTTTGACCTAGTTTTGTGGTTATCATAGAGAAGATGTTCTGACAAAGATTGTCACAAGATCGTAAATGTGGTTGGACTTTTGTTGGTGTTTATAAGTATTTATCGTACTTGGACATGTAGTTATTGAATACATTTACCCTTTTGATAACACTTTGAAGTATGCTTCTTTCATGATATGAGTATTTCAGTCATGGCAAAGCTTAAACCTGTGCTAAGTACCAAAACTCTTTTAGTTGATTGTTGCCATGATGCTTCGGATTGTCTTGTGAATTAGTTTAGTACTTTGTACCCTTAGAAGTGATAGTGAAAGCTGATGCTTTATCATTGTGATTACTAGATGCTTTATAAAAAAATGAAATTTGATTTTCCATTTTTTGTGGCAATAGTTTATGTGCAACACACGTGTACATTTACTAGTCTAATCACCCGACATCATTAGTGTCGAGTATTAGGTAAGATTCTTAAATTCCAAGAGTATTAATAATGATCCCGCTCAATAGAGACTGGTGAAGCCATAAAAAAAGTACAACAAAAACAAGTGAGTAAAAAAGAAAAAGACTAATGCTATAGAGATCTAATTTGAAGACGTAATTTATTGTAACTATTGAATTAATTTTGAGTTACAAGATTGGATAAAATTCATTTTTAATTCAAACAGCTGCAATGAACTAAGCCTTCAAAGTAGGTAAAAATAGTATTTTGGGAAAGAAAAAGAATATAAAACAAGCAAGCGCCAATGTATATATAGAGAAAGAAAATGAAAGTGATCGCATTCAGCCAATCCCTATGGTTGAATACATTTGTATTACCACCACGGCCCTGCCATGAAGAGACTCGTAGCCAATATGAACACGATAAGCAGAATTGTCGTATAAATTATAAACTTATTGAGGGAAGCGGTGGAGCTGTGAAGTGCTTGGAGGCGGGTCTGGAGGAACATGACCTTCTTAAAAGATGAAACAAGCTGGTTGTCCATCTTGGACCTGAGCTCCTTGATGGACTCTGGATTATGCAGAGTTTGCTTTGCTCCTGTGCGAATTGCAGCTGATTGTAGAGAGTTTTGAGGTTTCTCAGATCGGCCTTAATGTCCTCCATATCTTCGAAGAACTTATCAAAGTCCGCTTTGCCATTGGAGGGTGAGTTTGTCATCTGGATGGTATGATATTGGGATTGCTCTCGCTGCGAAACCGACCGAGAGAGATCCTGAAAAAAGTTCATAGTCTTGTACGGTTGAAAAACTTGGAATTGGCAGAGGATTAGATACGAGATATATGATCAAATATCGTAGGTGGGGGTGATGGTAAAAAGAAAACTGTGATGGGGTTATGGAGGAGAAGCGAACTGGGCCTTATAAAGGCAGAGAGGAGGGAATTTCCGAGAAAGAAGGAATGGGAAGCTGGAAACCGCGGGAGGGTACTCTTTATTCTCAAATGGCTGCCTGAATATATTGATATCACCGCCGAGTGGAGTGGTTCAGTGGGGTACCGACCGAACTTCTCATTTGACGTTAAAAATTTGAGTCTTAGAGTTCACATAAGAGCTGAGTGGTTAACTGCTATGTTAGCCTAATTAGATTTATTTCTGAGAGGTGTAACGGGTACGGTCAGAAACCTCATAATCACACTAGTGAAGACCTATCGGGATGGACCTAGAGGGGGAGAATAGGTTAATAAAAATTACCATTCAGACAATCACTAATTTTAAACCTAAACCACCACAATTATCAATTAAAAAATTAATATGCCACTAAGTGCGTGAATCCTTTTTTATCAACAACCTGAACACCCAATCATGTGAATTGATGAAAAAATTTGTAAATTTGTAAATTGATTACATTAAAATCCAATTCACTAAGAATACGATCCCACACTCCATCGACTCTCATAACATTTGCAATGTCATGTATATGTATTCGGGCATTACAAGTCTCCGCCATTGATGTTACACATCCAATGACCATTTATAAATCCCGGGTTTTTCTTCGGATGGATATTTATGGACTTCCACTAACGGCTCTGCGGACGCCGACACACTTTATGGACTCACATAAAATTGCTAGGACCTTAGTATTACAACCTATTATGATGCTTGGACACAGTTTGAAAGGATTTTTGGAATTGCACTGTGACTTTCCTGATCGAGAACAACAAATCGTCAAATATTTCAACTCACCATCATCACCTTTTTCTGATGATATTATCTTAACTAGGAACCCCAATTGTTTGCCATAATTTGTGTAGTAGTCAAACAACTCTTTGTCACTTTCAAACATCATCCCAACCTTAGGCTCGTCTACGTCGACCACATTCGGTATTTTAGTCTCAACATTTTCATCAATCATTTGCAAACTATATGAAGATTCTCCTTCCATTCTAATAAAAATTTGACACTCTCTTTTTCCTCCTCACCATTTTATAAAAAAAAAAAAGAATAAATCGATATTGACCCAGCAATGGGTTCAACAACTGAGAGAAAAAAGAAAAGTCATCTAATATCCATATTTAAGAGAACAAGGAGTGGGAATAAGGAATCCACGTGGTATGCACACATCCGATAAAAAATGGTTGAGATTTTTTTCACCCCTTAAATATCCATTTTCATCTCCATTTAATTTTTTTATTTCAAACTATTAAGTTCACCCCTCCATATACACCTTATTAATGACTAAGTGTTAGGATTTGAATCGCTTTAAACCCACAGACAAACACACACAATCGAATAACAAACCAAGAACATAAAGCAATAAGAAACAAGAAAGAACAAGACACACAGATTTTACGTGGTTCGGCAATTTGCCTACATCCACGAAGCTGCAGAGATTTTACTATTGAGAGAGAGGATTACAATGACGGCTGTACAATGCACTCCTGAACCCTAATCACCAAGGAGCAGTATTTATATGTCCTGCGCACAGGCCCAAGCCCAATAGGCCCAATCCTTCGCTCCATGGACTAAGCCTCATTAAATTTCCCATGAAGATCCACGCAACATTATTTCGGGTCGGGTCATCATCCGGGTCAACACACAAAACTAGACTCCACTAAGAAAACCCAACACTAAGCTCACCCTATTTATATTAATATCATTAAACTATTAAATATATATTTCAAGGAAGCCGAAACGAAACAGTAATTAAAGAAAAATTTTAATAATTCGAGGTGATCTAGAATATTTCGAGGTGTTTTGAGATATTCTGACATATTTTCACTAATATTTTTGAAATGTTTGGAGGTCTTTTAAGAAATTTCATCTAATATTTTAGAAATAAATTAATAATTTTTATTCATTTTTCATTTATTTTTGAAATGTTTTCGTATCAAAATAGTGCACTAGAACGAAATTTTGATCATTACCACATTGGCTAGCCAGGTCGGGTAATCCACCTCCCTGATGGCCCTAGTATGGAGAAGCTTGTAGACCTCCTCGTTAATCATTTTTTGGCGCTCTAGGTCGAAGCTCTTTCGTTTTTGCTTGATGGGCTTGAAGGTTGGGTTCACGCTGAGCTTGTGCGTAATGACTGAGGAGTCAATCCCCTGCATATCCTCTTGCCTCCATGCAAATACCTCCATATTTTTTTTGAGAAATTGAATAAGGAGGTTTTTAACCTCTTTGAGCAACTTTGATCCCACGTATACCAAATGCTCTGGTTCTTCATCGAGTTGGATAGGCTCCAACTCTTCTGAAGGCATGGGTCTTGTCTCCAGTTCATCTCTCATGTCGAGCTCATCCAGTTGTATAGTCTCGACCTCTCTCTTCTTCATAGACGTCATGTAGCATTCTCGTGCCACTTGTTGATCTTCTCGGACCACTCCAATGACATTCTCGATAGGAAACTTCATTACAAGGTGGTAGGCAGAAGGAATGACCCACATGGCGTTGAGGGAAGGCCCCCCCAATAGAACGTTGTATGTTGAAGGGGCATCCACTACCATGAATCTTACTTTGGTGGTGGATTTGCAGGGTGGGTCTCCCATTGTGAGAACAAGCTGGATCGAGCCCAGGGGTAGCACCATTTCTCCCCAGAATCCAAGCAAGTGAGTTCTCACTAGTTCAAGCTTGTCTCTGCCAATGTCCAACTTGTCGAAGGCGAATGCGAAGATGATATCGGCAGAGCTCCCATTATCAATTAGAACCTGATGGACAGTTCTATTGGCGATGATAGCCCTCACCACCAAGGGATCATCGTAGGGATGCTGGCAACCTTCCAGCTCTGCATCTGAGAAAGTTATGTCCATGCTCAGCCGAGGTGCTTTGGACATAGCCTGTACTTCTAATACTTCTTCGGCTCGGACTTTGTGCATGTGGGCCTTCCTGGTTGAGCTGGTTTCTCCACCTCCCGCAAATCCTCCTAATATTACCCTGATTTCTCCCAAGGACTATTGGTGTTGCGCAGGAACTTGCTATTGTGGTGCTGGGGGTGGGTGAACTCGATTTTGATTGTCTTGCGCTACGAAGCAACACAATTGCCCCCTTTGAATCAAGAACTTGATCTATTTCTTCAACTGGATGCAATCGTCGGTGAGGTGGCTATGGTCCCTGTGATACTCACAGTATTTCGTCACATCCTATTTTGCGAGGTCTATCTTCATCCGAGGTGGCCACCTCAGAAATTTCTCATTTTGTACTTCATATAGGACCTGGGACACCGTGACATTGAGGGGAGTGAACTGCCGTGGTGCAAATCTTGGTTGTAACTCATGGGGTAGACGTCTCAGGCGATCTCTGATGTCTCCTCTTCTTTTTGGAGAACGATCTATGTCTCTTCGTGGAGACATGTCTCGACTTCTCTCCTTCTTGGGACTTCGGTCCTTCGTCTTCTCCTTCTCCTTGTGGGTAGCTGAGCTCCCAGCATTGGAAAGGAGAGCTTCCTCGCCATTGATATATTTTTTTGCCTTGGCAAAGACCTCTGCCATATTGGCTTGTAGGTTCTTGAAAATGGAGAACATCAAGTCCTTCAATTGGACTCCGAGTTCGGCAATGAAGGCAGTGCTGACAAACTTCTCATCAGGGACATATACTTTTAGAGATTCTGAGTTGAACCTCTGAACGTAACTTTGCAACGTCTCATTGGGTCCTTGCTTTACATTTAGTAAATGATAGCTCAGCTTCCGGTAGATCCGAGCTCCTATGAAGTGGGAAACGAACAAGATTGAGAGCTCCCTGAAGGAGGAGATGGATGCTAGGGTCAGCTTATTGAACCAGGCTAAGGCTGAGCCCTTCAATGTGATGGCGAAAGCTCGGCAACGTACGGGGTCTTGATATCCATGTAGCTCCATTTGGTTTTTGTAGGTGTTGAGGTGGTTTATGGGGTCCTTCGTTCCATCGAAAGTCTCTATCTGAGGCATCCTGAACTTAGGTGGGAGAGAAAAATGCAGCACCTCTGCAGTAAAGGGAGATTCTATTTGTTGGACCAGGGCGTCCATAGTCACTGGGGTTTTGCCCCTTACAACCTCCTTCATGTGGTTGAGCTCTTGTTGAATTTCCTTGAAGCGTTGCTCCCAATACTGTTCATTTATCTCTTACTGATGTTGGGAAAATTCATTCTTGTAGGTTCCCTTATTATGACTTTGTACTTCTTCATTGTCCTCGTTCCTATGAGCTTGACGATGGGCATTGCCCACTGTCTGGCTACACTCATCCCCCTCAGTGATGTCTCTCAGGGGGTTGATGTGTTGTTGTTCCCCCTGTGGGGGATCATCCTGGGCTTGCTGTGCCCTTTGGGGATGTTGGAGGAGGCTCATTAACTCTTCATTCTACTGGAGGAGGCGCTGGTTGGCTAGGCGAAGGACCTCAAGTTCATTGCTCGAAGGGGGATCCACCATGGGATGATCGACCTCAGGAGTAGGGAAGAAATCACGAAGATTTTCCTGCTATCTTCCGGTGGCAACTTCTTGTTGGTTTTGTAATCGAAGGGGGATTCATTTGACTTCTGCTCATGTTGCGCGTATAAATCATCAATTACTGAAGATGATCAATAGAATTTTAACAGGAACAATCGTTCCCATAGACGGCGCCAACTGATGATGTTTTTAGCACGACAGAGCAAAATTATGGATTTAATGGGCACTAAGTAATTCAGTCTGAGCTTCTAGGCTCTTTGAGAATTGGACCAAGGGAATGAGATTAACACACAAAGAGTTTATAGTGGTTCACCAGCTCGACTAATCCACTCTTAAGGAGTCTCTTGCTCCTGGGGAATATATTGATAAAATGGTGGTTTACACAGAGTGTTTAGTTGGGGTACAATTGTTTGTTGTATTACTGGAGGTTATGCCCCTTATTTAGAGTTGGCCCCGAGCTTCGTTTGATCTTTGGCGTGATCATTGCTCCTCTATGTAACGGTTGCTATTATTCCACAATGGTTATGGAGAATGCTGGGTCAATTATGATTCTCATGCTTGGATAAGTGACTGTTGCTATCGAGGTGATGCTTAGGTGGAGGTCAGTTGTCTTCTATGCTGCTTCCTTGAGATGCAAATGTAGGGAGCTCGAGGTCTGAACTCGGGATCCATGATCAACTAGAACGAACTGAGCTCCCGACCTAAGATAGGATAACTCGAGTTATCGAGTTCAACCTTAGGCATATTCAAGGTGCCATCAAGGATGAATACAATTAAATATATCTAAATTTTATTTCAAAAAATACATATTTAATATGAAAAAAAATTGAGGGAGGGGGGCATGTGCCCACCCTAGCCCAAGGGTAGCTCCGCCCCTGTTAAGAGTAGTTCGTCCTGTTGAAGAGCAAGAGTAGTCCACCAAAATAGAAACTCTTGCTACTTGGCTTTTTACTGCTCAAAGAAGAAGATGAGTACAATAGAGTTTCTTGCATTGGCTTACCCTTTTTGTACAATAATTATTACTTTTATAATAAATTTATTAAAAAATATTTAACCGTTAAGAGGTCTCCTGCACAAGGTATGACGTGACCTTCTCTTCTAGAAGTGATGACCCCCTGCCCATTGGCAGGGGTTGATGCTGAAATTTCTCATTAATTGAGGTTGCTAAAAGAGATAAACGGAGTACAAACCAAACTTCTGGTATTATTTACACTAAGTGGATTCTCAGACTCCAAAGTTTATTAAAAATGTTATCAAAAACTTATAAAAAATGTTATCATAAGGTGGAATGGAAAAAACCCACGATTTCATCGATTGGACACATTTAGAGAACTTGTAATTTTTTACTCAAAGAAGAAAATGACAATAACCATCAAATTCCTAATTAGTGGGTGTAATTTTCAATCCACTATTACTACATGTACCCCTCACTATTATGTTAATAAACATAATTGTCTGTAATCAACAATACATTGGAGATATATCAAGTGATGTTTAGCCTATACTTTATGTACAAACTTTCTTTTTTTTCCATAGTGGTATTCTATGATTTCAAAACACATAAGTGGCACATATGACATCAAAGTAATCCCATCTTCTGCACCATCATACTGAATATTCTCTCCTCATCTCTCTCATACATACATCTATATAATAAAATAGGATGAAAGTTGAATTTTATCTCATTTACATTTTTCCCGCTCATCACACAATCTCTCAATGGTCATGCACAGCCTCCAACACACACACCTGCCTGACACACACACCACTCTATTAACCCCTTCCCCTTTTTACGTTACCCCCTCCCCCATCTCTCTCTCTCTCACACAGAACACACATATGCCCTTTCTCCTCTCTCTTCCACATTCCTATCTCTCTCCAATCACAATGCCTGCAGTCACCAGAGGTGACCCAGCGACCACCATTGATGACACCATAACCACCACCAAAGAATCGCCCAGATCCAGGTATCCACTCTCTGCCTCCCTCTTCGTCTCTCCCCCCTCTCTCTGTCTTCATCTCTTTCTCCCTCTCTGCACACAGCACATCACACGCACACAGCACACCCACACGCATAACACACATGCACATAGCACACACGCATAGCACACTAGAGGCATTAAATATTGGGGTTTGGTACTTGTGGTTCCAATTTGGATTACACATATTGATTGTGTTTATGTTTTCTATTTATCTGCTTGGTTATGGGTTACACAGTGAATGTGCAAGATTGAGTAATGGGTAATTTTACTGATTGTACAGTATGGAGGATGGTAAAGTTTGGTTTTTTTTGGTGATGTTCTTGCTAAATTTCTTGATGAGTTTTCTTACTACAATGAATGAGTTTTATGGGTAATTTTCTTGGTTGAGTAGTTGTGTTGATTTCTAGAAGCATTTTGTATGTGTTGTCTGGTGTTAGTGAGCATGGGATGTGTTTGATGAAGTGCCCAAATGGTTAACCTCCATTATAGATGCTTTGCCTTTTTTCTTTGTTTCTATTATGTAAACTGCCTATTTAAGGAAATGGCCATAAAATATGTATCTTCAACATATATGCACTTTAGTTGGTTGCAGTAATTCACCTAAAGCAATTTTTTAGGGGGTTTTTCCGTTTTGGGTGGGGGAGCATTTGCCCAGCCCAATTTGGGTTTGGGCTCCAAGTGCTTGATAAAATGCACAGAAACAATTATTTTAATGTAGTGAAGATTCTTCATCCCTGTTGCTTGGAAATAGAGACTGCATCAGGGGACAAATTTATGGTCCATCCAAGTTCCTTTTAGGCATTTTAGTATTTTTGTCATAATCTATTCACACGTTATGCATTGTAAATTGCACTATAGCAAAATGAATAGCCTTGAAATTCCTATATGATGCTTATATTAGTATTTTCCTTACTTTATGCAGCTAAAAATCAATTGATAATTTGAGTGTTTTGTAACTTTTCAATTTTAGGTGGGATTTTTTTATTGCAATTTAGTAATTAATTTTTTATTTTCGCTGTTAGTCGCGGGAAATTTATTTTTATGAAAAGATCCAATTTTAACATCGACATCGACTATGGAATCAAGAAAAAGTCGATGCTATGCCGCAACTTGTCATTGTTTATAGCGGTGGGTGGTCTCTATTGGTTGCCGAAAAGTATGCATTTAAACTTCTTTATAATTAGGGTTTGATGAGTAATTAGTTTTATAGGTGTTATTTTGTTAATTTTTTTTTTCATTAGTTGAATATGGGTTGTGGTTTGATTTCATCTTTCAAGTTTCAATTCCTTCATAAGATTGTGAAATGGCCCGAGTTGGGTTTGTTGAATTTGAATATTTTGTTTACTTGAAATTTAATGATAGGCTTAATGTTAATTAATGGATGGATGGTTGTTTCATGCTAAAGCTAATTGTAATGGATTGATTATGGAATTGGCGCAAATAACTCTGCTGACAAGTTGTTTGAACAAAATTTAGATGTTAAGCTTATTAGGAGGATGAACCCACCCACCTAAGTGTTATACCTAAAATTATAGGCATTTAAAAATTCCTATAAATGATGATTGAGAAACAGTGATCTTTTTCGTGTTTCCTGGACAATTCAAAATGTTTCATGATCTTTGCTGCCAGCATAGTTTTTGATGATTAATTATTCAAGTGGAAGATTGAAAGGTGATGTTGTGAGATTATGGGGGCCTCAATTGTGCTCTGTTTTTGCATCAAGAAGGGATTGGAAGATGTTGAATGATTGGCTGCACAGTGGTGCTATAGGTAAGGACCCATGGAAGACTTTTCTCATTTAGGTGATATTGATTTTAATAATTGACAATTGTTGTATGTATTGATGCATTTTTTTATCGATTTCGTTTCATAAAAAGAAGGATGGAAATGTGATGAATGAATACAAGCTTTAAGGTGGACCTGTATAATCTTGAGTGACAACCAGTTTTTTTTTTTATTTGTTTCTTAACACAAATGACTCTGTTTGTAGTTTCAATTGCTTGATAAGATTGTGAAATGGCCCGAGTTGGGTTTGTTGAATTTGAATATTTTGTTTAATTGAAATTTAATGATTGGCTTAATGTTAATTAATGGATGGATGGTTGTTTCATGCTAAAACTAATTGTAATGGATTGATTATGAAATTGGCGCAAATAACTCTGCTGACAAGTTGTTTGAACAAAATTTAGATGTTAAGCTTATTAGGAGGATGAACCCACCCACCTAAGTGTTATACCTAAAATTATAGGCATTTAAAATTCCTATAAATGATGATTGAGAAACATTGATCTTTTTCGTGTTTCCCGGACAATTCAAAATATTTCATGATCTTTGTTGTCAGCATAGTTTTTGATGATTAATTATTCAAGTGGAAGATTGAAAGGTGATGTTGTGAGATTATTGGGGGCCTCAATTGTGCTCTGTTTTTGCATCAAGAAGGGATTGGAAGATGGTGAACGATTGGCTGGACAGTGGTACTGCAGGTAAGGACCCATGGAAGCCTTTTCTCATGCATTTAGGTGATATTGATTTTAATAGTTGACAATTGTTGTATGTATTTATGCATTTTTTTATCCATTTCGTTTCATAAAAGAAGGATGGAAATGTGATGAATGAATACAAGCATTAAAGTGGACCTGTATAATCTTGAGTGACAACCAGTTTCTTTTATTTGTTTCTTAACACGAATGACTTTGTTTGTAGTATCAATTGCCTGTGGAATTTGTTTAATAATATATGTGCACTGGGAGGGCATGGAATAAATTGTGTGTGGTTGGAATACATTGTTTATCTTAATATATAGTTTGGTTGAATGAAGAAAAATAATTAAAATAAAATAGGTATTTTGTATACCATTAATTATGATATGAATTTTAGCATTTAGTACCATAGTTAATTCTTGGTGTTGTCACTGAAAAACAATTAAGGCGAAGTCTTTCAACGTTATCTTTCACTTATATCAATGCTTAATGTACATGGATCCTTCCTGCCAATATTCTAATTTATTTTGCTCTTTAGAAATAATGCATGGCATAGTTTGATTATTTTTACAGCATGGCTTGGGATATGATGGTCAAAGTATTGATGAAGTCTTTTAGTTCAAAACTTCAATTATTAACTCAAGTAGTTGGACATTTAAACCACAAACACTAAAAAAAAAAAATTATTTTGATTGCATTTAGTACCAAAGTATTGATGATGCATGAATTGTCGGCTATTGTGATTGTTGTGTTACCATGTCTTCTTGATGTTTGTCCTTTGAAAAATGAAGGTGGGAAAAACTGAATTTAGTGGATTAGAATATCTTAATTGTGTGCCTACGCTGCATGTTTATCATTTTCTTTCTTTTTCAGTGGTAAACTATTTTTTTGATATATTTTCAATCTTAATCATGAAGGTGTGCATATTGTGCTAAAAGGTATATATGTTCAATGGCGTTTCCCCTGAACAATTAGTGTCATACCACTTCGAATGTGATCTATTGTTTGAACACCATAAAGGTTTATGGGTTTAAGAAACTTTCTCAATCGAAAGTTTATTATGTCCATAAGTTTTAGTGTCATTTTTTTTCCTAATTTTTTTTTTTTTTTTTTGGTGTTCAATTGCTGTTCATTGGTACACTATCTTTTTGATGTTGAAAGAACCCTTATCATGAAAAGAATCCTCTTATATTTGTTTTCCCAATTTCTCGGTTACAAATTACTCCCATTTTTATGCTTCCATTTGTTTTATTGGGTTTATACGATTGCTTATATGCTTCCATTTGCTTGCATTTGTTCTATTGGGTTTGCAATTCATATTTTCCAGCCTATGGGGTGCTTTGCTAAAATCTGTATATAACCAGAAAGATCCTAAAATATTTAGTTACGGCTATGTGAAGGGTTTGGATGGATGGGTGGTAGAGTATAGCGTGAAGTGGAATTTGGAGATATATGGTAAGGTTGGTAGTTCCAATGGAATCAATGGGCTTGATAATTGGAGAACTTATGGGTGTGGAAAAATTTCATAAGGTGTGCTTTTGCGATGCTGCAGAGTTGTTCCGGTGTTGGTGTTAAGGTCGCATATTACATTTTTGATTAATAGCTGCATACTATATTATCCACATCCATATGCTTGATACAGTCAAACAAATTGACTAAATCACCTTGAGTAGAAACATCAAATATTTGTGAGTGTGAAACAGTATACTAAAATTATGATCATCTCTTTGTTTCATGCATCCCAACTTTAGCAATTGGATTAATATTAATTTCTTTTTTTTCTTTTCTTTTTGTCCGGTTTGTCTCCTGTGGATGTGACTAATTCATTCTCTTTCCTTTCTTCATATTGATTTAGTCACACAAAGTTGTAGTTGCTTTGATAGCTTGATTAATGAATGGTTAGACTGTAATTCCTTTTCATAACCAAGGAATCTTATATCGTCAATTAGGAAGTCGTATTTTGGAGATGCCTTTGTTGAAATTATTTGAAAAATAGTAAGCCCAGATTAATTTAAACTTATCTGCAATTCGACCAATATTTGAATGGAGTTAACTTATTTTAATTTCATCTCATTTTTCCTCATTTGTGATATTTTTGCATTGCATGGTGCCTTTAGGCACAGGTATTAGCTAGGTAAATTGTTGTGTTGCGTTTGTTGGTAATTGTAGTTTGGAGGAAGGATTATGATATGAATAGTTAATATTTTGATGTTGATTTGGGTATGATTATGAGATATATAACTTTTGTATACATGTTGATATTTTCTGGGCTACTATTTTCGACAGGACTAAATTGATTTTAATTTCTTTAGTTAAAGTAAATGAAGGAAAAATTATTTCAAATTGACCTTTTTTTTTTTAAGTTGCAAAGTTTCTTTGGATTGAATACAATGACATTCAGGTTCGTGATGGCGAGAAAGTTTGATGAACCTAATGATTTGATAAACTAGATTAAAAAATGACTCATTTTGCAAGTGTACTGTATAATTACATTTTGTGATCATTTTTTAATCTTATTGTGTTAGTTGGTGAATAGTTGTGTTTAGGCAATACTTTAGGTTAACTTCATTATGCTTTTTGTATTAGTTGGTAAATAGTTCGAAATAGGCAGAACAATGGTTATTATTATTGTGTTTTTTTTAGTAATTGGTAAATAATTAAGTTTAGGCATGACGATGGTTAATATTATGATGATATTGGGGTAGTCAATAAATAATTGTGTTTAGGCAACACGATGGTAAAAAATATTATGTTGGTGTGGTATTTGGCACTTAGTTTGAGCTAGAAATGCATATGGCATAGTTTGGGTATGATTATGAAATATATTAGTTTTGTAGATAGGTTAATATGTTTGTGGTATCATATTTTTAAGGGATACCCTGTCAAAAATTTGAAAGTTTCTTACATTGATTTCAATTTTTTTCATTAATATAAAGCAAAATGGAGCTTGGTTTTTGAATTGCGCAAATTTTAGAATGAACCAAAATATAATTCAAGTGTATATAATTTTGAATTGGGCAAAGCTTGGTTTTGTTCATTCATTGAGGTAGAGATTTATTTAGCACTAGTTTATGTCATTTTGTTTGGTGATTAAAGTTGTATGTGATTGAAAAATTTTATGGGTTTATTCCAATTTTTTAAGAAAACGGTGGTATCATAGAATCTTATGTTTTGTCTATCACTTTTACAAGTATTCATATAGTTCTTCGTGTAGGAAGAATGGTTTTCTATTGTTTTAGAAGCATAAATTGTTGTACAAGCACGTACATTTTAAAGATGTCTTCTAGGAATACTGCAAAGTCAGATGTGTTAAAAATGTATAATAGAGAAAAGGATAAACTTAAAATTGTGTTGGGTTCCCTTCCTGGAAGAATTTGTTTGACATCTGATTTGTGGACTTCTATATCGACTGATGGATATGTTTCTCTCACAACCCATTATGTTGATCTAGATTGGAAGTTGCAGAAATTTTTTTTAACTTTTGTCTCATGCCCCCTCCCCGATATTGCATTGTCTGAGAAAATTTATACATTTTTGACTGATTGGGGAATTGAAAGGAAATTATTTTCTTTGACTTTGGATAATGCTTCTAGTAATGATTTTTTTGTTGAGTTGTTGAAGAGTCAACTTAACCTTAAAAATGCTCTTTTGAGGGATGGTGAGTTCTTCGATGTTCGGTGTTGTGCACATATTCTTAATTTGATAGTCCAAGATGGACTTAAAGAAATTGATGAATCAGTGATAAAAATTCGAGAAAACATTAAATATGTTATAAAGGTTCATCGGGAAGGAAAAAGAAGTTCATGGATTGTGTTGCTCAAGTTTCATTAGAGAGTAAAAAAGGTTTGCGAGGGGATGTTCCAACTAGGTGGAACTCAACTTATATTATGCTTGACAGTGCACTTTTTTATCATCGTGTATTTATTCATTTACAGCTGAGTGATTCTAATTATAGACATTGTCTTTCCCAAGTAGAATGGAGCAAAGTAGAGAAGATTTCTAATTTGTTGAGGGTGTTTCATAAAGTTACTTGCTTATTCTCTGGTACAACATATCCCACAACTAATTTGTACTTCTCCCAAGTGTTCCTAATTCAACATACTTTGAAGGAGGCATTGACAGATAATGATAGTTTTATGAGGATAATAGGAAGTCATATGTATGCCAAGTTTGACAAGTATTGGTCAAAATATAGTGTGATTCTTTCAATTGCTATCATCTTAGATCCTCGGTACAAAATTCAGTTTGTAGATTGGGCTTATTCAAAACTTTATGGTGGTGATTCCTATGAGTTCAAGTGTGTTCAGGATACTTTATTTGAGCTCTTTGAATTGTACTCTGTCAACTTGTCACATGTTGTTCCAAGTACTTCAAGTAGTGAGAAACAAGTTAGCGAGACTCATGGTCTTGATGATTCCAAAAGCCTTTTTTTAGGTAAAATATAATTTAGTTTGTTTGAATTAAATGTGATCAAGGTAGTTTATTATATATTCGTAATGATTTTGTATAAAATGTAGGATTTTGAAAAACGTGAAGAAGAAGATTCTCCTGTTTCTCGAGTGACTGAGTTGTAGTTGTATTTTAATGAAAAAAGGTTTGATCGAAAGAAAGACTTGGATATTCTAACCTTTTGGAAAGGAGAGCAGTTTCGGCATCCTATATTGTCTCGGTTAGCTTGTGATGTAATGACAATTCCTATTTCTACAGTTGCATCTGAATCTGCATTTAGTATCGGTGGTAGAGTTTTGAATAAGTATCGAAGTTCACTTTTGCCAGAAACTGTCCAAGCTTTGATTTGTACTAGAGATTTGATTCATGGGAAGAGCAGTAAGTTTGATTCCACTTTACTAGTATTATTTTTCTCATTATCCTAATTCATGTGATCATTGATTCATTTATGTTTTGCTGTGCTTAGTTGTAGATGATTCTAGTAATGATTCAGAAGGGGAAATAGATGATGATGTTTTCAATTAAAATATGAAGTCTAAAAAAGTTATATCCGCTCAATGTTCTAATTCTATATCTATCATTGATCATGACTAAAGAGAGATAATGCCAAATTTTTGTTACTTATCTAGTCATGAGTCTATTTAATTATTAATGTTATATAATATTTCATTTTAATTTGTGTAGGGCATGGGAAGTGGTTGTTGAATTTGCTCGTGGTTGTTGAATCTGCTCGTTGTCAAGTGGAGGTGGAGATTTGATCTCTTTCACGGAATTTTGTGAATCATGAAATTTGTGGTTGTTTGGGATTGTGGTTTGTAATATGATTGTTATTTGGTGTAATTGTGTTATTTCAGATTGTATTTATGATTTGCAATATGGTTGTTTGTTGGTGAAATTTGGTTATTTTGGATTGTAGTTTGTACTTTGTAATATGTTGTGGTATCTCTAAATGTCACATTTATTTGTGTTAGTTTGTTAGTTTTATAAAATTATATACCATTTTTAAATAAACAGGTAAATGGGTCAACCAGGTGGTTTACCGTGTTAAATGGGTCAAACGGGTGATAAACAGGTAAATGAGTCAAACGAGTGGTTTACCGTGTTAACCCGACCTAACACAACCCGCCTCGTTTAAAATTAAACATGTTAAACGAGTCGTGTCGTGTTACCCGTTTATTAAACGGTTCGTGTTTCGATTTTTTACCCATTTATTAAACGTGTCGTGTACGGGTTTACATGTTTTTCACTCGTCACCCGTTTAACCCGACACGTTTGACACCCCTAGTCTATATAGGTTGATAATTTATTGTGATCCTATTTTTAGGGAAAATTTTGTCTAAATATTTTTAAAAAACCAAAATAAATTCTTTTAAATTAAATATTAACAATTTTTTGTTTAGCATACATGGTACATTCAGGCTTTAATATTCATTATAACAATTGAAACGAAAACATTTTGACTCACTTTATTTCACCAAAGTCATGACATTAAAAATGCAGTTTAGACTTTCAGCTGAATGCGTGTCTATGTTCAGTGTTTGATCGTTTCGTGTTCAAGAACAATGTTCATTTTTTTTAATTGCACAGTGCCTTTAAGGACGGGTTATGGGGACAGTTTAGGCTTTCAGTTTAGTACCCGTCCGAGTTCGGCACTTAATTATTCCGTGCCCAAATTCAGTGCTTGATTTTGTTTGAATTGCATCGTGCCTTCAGGCACGGGTTATCCCTAGTAGATAATATCTGAAATAAAAATTATGTTAAATTATAAATTAATTAAATATTAAATGATTGAGTATATGATAAGATAGATGATATGATGAAATTGAGGAGAAAAATATGTAGGAGATAATATTCCACTTCTTACGCGATTTTATTATATAGATATCCAAGTAGAACACCACTTCATTTCAACGATAGTGAAAATAGTTACGTAAACAATATACCTTGACAACTTAAATAAAACACAAACATCTCTTATTTTAAATCTTACAATGGATGATGGAAATTAAAACACACACTCAAGAAGGGGGAACAGGACAACACAGTTTTATTTTATCACCTTAGATAGTCAATATTATTGGATCGTTGTTCATTCTAGGTCGATTTCTTCCTCCACTTTGGTCGAGACGTTGTAGTAATTGACGCCACTGAAAACACCATTGTCAAACAACCACGTGCACCTCCAGGTGTGCCATAATCGTTATCGTGGGCTCATCGGCACTGAGACAGTCTTCCTTGCCCTCTTTGGTACGATTAACGCAGAAAAGTTGATTACCCAAGTTCTTGAGAGCGGTCACACGATTCACACTGTGGTCGACTTTGATCGGCCTGAACAAGGTGTCGGGGTGGTAGTCGTTGCCGGAGGTGTCATCTGAGTCAGCCAAGATCCAATTATCGCTGTTGCGCCTCCAAAATTTGCCCAAGGATGTATTCTTTATGCGGATGCTTCCATCGGCAAGGGGGAAAATCTCGTTCTTCACCGTGTCATCTCCATTGTCATTGGATGCGAACTTCAAATATTGGCGTCCCTCGATCAACTGGGAGCTGAGATATTTGCCATTAGCGCCCTTGAAGGCGACGGCGACCTGTTTCGGAAATATCACCTGCGATTCCGAATCACTCATTGCCAACACACTGACTCTCTCTCTCTGATCTCAGTGATCTAGAGTGATCTGATCGTCGCCCTTGTGCTACTTCCCCCAATTCCCAACATTTATAAGGAAAAATCTAATAATAAAGTTGATGTGTGTGAGATTAGTGGGTCTCACAGCAAAAATTGATGAGATTCACTCATTTAAGAGATGACATGCATTTGAGTTATAATTTTTTAGGTTTCATTTAAATTTTGTAACGTTGCTCGTTAAAAAATCAGTCCAAATGACCTCGATTGGTGGGGAGTTCCTAGTACAAACATAAAGCACATATGTATGTCATATAATATTGGCAAACAATGATACCCAAAAATATCCTAATAGCAACCGCCTCTTGCTGTCGGACATTAAGATCACAAATTTTAATTTTGTTGTTCTCCTCCTATTTAATGATGCCTGGTCAAAAAAAAGTAGCATATACGTCTATTTTTTATCCAACAAAAGCATGAAACTGGGTCATTTTTTACTTTATATTTTTTTTGATAAATAGTTATAAATCATGAATTTGAATAGGACAAAACATAGATGCCATAGCCAATCCTATAATATATTTTAGCATTGGATTGTCCCTATAGTGTTTGGTTTGTTTACTTCAACCTTGTTATCATGGACTCTTGCTTGTTGGTGCATGCCTCTTATCTACTCAAAATTCCCACTTTCTTTTCATTAGAAAATCACACCAAAAAGAAGGCAATGGAAAAGTATTGTATTTCAAAATTGCATAGTTCGTGAATGTGTCTAAAGGTGGGAAGCAAAGTAATGTAGGGTACCAAAAAGTTAATTAGTGTGCAGGATTAATTAACAACATGGAACATGTGTGTAGTCATCAATATCATCATCACCATGCCATTTAATCAAGCAATATTCACCTTCTGATATGCTAAGAAATGGAAAGTACTTAGGATTACAAAAGAATCAAACATCAATTCCGATAAAAACTCGTTCAAGTTGTTTCAATTGTCGAAAAGTTGGAGTTCAGATCTAAAGCTCTCATTTAATAAAAGAGACTAGCTGTCTAATATGTGTATTAGCACATATACTTTGTTTACATTTTATTGCGTATAAAATGTTTTATACATGCACAAAATGAGTTGAACATGATATCAAGGTTGACATCTAGGTTAAGTATGAACACTAACTCGAGTTCAAATTATTTACTTAAACGAGCCAAGTCGAGTTCAGCCAAGTTGGAGTTTGGAAAAAAAATTAGTGAACCGATCTTGAATAATATATATGTTGATGCTTGTCACAATTCTAAGCCAAACTTGAGCACTTCTCATGAATGAACGAGCCGAGCCCAAAAAGTCTGGTGCTTGACTCGTTTCTCTTCATTTGTATCCATTTGTATCTATGCATCGAATATGAAGCCCTACCCTATTTTGTAAAGGAAACCCTTAATCAAAAGGCCAAGGGTAGATGACTTAGTTGGTCCATCACACACAGCTGATGTATGATTTATGTATAATAAATCTCACTACATTACTTGCTCCAGTTCTAATCCACTGTTCAATCGTATCGATGTACATAAGGAATACACAGATTACGTAACTTTCACACGAATGAATGATTAAGGTATGCACATAAATTTCTGCTACACATCCAACATTACTCAAATTGAATTTGAAACCTAATGGCTATTATACCATCATGATGATGCAGCGAATGACGTGTCACACACGACAATCGACATGTGCATGTTGTCAATTGATGTATCACTCAACTTGACCCATGCATTTAATCCTAGAAACAAAACAAAAAAAACTTGATTCATCCCCTACAATCATAAAATGATAAACTCATTGATTTGATATTTTTTTATTCTAATACCCTTGCTCAACATAATTCATCAAACTTAACATTTTTTCAGTAATCATTGTCCTTTGCACCAAAGAAACTTTGATGTTAAAAATAGTAAGGTATCCAACTAATCAAAGAAAAATTTCTTGTCATTCAATCTTTTGATTAAGGATCAAATTCCACGAATTACAGCTTAGACAAGTATTTAATCCAAGTATTTTTACAACAAATAATTTAGTGTACAGAATACACATCAATTTGAGTCTTTGACGGGTTATAAGAGTATAACCTCTATGTTCAATAAGACTCAAACCCGTAACACTTAAATTACTACGAAACAGTCCTATCATTATGTTAAAACAAGCAATCAAAAGTATCAATACACACTGCATATATATGTACAAATTGAAATTCCATTGTAGAGAATAGCTATTCTCTACAATGGAATTTCATTATCACCACTACAATCACCATATCCACGCGCCTTGTACACTCACACAAGATCAATCATTTCTTTCTTTCTTTCTTTTTGGTTATTTAACATTTTCTCTCCTGTTTTTCATCCTTTCCTTTCATAAATTACAATTCAGCAAAACCTAGTTCACAAGCATCCAAATATGTATATATATATATATATATATGAGTGTGTGTGTGTGTGTGTGAAAATTATTAGAATTTAGAGAGGACATAAATCAAAAAATTAAGCATTTTGGACAAAATTCCACAACCTACATTGTAGAAAATGATAAAAATAAGAACCAAATCATATAGCACTGGCATGGTAAAAATTGTATTTTAAATGAGTCAAAGTAAGATTAAATGTACCATCATATCAAATTTACCTTATTTTATTTATTTATTTATTTTGTCTTATGTTTTGGTCAATGTAGTAGTAACCTTTAGTATATAAGAAATGAGAATTAGATGTATTTTAGGATGTTAGTACACTTTAGTACCACTTTTTTTGCAATGCAAAACTGGTAAAAGGGGGATTGATGGAATCTAGACTCACATCCCAATGTTTTTATCCGAATAAAGAGATCCAACAATTAATCCATTGAGCAAAGTAACACGTCATCCAATCTTCAATGAGGATAATGGGATTTGAACTTGAAGGGCATTTTCAAAACTGACTTTCCATATTCTTACAATTCGACCCCTTAACCACTAGACTAGTAATGTGGTCATTTTATTGCCACCTCTATACTAAAAATCATGTGGATCTCAGGGTTTGCAGGTATGCCTAGCCCCTCCGGTTGTGCAAAAAATACTAAAATCATGTTTAATAAATGAAAATGAACCAAAATTCTCACTTGCACTTTATACAAATTAATAAAGTCTGGTCTCCTACTAGCATGGACCACCTTTCAGCTCTGGCACACAGAAATGGCCTGGCCTTCTATCCCAACTAGGAGATAAGCCATTCCATATTGGTTTTGTAGGCTTGCATGTCCTTTTGAAGCCTATTTGATTTGAAATTCTAATAGGCATTTTCATGTTCAAGATGATATCTGGTCTAAGATTGGAAAGTTCTTGGTGCATCACTGTTCAAAATTAATGAACTCAATGGTGAGTCTAAGATTCTTAAGCAATGATTTATTATGATGATGTTATGATGAAGCGAGGACTTGAGAGAAAGAAAAAAGAAAGAGCGAGAAAGTGATTTATAAATACCGAATATATTATGAAAATTCAGTTTAAAAAGGATGTGACGAAACATTTGGCACCAAAGTTTTCCCAAGGAATTTTTTTGTTGGCAACAGTTTTTCCAGTGAATTTTTTCCGATAAACAAATTCTATTTTTTATTTATTTCTTTGCCCCCGAATTTTTTCTTTTCGCTGGAAAATGCTTACTTTTACCAGAAACATGTATTTTTGGCAATATTATCTTTGGCAAAAACATAATTTCTTGTAGTGTATATTTATTAAGTATGTGTTCTAGTCTCCAATTCCATGTAATATTGAGAATACTTATATTGACAATCGATTATTATTACAGTTAATAAGTTAAATTAAATGAATTATATTAGAGACGCAATTCCTTTAGAATGAGTTGTGGAAAGGTCAATCCTTACCTAACCTGTTACAAAAAACTTCACTCCGACCTTACCTCGAATTTGACCCACAACCTAGTGTTGTGTGTATCTACTTTTGTGGCTTTTGTCACTCAACTCAAATCAAAATTCAATTAAAAATTGAGTGAATTCAAATAAACGAATTTCTACTAAATTTCGATAATCCGGCATTTATTTTTGAGTAATGCTTGAATTTAAATTGGATTTAATTTTTTGCTCAAACTTAATTTTAATACTATAATTAAATGTACCAATACTAAAACTACAAATTTCTAGATGAAGTTGGAATTGATCGGCCTAAATTAGAGAGGATTTTCATTAAACCAAGCACGTGCATTACACGCTCCCCCAAACGCAAACCTGCCTTCCAATTTCGTGCTTTTTAATATCAAAGTTGTTTTTTGGGTAAATTACACTGACACTCCCTGACTTTTTGGTTTATTACACGGACACCCCCTGACTTTTGACAAATGACACCGAACACCCTTGACATTTAAAATTTATAACAGTTACACCCCTTCTAACTAACGGACGTTAAACTTGTTAACAGTCAAAGTTGAGGTCATCAATCATAATTCTCAAAATACCAAAAATACCCTCCAAATTTATCCAACCTCTCATTTATTTTTTTAATATATATATATATATATTAAAATTTAACACTTATATGTTTAATTTCTAAATACATTACATTAATAAATAAAATATTAAATTTTTTTTGTTTATTAAATAATATTTGGTACTATTAGTACAATTTTAAAAATAATCAATTTTTTAAAACCTTAATAATTACCTAATCCAATTATTTCATATTAAATTTATTCTTGCCACCATCACCACCAGTTCCGCCACCATAACTACCAGTTCTGCCACCATCACCACTGCCTAAATCTAACCACCGAAATAGTGCTGCCACCCTACACATCCAAACACCACCAGCACAGAGAGAGAGAGAGAGAACAGAGACAGAGGGAGAGAGAACAGAGACAGAGAACATACATCCAAATCAACCATCACAGTTAATCACCACCCATCGCCACCTCCACACCACAGAAACCACCACCACCACCTCCTTCTCCTCCTCTTCCTCCTGCGGTGGGTTTCGGAAACCACCCAGACACCAACCACCACCAAACCAAATCGAACCCAACAAATCAAACCCTAAAATCAAACCACTAGTAAATCCGAACCCAACAACCACCTCCTCCTCCTCTTCCTGCGGTGGGTTTCGGAAACCACCCAGACACCAACCACCACCAAACCAAATCGAACCCCAAATCGAAGGGGTAGAAATCGAACCCGCAATAGAAATCCGGATAAGTGCCATTGGTACCATTCCTGCTTCTTTCTCTTGTCCCTACCCTATTACATATATAGGAACAGAGGCTTCTCACAAAGAGAACTTTTCAAGAAAATAGCAGCCCTTATAGCAATAGCAAAAGGCCTGGTTCTGGAAGCAAGACCTTTCTACAGGTCTTAGCCGTTCGGGATGGCTTACTCGTCTTCCTCTTATTCCACGGCCACTCAAAGCGTCGATGGCATCTTTTCGGGCAAGCAATCGAAGTCAATCAAGCATCGGAAACCAAACTCGCCACAGCACCTGGTTCTGGAATAGAGCTCTCGAGTTGTCCTTCAGAGCTATCTGAGACATCGAACCCACACCATGGAAACCGCTTCCACATCCTCTCTCTCTCTCTGCCTGTGTGTATATATATATATATATATATATATGTATGTATATACATATATACACACACAGAGATGGGCTAAGGGAGAGAGAGAAGACAGATTATTGGAATCGTTGGTGGGAGAGAGAGAGAGAGAGAGAGGGATTGGGGTTTGGGTTTGGGTTCGCTGGTGAGAGAGAGAGAGAGAGAGAGAGAGATTGATTGGGGTTTGGGTTTGGGTTTAGGTTTGTGTTAAACAGGGGTAAATGTTTGGGTTTGGGTTGGGTTAAACAGAGGGGCAAAGTTGTCTTTTTATTAGGAGAGTTAACTCCGTCTAACTATTGGGGTCTTAGTGTCATTTGTCAAAAGTCAGGAGGTGTCCGTGTAATAAACCAAAAAGTCAGGGGGTGTCAGTGTAATTTACCCTTGTTTTTTTTTTGAAGACATAACTCTTTCCATAACATTCATGCTGGTCCTGGGGTCCACAAAGAACTGTACACGCGTCAACCGTACAGAGCCTAAAACCAATCTTATTTTTCAGATTCACCGGCCTAGGGTGGGCCCCCACAATCCAATCAAGGCCCCAAAAGACCTTCGGGAATAGCCGTGTGAGTGTAATTTTCCACGAATAGGAGGGACCCATGTGTCAAGAAAAGTCAAGAAAGCAACCAATCAGAGTCAAGACGTGGGAGGAGTGGCAACTGCCTTTATATCTTTTAACCCGTCGTTGTCAAAGACACGTGTCGACTTTTGATGGCATTTGTGAAGGGACTTGTTTTGTGTTAGAGCAATGCTATTGGGACCTAATTTATTGACATAATTTGCTGACCTAATTCACTGTGACCATTGGATTTACTGTAGACCCCATCAAACATTGGAACTTGGTGTTGATCCAATGATTCCTATGAAGCCACATCATTATGTCTTTCTCAAGCAATATATCACGAAAGAAAAAGAGTAAGAACCTCCATTACAGTGGACTAGTCAAGCTCTTAAGCTGCTGAACCACTCATTTCCCTTGTATCTTCCATCCTTTACCGAGCTGTCCTATTACACACACACCCCACATACTGAATACTGAGCTCACACGCCTATCCCCGCTAATTACAGAGTTTAAGGGTCTCTGTTTGATTCCACCTACGACTTACTCACTTCTAAGTCTCCTGTATTGCTCACAACTCGTTTGGTTACAGTTGTTGTTCATACCTCTTAGCTATTTACACCATCAATATGTAAAAATAAAATAAAATTATTACTGTATAATTGTACTCTATTTTATTATTTTCATAATTAATAACTATAAATAACCAAAATCAAGATTTGTGACTAAAAATAATTTTTGATATTGTATGTATATCATAGCCTATCTACCGAAACTATCTTCATTATCCTACCAAGGCTTCATATGAATATTTTTCACTATAATATAGACAAAATTGACTTCAAGAAAAAGTCACTCTTTAGAAAAATTTTAATGGGTAAATCTATATACACATTATTTGTTTTGTGTATACCATACATACCTGTTTAATTCAATCACCCAGACATATATTTCATATAATTTTAGACATGGTACAAATAAAACACAATAATTTAAAGACATAATAACATGACTAAATTACTAGGTTAACTCTAGCAAGGGGTGGTGGTCGCTTTGCGATTGGATGTGTTTGGTTATAAGGATGCTATTGTCTTAACAAAGGTTTAGGCTGAAAAAAAAATTGAATAAGATAGAGATGCCTTTAACATTCGTTTTTTTTAAACATTAACGTAATTTTAAAAAATAGGAGGGAATTATCTGCAGTGCAGTAAAACTTCAGGGATATAAATGCAATTTTATGAAATTAAAAGCCTGCCTATACAGTTTTTTTAAGGTGTAGTTTAGTATAGCTTTTAAAAATGCTCTTAGATATTTTTGAGACTACGTGGAAACCTGGGATTGGATAACGACGTCGGGCCGTACTCACTGTCCAAATCGTTAAAATGACAAAAATTCACTCTGACAGGTGGCGCGTGAGGCTCGTGGTTTACGACAAAGTTCTTAAATGCCCTCGTAGACTGGTCTTTCTACTCTCTAATTTAGCATAAACAATCAGTTTGTGGGAAAGAGAAAGCTATTGAAGGATTTGTTAGATGTGGTAACGATTTAATAAGATGAGGTTATCCAGTGGGGGTGGTCGAGTGTGATGTGGGTCGAACTTTTGAGTTTTGGAGTTTTCATTACGCTAGCCTAACTAAATTCATTCTTGAAAAAAATATTGAGCACGGTCAAAAACCTCGTAATCTCACCAGCGAGAGTCTATCGAAATAGTTTTTAAGTACTCTTGTTTACCCCCACACCTTATTTCACGAAAAAAAAATTGATATCGCTTTTGAGAAAATATTTGATGGTTTTTTAACATGATTTCGAGTGGGTCGAAGCTAACCTTTTTTTAGAGTAAATGTTTGATCGTTCTTAAGATGATTTTCGAGTGAATTGTACTGACCTTTCTGAATTATAACTTAAATCAAAATAAAATTATAATTAATCTTTGTTGATTTATCATTTTTCATGCGACATCGAACCCAATTCCATTTTTATTCTAATCACAAAGTTCTAATGGTTGATTTCATACATTTATTCTAATCACAGAGTTACGCTATTCTCAACGATATAAATAACACATGATTAAGATAATTTTCATTTATCAATGAAGACTAATCACCACTTCGTTGTTCTCATCAATCGGTTAATTTTAAAGAGAGCTTCAAACTTAGTCAATAATTTCTAAACAGTCACACATTTGTATTTAATATGATTGTTAGGGACGCGCTCTAAATTCAGACATTTGAAATTTGAAATTTGAAAATTCTTTGGAGTCAGACAATGAGAGACTAATCTCAACGTGGATGGTCTACTTTTTATCGGATTGAGGATGGGATTAGTCAAAGTGCGTGTAAATTGACATAGAAATCTCTGACCGTTAAACCAAAAAAAATAAAGTTGCTAGGAACACGCTAAAAAAATAACCTTTATATATAATATATATATAGCCAAACGTGGCACAATGTTACTTAATTTATGCATTTTTTTATCGATTTTGTTTCATAAAAGAAGGATGGAAATGTGATGAATGAATACAAGCTTTAAGGTGGACCTGTATAATCTTGAGTGACAACCAGTTTTCTTTTATTTGTTTCTTATCACGAATGACTCTGTTTGTGGTATCAATTGCCTATGGAATTTGTTTAATAATATATGTGCGAAGTCTTTCAACGTTATCTTTCACTTATATCAATGCTTAATGTACATGGATCCTTCCTGTCAATATTCTAATTTCTTTTGCTCTTTAGAAATAATGCATGGCATAGCTTGATTATTTTTACAGCATGGCTCGGGATATGATGGTCAAAGTATTGATGAAGTCTTTTAGTTCAAAACTTCAATTATTAACTCAAGTAGTTGGATATTTAAACCACAAGCCTTAAAACATTTTTTTCTTTTGATTGCATTTAGTACCAAAGTATTGATGATGCATGAATTGTCGGCTATTGCGATTGTTGTGTTACCATGTCTTCTTGATGTTTGTCCTTTTGAAAAATGAAGGTGGGAAAAACTGAATTTAGTGGATTAGAATATCTTAATTGTGTGCCTACGTCGCATGTTTATCATTTTCTTTCTTTTTCAGTGGTAAAACTATTTTTTTGATATATTTTCAATCTTAATCGTGAAGGTGTGCATATTGTGCTAAAAGGTATATATGTTCAATGGCGTTTCCCTTGAACAATTAGTGTCATACCACTTCGAATGTGATCTATTGTTTGAACACTATAAATGTTTATGTGTTTAAGAAACTTTCTCAATCGAAAGTTTATTATGTCCATAAGTTTTAGTGTCATTTTTTTTTCCTATTTGTTTTTTTGGTGTTTAGTTGTTGTTCATTGCTACACTATCTTTTAGATGTTGAAAGAACCCCTATCATGAAAAGAATCCTCTTATCTTTGTTTTCCCAATTTCTCGGTTACAAATTACTCCCATTTTTATGCTTCCATTTGTTTTATTAGGTTTATATGATTGCTTATATGCTTCCATTTGCTCGCATTTGCTTTATTGGGTTTGCAATTCATATATTTCCAGCCTATGGGGTGCTTTGCTAAAATCTGTATATAACCAGAAAGATCTTAAAAGATTTAGTTACGGCTATGTGAAGGGTTTGGATGGGTGGGTGGTAGAGTATAGCGTGAAGTGGAATTTGGAGATATATGGTAAGGTCGGTAGTTCGAATGGAATCAATGAGATTGATAATTGAAGAACTTATGGGTGATGAAAAATTTCATAAGATGTGCTTTTGCGATGCTGCAGAGTTGTACCGGTGTTGGTGTTGAGGTCGCATATTACATTTTTGGTTAATAGCTGCATACTATATTATCCACATCCATATGCTTGATACACTCAAACAAATTGACTAAATCACCTTGAGTAGAAACATCATATATTTGTGGATGTGAAGCAGTATACTAGAATTATGACCATCTCTTTGTTTCATGCATCCCAACTTTAGCAATTGTATTAATATTAATTTCTTTTTTCCTTTTCTTTTTGTCCGGTTTGTCTCCTGTGGATGTCACTAATTCATTGTCTTTCCTTTCTTCATATTGATTTAGTCACACAAAGTTGTAGTTGCTTTGATACCTTGATTAATGAATGGTTAGACTGTAATTCATTTTCATAACCAACGAATCTTATATCATCAATTAGGGAGTCGTATTTTCGGAGATGCCTTTGTTGAAATTATTTGAAAAATCGTAAGCCCATATTGATTTAAACTTATCCGCAATTCGACCAATATTTGAATGGAGTTAACTTATTTTAATTTCATCCCATTTTTCCTCATTGGTGATACTTTTGCATTGCATGGTGCCTTTAGGCACGGGTATGAGCTAGGAAAATTGTTGTGTTGTGTTTGTTGGTAAATTGTTGTTTGGAGGAAGGATTGTGATATGAATAGTTAATATTATGATGTTGATTTGGATATGATTATGAGATATATAACTTTTGTATACATGTTATTTTCTGGGCTACTATTTTCGAAAAGACTAAATTGATTTCAATTTCTTTAGTTAAAGTAAATGAAGGAAAAATTATTTCAAATTGACGGTTTTTTTTTTTAAGTTGCAAAGTTCCTTTGGATTGAATGCAATGACATTTGGGGTCGTGATAGAGAGAAAGTTAGATGAACCCAATGATGGATGACCCATTTTGATAAACTAGATTAAAAAATAACCCATTTTGCAAGTGTACTTTATAATTACGTTTTGTGATCATTCTTTAATCTTATTGTGTTAGTTGGTAAATAGTTGTGTTTAGGCAATACTTTAGGTTAACTTTATTATGCTTTTTGTCTTAGTTGGTAAATAGTTCGAAATAGGCAGTACAATGTTTATTATTATTGTGTTTAATTGGTAAATAGTTATGTTTAGGCATGACGATGGTTAATATTATGATGATATTGGGGTAGTTAGTAAATAATTGTGTTTAGGCAACAAGATGGTAAAAAAATATTATGTTGGTGTGTTATTTGGCACTTAGTTTGAGCTAGAAATGCATATGACATAGTTTGAGTATGATTATGAAATATATAAGTCTTGTAGACATGTTGATATATTTGTGGTATTATATTTTTAAGGGATACCCTATCGAAAATTTGAAAGTTTCTTACATTGATTTCAATTTTTTTCATTAATATAAAGCAAAAGGGAGGTTGGGTTTTGAATTGTGCAAATTTTAGAATGACCCAAAATATAATTCAAGGGTATATAATTTTGAATTGGGCAAAGCTTGGTTTTGTTCATTCATTGAGGTAGAGATTTATTTAGCAGTAGTTTATGTCATATTGTTTGGTGATTAAAGTTTTATGTGATTGGAAAATTTTATGGGTTTATTCCAATTTTTTAAGAAAACGGTAGTATCATAGAATCTTATGTTTTGTCTATCACTTTTACAAGCATTCATATAGTTGTTCGTGTAGGAAGAATGATTTTCTATTGTTTTAGAAACAGAAATTGTTGTACAAGCACGTATATTTTACTTAGTATTTTATTGATTGTCTATATAGATTGATAATTTATTGTGATCCTATTTTTAGGAGAAATTTTGTCTAAATATTTTTAAAAGACCAAAATAAATTCTTTTAGATTAAATATTAACAATTTTTGTTTAACATACATGGTACATTCAGGCTTTAATATTCCTTCTAACAATTGAAACGAAAACATTTTGACCCACTTTATTTCACCAAAGTCATGACATTAAAAATGCAGTTTAGACTTTTAGCTGAATGCGTGTCTATGTTCAGTGTTTGATTGTTTCGTGTTCAAGAACAATGTTCATCTTTTTTAATTGCACAGTGCGCCTTTATGGACGGGTTATGGGGACAGTTTAAGGCTTTCAGCTTAGTACACGTTCGAGTTCGACACTTAAATATTTCGTGCCCTAATTTAATACTTGATTTTGTTTGAATTGCATTGTGCTTTCAGACACGGGTTATCCCTAGTCATATTATTCGTGGCCTTTCCACATCCATAGCCATACATATTTATTTATTTATTTGCTGTGAATTGGTCTTTAGGTAGGCACTCTTGGCAACCGTAGACCTTTGGAAAAATATATTTTTTTTAAAAGGTGAAAAAATAAAATAATAGAAAAAAAAAAAAGGGTAGGCTCTCTAGGTGAGGAAGGAGCGTCATTCATATAATTCCTTTTTTGACCATCATTTTCCAAATTTGGGACCATGCACTATGACATAGGTCAGACCACAATGTCCAAACTCATCAATTGTAGGACAGCCAAACTCAAATGAATAAAGTGGTTGAACCCAACTACTCAATGATTTTTCTTCCCTTTTTCTAAATACACTTCTCGGTTTTGGAAAAAATTCATAAACAACGTGTCGTATTCTGTGCACAGAACTTTTATTTATATCATGATTGTTCAATTTATAATGACTAAATTCACCCTCATTTTGAAAAGTTGATATTTGAACTCGAATTCACAATAAATTAATTAAACAGACGAGTATTTGTAATCATTTTTAATCCGATATCTGTTTGGTGACTTTGGTGGAGGTGGGTGACAGTGGGTGGCGGCAATGGTGAGCGATGACGGGTGGTGATGATTGGTGTAGTAGGGGTGGGTGACAGTGGCTGGCGGCGATGGTGGGAAACGATGAGTGGTTGTGGGTTGTGGTAGTGGGTAGGGGTGGGTGGTGGTGGGCAACAATAGTGGTGGTGGGTGGTGACGATGGTAGTGGAATGATGGTGGAAGTGGTAATAAATATAAGAATAAAATGATGATGATTTTGGATGGTGGCGGTGGACGATGATGGTTTCAATCGATGGTGGGTGGCGATGGTGGTGGGGCAGTGGGAGTGGCGGCGAGTGGTGGGGGTGGGGTGATGGCGACGACAGTGGTGGTAGTGGTGGGGTGACAGCGGCGGCGACGGTGGTGGTAGTAGTGATGGTGGGGTGACGGTGGTAAGGTGGCGACAGCGGTGGTTGTGGTGGTGGGGGGTTGATGGGGGCGACGATGGCAGTTGTTGTGGCAAAGGTGATGGCGGCAACAGTGGTGGTGGTGATAGGGTGGCAACAACGGTGGTGGTGGTAGTTGTGATGGTGGTGGGGCAGCCGGGGGGTGGGGGTGGCGGCGACGATGGCAGTGGTGGTAGTGGTGATGGTGGTGGGGGTAGTTGTGGTGGTGGTGGGATGGCGGTGGTGGTGGTAGTGGTGATGGTAGAACGGTTTCAAACATTATTTTTTTTAAAAGTATTTATGAGAAGTTATAAGTTTTAAAAACACTTTTAAAAAGTCACCCAAACACACTTTTAGGGACATATTTTCCTATTAAATTTTGGGTGTTAATATTAGCCGTCGGATTAACTTTAAAGTAAAATTTAAAGAGATCTCAACCGCGAAAAGTAAAAGTAATTTTGTTTATCTTTTGATATTTGAATTGTATTATACATTATTATATAAATATTCGATAATAAATATCGAATACGTATTCAATAATAAATAAAATATATAGATACTTCACGAATAATTCTATATGCAGAGTAGTATTGTAACTTTTAGTTTTAATCTTTACCCCATTCTGTTGATTTCACATACAATGCAATATATTAACAAAAAATCATATGATTTGAAAGACACACGAGTGTTTTGTAAATATTATCTATTATCATATGTCCAAAGAGTTTAAATAAATTGATTATTCTATAATCTTAACAACAAATACTTATAAACAAACAATATAATTAAATGTTGGTTGTTATTACTTTAATTAATCACGTTTATTTTGTAGATGTACCACCATAGTGAGACAATAGGTAACTTTTTAAATATATATATATATATCCCGACTGTATCCGTATCTTATTTTTTGATTTTTACTGTATTGTCATATTCATATCGTATTATACTCGTATCTCGTCTCCGTATCTGTGCATTCCACGTTTCCACTCAAAAGCCCTTCCCTTTGCAACATCTCTACCCACGGAGTAATGGACCATCCTGTGTCAAACACTACACTCTGCTAGCAACATCTCTACTGATGGATTATTACTAACTGGTGGAAGGATTAAGCCACCTTTGTCTGTTTATTTGTTTGACCTCACCAAAAAGAAGTTTGAAAAGCTTCTAATTGACAAGTTCCCATTATCCCCTGCTTTAATCGAAAAGAATGGGAACAAGTTCTGCATATACTATCATGAGGAAGAATATATCAGACCATTGAATGATTTGATTTGCAGCAAATAATTTGCCAACAAACAGGGGAACTAGCTAGGAAGGGCGGCTTATTTTGCTTAAACATGTTATCTCCTCGATGTCTATACACCTTCTTGCAGCTCGTGAGTCAGAAGAATGTTTTCAGTGTTGTTCCTTCCTTTAATGAAAATCGAACGTCTTTGTTTAGATGTTTTAAATTTGTGAACTTTTATAATAAACAGAAGTAGCTAAATATTATTGCTTGTGTCTATGATTATATCAGGAAATTGTGGCAGTTAATAGCTTTCTTTCATTTTGAAAATTTAAACGGCTATGTGCAAGAGTGTAGTGCTTTGGCTTGTTTATTTTAGGGTAAATTACACTTACACTCTCTCAACTATCATGTTTTTTTTCATTTTGCCCCCTTAACTAAGTTATTAGTTTCACGTTGCCCCACTTATCAATGTCTGTTACATATTTAACAGAAAGTTATTTTATTTTGTCCCTCAAACTATGTAATTTTTTTTCACTTTACCCCTGTACGTCAGTAATTTCCATCCAAAAAGATATCAGACACTTGCGATTGGGGCAATGTGAAACAAAAGTGTTAGTTTAGAATGTAATGTAAAAATTTTGGTAGTTGAGGGAGCAAAATAAAAAAAGTGATAGTTCAGAGAGTGTAAGTGTAATTTACCCTTTATTTTAAGAGCACTGTTTTAGGGCCTTATTCGAGGATCTAATGATGTGACTTCAATACAACCATTGAATTAATTGTGAGTTCCAATGTTAGATGAAGTCCGCAACCAATCCAATAATTATACATCATTAAGTTCCTAAATTAGGTCCTCAAATTAGGTTCAAATAACATTTTCCTTATTTTGAATAGCGAATACCAACCATGGTGAAATCGACAGCTGTTGTTTTCGTTACTTGACATTTTTTTTTTTTATCAGAACAATATGCAAAGATTATATTAAGTAGGAAAGTTTAAATTATAATCAGACAAAAGAGAAGCCTTCAGCTCGGGAGGGGGGGGGGGGGGGGGGAGAGCCTAACCAATCCAACAGAAGGGAATTGGTTAGCATCGAGACTGCCACCCAGTGAGCAGCCCTATTACAGGCTCTAGGCTTGTATAAAAAACTTAGGTTATGTAACCTAGCAAAAAATCTAATATCATCCACAATGGTACTAATTTCCCAAGGGGGAACATATTCCGTTGAACTTAACTTAATGATACTAAGGCAGTCATTCATGATTGTGGCATTAGAGAGCAAGAGGGAATCAGCTAAGAGGCAAGCTTGACGCACAACCTTAGCTTCCGAAAGCAAAGAAGACCTAGCAGGGAAAGATTTAGCAACTCCATGAACCAAAACACCTCCTTCCTTGCACACCACAACTCCACACGCAGCATTCACAGACTTGGGTCTAAAGGAACCATCACAACAAATAAGAAAGTCACTCACAGGAAAACTGGAAGGCTCCTCCGGTGCCGCTGAAACCTCTGAGCTCGACTGGACATCATCAATCCCTCTCAATTGATCATTCCACAGACACTGGACACAAATAACCGACGCAAAAGCATTAACTTCCACATCGCAAAACACCTTCTGGTTCCGAGCTTTCCAAATAACCCAGCCCACAGTTGCCACTTTACCCAAAACTTCGAGTCTAGAATGAGCATCCCCGATTGATTCCAAAATCCAAGATGAACGTTGAGCCACCGACAAAAAGGAGTTCTCATCCCACCCAAAAGACAAATTCATACCAAACCAAACCCGTTTAGTCCATTCACAACCGAACAGAGTATGCTCAACAGATTCAGGAGAAGATGAACAAAGAGGACAGCAAGGAGAGGGAGCACACTTCCTTTTAAATAAATTCTCCTGTGAGGCCACAACATTATGGCAGGCCCTCCACCAGAAATGCCTCACCTTTGGTAATGCCTTCATATTCCAAATAGATTGCCACAGCTTAGGATGAGGATAAGAAGAGGAGCTACACTCCGATGGATCCCCTTTGCTCTTATTGCCCATCACATAGCCAGATTTAACATTATAAACCCCCTTGCAATTAGGCCACCAAAATCTTCTGTCTTTCCCTCCTCTGAACGACAAAGGAATGGCATTGATAAGTTTGATATCCTCTCTGGAAACCACAGCTTCCAAACTGGAATTATCCCAACCAAAAGGGTTCATCTTAATAGCATCAGCCACCTTAGAAATCTGGCATTGGGGGGGGGGGGGTTTAGGGGATTGAACAGCGTGGGAAGAGGAGAGGGGAATCCATTTATCAATCTAAAAATCAACCACCCTGCCATCACCAATCTGCCATATGAGGCCTTTTTCAAGTAATTCCCTGCCATAGAGCAGACTACTCCAACCCCAAGAGGGTCTACGACCTCGCTTAGCCTTCATCAGATCTTCATTTGGAAAATAGATAGCTTTGGTAAATTTAGCCCAGAAGGAGTCAAGCTGAGTGATAAGCCTCCAACATTGTTTTGCAAGGAGGGCTTGATTGAAAACCTTGAAATCGTTAAAACCCATCCCACCAGACTCCTTGGGATTAGTCATTTGCTTCCAATTTTTCCAACAAATACCTTTCTTCTCATCAGTCCCCTTCCACCAGAAATGTCTAACATAGAAATTCAGCTTTTCGCAAAAACTCTTAGGGAAAGCCACCACGGACATAGCAAAATTAGGAATAGCTTGTATCACAGCTTTAATCAAGACCTCCTTGCCTGCAAGTGATAGATAAGACCCTTTCTAACCTTGAAGTTTTTTAACCACTATTTCCAGGAGATAGCCAAAGACATCGCCCCTGGATCTACCCCACGCCGTAGGAATTCCCAAGTATTTAGCTTGGTGAGGAAGGGACTGCATCCCTAAAAGTCGACAGAAGAAGGAATTCTGGTCATCAGAAGTATTCTCAGAAAAAATGATACCAGATTTTTGGAGATTGGCACTTTGACCTGAAGCTTGACAAAAGGACAGAAGGATTCTGATAAACTCTCTAACATAGACTTCCTTTGCTTTAATGAAAAAGAGGGAATCATTCGCAAAAAATAAATGAGAAATAATAGGGCTTCGTCTCTTAATTCTAAGGCCCATAAGACGTTTGGAAGCCACTCCATTTAAGATCATGGACGAAAGAACATCAGCAACAAAAAGGAAAAGGTAAGGGGAAAGAGGGTCTTCTTATCGTATACCTCTTTGTGGTCTAACTTCACATTTACGAACCCCATTAAGCACCACTTGATAAGATACAGTGGACACGCATTGCATAACAAGATGCACCCACCGTCTATCAAAACCCAGTGAAACCATAGTAGCTTCCAGAAAATCCCATTCAACTCTATCGTAGGCTTTACTGATGTCCATCTTGATCGCCATTTCAGGAACCTGACCCCTCTTCTTGCCTTTGAGATGATGGAAGACTTCGTTAGCTATGAAGATGTTGTCCTGTATTTGGCGATTGGGGATAAAAGCAGCTTGATTTGGAGAGATAATAGAGCCTATCATATTCTTCAACCTGTTAGCCATAACCTTTGAAATCACCTTATACACAAAGTTGCAAAGAGCAATAGGTCTGAATTGGGAAATGGATTCGGGCTCCAGCTCCTTCGGGATAAGGACAATATTAGTATGGTTAAAATGGTGAGGCATATGACCCCTTTCAAAAAAATCCTTGACCATCAGGAAGACGTCATGACCAACGATATGCCAAAAGTGATGGAAAAAAATCCCAGGAAAACCATCAGGTCCAGGGGCTTTGAGTGCTCCCAACTCAGACACTGCCCCCCACACTTCCGACATAGAAAGCTCACAAAGAAGGCTCTAGTTCATCGTATCAGAAACTCTAATGTTAACAACATTTAAAGATTCGGACCAATCCCTCTCCCCAGAAGTCGTGAACAAAACTTGGAAGTAGTCTTTAATAAGAGAATTAATGTCCTCCTCACCTTCGATCCATTCAGCCTCGTCATTCTTAAGTCTGTACGATTCCGACGCTGGAGTGTAGTCAAATGAAAAAACCTCGTGTTCTTATCACCTCCCTTAAGTCAATTAATCCTAGATCGTTGCAGCCAATATTGTTCCTCTCTGCATCTAATAGCATCAATTTCAGAACATAATTCAGCCTCCCTCAATAGGTTCTCCTCAGAAGGGTCGAGAGACTGAATATTGCTCAATTCATTCACTAGCTCCTGGATGATTTTTTTATTATTCCCAAACTTGTGTCTACTCCAATCCATCAGCCTCTCCTTACATTTCGCCAGGTTGTTAGTAACATTAAAAAAAGACGGACCAGATTGGTTAGATATCCAATTGGCCTTAATGACCTCCTCACAAGCAGGATCTTCCAACCACATACTCTCGAACTTGAAGTAGAAGGGCCCTTTCTTAGAAGCCTCCCTAAATTCAATGATAATAGGGCTATGATCAGAGCCCAATCTAACTTCACGAATCACTTGGGTTGAAGGGAATAAATCACACCACTGAGGGTTAACCAACACTCTATCAATTCGTTCTTGAACATTTGCAGCCCCTGACCTATTATTCGACCAAGTGAAACGGGGACCACTGAAACTTAGTTCCATCAGACAACACTCCGAGATGAAGTTCTGCAACTCCTCCACTTTTGTAAGGCATGAGGAAGTACCCCCTTTTTTATCATCAAAAGAGCCAATTACATTGAAGTCACCAGTGACAATCCAATGACACTCGACCGCTCTAGCCATAGACTTAATACATGCCCAAAGCCGCTGACGTTTTTCAAACTTAGGATCACCATAGATAAAGGTACATTTCCAAAATAGAGAATTTTGATGAGATCTACATCTTACATTGATAAAATTCTTGTTCAGTTCATCCACTTAAAGAATAACATCATCCCTCCACCACAAAGCCAATCCACCCGAGAGTCCATCAGGATCAACATATTCCCCACTCTGGTAATGCAAGGATCTTCTCAATCTCTCTAACTTATGGAATTTTTTTTTAGTCTGCATAAGAAAGACAATTGAGGGGCGATGGGTATCAATTAACCCTCGTAGATTGTGAATTGTCCGGGGTCGCCCCACTCCCTAACAGTTCCAGACAAGAGCTAACATGAGTCGTGTGGTTGTTGAAGGTCAGCCACCACCACCTTTTCTGGTTGACAAATTGAGTTTTCCCCTTCTGTCATAGCATAAGAGGGCTGTGAAAAACCAATGTGACATACTTCGGTTGAGATTATTCTCCCCTCTACCTTCTTTATTGCCTCCGTCCTCCTCTGCTTGTTGTTACTGCATATGGTTCTCCGGTTCCTCCATGTATGCAAAGAAAATTTCAGATTAGGTTTTGTGAATTGGCCTCCTTTTTGTCTTGCGCTTGTATCTTCTAGATTGAATTTTGAGAGCACTCTTCTCCCCATGGTCTTAAAGAGAAAAATCAGGAATCAAAGGGAGCTCTATATGGAAAAAAGGTTGGAAAGGGAACTCAGGATTTGGGGTCGTCAAGAGTTTGTTTCTTTTATGGCTTGCAAATTAGGCTTCCATCCCGGCATGATTGAGTTGGGCTTTTCTCTTCAAAGACATGTTTTGAAAATGGACTTCCATCTTATCTCCAACTTCCTCACTCACACTGTCCGAAATGACATGGATCTCTCTTTCCCCGGAGCCCTGGGCTTCCAAGCTATCATTTGGCTCAATAACAAAGTAGGACCCCTTCTTTACTGCCACCAACATACCAGAATCCTCCTTGGGAGCTGAATGGGAAGAGGAGTGGTCCCAAGCTTGGTCCCCACCAGAAAAAGGCACCACAGCAAGGGGTGGGGTATTATAAAAAGAACCACTTGCTTGATTCTGCATACTACAAATAGGACCCTCTCCTTGGGATTTTGGGACATCCCTTATAGGATCAGCACAATCTTCAGGGCTTCCACCACCTTGGGCCTTACTCGTTGCTGGTGAACCACATACAGGGGAGATATTCACACCTCCAACACCATGGATCTTGCCTTTGAGTTTCTCTCATTTTTCCATATTCTCGCGAGCCATAAGGGACCAAGTTTCTCTGAAAAAACCTGAAGAGGCATTGCTCTGGGCTCGCAGATCAGGACCAAACTGGCTCTTGCATCCCAAGTTGCACCTCTCCTTACATTGGCTTTGTGAATGGCCAATCCTTCCACACAAATAATAGAAATCAGAAAGCCTTTCATACTTTAAATCGATCCAAATATCATCATAGCTATCCCGGGCTAGAAAAAAACCCTTCTTTAGGGGCTCCTTAAGATTGATTCGGCACTTTACCCGTAAAAAATTCCTCTGGAATTGAACTTCTCCATCAAAATCCTCCAACTGAGTAGGTTCCCCAATTACTTTTCCTATCCTCCATGAATTGTTATTAGTCATCATATCCAATGGTAACCCCCATACCTGAACCCAAAACTCGGATAAATGGAAATCAAAATCGCTGATGATGCTCTGAGGCTGATAAGTTTTAAGAACCAACAAGGCTCCCATCACAGACCAGGGACCTTCATTCAAAATCTTATCTCTGTCATTCACATCCTTGAACATGAACATGTATGTATTTCTCTCCCAGTAAGTAATAGAGAAATCTTTAGATGTTTTCCATGAAATTTGCAGAACACTACACACCCCTTGTTTGTTTAGGTTTGTATCTGTGTAAAAACGGCCCACAAGGCAGATCTTCTCAACATTTTTGGATGTGGAGGGGTCTGAATATATAGAGATGCGAGGGGTGGGGTGGAATACGAATCGGCTTCTGTATCTTTCTCCATGACAAAAAGGGAAACAGTGGTAACCACACACGAGCAGAAATGAGAGAAGACGAGTGAAGAAAGACAAGCAAAAGGGAAAAGAAGAGACCAAGGACAAAAGCCAAGGAAAAGGGAAAATGAATATGTTGATTAGGGAAACCAAGTCGAAAAGAAAAAGATGGGTCAAGGGCAGATGGAATGGTGAGAAACAATAAAGATAAAATAAATGTGAGTAAGCCAGATACCTGAACGAGGAGTATTCAGTGGATCAGTCATCATCAGAAGCTGGAGAGCCGTAAGCATTGAATCAAAGAAGACAAATGAGGAGGACCTCAGAAGAAACCCTAACTAGGGTAATGAGCTCTCAGAACGAGAGGGATGTTACTTGACATTTACTGTGATGACTGGTTGTTGATGTTAGAAGGACTTGAGAAACATTAATGCTATTGGGACATAATTGAGGGACATAATTTGAGGACATAATGAGTTGTCACCAATGATATGATAGTGAAATATATTTAATAATGGGTCCCATTATAGCATTAATGAATTCATTATCATATCATTGGTGACAACTCATTATGTCCCAATAGCATTGCTCCTTGAGAAATTACACTTTTTTTCCCGGTGTAATTAGAATTAATGCTTATTTTGTCTTTTCCTATTATATCACCTTATGGAAATATGGAACAAAAGCTTGATGATGTTTTGGAATAATATGATGTGAAAGGCTTGTTTGTTTTTTTTTTTTTTGACAGAAAAAATATTAACTTTATTGATTGAAATCAGCAAAAAGGAAAAACATGATAAAATCAGGTGTCCGCTCCTGTCATAGATCAATCATTACAACAAAACGAGCATTTCTAACTAAATGGTGAGCAACTTTGTCACATTCTATGTATATTGGACAACTTAAAAAAACAAAAATTCGATCGCACAGAGTTGATGTCGAAGAGAATAGCACCCAGAGGAGAAAAGTCCTTATATGTAGCATTTATGGATTTGATCACAGATATACAATCTCCCTCCCAAAAAATTTCATCACATCCTTGTTGCTGATTAAAAAGAACAACTTCCTTTGCAGCCATGGTCTCAACTCTCGACTACTTGTGCATTATAGTTACCGTGAACTTTCATAGAGTAACCAGCCCCAAACTGCCCTTCATCATCTCTAATGATACACAAATTAGTTTTGTACACCACTTGTCAAGTGACTGATAATTAATGCAGATATTAAGTAGAGAGAAAATAACTCAAGCGAGACAAAGATGTAGAGTGGTTCGGTCAACATGACCTACATCCACTATGAAGGGCTAGGATGACCTGACATTTTATTACTTACAGGAGTGTAAGGAGATACAAGCTATGAGAAAGAGATGAGAGTGATAGAAGATGTGTTTGATTGTGTGTGATGCTCCCCAAGTGTTGGCGGGGCTTACAATTTATAGTCGTCTCCTAATAAATTGAGGCAACTTATCAGTAACTAAGTGGCTAATCTGGTGGAGCTGACACCATCTTCTCAACGGATGAGGCAATTACGACGCTCCCCATAAGATCTAATCAAAGGATGACGTGGTGGTTGACTCTTTCCAATGCGGCGTGGATGAAACTCTTGGATGACCTTGCTTACTCCCTTGGTGATGTAACTCCTCGAACCCTGATGAGCTTGACCGGGCGTGGACCCCTTTGGGCTGGACTTACTAGATCTCTTTAAGTTGGGCTCTTAATTTAAATTGGGCTCACAACGTAGATTGGGCCAGGCCCATCATTTGCCCCCAATGCCCTGTGTCCAATGAAACTTGGAGAAGAGGACATTTGGTTGAAACTGAATCCCGGCTGACGGAGACCCCTTTTGACCGATGACTCTTCCTTTTCTTGATATACAAATTCCTTTTTCCTGTAGGACATCTCCAGGCTTCCCCATTTCTTATTCTAGAAGATCCCTCTATAAATAAGAGGCTTTTTTTCCCTTTTTTCCATTCCATACAAATTTGAGAGAGAGAGGTCCTCTTGAAATTCTTCAAGAACAAAGAGGTGAGATTCTTGAATCGAGCATTCAGAGTGATGTCGATTGAAGGAGAAGACATGCAGGGGTTTGTAAATCTTGGTGGGGAGTCTGGAGAGATCGACGTAGTCCTAGAAGCTCAGGCGAATGAGAGGAGAGGTGGAGGTGTGGAGCAGACTGAGGCGCCATGGGCGCCGCTGGGCATGGCGACCCAAGTCGCCGAGGTCGAGGCACCTTGGGCGCCGCCTAATATGGCGACCCAAGATACTGGGAGCAAAGGGAGAGCGCCAGAGCTAATGGGCACTGGCGTGGAGGCGCCTTGGGCGCCATTGGGGGCCGTCGTTTGCGCAGGTGGAGCGAGGGAGGTGCTCGGCGTCGAGACCGAGATGGCCTAGGCAACCCAGGCCGCTGGGAGCAAAGAAGGCACGCCGGATCTGATAGGCGCTGGTGTGGAGGCGCCTTCGATGCCATTGGGGGGCGCTGGGCGCCGAGACAGAGATGGCCCAGGCGACCCAGGCCGTTGGGAGCAAAGAAGGGGCGCTGGATCTGATGGGCGTCGGTGTGGAGGCGCCTTGGACGCCATTGGGGGCGCTGTTCCCGTAGGTGGAGCGAGGGAGGTACTGGGCGCCAAGACCATGAAGGGCCAGGCGACCCAGGCCGCTAGGGCCGAGGAGAGAATGCCTCGGGCATTGGCCGCTGACTGTGAGGCGCCTATGGCGCTGGGCGCTGCTGGAGAGGCGCCTATGGTGTTGGGCGCTGCCGGAAAGGCGTCTGTGGTGTTGGGTGCTGCTTCTGAGGCAGGACTGGGACCTCGGCGCACTGGGCAAGGATTGGTGAGTGTTGATATGACCCCGGGAGAGACTGGGCTTGTCAAGGTAAATACGCAGGCGGTGCCGAGGGCCACTAGGCACAGTCAGGTGGTGTTGTGTACAACTGGGTCATCATTGTTAGGTGAGTCAGGTGAGGTGGAGGTAGACACCGGACATGGACCTCCTGGGTCGTCATTGTGAAGTGGAGGTAGCCTGCTTATGATGACTCCTCCGGAGACATTGCTATTTATGAGGAGGTGTTTGAGGCTGGACTTAGGTTCCCAATGCCTTCTTCTATTTTTCGTATTCTGCATTACTTTTCACTGACGCCAGGGCGGTTGGCGCCCAATGGTTGGAGAGTTCTGCTGGGGTTTCTTGTACTGTGGAAAAAGGTGCATCATGAGGATGCTTTTCTTGAAAAATTATGTGCAGCTTAGAATTTGAGTGAGACTCCTGTTCTCAATCGTGGTTGGTACTACTTTGCTCCGAGATGAGGTAAATTGATCACCGAATTACGCTCTAACTGCCACAGTTGGAAGACTCATTTTATATTTGTTGGTGGAGAGTGGGCTTCAGAGGTTGACAAAGCTTTTGTACCAACAAAGTGGGACGCCCCAAAGAGACTTGGTATGCCCACACTTATTCTTTTCCCTTTGCCTTCTTTGCAAATGTGTACTTATTACATCCCTTACAGGTTCTCCAGAGCTCATAAAGGATCAAGAATGGAAGTTGTAGGCTGTGAGGGCTCACCTTGTAAAAGACTTTGGAGCTCTCATGCTCAAAGAGAGTGGAGCTAGAGGCTCTCCTACAGTCGGTGCTAGGGTTGGTGCACCCTCTCCGAGACCTGGCGGTTCCTCTTTGAAGAGAAAGGAAAAATACTTCATATCCAACTTGCTTCTAGAGATCATTCATGCGGTTGGATCTCAAAATGTGGTCCAAGTGATCATTGATAATGCACCCGTCCGTAGGAGCCGGGGAGTGCTTGTTCAGGGTGGTTATAAACATATCTTTTGGACATCTTGTGTGGTGCACACACTTAATCTTGCTTTGAAAAATATTTGTGCACCAAAAAACACTGAAGCCAATGAACGTGTTTATGAAGAGTGTAATTGGATCTCAATTATTGAAGGGGATTGTGTGGGCATTAAAAATTTTATTATGAACCACAACATGAGATTGGTCATGTTTAATGATCAGGTGGATTTGAAAATGCTCTCAATTGCGGAGACACGTTTTGCTTCAACCATCGTAATGCTTAAAATATTTACAGTTCTAAAGTGTAGTCTCCAGAACATGGTTATTAGTAATCGGTGGTCTTCTTATAGAGAAGATGATGCTGAAAAAGCGACATTTGTGAAGGAAAAAGTATTAGATGATTTATGGTGGGACAAAATTGATTATATGTTTTCCTTCACTGAACCCATCTATGAAATGCTAAGAAAGGCCGATACAGATATGTCTTGCCTACACTTAGTTTATGATATGTGGGATTCTATGATTGAGCAAGTGAAGGTCGTTATCTATCGTCGTGAAGGGAAGTGGGAAGATGAGGAATCAACCTTTTATTCGGTGGTCTATGAATTATTAATGGATGGATGGGGCAAGAGCAACACACCGCTCAATTGCTTGGCACATTCCTTGAATTCGAGGTAATTTCTAAGCTCTAAACTTCAAGATTTTAATTTAACTTTTTAGATATCAAATGATTATCATTTTATTTACTTTGTCTTTTAGGTATTATAGCGTGGAGTGGTTTTCTGTGGCTTCTAATTGTGTTCCTCCACACAAAGATGAAAAGATTTCAAATGAAAGAGAAAAGTGTTTTCAAATATACTTTTCTAATTTGGAGGAGTGAAGAAAGGCCAAAGAGGAGTATGCCAAGTTTTCAGCGTGCTTTAAAGAATTTGCAAGTCATGATTCCATGAGTGATAGAGGACTCGTGGAGCCGGCTTATTGGTGGGTCATGTATGGCTCTACGGCACCCTTGCTCCAAAACTTGGCTTTAAAGTTACTTGCGCAACCTTGTTTCTCCTCATGTTGTGAGAGGAATTGGAGCACTTATTCTTTTATACACTCTTTGAAGAGGAACAAAATCACACCAGATAGAGCCGAAAACTTAGTATTTGTACACTCCAATCTTCGCTTTTTATCAAGGAAATCTCCTCATACGATGAAGGCAACAGTAAGATGTGAGATGTTGCAGGAGATGCATTTGATTCTATGGATAAGGAGGGTAATGGGATGCTTGAGATTGCGAATCTTTCCCTTAATGAACCAGATTTGGAGGTCATACTATTTACTGATGAAAGAATTGGCAATGAAGATGTTGAGCCCTTGGAAGTGAATTGAGGGGGAAATAGGATTCTTTTTGTTTTCGTGTTTCTTTGTTAGCAAACTTGTGAACTATGAATGCTAATTCAAGTAATTATATTAGAGAAAATGTTGGATGTATCTTTTTAAAACTTTGATCTATTTCAATTATAATAATAAATAAATAAAAAAGCAATGTTTATTATGCCTTGGTTGTTTGTTATTATTAATGTTGTGGTTATATATATAAAAATATATATAATTATTTTAATTGGTCGTATCATCGCCATACCCGTGTCCTACATTTTGGGATTTTATCATATTCCCGTATCTGTATCCATGCTCCTTAGGATATTAGGCACTTGGTGGGAAGTTCTTTGAGGTTTCCCTCCCTCCTTTGAAAGATTTTCACATTTGTCATTATCTATTGGAGTGATGTGAAATAAAATTGATATTTTAGAGTGTAATTTGAGAGATTTTATAGTTAAGGGTGCAAAGTGAAACAAGGATAATAATTTAGAAGGAAAAGTGTAATTTACTCTAATAGTTTTGCTCAATTTTCTGTTCGTTTCTGAACTGTCTTTTCGCATGTTCCAACTGATGTGTAGACTGATTTTTTTGCTGCGTGCCACACAACATAAACATTCAGCATATATTAAAAATATATAGACCATCACCTTCTTGGAATGGAGAATGGGAGTGTGATACTCCTTTTTTCCTCTTTCACATAGGTGAAGCTACAACAGTTCCCTCTCCTCGTACATGGCTGCCAATGCCATCCTGAAAATGTGTGACAGAGATGATAGACACAAGCAATAATATTTGAACTACCACTATTTTTAATTAAAAGATTTAAACATAAGAGTTCAAATTCACAAAAAAAAAAAAAAATTAAAAAAATTAGTCCTAATGGCCTGGTCGTTGGCAGGCTATTTGGTACTAATCAAATCATTCAATGATCTGATATCGTCCTCATCATGATAGTATATAAGCAACCTATTCCCATTCTTTCCCATTAAAGTTGGGGATGAGCCTGAGGGAAACTTGTCAATTAGAAACTTTTCGAACTTCCCTTTGTTGCGATCATAGGAATAAACAAACATATGCAAGTTAAACTTTCCACCAGCCAGAAATAACTCACGAGTAGAGATGTTGGCAGCAGGAGCACAACATCCAGCGATGGTTAACTCAATGGGAATGCCGATGACGTGCTTGGCCCATGACCCTCCTCTTTCATAGCCCTTCTCGAATACCCATATGTCAAAGTCCCCCTCCCACCCATATCTCTCACCTCCAAAACCTACCAGAGCCAGGTTGCCTCTAAATTGTACTAAATCACGGTGTTCGAGAGCCTCTAATGGCAGTGGAATCATTTCAAAACGCTCATCTTTGAGATCAAAAGCAACCAGATAGCGGTCGTAGTTTGACCACCCGTTGGGCTGAGAAATCCAATACAGAGCTCCGTCAACGCAAACGCTTTGGGACAATAGACGACGGGGCTTTATACAAATTCGTCTCCATGATGCGTCCTTACCCACAGTGAGAATAACGCAACAAGACGAGTTATTCAACTCAAGCACCTTGTATTCCTTAGCAGTAGGTTCGAACCCGAAAAAGTAATTGGAACAACGTATTGGAGGAAGATCCATAATTTCATGAGTAGTGATGTTGCAGAGAGAGAGGCGATCATCGGCGTACAAACAAAAGAGGCCGTTAATGACTTCCGTAAATCCTGTGTACTCCAACGGGGACACAGTAAAGTGGTGATTGAGAACTGATCCGCTTTTACGGCCCAGGAAGTTTGTGTCGAACAAGTGTAAGTAATTGATGTGTCCGTCGCTGTCTCTGTCGGGATACATCAAAAGGACGCCGGCGCGAGACCGGGAAAGAACACGGTGATCGTTCGAAAAGCGACGGTCAGCAATTGTTGAGCGCCAGAGCTTTGCATGAGAGACTTGGCCGGAAGCCTTTTGAGGACTTCGACCGCTAATTCATGAGGAAGATCAGAAATTCCGCCTCCGCTACCGCCACCGATTGCCCTAATTTTATTCTTCCCCATCTTTTTCTCTCTTTGCGTTTGCTCTGTGTTTAGTTTTCAAAATCACAATCAATCTCTTTAAGCTTTCTATCTTCTTCTAATTTCAAACCTTCCGATCTCGAATCTAAATTCCTTTTACCGATTCTGATCCCAAATCTCAGTTGCTTCGCCAAACCCAATTCCAATTCTAGATTCTGAATCTCTATATCTCTCAATCTCGATCGCAGTCTACGCAGGATGTAATTACCCAAAAAAAATATATATATATTATTATTATTATTTTATTTTGGTGCATTGGCCACCTAAGAGTAATTATATATACAAGGATAGAAATAATTAAAGAAGACTAATATGCCTCTAATAAAAGTCTTATCCTAGAGAGATCTATTAGGACTCTTATACATGTGATTTTAAATATGGTAGTATTGTGGGATAAGTCAAACTTTTCATATATATGTATTGATATATATATATACATATATTCTCTTTCCAACACCTATACATACGTTGAATAAGAAAAATGAGGGAGAGGCTAGGATTTCAAGTAAAGAAAAAGGAAGAGAAAGAAGGAAGAAAGAAAGAAGAAGGAAAAAGAAGAAGAAGGGATTTGGACTCATTTAAGGTATGAATTCATTAATTATTGGTAGGTTTGTAAGTTATTCAATTACATAGTATTAAGGTTATCATAAATAGTGATAAAGAATACATATATACATATATGTTCATGGTGAAGAATAGTGATGAATGTATAAATGAGTTTTATTGGAAGTTGTTAATTTAAGTGTTTTGAGACCTAATATAGATTTATTGTTTTTGAGACTTTTAAAGAATTTATTTAATGTCTTAAAAAGCAAAAAGAAAACAAAGGGGAAGAAGGAAGACAAGTTGCAGAACCTGCAACTTTCGTGGGTGAAGAAGATGGATTTCTTTAAAATTACAGAAAGTTTCTCTCTAGTTTCAAAGAGTTTTACTTTGACCCATATATTCTTCTAAACTTAATTTTAACTACTGTTTTACTTGGTAAGTTGGAAGAATAGAATTTTGGAAAATTTATGGCAGTCTCGAAAATAGAAAATTTGTTTTTCAAAGAAATTACACTTTGACCCCAAAAGTTTCAAAAATTATGATTTGACCCCAAAAATTTAGAAACTTTTTCTAAACAGCCCAGAATACTTCCATACCCTATTAGCTCATATTATAAAGGATATTTATATGTAAATGATATATTAAGTATATATCAATGGATAGTAAGTACGTAAATTAAATATAGAATCGCAAAACGGCGAAATTATGAATAAAGATTGATTGATATATGTTATTTTGGATTAGGTGGTGATTGCATTGAGATTGAGAAAGAGTGCTTTGAATTGGATTTTGGAAATCAATGTGAGTAGTTTACTACTTCTTTTGGGAGAATTTTCTATATTAAATGTGTGGGTGCGTGCGTGTGGATTTTTCATATATATGATATATGTGTTGATGTTTGGGGTTGCAATTAAATATTTTGCAAATGTGAACTGTTATACATGTGAATTTTGGAAAATTTGTGGGATGATTTTATATCATTGTTTTGGTGATGAAAGGAAAATTTTGTGTGCGTTGGAACTGAAACTACAGTTTTGGTGTGTGTGTGAAAATCATGTTTATGAGACGGGGACTTGGTTACCAGGTCTAAATGGTAACGAGATTGTATACCGGCGTGGTCGGTATAGGGATGTGCACATAGGGGCCAGTGACCAGGCTAGTGGTAACAAGAGTAGGGGCCAGTTACCAGGCTAGTGGTAACAAACATGATTGACAAATGTATTTGAAACTGAATGTGTATGTGTGTGTGAGTGTTTTGAGTTATAAATGTCTTTTCATTTATAAAGTTATTTGTGAAAATGAGTGGTGTTTTGGGTTATAAATGTCTTTTCATTTATAAAGTTATTTGTGATCATGATATCATTTTGTTTAAATGATTATGTGGGAAGGGTTGGGGTACAATTTGTTGTACTTATGTGTGTATCAAAGTTTATTTTCGTATATAAACTTTGGGATTTATTTTCACACCTCATTAGAGGTGGTTGCTATTCACGGGCCTTTGTGCTCACCCAAACATTTAACATTTTTCAGGTGAGGATCAGGATGAGAAGTAAGTCTACAGATAGATAAGGGATTAGAGAACTTGAAGATTTATTTTACTGTAGATCTTCAAGAATAAATGTCTTTTGTAGTTTTGAGACAAATATTTAATTGTTTTGGGAACAATATTGTTTATGTTCCGAGTAGCGAACCTTGTGGTTTAATTATTGTTTTATATGAGTTTAGTAATGATATTGGTGGTGTTTAGTTTATTCATCTGGTATTCATTAGGTCGGTGGAATGGATCACTTTATTATTTGTCTTCCGCTGTAATTTGCATTTATTATGCACAGAGTTGGTCGGTTAATGCCTTGGTGGCCGGTCCGCCGCCCATCCTATGTGATCCGGGGTGGGGGTGTGACAAGAGTGGTATCAGAGCATAGGTTTATGAATTACCAGAGGATTAGGCTGGATCTGAGTGGTTTTATAGGCTTTAATTGACTTTAGTTTGTGGGATAGAGACTGATGTTTACTAGTTAATAGTATGATTGGTGTAGTGACTAAGGCTTGTTAATTTGCCTGGAATTTTGTACAAATAAGAGATAGTTGCAAAAAATGGATGGTAAAGGTGTTGTAAGAAATGTGACTAACACTAATGGAATTTTAGAGTCTATACATTCTTCGGTGTATCCTAGATTAACAGTGTGATTGGGTGTGGAACACAAAACACTTCAGTTTGATTTGACCGTGGTAACTCCTATGGGTGGTTTTGGGTTAGGAGATGTTGTGTACCCAAGGTGTAGGGTCCACATTGGAAAACATCAGTAACTAGTTGATTTAGTTTCTTAGACCTTAGGAGTTTTGATGTGATATTAATTATGGGTTGGTTAGTCACACAACATGTGACAATGGTTGTTTTGAAAAGAGAGTCATGCAGATTTAGTTTTGAGGGAACATGATTTATTTAATCTCTTGTATTAACTCTGCGAGTGCAAGCTCGAAAATGGGGTGAGGAAATATTTTTAGGAAAATATTGCTAGTATCATTGTTGCACGGAACGAGGGAGTGTCTCTTGAGGAGATATCAATAGAAAGAAAATTTTTAAATATATTTTTAGAGAAGTTGTCTATGCTAGCATTGGGGAGAGATAAAGTTTACAAGTTTAGAACAAAAATTTATTCAACTTAGCAATTTGTTGTGGAGTGTTGATGTGGTGTTTGTAAACAAAATAATTGGACTGTGAAATGGTACGTAGATTACTACCAGCTGAATAAGGCAGCAACATGTAGTAAATATATATCTTTTATGTTGTATTGATGATTTATTTGATTAGTTGTGAGACGCTAGATAATTTAGTAAGATTGATCTTAAGCTAAGTTAGCTTTACTTAAAAGAAAGAAATGATGATGTTCAGAAAATAGTATGTGCAATTGAGATAGTTATATTGTATTTTTGGTGAAGTCATTGAGGTTGACGAATGGTACATCTATTTTTATGGATTGACTAAATTGATTATCTCAACTTTATCTAGATTCATATGTTACTGTATCCGTTGGTGTTGCATTTGTGTATTCTTGTAGTAAAGAAGGAATTACCCTACTCATGATTTTGGATTAGATGTAATTGTTTTTGTTTTGAGGTTATGGAGAAATTGTTTATACGGTAAGACATGTGAGATTTATTTCTATTATTAAATGTTGAAAGATGTATTTACTAAGAATGAGTTTAATTTGAGGAAAAGGAAATAGAAAAGACTGGATATTAGTGTCCGATGGGTTTATTACAACTTCTTTTAATTTTTTAATGGAAATGAGAGTATATTACTATGAAGTTTCTATAGTGACTTTTGAGATACAGATTGTGCATGGGTTATTATGGATTGATTGACAAAGTCTGGCCAGTTTTGGTAATTAAACTTAAATCTTAACTTGAAGGTAGACTCAGAGTTATTTGATGAGAGCCTATGATTGTGTGAAATACCTTTATCTAGTGTAATAGATAGAAGTCCAAAATTTACCTTCAAATTTGGCCTAGTTTGCAACACGCTATGAATAACACTTTGAAGTTTAGTATAATTTATGGTTCTCAATTTGACGGGTAGTTTGAGCATACTATTCATACCTTGGTGTTATGTTTCACAAGTAGTGTGCTAGAAATTCGAAGGAAGGTTTGATCTAAGATATAAATGGGCATACAGATTTGTAGAGAGGATGTGGTTACAATTTTAGGGTGGGTTCTATTACCAGACTTGTTTTGATTTCACAGTATGTTTTTCTTTCAATATGACTACGAGTAGTATATAATAGATCCTTCGAATATATTGGTTGAGTTAACTTATTGAGATAAAAAAAACTCTTATTTAGGTTAAGGAATCAATAAATTTTGTGTAATAGAACCATTTTGTTGGCCAATTATTGTGGAAGAGCAACCCAATTGAGGAAGTTCTTTGGAGAAGTAAAGGAAGCATGAAAAGTCAATATCCTCAATTGTTCTCACAAGGCACATAAATTTCGAGGACGAAATTCTCTTAAGGAGGGGAGAATGTAATTACCCAAAAAAAAATATATATATTATTATTATTATTTTATTTTGGTGCATTGGCCACCTAAGAGTAATTATATATACAAGGATAGAAATAATTAAAGAAGACTAATATGTCTCTAATAAAAGTCTTATCCTAGAGAGATCTATTAGGACTCTTATACATGTGATTTTAAATATGGTAGTATTGTGGGATAAGTCAAACTCTTCATATATATGTATTGATATATATATACATATATTCTCTTCCCAACACCTATACATACGTTGAATAAGAAAAATGAGGGAGAGGCTAGGGTTTCAAGTAAAGAAAAAGGAAGAGAAAGAAGGAAGAAAGAAAGAAGAAGGAAAAAGAAGAAGAAGGGATTTGGACTCATTTAAGGTATGAATTCATTAATTATTGTTAGGTTTGTAAGTTATTCAATTACATAGTATTAAGGTTATCATAAATAGTGATAAAGAATACATATATACATATATGTTCATGGTGAAGAATAGTGATGAATGTATAAATGGGTTTTATTGGAAGTTGTTAATTTAAGTGTTTTGAGACCTAATATAGATTTATTATTTTTAAGACTTTTAAAGAATCTATTTAATGTCTTAAAAAGCAAAAAGAAAACAAAGGGGAAGAAGGAAGACAAGTTGCAGAACCTGCAACTTTCGTGGGTGAAGAAGATGGATTTCTTTAAAATTACAGAAAGTTTCTCTTTAGTTTCAAAGAGTTTTACTTTGACCCCTATATTCTTCTAAACTTAATTTTAACTACTGTTTTACTTGGTAAGTTGGAAGAATAGAATTTTGGAAAATTTATGGCAGTCTCGAAAATAGAAAATTTGTTTTTCAAAGAAATTACACTTTGACCCCAAAAGTTTCAAAAATTATGATTTGACCCCAAAACTTTAGAAACTTTTTCTAAACAGCCCAGAATACTTCCATACCCTATTACCTCATATTATAAAGGATATTTATATGTAAATGATATATTAAGTATATATCAATGGGTAGGAAGTACGTAAATTAAATATAGAATCGCAAAACGGCGAAATTAGGAATAAAGATTGATTGATATATGTTATTTTGGATTAGGTGGTGATTGCATTGAGATTGAGAAAGAGTGTTTTGAATTGGATTTTGGAAATCAAGGTGAGTAGTTTACTACTTCTTTTGGGAGAATTTTCTATATTAAATGTGTGGGTGCGTGCGTGTGAATTTTTCATATATATGATATATGTGTTGATGTTTGGGGTTGCAATTAAATATTTTGCAAATGTGAACTGTTATACATGTGAATTTTGGAAAATTTGTGGGATGATTTTATATCATTGTTTTGGTGATGAAAGGAAAATTTTGTGTGCGTTGGAACTGAAACTACAGTTTTGGTGTGTGTGTGAAAATCATGTTTATGAGACGGGGACTTGGTTACCAGGTCTAAATGGTAACGAGATTGTATACCGGCGTGGTCGGTATAGGGATGTGCACATAGGGGCCAGTGACCAGGCTAGTGGTAACAAGAGTAGGGGCCAGTTACCAGGCTAGTGGTAACAAACATGATTGACAAATGTATTTGGAACTGAATGTGTGTGTGTGTGAGTGTTTTGAGTTATAAATGTCTTTTCATTTATAAAGTTATTTGTGAAAATGAGTGGTGTTTTGGGTTATAAATGTCTTTTCATTTATAAAGTTATTTGTGATCATGATATCATTTTGTTTAAATGATTATGTGGGAAGGGTTGGGGTACAATTTGTTGTACTTATGTGTGTATCAAAGTTTATTTTCGTATATAAACTTTGGGATTTATTTTCACACCTCATTAGAGGTGGTTGCTATTCACGGGCCTTTGTGCTCACCCAAACATTTAACATTTTTCAGGTGAGGATCAGGATGAGAAGTAAGTCTACAGATAGATAAGGGATTAGAGAACTTGAAGATTTATTTTACTGTAGATCTTCAAGAATAAATGTCTTTTGTAGTTTTGAGACAAATATTTAATTGTTTTGGGAACAATATTGTTTATGTTCCGAGTAGCGAACCTTGTGGTTTAATTATTGTTTTATATGAGTTTAGTAATGATATTGGTGGTGTTTAGTTTATTCATCTGGTATTCATTAGGTCGGTGGAATGGATCACTTTATTATTTGTCTTCCGCTGTAATTTGCATTTATTATGCACAGAGTTGGTCGGTTAATGCCTTGGTGGCCGGTCCGCCGCCCATCCTATGTGATCCGGGGTGGGGGTGTGACACAGGATGTCAAACAAAATAATCAAGCACCCAAATAATTTCACACACAAAATTGAAGGACCAAGAAAATAATGAACAAGAACAAAACCGAAGGCAAACGTCGAAAACACGGACGTGAAAAAGCAAAGAAATATTTGATGATGCACAAAATTGTAATTAACAAGCAATCAGATCAATGACAAAACAGTAAATATAGAATCAACACAGAGACTTATAGTGGTTCGGTCCGGGTGACCTACTTCACTCTCGGGAACGGCAGCGGTGGCCGGAGATCTTTATTGATGAGTAAAAGTTACCAGGAGAGTTTACAATGCCTTTGGGGGAGAGAGAGAGCAATGTGTGTTACAATGCCTTTGGGAGAGAGAGAGCAATGTGTGTAGGGAGGTGTATTGTGTGTAGGGAGGTAGAGGTCTCAAGGTCCTTGGACATGCCCTCTATGTGGAGAGGGCTTACATTATATAGGCTTTGTAAGGCGGTGAGGCGGTAAGTTGAGGTCTTCCACTATTTTGGTAAGTACAATCATGGTAGGAGTAGATCTCTTTGGTAAGCACAGTTAAGGTAGGAATAGATCTCCGGTGCGTATCCCGATATTCTCTCCCTCATGTCCCTATTCCATTGGAGAAGGACTCTGAGCTGGGTTGGACTTAAGTTGTCCTTTTGAGCTGGGTTGGACTTGAGTTGGAGTGACGGAGTCGAAGAGGAGTGGTAAGAAGTAGGCGCTCAAGTGACCAAGTCCAAGTGATGAAGTCTAGATGATGAGTCCAAGTGATGAGTCCAAGTGATGAGTCCCTAGTGGGCGACGCCCAAGTGATGAGTCCCTAGTGGGCGACGCCCAAGTGATGACCCCTAGTGGCGACGCCCAAGTGATGACCTCTTGTTGGCGCCCCTTGGTCATTTGGCTTCCTTCTGGACTCCTTTAGGATGGGTTGGACTTCTAATATATGGGTCTTTCTCGATTTATTTTATCAGGCTTGGCCCAGTCAAATTTGGGCTCGTCAATATTCACTCATAATATAATAATAATTTCATGTGGGCTAATCCCATGAGGAATAGGATATCTAAACTCACTAAAAATCAAATAAAAAAACATACATAACCAACTCAAAACATCTGTGTTTAGTTTGGTTTGGTTTTTAAAAATAATTTTTTGTTCTCAAAATTTTAATAATAAGGACAAATTATTTGGTTTGATTTTTTGCTTCTTCGAAAAATAGGGATGTAAAGAACAAAAAATGGAAAATAATTTAAGCTTGTTTTGGAGACAAAAGAAGAGAAAAATGAAAACACGGAGAATAAAATACTCATTAATGAGGTTTCTCCTTCGAAATCCCTTAACAGCAAAATAGATCCTACTATAAAGTGTTTTTTTGCCTTTCTCTCTCCACTATTGTGAAATCAAATAAAACAAGAGGACACACACAGATCCGACGAAAGGGTTTTTTTTCCAACGACTCCAAGGAAGTAAATCTGGATTTTTATTTTAGATTTCAATTTTTTTTTTCAGCCGCTTGCTTCAAAACTTGATTTTTTCCAAGAGTCTTGCTTCAGGTCTGGATTCCAGCTAGGGGTGCAACTCGAGCGCGTTGGGTTGGCTCGACCTTAACTCGAGGTACTCAACCCAAATATTCGCTTGAGTTTAATAGAGAGGGAGGAGTGACGAGTGACGATTGAGAGGAGGAGGAAACGCGTGGGAGAAAGAGAGGCTGAGAGAGGAGAATGCGTAGAGGAGAGAGGGAGGCTGAGAGTCTGAGATGAGACTCAGAGTCTCAAACGAGTAACGAGTAAGAGAAGGATTTTAGAGTGAGGGAGGCTCAAGGGTGTGAAGTGAAAAGTCTGAAGAGTTAACCCTAGTAGTTAAAATATATTTATATATTTTTATGTATATTTGGGTTCAACCCGATTTTAATATATGGGTTGAACTCGGTAACCCGAGACATCAATCCGAGGCCTGACCGAATTCAATTCGGGTTGAAATTTTTTTGCCCAATCCTAACCCAAATATTAAAAATTTCAATCTAAGCCCTATTTTTTCAGGTTGAATTTAAGTCACCCCCCCCCCCCCCCCCCCCAAGTTGCACCCCTAATTCCAGTGTTAAAATTCTTTTTTTTTTTTTTGCATTTTATTAAGTTTAATATATTAAAAAAATTAAATGAAACACTCGATCCAAATAAGTTTTACTGTTTTCTGTTCTACAAAATTATTTTTGAAATCATATAACCACACAAGTTTTTCGATACAAAAATGTCAAAACAAACTTTTCTAAAACTCTTTCAAAAATAATTTTCTGATATTATTTTTTGAGACGCAAACAAAACAGGGGCAGAGAGTTTGGATCAAAATTTTATTTTTTTTGTTCCACTCTTTTTTTTTTTAACATAAGCTTTAAAATACTTAACTGTATCATATTTATCAATTTTATTTTTCAAAAAACACACTCAAATCTTTTTGCAAAAATTATCAATAAAAATAATAAAATATCTACCGCACCATTAGAAAGAACTTCAACATAAAACAAATGAGAGTGAATCAACTCAAAGGCCTTAGGAGAGGTCTAGTGGTTGAGCCTAATCTTTGGTAATTCAGAAGTCTTAGCTTTAATACCTTTCCACATCCCTAGAGGGCTAGCCACCATGTCACTTTAAGAATATGTTCTAACTTAACTCAAGCCACAGTGATCAATCGCTGAACTCCAGAGTAGTCAACATAAGTCTGAATACCCTGTAACAATACACACACACACACACACACACACTAGTAATACACCACGTGCGTTTCACGTGAATATTTTTTGTACATAAAAATTAATAAAAAATATTAAGTATATGTGTAATTGAATTAAATATTATCTCAAATTTGCAAACTTATTTTTCATTGCTAATACTATATTATAGAATTATAATAACTTTGTATGTTCCAAAGATTTGCTACTCTAACTATAAGAAAAGGGATTTAAAAAAAGTGATTAAATTTCTATTTTTATCGAATTTTTTGATTGAGTGTGATTTATTAGTGATGTTTGAAAATTTAATTTTTTTAAAATTCATTTGATTAGGATTTCACTGACTATTCATTGAATAAAATAAAAGTAATCATATTAGAACCTTACTATAATTATGAATTAATTAGTTCAATTGAGACAAGATTTAATGTACTACTCTATAGTATATAATGAACATAAATTAGTCAAGAGGCGAGCACGTGTATAAAGGCCAAGGCATGTGACCTGGTTCGGCACGTGCTCTCCCAGCAAAGAGCTCTGCATATCAGCTTGCTCGCTTAAATTCCATGAGAATAGCTCAAACCAGTTACAATACTCTTGGAAAATGTTCCACTTTCATTGCCGCATCATTCAAAAAATAGCTAAGGGACTTCGGCGGTACAATTGACATAGTCTATAAAGAGGATGTGTTAGTGATGAACTAGGCAAGTACATAAATGAGATGTTAAAGGTAATTTGAAGATTTAAATGCAGGCATATTGTTATACATACATATGATATGCCGACATACCCATAAGCCCCCCACCGGGCCTTAGACCTTTTGTGCTGGGCTACCAATTAGCCTCCACCTGTGTTGGGCCAGTAGTCGCCCATTAGGCCTCGGCCCTTTTTGCTGACTCATGTTAGTTAATCAATACAGGTCGTGTTTAAAAAAAAAAAAAAAAAAAAGGCATTATTTCTGGGTATCTTGGGTGTTTCTGGAAATGCCTGATTCGGATTCTTACTAGAATTTCGTTTATGCAAAAGCATTGCAATTTATGTGATAAGAGTAGTTGATCAACTGGTTGTAGATGTGGACGCTTTTGATTAGTTGTGCTCCTTGCATTTATGGAACCATGGAGTGAAAAAAGCATGGGCTTTAGGCCCACACATAAAAAAAGTCCCAAGTTTTAAAGTTCAATAATTTAGTATAGATCAAAAATTAAAACTCATTATAATTTAGTTTAACAAAAAAACTTCTAAAAGATTAAGTCAAAAAAAAATTTAGAATTTAGGTTTAAAAGTGCAGTCCACCTCACAAATATACATTACACATACATATTTATTAAAGGACAAAAAAAAAGTTAACACTTTAATAAAAAATATAATAAGTATATATCTCTTCCACAAATTAAAATAAATCAAACACATTTTCTATTTATCTCAAACTCGATTTTGTTCTCATTTCAATACAAAAACACCAACTAATTAAATTGCTCATTCTCATAAAGGATCCACAATTAAAACTAATTAATATAAAAAACAATTCGATAAAGTTATTATCAGAGAAAGTAAAACACAACAAAACAGTAGGTGAGCGTTACATATATAAACAAGTTATGGATCATAAAAAATTAAAAAATAATAAAATAATTCAATAACAAGATATCATAATTTAATCTAATACCACAATTTTCATGAAGAACATACAAAACAAATAAGAATAACATAAAAATAGTAATGAAATAATATATTATATTCTGAAAAGTGCAGTTCAAGCAAGAGACGAGAGACACAAATAGATGTGCGGATCTGTTTGTTAAAAAATATGTACTTATAGTCATGATGATCTATGTATATTTTCAATTCCTATGGATTTTACCATTGAACAATTGCACTCATATAGTATGATTATGAAATAACACATATCTAATGTTTATTATATATTAAATGCAAAAATTATTAAAAATAAAAATTATGAGACAACACATTATAAACATTGAACATCTTTATTATGACAATATCCCTTGTAACGGTTCACGTATTATTTTTGACAAATTTAAAATTACATTTATTCCTTACGCGTCATCCATTAATTAATTTGTCTAACTTAATTGGTTCTATAGACGAAGACTCAATAATGAGGTCCAAACAGAGATTACAATTGTTATGAGATGCACAAATGTTTTGATCATTTGAATGGGAGGAGACATAGCATGTCTAACCATTAAAATAGTCTCCTAGAGCCATAATTTAATTTTTAGTTATTATGTCAGCTTCATGTTTTGAGACCTTTTTAAATAGACTAAGTTTGTTTTTTTTTTTTTTTTGGCGAAACTCGATGGTACGAGGAAATTTTATTGATTAAAAATTAAATTACACATAGTTAGGGGGGAACGTATGTACTTTACCTCTAGATACAATCTAATTATAATAATTAAGGAATTAAAAAAATTCTAATGCATGATAATTACATGGAAATAAAATAATAGATAATTCTAAAATGCTAAACTTCCTAAAAATCCTCCAAAGATGATGAATCATTTCCATATAAGACCCAATATATTTCAGAAATCTATCTAAAACTTTATAGAAAATTCTAAAATGTAACAATATTTTCACAGGTCTATATAATGTCTTATATATATAAAATCCTAAAATATAACAAAACTTTCTAAAAAAATCTAAAAGTAATGATTTATAACTTTAAAAGTATCAATCTCTCTCAAATTCTTTTTCACTATTTTTTCCTCTACTCTCACCACCTATTTCCAACTTTGTCTCTCCCTCAAACTCTCATTGTCTTGTTCCGGTTCTTTCTCCTTATCTCTAACTCTCTTTTTGTCTCTTTAAAATTTCATTCAATTTATTCATCTATAAGATCCTGACTTCATAATTGCACCCAATTTTTTATCTAATCTCGCTCAATCCCAAAAAAACACTAAAATATTGAAAATAAATTGTACTACAACTCTCTATAAAACATCTAATAATAGTTAAAAAAAATTATTATCTTCTTAAAATATTAAATGAGGTCTAATGTAAAATTTTGGTTTTAGACCTCAATTTGCTTTGGGCCGCCCTTGGATGGAACGTAGTGGATTAACTGTGGACGTTTTAGTTACTGTATAAATCTAGAATTTCATTATTTTAATGAGCTGTGCATCTGACATTGATGGAAATAATTGGACAAGTTTGCTCATGGAAGAGGAAGCAATGACGAGGACATCATCACCGCAGCAAGTTAGGGTTTTTTCTCTGGGCGCTTCGTTTTTTATTTTATACACATTCGTTGTTTGGGAACATATTTTTTACCATGGGGAGTCCATTAATTGTTGATAATGAACATATGGAATCCAATCAAATTGTTTGATATTACGATAGTTACTCAAACAATTATCTTTCGTTTATATTTAATAAGATAAATATGAAACAAAAAATAATTGAAGCAACTCTTAATCTAAGAATCTAGCCAAGAATGGTACAACCTAAAATAAGGAACAAGAATTGGGAAAACAGTAGGAGCTTTGTAACTGAAAGAAATCATAAATATGACCACCAAGGCCAAACCTCTTAGAATTTTAAAAGTTAATAAGTTTCCATAGTGAAGTTAGTAAGTTACATTTTAGTGACAAACAAACTTGAATTTTGGAAGTCATGCACATTAAAAATACATTATAGAATTATTTAATCAAAAGCATTTGACATGTATGAATATTTAGAAATGTTGGAGGGGCAATATAAGAAATCAAGATATAGATAATGCTTTTACTACAACAATAATTACAAGATTAAAAGATGTCATTAAGTGTACAAAAGATAGTATGAGAATTAGTTGTATTATTAGGGTTATTTTAGTCAATCTAAGGTTTTTACTTTTATTGACATTTTATAGCAGTATTAGATAGGTTATGTGTTTTTTCCATGAGCTCTGTTTCTTTCTATGTAGGGTCCCTAAAGTATACATTCATTGCCAATTTAGTTCTTATTGTATTAATTTTGTCAATTTAATTACTACAATATTTAATTCGTGTCATTTTGGTTCCTAATCAAACAATCCGTCACTTTTTTTGACGGAAGTAACCATGTGTCATTTCTTAAGACAGTGTTACGTGCCCAACACGTGATCATTTCTTTAAAAACTTAACGGTCCGTCTATGTAAGGACCAAAATGACACGAATTGAATACTTTAAAGACCAAATTGACAAAATTGATACAATAAGTACTAAACTGTTAAAAAAATGCATACTTCAAGCCGTTTGGTACGAATGATAGAAAGAAGGAAGGAAAAAAAAAGAAAGAATAAAATTTCCACCCTTGAAGGAAATAAAGTTATTTTTTCTCTTTTTTGTTTGTTAGGAAGAATAGAAAGTGAGAAGGATATATTTTCTATCGTTTAGTATTGGATGAAAAATGATGTATTATGTATTTAGAATTAATTATTTTATGCTTTTTGTCATAGGTTGGTGTGATGGTGGGTACATTAGCGCCATACTTTCAGTCTGATGGGCTCACTGCTAACATACCAACCGAGGTTATGAATCAATGATTGTAATGATTTTATGTTATTACACAATTTTTTTGTTTTATGTATTTTTCTGACTCCCTTACTTTTTGCAGATAAAATTGTTAGACTACTTGGGGAACAAATATGTGCTCCTCCTATTCTTTCCTAGAATGTCAGGCTTTATATGCCAGAAAGGTATGGTTTGTTTGGTAGGAGGAGTGATGAAAAATTGAAATGATGAAAAAATGTGAGGAATAAACTTTTTATCCATAGAGGAAAGAAAAACACTTTTCTTTATTTTTGTTTGATATAATGGATGAAAAGTTGGAAGAGTTAATTTTTTATTGTTTCGTATAGTAGGAAAAATGGAAGAAAAGAAGATACATGAACTTAATTTACCATTATACCCTTACATATAAAAATATTTTCTTTTTAAAGATTTAGTGTCACTCTAATTAGTTATAAAAATAAATAAACAAGTAAGTATAGAAATGTATACCAAAAATAATAGCCAAAAAATATACATAGAAAAAATAAATGTAATATGATTTTTAGAAGTGTTTTTTGAGAAATGTGCAAATTTTGATTTGAAATCATAGCATAATGTTTAGAATAGTTACAAGGGATATTGTCAAAAAAGTCAATTTGTTCAAAAAATAGTTTGTTTTCGATTTTCCTCTCTCAATGTGTTCCTCTTTTGTGTAGAGCTTTCATCCTTTAATGCAGCTTACCTAGAATTCAAACGCCTGAACACCGAAATAATTGGTGTGTCAATCAGTCCAGTGGTATAATTGACTCTGCATTTTTAGCTTGGAATTCATTGAAGCACCAATACCAATTTCTTTTCAAATGTTAAAAGTGTTTTTTTTTTAACATGCAGGTGGCGTACGAGGCATGGTCGTCGGCCTTAGGTTACACTGTGCAGTTTCCACTCATAAGCGACGTAAACAGGAAAATATCTGCTGCATATGGGGTGCTTAATCTGGAGCTGGTATGTGTTTTTTGAGGAAATTATCAATTACCTCCATTTGGTTTGTGACCTTTGGACCTAGCTAAAAACTCTGGACTCCATTAATGGTAAGATAATGAACCTTATTACCGTCACCGCCAAAGAGATTCATAGCTCTGATTGTCTCCATATCTTCCTCACTTGAGGGCTTCTCTTATGCGATTATCAAAATTCTCTCTCTCTACAAGGTTAATCATATGGCAAATGCGTCTGAATTTGGGGGCCGTTTGATTATACAATTTGATTGCTCTATAAAATAGAAATTATGTAAAATTTGATTGTTTTATTGACTTTTGTTTTGTATGTATTGTATTTAGAGAGTGCCACTGCGGGCTACGTTCCTCATAGACAAATTTGGCATCAGAAAGCAGATGACAATCAACTCCCTCAAGGTCGGCCTAAATGTAGAAGCCACTCTGCTTAACTTGCAGGTAACAATTTTAAATATTTTGAAGGTTTTTATATGTTCATTAAGTATTTAACCTCTGTTGTTTTTCCAGGCCAACATATGTGTTTATAATAATGATAAAGATAAAGACAAAGAAGATACAGTAGCCTGCCCAACAGGGTGGCAGCCGGGGAAGGCAACAATTGCTCTGCCTCGTGGATTTTTGTACTGAAAAACCCTCTTGGGTTGGGTTAAATTTTGGTAGATACTTGGGCGGATAGTATAGTACTACATTTTTTTGTACTGAAAAACCCTGTTGGGTTAGGTTAAATACTACATAAGAACCATGAGATCAGACCCCTTAACATAGTACACAAGAAGTCATGTTGGTTGGTGGTGCGAGCTCTTGTGTGTACTAGAATCACCCATCCACTGCCATCCTTCCAAATGGAGCCATTCTCCTAGGAGTTCAGCCTCACACTCAGTAATTTTTAGTAGATAGACAGACAAGAGTAAGTTTCAACATATTCAGACACAAGTAATACCTTCGTAAGTTTCAGTAAGTTATTTACCTTTAGGCACAAGTAATAACTAGTTCATCTATAAATTATCAGTTTGACTTGTGGAATTGCCTTCGTAAGTTTCAACATCTAGATAGAGTGGAAAAGTTCTCTATTTTCTACTTGGAATTTCACTAAATTTGCATTTCCCCCCTGTTTATATAGCTGGAATCAAGGTCACATGTTACTACACATTTACTGTATTTGAAAAAGGTTTTGAGTTGGGGGCATTTGGACACCTAATTTACAAAATGGAAGCTCCAGGATATTATCAACAGTTTCACTATTTTTGCAAAAGAGAAAATAAAAGCAAAATTAGAGGTTATGAGTTCTAGTATAAAAAATAGTCTTTTTGAATTTGAGATAAATCTACTATATCTTCTTCGCCACAAACCCGACAATCACGGAAGCATCGTGAACTAGGTTGTCTTTTAAGAAAAGGAAAGAAAGTAAAATGAAGCAATTTTATTCATTTCATTCATGTTATTTTTTAGGCTACACCCAGAAATCCTTTATATGTCTTGAAATGGATTAACACACATATATATGTATATATATACGAATAGGGTAGGGTAAGAATACCGAAATTTTGTAGGTATTCTGTATTTCTATCCGATTTTTTGTGGAATACCAAAAGATCTTCTGTTAGCCTACCCTATTTTTTTGAGTAGCCAATCAATAAAATCAGGTAAGGTATGGTAGAATCGAAATTTACGAGTAATCGAAAATTTGAACACCCCTAAAAGGCCATCCTCTGCAACCATCCACCTACACTCAGTATCACACCTTTGCAGAGTCACTTGTGTTTGAATAGGCATCAAAATGTAGCCACTCTGAATCACCCCCACTACACATCACAGTAAAACAAGGTTGTGTCCCAGACATTCACATTGAAGCTCCACTCAGTTCCATAGCCATTAGGGATTCTCAGATAACCGAGATCATCAGGGATTATTTATTTATTTATTTATTCAACGATTAAGGGTGTTGGAATTATTTTTTTTCGCAAAAGTTTGGAGACGATTCAAAAGCGACTCTTTTTGCCAAGTGTTGTTCTGTTTCCCGTTTATTGGCCTCATTAATAATATTTTGGTTTGAGGGAAAAAAGAACTATTAAAAAGTTAAAAAAAAAAAAATTCTCTTTTTGTTAAAGTGCACGCTCATACCCTGAAATAAAAAATAATAAAAATAATAATTTTCTTTCTTACTTAAATTTTCTCATAATTAACCAACTTTTTTTCCTTGTAAAAAATGTAAGAAAGTTGTGATCTATAACTAACTTCCTATTTTATCTTTATTTTTCTTAAAATATTTTATTAGTTATAATTTTTTTTTTTTTAAATTGATATGGATTTGATTAATTATACAATTTAGTCTAGAGACCTTTCATGTTGACTAGTAGTTGCATACGTATGTTGCACGTGATTCATTTCACGTTAGAATAAAAAAGTAGATATATCAAGAAACAAAGTCATTAGAATGGCACACAATGATCTCATTCTCACGTTGCAATGGTGAAGAATGCATTAACCTGCACAAAAAACTTGCTCATTACTTATTACTCTCAAAAAATGAAGCAACATCTCAACAATTTGTCCATCACATTCTACATGAAGACACATTATCGGACTTTGGCCCCATTCTCAAGAATAAAGCCCTCTTACTATATGAGCAGCTGGACTTGTCGGACCATGAAAATAAGAGAAATGGTTAAGAACTATGAATGTACGTAGAAACTTAGTATTTTGTTGAAAACGTGGGCTAATTGCAAACCATCCCTACAACAACCTATGCAACTCAGTAAGCTTAATAAAAATTAAATTTTTTTTAGTTTAATTTTATTGTTTCCTTGGAATTCAGACTAGAAATTCCAATTCTTAAGACCAAATTAAATATGACGTTAACATGCTAAAGTCACTAAGACCAAAAGAATGATAAACTCGAATTCCATAACATATCAAATTTAGACAGAATTGAACTCCGACAATTTCAAAATAAAATCAAACTTCCTCATACCTTGGAAGAAATAGAGAAATTGCACAAGCCGACCATACAATAGTTGACGACCAAAGGGTAACTGTAAGAAGAAAAACAAGGATCTTAGTTTGGAAGACACCCAAACTGAGATCTATTCTTGATGCCATCAAAAATTTCTACAATAGTGGTGGAAGAAAAATATCATAAATTACAAGTCAAAAGTGACCCAGAAAAAAGGAAAAAAAGTAAGATTGATCTCGGAATGGCAAGAACAATGTGCTCAGATCTATACAAAATCGGTATCACAGCCCAAAGGAGAATAAACCCATATAAAAAATGCATAAAAGTTGTTGATATATTGTCTACTTATCTCTCCTTTGCTTGATCCTCGCGATACAAGATCGAAAGCTATTGGACAACACTCGTCATCGACTATGGCATCCTTGTGCTTGTTTGAGGAGTGAGAAACCATTTTGAGCGTTTGATGGAAAGAGCATGACAAGATCTATTGAAATTCCACTTCTAACTGTGCAGTGGCTTTGATCCTTTTTTCTTATTTTACAAATTATGGAAAGTAGACGAGAAAAAGGAACAAGAGATCTTTTTAGATGTTCTCTTGAGCCTCACTGTTGAACTTTTTTGCAAGATTTAAGTACCAAAACACTTTCTGAAACACATTGCCATTGTTCTACACAATCTGAAAATTAGAAAATTGTTTTTTGAAACAAATCCAAATGGGCCCTTGTACTTTCCCAGTAGTCTAAACAGGTGGTCAATCTGAGACATTTCCCAGATTACACATATAAATTCAAGAAAACAACACCAGTTAGTAAATAAAGAATTAGTGAACGCAGCAGACCAACACTAAAATGCAAACTTTCAACTTTTAATATCTATTGCTTCCTCATAAACAAAACATAGGTGAAGTTGCAAGTTGCAACATACGTCAGATAAAGACTCACAGAAATAAACTATTTTCTGACTTGTCTCATGATGGTTCTATATGAGAAAATGAAAAGCTTGTTATAGAATAACTGGTAGAATTCAAACAATTGCCATAACCTATTTCTTGTATGCACTTAAATAAAATGATTAAAGTTCCTTTAGTAGATGATATATTACTTGTATGTTGAACATTTATTCCATAATACAAAAAATTAAATCAATTATGATAATTATTAAGTAAAAATTAAATTGAGTTTAAACAGAAGGATATAATGGATAATACACCTTTTTAAATGGGCAAAATTAGAAGTATGCCAAGATACAATGATTGAGGTATCTATGCCACCACTATAGTTTAGAACCACTTTATTCATTTTTCACATAAAACTCTCGCTCTTTTGGAGCACCAGAAGCTTCGATCTCTTTATCAAGCAAAAACCATTTGATTAGACAATGCATCAAATAAGAGAAAAACTTGAATATATTTCATTTACTATCTCCACTTTGATTCACACAACACCCCTCTCTCAGTCTAATATCAAATTTGTCCCCACACCATCAAAGTAAGATGGAAAATGAAAGAGTAAATGTTTTAAACCAAAAGTTCAATATTAATGCAAACAGTAATAATAAGGGTACTAATCACATTCTTCCGAATTTCAATCCACACAAACAAATGGAAATTTCACAAATAAGATAGTACTATCTCCTTATATTAGAAGTCGTCGACTTTCTCAGTCGTCTAAAATCATAGTCATGAAGTTTAGTGGATTCTAAAGCAACTATTTTATTTTGATTTTTCATTTTTGCTTTCTTTTTTCTTAATTGGGTTGGGTGAGTCGTTCTTGGTTACAAAATAAAACAGTCACAATATCTAGAATGCTTCCAACATGTCTAGGCAGTGCAAGATTAACATACTAAAAGTAAGTGAGATTGCTTTGTCATGCATATAGTGACTATGATGTTTTGCATCCATACGCACAAAAAGTTAGCACTACTGTGGGAAGAGTCACCACTTATAGACCAATTCCTGGAGCACCTGTATTCGATTTTTGGCCACCAATCGTAGGAGGAATAGAATTAACCTGAAACAAATCAAGCACAATGAAATTTCCACGTAGTCAGTTGCATAAAAAGCACAAGAATATATTAATACCAATGTTAGATGTTGGGTAACTATTAATATTTGAAACCCTATGATTTTCATGCCATCTGACCTTGTTGGTCTTATGTATGTAGGAAAAGGAAGAGGATCGAAGAGTTCACCTGAACACAGAACTTGACCTACAATTCACATAAACAAAATTAAGCTAAACACATCCAAAAAAATTTCTAAAAAAAAGTCCACTTCTAGAATACAGTACACCTTGGTGGGTATATGTATGGAATGCCGAATTAGAGATTGAATGATTGAAATAGAGGAATGTACCATATAAAATCTCCCTGATGATCGATGGAACCTGCAATCAAATTCAAAATCAGCACAAAACAAATTCACCTGCAATTGATCTTCATTGTAATGGCACCCTAGTCCAAGAAATTTGTGGCCAGATCACCAGCACAAATTGATGCATCAGCACTATCAAATCAAGAATTTGATGGCAGGTTTTGCATCAGTGATATCTTCTCCAAATTATGACATTTAGCTGCAACTGCATTGGTAATAGATTTGTTGGTCCTGAGCTTCAAAGAATTGAAGTAAAATTTTCCTCCTCCATACAAATCATCACTAATTAAACACTAATGAAAAAAAATGCAATAAGCTCTTTTAATTAATAGCTTATGATAGGAGCAAAGTTAGTAGAACTTGATTGTCTTCAATGGGATTTTTATTAGGCACGATTGAACCTTTTGTTTCAATTATGTTTTTATTTGTTTTCTCTTAACCAAGTGGGGAGTAATATAATATTGAAGAGACTACAAACAGTGAGCAAAGTCCGTGCAGTAACAATCCAAATATGATGTGATGCTAATGTTACCTTAATTCCTTGGCTGCCATTTTCACTTCTCTTCACTCATGGTTGTGTAAAATTTGTTTATATAAATGATATGTTATCTGGGAGAGAAGTAAAGGAGAGGAAATGAAACTTATAGAAATAAGCAAACGATCAATTGGTTCATAAGATAAAAATCCTAAACATTCAATTTTCCCTTTCCTCTTCTATTTTTCATAATTTTCAAAAGAGAAGAAGTGGAAATTGTAGATGTCGATAAAGGATAGAGACCCCTAAAGATGCGGGCTTTTTTTTTTTTGTGCGTGTATGCCTAAAACCGATGACCAAGTGTGAAGCTGTCTTGCTTAGTTAAAAAAATTAGAATTGAAGATCAAGTGCGATGAAGTCCTTACCTTCTAACTCTATCCAGTCATGGGCATCACCCTTTTTTCGATGCACCACTGAGCACCTTCAACAGTTCATTCTCATCCTTCATCCTTAGGATGCCTAAAATTCTCAGTCGTTACCTTTATTTCACAAAAATGAGGTAAGACAAAAATGGAAATACATATTCTGCAATGGTTACTAATAATGATCCCATAGAAATGCTTGCCTTATCATCAAAACCTTAAACGCGTTTTATAGAACACCTTGCGTGCCCTGGTTGATGGGTGGGGTTGTGGTGGTCCGACTGTGGTTTTGGATTGGGGTTTAATTGGCTAGGGTTTTGGCGTGATGATGGTTGGTGGCAGCGGGCCAGTGAGTGGGGATCGGGCTGTGGTGGCGGCTAAAAGAAACGGGGTAGCTACAATGGGGTGGGGTCATGGTGATAGCCTTTGTTGATGGTTGGGCAGGAAGGGGTGGCTGGGGTATTGTAGAATCGAAAGAGGGAGAGAAAGATAGAGTTACCTGAGAGAGAACGATGCCTTTGCTACCACAGCTGGTCGTTACTATCCTTACTTATTGCCATCGACATTGATTGAGTTTTGGGATTTTGAGGGTGAGCAAAAGAGAGTAAGCAATGGAGAGAGCCAAAGTGAATAAGAAAGAGAGAAAGACGGTTGCTAGTGATAAGACCAGGAAGAAAGATGCAGAAGAATAAGCAAAATTCCCACTTTTAGGGGAAACCCTCTGTTATTAAAACTGAAAAGAATACAAATTTCTGCTCTCCTCGTCTACCCACGTAGACTCCAAATAAATACAGAAAAAATAGCTTAATCAACTCCTAATCAAATCCTATAATCCAGCCAATCAACCATTATTAATTGCAGCATAAATCCCGCTAATTGCGGCGTGATTTGTTGCATGACATTTTCCTTCTAAAACTTCCCATATCAATCCATCTCCCTCAAAATAGGCCTTGCCCTCAAGGCCTAAATGTTGGAAAATGCTGCTCGATATCTTGCCAATATTCCCAAGTGGCGTCTTCAGGAAAGCTGTTGGTCCAATGAATTAGTACCTGTGTGACTGCCTATTATTCCTCTTAACCAGCCGTCGGTCCAAGAGTGCCAATGGTTCAAGTTTCACCCGACCAGCGTCATCTACTGGGGGTAGCTCCATTTGGATAGTCACTTGTTCCCCAAGTTTTTTCTTAAGGCAGGAAACATGAAACACGGGATGGATGGAGGATGCCACTGGGAGTTGCAACTGATAGGCGACTTGTCCCACTCGTTCTAATACTGGAAAAGGGCCAAAGAACTTGGGGGCCAGCTTCTTGTTTTCTCTTCATGCTAAGGATGTTTGCCGAAAGGGTTGTAGACGGAGATAGACGAGGTCCCCAACCTCGAATGTTCTCTCAGTTCGTTTTGCATCTGCAACCTGTTTCATTCTATGTTGAGACTTTTGCATATTTTCTTTGAGTAACCGGATGATTTTATCCCTCTCTCGCAGGCTATTGTCAATTGTTGCTACATTTGATTCCCCAGGCACATAGGGAGAATAAGTAGGGGGTGTGGTACAATAAATTACTTCAAAAGGAGTGACCTTGGTGGAAGTGTGAAAATTTGTATTGAACCACCACTCGGCCAAAGGTAACCATTTAGCCCATTCCTTGGGACGGTCCCCTGTCATGCAACGAAGATACTGCTCCAAGCAACGGTTCACCACCTCGGTCTGCCCGTCAGTTTGTGGGTGATAGGCAGTACTCATGTGTAACTGGGTTCCATATATCTTGAACAATCCTTGCTAGAAGTTACTAGTGAATACGGGATCCCGATCACTCACAATGGTACTTGGGAGTCCGTGCAGCTTGAATATATTGTCCATGAAGGTTTGGGCAACATCTAAGGCAGTATATGGATGATGAAGTGTCATGAAGTGGGAGTACTTACTTAACCGATCTACCACCACAAAAATCACATCCTTCCCATGTAAACGAGGAAGGCCCTCGATGAAATCCATAGATATGTCGCTCCAAGGTCGATCCGGGATGGGGAGTGGCTGTAGGAGCCCGGGAGTTGCTATGTTTTCAGACTTATTGCGCTGGCATACATCGCACTCTGCCACATGTTTACGTACATCACCCCGGAGGCCCTTCCAATAATAGTGTCTTTTTATCCTATGTACCGTCTTCTGAACACCTAAATGCTCCCCACACGGCCCATCATGATTCTCTTGAATAATGGCTAATTTTAAGGCTGAATTTGTCCCAAGCCACAATCGTCCTTTATATAGTAACCTGTTATGTCACCACTGGAAGTTAGGCTGCAACGTTGGGTCGACTTGTACGTCCTGGATAATAGTTTGAACCTTTGGGTCAGCTTTCCACTCATCTCGCAATTGATCAAGCCAATTGGCCACCTGTGCAGACATTGCCATTAAATGGGCAGAATCTTCCTGCTGTCTTGAGAGTGCATCTGCCACCTTATTTTCACTTCCACTCTTATAGGATATTTCAAAGTCATACCCCAACAATTTAGTTAACCATTTGTGTTACATTGGTGTGGTTATGCGCTGCTCCAATAAATACTTCAGGCTGAAATGATCTGTCTTTATTTTAAAGTGTTGACCAATAAGATAAGGTCTCCATTTTCCAACTGCAAAGACAATAACTAGCATCTCCTTTTCGTATGTAGAGAGTCCCAAGGTTTTATCTGACAAAGCCTTGCTTGCAAAGGCTATGGGCCTCCTTTCTTGCATTAGCACTGCTCCCAACCCTATTCCTGATGCATCACATTCCACAACAAAGGTCTTTGAAAAGTCCGGCATTGCTAATACTGGAGTTGTTGACATGGCCCTCTTAAGCTTGCTAAATGCATCACCTGCTTCAATAGACCATAAAAAGTTATCCTTTTTCAGCAAGTCAGTAAGTGGTTTGCTAATCTTCCCATAGTCCTTCACAAAGCGTCGATAATACCCTGTGAGACCTAAAAACCCATGGAGAGCCTTAAGGGTGTGAGGTTGAGGCCACGCCACCATGCTAGCAATTTTTTCGGGGTCAGCTGCGACTCCGTTGTCTGAAATAATGTGGCCTAAGTATTCCAGCTGCCGTTGCCCGAATGAGCACTTGGTCCTTCTCACCGAGAGCTGATTTTGGAGCAGTATACCCAAGGTCACCTCCAAGTGATAGAGATGGTCCTCCCACATACGGCTATACACCAAAATATCATCGAAAAAGACGAGGATAAATTTACGTAAATAGGGCGGAAATACCTCGTTCATCACACTTTGAAATGTTGACGGAGCATTGGTTAGCCCAAAGGGCATAACTAGAAATTCATAATGCCCTTCGTGAGTTCTAAACGCCGTCTTCTGTATGTCGTCGGGGTGAACTCGAATTTGGTGATAACCTGTCCGTAAATCCAATTTTGGGAAGAATAGTGTTCCATGAAGTTCATCCAAGAGTTCATCAATAATTGGTATCGAAAATTTGTCCTTGATGGTTTCCCAGTTCAATGCTCGATAGTCCACACACAGCCTCCATGTGGCGTCTTTCTTTTTGACTAGCAAAACTGGAGATGAAAACGGGCTTACGCTCGGCTGTATGGTGCCAGCTTCAAGCATTTCTTTTACAATCTTTTCAATCTCATTCTTTTGAATATAAGGGTAGCGGTAAGGTCTCACACTAATGGCTGGACAACCTGGTTTTAGTGGGATTTTGTGATCTTGTTGCCTGCGAGGAGGTAAGCCACGAGGCTCTGCAAACACCAGATCAAACCGAGCCAATAATCCTAATAATCCAGGATTTTCTGCTTCATTTTGTACCTGGACATAATTTGGTTGTGATAAGGCTTGAATTGAGAATATCTGGGCCACAGCTCCTTGCGTAGACTGTTGTAACAAACAGCCCATCTTGTCTGCACCAATTAACTTTACAGGTCCTGTGGTAGCACCCCTTAACACATGCCTTTTACCCTGAAAGTTAAACTCCATCTTCAGGTTTTGGAAGTCCCAAAGGATAGATCCGAGGTTGGTGAGCCATTGAACACCAAGGACCATGTCACACCCACCTAAGGGTAAGAGTCACATGTCTGCTTCGAACTGGGTTCCTTGCATAACCCATAGTAATCCACAACACATAGTAGAACTAGCAACTCTAGTGTCGTCTGCTACCGCCACAAATAAGGGACTGGTTTGATAGGTGGCGCACCCGGTTCGTTTGGCTACTTCTGGGTTAAGAAAGTTGTGGGTGCTTCCTGAATCAATCAAAATTGTAACTGGCCTCCGTTTCACAAAATCCTCTTACCCGCATGGTCTGGTATGATGTAGAGTCGGTCAGAGCATGGACCGAGATGACTGGTTCGTCAGTTGGAATATCAATGGTGCCTTCAAGGGGTTCGGTCGTGGCATCCTCAAATTGTTCTCCTTCTTCTTGGGGCTCGTCTGCTTCTAAAAGGAATAGTTGTTGTTTCCTACACCTGTGGCCAATGACGTATTTCTTGTCACAATAATAACAAAAGCCCTTTGCACGTCGTTCCTCCATTTGTGCTGATGAGATTCTCCTTATAGGTGGCAGTGACGACTTGGGTTCAGATTTAGAAAACCCCTTTTGGAGGGTGTTGGTTGATGTCAAAGGAGCTCGAGCCCGACGTATAACAACATCCATGGTCTCCTCTTGTAAACGGGCCAACCCTATTGCATAAGAAAGGGTAGTTGGCTCAAACAGCACAACTCCATTTCGAATTTCCTCACGCAGGCCACTGGTAAAGCACTGCACAAAGAAATCCTCTGTTAAGCCACGTGTCCTTGTCATTAAAGCTTCGAATTGCTCCTGATAAAGTCTCATTGTACCAGTTTGCCTTAATTTCGTCAATTGGCCAATTGCATTATCATAGTGGCCAGGACCGAAACGCAAGCACAAGTCCTTAGTAAAGATCTTCCATGTAACATGACGTTTGGCAACCTCGTAGCTCTGAAACCAGTCAACTGCTATGCCTTCAAGGTGAATGGATGCTACATAGACCTTGTCCTCCTCGTTGACGTGGTTGTACTTAAAGAATCTCTCACAGCGGTATACCCAACCATTTGGATTTTCACCATTGAAATGGGGAAAATCCACACGGGCATATCTAGTTTGAATTGCTTCACGGACAGAACTCTGTTGCCCTCCTACCGGAGTCTCCGAAACATGAGATGCCTCCTCTTGCCCTTGCTCATTGATCGGCAAAAAGTGGGTAGCCAGCTACTCATACCTGATGTTGATCGCAGTAACCAATTGTTTCAAATCCTTCATGTCCGCAACATGGCAGTCAGTAAGGCTCTTTATATCGGCTGCTTGTCTGTCTGAGTTTTCTTTCAAAGAGCGAATACTCTCCTCCATACGCTTAACCTCTTGCGCCCTAGTCCCCTCCGCCATTATCGTCGGTACAAGGCAGGAACGGTGCTCTGATACCAATTGATAAGACCGGGAAGAAAGATGCAGAAGAATAAGCAAAATTCCCACTTCTAGGGGGAAACCCTCTGTTATTAAAACTGAAAAGAATACAAATTTCTGCTCTCCTCATCTACCCACAGAGACTCCAAATAAATACAGAAAAAATAGCTTAATCAACTCCTAATCAAATCCTAGAATCCAGCCAATCAACCATTATTAATTGCAGCATAAATCCCGCTAATTGCGGCGTGATTTGCTGCATGACATTTTGCTTCTAAAACTTCCCATATCAATCTAGGATCTAATTAGGAGTTGATTAAACTATTTTTTCTGTATTTATTTGGAGTCTCTGTGGGTAGATGAGGATGGCAGAAATTTGTATTTTTTTCAGTTTTAATAACAGAGGGTTTCCCCCTAGAAGTGGGAATTTTGCTAATTAATGAATGAATTGAAGAGTGGAGCGTTTCAGCTTTTCTGAATAAAACTAACGTAGATGTAACAAGATATGAGAGATTAGGACTTGGGATACAAGTGGAATTTGACATTTTATTAAAATTAGTTTACTTAATTGAAAGTTTTTCTATTTAAGGTGTTTTTAGAAGTAGTATAGATACTTGTCCAAAATTAGGATAGAAGCTATTTTTTTTAAAAGATTTTAACTTTTAATTATAATACATATATTTTTTTTAAAACTAATTTAATATAATTTAAGAATAATTTAAAAAAAATCCTTACAACTTTCTTTTCTTTCAAACAATTTAATGAAATCTTTGGACAAATTGTACTTTATACCCTAAAAAATTTAAGAATTTTTATTTTATACCTTCAAAGATAAATTTTTTTATATTCTTAATGTGTTAAAAGTATTATAATGTGACACTTCTATTAATTTCTATTATTATTATTTTTTTGTCAAAAATCTCTCCTTTGATTTGATACATTCACAGTAGAATATAAAATAAGTGAGAATTCTTTTAACCAAATGCGAATATATATATATACTAGGGATAACCCGTGCCTAAAGGCACGGTGCAACTAAAAAAATTGAACATTAAATTTAAACGTGAAATAATCAATGACACAACAAAATGACATAAATTACTTATAAATCAATCGTTATATCAATAAATGAACAAAAACCTAGCAACAATTTTATTTTTTTTAATTTCGATAAAATTTCCTTCGAAAATATGACATTTGAACAATATCAAATTGTGTACACACCTTATGTAATCAAACATGTAATTAAGAACCACACACCTCGAAATCAATAATCTCATCACATCACACTACAATTCCTGTTTTATCAAAACACTTGTGTTAGTTTAAAATATAAATATTTCCAACAATGAGATCCATTTCCATGAGAGAAATAAAAGCGAGTTGAAAAGTAGGTGGTAGCTAACTTATTTGAATAATTTCAAGCTTGTGCTCAGCATTGGCCAAAGCATCTTGAATTCATCAACTAATGACTCATTTCTAGCAGCAACTGAGGTTTGAATGTCTTGACCGGCATGATAAACATGTTGATGATAAGCTTCCAAAATATATACAAATTCATGAGTATTTGCTTTGGAGACATAATGTGAATAGAACTACTTATGCTAATTATTCTGATCATGGAAAGATGGTTGCAAGGGCCGAACAGTCACTAACCGAAACAAAGAAGAAAGAAAAAACAGAAGAATTGCAAAGCAAATTTAGGTAAAAATGAGTTTTCATCGTCCATCAAGTCCAAGCCATGAAAATTGACTCATTTGAACACCAATATAAATGTTAACCAATCAATAGCTTGTAGAACAGTACGACCAAAGAAGAAAGTCAAACTTATTTCAAATCAATTTCACAACATGAATTCTTCACCTAAGTTCCAATAGAGCCGGTGGATCCAAGAATTGAGATAAGATTTGGATAATTTGGATAATACTCAGGGAATTCAAATACAACAAAAGCATCATCCTAATTAAAACTTAATTTGCTAAATAGCAGGTAAAATTCAATGGAAACAGAATTCTCCATTCACCATAAGCACGCTAGTCATTCCACCTTAAGGTCCCCACCATAAAGCCATACCAAAAAAAAACTAATGCAACTTTAGATTTTGTCCAAAAGTTGCTAAAAACGTGACCTGTCATGGACCATTTGGAACTTAGGCTCATATAGCCTGGTACCCAGCATTGGCAGCCACCCACTGTGAACCCTTGGTCTGTGGTCACAGCCACATTGTTAGATACTTGAGGAGGAGCTCTGATACATAACAAATGAACCATTAAGCCCCTAATCGCTTAGATTAACATGAAATTAGTAATAAGACAATGGAAACCACATGCCTACCGCCAAGATATGTATGTAAAGCAGCCAAAAGAGGTATCAAATGTCAAGTCACCAGATGCTGAAGCCCCTCCATAACCACGACCACTGTGATCCATAACCAAATAGCACAAAAGAATAAGTAGTTATAAACACACAAACGAAAATCAATACAGCTTTGATTTAACTAAGAATAAAAAAAACCCACAATATATGGGAAAAAAAAACTCTAGCTCTTGAGATGTTAAAAGCATACCAGACAACACTTAATATTTATTTCCTTTCTTTCCTCCTACAATTTTAAAAGACATGACATTCAAGGCGGTGGTCTAACAACAATGGGTGGCAGAAAACATTTCATGTAGTGAGCTATTCAAGTGAGCTAACAACCAATGTAGTGAGCTATTCAAGTGATCTGTTTCTCTATGGCATTTCAACGAACATTTCATGTGGGTATGGGTGTTTGCGCAGAGAAAAATACCTGGATCCTCAAGAAGCTTCATGTACACCAGGTGGCTGATGTGTGCGAGAGAGAGAGGAGGTGGACTTTGGAATCTAAAGAGGGGAGGGAGAAATAGACAAAATAAGACAAAAAGCACACATTTTTCTCACTGATCACACAACTCCACCTAAAACCAACAAAGACCCATGTGAAATTTCTCACAAGAAATTGTCAAATTTGAACGAACGGAACAAAAATCATAGTTATCACACATTCTAACTCAAACTCAAAAAAGACCCATATGAAAATTTTCATTTATTTATATGAGCAGCACGGTTTCCAAGATCTTCAACAATTCTCAAATGAGAAGCATAGATTGATTTGTAAGAAATGAGAATTGAGATTTTCTTGGGAATGGAAGCAAAGAGCTGTTGGATCTATGGGAATGAATCGGGAAGGAATTGTAAAAGAACACAAACATACCCTTGAACATTTCAGAGTGTTTGGTTGAATCGAGGCTTGAGCTCACTTCTTCCACTGTGTTCTGCTTGTGCAGAGGGAGGGGGCTGGGTTGCACAGAGGGAGTAGAGAGGAGGGTGGGTTGCTCAGTGGCGCAGTGAGAGAGAGAGAGACAGAGAAAGAGAGGCGCTGGTTAGACAGAGAAAGGAGTACAGGAAAAGAAGAGGAAAAAAATAAAAGATGTCTGACAGGGGCTGCGTGCTGCTCCAGGTGCAGGTGAGGGGGCAGACAGGCGTGCTGCTCGGTGTGTCAGGCGGAAGTGTATGGCGTGCTGTTCGGTATGGCGTGCTGCAAGGAGCCGTTGCTCTGGGTTGGGTTGAATTGAGTTAAATTGGATGGGATGATTCGGGGGGGGGGGGGGGGGGGGGGAAAATATATGGGGTATAAGATTCAAACCCGCTCCTATTTTATTATATAGATATACTAGTTATTACCTGTGCCTGAAGGCACAGAGTAATAAAAAATGGTAAACAATAAACATATTTGTATTCATATCCAAAATTATATCACAAATATAGAGGAGAGATAAATGAATTTAAGCATTGGTTGTAGTGATGGTGAGAGGTGGTGGTGGTAGGAGACGGTGATGGTTGTGGTTCTGGTGGTGGTAGAGGCGACGATGGCATCGCTGGCGGTGGTGGTGGTGTTGGCGGCGGCGGCGACCGTGGTGGCGGTGACGGTGACGGTGGTGGCGATGACGGTGGTGGCGGCGGCGGCGGCGGCGGTGGTGGTGGTGGTGGGGGTGGTGGTGGTAGAGGTAATGGTGGAGCGGTTTCAAATACAATTGTTTTTTTTTTAAAGTAGTTATGAGGAATAATTTGTAGAAGTACTTTTAAAAAAGTCACTCCAAACACACCCTTAGGGACCAATTTTTCCTATTAAATTTAGGGTGTTAATATTAGCCGTTAGATTAACTTTAAAGTAAAATTTAAAGCGATCTCAACCGCGAATAGCAAAAGTCATTTTGTTTATCTTTTGAGATTTGAATTGTAAGCTACTTTATTATATAGATTTTTCAATAGACAATAATAACCCCCTCCCCTTCCCCCAACTACGACCAACCCACCCACAAAACAATTTCTGTTATAGCGCAAGCACAGAAACCTCGGCCATGGCGATCACAAGAATGATAGGCAAGTAACTTCCATTTTATTGTCGGTTTTTATGTAATAAATCTTAAATAACTGTTTACTTGTTGCCCTATTACTGACATCTTATTTGTGGGTCAATCTGAACAGACATAGCCGTGAACTTCACAGGTCAGTCAATTCAACTTTCACTATCTTTCTTGCTCAAGCCTGTTTCCCAAATCATGTCTTTTGGAAATGTTTTCCTTGTCTTTATTTTCCGATTTTGCAAATAAAACCCATTTTCAGATAACATGTTTAGAGGAATTTACAATGGCAAGCAATGCCACTTACCCGACATCGCGGCAGTACTGAGTAGGGCTTGGAGTGCCGGCGTAGATCGAATCATCGTAAGTCTTCTGTATTTCTACAGTTCTAGCTTATAATTCAAGACCCATTTGAGCTTTTATGTTACAAGTGTTTTGGGTTTTCTTTGAAATTGCTAATTCATTTGACTTCATTTTTCTTGAGCTGTTTGGTTGCTCAGAAAATATTGGGGGGACTAATTTGAGATCAAAGTTTACTTTGTAAAGCCCAATATAATTAACTTAGAGAACTTGGGCCTTTTGTGCTTGTGTGTTTCAATGACAAAACTTGCTATTCAAAATTTGAAATTTCTTGATTTATCTGGTCTTTTAATCTCTCAGCAACCAAATAGAATGAGTAGTCATTGGAAAAGGAAAGAGAAAGTTTGGCAATTTGTAGAGATTGGATTTTCTCACCATTTTTTCTCTTTAGGATTCATGGATTAAAATTGTGAAACTTGGTTTGGGTTTTTACTGTTGTAGGTCACTGGTGGATCACTTGAGGAGTCAAAAGCAGCTCTTGCTATTGCGGAAACAGATGGTCTGGTTATCTATGATGTTTCCCCTCTTGCTTAACTATATATGTTCTCCCTCAGTCTCAGCTATTTTGGTTTCTTTATATTTTAATGTTTTTGTTAAATCTTGACGGTTTATTATTTGTGGCAGCAAGGCTTTTCTGTACAGTCGGTGTGCACCCGACAAGATGCAACGTAGGTATTCGTTCTTGTAGAACATTAACTGGTGACTATTTATGTGCAAGTGTGTGCATTTTGGGATGATTGCCCTGTTGGCTTATCACATTGATTTAGGAATTCGATGAGAGTGGAGATCCAGAAAAACATTTGCAGGCGCTCTTGTCGTTGGCTAAAGAAGGAATTGAGAAAGGAAAGGTAAGCTTTATCGTCATGATTACGGGATGATAATAAGGATGATATAAATTTTGGCTCTCTTAGCAAAGTTATATTCAACACGATTTTTCATGACTCGTGGTGGCTTCCGAACTTATAAATGTGATGGGGATGAAAGACATACTCAACAGATGCAATTTAGCTCTTGCTGCATTGGAATATTTGTAGGTGCTGCGGATTTATGAATTTTATGCTTTAACAAATATATTTGATTAAAAAAATAAGTTTGTGATCAAGCCAGCAGAAATGGAATTTGCTCTAATACTTGATTTATGTTCTGACAAAATCTTGTGTTCCTCAATCACATGTTGATAACTGAAACTGAGTGTCCAAGTTGCATGTGTTTATTAAATCTTGCTACTAAATTCTTTTTTCTATTAAGAAATAAAAGCACTAAATCAGAATTCCAGTCACATTTTTTCAGTCCATTGAACTGTAATTAAATGTCAGATTCTCATGTTTTGCGCAAGGTGGTGGCAATTGGTGAATGTGGATTGGATTATGACCGGCTTCACTTTTGCCCAGCTGATATTCAAAAGAAGTATGTGCTTGCTTGAAGCTTTTCCCCCCCTTTTTGTTTTTGGTTTTCGGGGTTGGGGGTGTGGAGGAACTTGCTTCTAAAACTTTGTGAGGCGTACCTTTCTTCTCTCTGTTTTGACGTCTCATTATATTATTCTTTTATTTTTCCCCAATGATTCTGAATTTCCATTTCTCTTTCTTTTTGTTCAAAATAGGTACTTTGAAAAGCATTTTGATTTAGCATATGCCATGAAGCTGCCGATGTTTCTCCACATGCGAGCAGCTGCTGAGGATTTCTGTGACATACTTGAGCGAAATAAGAATAGGTAAGATTGCTCTACCATAAATTAAGACTAAATCATGCTCTCTGAAACTTTAATTTGTAAGCAAAAATAGACATATTTCTCATAGCTTGTATGGATGTTTGCAATGTTGGATCAGTGCTTTGCCTATGCGTTTGGACTTGATGACATTTTTTTGCCTTGTCTGATAGGTTCTGTGGTGGTGTTGCCCACTCATTTACTGGTAGTGCAGAAGATTGCGATAGATTACTCTCATTCAGTGATCTTTTTATAGGTGAACTGCCCCATTCATCTTTACTTTGATTTTTAAGCTGTCCACAGCTCATGAGAGGTTATATTAAGATGTTTAAAAATGTTCAATGGATTTTCTCTTTCTTTCATTTTTTTTTTCTTTTCTTTTTGCCAGGTGTAAATGGTTGTTCTCTGAAGACTACTGAAAATCTTGATGTTGTGAAGGGTATTCCTGTGGATAGAATGATGATTGAGACTGATTCTCCATATTGTGAAATCAAGAGCACTCATGCTGGGGTTAAGTTTGTAAAATCTACATGGCCTTCTAAGAAGAAAGAGAAGTATGATCAAGAGTGTATTGTCAAAGGTCGTAATGAACCTTGTTTAGTGCGGTGAGTGGAATTGTTTGCATTTCACTGCATGATTACATAACCTACCATTAAGGTTACATAATCTACATCACTTTATCTTCCCTGTGCAAAAGTTGTATGTGCAATGCCAAAAGGACCTAGCTTTGCTTAAATGTACAATCTTTTGGAACTTAGAATAACTTGTTAGACAATGCTGGACTACAAAATTCACATTTCATCACAACAAATTATTGACTTAGAAGCAATAACGCTGGGCCGGCTTTGCAGATTTTCTGACAATGGGCCTGTTGTATATTTTCTGTTTATTTTACTTTTGCCCAGTGGCTTAGCTGGTCTGAGAAATCCGCTTGGTTTGGGTGCTGGCTTACATCAGGAAGGGGTTAAGGTTTGCTAATAAGTTGGCGAGTTGATGCTGGTGAGACTCCCAAAATATTTGACTTCTACCATTTTCTCTGAGGGACACCAATTTCGCCAATGAGGAAAGAGCTTATACCTTGGAGATTTGATTCCCTGTATATATGGTGACTGTATTGAACCCTTGGTGCTTGTCACATTTGGCTTTGGTTTGTAATCATGTCTACAGCTACCAAGTTTTTTTTTTTGATCAGTAGAGCTACCAAGTTGGGATGGACTATTTCTGCATGATAAATGATTCTATCAATTCTTTGTGATGTGCCACTTGGTTTCCCTAAAAAAATTGTTTAAAACCCAGACAGGAGTTGACACCCGATGGGAGGTAAAACAGACTATTTGAACCTGCTTATTCTTAAAGTATAATCTAGGAGAGGTAAGAAAAGGAATAATGTACATTTGGGTTCTGTTATTTGGACCTTTCTGTACATCTAAGGTGTCACTGTGCAGCAGAAATATTCTCACCTTTCTTTTCTTGGAAAAAAAGCTGTACGGCCGTTTTCTTTGTTTAAGTATTCACGTTGATGTGGCAGGGCTTAATAGCTACATTTCTATATATTCACGGCATGTTAATGATGGTAATATTCCTTCTATAGTGCTGCACGTACCTCTTACACTCATCCAGTACTTAATACAACTTTAATCCCTCGGATTCTACTTAAAAAGTCCTAATATTTAGCCTAATTAAGCCTTTTGTCAGTAAAGCATTTGAATTTTATGTCTGCTAATATCTACCTCTTAAATTACCTGATGTGATTTTTATGATGTTTCATCCCATTTGAATATGTTAAATTGTATGTTGACTTTTATGACAGTTCATCCACTTGTTCCCGAATGTGTTCTGCCCTTTATATTCAAATGTTTAGTTGGTTTCTTGAATTGATTTTGTTATTGTCTCCAGGCAAGTTCTTGAGGTAGTCGCCGGTTGTAAAGGAATTGCTGACATAGAACTGAGCAAAACCTTATACCACAACACCAGCAGGTAATTTCATAGGCATTGTTTCAAGTTCTTTTTGCTTTATGACTAGTTCAGCAGTCTAGAAAAGTAACATTCTGTTACAATACTGCTGTCAATTGAAATATCGCGTGGCAACAAATTGAGTAAGTCATGCAGTCTTGGCATGATATGCAGCCGGGGTATTTTGTTTTTATGATGTATGCTAATCTTCATTGGATCATAGTTGTTTCTCTTGTCATTTATTGTAGAAATTCAGATTTCCTCTAGTGACACTAGCGTTGTATGCAGGGTTTTCTTTCCTCAGGACTTGGACTCAGCAGCAGATGCTCTTCTTGCTGGTGGTCACAATGCAGTGTAAAATACTTTCACATGACCTCTCCGGAAACAGTTTTTTGTTCATGGAAATACTCTCTCTCTCTCTCTCTCTCTCTCTCTCTCTCTCTCTCTCTCTCTCTCTCTCTCTCTCATGTTGCAACATTGGTGAAAAGTAACTTGTGTTCTATGCCATCAAATCCGACAGCCAAAGCTCCCACACTGTTTGAAATTTCCGATTCTTATGCCACCAGAAGAACATCTAAAACAGCGATTCCGCTAGTGTCTTTTCGTCCTAATGCTTGAAAGCATTTCACTGCTGTCGAGATCGCTTTCAAAATTTCTCTCCGGTGCAGGTTGAGTATGAACTCATTACTGACCCAAATTTAATCTTAAAAGGCCGGTGCCTTCCACCTCCTAATTGCATATTTTCAGAGATATAAAGGAAGACAATTGGAGAAATGGGTTGAGTTTTGGATTATGGGTTTTGTATGCAATGTGAAGTGGGTAGGGTTTTTTTTTTTTTAGTACAAGGTGTCCAATTTTATGCCGACTACTCTCTCGAATTCAGCGGTTAGCCGTTGTGGTTTGCCTTGGGTTAAAACATGTCTTTAGACAAGGGTGGCTAGCCCGTAAGGGATTTGAAAAGAAATTAAACTTGAGATTTTTGAGTTATCAAAAGACATGCTCGATTAACTATTGGACCACATCTAAGGGTTAAGCGGGTAAGGGGTTGAAGTGACAGAAAAGTGATCAAATGAGAGATGGGAGAGTTTGGTGCATATTGGAATTATCAAAATGATTTTCCACTTTGTTAATATAAAGCCATAAAAAAATTTATCATTCCTAGAAACTGGTGGTGATGAAGCTTTTAACAAGTGGAAAATCAGAGCATGGGGTAAAAATGTTAAATAACCATCAATTCGTCAATAAATCATCAGTTTGACTGTGAAATTGCATTTGTAAGTTTCAATATCTAGATAGACTGGAAAAGTTCTCTATTTTCTACTTGGAATTTCACTAAAATTGCATCCCCCCCCCCCCCAATTTATAGTTGGAATCAAGGTCTCAAAGTTATTAACATTTACGGGTTCTAGTAACAGAAATAGTTTTTTGTATGTGAGGTAAGACTGCGTACATCTTATTCATCACAAACCCGACAATCACGGAAGGTTATCTTTTGTAAGAAAAGGAAAGAAAGTAAAATGAAGCAATTTTATTCATTTCATTCATGTTATTTTTTAGGCTACACCCAGAAATCCTTTATCTGTCTTGAAATGGCATGTGTTCCCATTTTTCATTCTCTTGGCTGTAAACATATAAAAGACCATCCTCTGCAACCATCCACCTACAAACAGTATCACACCTTCCAGAGTCACTTTTGTATGAATAGGCATCAAAATGTAGCCATTCTGAATCACCCCACTGCACATCACAGTAAAACAAGGTTGTGCCCCAGATATTCACATTGAAGCTCCACTCAGTTCCATAGCCATCAGGGATTCTGAGATAACCGAGATCATCGTCGCGCGATTGGCAGTGGATGTTCATGGTCCTCCCATATCCCAGCCTGTTCACTATGCTGACACGAACTCGACGGTCTCTCACAACAATAGAACATTCAGACAGGCAAAAAATGAGAAAAATAAAAATTGCTAAGGTTTTGGTTCCAGCATCTCTCATGTTGTTCTGTTCTTTATTTGCTGCCTTTGCTTCTAACTTTCTTCTGAAAATGTACCTTGGGTTTTATGCTTTATGGTAGCTCAAAAAGTCATACAAAGAAGCACACATAATAGCTACCTCTCTTTTAATCTTAATTACTGTGAACATTTAAACTTGACATAATAATGCTCAAGTTTGTTTGTTTTTTTTGATAGTTTTCATGCTAAACCTGTGACTTGACCAGAACAAAATTAAAGTAATTGGAAAGTTTCCACACCACTTGACTGAGTATTCCTCAATCTACAATTTCTAAAAAAAACGTACCCAGTACACGAGACTCTTGTTATTGCGGGGTTTAGAGAGGGTTAAATGCACGTAACCTTACCCCTACAAGCAGAGAGTTTATTTCCGCAACTTAAACTCGTGACCTCCAGGTCACAATGGAGCAACCTTACTGTTGCCATTTCTAAAAACTGATAATGTGGACAAAATGAGAACAGAATTATGAAGAAAAAAAAACAAGAGGAGCACACAAAGTAGGTGTTTTACATTTCATTCCACAGGAAAGTTCAACATCACTAACATTCCCATAGCACCAAACTTCAACATCACTAACATTCCCATAGCACCAAACTTCAGCATCACTAGCATGAAATCCAGACTTTTCAAGTACTTATTTATGATGAACAAGAAAAAAAAAAAGTACTTACTTATGCAATGGGAAAACACCCATATAGTGTTTGTCCATATTTTATAGAGTGCATTGAGGCTCTAGCATCTCTAAACAAGCCACAACAAGGCTGTATGAAATGGCAGAGACAAACTTATGCACTTGAGCCAAGAATTACTTGCCTAAGAGAGCAACCAAATGATGGTAGGACAATCCTTGAACCGAAACCCGTCACGCTCACCATGAAGGGGGGATGCAACAGAGTTTCTCCATTTGGTTGCAGCAAGGCTGGGGATGGTGCCCTCCACGAGGACACCAACCCCGATGGTCGCCATGCTTCAAATTTTTAGGTTGCAGCAGCTATCTGCTGCCGCAACCCACTTACTGGGCATGACAATACCATGCCCAGCATCCATCATATGAGAGAGAGAGTGGACAGATGGCCTAAGATGACTGATTGAAAAGGGATTGAAATCTCCCCTGGAGTACATACTAGTCACCTCTGATCCGGAAAGATAGGGTCCACTGACATTTGCTTCCTTTGGTGAGTTTGAATTTCCACTGTCAGATTGCAGAACTTCTGAATATTGAGATTCAGTGGGCCGAGAAACTTGTCCTTCACCAATCTTCTTTGTTTCAGCTCCACCCTTACCACCATCCATCTTCTTTGTGTTCAGGAAGCGTCCGCCACAGCCCCTTGGTCGGCGCATAGCGTGAAGATGACGTGACAGGTGCATAAATGGCTGCAAGCAAGCGAAAACAGAATGCAAATTATGCAACCATGAGGTATAGGGGTTTTGCTTTGCAAGATAAAAAAATAAAGCTCAGAACGAACGTATGCCATCTACGGTATTTCTAAAATTATAGCAATGCAAACCTTGATCCGTTGGATTTCAGTACTTGTGATGCAGATATGGTGAACCTATATTGCAAGATATCATGTACTTGTGATGCAGATATGGTGCAAGGATCACCACAAAAATAATTTCTACATCTATCAGATCATATATGTTTCTCTTTTCGGATAGAGTGGAACATTTGTTCAATGAAATAAAGAAATTCAAAAGTATACTTTACGAGCTTTGAGCACTTCATTCTTCGATGCTGCCTTTGCACGGGACTGACGGCGCCTGATTATTCCATGATATTGCTTAGCGTTTACAAATATCGGTTCATCGTCATTGGTCACATTCAGTGGCAGCATGATGCGTCCCTGAGTCAATTGCATGTAAAATGCAAAGAAACGAGGATTATATAAAAGTGGGATCAGACATTCGAGATAGAAAAGAGGAGTGATTACATTGAACTTCAATTATCAAATGATTAAACATTATTGTACAAGTCCACAATTTCTACAATTTGGATTTATTTCCAGACACTTGGTTGACTCTTCGGAACATGCTTGATAGATTCGCAATCATGCTTTCTTCCCTTTTCCAACACCAAGTCGGAAAAATCAGTAAGACTAGCGGGAGGTATGTTCAAGTATGGTACTACACTTCGTCTTGGTCCTCGGTCCCGATATGGGAATACCAGTGAGGAAGGCAACACAATCATACGAGCCAGGACGAAAGTCTAATGCTTCATGTAGAAGCAGCCATTTACACGACATTTAATCCCAAGTGAAAAGGGTAGTTAAGGTAATTGGATATTGAAAGATCAATAGGATGACTTACCGTAATTTGAGGTCCATATGCTGAGAATAAACCATAATACTGTTCCCCATACGGATACTTTCCATGAATCTGTTAGTTCAGAAACAGAAAGAATAATAAGAACTTGCTGAGAAGCTATATTAATCTGTGATAAATTAGTTAGTGATAAAACTTACCCCGCGTTGACCAAATCCTAGTTCGAAATGGCCTTGATATCCAGATGGAGCTGACTGCACAGAGACGGCTGCCTGGAGGTGCGGAGGTTTTATCCCATTGGCTGAGAGAGAGACTACTTAAATGATTAGTGGAAGTTGAATGCATTCCCAGCAGCCACGGAACTTCTTTAGACGGAGGTAAATATTCTTACTAGTGTTCCAACTGATCATGAATCAAAATAAACAGGCAACAATACTATGCAAGGAAATGAACATCCACATCAGATGTCGAGTCTGTTGAAGATGAACAAACTTACAAGTATGTTACATGGAAAGTGATAATACCCTAGGCAGAAAAGTAATTTACCAGTAGGAGAATTTCAGTCATCTCTCTTCTTGGACAGGCTAATGCAATATGAGTTTAAGATAAACAGGACAGAATGTACCAAACAGAGTTACCCTGGCCTCACCCTAAAACTACCAGTTTAGACAGAGTATACACTATTGGCAGAATAACCACCGGTCTTTGTAGGAATTGTTAAGCCATAGAAGGTGACTTACCAAGTGCAATTATAATACAGCTAACAACGATAAACATGCCCGTCACCTCTCTTCATATCACTAGACTAGCACCGTTCACCCAAACACCCACCATCACAGGCCACTCTCTCTCTCTCTCTCACACACACACACACATTACTCTGCTTCATATGAAATCCACACACACACAAGGACACATCACTATGCTTCATATGTAATACGAAAGTCCAAAAACACCAAAGAGGAGGAGGAAAGTAGGCTCAGCAATCTGCATAAGTTAAGAAAAGCTGGTGGTGACCATAGTGAAACATTTGGCAATGTAGATAACTGTTCAGACGAGTGTAGGCAAGGAAAAAAAAAAAAAAACGAGTGTAGGCAAGGGGCCAATGTAGAGCAGCAGCAGGTGTTGATGCCACAGGAAAAGAAACTGCTCATGAAAGCCTTGGTAAGCATCGATGAGAGTGATGGGTGGTGTTTCTCATCCATGTACATAGAATCCTGTATAGGTCCACACACACACACACTCCTTTTCTATGCAACCACGCCCATACACTTACATTGGGGACCTGGGGTTTCAGATAGTATTAGATTTTGATATGTATCAGCTATCAAAAGCATACCCATATACATATATAAGACATTGGTATACGTTAATTGTGAATTACTTAAGCAGAGAAACTATATCCTTGGGTTTTAAAGGTGATGAAATCAGAGATGGTGGCTTTTGTGATAACTTGAACTTGTTGTAGCAGATAAGGTTGATGAATTTTTTGGCAAAAGAAGTGGACCTTTGTGGTATTTCAAGATGTTTGCTGTTCTTGAACCAAACCAGTGAGTTTTCTTGATGGAAAGGAATCATGGAAGAGAGAGATCACAAAGAAGAGTTGTAGGATGAATTAGGTTGAAGCGAAAGAAGCCATTTTTGAACCAGAACCAGATCATATTTTCTGTTAAAGAGAAAAGAATAAATCTGAGATGGGTATGTGAAAGTAAGTGAGATCACTACGGGTCTTTGACTGAATATGTGGATATGTCCATAAGAAGTTCAGCCTGCAATACAAAGCTACAATTGGGGCAGATTGTTGTGAGATACTAATCAATGACAGGCTCATCATTTTATAAAGGTGCAATTGCTGTGTTTTAGTGTATGATGTTAATGTATAGTCTTGACAATTGGCATGAAGAATTTCTTACAAAGGTCAGTGTATCTTTTATGGGCTTCATTTTTGACATTGTCATGGCTTTGGTGGAGACTATAAGTTGTTCCTTCCTGCTATATATATCTTACTGGTTTAATTGAAGGTCTACTTTTTGCTCTAAAAGGGAACTAGAACCACTTCGGAGCTCTGTTTGCTTCACTTAAGCGACGCAGATAAAGCATTTTAGAGCACTTAGAACAGAATTGTTAGGAGCACAGGTGTTGTGAGAGAAGTCAGGATGTCATCTAGTGTGGGTCGTGGACGGGAGAGGGAGTGGTAGAGATGGGTGGCTAAAAAAGGGCATTGCAGTGAAAATTGAATGAAATGAAAACTATATTTTGATATTTTTACGTATTTTGTAACGACATCCATTTTTTCACTTTGGCCATAAAATTCAGGGAGGTTTAGTCCAACACTTTTTAGTTTTGGGGGGGGGGGGGGGGGGGGGTCATCTGCTAAGTACAAGGGTTTTTTTTTTGCAATTAACCCTAAAAACATAAAAATCACATATTCTACATAAAAAATGGTCTGATTTCCTTCAATGTAATATATATATATATATAGAGAGAGAGAGAGAGATAAACAAACATGATTTTGGATGACGCTTGCATCTTTGCTAATGCATGCATGTATTCAAAATAAGCTTCCATCTCAATGTAAGAAGCACGGACGTGGGATACGGATTCGACATGATATGGAGACACGGACACTACATTTCTTTAAAAAGTAGGATACAAATACGTTGCGGATACGGTATAAAATAACTATGTTTTATATACAAGATTACATGATTTATCAAATGTATAGAAATAACTATAGTACTATTCATAGGAAATTCAATATTTTGTGGCAAATAATTATAAATCATGTCTAGTCAACTAGTGCGAAATTTTAGGGTAAACAATGGATGACAAACTTACATAATTATAACGAATGCTCTCACTTTCTCAATTTCTCTCCTTCGACAAAATGGTCAAGCATCTTTTATTCTCATAAGTAAGTTCTAAGTACAACTTTAGCATGACTAGTATTGACAATTTTCTATTCTCTCTTAGTATAAGATAGTTATTTGTCATTATTTTAAGAATTGATAATCATAATTCAACACATGTTTATATTTTAGTACTAGACATGAACCAGAGATATGTCGGACAAGACACTAAAGGAGAGTCGAACACGTGTCCGAAATTAAAATTTTATTTTTTATTATGAACACGAATAAAAGATATCGGACACATGCCCGAGAAGTGTCGGTGTCTAACACGGATACATCGCCTTTGTAAGAGTGTTCGTGCTTCTTAGCTATCAATATTATGTTCATAATGCTAAACTACCTATACCTCACATCAAGAATTAATAGGACACCAAAATTTAAAAAAAAAAAAAAAATTTGAAATCTTAAGTTGTATCATTCTGGACATCAAAGTACAGTGAACACTTATAAAGACCCAAGAGCACAACTTTACATTAGAAAGCACTACTACAGCAGTCCATGTCCAGCAAATCTGGGCTTGAAGATGGAATTAAGAAAACACCTATCTGAGCATTAGCCATTAGGAGATGCATTTTAACCTCAGACTGAGATAAGAATCAATCCACCAAACTTGTTAGAAGATGTCTAAATCATCCTCTCTGTGACATCCTAGATTTGCCAACTCTTTTCCTATCGTGCTTTACATCACAAGCATTAGCGACTTATGCCCCTAGATTCATCATCATGAACCAAATTACCAAGGTCTCAAAGCCTAGTCGCTAGAGAACTCTAGGGACAAGAACTAGTAACTGCAAAGTCAAGGGTACATATCCAAAATAAGCATCACATTGTCTATTTCCTATCAGGTTTTTAACGTATGACCACTCTACTATCCCACCAAAGTAATGGACATCCATGTTTTTTTGGTTGTTCTTCAATGGACATCCATGGTGAGTACATCCAAACATTAATGCATTTGAATAACTTGGTCTTTGATAATTCTCATATACCTTCAGTCATCCCTCCAACACCAAGTCACACAAGAACAGGAGAAGTATACTGGGGAAGAAAAGAGAACGACTTTGTTTTCTATCTCTAGATAAATACCCCAAAGTCTAAACCAAACTTGTAAATATTTCTTTTACCATTCGCTGCACATGTAACATAGCAAGACTAATTCCTATTTATATCCTACTGGATCCTGTATGGTTGGGTAAACCCATATCATCAAGAACTCAGCAACTCATGAAGCATCCACCAACGTTGTCAAGAAGACAATTGCAATTAGTACTCATATGGAAGGTGGGTAAATTAAGGTGCAAATGACATTAACTACAGTCATGACAATACAAAACAGCAACAAAATGTTCATCAGTTGTGTATTTGTTATATTCGTCGCCCACAAAATATTGGTCCTTCATCGACTAAAATTTCCTTTAGATCTAGTTCATTTGCTTCCCCCAACACCCTATGATGTATTTGACTTGCACAAATATAACCACAGGCACAAACAGTTGTTCATACACATACAAATGACATCAGTAACCCATAATGAAGAAATTACCAGGAAATATAATAAATTGAGTTGTATTTCCATTTTCCAGCCCTTGTTCTATACCATGCTCCGCTCGTTTGGTGACAGTGATCACTTGGTCTCCACTAGCAGCACATTCCATAGAGGATGATTTCAATTGGCCACAAGGCTCACCATAAGTTGATTGAGAACCAGACCCTCCCCACCAAGGCGCTGAAGACAACGGCGCAATGGGATTTTGGACAATCCCTTCATGCTCCTTGGTATACACACTGTGCATCGTCATTCGTAGACTTTGAATTGAAACTATCTTTATTCAATTGCTCAATCTAGTTCCTGCAATTTAAGGTTGATTTAATACACTAAATTCATTGATACCGCCTCCAATCCAGAAATCAACAGGAAGTAGAACTAATTCTTTATTTTCTTCTCCCACTAACTCAAGATTTAAGCTTTAAATAGAACAACAAAACAGAAACTAAAATAACACTATTTCACCTTTAAAAAATACCACTATTTTGAAATCTATAAAAATCTTAGATCATAGTGCGGATATTATAAAATTCCCACATGAACTTAAAATTATTCTACATGAGTGAAAGGAAATATCAAAGATTTTCAACAAAAGTTTGGAAAAATAACAAAGTGATCTTCAAGATATTATACAAATCAGAAAGAAACATGACAACAAAAACAGAACCCATGATTCTACTTCAACATACATACACCACAAAGAAGAAAAAGGGAAAAAGAGAGTAAGAAGAAAGATAAGAACTGAACATTGTGGAAAACTACTTTAACATACACCAGAGAAAATAATAAAAGGAGAAAGAGAAAGGACAGGAGACGAATATCCTCAAAATCATCGAACTCTGTGGACAACAAGAAGAGAAGATAGTAGTAGTAGTAGTAGTACAGACTTACCCAGTAGCAAAAATAGCCTCAAATTCTATGTTTAAGCGGAGAAACCCCATTTGTTAGGAGCCATGTCGGTACAATTAGAAGCAGGGAGAGAGACAGACGGAGAGAGACGGAGAGAGAGGGAGAAACAGAAGAGAAATAGGAGAGAGACGGCCGAGGATTGCAAATGAGTCCAAGTGTAATGGAACTACATGGCAGTGACCAATGAAAATTTGCTTACGTGCACATCTCTGTTTGATGTGCTAAGATGCCTTTTAATCTCTCTCTAAATCTGCATTCACTCTCGATATTTTGATCCCACTCATTATCACTTTTATTCATCTTTTTTTAACAATAAAAAAGATTGTGCGTGTCGATGCACAAATTTTGATTTAAATTCAATTTACATTCGAATAAAATTAGTCAGACATCAACTGATATTTTTTATCAATAATTTAAATCATTTTTCAAAGACCCGGATTTAAATATATCAATATTTAATCCAATTGTAACGCAATTAAGTGTTTATTTAATGAGTTTGAACCAAAATTAAGTATGATTTTTAAAAATAAGCTCTATTGCTAAATCAAATTATTTTTTTTTTTTTGCAAATTTATAAATTATTGAAATTGAATTCAGATGAGACGTTCGATTGAAATTGAAGTTCAAATCGATCATAATTTGATTCGAACCTGATTCATTAAAAAATCTAACTTCGATGATATATCAGTGAACAAAATCATAATTTACATCAAAGTGGTTAGGACCCTCAAAACCTCACTAACTAGCATTTGATGAGTTTTGAGTGATAGGACATCCTACACTTACTAGAAAAAAAAAAAAAAAATCTTATTAGTGGGTGAATGGAAAGAGAGTGGCAATGTTCTAATTGTCAACTATTTATGGAAAACTGTCAAAACCGTTTTTCTTCTTATATTTACTAAAACAAGTGGCTCCAACACATTTGGACTTTAACGATGATTTCTAGTTGTACTTTTTTAAGGTAACCTGGCCTATCCAACAGTTGTAAAAAGAGATTGGTCCCAAGCTTTGTTGCCTTGTTGGGAGTGGTTGGAGGGGGTACTTTCAATGTTCTTATGGTTGTAATTATCAGCAAGATCTATCGATTTCAACAATCTATATACAAGTACTGTGAAAAATCCTCGGACCTACAAAAAAAAAACGGCAGATATAACTTTTTCTGAATGTTTAAGATTTGATTTGTTGAGGTTATGACTGAAAAATCCTTGAAAATATTTTACACTGTTACAATATTTGTTTGATTTTCGGTAAAAGTATATTGGAAGAGTATATTTCGATAGTATCAAGAAGTTATCTATAATATAAAACAGGCTGAATAAACTCATCTAACGGTCACCAACATCTCTCTCAAATCATTCACATTGTACTATATCTTCAAACATGAGTTACCCCTAATTAGATTATAAGGCACCCGAATAATCACTATGCATCTGGATGGTATTACAAATAAGTCATAGGTACATATTATGTATGATATTACAAATAAGTTCATCACTTCTATATGAAATAGGATTAATTATAGAGATACTACCTATTGGTTCCTATAATTTTGAAGGACATGCTCATGGATTTTGAACTTACACTAGCACATGCTGTTGGATAGTTCTCCCAATGTGATTCTAGAAAAAACGAATTATCATTTTTTCTAAAAAAATATTGAATTAAGCTCTCCCTTACTTTGAGTTATTTTAAAACGTACACATGTATATCTGTTTTGCTAGTGCCCCTATCCCCACCACACCTCTCTGATTATAAAAAATATTGAGTGTAACCGTTACACCATGTCATCATGTTGATATGGTGTAACCGTCTAATGAAAAGATAACATGTGAGCAAGTGGATCTCACATATTCTAGTAACTATCCTTCCAGGTCATTCAATAATCATTCAAGTGTGGTTCACCTTACTCATTTGTGGATTTATTATTAAATAATGACATCATGTGTCAATAATGACGTTGTGTCAACGTTACACCCATCCACTGATTGAACCCCTCTCTACAGTGCTCCCTCTTCCCCTTATCCCACCCTCATAGCCCCATCCTTCCGCGTCTCCCACTCATTGCCCTAGGACTCTCCCTCTTTCTCCTAATGTGTGTATACACACATTTTGAATATTACTTTATCTATATGTATGTCTAAAAATATTAGGGGTGCAACTCCAACAAATTTGACGGATCAAGAGTCATCTAGGCTCAACCAAATTTATAAAATCTTCAATTCCACTAAAAACCCAACTTCACGTTCAGTATTACCCATGCTTAAATTTTCTTGGTTGAATTGCACTCAGATTACTCAACTAGAGCCCAAATTTGGTCTAAATTCTTAGGTTCAATTTTCGATTCAATTTCGGGGTTTAATTTGGATTAGGTACGAGTTAGGTCCTAAAACCCGATACCCTTGTCCAAGGACTCTTAAAATTTGAGATGAGATTTTTTTTTTGCTCAATTTCAAACCAAATATTGAAACACATCAACTGAAATACTAAATATTTCATATTAGCATCAAGTTGATTAACCTAAATTATACTCCTAGTGCATGGGATATACATTTACGATTTTAGCCATTGGGAGTTTTGTTGTGGGGTTAAGTGATGATGCCATAGTTTTGTTGTTGTGGTGGGTTGGTGGTGTTGTGGTGGTTTTGTATAATTGGGATTGTGTATGGAGTGGAGGAGGCATTGATAGTGGTTCAAGGAAGATAAGGACTAGCTGTAAACTTAAACATCTTGAGTTCGGGATTTAACAATTCTATTGAATCAGGTTATGAGAGATTTATCCCTCATTAATTTCATAGTCCTGACATGAATGACTTGTCTTTAATTAGACTGACAAGTGGGGTGGAGTAAGAAGAAAAGGTTGTTGCGGGGTGGGGAAGTATCAATCAGGGGTGGGCACAACCAAGGGACAGGGGTGGGAGGGGATTGTGGTCGTGGGGGTGAGAGTCAAATTGGTGAGTTTTTTTTTTTTTCAAAAAATGTTTATAATTATCAGAAACTAGCGGGATGTCATTGTAATTTCTCGAAAAAAAAATTTTAATTACATCGAGACAAGCAAATGTGCTTGGAAGAATAAAAGGTAAAAACAAAAGGAATATTTTTTTTGTACCTTACTTTTTTTTGGCAAAAACTGAAGTATCTCATTCTTGTTTGGTCGGCAAATAGGATAGCTTGGGACAAAAACATTTCCTTGTCAATTCGTCGAACATGTTATCGGCTTGATTCGTTAGCCAGAAGAGTTTTCTAGAACTATGCCTGGACTTCTCTAGTTAGGTGTGGACTGCGTCTTAGGATTGTCAACTGGCAGCCGATGGAATCTACCAAAATATGTCTTGGTTTGTCCGCGAGAATTGCCGAACTATTTGGTGACAAGAATCTCCGGCAGAGATTAGATGTTTGTATATAAATTCTGATCATGTCTTTCTGTTTTATTTAGGGAAAAGAGTCCGTCAAATATTTTCGAATATTCTCTGATAGGTTAGGTTATAGATCACAATGATTACCCGTGTATATATAACATATAGCGGTGAGACTATAAAAGGAATATACAACAATTATTATACTCTTCTTTAATCAATACATTCTAAGAAACAAGAGTCTCCATTATTGTAGACTAACATAACCCTCTAGTTGAGTGAGTATGCAATTCAATGAATGCAAGATAAGTTGTGACTCTCTCTATAGACAAACCATGAAAAGAATGAATGTTTTTTTTTTTTGGTTATAGGTGTCTAGATTTGCGTCGACAACTCCCTAGAGTTAGTTTAAGGACATGTCTCCTAAGGAATAAGGATAATTGACCCTTAGGAGTGTGGGAAGTATCGAATCTAAAATTTCTTATTTATAAGAGGACACTTTAGGTTAAAACACTTTAGGTTATTTTAATGTTGTGTAAATATTTTAAGTGTTGATGATGGTAAGACAAACATAATTGAGAAATCAAGATGTAGGCCTTTGAGCCTTTTGTGCTGTGGACATGTACGGTATGGCCAAACCATGGAATTGTTTATGTACTTTGCCTTGTTCTCTTCTCCCTTGGCTTAAACGATTTTTGTTCGTGTTTTTTAAATTATATTAGATTGGGTTGATAGGAACCGTTTGATATGGACTTCCGTTTTATATTTATATGATCTTCATCGCAGAATTTTTTTCCTAGTGGGAGCAATTTAAAATTAATTAATAATTTTAAACCATTAAGTTAATTTTATTTCCATAAAATTTTATTTTTCAATATTTTTTATTAGTACAATTTGATTGAAAAACACCAATTGAAATCGTAACTTGTATAGAGTATTGACAATGGCAGGGGGGGGGGGGGGGGGGGGACCCTGAATAAGAAGAGGCAAAGATGCCAGATCTGGACACTGCTGAACCGGAAGTGATTGCTCAGGATGAGTATATGGGTAACAAAGCCGAGGAGGGGGGATCAAGTTCCTTGCCAACTATTGACCCCGATCTATTTTCATGATTAAATGGACAGTTTTTTATAAGAAAATAAGACATTTTGAGTTTCGAACAGATCATGTAAATCACCCTTATAATCAAAAGTTTGGGCAAAGACGACTAACCGGAACACGAACCGATTTCCGCTATTCCGGATTCTTATTGAGCGTAGCGAAATTAAGATTTATGATAAAGTCAGCGAAGTTTATATGGTGTTCTAAAAAAATGTCATGCTAATTATACACCATGCAATCTTTGCTTTCTATTATCTTGTGGTAAAGTTTTTAAGTAGTCATTCTACTTATTAAAGTGGTGTCTTCAAAGGGAACTCTATTTTGAGGAATGATCATTAATTATGATAAAAAAAAGGGAGACTATTTTGGTTATTTGTGTCTTGTCAATTTCATTTTCTTCCACATGAAGTGGAGTAATGCATTTGGTAATTATAGGTTTTAAGAATAAAGACTCCATTTTCTATATGTTGGTTTTATAAGTATTTTCCATATAGTTTGGTTTGATTTTTATGTAGTTATGATTGTGTTGTTTCACCAAACACATAGTGATGGATGTAACCTTTGACCCTAATGGACATAGGCCATATGACTAAAACACGTAATTGATTAAGTTTTCAGATTAGATCCTAAAATTAGGTTTGAATAACATTTTTTTATATACAAAAGTTTGATTTGAACAAATATAAATTATTTTTCTTACCAGTTTTTCTCGTGTCTTAAACGCATATACGTCAAGAAAAATGTTATTTGAACATAATTTGATGATCTAATTCAATTTAATCATTGGATTTAAAATAGATTATATCTAATATTAGAATTTATAACTAATTTAATGACTATATTGAATTCAGTATCTGATTAAATTACAGATCCGTTTAGACGGCAAATCAAGATATGTGAATTGTTCAAGCAGAGAAAATATTTTTGCCAGCTAATACACCTATTATGCAACTGATGACATTTTCATCCTGACATAGTTTCCTATTCTCGATAGTTTTAAGGTTGTTTACTTTCCTTATACGTCCAGGTGTATAGAATACGATGTTGAAAAGTACGGTTCAGGTACAACATATGTATATATAGACGAGGAAATAGACGAAGAAAGTGATGGGATTCTATCCTATGCCAATCATTATGTAGTCCCCAATCAAGGAGGTGTCTATGGTGCTTAAAAATAAAATTTTGGCGTCATAATACTTTTATTATTATATTTGTGGATATTTTTATTATTATTGTGAATATTTTTATCACTGTAGTGACAGGGGCGGAGCCAGAGAATAATTATATCTTTTTATGAAACAAAGGCTTAATTAAAAATATTTAGAATTTACTCTGATGAATTTTTATACTTTGAAAGTCTTGCATTAATTTTATTATTTTTTATATCCACAATCATGCTATAACTTAACTATTTATCATTCACTCAATTATGCAATCAAATGCGTTTTCTATCGTGTCTGTGATAATTACTAAAATAAATGTCAAAATTACAAGTAAACTCATGGATATGTCATGTCTTTTCTAGTCTTCACTAAAAATATAAGGTGGGCACAATTTTAAAAAATTGAAAAAATGCTTAATATATAAGTAATTTTACAAAAAAAAATAAAAAATTGTGAAGGTGAGGCATGTGTCCCGTGGGTATAAGGTGGCTCCGCCCTTGTGTAGTGGTACCGAAAAAAGTGATAAAATATTTACCATAACAATGGAAAAAATACCCACAACAGTGATAAAAAAAATTCACAAATATGATAATTTTTTTATACTGAAAAAAAAGTGATAAAAATAATTACAAAAACAATGATAAAAATACCCATAAAATTGGTAAATTACCCACAAAAATGATAAAAAAATTTGTCATAAAATTTCCCGCAAAAATTATAAAAATACTCATTGAAGTAATAAATTTTAGAGGTATAATAGCGATTTTTTTTTACCAGTCAAGACCTCCTAATCAAACCCTTGCTCTTCATGGTATTACTTTGGAAATTCCAAGTGTGGTGTTATTCACGTTGTGGCGAATACAAATTCATATAGTCGATCCCAAATAATTAGAACATAAAATTTGATTTGATTTGATTTGGTGTTATTCACGTTGTCACACAAAAATATCCAAACGAAATAGAAAACCACACAATAATTACTGTTTGAATATAAATGTTGGTGTAAGTTGGTGTGTGTCATTGTGCGTAGATATATATTTATATTAGGATTAAATTACACTCACACCCCTGACATTTGATCAAATAATACGGAGACCACCTAACATTTTTAAAATTGCATGGCAACCCCTGAGATTTAAAAATATGATATGAACACCCCTTCCGTCTTCTCGCCGTTAGTTTGACTAACAGAAAATAGTGATGTTAAGGAACAAAATTTATCTAATTTCAAAATTACCCTTTTATAACATGCCCAACATTTTCTAAGACAATCTTGTCCACTAATTATCAATAATTTACCATTTTAACAATAGTAATTATGCAATTATAAAAATGAATCAAAGATTAACATTAAATTATTACATTTTGATTAAAATTAATCAAAAATACCATCAACTGGGAGTGGTGATGGTAGTGGCAGCTTGCAAGGAAGGGGCAGGGGTCGGGGGATCTAAGAGGGAGAGAGAAGAAATAGAGAGAGAGAGAGAGAGAGAGAAAAAAGGAGGTTGGGAGTGGTGGGTTTAGAGTGGTGGTGATGGTGGCAGCTAGGTTGGGTGTGGTGGGGTTTGTTGTAGGGAGACGGTAGGGGCCTAGGGCATCTAAGAGGGAGAGAGAAAAGAGAGGTAGAGAGAAAAAGAAGGGGGTTGAGAGTGGTGGTGGTGGCAGCTGGGTTGGGTGTGGTAGGGTTTGTTGCAGGGAGGGGCGAGGGCCCAGGGGATTTGAGAGGGAGAGAGAAAAGAGAGGTAGAGATAGAGAAGGGGGTTAAGAGTGGTGGTGGTGGCAGCTGGGGTTGGGTGCAATGGTATTTGTTGCAGAGATGGGCGGGGGCTTGAGGGATTTGAGAAAGAGCGAGAGAGAAAGAGACGGGGGGGTTGGGAATGGTGGTGGTGGTGGTGGTGGCATCTGGGTTGGGTAGGTTGGGAGGGTTGCAGGGAGGGGCGGGGCCTGGGGGGATCTGTGAGAGAGATGGGGGGGTTAGGAATGGTGGTGGTGATAGCTGGGTTGGGTGGGTTAGGGCAGGGGCCAGGGGCCAGGGGGAAATGACATAGAGATAGAGAATAGGGGATTTGTGAGAGAGAGAGAGAGAGAGAGAGATGAGGAGGAGGAGGAGTGGTGGCGACCGCAATCGAGTGGGATAAGAAATGAGTGAGAAATGGGGTTGGGGGCCTGGGGGATATGTGAGAGAGGAGGAGTGGTGGCGACGACGGTCAGGTGGGTGGGGTAAGGGATGAGTTAATTGGAGAGAGATTTTTTTTGACTTATTAATTTAATTTTTTGTAATATATTTTATTTATTATATATTTATTTTAAATTAAGTTAAAGGGTTAAAATAATCATTTATTACTTATGTTAACGCCAATCATCTATTGACGCGACAAGGGGTCTCTATGTAATCTTAGAAATGTCAGGAAATCTCTGTGTTATTTAGTCAAATGTTAGGAGGTGTGAGTATAATTTACCCTTATATTTATTGTACTTATCCCTCAAAGATATCTAATCACAAAATTAGGTTTTCACATTATTCTTTACAATGAGTTCTAATTTTTACTTAAGTTTTAGAGATGCGCCAAGTCTCCAAGAGAATGGTTGGTAGAAAGGAAACAGTCTAAACTCAAGTTTTTAGTATATTTATTCACAAATAAGTTTTTTTTTTATTTTTTAGCAATAAAAAATTATTTCAATAATGTATTTTTTAAACTCGTGATTAGAACATAAACTTTAAATTAATCAAACACCATCAATGAACATCGAAACAGATAGGCCCTACATTAGCTGTATGAAATGCAATTTTGATTTTTGAGACACTCACATATCAGCTTTTCTGACAGGACAAGGGAGTGTGATGTGGAATCCTCCGCCACACATATAATTGCTTGAACATCAGATTGTCCACACAAACATGCACTGCTTTCATTCTCTACCCTATAATGGCTTGGAAAAGGAGGAAAAAAAAACAATTTGTTGAAGCAAAATAGCATTCTCTATCATGAATTGATTCATTGGTCAAATAAAAAGTGAGACGAAAATTATACTACATCGTAAATTTGAATTTCCTGATCGTATAAAGTTTGAGTGTAACAGATACACGTGGTTAACATGTAATTATTGTATTTATCATGACTCTAAAAATAAGTGATCTGATAGAACTGGGTACATTCGGCCAATGGATGTCACTTTCGTAACACCTTTGAATGTGTTGTAGCCTAATGCAATACAACAATGCATCGACAATCTCTTCGTTGCCTCTTCTTGAATTTTGGGTGCAGTTCTGCGGTTTTTTTTCTCTCTTGTTGTTGAAATATACATACTTAAGTTGCACCATTTATAACAATCTAAACTTTTAGAGTAAATAGTTGTTTAACACTTTCTTTGAGCGTTTTTTTACGTAAATGTGTGTTATTTGGTTTTGGGTTTATTTAAATTTTTGTAGTCCTATTGTTATTCCTAACAAATGACAACTTCCAAATGGGTGAAGTGCACTTCATAACACAGACCCTTTAAAGTCAGCTTAAGTAGAAAAAAATATCAAAAACCAAGAAGAATGGTCACCTTACTGTTAACCAAATGTGCATTAGTCTAGTCCTGCCTGAACAGATATGCCCATTGATCATGTCCCTCAAGTTTCCCAAGCAGGCATTAAAAGTCCTAACAGACTAGCTAGTTGGCTTTTGGCCCTCTTCTTTCCTCCATCATTCTGTGTGTTAGCAATGTAGTTGTAACAGAGCTAGTTATTGGTGACCAATGTGACTTCTCCGATGATTTTTTTAATTACGAGTCCGGGTTAATTTTGGTCAAAGTTAATGATTAAATTCATTTCTCATTTCTTTCTGTTCCGAGTGGTTTTATTCTATGATTCTTTCGAGTTTTTCCCCACCCTCTTTGAATGCTTGATCTTTTTATAGTATAGACGCATTATTTTAGGTTGTGACAGCGATTTTCGGTTCATAAAAAAATTGGTGGGGACCAAAATGGTTCGTCGTCCTTAAGCAAACTGAGGTGGTCCAACAAGATTCTTTTTTTTTTTTTTTGGTTTTTCTTTTGGCTCTAATGCTCATTCTTTATGCCCTCTTTTGGGTAGCTGTTAATGTTCATGTTGAATATGGTAAAGTGTCACCACACTAATGTGGGGGGTGACGCGTACCACGTGTCATTGCACTATCACTGCCACGACAACGATGACGGTTGTCACGCACCAGATCTCTCCAAGTGGAATTCTCCCGTAAGTGCACAAGTGCATGTAGAAAAAAAAGGGGGATCTGTTTTTATCTAAGTTAGGCTCTTAGATTTTGCAATCCACATCAGATCTACCTAGCTTTTTGTTCGTCTTTATAACTAGCAAACACACCACCATTGTACTCATGTGGACTTGATCAAACTTTTTGAGAGAGAGAGAAAGAGAGTTGCAAATCTCTAAAGCTAGCTTACATCAGCAATTATCTGAATTGGATATGCAATGTCGAAAATTTACTTTTCCCTACCTTCCATATATTATTTTTAGGGTAAATCTCATTTTGTCCCCAGTAAATACAAAAATTCTCAGTTTACTCCCTCGAATAATTAATTTTCCTACTTTACTCCCTTAAAGAAATAAAAAGGTTGTAATGTAGTTCACTGTCTTATTTCTGTCTGTTTTGTAATTCCTGATTGGTTGATTTGACACAAAACAGACAAAAAAACAAACGAAAATAAGACGGTGGACCACGTTTCAACATTTTTTGTTTCTTTGAAGGGACAATGTGAGAAAATTAATTATTCTAAGGTAAACTAAAATTTTTTGTATCTTTTAGGGGTAAAATGGGATTTTCTCTTATTTTTATCTAGTGAGAATGGGATAAGGGAGAAGTCTTTTTTTTTTTCTCTTAATCATTTTATCTTATTTTATTGTTTTCATGATCAATGGCTACATATAATTAGGGTGGTCTAAATATGACATGGCCTGTTAACATGACATGATCATGACACGAAATTAGAGGATTTAAGTCTTCTTTGAGCCACCCGTTTAGTAAACGAGTGAACCCGATACGACATGATTAATAAACGAATCAGGTATTGGTGAAATCAATCAAAAGAAATATATGACACGATTCGTTTATATACTAGTTATACACGGTTCATACACGACACGAACCCGATATGACACGCTTCGTTAGACATGAATTAATAAATCGGGTATGTGTTGAGTATTTTTTAACACGAACCCGCTAAAATTCAACACAAACCTACTTCACCCGACACGATTGACAAGCCTATACATAGCGCACGAGCTAGTTTGGGCCCTACAATTGCATAGGTTGGCTCATTTCTCACATATTTAAACTCAATATCAATAATTATGTAACGTCGGTACGTGACATTTTTTCATTATAATTGCTGAAAGTATTTAGACATAAGGACTTAAGTGAATATGGTCTAATATTGGGGAACTTGGTTATTTCACTTGTTATTAAAGATATATTGTACAATTTGTCCTTTATTTTTTGTGATTGTGTGTAGATTAGTAGTGGAGCATATACGCCATGGCCAGACTCCAAGAATAAACGTTACTGATATTGCGTTGTTCTTGTCATTTTGGTGAGTTAGCTTCCTCTTGGCTGGTAGTAAAAAGAACCTGCCACCGCCAATTGTTTCTTGGATATAACTAAAAAAGGTTAATTATAATTTATCCTTCTAAACTATGCCTTTTATTGCAATCAGTTCTTTATGTTTTTAAATGCTGCAATTTACCCCCTACGAGTTTCAAGCAGATTAAATTGATTGACAATAGTGGTTGGAATATGAAAGTACCACTATACCCTATATCTTGTACATTATTTTTCATATTTTTTTCTTTCTATCATTAAAAATAAGGAAACGGAAAAGTTGAGAAAAAAATACATTTTTTTAGCACAATACCAACACTGCATAACGCTATGTTCATCTTCACCTTCGCCTTCGCCTCCATCTCCACCCAACACTAACACACGCACATATACACATACACATTATGTTTAGGAGTAATTGTGTCTTTTCAACAAAATAGAGATCACATGAATTTCTCAAGTCTAACTTACGTCATTTTTTATGGTCTAAAATTAATTGTTGGAGTTAATTACAAAATATTCAAACTCAAATGGGGTTATTTGTTAAAATTAAAACCTAAAGTGGTGAATAACAAATTACCCAAAGTTGGAGAAGGTATTTTGTAATTAACCCAACTAAAAAAATAATAATTAACCGATTTTATTTGTTTTTGGTTAGCCACTATTACAAGGGAGGTGCACAATGAAGTTTCAACCCGTGACTTAAAATCCAACAACTGGACATTGGCCATTAGGCTATTTGGGCAACTACTAACCGCATATTATTACCTGACTGGATTATGCATTTTCCAGTTGATTCGGCCTTCTTTTTTTTTTTTGGGAGAATTACATCTAGACCCCCTGAGGTTTGTCACTTAATCATTCAAATCCCCTGACATTTGAAATATTACACACACACCCCCTGAGGTTTGTACGCGCGTAACACTTAGACCCCTGCTGTAAATATATACATTAATAAATTACACTTAGACTCCCTTGAAGTTTGTAGGTATATAATATTTAGACCCCTTAAGTTTAAAATATTATACTTAGACAAAAAATACTCTAATAAAAAATAGAATATCAAATATTTTAAATTTTACAACCAAAATTCATGTTCTATTGTATCATTTATTGAAATAAAATTAAAAATAAAAATTTATTTTTTTCTTAAAAAATCGTAATTAGTATACAATTATATTATCTAGTGGAATAAAACTAAAAAAATCAAACAATGGGTCTAAGTCATTCATAATAGAACATAAATTTTACATCCAAAATTCATATTCTATTATGTCATTTATTAAAATAAAATCAAAAATAAAAATCTAGTTTTTAAAAAAAAAATCATAGTTAGTATATAATTATACTATCTATTGGAATAAAACTAAAAAATTAAACAAGGGGTCAAACTGTAATGAACACAATATCTTTTAGCTTTAATTGAGGTAGTTTGGTATTTTAATTTGGTCGTTTAAACGACCAAATTAAATTTCAATAGACAATATAATTGTATACTAATCACAATTTTTTAAGGAAAAATTAAATTTTTATTTTTGATTTTATTTCAATAAAAGATTCAATAGAATATGAATTTTAATTTTAAACTTTAAAATATTTGATATTTTATTTTTGATTGAAATATTTTTGGTCTAAGTATAACATTTTAAACTTAAGGAGTCTAAATAATATATATTTACAAACTTTAGGAGGTCTGGGTGTAATTTATTAACGGATATATTTACAGCAGGGGTCTAAGTGTTACGGGCGTACAAACCTCAGGGGTCTATGTGTAATATTTCAAATGTCAGGGGATCTGAGTGATTAAGTGACAAACTTCAGGGAATGTGGGTGTAATTCTCCCTTTTTTTTTTTTGCTAGGTCAAAAAAAAAAGTGAGAGCAAAAGAAAGCGCTTAAAGTCCACTCCAATAGGCCCTCACCTGTTGATTCGTCTGTGCAGCCCCTGACCACGTCATGTAACATTATCAATTTATTGAGTCTAATTATTCAGTGGAAAATATACTCAGTGGGGGTATAGCAATCAGGTGATTCACGTGTAAACCCGTTGAGTTTCAAAAAAATATTTTATCATTATTAAAATTCTTAATTTTTTTTTTGAACATGATTAAAATTCTTAATTAGATAAATATCAATTTTTATTTTTGGATAAATAAACATTTAGTTTCGCAAAAAAGGAGGAGGGGTGATCAGCAAGTAGTAACCCTCATTGGACGTGACTATGACGATCCCCCACTGTAGAATGTCTTGTTTTAGCCATAGGTACTAACCCAAAAGAACAGCCCGTCACAACAGCACCACCAAAAGTCACGCAGCAAACTGCATTCCTTCTGTGAATCGAACCCTGTTTGATAACCACATAAGAGTCAAAGACGACCCTAAATGGATACGACTTAACATTAGACCACTAACTCAAGTGCTAACACCTGTCTAATCAAACAAAACCTTTATATTAACACTTTATTTTTGTTTATAAGAAAATAAGAATTGGAATTGTCACCAAGTACACAGTTCGATTTGCATTTTATATACTAACACTTTATATATTTCTTTCTTTTTCTCTTTTCTAAAGTGGTGATGATATCATCTTTGTGCTGTTATCCAATATGGTGGTTACTTTAAAAGGTTCATAATTTTTAATAGAATCTTCTCAAACACTACAAAAAAAATCCTCAGATTCCTTATTCGGTGATGGAGGGACCAACAAGGAAGTGGGGGAGTTGCTTAATATTATTGAGTTATAATAGTACAATTGACATAGTTATTTTATTCACCATAGGTAGTTGAGACTACTCTATGACAACTAACCTTCGATGGGTACCCTTTTTTAGCCTAGTGGAGTCAATTAATCGCATAAATCGTATTATTTTAAAATTATTTCATTTATATCCGATCCGTTTATAATTGTGATAATCAAATTCGTATCACGCTGAGTACATAATCTGTATGAGTTGCATTTACCTGGGTTTGTATCGATTTATTTACTAAAAAGTCTAAAGACTAGACCGGTTTTATTATCAAAATCCGTTAAAGATAAACACGTACCTGTTAATTTTATGTTAGATTTGCGTAGACAGATCGTATTAAGAAATGCCGATCCTACTTTGAACACCCCCCTTAACAAGTCTAGTAATCTTGGGCTAGCCTGCTTCAAGCTCAGCTGGTCAGCAGCACCAAGCTGTTATTGGTATATTTAGGTGTTGGGCAAGTTTATTGGGCTGCCCCACCTGATTTTACCGCTAAAAAACAGTTTTGGGGATTCATCTTCGTGTTGTGCTTTTGAAGCCTCTCGAAGACCCCAAGGACAAGCAACTCTCGTTGTGTCCAGAGTGCCCAAAGCAAAGCGCAGTTGGGCTTCGACATCTGCCGATAATGGTTTTGGAGTTCTGCAAGGTGGCCAGACTATTCCACCACTAAGAACTAGTCTTAGTCTTCTCGACTTACCTGCGACATAAGGAAAAGGTTTAGAAAGACCTCCAACTTGTATGGCGATTCTTTTTGCACTTCTCGAAAAATCCCTTTGTTTAAGAAAGAGTTCTCGCTCGCTAACTCTTCAACTATCCTCTATTTATTCTATTTTTACGTCCTAGACACAAATCGAAAAAGAGAAAGCAAAGGGACTAACGTTGTGTTTGGTACGCGGTAATGCTTTTCAGTAGGAATGGAATGAGTTTGGGAATGGAATGAACTTGGGAATGGAATGGAATGCGCATTACCATTCCAATGTTTGGCAGCTGTTTAGGATTAAGTGCTGGAATGGAATGTTCATTCCATTCTTATGCTTGGATAAAATAATTTTTTCATTGGAATGGAATCAACTTTAACCAAAATATTCATAGCGACTAAAAATAATTAATAACAATTTTTTTTATGATTGTGATGCCTTTAAAAGTTATGTGTAAAAAAATTTATAATTAGAAAAATTGATAATTCATTGAAAAAAATTAAACCCCTATAAATTTTAAAAAATTAGAAAACAAATTCCTTTAAACATATGTTCACAAAAAGAAATCAAAATCAAAAAATATTCAAAATTTGTCATTCATTTCAAATGAACAACGATAGTTCTTTGTGAATTCAATAGAGCACATGTGCAAACTCAAAAAAAAAAAAAAACTATCAAGACAACTAGGAATCTTATCCGAACATGCAAGTTGAACCAAAAAATAAATCAATGAAAAGTAAGTCCAAAAAATAATCAACAGTATACAGAAAACAAAAACAAGTTGAATAAAAAAAAGAATTCTTAAATTTCATTCATTTCATCTCAATTCAATCGTATAAGCATGAAAACTAATTCAACTGAATATGTACAACAATTACTCATTGATCAAGACAACAGAAAAACATACAAATTCCATCATAACAACAAAAACATTGCCCAAACCCCAACAAACATGCAATTGTTGACTAACGTAAGTGAAGAATTACCTGAGATTGGTGGCGCTGCGGTTTTGCTGTCAAACATTTTGTCAGACAGGTGGAGGGCAAAGTACAAACTTGTTCATATTGTGAGAACCCATAAAGGAGCTGATGATAAGGCCTTCCAGTGCGTGTATCAGGAGCAAGATGACAATGGAAAAACCGGAGTTTCTCTCTCCAAGGATCTGATGGCGATCGCCGGTGGTGCTCTGAGGATTAATATCACAACAATGGGTCCTCTAGTTCTTCCAATTAGTCAACAACTCCTTTTCTTTGCCACCCTTGTTACAAGAAAACTGTTTGATTCGAAAATCAAGCCTTATATCCCAGATTTCAAGCTAGCTTTTGATCATTTCTGCATCCACGCCGGTGGGAGAGCTGTGATTGATGAACTGGAGAAGAATTTGCAGCTCCTCCCACTTCATGTCGAGGCTTCTCGGATGACTCTGCATCGATTTGGGAACACAAGCTCGAGCTCGATTTGGTACGAATTGGCCTACACGGAGGCGAAAGGGAGGATGAGAAAGGGAAATCGAGTATGGCAGATTGCTTTCGGAAGTGGGTTCAAGTGTAACAGTCAAGAGTCGAGAACAGTCGAGAGTTGAGCAGAGCCTGCAGAGGAGTGGAGGAGGGAAGAGAGATTTGGCGAGGAGAGCAGCCGATAAGAGAAAACGAAGAGGCAAGAAGAAGAGAAAAAGAAGAATCGGGTTTTTTTGTGTTACGAATTTGGGTTGATTACCGAGTGCTTTGGAATGGACAATACCATGTGTTATTTGGTAATGAGTAATCCCATGTTTTGTGGGATTAACTATTACTTAGGAATGGAATGAATTTTCATTACTACATACCAAACATTGGAATGAGCATTACTAAGTAATGGTCATTCCATTCTCATGCTTCATTACCCCCAACCAAACACAGCGTAAGGATGTCAAAAAGACCGCTTTTTCATGCCTTAAATCTATCCCAGAGAAATAGGCTAAAAAGTTTTGACTAATAAATAAGATAAATAAGAGTTTTTTTCGTAGATTTGTAAGGTCATCCACACAACACTCCATGATGTATCACTACTACTATGTAATACATCGGATATATACGACGAATACTACAAGCAAATGGAACAGCCAACGAGGGACAAGAAAAAGACTGACATTGAAAGATTTGGGTTCAATATTCTCTATAGATGACAAAATTCAATAAATCTTAGAACAAGAGCGTTATAATATATACATAAATACATAAATGATCCGTTAATAAATACTCTTAACCATGTGAATTGTCCAAAGCGTAAATTCACGCGAAAACCGATAAAATGTAGAGTATTATACACGAAGTATGTGAATTAGGGCTAGATTATAAGCTGAGAGATTATAACAAATTATAAAGGTAATGCCACAACAATCCTCAAGAACCATTCAATCCATCGCACTCAATGATCAAAATTTCGTTTCGACGGACGTTTCCATTTCCAAAGAGACTAAAACAAATCAATGCTTGAATTGAAATTCTAATATTTCAAGATGTTTCATAATGTTTCAAGGTGTTTTGTAATGTTTCAATGTATTTGCACAATTGTTTTGAAATTTTTTAAGGTATTTTAGAATAATTTAATATATTTCGACCAATATTTAAAAAAATAATTCTTAAATTTTTTATTTTATTTTCTAAACAGGTCGAAACGTTTCCGAAACATGTCAAAATATTTTTATTTCCTAAGTGACTAAAACAATGCACCGAAACAAAATTTTGATTCTTGATCGTAATGTCCACCACACCAAGGTTATGCTTCGTTTTGTGGGTTTGACCGTTTGAGTAGAATTAGGAGGATTGGGTTAAATTGAATAGTCCAAATGAGATTTTTACAGCATGTCAGGGTACAGTTTTGAGAATCGAAATTCAAAAGCCTTCTTGTTAAAAGGCCCAAACGTACACTGATTTAGGCCCACATACACAGGCTTAATCAAACTCAAGGGGAGGTGGATTTCAGGGCTTTGGAAATCAGCCCAAACAAGATTTGTGAACCAAATGACTAAATTAGCCTTGAATTCTTTGGATTGACATTCTACCTCATAGACATTTGAGCTAATTGTATGAACACATGGGTTGAGATAGTTTTTCACCAATTATCCAGTTGCACAAGCCCACCGGTGTGTATTGGATGAGGAGCGCAAATCCAATCCAATCCAATCCAATCCCCCTATCATGTGGACACCCAACATTCTTTTTCTCTCTCTTTCTTTGTGGTGTTAATGCAATCCCCCTATCATGTCGACACCCAAACATTATTTTCCTCTCTCTTTCTTTGTGGTATTTTTTTTTTATTCTTTTTTGGAGAAATTAATTTGGAACCTAAGTCACCTCAGTTTGTTCATTCCAAACAGCTGCATCTTTAATCATCATTGATAAGCCATTCAAAAGAAGAAAGGGTTTGACCTCAACCTTCTCGGGTTGGCCCTTAAATCCCTCTCAAGTGTAGAGCTTGAAGATGATCCATAGCATCAAATTGGTCCCATTTGATTCTTTGAGCTTCTCCGCATGTGAAGGTATGACTGCACACATATATCTAATCTTCCTGTACGTCGTTCACTGAGGTGCCCTTCATTGATTATCTCTGTGACACATTACAAAGTCAGGGCATAAAGTGTTGCACTGAGGTACCCTTCATTGAAAATAATGATGCCAATATGTAACTCTCTTGAACTTTCCCATCAATGATCACTTGCTTAACATGGTTTGTCCTCAGTAATGGCTTCTGTCACTGTTAGCCCATCAGAGCCAGAATAACATGGAGTATAGTTGGTTTTGTTGAATCTATGTGGTCTTTCATAAAATTCTGAACTAGTGTTTTACCCTAGTGGCTAAGGAAGGTTGGGCTGAGTGGATGGTAACGTTCAAATCCCATTACCATTGCTTACCAATAAGAAAAAAAAAACCTGACTTGTCTATTGGGAAAGACGGTTCTTTGGTCAGAATATTCAAGTGTCTCGAATCAGATTGTCAAATGATATTCAGTGTAATGAACTGAACAAAATCACCTTCGCTTTGCTGGCTTCATGGTTTGGCGTCAACTGTAGGTCTCAGACTGTTGTACGGCCACTATAATAGTCTGCTTTGGAGGAGGATCATTGTCTGGCCCTTTTCAATCAATCTTCCAGCCCCTAAACATGGCAAGCGCTTTCCGAACGGACATCATATTTGGTTTGCCAAACAGTCCCCATATCCCTGAACCAAAAAAGAAAAATCAATGACTATATCTTCAGAGCAAACCCGTCATTTTTACACACATCTCATGCCATACGCAAATGCCTTAACATACATACTAAAGCCATTGTTTTTGTGACTTCTGAATATAGGCATTCAACTAATTCATACTCTAGTACATAACAATGGCTTGTGCCATCTTAGCTGCTTCCCATTCTCTTTATCCTTGGCGTCGTAAGTACAATATCACTTATTCCCAGTGTAAGTTTTAGATAGCATGAAGAAAGCTATAACCTAGGGTGGGAGCATTTGTACTCTCTAGCCACTTCTTCAATTACTATCTTTTTTTTTTTTTTACCAAAGCATACATTGCCAATAATAACTTTCATCACTACCCTATGTTCTAAATGAATTACCTTCCAAAAAAAAGGTTCTAACTGAATTCTCAACTTTCCATACTACTAAACTAGAGATTCCTATGTTGGACAGGTGGGCACACTGCCCTTTATATGAAAATAATGAAACTTTTGATCACACCATGTCCTCTGTTTTTGATCGACCAAACTTTAACCCCTAGGTACCTGCATATCCAATTCAGAATTTATCTTCCTCGATGATGAGGCCACAATGGTTGGTTGAACTACTGACCCTAGCTAGCCTGAATGCAACATTAAGCTACTGTGGCCATCTTTAAGGCAGTGAGCATATTCTTAATCAAATCAATCTCTGAAATGACATGCACAATTTAGGTAGTAAATTAAACCTCAGTTTCATGCAAAAAAATAAAATGTCAGTCACAATATCTCCACCACATTTAGTGTTTTATAATATGTCCTCAATCAAACAATTACAGTGCTATATATGCCCTAACTCAAATTATTATTTTTTGTTAATGTTGTTAACTTTATCGATTAACAATAGACTATCAGGATTCATGTAGCCGGCCCAAATAGTTGGGATAAAAGCTTTGTTGAGTTGTGATTTAGTAGTTGTTAACTTTTTTATTTAGGACAAGTCCTACAAGTCAGTTTCAGGTAAAAACAAAGTAGATGAACTAGAATACAAAATGATGGAAAATGGCTAACACAACATACATAAAGTTAATGCAACCATTAAGGAAACTAGGCACTCACATTTTCACATCGAATTCGGCTAGCCTTATGATGATCACAAACTTCCAGTCAGAACATCTGTAACATCAAACTACTTGCTTCCTTTTCTTTTCAGCTCACGATAATAAACTGGCAACAGATAAGACATGTACCCTGTTGTGAGCGTCGAAAAAATCTCACTTGTCTGAGTGCCAAAACATGAAATGGGCTCTTGGATCTAGTGAAAAGGAATCTGCAGCATTTCCTTGATCCCTTACCTATTAGTCATGGGCCTCCAAAATCCACAGGCACTGCCATGCTCTGTTTTCTCGCAAGTTGTAGCTATGGTGAGCCATTTGGAGTTCTGGAGAGCTTTTCCATGCTCTTCAAGCACTACTTTTGGATCATGATCAGCCATTTGCAATAGTTTCAGAACAGAGCAAACATATATCATCACGATCAGAATGTTACTTGGAAAGTTTGTTGAACATAATGTTTTGAATTTTATCTCAAAATTGGTGTTTACCACAATCTAGCCTCTTTTATCATGTGTGATGTATGGAGAGAACAAATTCGATCCAAAAACTCTAACCATTGAAGGAATGGAAGATAGGGAAAGGTTGCTGCAATAGCTTACAACTAGATTTCCACAAAAACTAAAGAAGGAGACAAAATGTAAACTTCGTCCAAACCTAAAGACTAAAAGGGTACTTTCAACTGTTATTTAAATCCAAGGCCAGAGTTTGCTAGTCCATAACGTTTATCTGATGCCAGTAGCTGGTTCCTAGGGATACCAAAATCCAAAATCAAATCGCAGGGTCTACAATAACATTTCCATTCATATTCTGTTTTCATTTTCTCTTTCAATGATAACATTATTGTATAAGATGCGGTTGTAATGCAGCCTAGATATATATTCGTTGTGAAATTTTTTTTTGATTCATCTAAAAGATTTAGCCATGTCAAAATGCATGCTATGGGATTAAAACATAAATCAAGATATTGCATGCTGTTTTCTTATGCTACCTGCGTTCAGTGGTTCCGGACTAGCTGTAAAAGTTGAATTCAAATTGATTTATTCTGTACCTACAATAGCTTAAATGCAAATAATCCTGGATGGTTTACATCTTTGTTACACTTGTAGGTGGAAAAGTAAGCAATATAATGAGTGACAGTGAGGAAGATGAGAAGAGAGAAGGTTGAGTTGGAACAAAATGAACGAGTTCATGAGGGCCATCAGTTCCATGGCAACAACATCAAAGTTATTGGTTTATAAAGGTCTGATTGAATTAATTCCCTCAGTAAAAAATCATCACGGTAGGCACGGACATTATAGTTTTACTATTTAACTGTGGCAAAACCAAGGTTTGGTTAAGTCATCTACTTTTTTTATCTTTTGAATTACAGTAGCATGAGGTAGTACATGGTTGTGAAAATTACGTTGCCTATGGGAATCAATAAGTGGAATACTCTCAAACACAACTAAGCAAATAATATAGTTTTTCAATGAAAAGCAACTAGTGGATATTCTCTCGATTGTTCTTTTTGTCTTTGTTTGACGCAGCATCATTTTTGGTTAAGTAGTAATTGCCTTGGTAAGATATGGTAGGTGGAAGACTGAATAACCACATGCTAACTTTTGAGCAAAAGTAATCATTCCGCAGCTTGTGAAAAAGGAAAATAGCCTCCAATTTTGGAAGGAGCGAATGAAATGATTTGACCAAATTTGAATTTCTAAGACGCTCCTTTAATTTGAGGGTCTAGCCTGGAAAAATATTAAATCACCGGTCTTCCTTTCACACCATTATTTGTTAAAAGGTCATTGGATTCAATGTAGAAAGAGATAAGTATGTAGTATGTCAAAATCCAATGGTCAGTATATAATCTTGAAACCTATAATTCAAAGTTAATACATTGTCCTACCATTTTAAGCCTCAAAAGTTTATCTCTTTTATTAGACAACCAAATTCACATAAATTTTCCTGCCATTTGTTTGACCAGTACATCATGTTTTTTTATTTCCAATTTTGAATAAGTAACGTCTCTTGATGCTGATTTGTTTCAGTATATATGAGGCCGGAGGTATAGAAGAAGAACCAGTGAAGACATTAGAAATGACAAGAAGGAAGATTAAAATCCAAAGAATTGAAAATGAGAGAGCAAGAAAGTTCACCCTTAAGAGAAGGATGGCTGGCTTGTTTAAGAAGGCAAGAGAGCTTTCTGTCCTGTGTGGAGTAGAAGCAGGTGTCATCATTAATAATCGAAAGGATGATCCTGTATTTTTTCCATCTCACCAAGAGATGGAACAAATGTTCAAAAGATTGATGATTGTACCAGAGATGGAAAGAAGCAAGAAAATGGTGACCCAAGAAAGCTACCTTAAGGAAAGGGTGAATAAAGAGATTGACAAAATTTCAAGGGATGAAAGGAAAAACAGCGAGAAAGAATTGGAAGAAATCATGAACCAACTCATTCGAGGTAAAGACCTAAATGAACTTGATGTAACGCAGTTAAATGGTTTGTATTGGTTATCAGCTGAGAAGCTAAAGCAACTTGAGCAAAGGAACCAAGAACTTGATAGGCAGGGCTCTTCTGCACTTCCTAGCCCTCAGCTTCCACAGATAGATAGCCTTCCTCTTCATCCCCTTCCTCAGGTAGCTCCTCCAATGGCAGCATCTGAAGAGGTTGGTCAAATTCATAGCCTCAGCGGAGACCTAAGGACCTCCATTCATGGTTTGGTGAAAAAATCAATGAATGACCAGCACGTCTTAGATCCAGCAGATCAAGTAAATGGCATCACTGGTCCAACTGGAGGGAAAGACATGGGGCTATGACTGAAGGACATTGCCAACAGCAGTGGTGCTGGTGAAAAAGATGATCAGCTGCCTGATGATCTTGATCACTTTTTGCCTCATATTTTCTCTCCTTAATGTCGAATTTTATTCTATTATGCACTCCTACATGTATTTTATGCATCTTTCAGTTTAATATGTCATATGGTTAGGGGACGAGATGATTATTATCTGAAGTAATGGTGTTTCTCTTTTGGTTCTTGTGTAACAACTTTTCCGATATTTCCTTTCATTTTCTTGGATTTTTTTTTCCCCCTCTTTGGCAATCATTTGCACTTTAGTGGCTTCTATCAGAACTTGTTGATTGTTTCTTTTATGAACGGTGAATTATTAGTTACTCTGCCAAATGCATGCCGAGTATCTCTGCCTATAAACACCTATAACCGCCTTTGCTTTTAGTGATTTAGAAATTTAAAATTTTTGGCTGCCAATATTCTTTTCTTAAGATTTCGGTTTCTTCTGTATTTCCTAAGACCAAAGTGAAAGTTGGATCCAACACCCTATCTCCAATCTCATCTGCTTGTTTCTATGTACGTGCAAGTATTTCACCCAAATAAAAATCAATAGCTTACCTGGATCTTGCTTTCGTGACCTGGTAGCATTGAACTTTGAGAGTTGACCTCTGCAGAAGTAGAATTCTTCCTATTTAAAATTATCTTATAGCTGTAGTTGAAGGAGATCCGAGTGTTTTTACTTTTTAATGCTTTTAAGAACACCATGTCCAATAGTTTGGCTTTTGCCATACAGTTCCTTTTTTACTTTTATCTTCTTTTTTGATGATTGTAGATCAGTGAAGGAGAAGAAACAGAGAAATATCAAAGATGAAAAATGTCATCCCTAGGTAATAAGTTTCCTGAACAGCTTTTCGTTCATTGTACTACCTGAAAAATGTCATCCCTGCTCCTGGAAAACTACATAAGTTGTAAAACAAGAGCAAATTCCTGTAGTTTTAAGTATAGAAGGTTTCTTTGTATAGTTGGCGTCAAACAACGAGGCAATTGACAATGATGATAAATAAGTAAACGCAGTAAAGGAAACAAATATGAACCATAAACGAAACAGTAATTCTTTTAGGATTCATGATCAGACATGAACAGAGAAAATTTAAGCAGCTCAGATTGTGATTTGCCAAGGGAAGATAAGCACCAAGAGGAAGGCAAGTACACATTCAGGGATATAGCATATAAATTGAGTGAATGGTTTGACATGAACTTGAGCATGTACCTAACTCCAACCCAAGTAGAAGCGGGGTAGGAAAGCCTAACTCAAATTCTACTTCTGAAGTCTCCAAGCAACAATCCTGTAACAATATCAGGATTAATATTAACAGTTGAAGTGATACATCTCCCCAAAGCTTAAACTTAACTCGAACTTATCTTAAGGTCTGAAAAGGTGAAAGTATTATGCTCGACCAAGGTCCAACCTGATAACTTCAAGCCAATTTGCCTGTTTGTTTCCCTGGGCTCGAATAGAGCTGAAAATCAACACGACTGAACAGGGTCAGTGAGAAGAAGGATAGGACAGAAGCAAGAGATAAGAAGGATTCGGATACCCACCAGATACCTCTTAAAACTCCCAAAACCCTGTATTCACATTACTCTACTCCGACACATCACATTATATATATTCACCAAACAAATTCAGCTCCACTGCATCAAGAGCTCATGACTCCACCCACACATAACAGCCAAGTTGAATTCCTTAATTGGGTCCATTCAAAAAATGATCGACGAAGAAATATTCAGATACAATATATATCTGTTAAGGATACAGAGAATCACAAAACTCTTTCAAGAACATAGCAATATATAAAAAGAGAAAGAGAAGATGATACTGCCACCAAAAGGAAAGAAAAAGAGAGGAACAACCCGAAAAGACATGAAAACAGAAAATTACAACATACACCTTTGGATAAATGTACAAACCATCTGAATCACAATTAGAAGAACTTGTTGTATTGGCTAGTGAGAGAGTCCCTGAGATTGGAATAAAGCCCATAAAGAGAGTACTGGTGAAGGTTCTTCACTTCATACCACGAGTTGAAAACAGAATCGTGCTTATCTGTGCCAGAAAATGCCAGTTGTATCCCAAGGCTACAATCTACGGAACCCCCTCGGTTCTTACAATGACTCATTCTGATTGCACAGTCCTGATTGTTGAGGCAGACAAAATTAGAGTTGCCTGAGCATGAAGCGCAGCCATCTCTCTTCCAATACAAGTTTTGTAGCCTACCCTTCTTGAATTCAAGAACCTATATTGACAAAATCATATTGATCTTGCTAGATGCATGTGTAAGTTCATTTTTGAATCAAAACTTGGAAAGGGCAACAGTTTCTCTTACCAGAGTAAAGCTGGTCACGAGATATGTACTGTTTGCAACGAAAGCAGGGACAGACCTTGCTGCATATTTTCTGCCAGCAAACGCCACCATATACCCTCCATATGAATCCTTAGAAAGCCCAAAATATTTCAGGAGATTAGATTTTTTATCATATTTGGCAATTGGCATGCTTATGAGGGAAATAATCAGAAATTATAACCCAAGATGAATGTACTAGAGTGGATAACATTACATTGTGTTCCTTCAATAATCAATCAGCTGACAGATATCACACAGAATCTCAGCAGCTATATAGACACCGAACTTTGTATCATGTTATTAAATATGTCCACCATACACTTCTTCTCACAAGAGTAACTAGAAACAGAACTCCCGGGATAAAAAAAAAAAAGACAAAACAAAACGAGAGAGAAAGAAAAAGAAAAAAAAAAGAGTACCTTTGTGGCAAGGATTCAATGAACAAATATTGCAACTGAATTATGAATCAAGAGACCTGTCACTCAAAGCACGGACAAGTTCTAAGCATCTTACAAAAGAGAGAATGAGGCATTCAATCATCCTAAAGATATCCTGGCCATGCTGGTTTGCCCATCTCATCCACCAATTGCCGATATCAAAACTGTAGCCGCAGGCATGGCATATGGACAGGTTTGAGGGGTTACAACTCTTATCATGCAATCATCTCTCAGATACTCTCATTCAAACATACACATACACATGAAACAAAAGGGAATTCAACCGTCGAAACCAGGAGTGTCATAGTACCCTTCGGCCAACAAACAATATATTTGGCAATGCTATTGAATCAAGCAACAAAGATATGAAGCTGAAAACCAGAGTGCTGACCAAAACGCCTGGTAAATAACTATATAAAACCTCAAATCAATTCCACAATTACCGGGCTGATCCAATTTTTTCGAACATTTACCTAAACCAAGCCAGCGTAAAGCACAAAATTCAAAATTTAGCTCCTATATCTCTTCTTTTTCCCGCTTCTTTTTTCAACAATCAAGCAAACCCATTGAAGATCTAGGTTGAATTCCAGGATACACTCAAGTAAAAACAACCTAAACACCACAAATATACACCTAATGTTTTCTTCTCAGCAACCAAACAACCCTCATTCAGATCTAAGCCCATTTTTCAGCATACATACAAACAAACAAAACCAAAACCCCTGATTAAAGCACACACCAACCCACATACATAAACTTTTATTAATACACATACGTATACGTAATGATTGAAAACTGAAGAGAGAGAGAGAGAGAGATAGAGAGGGATTGGGTTGTACCGGCGAGAAGTTGGTGGTGTTGATGGTGAGAAGAGAGATTTCATCGACCTTGGGTCGGAACACAGCGAGCTCAGCATTGGCTGAACTTAAAGAAAGCCTCCTATCACATGGCGATAACTGGAGTGAGCTGTTGAAGAATAAGGCAGTCCTCGCAGCAAAAGCAATTCCGAAAGTAAACCCATCGTCCCTCTGCACCGTCGCATCGGCACATGGCGAGAAAACCCGGTTCGTGTCACTACCCGATTCGGCAAAACAAACCAGTATCGAGAGAGTGAGAGCGAGTACTGAAGTTGTCGGAATCGCCATTGATATCAAGAAGCTTCGATGATGAGGAGAGAAGTTCAGTGTGCTGCACTGTTTTTTGGGAGGGGAGTGGCAGAGGCCAGAGTGCATTGTATGAGCGTATTGATAAGGTGTTAGCCATTGATTACGTGGAAAAAATGTTTTTTTAATTATTTTTTTATTATCTTACCTCCTATTTCAATTAATCAGAATATTCCATATATATAATTTTTATATTTTACTATTTTAACATTTTTAAGATTTTTTTTTGGTCATTTATTATTTTTAAGATTAACAAGCACAAATAAACCAATACAAAATCTACGATCTACAACAAAATTCAATATCGCAGCAATCTCCCTCACATGTAGGAGATGAGTTATTTACGACAATGAGGTAAATTTCAAATTTTATTATTAATTTACAATATTTTTAAATTTATTTATTAAATTACGGTATTTTTTAAAAGTCGATTCAACAACCCCTCTTTTAAATAAAAAAACGTGATCTAGGTACGAAAATTTTGTAGGCAATAAGTGAAAAGCATGTTTAGTAAACACACTTTTCGCTTTTTTCATTATGACTATAACTAAATATTGTGGGCAACTAGTTTCACGCTTTTCTTTTGTGATTACAGAATACTGTAATTATTGACCACATTTTTTATTTATAAGTGGGGGTATTGATTCCATTTTCAAATAAAAACGAGTTTATTGACTCTATTTAAAAAGTGTCGTAATTCAGTAATAAAATTTAAAAATCACTACATTGTGGTAAATAACTCGAGAGCATGGTTTCATGTGAGCATTATGAATTGGTATTCTCCCGAATTTCGCCCCGAGTTGTATTTACTTCAATTCAAAAAATTTAAGTGGAAATAGTACTTGAATATAACAGTTTGGATTAAACTCTTGTTGAGGGATTTATAATTTGAGTTAGACTCTAACTCCAAGTTGGTCTTTCAATTGTCCAACCTACTTGAGTTGCACCTTCACTTTCATCAAGGATTACTTTGTCCTTTCAAATTTTAGGTTTCTATACTGTCTAGAGAAAAATAGCTGATACAAGTTTTGATTATTTATGCCTCTCTTTTGAGATTCTATGTGCCCATCTTGGGGGCATCTTTTCATCCTTTGTGGGTGTTAATATAACAAGTTATAAATTTAGAGTCTTGAGTTCGAATTTTTAAAATTTTTTGAGGTCAAATATGAGTGATGTATCCCTCGTAAATATTCTAGTATCGGCATGGATAACCTGTTTTTGATTAGGTAGATGAGGAGATTAGTTGAGGTGCACGTAAATTGACATAATTTGGGGATTTAATGTATTCTGACCATTAGATTGATAGTGTTGGGATCCACTGATAATTTAATGTTGGGACCCACTGACAATTAAATTATGTCCCAATATTATTGCTCTTTACTCAAGCCTTTGGCATCTCATTACAATGAAGCACCATCGTCAAGGTCGATAGAGTGCTTGTTACTCGAAACTGAAAGGAAAATAGGAACAACTTTCTTCACAACATCAATGAAGTCATGGCCCAACCAACAATGTCAATACGTGAGTGAAAATTGAACACTGGAGTAAGCTCTCGGTTTGGAGTTTTCGAAGGAAGCTAAAAAAATGTAGAGTCCTTCACTGAGATGCCACCATGATGCAGGACACTCCTCAAGTAGTCCTTCACACGGAAGTAAGAAGCATGAAATTCAAAATATATATTATTATCTTGACAGAATTTGTGGACAGAAAGAATTTTTTTTTGAATTTCAGATACGAGAAGTACTTGAGACAGAACAAAAGTTTTAGAGGAGGAAAAAGAAAGAGTGCAAGTTCCAGTTTTTGTAATTCTCAAACCTGCACCGTTTTCAACTTGGATTTAATCAAATCCTTCGTAGTCATCATTCTTCAGATGAAGATTATTCACATCATTAGTCAAATGATGTGTTGCTCTAGTGTCGGGATGCCAGTCATCTCCTTCATGTTGCAGGTTAGTAGCTACCATAGCTTGTGGTTGACAAGCTTGGTTGGGAGGGCCCCTGATACTGAAGATTATGGAAATAGCGGCAAGCTAAATGTCCTAGTTTTCCACATACTTGACAAATGACATAAGTGGAGGTTGGTTGGCTTTGGCCTCCACCTCCACCTCCACCATGGTTGCCATGTCCCTGGCCTTTATTATTTTCACGACCTCTTCCGGTATTCTGGTAATTTTGTTGGAGTTGCGTAGGGTGTTATTGCCGAGTAGCAATATTGGCAGAACCAGAGGCCTGTAGTGACTGATTATTATATTGAATACAATATTCACTAGCTAGTTAGGAGGAGGGAATAAACTTCTCCCAAGGTAATAGGATCTGCACGAGTAGTAATGGAGGCTACGAAGGAGTTATAATTATGATCGAGACCTGCCAAAAGATATGTGATAACCTCATCACAAGTGAGTGCTTGGCCTGCAATGGCAAGCTCATCAGTAATTCTTTTAATTGACATGTAAGTAATCAGTGGCAGAGAGAACCCTTGCGAGCTGTTGCTAGTTGAGTGCGCAATTGGACTGCACCAGCACGGGACTGGGAGGAAAAATTCCTTTCCAGGGCACGCCAAACTTCATAGGATGTGGTGTAGGTCATGACTTGTGCAACAACACTTTTGAGAGTTGCCATAAGAGTGCTAAGAATGAGAGCATCCTGCTTAATCCAGACAGCCAGCAAGTGCAGGATTAGGAATGTGTGTAACAGCACCAAGAGGTGAGGAGCCTCTACGATAGTAGGCGACTGGGTGATAGTACCACATCAAGGTAACCAGAGACATCTTGGCCACGGAAGTAAGGGATGGCTTGATCTTTCGAGACAGGATGGTTTTGATAGTTGAGCTTAACAGTGATTAGGTTGGGCTCCCAAAGGTAGGTGGGAGAGTGGACTTATTATCTGTGATGGATAAGGAACTTGGAGAAGACGAAGTGTTTTGTGTAACGTTGGTCTAGTGGCTCGCTGATACCATGTAAAGTGAAAAGCCAATTTGTGGGAAATTTTTCTATATGCTTTTCATTGATTGTAAACATAATCCGATACAAGTCCTACTTGGTAACAGTCAGTTTACAATGAATTTGAATAAATCAAAAAAGACTCCAGTTGTATGGTTAGAATGTATTATATCATATAATGTTGAAGATCAGTTGTCATCCTTATCTTCGGTAGGAGAAGAGGTCTCCTGTTTGACATAGTCTTCTATCAGATACTCGATGATACGTATCGGATACGCATTATATATATTCGATAATTAATAAAATATATAGATATTTTGTAGATACTTTTATACATGTCGCAAGATATATAATTTTTATTTTTGTATTGTATGTAAACTTGACAAGAAAAATGTGAGTGTTTTTTAAGTATTATCTACTATAACATGTCAAAAGAGTATAAAAAAATGAATTGGTTACACTATAACCTTAGAAACAAATACTTGTAAGTAAATTAACTAATTAAATGTTAGTTCTAATTCTTTTAATTAGTCACATATCAAGACAGAATTACACTTTTTTCAAGATAAAAATTACTAATTTTGTTTACTATTTTTAAAGAATTACTAAAAATTATAATTTTTAAGTTGTTCAATAATGATAAAATAAAAAATATATTTTATCATAAACTTATCCCGGTCGTCCCCTTAAGTTATGTCGTATTATACATGTATCTTGTATCCTTATCCGTACATGAACAAATAGACGGTTACATCATGTGATCTCATGAGATGAGTTCTATCATTTGAAGAGCAACTATATAGCTAACAACTCCAAACCAACCACAACTAGAAGGTAGTCCAATTTGATACGTATGGTTCCACCAACCAGCAAAATCAACCCTGTGGTCTCTCTCTCTCTCATCACGATTGGCTCAACCAGAAGGAAATTGTTTCATGCTCCTCTTAATTTAAGCCATATACAAAGTTTCCTTCAATTTTATACACCTGCCAGCACAACTTAGTTCATAGTAATGGCTTCCAATTGACCATGTATGGCTGGCTGTCTATTATAGTGTGTGTGTGAGAGAGAGATAGAGTCATAGAGAGAGAGTTTTGCAACATCCTGTCATGTGGAAAATCAATATCATCTTACCTATTGAAATCAAAAAAAAAAAAAAAGAACTAGCTAGCTATGCATCATGGAACGTGCAATTTAGTCTCTGTGGAGCATGGAACGTGCAATTTAGTCTCTGTGTGTTTGTGTTTGTGTTTGTGTGTGTGTGTGTGAGAGAGAGAGAGATATGTAATAGCATGGTTGCTGGATTCGGCTAAAGAAAGACGATAAAAAATCCTGAGAGAAAAACTTATCAGTCTCACTAACTAAACAAAAAGTAAAAGCATCATGTATACAGTACATGGTGGTGATGATATAATTTCACATCGTTTGTGGATGTGTAAAGATTGATAATATAAGCTTTAGATCTTCATTCTGCATCGCGCTTTGGATCGATGTGAGCCTAGCCCCAAGTAAAACATACTATACAATGCGGGTTTGGCATTATAACAGGTAATAGAGCCATTGATCTTTGATGTATAGATGTAACCTAAGACTCTGCATCTCATCGTACACCCCAATTTGGGGTGGCGACGAGAGGGCTTGGAGATCCAATCTCACATCACTTGGTAAAGAGAGTGTACAGTAGTAGATAAGTATGTGTTTTCTTGTGTTGAGTAAATTTTCAATGTAACCGTGATAATACATTATCGTTATTATGTGGTGTTTTTTTTTGTTGTTCAATGGTCAAGAGTGTCTAGACCAATCTCCTCATCCCCGGTCTAGTCAAAGGTAGGACATCCACGTCAAGACTAAGGTATTCACAAGGGATTTATCCCTCATGATCTGACTTCAAGAGGGTTCCAAGATTCGAATTTATGACGTCTAAATTTTTAGCTAGGGGGTGTTTAAATTTCTGATTACCCGCAAATTCTGATCCTACCTTACCCTACTCGATCTTACTGATTGGCTACCCGAAAGAATCGGGTAGACCAACATAAGATCTTTTGGTATTCCGCAAAAAAATCGGGTAAGAATGCAGAATACCTACAAAATTTCCGTATTCCTACCCCCCACACATATATATTAATCTTTAAAAATTAAAATCCAAAATTTAGAAACTCTAATGTTTTATTGATGTTTATGACTTTTTTATATGTATTGATGTTTATGGTTTTCTTGTAGTGTTGTATTATAATTATTTATTACTATTAAATTTATTGTATTTTCTTCAATGTTATTAGTTTATTGTGTTAGTTAATTGGTGCAGATATTTAATTAAATTATTAAAATTATCCAAAAATTAATAAATAAAAAACATGTGTTCGCCCGACTTCTTACCCGATTGTTTTGGATGAAATTCGGATAGAAATAGTACGCTTGATCAGGTAGGGTAAAAAATTCTTCCCTAAAGTATAGGGTAGGAAGATGGAATACTATGATTCATATCCGTAGGGTAGGGTGAATACTCTTATTTATCGTTCGTTTCTATTACCACTTGAACAATTAATATCCAATAAAAAAAATTAAATGAATAAAGTGAATCTCACTTTTTACATAAAATAGTTATTATATTACACGTCGAGATGATTATAGAATTATATGCAATTCGTTTGCTTATATATATATTTTTTTTATGTATTAGTGACATGTTTGGATGGTGATTTAGTAGACCTAACTTAAACCAAACAATATTATGCCCCTTTTCTTATTCAGACACATCCCTTAATTCAAGCTTTAATTAACAATAATCTTCCCTTGCGTTTCACGCTACTGTTGACTTCCAAAAAATTTAAACCCCAAGCAACCACCAGCTTTGGTCACTTCTCTTCTCTTCTCCAATTACAACTAAATTCCCTCTTCATCTTCTCTCTCAAGGAGATGAACGCAACAACAAGCTCCGGGGGTTTTCTGGGTTCCGCAGATATCGCCACCTTCGCGTATGGCGTCGGAGCTATGCTAGGAATTCTCCTCCTGATCACCGCCGTCATCTTTGTCTCATACTATTACCACTGCAGCAGGAGGACTCACGCGCAGTCACATGCAGCACCGCAAAGGAACGTCCTGCCGCCACCTGACGACCCGGAGTATTATGTTGTTGATGTGGGGCTTGATGAGGCCACCCTTCATAGCTACCCAATGCTATTCTACTCCGAGGTCAGGGTCAAAAATAAGGACGCCACCACCACCACGGCCACCTGCTGCTCCATTTGCTTGGCAGATTACAGGGGCAGTGATATGCTCCGCCTGTTGCCAGATTGTGGCCACCTCTTTCACCTCAAGTGTGTTGATCCGTGGCTGCGGCGGAACCCTACCTGTCCAGTCTGTAGAACTTCTCCAATCCCGACACCCCTCTCCACTCCTCTGGTTGAAGTGGTTCCTTTGGCAAGCCAAAGGTTTCAATGATCAGGAAAAAAATAGCTCATAGGATTTAAAAAAACTGGGGTTTCCATCATCTTTTTTTTTTTTATTCAACTCTTACGTGTGTTCGAACCAACTTACGTGCATCTCAACTAATCATTTTCTCGATTTGACTAAAAGTCAAGACTAAAGTATTCATGTCAGGATTAAGGTATTCATGAAGGATAAATCCCTCGTTGTCTAACCTCACAGGATTGTCAAAATTCGAATTCTTGACATTTAGAATTACAACTCGGTCATGTTTCCATCATCTTCTGTAGATTCATGTTTGGAGGATATGATATTTTCACCATTGTTGTAAGTTGTAACTCCTCCACCTGTTGATACAAATCTCTTTATAGTGAAATTTCTCACAACCTATTATTTGGGTCATGTGTTTTCAATTTGATTTTTTTTATATCAAACTGTTGATATATACTTTTTTATAATGGAATTCTTACTATTCTTTGGATTATGTCGTTTTCAATTTGATTTTTTTATATCAAACTGTAATTAAATATCTGGGCATGTGGAGGAAATTATGCATTTATTTGGACAAAGATTCATATTAAGGAACCAAAGGAATGTTGAAAGATGGATTTTTCTTGTTTGGAACATAGAGGGTATCCAAATGCAAAAGAAATTGTCATGCTATTGACAAAAAAATGCTCCTTTTCTAATTTTTTGTCTTGGGGGAGAGGAAAAGGGCAGAGAAAATGGAATGATGTTGAAACGGTAATTACTTACGACATGAGTAAGCTCTTATCACTAGGTCACTCTCTCACCTCGAAACTCGACATAAAAATGCTTTGAAAGGGACTACAAAACTCAAATGAAATTCAAAAAGTTACAACTCAAATGTATATCCCTTAGATGGATGGATCTCATCAATTTTTTTAGTAGAGTCCACTCATTCCACACTCATCCAAGGGATGATATGCATTTGAATTTTAACTTTTGGGTTTCATTTGAATTATGTAACATTTTTTTTTTAAGTTAATTATCTGCCGAATTTCGAGGAAAAACCTTTTGGGGTTATTCGGAGGATTAGTAATCAGAGATAGCAGAGGTACCTAATCCCAATGCCGGAATGACTTCTAATCTTAGATAGGGAAAATTACACTTTGACCCCTAACTATGGCCTCAATCTCATTTTGTCCCATCAATTGTTGAATATTCATATTAATTTCACATTATCCTATTGAACTGTGACAAAAATGAAAAATCCCCTATGTTTTAGACAAAAAGTGTCCACTTGTCACTAGCTTTTGGGACATAGTGAAACAAATTACATGGTTCAATAGTTAGAGTGAGACAAATTTTTATCCAATCTATAAACTATTGACCAGGGATAAATACGAGAAAGGGTAAATTTATTTAAATATGAGACCGGGGCCTAGTACCATATCAGAAAATATCAAGTCGAACTTAAATAATTTAGATAAATTTTTTGTCTAGTTAAATTAAATTAATTAATTTGCTTCTAGTTAGAGTATTAGATCATTTAGAACCTAAGCGGCTACAAGAAGTGAAATGACCCAAATGTACATGAATAGTTTTGGATTTATAATTTTTTCAACCGACAAAATAGTGGGAAAAAAAAATCTCAAGCTACAAATACCAAAATGTCTAGCATATTAAATCAATTTCGATGGATGGCTAGATTAATAGGTCCCACTAACTTTTACTTTTTATATACTGAATGTTAATATAATATATCATTTAGTGTCTAAAATTTTATAAAAACATTTGAATACCCCTTTTACATCCTAATTTTACGTTGCCATCCATGGCCTTTGCAATCTTTGCCAAATGGAAAGGGTGCCTAAGTTCAAATGCATTTGTCTATCAAGGAAATGGAAAAAAAAAATTAAAATATCAAAAAGAAAATACAAATTTCCTTGAACACTTTTATTGATTGTTGAATCCAAGAGAGAGTGTGAATACATCATGAGAATTTAATTTTTATAATTTCCTCCTATTTTTTTATTCATAATTTATAATTATTTAATTATCACACATTATTTTAACCAATTATATTTATAAAAAATGTCTTCTATAACTACCTTTATATTCCATTAATTAACTACCATTTATTTAAATTTTAAAAAAATTAGTTCCTAATTTAATTTTTTTTAAAATATAATTTTGCCGTCTTAACTCTCTCTCTCTCTCTCTCTCGATTTAGAACCCCAAAATTGGTCTATGTACAATCTGCACTCTATAGTTGCATTATCGACCTCTCTTGTGGTATAGTTTCGAAAATCTATAGCGGTGATTCAATTCAAGCTCTTTGTTACGCTCTTTTACACTCTGTCTCTGCTTGTCCCCCTGACTCAATCCACTGATATTGATTACTGCAGTGAGTTTCTAATAATTAGCAAGTGTATTTTTGAAAAAAATATTCTATCCATGGGCAATTTCCTAATCTTTGTTAATTAACATATTGTTTCATGACAGTTTTGAATTATGGTTGGTTGGTTGAATTTTGTGACAAATAGGGTTTTTATATAGTGCTTTGTGATTAAATTTTCAGCCAAACAAAGTGGTTTTCCATTACTAAGCAGTTCTACCTTGATGTCGAAAGCATCCTTGGGGTGATCTCGTAGTTCATATGGGGTGGAGATGATAGAGTCGGACTAATGACACATGCAATATTTGAATTATCAATGTAGACGTCACATAGTTAATTCTCATCATTTGCAGACTATGAGTGTAATATAAGCATTTATCAACAATCACAATAAGATAATAGCTCCAGTGCGATGGATTGAGGGGGTGCAGCTAGGCTGCCAGAGAAATTGAAACACGATAGAAGAGTTTAGGCTCAAATAATACTAGAGGGCGGAAGGCCAAAATTTTAGGTGTAAATAGAGTTACATCACGTTAGTTGTCACATGATATAATGATTCAATAATAAGCCAAGATGAACCCCATTTTTTTTTAACTTAGGAAGTTATTACTTTACATTGATAGAATACTTACTAGACTTTGCGGGGTTTCACTTGAATATTTGGTTTACCATTAGGTGGTAACATTGTGTGGTACTATTGACCTAATGTAACCATTACATTGAATATTTTCTTAAATTTTAGATGGAGCTCTAAAAGAAAATAAAACTAAATAATAAATCAGAGTCATTGAAACTTAGTTAAAATGAGAGAGATTAGAGTCTTGTCATTTTTTTTTTTGGTGAAAGACTATGGTATGATTTTCTTTTTGATTAATTCAAATAGCACTCCGGCTCCTGTGTTCTGACGCTGATGATAAGTAAGTAGTAAAAATTGTGTGCGTCTTGATTTTGACAACACTCGGGTTGGGATCTCAGATTTTTGTGATTCAACCTAAAACTATCTTTGAATAAGTGAATTTGAATTCAACTCAAACTCAATATGAACGGACCTCGAGTTTAGTTTTGTAGTTGTACAACTATAGTATGGATTTCACTTGGATTTCCAATCCGAGGTGCATTGTTCGAGTTTAAAATTTTAAGTATAGATAATATTTAACTAGAATTTTCTTTGGATTGAATTCAAATTGATTGTTATCAATTTGAGTTGAGTCTAAGTAAACCTTTTAATCCAACCTACTCGAGTTGCATCATTACTCCAATCCCTGATCCTTTTGCCCGGTTCTAAACTAAAAAAAAAAAAAACAGAGTTATTAAGGTTGATTTTCTCAAAATTCTGCAACCAATACGTTGAAGGGACAATCCTTGACAAAGTAAGGCTTGATTACTTCTACGTTCCTCTTTCGAGATTCTAGGTGCCCACCTTGGAGCATCTCTCCACTCATTTGTAGATCCTTTCTCATTTGTTCTAGATCTATTATTCAAAGTTATTCTAGATTTTCTTCATTTTTACGCACTTTGACTAATTCTTCTCTCCCTAGCTCGATCAACTGCAGGTCATTCATGTCGGAATTAAAATATTTCATGAGAAATAAGAATAATTCTCTCATAATCTGACCTCAAAAAATTACCAAAATTCGAATTCAGGAAGTTTAGATTTGTAGCTCGTCTCTCTTGGGATTGTTTTTTATATTTTTAACTTCTGTGATTGATTCTAACATTGCAAGATCAATCATATATTTTTCAATTTAATTTTTCTCTAAAAAATTATTACTTAAATTTAAAAAATTATAAATTTTAATACGGTACCTTAATCTTTTCCATGATCTCAGAGATGAGTTCTATCATTTGACAGTAGGGGTGTCATGTTGTGTTATTTCAATTTGTATTATTTTTGGGTTGTGTCAATAAAAAATGTTTAATTACAAAACAATGCATATGATACTATGTAAAGAAATTAAAAAAATTAAAAAAACTAAAAAATATATTTTTTGCTTATAATACCAATTAATCGTATTATTTATGTCTAACCAATCTGACCCATTTATTATTAATATTAACAAATCATGTCATTTTCAATCGAGTTTCTTAATTATCGTGTCGGGTTCATATCGTTTTTAATGTCGTAGCTACAATTGGCATTCTTAATTTGAGAAGCAACTAGCTAAGAAATCCAAACCAACCAAAACCAGAAAGTGGTCCAATTGGGCACGTTTGGTTCTACCAACAGCTAATTCAACCGTGTGGTGTGGTCTCTCTTCGAGACTGGCTCAACCAGAAGAAAAAAATTGTTTTTGCTCTTCTTAATTAGTTTAGTCATATGCAAAGTTTCCTTCAATTTTATACACCTGCCAGCACAACTTGGTTCGTAGTAATGGCTTCCAATTGAGCCTAGCTGGTTTTCTGTCTATTATTGTTTGTTTGGTATGTGTCTGTGTGAGAGAGAGAAAGAGATTTGCAAACTACTGTCATGTGGACAATCAATGTCATCTTACCTATTCAAATAAAATAATTAGCTAGTTAGCCAAAAGAATAATAATAATTGGTCCGAATACTCCTGACCATTGAACCGAAAAAAAAAATTTAGTGTGTGTGTGCGTGAGAGACAAAGAGAAAGATAATTAACTAAAATCTAACTAATAAGATAACTAGTATTTTAAATTTTATCTCCATATATTTTTTTCGGTCATTTCTATCACAAGTTGAATTATTTAATTTTTGATTAATTTGTGATTCAATATAATTTTTATGTTAGGCATTGTTGATATGTGTACGATAATATATAAATTTTGATATTTTTGTAAGGTAATGTATTTTATGTTACTCAATCCTCTATTTTCTTATTCAGACACATCTTTCCCTTATTTAAAAATCAACAAATAACCTATCCGAGCAATGTTACATAGACTTAAAAAGTAGACTTGATAATTACAACCATTGATTTCACTGTAGGTCTCAGCATTTATTGGGACTCATTACCTATTCAATGGTTGTGATTTTCAAGTCTAATTTTTAAGTCTAGTTTTTAAATTCATGTAGCATTACTCTAACCTATTCTTCTGCGTTACCTTTTTTTTGGGGGGGTTAATAATATTTTTGGTTTATAAAATATGCATTTTTTATCAATTTGGTCCTTGAAGTATTAATTTTATTAATTTAGTCATTAAAATATTCAATTCGTGTTAAAGTGGTCCCTACATAAACGAATCATTAAATTTTTGACAAAATGATCACGTGTGGGTACGTAATACTGTCTGAAAGAGTGATACACGGTCACTTCCGTCAAAAAACATAATGAATTATTTGATTAGGGACTAAAGTGATACAAATTAAATATTTTAAAGATAAAATTGACACTTTAAAGAATAAACTGACAAAAAATACATATTTTACCGTCCAAAGTGCTATTAACCCATTAAAAATCGACCAATAACCTACCCTTCTGTTTCACGTTACCTGTTTTTTTATGTTTGAACAATGTTTCACGTTACTGTAGACTTCCAACAACTTAAAACCCCAAATAAATCACTATCTTTGGCCATGGCCATGACTGATCAAACCTCCTCAATTTTCTCCATTTACAATCAACTCCCTCTTTAACTACTTCCTCAAGGAGATGAATGCAAGTGCAACAACAAGCTCCGGGGGCTTGTTGGGTACCGAAAATTTCGGCAGCTTCGCCTATGGCATCGGATTTTTTGTAGGGCTTCTCCTCATCATCACCCCACCATCACCTGGGCCTCAAAATACTGCACCCTAATTCACGCGCCATCACATGCACCACCACAAATGAACGTGCTGCCACCGCCTGACCACCCTGCGGAAGACTATGTTGTTGATGTGGGGATTGATGAGGCCACCCTTCAAAGCTACCCAATGCTGCTCTACTCCGAGGTCAGGGTCAAAAATAAGGACGCCACCACCACCACCGCCACCTGCTGCTCCATTTGCTTGGCAGATTACAAGGGCAGTGATATGCTCCGCCTGTTGCCGGATTGTGGCCACCTCTTTCACCTCGAGTGTGTTGATCCGTGGCTGCGGCGGAACCCTACCTGTCCAGTCTGTAGAACTTCTCCAATCCCAACACCCCTCTCCACTCCTTTGGCTGATGTGGTTCCTTTGGCAAGCCAAAGGGTTCAATGATCAGGAAAAAAAAAAAAGAGCTCATAGGATTTAAAAAAACTGGGGGTTTCCATCATCTTCTGTAGATTCATGTTGGTAGGATATGGAATTTTCACCATTGATGAACTCTCCCACCTGTTGATGCAGATATGTTTATAGTGAAATTTCTCACTACCTATTCTTTGGGTCATGTATTTCCAATTTGATTTTTTATACCAAAATGTTGATATATACTTTTTTATAATGAAATTCTTATTTTTTATATCAAACTGTAATTAAATTTCGGGGTAATTTGGAGGAAATAATGCATTTTGATTAATTTTTGAAGAATGAACTAATGGGTGTGGTACAAATGTACAATTAATATGACATCTGGTTAAACTTAAAAACCTTAGGGTATGTTTGGTTTAGATATTAAAGTGATGGATTGGATTAATTTAATCTAATAATAATATAATACTAAATTTGAACGAGATTATAGTGACCCAGTATTAATTTTAATTAATCTTGACTCGGTTCACTATTGTTATTTAACACATTATATATATTAGGTAGTAATGAATACCATGTAGTAGGTGGTATAATTTTTAACAAGTATTAAAAATGTAATGACTTTATTATCTTTACAAACTTAGAGTCACACCTTCATATAAAAGTTATACATTATGTAAATTCTTACCCTTAATATTTGTTTTGTCAATTTAATATTATACACTATTACTTAAACATAAATTTGGTATTATAATTATAAATTTGTATATTATCTCAACATTAATCCAAATTTATTATACAATAATAAGATTAAATAGTACTCTTGTTAACATCATTTTATAGATTAAATGTGAACTAATTATCCAATCCTATCTTTATTTATACGTGAACCAAACATGTCCTGAATGTGTTTGGAAGAAGACTCATATTAACCAAACCAACGTTGAAAGATGGATTTTTCTTTGTTTGGAATATAGAGGGTGGTTTTTTTTTTTTTGTTTCTTTGACTTGGAGAGGGGAAAGAGGGAAACAAATGAGCCGAGATTAAAACTCACAACTACTTGCGAGTAAGAGTGAGCTCTCACCTCGACGGATCATTGCTAGCATAGAAAATGGCCCGTTTAAGTCAACCATGTGCAACCTTTTAAGGAAAAACTTTTTTGGGTTATTTAGAGGATTAGTAATCGAGAAATGTTATTTAGACTTAAAATATAAATTTGATCAATTATTGTCATTAAATAGATAATTGATCCTAATAAATGTCGAAACTCACAATGAAATCAATAGCAATTATTGATCAAATTTATATTTTAAATCTACATCTTAAGTCCATACATCATTGCTCATAGTATCATAGATAACAAAGGCGCCTAATCCCATCGTCGGAATGACTTCTAATCTTAGATAGAAAAAATTACACTTTCACCCCTAACCATGGGCTCAATTTTATAAAGAATACTCAAATCTTCTAATTTCGTATCGTGTTAATAGATCGTATTATATTGTGACTCCCTAAAATCAATGATTGGTTTAATGATCACTACAACCTAACTCCTGTTGAACCGTTAAATCATGAATTTAAACCTTACCGATCATGTCTCCCTAACATTTTCAAATAGTGACAAAAAAAAAGTATCTGTAATAGTAGAAACGGGTTTTTATTGATATATGCCAAATGACAAATAGTGGAATTTAAAAATAAAATAAAATCTCAAGCTACAAGTACCAAAAAGTTTAGCATATCAAATCAATTTGGAAGGATGGATGGCTAGACTTATAGGTCCCACTAATTTTTACTTGTCATTTGAGTTTTACTTTTTCATCCATTGGCTCCCCTTTTACAACCTAATTTTAAATTGCCATCCATGTCCTTTTTCCTGTTCAAAAATAAAAAATAAAAAATAAAAAAAATACATGGCCTTTATCTTTGCCAAATGGAAAGGATGCCTAAGTTCAAAAGCATTTGTCTATGAAGGAAATGGAAAAAAAAAAATTTAAATATCAAAAAGAAAATACAAAATTTCTTGAACACTTGCACTAATTGTTGGATCCAAGAGGCTGTGAATCCATCATGAGATTTTCAATTTTTTTTTTAGTATTACAGTTAGCAGTGTCTAGGTTAATTTACGTGCATTTCTACTAATCTTGTCCTCATTTAAGTCAAAATCTGATCAATCATCCATGCCAGAATTAAAAATTTATGAGGAATAAATTTTTTATGGTCTAACCTTAATGCTCCGTTTGATAGAAAATGATAGAAAGTATGAGAGATAGAAAGTAGGAGGGATACACTTTCTATCCTTCAAAGAAAGAAAATATAAATGATACACTTTTTTTTTTTTGATTGATGAAAAATAAAAATAATTAAATTTTTTTTTTTTTGTGATTGGTAAGATGGAAAAAATATTTTTTTATTTTTTATTTTTTATTTTTTATTTTTTAAAATTTTTATTTTTAAATTTCCTTTAAAAAAGTATAAATACATATTTTATCATTAAATTATATATGAAATTAATATCAAATAATATATAGACAAATAAGATACATTTCAACACAAATAATTAACTTTTTATTCACTTTCCTTCCAATTTTGAAGAGATTGATTTTGGTGAGTTGGAATGAAAGCTCATTCATCAACTTTTTAATCATTCTTATTTTCCTTCCTTATCAAACATAATATTTTATCTATCCCTCAAACTTTCTATACTTCATACTTTCCATTCTTCTATTTTTTTCATCTTACCAAACGGAGTATAAATAAATTACAAAGTTTCAAACTTAGAATATTTGAGTTTACAACTTATCAATGTCTCTACTCGAACTACCTTAGAATTATGAGATTTTTATTTATAGAAAAAATCATATGATTTCATCAGAATAAAAAATTTAAGAGCATTCATTTTCACATTCAAAAGTTTATCAGGTTTTCTCTATCTAATTAATCTGAATAGTTAAATTAATAAGTTTTATTAATAAAATCAATTAACCTGATCATTTATACTAATTTAATATGTCAAATTCAGAGTAATGTTATTGAGATTTAAAAAAAAATTATTTAATTTATTGACATAATGAAGCGATGAAGTCTTATTGAAAATTTTTTGGAATTATCATCACAACAATATTATTAAATCAATTTCTTAAGTCTTAATAGTATTACTCAATTGATAAATATTTTTTAAGCAAATAAAAATACTGTTTTCGCGTAAATAGGAATAAACATTTAATATCGCTACCAAGTCATCGTCGAGACGGTATCACGAAAATCTCTATGAGACTTGCGGTATATCTATCAAATGCAAGCAAGACGCCGAACTAAATAAGGGAACCTTAAAACTTGTTTTCTACCTAACACTTTTTTTTTTTTTTTGAAGAATTACACTCAGGATGAGGTTTCTCACTTAATTATTTAGATTCCTAACATTTAAAATATGACGCACAGACCCTCTAAGGTTTGTATGCACGTAACACTTAGACCCCTGTTATAAATATATCTATTAATAAATTATATTTATTAACAGATATATTTATAGTAAGAATTTAAGTGTTACGCGCATACAAATTTTAGGGGATCTATGTGTAATATTTCAAATGTTAGGAAGTCTGAGTGATTAAATGACAAATCTCAGAACGTCTGGGTGTAATTCTCTTTTTTTTTTTAGTTTATGCACACCTTAATTAGTCTCCTCCTTTTATTTTACTGGGGATATCATATTATTTGATTAGTTAGTATTCAAAATATACTATACGATCTATATCAAAATTATAATATTCATAAAGATACTTGACCCCAGTAGGAGTGTTAATTTTGATTCGTTGATATGAATCCGACACAACACGATTATAAAATTAATATGATTATTAAATATGTATAATAAATAGTTTAGATTAATGTTTGATAATTGATATTCAGAACACAAAAAATAATTTTTTAAAATAAAAATTCAACCAGACCCCCTCTAGTTTACTATATCTTCAAGGACGTCCCCTCTATTTTTTGAATCTTTACTGACATCCCTTATCAGATTAAAAATGTTAACTATAATGTAATTTTACTAAATTGTTTATGATATATTTTGAGGACAAACTTCATCCACACCTTCTCTAGATAAAATATATCTTCAATTAGACCTCCTATGTTTTCTAAATTTTTGTACGTATTAAAATTTGGGCTGATTAAAATTCGATTTGAGTTAATTAATTTTTTTTTTTTTACGTATTAGAATTCGAGTTGATTAAAAATTATATTTTTTTACATATTAAAATTTGAGCTAATTAAAATTCTATTTTAGCCAATTAACAATTATTTTTAATCGACTCAAATCAAATTTTAATCAACTCGCATTAAATTTTAATCGGCCCAAATTTTAATACATAAAAAAATATAAATTTTAATTGATTCAAATTTTAATGAATCGAATTTTAATTGACACGAATTTTAATAAGTAAAAAATATAAATTTTAGTCGACTCGAAAGCGAATTTTAATTAACGCTAACAACTTAGGTAGAGCTCAAATCGGTTCGAATTTTAATACGTAAAAAATAAATTTTAATAGGTTTGAATTTTAATACTTAAAAAAATAAAATTTAATCAACTCGAATCGAATTTTAATCGGCTTAAATTTTAATATGTAGAAAAATAAATTTTAATCAACTTGCATTTTAATATGTAGAAAAATAAATTTTAATCAGCTCGAATTTTAATAAAATTTTATGTAGAAAAATTATTTGGGGTTTATGTAAGGGTATTTTTTATATTTTAGATAATTTTTTTTTTTGTTATAAATGATGGTTTAATGGCAGATGGTGTACCACCGGGCCTTTGGTCTAATGGTATTCTTTACCTTATGAAGGCTTTGCCTTCTTGAGTGGGGGTGTTCACCCTACCTTATGGGTAGGAAATATAGTTTTCCGTCTTCCTACCTGATACTTTGCGGAAGAATTTTTTCTTGGCCTACTCTACCCGATCAGTTATGGTATTCCTACCCGACTAATCGGGTAGGAAGTCGGGTAAACACTTTTATAACTATTAATTTTTTGATCATTTTAACAATTTAATTAAATAACATGCACCAATTTAACAACACAATAAATCAATAACACTAAAGCCTAAAACAACAACAATAATTACAATAAAACACAAGAAAGTATGAACATCAATCAATCATAATTGTTACACAAATACAATAACAATTATTTTAAGTTTAAACCATATGAAACACATTAAAATCATAACTGTTCCAATAGATTACTAGTTCACCACAAATCATATAACCTACACAAAAAACAAGTTCATATTTTATCAACTCAAACATCCACCATAATAACAATGTTATAATATAAATTATACCACACAAATACTCTTATAATTACTAAAAAAAAATATAAAAAAGTTAAATATTTTTTGCGGGTAGGATAGGGTAGGGTAGGAATAGGGATGTCCATGGGCCGGGCCGGGCTTGGGTAGTGTAGGCCCAAGCCCGTACTTGGGCGAGTGGCGGGCCGGGCTCGGGTAGGGATAAGCTACCCGCAGCCCAGCCCGTCACCTATTGGGCGGGCTTTCTGGGCGGGCCTGTTTGGACGGGCTTTGTTGGGCCTTTTGGAAGCGAACTATTTAAGTTATGGTGGTCATTTAATTATAAAAATTGGTTGAGCAAATTTAAAAAGTTAAGTTGTAATAAGTAATTTAATGTAATATTGAACATATTTGTAGCATTGATAATTGATACAAATAAAATGGCTTATAATATTACCAATAAACATAACTAAAGAGGATTTATTAAAACTAAAACATAGAAGACAACAAAATGAAAAGTAAGGGTTTGATAATATTATCCAAATTATATTGAAATAAATCTTATATTAAATAAAACTCTAGTGTATTTATGCAATTTCATTTGAAAATTCAGAAACTTGTCATCAATTAATGAAAATAGTTAGAAATAAATAATAATAAATTTAATTATTTTAACAATTCATTTTTATCTTTTTAAAGGAAGAATATGAAATGCTTGACTATGTGTAATATTAATGAAGTTTTATTAATATAAATTCCATATTAATAATGTTAGTATTGCGACTTGTGTTAGTCAAGTTGTCCAATTAAAAGTTTAACAACAATCTAATCTTATTAATATGAGTTTTAAATTAAATAAGACTAGTATTGTCTTTATATATTGTTTTAGAGTTAAAGTAGTCAATCAAAAGTTTTTCTTAATAGTGTACTTTTATTATTAGTATAGATATGTATATATTATATATATATATGGTATGTGGGCGGGTTATTGGGCGGGGTAGTGGGTTTAAACCCAAGTCCTTTCTTAAAGGATATTGGGCTCGGGCTCGGGCGGGCCAACTATCGGGTCTATCGGGCTTCGGGCTGGGTAACGGGACCCGTGGGTAACCCGGCCCATGGACACTCCTAGGTAGGAATGCAGAAATTGATGGGTATTCCGCATTCCTACCCGATTTAATCGGAAAACCAAAAATTCTTCCGCATTCCTATCCGATTTTTGCGGCTAGCCGTTCAGTAGGGTCGGGTAGGTTAGAAAATTGTGGCCAATTGAAAATTTGAACACCCCTATTCTTGAGGTCAAATGTTCAAATCTCTCTCTCCCTCTCCCTCTCCCTGTCCTCCCTCCCAAAAAAAAAAAAAAAAAAAAATGGCAGATGGTGTCAATGTTGTTTAAATTTAAATATAAACTAAAATTGTGTCAGTAATATTTTTGATAATAGAGGAGATGTTTTTGAAGATATAATAAACTAACATGTATGTGACTGAATTTTTTTTAATTTTTTTCATATATCTTGCCACAAATATGATAAAAATAATAATAATACAATACAAAAATAAACGAAATACAGATCACATGACACGAATTGCCATCCCTTATCCATTGGCAAAATTTCCCGTTACCATTTGAACCACTTGAACTACCAAACGTTTCTTGGCCAACCTACCGGTCTTTCTTCTCATTGTCTGTAAGTTAGACACACACACACACACACACACACACACACACACACACACACACACACTCTCTCTCTCTCTCTCGATTAAGAACCCTAAATTGCTCTATATACATATATCTTCACTTTATAGTTGCATAATAGATCTCTCTTGTGGTAGAGTTTCGAAAATCAATGGCGGTGGTTCAGTTCAAGCTCTTCATTGCCCTCCTTTCCTCACTGTGTCTGCTTGTGCCCTTGACACAATCCACCGATATTGACTACTGCAGTGAGTTTCTAATAATCAGCGATTTTTTTCTTTTTCAATCCACAAGCAATTTCATAATCTTTGTTAACCAACTTATCGTTTCATGACGGTTTTGAATTTTTGTGATAAATTTTGTTTATATATAGTGCTTTGTGGTGACATTTTGAGGTAAAGTACGTGGTTTGCCATCACTTTGGCAGCAAAACTATATTCTCTTTGGAGGTCAAGCCTCAATTCGGTCCTTAACATTTACACCACGTGTTGTTACCATTCAATAGGAGTTATTAGATTACATAAACGAGTAGTTATTGAATTATGTTTCTATTGGATGGTGGTGTTGATGACGTGATGTCAATGTTAAATTGAATATTTTCTCCACCGAGCCGGAGTGGTTCAAATAATGGACCGGAGTCATTGGGACTTTGTTAAAGTGATTGAGATTACAGTCTCTTAATTTGTTGTGAAAGAATATGGTATGGTTTTCTTTTTGAAATTATAAATTTGTATATGAAATTTGTTTTACTTTAGAGAGAAATTGAGAAAGCAAAACATAAATAATTGAAATATAAAATGTAGGGAGAAAAGACTATTAAACAAAGGATTTTAAAATTAGGATCCTATCCTGGATTAACCGGGAAGTTAAAGGATTAGGATCGTAGAATCGGATTGAGAATCATAAAATCCTACCAACTCGAAAAATCAGACAAAACACATATGTAACGATAAAGAATTCTCCAAAACAAGAATTAAACAAGCCTAATTTATATGCAAATAAAAGCGTTATGATAAACATAGATAGAGATATGATTGAAATTTGATAAATCACAACTAAAGCATTGAAGACACTGTTAATCTTGTGGGATTTTGCAAAGAGAAATAGGAGAACTGAAATATTTTTATTTTAGCTTTGAAGAAAGACATATACAGAAGAGAGATTGAAAAGTTGAAACAATGTTTAATAATAATTTGGATTGTTTGACATCCAAACATAAAAAACAAAAAAGAATAAAAATGGAAGACTATCTGACTATGATCACTTGTCGAGAGAGAATATCAAACCTAACCATTGCTTTTAACTCTTCAATGAGAAAGATAAACGAATAAAGAGACTTTTTTTATAAATGAAATGAACCTATGTAACTTTTCTCATTCGCTGAAATGTTTCAATAAATTGACAATTATGTGAGATATTCACATTTAGATTGAGTCTTTAACTACTAAAACAACAAATACGAATTGGATTTGCTCAATAACTAAATATGCCTAGGAAACATATCAAACAACTTGGATCGGTGAAATCGCAATTGGGATGCGGATCCCATGATCCAGATTACAATCTATTTAGATCCTATAAATTTGAGATTCTACAAAAGACTTGGATCGATGTGCTTGTATCGGATTGTAAGATCCTAGAATCCAGATCAAGATTTTGATAACCATGTTATTAAAGAGATAAAAATCAAGCAACTGCATGACATGAGGCCCTTGGTCATAAGAAAATATGAGGACATTTTTGTTCTAGATAGATTGTCCACTAGAGTTGCAATCGAACATATAACAACTCTTTGCCACGAGGGATTTGACAATATAAAGAAGCATATATATGATATTCTTTTTGTGGCAAAGAGTTGTCAGATGTATGTATATGTCTAGTATATGTATAATATAAAGAAGAATATTTTAAATTTTTTATCTTGTATTGTCTCTATTCATTAATTTTTAATTTGGCCATATGATTGTGTGGGGCTTGAGTAAATGACGCCCTAGTTGAGCATTTCACTGGCCTAAGGGTCAAGTTGGCAGGAAAAAGGCCACCGAGGGTCCAGATACAAACTTAATCTCTGGCGCCATTTTTGGCTCATAATAGAAGCCATAATTTCCATTTGTTAGCCTGTTCGCTCTTACCATTGCACTAGGCAATGATCCCGCAAATTTTATTTGTACGGCTGGTTTTGCTTTATGAATGTTAAATCGTGTGAAAGTATGGTTAGTTTGTAGTAATTTGTTATGAAATATTTTATGCAGCATTGGATGAATTTTTTTAGTTTTTTGATCACTGGATCCTAATTTTATTTCTCCTTTTTGACCAAGTTGGTTTGATTAGAATATGGTTGTGAAAAAAAGAAAGATTAAATCTTTTTTTTTTTTCATTACAAGGGTCGAGACCAACAACCTGAACATTCAGGTTATTTGAGGTTAGATTCATATTTATTTTTTGTTTCTTTGCTTATTAAGAAAGATATTATCATAAACTTTTCTTTGTTGAATATGTTATTGGTCAAGACAAGTAGTGTGCTAGTCATGATGTTTTTTCATGGTTCTTTGATGGTATAAAAATGTGTATATGGCGATGTTATCTCGGTTTTCTTCAAATTGTATACAGATAAGAAGGCTAACTATGATGTTAAGGTCAGTGGAGTTGATATATCTCCTTATCCTATTTCAAGGGGCAAACAAACCACCTTCAACATCAATGCATCTGCAGGTAGTAGCTTAAGTTCACATGTCTCCTTTTATTGTATGAATTTTATTTTTCTTGACTAAGTAAGCCATAATCAATTTTCAATTTTGGTGATTTTTCATTGTCTAGGTAACAGTCAAATATTTGATTACCAGCACGATTCTTGTTTATGCATACTGCAAAGTTGGCATCTTTTTTTTTTTTTCAATTTTGGTGATTATTCATTCTCTAGGTAACAGTCAAATATTTGATTACCAGCACGATTCTTGGTTATGCATACTGCAAAGTTGGCATCTTGTTTTTTTCTTACAAAAATGGAAGTGTGAGTTTTATGCCAGAATAATAGATGCTTGAGCACACAATTTTGAGCAGTTCTATGTCATGTTTGAATACGTTTTAATGCATGGAAGCAAACCATTGTTCTTGCAAGTTTTAAGCCAGCCTTGATTTAGTAAATACCAGAAATAAACATAAATCCACCAACATGCCTACTGTTCACAATTTCTTTTTCTTTTTCTTTATTTTTTTTATGAAAAAAAATTGTTGAACAAAAAACCATCCGAACCACACATTTTTGGACAAATTCAGGATGCGCAGAATCATCTGCATAACTCATGCATCGGGTTGAGTAGAGTGCCTCGAGCAAGATTCAAGCTTGAAGATTCGAGGTATTAATTATTGAAGTAATGTTATCCGAGCTAACCTGCTTGCAGTTGACAATTTTAAGATGGTAACCTATTGAGTTTGAGAATTGAGACAATTCTCACGGTAGATGTTGCTTGCTATCATATTGTAATGGAACAAGTTTAGAAATTAAGTTAGTCCTGAGGGTCTGCTGCTATTTTGAAGCCATATATAGGCCTATAGCATAAGCCACTGCTACAAGCCTTAATCTTTTGATGTCTTCTCCTTTGTATTGACAAGCATGTAAAACAACATGTGATGAATGGTACACTGAGATCAAATATTTTGACTTGTTGCCTATCCGTTTTCTTTTTAATTGAGGATGGGTAGCAGCTTGAGAAGTCCTTGGGGACCTCATCTTGGAAATGTAGGAGGTTCCCGAGTATTACCTGGTGAGTAAGAATAATGTATTCTCTCCTTGATTTTATTGAACTTAAAATTTGTTGTGTACGTCAAGCTCCATTTAATTATTGAATAAGGTGTAAGTTTTTCTTATGTTAAGAGTTTATAATGTGCTCTTGAGAACTGCTTGTATGTTTCAGCCTTCTTCCCCCTGGTTTACCAAAGTAACAGCTAAATTATGTGATCTGCCATATTCCTTGCTTCCTCATTTTTGTAGGGCTCAAGAAAGCCTAGCTTGTAGGCTAAGCTAGGAAATGAAAAAAAATAAACCACCTTTCCATTGAAGAAACAAAAAAAAAAAAAAAAATGAGCGCTCACCATCCGTTTGGTGCAGATAAAGAAATCTCTGGAGGAAAGCTGGTGATTGACGTTTCATACTTTGGAATGCACATCTACCAGGAGAATGATGACCTGTGTGCTAAGACATCTTGCCCAATATCTGCTGGTGATTTTGTGATTTCTCACTCCCAAGCTTTACCTGGAATCACTCCACCGGTAAGCCATCTTTCTTATCATTTGTCCCAGCCTAGTTATGTATTACACCGTTGAGTTTTTATTTTTATAGTAAACTTGATAAGTTTTGATTTTGCATGTAACAAAGCTATTTGCATTTAGATTATGCAATACATAACTAAATGCAAATCTAAACACTCGTGAATCAGCTTGTGTGCTCAAGTGTTTAGAAAAGAACGGAGAGCAATATGAACAATATTAAAAGAACTGGCTCAAGTTCAACTTGTGCATCTGCATTCCCTCCCATCAAAGGATTTCCTATTTATCTCCTTGCACACAAGCCCCAAAAGAGACTAATGGAGTGGTTGCCCAAATGCCCAGCTTTATTGCATGGTTGCTGAGGCTTGATTGCATGGTTTTGCATTCTGTTCCTGAACTAGATTTGCATTTTAGGACTTTTATTTTCCTTTTCAACTTTGCTTTCTGCAAACAAATTTTAATCTAGCAATTGCACGTTTAGGACTCTGATGGTTGCTGTGCTGTGTCCTACATAGTCATTCATTCCTTGATTTTTTCTCTCTCATCTGATGTTTGTCATGTCCTACATGTTTATTCCATCGTTTTTTCCCCTCATCTGATTTTATTTTTGAACATATTTTTAGTCTATAGAATTATGCTCCCAGAAGCATGGCTACCTGCTTTGCTGTTTGTGATCCTTGGCTCATCAGTTTTTAGGCATGCCTTATTTGGTGCTCTCATGGAGGAAAGGAAATGAGTACGGACTTCATTTTTTACGTCTTTAGTAGTTTCTACGAAAAGGTCATGGTTGAGTTTGGTAGATTTGCAATGTATGAAAAGGGCATGACCGAGAGGGATTGACTAAATACAAGCCTAATCTTTGGCATGATTTTTGCAAAGTGACTGTCATCAAATTCGAATTCACAATTTTGTAGTTGTTAGCCCAAGAATTTTATTTCTGCACGAGACAATTACCCATTCTTAAGTATTTTTTATGGTGACTAAAGCATTATTGACTTAAATGATGCCCACTGCTAATCCGACTCTACTCTCTTCCCCATCCTCCTCTGGCCCTGCCTCAATCTTCTTCTCTCAACTCTTCAAGTTAACCACTTTCTTCCTATCATTCTCTATTATCCATTCGGTTGTCCAGGAGACCAGAGAAATATTTCGAACCTGTCCATCTCATGAGAATTCAACTTCGGAATTCTAAATTCCTGGGAGTTTATGGAAGGTTGGTAGTCAGTGTAACAAATTTGTCAAGAATCACAATTGCAAAAAACATCGCAATATTTATGAAACACGAGAAATATATGTACCTCCTAAATAGGTAGGTATTGTGAACTGCAATCAGATGATGATTTGGTGATGAGTTGTGAGTCCTTATAGCTAAAATTTACTTCTTAACCCAAACCAAAACGTATGGCTTTTTGGACAGGTTTATCTGAGTAAAATAGCTGGTTAACAGTAATTGTGATTTTTTAAATTGCAAATAACAATTTAATTACGGAGAATCAAGATACTCAAGACTTTTGTTGAGAATATAAATCCTTAGCAAATAAAATATACTGCAATGCCACCCCTATAGTGGGTGATGGTAATTTTTTGTAAGTTCCGCTTCTTATCTTTCAAATCTTGTTGATGTGGGATACATTTTTTTTTTCTTGTTTTTTTCTTCTTTGTCTTCTATATTTGGTGGTTTTCTCTAATCACATTCATTCTCCTCTTCTTTTGTGGAACTGACAATAATTGAAACATACAGGGCACCAACACACTTAAAATGACAATGGTTGATGAGGAAAAACATCAGTTGACATGCATTGGCTTTGATTTCAGCATTGGGCTTGTAGCATCCGAGTCCGTGGCTGAGGTTTAAGTATTTCAGAGATGTGTTCATCCATCAATCTGTAACAACATATATGTACTGCAAACAAAGGATTGTTGCCTTCGTAGCTTCAAAACCTAGGAATTTATCCAAGTTTTTCGCTGTTGTGTGATGTATATACTTTTGACTATTTCAACTACTTTACAGACTTAATCAATCCTATTGATCGTTGTTGAGGTATTAGCCTTTCATGTTTCGTGATTTGGTAAATAGGATTATGGTGTGGTTAATCTTAGTTGCTTTTCCTCTTCTGTTGATGTTTGAAATATACAGGGCAACTACACACTTGAAATGACAGTCGGTTGATGAAAAGAAATATAATCTGATATGCTTTGGCTTTGATTTCAGGATTAGCTTCAACATAGTTGAGTCTCCCTTCTTTGATTCTTTAATCAATCCATATCAAACCCCCCCCCTTCATCACCTTCTGTCTATCCAAGCTTTGTCAAACAATCAAATCCTATAGACTTTTGATGACCAATGTTTTCTTGTGTTTGTCTGTTAAGTAACATAATCACAAGGTAATTAGGCGAGGGCGCATGGTAAGTGCTCATTCGCCAAAACAACATTACGGGTTTGAGTTCAAGAATCAGTTTTTCTAGAAAGAGATAAGATTGACTATTAGTTATCTCTCATACCCCATAATAGGCTCGGGCCTTGTGCGACGGGTACAACTTATGACCTTTAAATTGAAATTTTACCATCTGCGACGATTTCTAATTGAAATATTGACATACTGCACTTTTGTTTGTCTAGATCAGCTTTCTGCACTCTCAATCCTAAACCAGAAACTCCATGTTAATTCAAGTGTTGATGAACAACTCAATTAACAACCATTGAACCTGAGTGTTGGAATTGCAGGGGTTCTGAAGAAGACTAGCCGTTTGATAAAAAATGAGCTCATCCTCAAGTCCAAAAGCTTTATCATGACAATACAGAACTCAAGCCAACAGTAAATGATATGGCCAGATTGTACAGATGTGATCTAGTCTAATTGCATTCTTAAGCGACTCCTCAGAATTGCATCCTCAATCGAGCTATGTGGGCTCCTCACTGGCCCGGGCAAAGTGGGCCTCGTCCAAAGGTGGAGCTGAATGCGGCGAGCATCTTCTGGTGAGAGAGAAAGTCACATCTGAGAGAGAAAGTCACATCTCATACCTTGAGTAGGACGTGTCATATAGACTTATAAGGTCTTGGATGGTTCTCTGCCTAACATTTAAACTTTGGGTTTGCAAGGTCGAGGTAGGCCCAAGAGCGAGAGTTTCGTACACTGGGCTAAAGCAGTTTAAGAGTTCAGAGAACTTATGCAAAATTGAATTATAGCATTGTATATATGTAATGGAATTGTATATTTTGATAGAAGATTACTAACTTATTGCTGATATGTTAATGCTAAATAGGTAATGAGAGGAAGAAGTTGCAATAAGACTTGAGACTTGTTTTATGCAGGTGGGGGAAGGAATGGAAGATTGGGACAAGCATCATGGCTTGTACCTAAAAGGGCTCACTTGCTGTGGTTACTTTATATCCAGAAAGCACTAATTGATGGAGAGAGAGAGAGAGAGAGAGAGAGAGAGAGAGAGAGAGAGAGAGAGAGAGAGAGAGAGAGAGAGAGAAAGAGTAAAGAAACTGCTTTTTCCCACCCTTGTGACTGAATTATGATAGTTGGCACACCTTGTCTCCATGGGTTGAACTCTGATGCAGGAGAACCCAAGTCCATCGGTCTCGAACGGCCAATTGAGTCGTGCCACGTGGGGGGGCATATCTGGAACAGCAACCATTTGACCGATCATGCAGGGTCATCATAGCAGGAAATCCCCTTCAAATAGTTATGGTGGTGTCTCATGACTGGTTGATAAAGGGTTATCCACTTCACATATAACGGAATACGAGATAGATCAGATATACATAATATTTTATCTCTGCGTGTGAGAACTGGAGAGGCAATTTTTATGACTTGAACCCATGATGCCCATGTGACATAGTACGTTACTTTGTGACTGAAAAGACTATTTGTATGACTCAAACTCGTGATACAAATTCACGATGGAGGAAACTTACAGTTGCGTGAATGCCCGTCCTATGCCCAAGACTGGTTGATTTGCTAGTGGGCAGCCATAGATGGGATTCCATTTGGGGCTGACCCCTCACTCTATACAGCAATCATCGAAGACTTCAAAAAGCAACCAACATTGGCTTTCCAGTTTCCACTTTTCAGCCTTTTGGAAACCATAAAGAAAAATTCTCCATTGACATTGCTTCCCCTAGTTTCTTCATTAGTCATGGTCAGCCAAAGGAGTCTCCTTCCTTCAATCCTTTAACTAGGTTTCAGCCAAAGCAAACCAATTCAGCTAACAGAAACACTAAAAGAGATGAAAAGAGTGAGAGAGAAACTCCTCAAGAAAGTGAAATCCATTTCAACATTAGCCAGTTTCAAACATGGTCTGATTTTTCAAGAATATCTCCCCCATGAAAACTTTCAAATCCCACCAGTTCACCTAGAACAAGAACAGAAGAGCAATAGCCTTCCAGAGCTCGATCCTGGCGATTTTCGCGTACCTGAACTCGTAAACGATGTCAAGGATGAAGAATTGGATTCTTTCTACCATGGTGGCAACCAAGGGAACTTCAAAACCCCCTTGCAGTCCAGAGACATGGCGCCTGGTAAGTATAAGAAAGAAATTACAGTCACATTGGAGTATGGAAGTGATACTGTTGTTTGTACTTCACAATTGTCTGATCAGGTACAAAAAGTATTTACAGAATCACAATCTTGTGACTTTAATCTTGACCCTCTTCTGGAAATTGACAAGTTAGCCTGTTTGGAGCCTGTGATTATGGAACATGGTGGTGATTATGAAGAAAATGACAGTGAAGAACATCCATTACTATTAGATTTTGAAGAGAAGTGTCCACCAGGAGGAAGTGAATCAGTAATTCTTTACACAACAAGCATGCGAGGAATCAGGAAGACATTCGAGGACTGTAACACCATTCGGTTTCTGCTGGAAAGTTTTCGGGTTTTATACAGCGAGAGGGACGTTTCAATGCACTTGGAATATAGAGAGGAGCTGTGGAAGATCTTGGGTGGTAGAGTAGTCCCTCCAAGGCTTTTCATTAAAGGAAGACACATTGGAGGGGCTGATGAGGCGGTTGCGTTGCATGAACAGGGAAAGCTGAGGCAGTTTTTGCAAGGAATACCAGTAAATCCATCAAATGGACCCTGTAATGGGTGTGCTGGGTTGAGATTTGTGCTGTGTTTCAACTGTAATGGCAGTCGGAAGGTCATCGACGAGGGAGAAGGCAGTGAATCACCTATTAGATGCCCGAAATGTAATGAAAATGGATTGATCATATGCAGTGTTTGCTGCTGAATATCTAACTTTTTTTAGTTTCATGTTGCTCTCTTGATCTTGTAATGTAAAAATAATCTTTGTAGTGTTATATAAATCATTGAGAAATTATCCTTGTAGTTTCCCCATTTATGTTGATCACAGGGGGACAATTCGAAGGGCCCTGGTTATAGATTTGCTGCTCATCTTCTTCCCACTCTTCTGATTCAAAGCTTTCAAACTCCGATTCTGAGATCTCAAGATAGCACGAGCCCTTGTGTTGTACTTGCATGAGAACATCACAAAAGGACAATCGTTGATTACCGTCTTCTTTTGATCGCTTCCATGGTCCTAGGCGCACAATATTTTCAAGATAGTCTTTAGATTTGTGTGATTTCTTGTTGTCTAAACCTAAAGGAGATGATTATAGGGAATCATTTATAGCTTTTGCTGCGAAATTAGCTGTTGGCCTAATGGCCACCACTGTAATAGTGCCTATGAAAACAGTGCAGCTAGCCATTTCATCCCTTATTGTATCCACCCTGATGATGTCTTTCAATGATCTTCTTGCTCATGGCCTAAGCCACTATATTACAATGGGTAGGCTGCAAAACTAACCAATGGGGTTCTTTTCTTCATGGCACTAATTTACTATCGATTACCTAAAAATGGTCCTTGTTGATTCACACCAAATATGCATACCCCCATAAACTACTCAAATCAGAGCGTTAGCTAATGATGCTTTTGATATTAGACTTTGGTTACCTAGGGTGCACGATGCTTATAATCCTACTACTTCATCTTCATGATTTAGGCTAGAAGCAAGCCCTACAGCCAATTCAGTAGCAATAATGGAAGTGATAGAAATAAGTGAATGTATTATAAATTTCTCGTACCAAAAAAAGAAAAGAAATGGTTAATGGTACAATCAACTAATGCCCCCCCCCTTTCGCCAGACTCTACTATCGGAATCACTGAAATAAAGATATTTCAGTTTGCCACGTTATCTCTTGTCTACCCATAAATTCAACAGTATTTTGAAACGTATTTGAAATCTCCCTACCTATCTAATAATGGAAAAAAAGGATGTTTGTGCCCAACCAATCACTAATATGCTGCTATATGGTCATGAAAAAGCTGTTTAGATTGGACATGTTGATGGGTTCAAACTACACTTTTTGAGACACTAGCTAGACACTCAAATGTACCCATTAAATCAGAGAACCAGTACATTGAGAAAATCTCAGTATTGGCCATTTGCTGGAAGTTTGATAATCACCTTTATATGTGCTAATATGTTTAACTAGTAATTTTAGGGAAAATTAGCCCTTTGCTCCCTCTATTTTTGGAGCTGTGCCCATTTTAGTATCAATGATTTCAATTTCAATACATATCCATTATTTTTTTGTATATTTATGTCAATTTAGTTCAATTAATTGGTAACCGAATTGGAATGGTCGTAGGATGTGCATACGATGAATAAAATCCCCATCCAAGTCCAAACAATCCGCATGTACCGGATAATTATAAAGATAAATTCTTGAAGATGGCCCCGAAAGGTTACTGTTAGTGCCAGAAAAGATTAATTGGATAGTGTAAGAGATCCAAATATCTCAAATTTAGGCAAAAAAAAAAGTAAATAAATAAGAGTCTAATACTTGTACGTAGCCAAGGGGTCTAGGACTAATCAAACTGGGAAAACCCTAACTAATCCTCGCCCTGTTAAATGGGGGCGAATTGCACTTTATACCTTAAAAGATTTTAAGATTTTCACTTTGTATCTTTAAAAATTAAAATTTTCACATTACACCCTCAATGTATCAATAGTGTTGCAATATAACTCTTTTGTTAATTTTTTTCGTTAGTGTCAATGGGTTGATTTTTGATTGAAAAAATAACGGAAGCTAATAGAAGGATTGCATTAAAATACTTTTGATATATTTAGAGTATAATATGAAAAAATTAATATTTAAAGGTACAAAATAAAAATCTTTTTAAAGTGCATAGTACGAAAAACCGTTAAAATGGACATAACTTTCAGTCGAGGCCTGAAATGGGCCAGACAAATTTCAAAAGAATAAAGGCCCATTCAATACACATGCAAACCCACAACTATCATTACATACATCATCTACCTGTGTTGAAACGAACCCATTGAGCTTGTATCTGATTTGGTAATTATAACTATTTATGTTTGGCTTTTTGAATTCATACCATCCCCTATGGTAAAAAACTTTCTGTTAACTAATGAAATGCCTTGGCATGAATGAGAAAAACTAAGCAGCACATATTCCGTAAGGTTAGTCATTCTTGTTTCTCCGATGACATGTTTAAATCCTGCTAAGATTACAGTAACTATCTGAACTCGAGGAAATAGTCAACGTAAGTCTGGACACCCTGTAAAAAAAAAAAAAAAAATTCCATGTTCAATAAAGTACGTGGTATCACAATTCAATTAAAAAAATATATGTTACACTCCGACAATAAAACACCATATAGACATAGTTAAAAATGAACATTATATAGTTCAATAACTACCACATCCGACATAATCTAGTAACTATAACTCGTGTATATAATAGTTAAGAGGGCTACTGCCCTTTTTTAAAATGAGAAATTATGTTTTAATGATGTAGCATTATTACCAGAAAAAAACTAACTAAACAGTTACACCAAAAGTCATTAGTTTCATGATACTTTAAAGTGTGCTCGGCTTGCATTTCAATCTTAATTAACATTTATAAATTTCTAAAAGCATTAGGAGATTCCTAGACCATAAAATAGGAAAGTTGAATTGAATTCTGAAAATGGAGAGGTCTACCGTACCGAAAAGTTTTTTTTTGGGTACTGTACCGCTATTACAAGTTTTGTGATTTATTTTTACAATTTTGAAGAGTCATTTACAACTTTTGAGGACCATTTACAAGTTTTGGGGATCAATTACACCTTTTAAGATTATTTACAACTTTTAAGGTTTCTTGTGATTGATTCTAACATTTTTAGAATCGATCCTAAATCACCCATAAAAGTTATAAATGACCTACCAAAGTTATAACTTGAGCTATAATAGTTTTAATATGACCTCAAAAAATATATATAAAAAAAAATTATCGTAAAAAAACCTAAAAACTTATATCTCAACCTATAAAATTTGATGGTACAGTACCAAAATTTTTGTTCGATACCATAGTCTGACTCCTCTAGAAATAGTTCAAGTTAAACATTTGGAATATTCTACTACTAGGTTTAAAAAGGTTGGACCAAAATATGCTATAGGGATGCCAGGGAAGTATCTATGCCAGCCAAATTATGAGACTAGCCCACTCAAGGATTACTTTGAAACAGAATAGGGAATATTCTGAACTTGCACTGTCTGGTATGGGGAATGAATAAGAAAATGCCTCACAGTATAAGCCATCTTTACTGTCTAATTGGTGCAAGTAGGCCTGTGAATAAATCGGATTTGAATCAATTATCTACTGATTTATATTGGAATTCAAAAAGATCCGTTTATTTGACAGATTTTATATACGTATTCTATATCTGAATTCGTCTGAATGCATACATCTGATCCAATTTGATAGTAGCCAATTACACCAAACTTGGGCTCAATATCATCAGAAAATCTAGAGGGAAGCAATATGAGAGCTTTGATTGGAGTATTTCTCAAAAGTTGCACAACAAAGTAAAGCATCTCATCATATCCCCTGATGACTAAAATTGAAAAAGTCATCTTTACAGCTAGCTGATACACAGCTACAAACTATGAATATCTTATTGGAACCTCGAAGAATCATCACCAAAACCTACTGGCAGAATCCTAGAAGCAATCAACCCAGATTCTAATGCTAAGTTGGAAAAAGTTGTACACTTAAAAGTGAAGAACATTTTGAGAACTGCAAGCAAACAAGTACACAGATCAGAAGTTAAAGAGGTATTTCATTCAAGAATCCCTTTCTTGGAAAGGCAAAATAAAATGAGATGGCACACAATCCAAGAACAGACAGACAGAAACAAACATTAGTAAGGATAATTTCAATGTAGTCCAGGATATATCTAATAAAGAAAACAACAGAAAGCACTGAACGAGATGAAATGGGCTCTCCTCTTTTTGAACCATTCACCTGATGACATACCATGTTAAAGAGAAAAACAGGTTAGAAAATAATCACACTTCTCCTAAAATTTACAGTAAGTAATTAGATATCAACGCGACAGCATCAGTTATTGCAACTTCAACTACTTAGGGCATGGGTGTGACCGTGGCTACTACTATTGCTTGAGTTTCGGGTGCTGGATGTTGCAACTGTGTGAAATGAAATTCAATCTGTAATCGGTGATGGAGAGGCGTTGATGAAGCTAAACCTTTCTTTAGATCTGCCTGCAATTCCCTTATTGGGATTGCAGCCAAGAAGCTCTTTATGTACTCCTTACACGATTCCTTTCCTTGACATACAACCTCTTCTTGCTCTTCAGTCTTCATTGATTCTTCAGGTTCGGTTACTTGTGGCCCTTCTACAGAACATTCATTTGGGTTGATCTGCAAAGTCTGCTGGTGTTTGGATTCCACAGCAGAAGCAACTATCTGCTGGTCATCAGCAGGCTTTTCTTCTGAAGATTTTGTGGCATTGGGCAGGTTAAAAATTGTCGTTTTTCTGTCAAATTTCAAGATATAAGCCTGACTGCATCCCTCATAGAGCCTCTCCCCTAATGTGTCAATGATGTAGTAAGCTTCTGGATCAACCTTGAGGACAAAAAAATGGTCATTCCAACTGACGATATAAACTTGGGTTTCACCCTTTCCAGGGCATTCTGAACCAGCCCGGCTGATCTCATCCCATATACTATCAAAGGACATGGCCCCATGCAGAAAATCAAATCTCCCCTCCTCCATCCCATATGGATGAAAAAACCCGATAAAGGACTTCCCAGAAGCAACAGAAAGAGAACGTATATTGGCTTGGAGTACTGTTTCCAGATCGAAGTGCTTGTCAGGAAACCGCTCCCTATAAGTTTTATTTTCACAGAGCTTCCTCCACTCCAATGAGCCTTCTCTGATCAGACTGTCAAACTGTGACTTAATAGGCATGAGACCATGGTTGGTTTGCAACCAATCGGCAATCACAGCAACCAGGGCTGTGCATGCACTCTCGCCTGCTGCCTGCTCACTCCGCTGATCGATGGAAGCAAAGAAGACCTCAGTTTGAAGCTTCAGATGTCCATCACGGCTCGTTACTTCTTTCTGTTCCCAACTGCCAACGGCAAAATTGTCATCCCCAAATTCAGATACTGATGATCGATTTGCACTAGAATCTTCATCAGTCTTATGCCACTGCAAAAAAAGAGTCATTTATGGTACTTGGAATTTGACAATTTTATTTGAATAAAAGAATTTAGAACAATAGCAAATTGATATGATTGCCGCTTCATGTCATATTCCAACAAATTTAGCTGTATTTTCGTTTTCTAAAGAAATCAAACAATATCAACGGAACTCAACTCAATTCAACCTTGTCCCAACATTTTTGGGGCCGGCTAAATGAATCCTATTTCACCATTGTGCAAACAATATTAAGTCTAACAAACAGAAATTTAATCAGCATATTGTCTAATAGATTTCCCACGGCATGAATACACTTTATGCATCACCACGGATCAAGCTTGGGCGGCTTTGGGTGGCTTCCAAGAAGCTCATTCTCTCCTCTCCCCATTGTGGGGTTGAATCCTCTGAAGACCAAAAAATAAATACAACTGTATGCACAATAGTAATGCAAACATTTTATATCAAAGTTCATGTCTAATCATAAACCCAATCAAAGGCATTGCAGAATCCCAAACAAAACCAAAAAGGACACTGAAGATTTCAAACAGACAAAGGGTTAATATCTCATGACATGCCCCGTGTAAAAATGCAAGCTAGGTCAATGGTATCAATTGATCATATCAAAAACATTTAGTACGGCATAAATACTTCAAATCTGAGGGGATAATTCAACCATGCTATCTGAAGGAACAACAAACTGAAGTTTTAAATCAAATAAAGGACTATGCAAAATAATTTTTAGTCAAAAGTTAAGTTGAGTTAGCTAAAGTATTACAGGAATAATATCCCATGAGATCATATTAATTCTTGTATTGGCATGAGACGGTATAATTTGGTAACAAATCTAGCCTAACCTTATACAGAAGCACAAACCAGCATCGCTGAGATGAGCAATGAGGTTTTTTGCTTCATAACCGTAATTTGAAAGAAAAATTTATGAAATTGCTACCCAGTTAACCTTCACAATTAAATACCATTACTGTATATATATGAAAGACCTACAACTGGGCAATTCATGGGTAGAGGCAAAGAATGTGAACTATACAAGTTACCAATAACATTGATTAGATGAAGTAAAGGCTCCAGTGTATAAAGAAGACCTCAAAGTTTAAGAAGTAAATATAGAAACGATGGAATCTAGTATTTCTTTATCTATTTAGATTGAAAAATGGAAAAACAAAGGAAAGGAATGTGTACCCCAAAAGAAAGAGATTCGTCAGAACTAAGTTGCCGACGGTCGTAGTCAATGTCATCTCCACCTTCTTCTCCATAGGCCTTTTTTAAAAGCGGCTCTCCTTTGGCTTTAGGAGATCTGAAACTTAGCTTCCTCTTCCTCCAAGGTAGAATACTTCGTTTCTGCAACAAAGATGGCTCAGCAATAGAGGAAGTCGAGTCCTCCATGTGTGAGCAACCCACATCTGATTTGCGGTTGCTGTAGTAAATCCAGCCCTCATCCTCACCTTTGACTCTCATATCGCAATTAAATGACCCTCCTGCATAATTTGCATAAGCCAAAGGCCCATAACTGAATGACTTCCTATCATTAGAGTCCTGCTTGCCCTCATCTGATTCTCCTTCCTCAAATTCATCAACCGAGTCTGAGTCAAAGGGGTATGCATAATCGCCGTCCTCACTCCTTCCAGAGCACCTGCCATCACTGCCCTCTTCCTCACGGCAAGCTTTTTTAGCTCTTCGGGTTGAGACATATTCTGTAAAGATTTTCACCTTTCTAAGACCAGCTTTAAGTGCCGAAAGCTCATCTTTCTCTATTGAAGAAGTTTCGATCGATTGCAGTGGGGACTGAACAGGAGCTATCGACCTCTGCACTGCTTCCGTTGGTTCTTGAGCAGTTATCCGTTCCGTTAAGCAGATTGATATCTGCAAAATAGGTGTCTCTTAGATAAAAAAAAATTGGACTACACATAAAAAAAAGTAAATTAAAAACCAATATAACAGGCATTTTCCTTAGCAGGAAATGTGAGGACAAGAAAACATAATAATGTCAATAAGAAGCCACTGTATGCTAAAAATGATACATACACATAGTGAGGGACGAAGCTCAGCTGCATTGCCTGGAACTGCGCTTGGAACTGCCAGAGGTATGTTAATTTCAAATTCTTTCTCCTCAACTGTACATGCGAAATCAGCCAGGTTTAAGGATGCTGTCCCTACAGCAGGAACTTTGGTCTTTGGCCCTAGGTTCAAACCCTGGATAAAAACAATATGATCTAAGTACTCTTAAACAAAATATGAAAACATCTCTCCAAATCATGACTACTGTATTACATTAAAGTTGACCATTCCAATTACCAAACAAATTGCATATGTGCCATAAAAACCATCTTCACTTTGTGAAAACATAAGCATGGGAATCATTAATTTTGTAACGTGATAAAAATCTCGCAACATTTTTGCATATATAAAATGCCAATATTAGAGTTAACAATAAATCCATTTAATAATCCTCAAACTCAATCAGTTTCAAGGTGAGGATGCTAAACAATTAGCATACAACTGGCAGAATTTCAAACAATTAAGGGATCAATAAATTCCAATCTCCTCATTAAGTGGTTGCTTCCGAGATCCCCTACAAATACCATCATAATAGATTCCAAGAAACCCCAAAGCTCTGGTGCTCAGATCATACCAGAAAGCCAATGAATTATTTGTGAAACCACAAAAATGATTCAATAGTCTGTACTATGTACGTTAACCAATAAAATTCATAAATAAAATATAGACAGCTCGGTATGCAAATCAATAAGGATCAATATAATTGGAAAATTGTAGCCTCTACTTCTCAATATGCCCAATATCAATCCATAACCTGTCTTTCACACTGCCTATGTTTCTATTTAACTCTCTGCATAAATATACCGTGCAATTCATAATCCACCACTAATAAACCATACATATATGCTCACACACCTACACATACCCTAGCAAGGTTCACAAAATTGAGAAAACAAAGCACAAAAAATACATTTCAATTATAAAGATTCACCTTCCCCAAAAGATATTAACAGAAATCTAATCCTTCCGCAAAAAAACATCTAGCAACAAAAATTCCGCATGTATATTTCTATAGAAACCACCACTTCTCACGTCAAACCCAAAAGAGAAAATCCAATCAAATAGGTCAAAGTAGATATGCATTACATTCAATTATAAAAAAGAAAAAGAAACCCAATCCGTAGATTTCAGTATCCAATTCCCAGTATATAATAACATCATTCCTCAAAATAATGCATAGTACACAATTTCTTTATGGGTATTTTGTGTGTGTGTGTGTGTTTTTTTTTTTTTTTTTTTTGGGGGGGGGGGGGGGGGGGGGTTTGGGGTTGTGGGGGTACTCAGAAATCTACAAAATACCAAGAGAAATGTTTGTCAAAAGAGTCAATCAAAAATCAATACTTAAGAAATCACAAAAAGGACTGACCTTCAACACAGTAAATCCAATCTCCCAGGGATGAAACACATTCTCTTTGTACCCAGAAAGATTACACACGCTCTGAAACTCTTCTTCCCACTCAACGACGCCGTTTGAACCAACCCCCTTCACACTTTCCTCTCTTGTACAGTTCCTCTTCACCTTCCTCCTAAACGAGCTCAGAGCGATCTTGGGTCCTTTCCACCTGATCTCCACCGCCAGTCCATGCTCCTTATCTGTACCCTCATTCATCAAATCACTGCCCAACCCCTCTAACCTTCGAACTATGAGTTTGACTTCGAATTTCTTTGAAACAAGGGGTGGCCATGGACGCCATATCATCATCTTCACCACCATTTCGCAGTCTAAAACGAAAAAAATTAAAATTAAGAGTCTAAGGGAGAGGAAGTATGTGTATGTGCGAGAGAGAAAGTGAAGATCTACACAGACTACATCGGTTGTGAAATGGGTTATCTTTGGATCTTCCAAAATCCTTGAGAAAAAAAAACAGAACGGTTTGGTTCTGGAGATAGATTCAATGCGTTGTGTTGTTTTGAGGATTTGTCTCCGAGAAAATCGAGAGAAAAGATTGACAGATAGAGAAACAATATATAGAGAGAAGATTGACAGATAGAGAAACAATATATATCTATATATATATATATATATATATAGAGAGAGAGAGAGAGAGAGAGAGAGATGGGGCGAGGCGAATATGCCGTTATTTTCTGCGTATAGTATTTTAAAGGGGAGAGAGAGATGGTGGGAGGTGGGGGCCGGCAATGGAGTTTCGAGAGAGAGAGAGAGAGAGAGAGAGAGAGAGAGATTGGGTTAAGGAAACTTACACAGAGGTTCAAGTGTTGTGTATTTATGTAGGGAGGGTACGGTGTTGTATTTGTTGCGGATGTAACGGGGGTGTGAACAAGGTAGTTGACTTCCGTTTGAGTTTTCAAGAAAATCAAGGATTAGGTTAGTTGGGATAGGGGTAATTTTGGCAGAATTTTTTTTTATTCTTTTTTTTTTACTTTTTTTCAATTGTGAGGATTATCCAAAATATTTGGTAGGAGAGATTTAAGAAGTTTTCCCTCTTAATTTTTAATTTTATAAAATTTTAAATTATTTAATTAGATTTTAAAAAAAATCAAATCATATTTTGATATGTGTGGGCAGTCCGGGGAATCGACCACTACAACTCCTCTCTTCTCAAGAATCCATACATCTCTTAGAGTAGGGGTGTCAAACGTGTCGGGTTAAACGGGTGACGGGTGAAAAATATGTAAACTCGTACACAACACGTTTAATAAACGAATGAAAAATCTCAACACGAACACGACCCGTTTAATAAACGGGTAACACGACACGACTCGTTTAACCCGTTTAATTTTAAAAAAATTATATCAACAAATTTTAATACTCCATTTTTTTTTTTACTGTCAATTGTACTTACCTCAAAAAAGATGAATTTTTAGCAAAATCTCATAAAAATCAGACTTGAAAGCTTAAAAAAAAATGCAAGAGGCCATTGCTTTTTATAGGCAACTCAACCCCTCTCCATCTCCCCTCATTTTTCAATGTGGGATAAAAACAAAAGACATTAGTTTGTCTTTGTCTTTAAAGTGCTCCCCATCTTCCCTCGTTTGTTTTTGAACTACTACTTTACTTTTTTTTTTTTTTGTATTGATTTCTTAATTTCTTTTTTTCTTGCTAATTTTTTATAATAATTATTACTTTTATTTAAACGTGTAAACGTGTGATAAACGGTTTGACAGGTCTCACCCGAACACGACCCGTTTATTAAACGTGTTTGGCGTGTCAACCCGTTTATCACCCAAACCCGTTAAGATCTCACACAAACCCGCTTAATTCGTGTCGTATCGGATTTTAACAGCCTTATCTTAGAGCATCTCCACCATGATTCAAATTTTTACTCAAATTTAAGTTAGTATTTGAGTAAAAAGTTTGATTTGATACAAAGGGTTCCAATGGACAAACTCAAATTTAAAGAAGGAGAAACATAAATTTAAATGAGGGCAAACCCAAAATTAAATGAGAGTAAAGATGACCATTTGATCTTTAAAAGATGGTGAAATCTCATCATTAAAGATTTGAGTAAGGATTTGAGTCTCCCTTAATTTGAGTAAAAAAAAAAGTCCCCCTTGATTTGGTATAAGTTTGAGTAAGGGTTGGAGCAAGTTTTTTAGATTTTTTTACTCAAATTTAAATTTGAGTCTAAATTTGAGTCAAGGTTGGAGATGTTGTATAGTCAATTAGACATCTATTTCTCGAGCACATATTTACGTTCAACCTCAATGAAAAAATTAAATAGAGCACCTAAGAATGTAACTCTACAAATTAAATGATCTGAATCAACATACATATTCATTAAATAGTGTAGATTAGCTAGACTACATATTTTTTTTTATCAATCTTGGCTTTTAGAGATATACCCCATTTATAAAATAGATGGGTAAATAGTTTATTATAGAAAATATGTTAAAGAATTAGATTCTATTTTCTTTTTTTTATTAGATTATTCAGAAATACACATATTGAACACTGAAATTACACATTGAATTTCTGGTAGTAGATCCATAATCAAAAAAATGTTTGTGATTGTTCCATAAAAAATAAAACAAAAGATACTACACATCTTTTTCCCCACTAACTACCCACCATCTATTTAAATTTATTTAAGAAATTATTTTTACTACCCAATAATTTTTAATAATGCTTTATCTAATTTTTTAAATACAAGAATGAGAAAAAGAGGATAATTAAGAAAAAAAATTAAAAAAAATGATGGGTTATAAGTCCGGGTGGACCACTAGTTAATAAATAAAATTGAGAAGATGTCTAGACATCCATATGCTATCCATAAGGAAAAAAAAATGTATTTTTTACAAGATTTTTTTTTTTTGTCATCATATAATAATTAGAAGAGGTTCAATGATCCTATCTCGTGTGATATTTTCTTAATACCACATCACTTGGGTTCATTTGGTTAGAAAAAAACAAAATGGAAAGTAAAAATAGAAGAAAAGAAAGTGAAAGAAACGAAAATAAAATGAAAATATACTTTCTTACACACATTTGGTTATGGTGAAAATTTTCTACGAAGTTAGTTGAAATTTTTTATAATTGGCTAAACAAACCCTAGTGCACACATCTGGTTCATTTGTTTCATTAGGGTAAAAATGATATAGAATTCTAGTTGAAGGGTAAGAAGATGTGCAATGAGAGAGATAAAATCTTACTATTTTTTCAAGGAAAAATAAAATTTCCATGTACATTTTGGAGGAAATTGAAAGTGAAAGTTACAAGCTTATTTGGGTAGCATGTGAATTTTTAATCTCTTGCACTTTGTATCATAATCCTCATAAATAACTACATAAAATGTTAGTTTTTTTCTCTCTCTTTTTCCTCTCATTTCTATCATTCTCTTGCTAAACAAACGGCCCATGGTATTAGTCAAATGGATCCCTAACTACACCAACATAAGAAAATCCTAGTCCAATTTTAACTATCATCATTTTAAAGCTTCTAGGTTATAGATTTGATATGAATGAATAAGAGGATGTTTCACGATTTCATAAATAATTATACATTCATTCATCTACAATCTGATTAACTTAATGATATCGTCTCACATACACGAGAGAAGTTGGGGTTCGAACCATATTGAAGATAGAGATTGACGTGAGATTTTTGGGTTTTATCGACCCCCAACTTGTTGAAAATATGAAAAAATCTAATGAAGGCGTAAAAAAATTTCATTGTGGTTTCATACTCCAATCTCTCCCCATCTAAAACTTTATCACCAACCAAAATTTACATAATATTAGGATAATGATACCTTAACAACTTTACTAAAAGCTTCTAGTTAGTGATGAGTTTAAGACTGACTATGCTATACCAACTCTACCAACTACCTTAATGTGGCCAACAGAGTGATATGGTGCATGCATTGTTTTCATCATGCCCCCAATGTATTTGTGTAAGTTTTTATCTTCTTTTTCTCTTAATTTTGTGATTTTGAAAAGCTCATACATATAATAACAAAGAGAAGACTACGATACCGTACCGAAAAGTAAGAAAAACTAAAAATATATTAACTTTTATCCTAAAAAGTGATAACATCAACTCAAAAAATGGTAAGTGAATCCAAGAAGTGAGTGCACCCCAAAAGTTAGTAAACTTCACTAAAAGGTGATAGATGTTGGGAAAATTGGTTCGGAATAATGTAGATACAAAATTAATTGCAAGTTTTAAGGCGCGTAAGATCGCTTTCTTTAAAGTGATATTTGTTCCTACTATGTGTTTGCTAACAAGTTCCTAGCAAATCCGAATACAACAAAGCCTTCAATGAATTCTACAAATAATAATTCTGAAGAATTTCTTAACTCCTGAAACTGTTTAGAAACTAAGTAAAATTAATTAATTAAATATGTTGCAGATGTCTTGTTTATATAGACATGAACAAAAAAAAAAAAAAAAATATAGACATGAACAATCACAATGTAAAGCCACCAAGAACAGTTGCCAATAAAAAGTCACAACTCTTAGAGATGAAATTCTAATTTAAATTAATTTGATTTTAAAAATAATTAATAAAATAAAATATTAATCATTCACCACACGATTTTGATCACACGCTTTACACGTGCCAAATGTGCCCGAAAAGCACCCTAGTGTCCATGTGCACACGTGTGCGTGTGTGCGGTTCCAATACTTCCTAAGACTACAAGCAATGTAAGCCTTTTAAGAGTACAATTATATATAAAGCCTTTTAAAGGTTTTGTAAACTTTCACATAACAACAAAAACCACTTGCTTCCTTCTGAAGGACCAAGCTCAATGGTCCAACTCATGTTATAAGTCTGGTCTAAATTAATGGCCCAATTCCAAGAAATCCAGCAAGTTCAGTCCAATATGGTCCACCCCGATCAAGCTCATTAGGTTCGAGAAGCTACATCGGAAGGGAGCATACATGTCATCCAAGAGTCTCACCCTCTCCGCCTTGGAAATGAGTCAACCCTCACCTCATCCTTTGATCGAATCTCATGGAGAGCACCTTAACTGCCTCGCCCGTTGAAAAGAGGTCACCAGATCCACCAGATTAACTATTTAGTTACTATTAAGTCATCCAAATCTGTTAGGAGGCGACTATATATAAATTGTAAGCCCCGCCAACACTTGAGGGACATCACACTCAGTCGAGCACAACTCTCTCCCATCTCTCTAAGCTTGTAACTCACTGCTCTCCCTACTCACTTGAAGCAATAAAGTATCCGGCGACCCTAACCATTCAAAGTGGACGTCGGTCATATTGACCGAACCACTATAATATTTGTGTTGCTTTTGTCTCCATCTCTTACTTCTTAATTACAACATTTATTATTGATCATCTGACAGGTGGTGTACAAACCCAATTTGTGTATCATCACCTTCAATATTACAAACTAACTCAAGGTCCCGACAGTATAACTACTGAATTTTGGATATCGTAGTCAAACCCCATAACAAATATGACGCCCTTATGTGTCCCTGAGAGAGACCAAGCATCAAGGTTGGTATATTTTGCCTCAATATTCCATTACTTCTCAAGTGAAATAAAGTATGTTTGCACATGAAACTTTCACCTTTTAGTGACTTGTGGAACTATTAAGGCTGTCCATGTTAGGAAAAATTAGAACAATTTTATAAATTTCAATTAAAAAATCAAACTCAGAAACGCAAAAAATTAATTATAACTAACGAGAAGTTTTTAAAAACTTTATTTTATTCCAACGGTCTAATGCGAAGGATTCATGTTGTTGCAGGACGTGAGGAGGATGAGATGTAGATAGTCGAATCTCGCACATAGAGAGAGTTTCAAATAATTGAAGTTGTGATATATTGTTTTGAACTCAGCTCATGTACCGTTTTAATGGGCGAATATTCCAATCCTTGGAACATATTATAGCCCCAGGTGGTGAAGAGTCGACATGGGCGTGTCAAACCTTTCCTTCGAGGTGAGCTCTTGGAGAAAATCTTGTTATCCTAAGAGTAACTTTTATCCGTTGAGCGATGGCCCTTCCACCCTGCACCGTCGGATCACCAAGGCCTACTTTCTTTCCTGCTCGACAGGTGGGTCTCGCAGTCAAACTCACTTCTACCTTTGCACTCGAGGGCCAATCTCCGTCCGACCCGAGGAAACCTTTGTATGCCTCCATTAGCAAGTTCATAATAGAACAAATTTACTACTACATTAAAAACCGTCCTCTATTACAATCACTTAACAGTTGACAAAATTAGAATACAGAGAAAATACAAACTGTTTAACACATCTGGATAGCAATAATGAGACAATGTTGTATTCATCAAATCTTATCAGCTACGTGAATGAAGTGGGTATGAATGAGTACATCTTAGAATGAATATGCTTCAACAAGAATGCTAAAGAACAGTTAGGAACCAACTTTGTCCAAACTTACCATTTGCTTCACTACATAAAGATTTCGATTAGAGAAAAGCAATGATAACAAAGTTGATGTTGTATAGGAACATTGAGTATTCTATTGATGTTGTATAGGAACATTGAGTATTATACGTACCTTTTTTTTTTTTTTTTGGGAGAGGGAAGGGAGGGGGATTTGAACCATTGACCTCAAGAAGGAAAAACATTCACAAGGTAAGGAGTACCATTGAACCAAATGCCCATTGGTGTATTATACGTACCTAAGCCATGCTATTTTCGTTGAAAAAATATTCGGCGCTTAATAGGTACTGCAAAACAATGTCATGTGGTGCTCACTCAATGAAAAATTGTCACTACACTTGCTTATTAGACAAACAAATTGATTTTTTTTTATTAAAAAAATAGTTATGATATATTTCTAAGTGACAACAATTAATTGAGAATATATAATGATGATGCACAAATTGGTTTGCACACTACAGTCAAGTAATAGTATAAAATGCAGTAAAATAAGTAGAGCAAGAGAAGATAAGGTTTATAGTGGTTCGGTCAACATGACCTACGTCCACTTTCAATGGCTAAGTTCGCCGGGAATTTTATTAACTCCGGTGTGTTGGGAGAGTAGAGAATTACAAGAGGGAAGAGAGATGAGCTTGATCTTTGTGAGATGCCCCCAAGTGTTGGAGGAACTTACAATTTATAGTCGCCTACGTAATAATTGAATAGACGGTCATAACGGATTGGGGGCAACTTAATAGTATTAAATAACTTGACGACCTCTCCTCTCCTTAGTGACCTCTCCCCTCCTTGGCGACCTATCCTCTCCTCAATCGGCAAGGGAGTTATGGTGCTTGTCTTGGTCAAAGGATGATGAAATGTTGACTTTCTCCAAGCGGCGGGGGTGAGGCTCCCGGATGCTCCCTTAGCGGAGTAGCTCCTTGATGGGCTTGACTGGTCTGGACCACCTAGAGCCTGTTTTGTCTTAGCTTGGGCTCCTTTGGGCTTTATACCTGGATTGGAGTATTTGGGTCTGGCCCATCATTTGCCCCCAATGCCCTGCATTTAACGGAACTTGGAAAGGAGGGCATTCAGTTTGAGTTTGATTTTTCGGCTGACCGGCAAAACTGGAAAACTTCGGGAGGCCAAAACATGTGCTTCCAAGCCTTTTTTGGGAGAGCAGGTAGGTCATTTATAAGCCTCATTTCGAGTAACGGATCAAAAGTTACGGTCAAAACTTCGAGCAGGGAGCTGGGCGCGCCATTTTGGGTGAGCAGGCAGCGGTTTGGGCTAGCTGGGAGTGTTTTGGGCGAGCTGAACGCAAATTTTTTTTTTTTTTTTTGAAAAAACTTCGAAAGGCCAAAACAACTGTTTCTGAGTCTTTTTTGGACTTTTTACAGCATCAATCACAGCCAAAGGCTGTAAGTCTTGTAGATCTCGCCGAGAGCTTCGATTTGATATATTATAAGCCCTGTTTGGAACACCTTGGGCGAGCCTGGGGTTGCCTTGGGCGAGCTGGGGCTGCCTTGGGCGACTGATGGTGATGATGAGACGCCTTTGGTCAAGGCGAGCACGCCCAGGCTGGGCGCCGGCTGTAGGGGCCAAGCTTGGATGCTCCTCGTGTGTCGGGCGACACGATCTGTAGGGGCCTTGGAGGAGAGGCCTCAACGGTTCATCTAGACCAAAGGCTGCACAGGCAAACCCCATAGACGCCGCTGGTTGGAGACCAAACTGAACGCGAGGAGGCGTTGGAGGCGAGGCGACTTGGACGCTCATGGGGGGGCACTGCTCGTGCAGGTGAGGTGATGGAGGAGGCGACCCGTAGGATGGGGCGCCATTACTGAGGTGTCCAGGAGCTGGGGCGCCATTGCTTAGGTGTCCCAGGCGCTGGGCAATATGGTGCTGGGTGGTTGAGGCTGGCGCTAGTACACAGGAGCAGGTGCTAGATGGATGAGGCCCGACATTCAATCTAATGTAGTCTCAGGGGTTGCAGACGACCTGAGTTTCAAGATCCTGTCTAGAGGTGGCAAAAACAATGTTATTCCAAACATTAAAATATTTAACATGATTACCTGGAAAGAGAGGCAGACTGTTTGTGTGAGAGCAAAAACAGAGTCTGATGATTGCTCGTGAGAGAGCTACACCTTTTGAGACCGAGCTTTTGGCGACCCATGAGAGAGCCTGATCAGCTAGAGATATAGGATGTCTACTTAAGAGCAGAACAGAGATAAGTCAAGCTTTTTGGCGACCCGCGAGAGAGCCGCTAAGCTGTAGATAGGCTGCCTGCTTGAGAGCAGAGCAGAGATAGACCAAGCTTTTTTTTCTTGGCGACCCGTGAGAGAGCCCGCTAGAGATATAGGCTGCTGCTTGAGAGTAGTGCAAAGACCAAGCTTTTGGCGACCCGCGAGAGAACCGCTCAGCTGGAGATAGGCTGCCTGTTTGAGAACAGTGCAGAGGCTAAGCTTTTGGTGGCTCGCGAGAGAGCCTGCTCAACTGGAGATATAGGATGCCTGCTTGAGAGCAGTGCAGAGACTAAGCTTTTGGCGTCCCGCGAGAGAGCCGCTCAGCTAGAGATAGGCTGCCTGTTTGAGAACAGTGCAGAGATAGGTCAAGTTTTTGGCGATCCGCGAGATGATTCACCTCGCCTAGACCTGTTGATTTCCTCAACATTCATATATTTTGAGCTTTTGTCAATAGTTCTAGCATGCTCTTTGGTGGGTGCTTCATCACTGAGAAAAGGAAGCTTGATGACCGGAGGCCTTCCAGGAAGGCGGTCATGCTGACCTTTTCATCGGGCTCCTCGACCTGAAGGACCTCCCCGTTAAAACGAGTGAGGTAACTCCTTAAGCTCTCATCTCGGTCCTGCTTTATGCTGAGCAGGTGGGTGGCAGGCTTCTGGTGGCGGCGTCCTCCAATAAAGTGTGATACGAAGGACTTGCTCAGCTCAGCAAATGAGCCAATGGAGGCTGGGGAGAGCTTGGAGAACCATTGTCGAGCAGATCCTTTCAAGGTGGTTGGGAACGCTCTACACAAGATTTCGTCGGGGACGTTGTGCAGTTGCATTAAGGTCTTAAAAGTTTCAAGGTGGTCTAGTGGATCCTTCGTACCGTCAAAGGTCTCGACGGATGGCATCTTGAATTTCTGAGGAAGTGGGTAATTTCGCCACATCAGGTTTGAAAGGTGTGTCAGTTCGACTTACGAGGTAGTCCACTGTCTCGGGTCCCCGTGCCTTCATGGCGTTGAATACGTCACCCAGTTGATTCTGCACTTCCTTAATTTTTTCGTCCCAATGATTGGGAAGAGGTCATCTGGAATTATCACGGAAATGACTCACATGTTCTATGCTTTGGTTTTCACCTTCATCCTCTTGGAAAGGAAGGTCTCCACCATGGGGAGCAGGAGTAGGAGCAAGAGCAGGGGCTGGAGGAAGAGGTCCCTCATGGTGGGCCCCCCTGTGTGGGGCGCCTAAGGGAGCTCCCAAGGGTGGGCCGCCTAGAGGGGGAGCTCCTTGATGACCAGGGAGTGGAGCTCCCCTAGCTTGAGGTCCGGGCTGCGCTCCTCCTTGTTGCCCGAGCATCGTAGAATCTGCTGGTTCTAGGCTACAAGCTGTTACATTGTGTCCAGCATCTGCTGTGCATTTGGGACTGGATTGGTAGGTGGGGGAGGAACAACCTCTTCTTCTCGTGCTGGATTGTCTTCAGGGTGATTCATCGATCTGGTGGTGATCGCGATAGATTCAACAGAGAAGTGTTAAGAAGTGAGAATTTTGTTGTTCCCACAGACGGCGCCAAACTGATGATGCACAAATTAGTTTGCACACCACAGTCAAGTAATAGTATAAAATGCAGTAAAATAAGTAGAGAAAGAGAAGACAAGGTTTATAGTGGTTCGGTCAACATGACCTACGTCCACTTTCAATGGCTAAGTTCGCCGGGAATTTTATTAACTCCGGTGTGTTGGGAGAGTAGAGAATTACAAGAGGGAAGAGAGATGAGCTTGATCTTTGTGAGATGCCCCCAAGTGTTAGGGGAGCTTACAATTTATAGTCGCCTACGTAATAATTGAATAGATGGTCATAATGGATTGGGGCCAACTTAATAGTATTAAATAACTTGACGACCTCTTCTCTCCTTAGTGACTTCTCCCCTCCTTGGTGACCTCTCCTCTCCTCAACCGGCAAGGGAGTTATGGTGCTTGTCTTGGTCAAAGGATGAGGAAATGTTGACTTTCTCCAAGCGGCGGGGGTGAGGCTCCCGGATCCTCCCTTAGCGGAGTAGCTCCTTGATGGGCTTGACTGGTCCGGACCACCTAGAGCCTGCTTTGTCTTAGCTTGGGCTCCTTTGGGCTTTATACCTGGATTGGAGTATTTGGGTCTGGCCCATCATATAATATTTTATAACTGATATGATACTGTCATGTGACGGCGGTTGAGGATTGAAATTATTTTTTTTTGGTTTTTTATATGAAAACCTTTTCAAACACATGATTCTTGTGCCTGTGGTTGGAACTAAACTTGTGACAGGGCATAATTACTTGTGAATTATAGACAAGATTTTCTTACAAAAAGTCAAACTTAAAACCATAAAGACATTAAATATGGAGTCATTCCATCCTAGTGTTACTTATGTTGGTCTTACATTTTCAATTGTTTATCTATTTTTTTTTTTTTTTGGTTCAAAAACTAGAGGTTTCCGAGTCAGTTAACGTGCACCTCGACTAATCTCCTCTCTAGTCCGGTCAAAGACAGACCATTCACACTGAGATTAGGGAATTTATGAGGGATTTAGCCTGATCCCAAGGGATTGCCAAAATTTAAACTTAGAACATTTGAATTTATAATTCATCTCTATTATCAATTGAACTATCACTCGAGATTATCTACTTGCTTTCGTTGCTAAAGAGCAAATTTATTGTAGTGGGTAGTGACAAATTAGAAGTTTCTAATTTTTGACAAAAGATATTATGGACGGCATTAAATGTGCTAAAGAGAAGGGTATGGTTGGCTTTAAATTTGCAAAAATTTGGTGATTATCCCTTGGAAATGCAGTGTGTGAAAAAAGTTCTGTGAATTGTCATTTTCAGGGAGGCCATCAATCATGTTTATGTTTGTACATTCAAATTTTATGAGAGTCAAGGCTATCGCGTGAGATTCTTATGATTTTTAATAACGAAAATATTATTTATACTTAATTTGAAGATTTACTTTGAAATTGACAAGTTAAAAGTCGTTACAATCAAGTTAAATTCTAAACCATTTTCCTGCATCGACACCGTGAATAATACAATCGAAGTTACCTCCATCTCGGGTGTTAATTGTGTCGTGTCGAGGTGTATTCGTGTCATGTCAGTATGAGTTCGTGTTGAGCACTAATCAATTATTTTAACTCGTTTAATTAATCGGTTGGTATCGACCTAACCTATTTATTTTCGTGTTGTGTTCGTATTGACCTATATAACTTGTGAATAAAAAATTTAAAGTTTAAATTTAAGTCTAATATTTCATTATCACTTAATCAAACTCATGCTCTTATTTTTTTTTTATAAACTAAAAATTAACTTAATAATTATAATAATAAAAATGAAGAAAAACATCTATTTTTGTAGAAGAATTATGTCAATACTTGATAAATAATAATAATAAATTGACATTTTATTCCTATAATACTAATTATACGTGTTAATCGTGTCAATTTCGTGTTACTCGTGTTTAACACTAACCCAACTCATTTATTATTCATGTTAACAGGTCCTATCATTTACGAGTTTGTGTCAAAAAATTGTCAACCTTAATATGTTAATTTCGTATCGATTTCGAATCATGTTGTCGTGTCGTGTTAAAAATTGTCACCCTTACCTCCATATTTTCTAAATGGTATATTTGGTAGAAGTGATGAAAAATAGAAATGATGAAAAAATAGGAGCGATAAAATTTTCATCCATAGAGGAAGAAAATATATTTTCCCTCTTTTTTGTTTGGTATGATGAATAGAAAGTTGGAGGGATGAATTTTCTATTGTTTGGTATCGGAGAAAAAATGAGAGAAAAGAAAACACATAAAAGACTAATTTACCAATGTACCCTCACAATAAACTTGTGAATAAGTTTGAGCATTTCAATTAAATACTGATTTTTGACCAAAAAAAAATTAATTACTGACAATTATAATAAAAATTCTAAATAACATGGTAATAAATTTTCAAATTAGATTTTAATATGTCTAAATAACATAGCTCATAAATAAAAAAAAAGCCTATTATATGTTCACATGGAGAGCACGTGGCATATTGTCTCGCCAAATGGACAAGGTGAGCAACAACACAAGCATTTCAAGTTTGAAAACATTTGGAACATAGAATGGGCAAATTAGTAATTAACATCTTTTCCATTGGAGGCTGCCATTTTTCAGTCAACTTTCCACCCAAAATCGGATGGATTTTTTTTTGTGGGCGGGATGGATGGCCTTTCCCTCCAATTTTTCTTTTGACATCAAACGGTGAAAAATTATTCTTTCCTTCCCATTTTTCACTTTCCATTTTCCTTCAAACCAAACAAAGTGCAAGGGAAAAAAGAAAAAAAGTAGGGGAACAAAGAGTGAAGTTTTCCTCTAATTGCAGTTTTTCACCCTTACCTCCAATACCTCCTTGAAGATGCATGTCAAAGTAATTACTCAACCAACCCTTTTACTGTTTGTCGTCAAAAAATACATAGCTATCTCATTTTCTTCTCATTATTATTATTCGCAAATAACTGAAACTTTCTGAAGCAAACATATCTCGAAAATTTTCCTCGTATCTTCGTAGTTCACCTTGTTCGTTGTTTTTTTTTCCTTCTCATTCTTCTTTTCCATATTTTTTTTACATATATATGAACCACACTTCTTCATAGTTGTCGTCGACCGGCTTACATAGAACTCAGATTGTCGATAGAACTTCGTAGATCTTTCTTATCGGTCGGTCATATAAATTTGGTTAATATAGAGAAGTTGCTACCTTTGAATTTGACAAGGGGTCGGCCACAACTACTCTAACCGAACCAAGAAAACCATATGGCAATTTTATATTATTTTTTGCTTTTAAAATTTTATTTCTATGCTCTTCATATATAATTGAATTTTCAATTTAAAGTAACATATGTTTGCAGTCAATGCTTCAAAATTGTGGTCCAGCTAATCTTGTTCCTCTCTTTTATTTTTGGAAATTTCCATTTTGCCCCTTGTAAGATACAAAAATTCTTAATTTGTCCCCCGAATGATTAATTTTCTCACATTGCCCTCTCAAAGAAATAAAAATATTGTAATGTAGTCTACCATCTTATTTCTGTTTAGTCATCCGTTGTTTTGTGATTCTTGATTAGTTGATTTGACACAAAACATACGGACAACAAAACAAAAATAAGACAATGAAACCACATTGTAACGTTTTTATTTCTTTGAGGGGACAATGTGAAAAAATTAATCATTCAGGAAACAAAATTTTTGTATCTTTCAGGGATAAAATAGAATTTACCCCTTTATTTTTTTTTTAATTTGGTTGAGTGTGTTTTGAAATTCAGTCTTGTTTCTTATAAACTAAGTGGCTTTGGTGATGAACCATTGACTTTATGTGAATCGCATGTGCACTTATACCAAATGATTTTGCTTTGAAGGGTGGGTAGGGATCACAAAAATCTTAGCATATCTTCTTTGTGAGCAAAGATTAAAAAAGTCCTCATAGAGGTCAAACTCCAAGAAATTAATCATGGGTAATCAATCTCTCCTTAATAATAATGAAATTATCTATCACTTTCTTTTCTCATACTTTGTTTAAAAACAATGATCATGTGTATTGAATAAGACATTTTAGGTTTTAAATACGAAGTACACATGGGATTGGGGAGGCACACATGTAATGGGAGAGTATAGTGCAAGAGACTCCGATCACTGTAATATATAGAAAGAATCAGACATATATATTTTTATCACCGCATGGAAAATGACTTTTTCTACAATCTTAACTCTTAGGATAAAATTATGATTTCAAAATTTGTTTATCAAATGTTGTATCTCAAATGATGTCTTAAAATCTTATGCATTGAATGTTTGATGGGAATTTGTAGGCTCTACTCGTCCAACCAGCCACACTGATTTGGAATAGAAATTTTGGTAAATGATGCGGTAAGCATAACCTTGTTCTAACTTTTAACAATTAAATCGCAATAGAACAACCCTTGTCGTTGTGTTAAAATACATCTCTCAAACACGAGTAAATATTCAATGTAACGGTGATATTATATCAGTATTATCACATGATATCATCAACCAATAATAAAACACTAAATAGAAAAGATGAACCCTATTTGGCTTTACAGCTTGGCAGTTGAAAGTTTTTAGTGCCTTAAGATGTGGAGAAATGAGATGGTTATGTTCAGCAACTTGCAAGAAATTTAATCCTCAATTTTGACAGATGATTTTGGTCAAATTTAATAAATGAGCCCATAATTATATATTAATCCATTTAAGACCATGCATGTTTTCAGCAAAAACTTGTAATTGAAAGTCTTCCCAAGACGTCATCGTTTGGGACTTATTTATGATTAACAGTTCGAATAATACTACACAAACATAAACTCTAATTTTTAAAATGATCATCCCGTAACTACCGCGATTTGCTTAAATACTTGTATGAGAATTTCTCTTGGAATCATTAACTTGATACTCATCGTTGCTTTAGGCAAGGGACATTTTAGAATTCTCGCTAAAGTTTCTTAAAGTCAAACTCTTATTGGTGGCCTCTAACATCAAAATCATGCATAGATATCTAAAAACGTCGATTTCAAATTAGTTAACTTGCATTAAAATAAAATAAAAAAACCAATAAAAAATTATGGTGATGAATGATGTAGCTCATTGTTGTATTTTCTTTTTAAACAAATTTTAATATTCCATTTTCACTCGTTGCGGTCGTTCTTAATTGTTGGAAATTTAGAATTTATATAGTATTTTTTACAACAATTTTTTTTTTAGTTCAACGGTCAAGAATATCCGAACTAATTTACGCGCACCTCGACTAATTCCTCTCCGGTCGCCGGTCAACAATTATTGTCCTCAATGGTTTCAATTTAGCCAACACTTTAAATTTAGTATAATATATGAGGGAACAATAGGAGTTAATATTTTCTCTATCTCTCTTAATTAGGGTTGATAATTCCAAACACCATCCATCAATCAAACACAAAATCAAAACAAAATGATAAGTTATGGGTTTTAGCTTCAAGTGGTTTTGGTCATAATAGGGGTAACCCGCTTAATAAATTGTTCGACGTAAATCAGGGTACGTAAAAAAATGTATGACTTATATACAATACAATTTTAACTAAAGATAATTATAAATACATCAAGTACAAAATAAATTTTGACATAATATGAGTCCAATATGACGGGGACCCATTATCGACCCTACTCTTAATTGCTTAAAATAAGTTGGTCAAAAATCACAAAGGTGGGATCTCCTACCGTTTGAAACTCTTGATTCTCCTCTTTGGATCCAATATTATTTCCAATACAAATTTTCTCTATTTTTCTTCTTAGTATATTATTTACCATTAATGAGTGAAGACCCCACGAATGTAAGTCTGTCAACAGATCAGATTTTGACTGATTCGAATTTGAATTCTATTTCAAAAATTTGATCCGAATCTGACGGATTTTATTTTCATGGTCTATATTCAAATTTGTTAACATTTCTAAATCCGATCCGATCCGATCCGAATAACTTAATTAACTAACTTTTAACAAATTATACCTGAATTTCAACTAATTTTTTTTAAATAATCACTTAATTTTTTAATATTTATATATAAATATATAAATAATTCGAATCGGATCAGAGATATAGGTATATCCAAATTCGAATCTGTGAAATGTAAGATATCATATTTGAATTATCGGTAAAAATTATTAATTCATATCCGACTAATCGATTTCGGATTCAAATTAGAATCCAATCCATTGACAAGTCTACACGTATGAACAATAAATTTCACTTCAATTTGCAGTAGATGATCCACAAAAAAAATAGAGAGAAAATATATAGTAAGAGGTGGATCCCTTTTTCTCTTTCTCTCCCTTTAGTAGGTAGATATCACATACATGACATAAACCTTTTCTCTAATAAATTAAACGAGCAAGGTCCAATTTGACTGTGGAAAAGTATCCAGCACAAATTTTTTTTTTTTTTTTGGGGGGGGGGGAAGAATTATTTTTAAAAAAAAAGAAAAATTATTAAAAGGTAGCCATCAAAGAAAATGACACTTAATTTGATTTAATTTATTGGGGAAATCAACACTTGATCACAAGTCATTTTCCAACTCTTTGGAGGACACATCACCTGTCACAATTCAACATTGCTAATCATAAACAACATAAAAATATCTGAATAATTTCAGGCACATATTCCAACAAGTTGTATATGTATTAGGAGTCGTTTGATTATCGTAATATTGTTGGAGGATTAGACGGGTAGAAATATATTACATATGGACGTCACAAAACATTTTTGTATTATACGTGAGATCCTATTGCATACGTATTGCACTTGTATATTCCAACAGTGATTTTAGAACAATTTATTGATACTATTTACCTTATTTTAGTCACCAAAAAAGGTTGTATCGAATGAAAATGATGTCATTTATATATATATATATATATATATATATATATATATATATATATATATAAGCTAAGCAAAGAGAATATCGATAGATTAAGTACAACATATCTTGTATGCATGGCTGATATATTGTTGTGTCATGGCAAATCTGTGTAGTGTTTAACTTATAATCAACTCATAAAATCTTGTATAGTTGATAGTTAGTTTTAATTAAAATCATGTAACATAGACGAGCTGTAAATTCAGACGTCTTGAGTTCGAATTTTAGAAATCTCTTGGAGTCGGGCCTAGTCCTGACATCGATGGTTTGCTTTTGACCGTACTAAAAATGGGATTAGTCGAGATACGCATAAATTGGTCCAGACAGTTAAACAAAAAAAATAAAATAAAAACCAACCCAACAAATTTCTCCTTGAGAGGAGTGTATAAACAGTATAAAGGACATGATACAAACCAATTGAAAGGCAGACTGAGACTATACGAAGAGAGAAAGACAATTACATTACAGATGAGGATGAGAACGTGAGTTGTCCACGGCAACCGAGAGAGTAAATAACGAAAGCTATAAGTAAGAGCAATGCTACAAAATTTAAATAAAATTCAAAAAAATTGTAACCTAAATGTATATCATCACTTGGATGAGTGGGTCCCATTAATTTTTTCAGTAAGACCCGCTCATCCCACACTCATTCAAGGGATGATATACATTTGAATTTGAATTTTTGGATTTTATTTGAGTTATGTAACATTTTCCTATATTTAAGTAAATAAATATTATTTTTAATTTATTTCGGTCAAGTTTTAACATCTGGGGTATTAAACGTGTGAAAATTTCATATCGAAATAAAAAAATATAAGCTTCTTAATATAATGTGGATTTAACCTTACTAGATTATTTCGTAATATTAAATGAATAAAAGTGAGAACGAAAGTATCATTCTTACAGTATCACATCATTTTATCTTGCATTACTGCTCACAAATAACATCGCGTTCCAATAGCATAGTCAGAAATGAGGAGATGGAGCCAATGAGTTACATTTTGATTCGAATCCAATTAAATGGATATAATTTAAATATTTTTGAATGGTTATTCGAGTTTAAACTCAAATTCATTAAATATTTTTGAACGATTACTCGAATTCACACTCAAATAATTTAGTTTATAAAGAGTTATCAGTGGTGGGTTTAATTGATAAATGGTTCTTAATCCTAGGTTTTTAGTTCACAAGTTATATGTGTTTAATTAGCCAAACACAGCACAACTAATGAGCATGTCGAGTTAGTATGAAGACATTTGACATGATTAATGAATAGATCATAATACGATTGATTAGTACTCAATATTGATCGTAAGTAATACAACTTCAACATGAAACGGTTAAAGAATATTCAGATTTTCTCCGATACTTTTCTTTGAATTTTACTCAAAGGTAAATTCATCAATAATTTATTCATGTAAGACTCACTTTATAAGTGATCCTCCAACTCTATATTCTGGGGTGACTACTCTTGAATACAAAATTAAGGGTTAATTACAAAATTCACCTTGCAAGTTCGGATCAAGTTGCAATCAACTATTTCTGGTTTGAATTTTAACAAATTACCCCCCCCCCCAAAGTTTGTATATTTTTCAATTAACTCAAATGGTTAGTTTTGACAATGAAAAATAATGGAAATTAAGTCACATGATCTCAGATTTATTAAAAATTCACGTCAAAAACCTCCACATTCTTCTTTCCAAGACAAAATAATGTGAAGGGTAATCTTGTCTCTTTGTAGAATTTGAGATCGTGTGATTGAAAATGAATGTGTTTCTATTATTTTTCACTGTCACAATTAACGGATTGACTTAATTAATATTCAAACTTTGAGGGAGTAAATTGTTGAAACTAAAATCAGAGGGAGGTGAGTAAATGTGACCTAAACTTGAGGAGAGTATTTTATAATTAACCCTAAAATTAATACACATATATATCTATATAATAGAGTACAATACAATTTAAATATTAAAAGATAAACAAAAAAATTTTTATTTTTCGCGGTTGAGATATCTTTAAATTTTATTTTAAAGTTAATCTGATGGTTAATATTAATAACCCAAATTTAATAAAGAAAATAGGCCTCTAAGGGTACGTTTGAGATGACTTTTTAAAAATACTTCTAAAACTTATAATTCTAATAAGTATTTTAAAATAAAAAGTAGTGTTTAGAACCGCTTTACCACCACCCTCACCACCCACCACCATCACCACCACCACCACCACAACTACCCCCACCGTCCCACCCCTACCCCCCACCACCATCGCCACTGTCGCCACCCCCACCCCCACCGCCCATCACCACCATTCCCGCTACAACCACTCTCACCCCCACCATCATCGTCACCCTCGCCACCCCAACACCACCACCACCACCATTACTATCACCGCCTTACCACCATTGCTAGTGTCCCACCACCACCATTGTCACTGTCCCACCACCACCCCATCCCACCCCACTACCACAACCACCACCCCTACCTCACCCGCACTGCCACTACACAGTCGTCACTGTCCCACCATCGATTATTACTACCGTCATTCACCGCCACCATCCACCACTATCGTCATCTTATTCTTATATTTATTACCACTACCATTGTCGCCCACCGTCAGCACCCACCATCACCCACAACCACCCACCGCCACCCACTACCACAACCCACCACCACCCATTGTCACCTACCATCGCTGCCAGCCACTGTCACCCACCATCTACCATATCTACCACCAACACCACCATCGTCGTTTGTCACCATCCATCACACTGTCACCCAAAAGCATTTGTCATCGCCCACCATCATCATCGTCACGGCCCATCGCCACAACCCACCACTACTGCCAATCACTATCACATCACCCACAACCACCCACCACCACCACCGCCGCCGTCACCCATGACTGCCACTACCACTATTGTCACCAAAAACCCACCATCACCATCACTGTTGCCACCCACGATTGTCACTATCACCACGGTCGTCGTCACCCATCACCATCTCCTACCACCACCACTACCACTGTTTACTCCCACTACAACCTCTACTTAAATTCTTTTCTCTCTCCTCTATGTTTGTGATTTGATTTTGAGTATGAATACAAACATGTTTATTGTTGAGCATTTTTTTTATTACTCTGTGCTTTCAGGAATAGGGAATAACTAGTCTATCTAATATTACGGTTAAGAAGTTAAATGCACAACTAACTGTCAATATTAATCCAAGTACCAACATAGAGAATTGCCTAGTAATAAGAATTGTAAATGTCTTTTTCCCTCCAGGTTAGGAGACAGTTGGACTATGCAGTATAAACTTTAGTGGTATCTTATATTATTATCTTTTGTATTAACCTAAACAGCCAACCTTATTAAAAAAAAGTTTCTTAAAAACCACCGAAGACCAGCTGGTCATGACTCACAAGTTTCATGGTATCATCCGTTCAAACAATTTGACACTTATTCTAACTAATTCTTATACTAATACTTATATGGGAGAATCACACTTTCTATTTTGAAAAATTTAAGAATTTTTATTTTATACTCTCAAAAATTAAATTTTTTATATTATACTCTCAATATATCAAAAGTATTTCAATATAATCATTCAGTTAAATTTCGTTAATTTTTTCCGTCTGTATCAATGGAGTGGTTTTTTACAGAAAAAATAACAGAAGCTAAAAAAAGGGTCACATTGCAACGTTTTTAATACATTGAGAGTGTACTATAAAAAATTTATCTTTGAAAGTGAAAAACGAAAATCCTTAAATCTTTAGGGATATAAAATATAATTCGCTTATTTATAAATCATTTGGATAAGATAAAAGATATCGTATAATTCCCTTTGTCTTTTAGACTTTTGGTGTAGACAACAGGAAAAGAAGCCAAAACGTGAAGATTTTTTTTCTTTTTTTTTTTTAGGTCAAAAAAGTGGAGTGACATTTCAATAAAGTTTCTTGTGGTATAATATTGTTTAAGCAACCGAACTAACTTGTCAGTATATATCATATTTATTTTGAATGCTTTTAAGAGAGATTTGATGTGTAAGCATGGTGGAATAGAATTTTGTTTGTTAGCCAAATACTTCATTATGATTTCAACGACTGTGATCAATACATTAGTTCATGGGCATGCTTTGATATTTGTTTTTTTCAACGGTTAGGTCACTCAGGTAGGGATTAAGGTATTTATGAGGGATAAATCTATCATGACCTGGTCCCAAGGGATTACCAATATTCAAACTCAAGACGTCTGAATTTATAGTTTGTCTTGGTTACCATTTGAGCTACCCTTTTGTTGAATTTTTATAGTTAATTCTTAAAAGAAACTAAATCGTGATGAAAATTACGGTACCAAGCGAGGTACTAGATCGAGAATTATAACTTTTAAAGCCAAGTTACAAATTTTCGGAGTGTAAATTACAATTGCAAAAGACATAAACATTAGAAAATGTTATGATCCATCATAGAAGTCACAAGTTCTAAAGCTCAAGTTATAACTTTTAAAAAATCAAATTATACCTTTTAAATATAAAATTACAACTAATTTTAGTTATTCATGATCGAACACAATATTTTTTAATTTGTCATACATAATATAAATCAATTATAATTTCACCTTTTAAAAGTGTATATTGACCTTTAAAAATAATAATGTCAAACATGGTATCACTTTTTTTTTTTTTTTTTTCGGTACCATAGTTAACCCGGGTTGGGAGACAAGACCCCATGCCACCGAGATGAACATGTGGATTCTCACTATAGGTTAATTTAGTGAGGGTTGTTGAATGAAATTTTGGACACTAGTTACAACACATGAATAATAGTTTATATTCATTTAATACTTAGTCTTCTCAATTAGTGTTCATTGCTTTTATTTTTGGGCATTGCACGTGAAGTTGTATTGTTTGGACCTTTGTGTAATATTATCGTCTTTATACAAATGGTTTCTTCTCCTTTTTCCTTTTATATTAACCTTATCTTTTCAGAAATTTGAAGACAGGCCATTGAAAGGAACAAAAATAATGATAAAAACAAAGTTGTTACCACCTAAAAATCCACAGACCTTGAAAGTGACAAAGTGAAACAACAGGCGCAAAACAAAAAGTAATGCAAGTGGACCTACATGAATGTATAAACCTCAACCACAATACCAGCAGCACCAAATATCCCACAAAGTATAATGCAATGGCCAAACATCTCTTGGTGCTACCAGACCAAACAGGGTATTAACAGGATCACCCAATTCAGTGCATTTCATTCTGATCTACAACTGAGGTCGAATCGGAAAAACGGGGTGCTTGTGAAACTCATAGTCGATAAAACTGCTTACCACTTATCTCTCTCAACCCGACCTGCTATATGCCGGAACTTTGTGTCCACCAAACTTGGTTCAGAGACATGGATACATGTACTGATACTAGCTTGTTCTGTAAATACTTTCAGGTTAAGTCACATAACTATCAAGTACCACCTTTGGTGGAAGCAACTTTAAGTGGCTGAAAATAGCCAACACATGGTAGGGAGGACTACGGTTCGATCCCCCGCAAGCCCGTTGGGAGGAGTTTAAAACCTTAACCCCAGGACCCGCTCCGAAACCGGATTAGTCGGCCCAATGGGTTCGGATACCGGTTGGCTGGACCAAAAAAAAAAATAGCCAACACATTAAACTTAGAAAATAATAATGGTCTTTCATGCACTTTTTGTTTCTACACTTTTTGGTTTTGGGCTTTTTTTTTTTCGTTTATTCTTTTTTCTTGTGCCTGTGATCCACATTTGATGCGTATAAGAAAATGTTATACTCCGTAGACAACTATAGCGGGATTTAGACAATTTAATTTGTGACAAATTTAAAAAGGTTAATTTTTGAAGTTGAACTCACGACGTATCTATATAATAAAATAACTAGATTTTTTTGTCTTTAATTTTTTACGGCTCAGATCTCTTGATGATTATTAATCCGACGGTTCTCATGTCAAATTTTTTTAAAACTCCTCTATCTTATTTAACTCTCTCCCTATCTTATCTATACTAATAAGATAGAAGTGATTTCAAACTTCTCAAATTGAAATCAATCTTCTCAATTTGGAAAAACAGAAGAGCGACTAGAATTTGATTGAAGTTTAAATATTTATATAATAAAATAGTTAGATTGTTTATCTTGAGCTTTTTGCTGCTTAGATCATTTTGATCCGATGGTTCTAATTAGACTTTTATTCTTTTTACAATTCTAAGACTCTCATATCTTATATAACTCTCTCTATCTATCTATGTTATACTCTCCCTTTCTCCATCTCATACTATTATCTTTTTTTTTTTTTTCGTTTCCTTTGTGTTATTTTTGTTATTATTTACTCCATGACATAGATGAAATTACATGTTATACAATTATTTATTCCATGAAACTAATTCAAAATTTTTATATATTTGACGACATATATTTTGTCACTTGCTTCTTAATTTGTAAATAACACTTAATGTAAATAGAAAATAGCGTACCTTTCGAGAAAAATAAAAAATAGCACATTAACTATAAACACCAAATAATATTCAACACGAAATGAAGCTTAAATTTTAAATTAATATATAATTTTATCAAAAATTGACATTTAATTTTGTCCAATTTATATTTAACTTTGTCGAATTAATATTAAATTAAATTTTATTATTATCAAATTAATATTAAAATTTACTTAATTAATTTTTTAGAGTACTAAATTAGATCAATTTTTTATTTGATCTTATTAAATTTTTAATTTTTTTTTATACTAAATTTGGAAAAGGGAAATTGTAAAAATAATAAAGTTTTGGGATAAAAATATCAATTTTTGTTAGCAACATTGACGGAAAGAAGACAGAAGGTGTTAATGAATTTCAAGCCTCAGGGGGTCTCCGTATTGTTTATAAAATGTCAGGAGGTGTCAGTATAATATTGTCAAAACTCAGGGGATGTCCGCGATTTTTACCCTAATTTTTAATTAAACATTAATTTTTTATTATTTTATCTTAAAAACTTGAATTATTATATTTCTGATCAAATGAGTTATTTTATTGGTTAGGAGGGTTTGTTGGTAATCAAAAAAGAAATGTGTGTGAGTATGTTTCTGTGTATATTTATATGTGAAAGATTGGACATTTGGTGATTAAATTTATAATTATATTATGTCATCTGGGGTTGAATAGTGATAGTAGTGATAAATTTGTGAGTTTTATAAATAAACAAGATTTGATTAATTTTATTTATCGTTTAAAGAATGTGAATTTAATTGTATTATGTTAGCATTTTTTTTTACTTGAGTTATTTATTACATGAGGATGAAGTGGATTGAAAATATGGCAGTTGAGTTTATAATTATGTTGTGTTATTAGATTGAGTGATAGTAGAGGTTATAAATTTGTGAGTCTTATAAATGAGTAAAATTTATTTATTGCTTAAAAATTGTTAAATTTCAATGGGTTATGTTAGTATTTGTTTTTTTTTTTTAAAGGCATTTATATCTATGATGTTATTTTGGGGAGTTTTTATATATTTTTATGACAGTTCCATTAATATGGAGGATATAGTTGACGATATATTTCGAATCATTTAAAAAAAGAATTTGAATGAATATTTTTAGACATTTTTTTTTAATTTGGACAATTGTTTAAAATTTTTTTGTTTGTTGTATAGTGTCTTCATGATAAATTAAATTTTATCCATTACATATTTTCTCCCCAATTCTATCACATCACCCATCTTATCACATGTTCAATAATTTAATATTTAATTTATTGTTTAATATAATTTTTATTTTAGATATTATTTATATACAATAATATACACATATTGAAAAAAAATTCTCGAATTACGTATTTTAAAAAAAATTGATTGATATTTTTAAGAAAATAATGGGTAAAATAAATTTTAAATAATATAATCAAATAAATAAACAAAATTATTTAATATAATATGATCAATTTTTTGATTGTTGAAATTATATATTTCTTCGTGCCTTAAAGGCACGAGATATGGCTACTCAGTTAATAAGACGACAAAAGTATATGTCATCACTCTGGGTCCCATTTGGGCGTGTCTTACAATGCAATTCAAACTGTCAAAAGGTAAATTATATCTTGACCCCTTAATTATATTTGTTTTTTTACATTGTCCCCTCAATTATCATGCTTTTTATATTGTACCTCCAAGTATGTGATTAATTTTATATTACCCCAATTATTAACGTCTGTTACAAATTTGAAATAAAGTTGTTTCCTTTTGCTCCAAGAACTATGTGATTTTTTTTTCATTTTGTCCCAACAGGTTAACAATTTTCATCCGAACATATGGCACACATTTTCATTTGGAGCAATGCGAAAAATTCAATAGTTCAAGGAACAAGAGAGTACTCTCTAACAGAATTGACGCTTCGCTTGGGCACTTTTTTATTGCCTCCTACTCTTGAGGGAGTGATCGCGGTTAAGCCGCATAGCGATACCCGCAAAAAACAAAGGACGTAGCCCACTTCCTATTACTCAATAGGGCAAAGAAGTCATTGAAAGATGATTAAAACACCAAAAATTAAGACTACCCAAACTAATGATAGAGATAAAAACACGTTTCAACCAAGTTTTATTATAACTAACCTCACAGATTTAACTCAATCTTTTACACCGATATATTGTACTCTCTCGACCATGTCATCATAAGAAAATACTGTTAAATTCTTCTGAAGTGAAAGAATACGTGATATACAACTAACATAACAGTCAATTGAAAAATGTTAACCAATGAAATCAAGTCCACAAGTAAAGATGTCAAAGTATAATTTGCCTTAATTCAAATACTTGAAGGAATCTATAGTCCCCCATATGAAAAAGGCATGATCAATTGAATTTTCTGCTTTTCAATAGAAACCATTATTGTGTAGCCATTAGTGGGGGTTTTGCAGAGGTAGTAAGGGGCTAAGGGACACATTGTTCACTTTGGTGTTTCTGTGGGGTTGATCTTGGTGGAATCCCATAAATTTTGCCTTCCCATTGCAAGACAAATTTTCCTCTCGCCATACTGGAGGTTGAAACCAATGGGCACAAATTTCCCTCATGTACTCTCAACAAAAGTAGATATTACAGCTCAACAAAACTTTTTTTTTTTTAAGTCAAGCTCAACAAGACTTGATCATTCATGCAGTAATGACCAATCCACTTCAGGAAAAATCTAGATACTAGAGAATTCAGGGTTAGGCTTCTATCGAATTTCTAAATAATTGGAGAATCTTTCAATTATCTATGAATGGTGAAGATACGTAAATTGGAGGATTCTCCTAGGATTTAGAAATTGAAGAGGAGCCAAACCCCGAGTGTTCCGTATCTGTTGGGAAAAAACTCGAAAAAAGTGAAACTACTAAGGTCAAACTTCATTAAAATTTGTGGAATTGATTCTAAAAGGATCTGGATTATTAAAAACTTCGGATCAATCCCTGCTTTTTAATATTGATCTCAATCACTTTCATTAAATCGTAACATAATGTATTTGAGTCGTAATTTGATTTGATTTGATTGTTACCTTCAATATGGTACAAAAATTAGCATTAGATAATCCCTTCTTCCATGCTGGACTCTTTCAACCACGCAAAAGTAACTATATGGAACCCTAAAGGATAGTCTAGCGAGGACAGGGATGAGCTGTAAACTCAGATATCTTGAGTTTGAAACTTAGGAACTCTCTTGGGATCAGGCCATGAAAAATTTATCTCATGAATTTTTTAGTCCCGGTGTGAATAATCTGCCTTTAACCGTAATAAAAAAGAAAAAAGAAAGAAACCATGCAGGTCACAGAAAGCCTAATTTACATTAAAAAGGACGATCTTCGAAAGAACTGACCAGAATAAAAATTCAAGGCCCATTTGTTGCATCCTCGAAGTGAGATGGACTGGGTCACAGGCCCATATTTCTTTGCAATGAATAGGCAGCATTACTTCTTATTCAATCTATTGCAAAACATAGATTTGAACTCACAGGTCTTTGTACAATCATGGCAATGATGGTTTTTGAGCTGAACTCACAGATCTTGAACAATGTTTGGTTTGTGATAATAGATTATGAGAATGAAAGGACCATTATTTACTAACTAGTGGTCTACATACGATCACCCGTGTTTTTAGTTTTAGAATGAGATTAGAGGAGAGTAAGAAATATGAGTTATACGAGATAAATAATGAAGAATTATATGTAATTATAGGTAGGTATACATATAGATGAGTAATTGAGATAGAAAGAGAAGAGGGTACATGTGTTTAGTTTTAGAATGAGATTAGAGGAGAGCAAGAGATATGAGAGTTTTAAGAGATAAATTATGAAGAACTATATGTAATTATAGATAGTTAATAGATATAGGTTGTTATGGGTAATTGAGATAAAAAGAGAAGAGGGGTATTATAAGTATTTCCAATGTAGACACCAAACCTCCTCTAATTTGTAAGCTAGAGTAATATTTAGCCTTCACTACCACCACCTGCCACAACCCAAATTTCACCTCTTGAATGTTAATTTGGTATTAAATTGATAAAATTAATCTTAAGCTCATGAAATCAAATTCAAAATTTATGAAATTAAATTTTAATGTGGAATTAAATTGATAAAATAGGTGTTAATTGGATAAAATTGAAGTTCAATTCATTGATAATTTGATGAAGCTAAATTTTAAATTATAGAATAATTTGGCATTAGTTTGATAAAATTAAAATTTTAAATATTAGTTTATTAACGTTAAATATTAATTTGGTGTTAAATTTATAAAACTAGTGTTAGATGATGAAATTAATATTTGAATTGATGAAATTAAATATCAATTTGATAAAATTAAAAGTCAATTAGTGTTAATTTGAAGAAATTCAATGTTATTTTGGAGAATTGAAGGTCAACTTGTGGGGTGTGTATTACGAGTATAAATACTAAGGATGGGTATTTGTTAACTACTAAAATATATATTTATTATTATTACTGTTATGAAATATAATATATATATATATATATGCATGTATGTTTATATAAAAAAAAATAAGAGTTACTTTAACTATAATTAAATTATTTTAATATTGGTCTTATAAGTATTTAATATAAGGACAAATTAAGTAATAATCATGTAGAACAAAGAAATAAATATTATGTTTGGGGTAATAATACCATCTAACACTTTTTGCTACATTTTGTTAAAGACAAAATCTGAGAAGGGGTGATAGTGATATTTTAAAAACCATACAAGATCTCCCTGCAATTAGTTCATTGTTTGTGGATGTCATTGAAATTTACCCTTAATAATATAGGTTCCCAATCCAATTTGTAGATTTTAGTAATAAAAATTATTTTGATTATCATTATCTGTCTAATGTGACAAACAAAGGAATAGGATTACTCCTTCTTAAAGATGAGATGGTATTGTCCATTACCAACCACCACCACAACAATCATCAGTCCTCACCACCACCAGGTCCACCGCCACTACCTAGATTCTGGGTATTCCTACAAGAATTACACTTCGGCCAACAAGCCCTTAACCGGATCGTTTTCAAATGAAACCATATTGGGCCTTTAGTCCTAGCTCATATGTGGACATTGGGCTGATTTTTTACTTGCGGTCTCTCCAAATCTAGAGGGTTAGGTCCTTATAGACTGGGCCGGGCATGTCTATTGACAAAGCCCAAACATTAACTTGGGTCAAGTTGAAAAATGAAGGGGAAATTGGAAGGGGGTACACCAAATTAGACTTAATTGTAAAAAAGTACACAGAAAAAAATGTTGGGTAATTAAGTCTTTAATTTTGATACTTATTTGTATCTAAGTACATTATTTGAATTTTATTGATTTTTTTGTGACATTTTTGTCCTCCATTGATCCATGTGTATTTTCTTTGGAAAGTGGTGCATTAAACATCTCCTACTTTTATGGGAAAGTGGTGCATTAAATTCATGTATATACTTATTTGAATATATATACAAATTCAAAAAAGTATATATATATATACACGAATTTATACACACACACACACACACACACACACACACACACATATATATATATATATATATATATATATATATATAAATACGTATATATGTACTTCTTTGAATTTATATATATATATATATATATATAAATTCGTATATATATATACACACACACACACACACATATATATATATATATACACACATATATATATACGAATTTATATATATATATATATATATGAGAACTTTAATATTCTATATTTGTATGTCCTCACTTGATTCATGAGAATTTTTTTTGGAAAGTGATTTTGTTTTCAAATTATATTTAATGCACATTGATTCATGTGTTTTTTTTTTTTTTTTGGAAAATGATTTTATTTTCAAATTAATTTAATATCCGAAATAGTATAATAGTGTAACAATAAAAGTGTAACAATGTAACAGTTATTGTTACACTATTACACTTTTATTGTTACATTTTTGTGCATGTGGTAACAAATTCAAAACAGAGATTGACTATTTTGAATGAAATTATGTGAAAATATATGTTTGACAAAATGTAATAGTATAATATTTTGTGTATATAACTTGTTACACTGTTATTGTTACACTTTTATTGTTACATTGTTACACTGTTATTGTTACACTATTTCGGATATTAAATTAATTTGAAAATAAAACCACTTTCCTCCATTGATCCATGTGTTTTTTCTTTGGAAAGTGGTGCATTAAATATCTCCTAGTTTTATGGGAAAATGGTGCATTAAATTCGTGTATATACTTGTTTGAATATATATACAAATTCAAACAAGTATATATATATATATATATATATATATATATATATATATATATATATATATATTAACAAATACACAAGAATCAAGGTGCATTAAAGATAAGAGATTTTGAATTAAATGACTCTAAGATGGGTATTTAGGTCTTTATATCCATATAGTGTACTTAATTCCAAAACATTTTTTAATGTGTACTTTTTGTCAAATAAGTCTAATTATGTGTACCGGCTTCCAAAGACCCCAAAAATGAATCAGATGGTTGGCATAAAGTACTACAATTAGAAGACTAATGTCTTTGGACTAGCAGTAATCTAGTACATGATATGAATTAGCATCTATTTCAGGTTCAAGGGATGAACTTAACTATAAGAAAAAAAAATGAGCTAATTTTAGTAATAGAGCTTAATTTTAAGAGTGAAGTTAATTTTAATCTATACAGATCACCGGCTATTAATTCGTCAGAAATTCACTTATTTATAATGGGTGCTGCTTGAATTAACGGTAAGTCATCCATCAAAGAGAGACAGAGAAAAAAAAAATATTGAAAGAAGTCTCACTTATTCATCAAATAAAAAATAGAAACAAAGGTAAGCTTTTTGACTTTATTGTAAAAAATGCTATTAACACGATGTAATTTGGAGACTTAATCCAATGTAAATAATGGATTAAAAATGAAACTGATAATTAATCCAATGACTGCATTGAATTAAAGCCGTTCCAAGCAAGTTTGAGATTACGGAGGAAGCATGCAAAGATCCGACGCTTGATGGTTCCCCTAACTGGAGTCACAATTGGGTACATGTTCATACTATTGCTGCTTTTAGTTGAAGCTTCCTCCTGATCAGAAACCTTCTCTATCTTCTCCATTGCCTTCTTCTCCATCTAATGTAAGGGATATGGTACCAGGTGATGAGGTGGTGGAGGAGGGAGGGTAGTGTTTTCGGATTAGTGAAGATGAATCTAAGCGGAATCGCCGTACTCTCTTATATACAGTACAGGGGACATCTGCGTGTGAGCCGGCGGCCACATACATGAACTTTCCTATGACTTTCCGCATACCATCGTACACGTATAACCCCCATAGTCAAAGCAGAGTGATGTTCCTTGTTCTTTCCCTCTCAAAGTCAGCAGAGTAATCTTTGTTTATTCTCTGCCTTTGGGTATGGTAACCGGTTAAAATAAATAAACCCAGTGTCAATAATAAAACTTGTTTGTGCCATATATACATTGAAATTTTATTTTTAGGACGTAATTCACTATAATTATTGAATTAAAAATAAATTTTATTGAATATTGGAAACTGATAATAATGTAATGGGCTATATAAAATAAGTTTTTAAATTAGTACAAGTAAACAGAATTCATCACCACCCACCACCACCTCACCCTCATCACCATTGTTGCACCCAGAGGGTGGTGTGGCATCATTGATAGAGCAAGCAATATTGGTGGGCAGCTGGTGCTGGTGATGATAATAGATTAATGATTGTGGTAAGGGTTCTGGAGGTGGTGAGGATAAGAAGGGTAGGGTTGATAATTGAGTGGAAGTATTCGAATTCGGTTCAGATAAGATTTGACTCGAGCTTGGTCTTGTTTTGCTAAACAAGTCGAGCTTGAACAATTTTTTTAGCTTGTTTAGAAAATTAGCCTAAAAGGTTCGGCTTGTTTATATGTAAAATAGTCAAGCCACTTGAGTTTGACTCATTTTCTAAACTAGTTGATGCACACGTGCGTTGCACGTGTACAATTCTGAATTATAATTTCAGCTTTTATTCAAGTTTCTAGAATTATTTGTTTGACATATTCTTTAGATGTTTTTTTTAATGTTTATATTTAAAAGACTTGACAAGAATCTGAAAAGATTAAGTGATACAAGAGAATTAAATATATGATTTGTAAATAAGCTGGCAAATTGAACATCACCTATTTGAAGCTATGTGTAGAATTTTAAAAAAAAGTGTATATAATTGTAAAGAAATATCTCACAAATCGTGAAGGATACGCATGTCATTATTGTTACGTGGACCACCGGACTATTATACATTTTTATATGAAAAGTGATTAAAAAAAAATGTGCCTAGATTATCACAGAATACAATGAAGTGGAGGTGGAAGATTACATAGTTTTAGGAAAATTCATGAGGTGGAAACCAAATTTTAACTCAATTATTTATGATTGTGTAGAGTTCCTAGACATGAAAATTTATGTTCAAATTATAAGTTTGTAATTTTTAATTGTAAGATCTTCCACAATTTATCTTTTTCCTTTAATCTGTTCTAACTCTTTACTCTTGATTATGAAATATTTTTCAGCAAAATTTATTTCTTATTTTTATATTCAAATTATTCTCCATGGTCTTGGAGTTTATTATGACAAACTTATGTTGGTTTTAGCTATGTATTTGTCATCTAACATAGGAACAACTAAATCATCCTTAAAGCATTTGCTGGAATGTTATGCATCTTATTATCAAACCAAGATAAGTGTATCACAACTTGAGATTGATAATTTTCAGATATCTTATTTTGCCAATTTTCAGTGACATCGATATGATGGAATCTATCGAGAATGATCATTCTTTCTAGTTTGTTCTAGAACATTCATTAAACTAAATTTGTTCAAATTTCGCTCACGATGAACTTCCTCCATCTTCCACCACATTATTTAAGATCACGTGTTTATATGAATGCCAAACACTTTGTTTCATTATTTGACAATCAATACTATCTATCATCTGGGGAAAAAAACGAGTAAAAAAGCTACAATTGGCTGCCTTATATGGTTAGGCGTGTCAACTCGTATTATGGATACTATGAGTCGCACTTATTTTTTATTTTTTTCCGGTACGTATGAGTCACACTTGTTGATTACATGAAACAATACACTTAATTAGTTGTTAGTTCTTTGTGGGTCAAAATGACAAAAATTTTATAGAATCTGGATGTGAAAAGTTTGCATATTTGTCATTTTTCCAAACTTACTCCTCATGTGAGAAAGCCTACAAATTGATTATTTATCCCTCACTTAATGTAGAAACTGAGAATCCTAAACTATTTACCACTACATTTTACTTGACTTCTTATGGGAAAGAAGTACAATATTTGACAACAAAACCAACATGTTAAATAAGAAATGTTTAAAAGTTAAGGTAAACATTATTGTTCCCTACACCGCAATGGTATGAAATTAAAAAGGAAAATTTATATATGAAAGAAGGGTACTAAACCCATATATTGTTCATGACGAAAAAATAAAATAAAAAGACATTGGAACTCTTGTGTAGGTTAAGTATACAATCAACATATAACAAAGGGACTCGAAATAATAAATCACTCCACATTCTCTTTCAATAAGAACACTCAAATTCTAGAGCAGGAAATCTCATCTCAAGAACTCAAAATAAATGTCGACATACACAACTCTGTAACAAAATGACAGAATTCCAAAGCATAATATTACTGTCAAATGGCGGTCCAATAATGCCATCTAGCTTCTTGAAATCCCTCATCAATCTCTTCCTCACAATCAAAAAAATACATGCAACTCAGGAAAGAACCAATACCATAGCTACCTTAGTATCAAAGGTTGTTGAGCATGATTTGTTATACAAAATATGTCAAGTGAATAATAAAATTACACAATGAAAGTGAGACTCTAATTGCTACCAAATAAATAATCAGAAGAATCGAATTGTAATCAGATGTAAGTAAATAATAAAATGCAAAAGATACTTAGAAACAAGGTGCACAGACCAAAGTTATCTTTGTCAGCGGAGAGCAGAGAACAAGAGTTCGAAATCTATTCAAAATTCTCTCTTAAACTATACATTTTCTTTAGTTAATAGAATATCATGACCAATTGTTCTTGTTTGTACTAAATCTCATTCAATACATTTAATTCTATGTACTAACTACTGCAAGAGCTTAAGTTCATGTTTTGTCTCCAAATTGATCACATATCCTAAAACAACAAAAACCAAACCACCTATACTTCTATCTATTCACAATTTGGATTATTCCGGTAAATTGAGAACTATGTAAAGAGCTTCATGTACATACCTAACACTATTTTCATTTTCTCCTTCCAACCATCTCAAATTATCCATTTCAATGCTAGTTCACTTTTTGACTCCACCAGTTAACCTTTTTTTTTTTTTTTGGTCCAGCCTACCGGTATCCGAACCCACTGGGCCGACTAATCCGGTATCGGAGCGGGTCCTGGGGTTAAGGTTTTAAACTCCTCCCAACGGGCTTGCGGGGGATCGAACCGTAGTCCTCCCTACCAAAGTCTAGCCCCTGGCACCACTAGGCTGATGGGAAAAAAATAACAAGGCTTTTAACCAGGGAAGACCCAATTCAACACCAAGAAACACTAAACTACATGCTATTTTAGTGGACACCAAAAATAATTTTCCTGTCTGAATAATGTGTAACAATTAAGGATAAGAAGCACAAAAGATTTTCAATTCCATGAGATAATTCTCAAGTTTCTGAATACTTGACAACAAAATGAACTCTAAAAATCGACATTCAGAGAAACACTAAACCTGTAAGTGATTCCTGTAAAAATCCACATTTCAAATTATACATTTTAGGACTGGATCGATGCAAACGCTAGTATAGTGTCTCAACTAAACAAATATGCTGATTTTTCAAACAAACCAAATAGTATAAGTTTGTTTCACTGGGTATACCTGCTCAATATGATTCCTAGAAGAAGAAGAAGGAATAGTATGCAAGCCTATCTTATAGATGCTGCAAGAAACAAATAATCAAATGCCAAATTATCTAACCCATTCAAGGCTCTAGATTAACACAACATACACTATTGAAAATCTTAGTAACATAATGCTAGACTGAATCAAATAAAAAATTAAGAGCCATCGTAAAATGAATGAAAAATATGATAATCCAACGTGCCACCTTAGAATTCTTTTTGCAATAACATCAGAAGGAAAAAAACTTGACTACCTAAACATTGGTAATGACCTTGTTCTCCATCTAGCTTGATTCTTCCCTTTGATCATCTCTTTATCCAAAGCAACATGAGAAAAGATCAAAATAAAATTTTGAGTCTCAAACCACAACAAAAAATCATAAACCTCTTATGGTTGCCAAAAAGGCAAAAAGTATTATAAAAAAAAATAAAAAATTAGAATTTCGATCAGGACCAACGTTAGAAAAGATGACCCCCACAATGCGAAACAATTGAACTAAGCTCAATAAAATGGAGTTTTTAAAATTTTTGGTTGTAAAATTATATACCTCTTTTTGGTTGGTATAAAACAAAAGAGATTTTCAAAATGCAAATAAATGGGTGACTTTCACATAAAGCTGCTCAAAACACAGAATCTCTGTTCGATGCCCAAAAAAATCAATAAGAGTATGAAACTAAAACTAAAATATTTCTTCCAACATTTGAAAATTTGACCAGCACTAATCAAAATAGTTGAACTAAACTGCATAAGATAGTGCCTGCCATTCTTTTCAACTCAAACTAAGACACAAAATCCTCAATTTCTCTTCTTCTGTTCCATTTTCCTGTAACTAAACATTAATTTCAAACATAGAAACCCTTAACTAACACAAAAACAAAAAACATGCAAACAAACAAAAAAAAAACAAAGGAACCTCAAAAAAAAATCTAGTAATAATCTAACACCAACATAATTTCATAGACAAAATCTAACCCAAATTAATCTCAAATTTTCACCAATGCATAAATAATCACAGTCCAGCTCACAGTCCATTTGGAAATGCAAGCGATGTGATACACGTGCATACACACTCTTTATGTTTGTTGCTTCAAGTTGCAATCATTGATGTATGTAAGACATGTCGGGCATTTTAAAATATTGTATAGAAAGAATAATCCACAAGAATAAGCAATGATATTGTGTTAAATTAGTTTTCAAAAGGACAAACATCAAGAGGATTCAACAGTTCCTCCTCACAATGATATTCATACAACTATACCCAATTACTCAACACAAAACAATTCTCCAACAAATTTATATTATTTTTATTAACAAAAAAAAACACATGAAAAAAGGGAAAGAAAACATACCTAATCAAGAGTTAAACCCATTTGAAGAACCATAGTCCCAACAAATCTAAATTCAATCTTGAAACTATTTAACACAGTTCAAACGATTTGTAGAACCCAAAAGATATACTCAAAAGTCATAACCAAATCAATATAAATCAAGCAATTGGGTTAACGAACAACCTGGCGCGAAGTAAGATCTTTGGAAGTCTCCTTTGATGGAACTCAAATTGAGCCCCAACACATCAACATCAAGCTCAAGAACATAGTCTTTACTTGATGAATAACTTGTGTTCATTCCTTTAAAATGAAATTTGTAAAACTTAGTGTTGGTGACCTAGCTGAAAAATGGCATAGCAATAGCTGGGTCTATGGTTGGGAGTGACAGGGCACATACTTTTAATCACTTGAAAATATCAAAAGGATTGGAAACTACTCACTGATCTTCTCCAAACTATTGACATTTAGTTGCAACTACTTCGGTAATAAATTTACTGGCCCAGAGCTACCAAGAATTGAATTTAAATTTTCCTCCTCCAAGCAAATCGAATCACTAATTAAACAGTAATGAACGAAACGAATTGCAATGAATGGCTTGAGCTCTTTTAATAAATAGCTTACGACAAGAGCTAAGTTAGTAGAACTTGATTGTCTTCAATGGATTTTTATTAGGCATGATTGAACCTTTTGTTTGAATTATGTCTTTCTTGTTTTTCTCTGAACCAAGTGGGAAGTAATATAATATTGAAGAGACTATACGCACTGAGCAAAGTAATAACCTAAGAGTTATTGGAGATAGGAGGCAAACATGCAGTAACATTTCAAAGATGATAATGATTCTAATGTTACCTCAATTCTCTGGCTGCCATTTTCATTTCTCTTCTCTCATGGTTGTGCCAAATTTGTTAATGTAAATGAGATGTTGTCTAGGAGAGAAGTAAAGGGAGAGAAAATGAAAATTATAGAAATAAACAAACAGTCAATTGTTTCGTAAGATAAAATCATCCAATTTTTCCTTTTTCTTTTCTATTTTTCATAATTTTCAAACAAGAGAGGAAGTGAAAATTGTAGATATAGAAGAGATCCGTTGATAATGGATAGAGACCTCTAAAGATGCGGGTGCGTTTCTTTTTCGTGTGTGTGCTACCTAAAATCAACCACCAACTCTCTCTAGAGTCAATTGAAAAGCTGTCTTGCTTAGCTAATAAAATTAGAATTGAATATCAAGTGGGATAAAGTCGTTACCTTCTAATTCTCTCCGGTCATGGGCATCACCTTTTTCCAAGCACCACTGAGTACCTTCAATAGTACCTCATCATCCTTCAACATTAGGATGCTCAAAATTCTCAATCGTTACCTTTATTGCACAAAAAATGAGGTAAGAAAAAATACAAATTCATATTCTGAACTGATTACCAATAATGATCCCATAGAAATGCTTGTCTTATCATCAAATACCTTCAACGCATTTTATCGAACACCTTGTGTGCCATGGTAGGGTAATGGTGGTCCGACGATGGGGTTGAATTGGGGTTTAATTGGCTAGGGTTTTGGTGTGACGATGGTTGGTGGCAGTGGGGCTTGGGCTGTGGTGCTGGCTGAAAAAAAGGGGGTAGCGGCATTGGTAGTGGGGCTGTGGTGATAGCCTGGGTTGATAGTTGGGAGGACAGGGGTGGATGGGGTATTGTAGAATAGAAAGAGGCAGAGAAAGATAGAATTACATGAGAGAGAACGGCGCCTTTGTTGCCATCGCTGGTCGTTACTGTTCTTGCTCGTTGCCGTCGCCATTGATCGGGTAAGAATGCTGCTAATGAAGAATGGAGTATTTCGGCTATGTGAATACTGAATAAAACTAACGCAGATCTAAAATATCATGTAAGGACATGAAATGTTAGGACTTAAACGGAGGAGAGAGAGGACTGACGGGTGAAAAGGGGGAGAGGGAGAGACAAACGGGTGAGAAGTAATTGGAGGTGATGATTAGGGTTTAGTGTGAAATTTAATTTAAAAGGATAAGAATGAGATAGTTTAATAATTAGAGGGCAAAGCTGGAAAACAAATGTTTTTCAAGAATACTGACATTTTAAAGTAGTATAGATAAGCTGAGTTTGAACAATTTTTAAGACTTATTTAAAAAAACGAGTTTGGAAGGCTTGACTCGATTATCAGCCATAAGTAAGGGTAAGGGGTTGGCGCTGCTAATGATGTGGAGATGTGGTGGTGGTGGTGGTGGAGGCGGATGAAGTTGGGGCATCAAAGAGTAGTTATACTTATTTTAAAGTTATCATTAACATTTCGACCAAATTTCATTTTATTTCGATAAAAAAAAATTAGTTTATTCAAACCTAACTTTAATTGATGCCAGACATGGAATTGATAATGCTTGTTTCATAACATTCAAAGAATTCATTCAATTCTTACCATGTCTTTTTTTTTTTGAACAATAATTCTCACGTCCATTCTATTTCAATTTAAATTTTTGACTTTATATACATTTGTATAATTTTATGTCAAAAATATTATTGAGGCTTAATTTAGTGACATAATATAAAATTTTAATTTAATATAATTATTAATTTTATTTAACATTAAAATTCACAACTAATTTAACTATTATGTTAAATTTAAGTACGTCCCGAGACGAATGAAAGTTACTAAATTACGGAAGAAGCAAGTTTTAGATTACGGAAGAAGCTTCGGATGGTTCCACCTGACGTAAGTCGGCCACACAAATGAACCTTCCATTGACTTTTACCAAAAAAAGACACGTGTAAATGTAGAGTGGGCAACCAGCCATCCCTGCAGACGTCGGACTGTGGTTGACGCATTACACGCATAATCAACGCAGAGTGATCTTCCTTGTTCTTTCTCTGCCGTGGTCTTTTCTGGCGTTAATCAGAAAGTCAACGCAGAGTAATCTTCGTCGTCACCGGTTAAACTCAATGTCAATAATAAAACATGTTTGTGCCTTACATTTGAAAATTTTAATTTTTGAAACTAATTCAGTACTATAATTATATATATATACTAATAAAAATATCTTACCATAAAAATATCTTACCATAAAAAAATTTTGATTCACTATATAATCCTTATAAAAAATTATAGAGACTAACAAGTGTTTTTATATGTAAATATACAAATTATCATTGCATCCCTCTATATTTATATAATAAACAAATATCTAACATATTAGGTAAATCTCTTGTTGGTGGTACTTATTTTAAAGTTATCATTAATATTTCAATCAGATTTCATTTCAGTAAATAAAATAAAAAAATAATAGTTGTAAATTCAAACTCAACACTTAATACTAATTGATGTCGGACATCGAATTGGTAATGTTTGTTCCATAACATTCGTAAAATTCATTCAATTTTTACACTTATTCTATTTCGGTTTAAAAGTAATATCGTCTACTAAACACAAAAATCTCACAAACCAAGCTTGAAAATTTAATCAAATTCATTTTATTTGCTAATTTAAATGAGCTAAAACCAAAGCGAAGCATAAGCTCAAGTTACTCCAATCGATTAAGAGGTCTACTATTTACAAGCCGATAGCTTCCACCATGTCTTTTTCTTTACATTTAAGAGCAACTAAGCAGCTCATTGGATGGTTAAGCACAAGTCAACCAAACTGGCGATGGTTTTGTGCAAAGTCTAAGTTGCGTGTTGTTAAAATTTATTTAATTTATTATTGTGTCATTTCGGATTTAAATCGTAATATAAACTATATTTATTTGGTGCATTCGTGTTATATTTAGTCTGATTTGTGTCAATTTTTACTTGATGACTTATGAGTATAGCAAGTTTTATGATTCAAATTGCTAAGACTAGGACAGATAACTGAGCCGAGTTTTGGACCTTGAACTGAGTTTGTCGAACTCGTTCTTATAAACGAATCTAAAAAATTGTTCAAACTCGGTTTGGTTAGAAAATGAGTCAAACCCAAACTGTGCTCGAGTAGATTTACTAGTTTACATACAAAAGAGCCGATATTTTTTGGTTTGTTTCTCTAAACGAGTCTAAAAAATTGTTTGAGTTCGACTCGTTTAAAACATGAGTCGAGTTTAATTAAAGTTTTATGCGAGTTGAGACCGAGTAGAACCCTAGCTCCAATCAATTATCGCCCTAGCTGAGACTAAACAGAAGAGGAAGTATATATACAGTCGTGAGAATCAAGATTTTGGTGGCTTCAGATCAAATTCACTTCCACGGCTTCTTATAACATTCCTAACAAGCCAAAACAAATCTCCAAACTTGCACTGAAGAGAGGACTCCTGCCGGCGTTGGCCGGTTCTGGTTTGTCAATCCAGTTCTGTGTGGATATTCACCCCTTTACCCATCATCAGCCACCACCACCACCACCCACCCACAATCACATCCACCAGCTCCCCCCATCACAACCACCCACCAGCCAAAACCATCGCACCACTGCCAGTACCAACCACCAATTGAATCCCAAATCCCACACCTCTTTCTGTATCTTCCTAGCTTCTTTTTCTTTTAATTTACTGTATGTGCATGTGTGTCTGTATTATGTTGAATAACACGTGTGATTTTGTAGATAATCAAAAAAAGCAACTGCAACTACGGGACACATGTAATGGTATAATATATATTGATCTTGATTTCCTTCAACCATGCTTGAATATATGTAAGGCATTACATATTCAATAGCAACAGCAAAACATCCACAACAGGAAGAACTAAGAAGATCAGCAACAGTACCCAACCCATATATATAATCCCAACTAGACCCAGCTAGCAATGACAACAACTACTACAAACAGCATCAGAATTTATTATAACCAGCAACCCATTGTATGGCAATGGAAGTATGGAACACACCAGCCACAGCATAGGAAGAGCACTCGGTCATTCAGAAAATAAGAGCACTACACACACACACACACACACACACATGTAGAGAGAGAGAGAGAGAGAGAGAGAGAGAGAGAGAGTTATATATAGTTATACGTCTTCATTTTGGGAAATACACGCACGGAAGGTGCGTCTGCAAGCGAGTTTCAGTCTACGGAAGAAGCCGGCGAAGATCCGACGCTTGATGGCTCCCCTGACTGGAATCACAAAGTTGGGCATGTTGGTCTTCATCCTGCTGCTTTGTGTTGTAGATGCGCACTCCTTGTAAGAATTTAACTTGATTTTTTCAGTTGTCTCCATTGCCGACTTCTCCATACCTGGGTTTGATATGTGTGTGTGTTGTTTGGGGGGGGGGGGGGGGTGGGGGGGGGGGGGGGAGGCTGAGAGAGAGAAGAGAAGAACTGAAGTGGGTGTTAAATAGAGAGAGAAATGAAAAGGGTGAAACAATCCGGTAAAAGACAGAAGGAAAGAGAGATGCGGATGTTTGAGGGAGATGACGTATTGTGGAGAAACAAGTGGGTGTTAAATAGAGAGAGAGAGAGGACTGTGTATGCAGTATGCTTCGAAGAAATTGATGAAGCTGAGAGAACCAATTGAAACCACAATAAGATGGCCGAAGGTGGGGACGTGGGCCAATGAGAGGTAACCAATTGAAAAATTCATTTGAATTCCATTATTTATTGGGAAATACTATGTATCTCAAATCTCTAACCTAAATTTTCATTCCAAATGAAGGAAGACTATTGGATGAGTGGGTCCTATCAACTTTTTTAAATGGGATCCACTGATCCAATGGTCTCCCTTGATTTAGGATAAAAATTTAGGTTAGAGATTTGTGATATATAACATTACTCTTATTTATTAATGAGGATATTATGGAACCACAATAAGATGGCCCATATTAGAGGAAAGCGTGTCAAAAAAAGCTCTTAAGCCTATTAAGAGAGAGAGAGAGAGAGAGAGAGAGAGAGGGACTGTATCCTTCTTCCTATAACTTTCCAACATGGAACTTCAGTAGTATCATCCGTAGTATCGATATTCAAAGTTATAATATTTTAAAGTTAAATTATAATTTTTTTTATGTATAAGTTAAAATTTTAAAAGGTATGATCAATAATAAAATATTGGAATCGATACCGAATTTTTCATAATCGATCATAGGTGTTTGTAAACAATCATCACTTTCTCTGAACAGTTGTCACTTTTTTTTTTTAAAGTTATAATTTTATCCATAAAAAAATAATAACTGGGGGTGGTCCGATACCGAATTTTTTATTTTTTGGGTACCATAGAATTTCCCTTCCTACATACTTCATAAATGTGCAACTACTTGGTTTGACATGGGTCCAACTAGGGGTGTTCACCCTACTCTACGGATAGGAAATATAGTCTTTCGTCTTCCTATCCGATACTTTGCGGAAGAATTTTTTCTTACCCTACCCTACCCGATCAGGTGTGGTATTCCTACCCGACTTCCTACCCGATTAATCGGGTAGGAAGTCGGGTAAACACTTTTATATCTATTAATTTTTGGATCATTTTAACAATTCAATTAAATAGCATGCACCAATTTAACAACACAATAAATTAATAACAATTATTTTAAGTTTAAACTATATGAAACACATTAAAATCATAACTACTCCAATAGATCACCAGTTTATCACAAATCATGTAACCTACATAAAAAACAAGTTCATGTTTTAGTAACTCAAACATCCACAACAATAACAATGTTATAATATAAATTATACCACACAAATACTCTTATAATTACTAAAAAAAATATAAAAAAGTGAAATATATTTTTTGCCGATAGGGTAGGATAGGAATGCGAAAATTGATAGGTATTCCGTATTACTACCCGATTTAATCGGAAGACCAAAAATTCTTCCGCATTTCTACCCGATTTTTGCGGCTAGCCGTTCAGTAGGGTAGGGTAGGGTAGGGTCGAGTAGGGTAGGAAATTGCGATCAATCGGAAATTTGAACACCCTTAGGTCCAACCAAAAATGAACTCGCTACCACTCAAGTTGGTAATTTCATACGACTTGTATTATCGTTTGAACTTGAATTTTTCTTTTTTTTTTGTGGGTACAATCGAACTTGAAGTTTGAAGATCACATTGCAATGTATATCTCAAGAAGGTGTTGTATATATATTTTTATAATATGATAGAATTACTTACTAATTTTTTTTATTTGTATCATATAATTTAGAATAAATAGTAACACGCATTAACAAAATAGTAATACATAAAGTGTGATAAATAAACTGATCCGTTTACAGATCAGGAACTGAAATTGAACTTTATAGATTAAGGACAGTATTTGACACTATGTCCTTAAAGCAAATTTTGACCCCACACTTAGTACTCATGAAAATTTCAGCGTCTGCCCTCAGGATACAATAATCTTCACACAATTGAAAGTAGCACTACAATTCAATTGTCCTTAGAACCAGAATTATGTTATATACTCTCAGAAAATACAGATTATTAATGTTGAAATTATGATTGTTATGATTGTCTTAATGCATAATGTTGTAATGAATCTGAGTTATTTATAAACAGAATAGTGACTGTTTCAAACAGCCACTGTGCGAACAGATGCAACTCAGACGACACAATACAACCCATAAGACACCATTACTATTTGTCAAATGAATAGACACAAAGTTCAAAAATTTGGACTGCATGAAAAATTGAAAGGGTATTTCTGATGCTTTAATATTTCAATTTTTTTTAATTAAATAACTTTTGTTCTTTTGAATAAACAAATTTCTTCAAATAATTTTTAAAGCAATTTTTCTTTCATTTTCCTCTGCGTTTTAAGTTTTCTTAATTTCCTGTAGTTCGACCTCAGACTTCTAGAAAATGTATCACTTCGCAACAACTTATATTTGGAAGATCAATTCTAAAGTTCTAACAAGTTTTAGAGTCGTTGCCGAAAAATTGTTTGAAGACAAGGAACCATCTACTGAGATTTATTAGATTTGGGATTTATCATATATCCGACAATCTCGTCCTTATGTTTAAACACAAGGTGCTAGATGACTGATAGATGACTGATGTTTATGTTTTACATGATAGATGACTGATAGATTAATTCTCACAATGGGCTTCTTCCTATAACTTTCCGACATACTTCCTAAATGTGCTAGTATTTGATTTCACATTTACTATATCGTAACCTATACGATTAGTCAAACATAATCCCCTTACCTATGACGACTAGTAGCGCAATTTGAGTCAATCAATCAAAATTCCAGTTTAAAAAATCAAATAATGTTATTAAAATTTAATTTATTGATATAATTTATTAATCCAATTCATCATACTCGTTGATCTTAAAAACTGCACCATTGGAATATGAGATGATTTGACAATCTACGAGAAGTTTTTGCAAAAGAAGTTGAAGATTAGAAAGACTCTAGTGGTCGACCTTCCTATAATAAAGTCAAAAAAAAGTGTGATCGACTCAATTTTAACTAGTTGGGCTTAATTGTTTAGTTTAAATTCTTGCTAAAGCTTGACTCTCAAAAAGTTTACGAGCAATTCGAAAATTGAGTTGGATTTCTAAATAAAGATTCTTAAAAATTAAACTCAACAACCTAACAATTAATCTCAAAATAATTAATTTCTCAATAAAAATCTTGCAAAACAAACATAGAATTTGATCAATTCAGGTTTATTTTCTAATTGAATTAGTTGCACTAGAGGTCCCCAAAGTATAAAATTTGTCTTATTTTGATTCTAAATATTTTAATTGCATCATTTTGGTCATTAAAGTATTGAATATATTTCTATGTGGTCCCTCAAGCAGAAACATCCAGATTACTAGCAATTTTTGATTATAAATTTCTCATGTGATACCTTAATATGGGCAAAAAATAATTGGGTAACTCTTGACCAAAATTTGAATAGCTCTTGACCAAAATTTGGATAGCTTTTTATCAAAACTATGTAATTTGGGTAACTATTTGATTAAAATTTGGATAAAAATTTTGTCAAAATTTATTCAAATTATTTTTTTGTCCATATTTTTATATTACGTGACAAGTTTATAATAAAAAATTGTTAACAATCTAGACGATGTCTGCTTGATGCATCACATAAAAATATGTTCAATATTTCAGAAACTAAAATGTTACAATTGAAATATCAGGGACTAAAATGAGACAAATCTTGTGATTTTCTTCACATTAGTCCACATAGCAACCAAGCAGCTCATTAGGTTGCCTAGCCCAAGAGTTAAATTGGCCAGGTTTAAATTTATAAAATTCATATTCAATGCACCGTGTCATTTCAGATTCGTATCGTAATATAATAATATTTAGTTGATGGGTATTGTGTTTAATCTAGTTTGTCGAGTTTGTGTTAACTTTTAATTGACAAGTGTAACAAGTTTCACTATTCTAAATTGCTAAAATAAAACATAAATTTGATAATTCTATGTCCATCTGGTATGGACGAGGGAGTATTTAATCCCTGATGATGTTGTTAGAATTATATGCCTGTCACCACGGGGGGCTCAGTGGGGTATTGGGCCAAATTTTTTACTTTCAGGTTTGAAGTTCAAGTCTTAGAGTTTACATTAGAGCTCGGCAGTTGATCATTATGCTAGTCTAATTAGATTTATTGCCAAGAGGAGTAACGGGCACGGTCAGGAGCCTCATGATCACACTAGTGAAGACCTATCATAGTAGTCTCTGATCGCTCTCCTTTTCTTCCATCCTTCTTTTACCCAGCAAAAAAAAAATTATATGCCTGTCTTTGACTGTATTAGGGAGAGAATTAATCGAGGCACGTAAACGAACTCAAACACCCCTTACCATTGAACCAAGAAAAAAAAAAGACATTTTAGGAGTTTGTAATTCCGTTGTTTAGTTGCTTTCTGTAAATATTGAGGGAGAATTTGTACCTATAGTTCCAATTTTACGTAGGATTATTTTTTAATGTGAATTCTGATCAATGTTATTTAGACTTAAATTTTGACCTAATCAATTATAATTATTAGATTAACAATGATCTCAATACATGCTGAGAGCCGCAACTAATCTCATAGTTGTGATAAATTATGTCAATAAATTATATTAGCAAATTAAGTGTAAATAGTACTATTATTTATTTTGGGAAATTTGAAGGCCGGTCCCCCCCTATATGGACTTGTTTGGATTTAAGTCCGTCAAGAAAACTTATTTGTTATGAAGTCCATTTTTTGTCAATTTTACCATACTATCTCTTCCTTTTAGAAGTGAAATAAAACTAAAAATTAAAAACTCCTAAATCTTGGGGGCTTGACTAACATTAAAATCTTTTCTCTCTCATATCTATCTATAGCCATATATATGTTAAGAGTTTGACTAACATTAAAATTTTATATCTCTCTCTTATCTATATATAGTAACATTAAAAATAAACAACAGTAACATTCAAATACAAAAACACGTTATCATTTGGATACAAAAAATAATATATTTAAACACAAAAAAATAGTAACATTTAAACATAAAAAAATTGAAACATTCAATATTAATATTTTAAAAAAATAACAACAGTAACATGTTCAACAAAAATATTAACATGTTTAACAAAAATTGTAACATGCTTAATAAAAACTGTAACATACTTAACAATAATTATTTCTCTCAAATTCAAACTCAAAAAATAGTACCATTCAAACACAAAATATAGTTATATTCAAAAAAAAAAAAAAATAGTAACATTGAATATTAATATTTAGTAAAATAATAGTAGTATCATACTCAACAAAAACAGTAACATGCTCAAAATAATAGTAACATGAACAGTAACATAACACTGCCACCATCGCACCATTGTCACCTCCCGAGCAACACCAACCATCACGTTGTCATCACTTTCACAACAACACTCACCACTACACAAAAGTCCATTCAAGTTCCACTCCGATAGCTCTTTTTTTACTCCACACCATCGCCACCACTATACTTGCATCATCTCCATAACAACCCAGCGTGTATATATATATATATATATATATATATATATATATATATAGAGAGAGAGAGAGAGAGAGAGAGAGAGAGAGAGAGAGTTTTGAATTTGAATTTTAAATTTACGATTGAGATTTTATTGGCATATTTTAATTGACATTGAATTAAGGGATAACAATTTTCAAAATTGGAAATTAATTTAACTTCCTTTCAAGGAAGGGTATTTTTGAGATTAAAAAATAAAGTGGACTTAAGTCATTACATATAATTTTAAACATGGACTTAGTCTCTTATAAGTTTTCTTGCAGGATTTATCTCAAAACAAGTATATCTAGGGTGACTCACTTCCAATTTTCACATTTATTTTTGAGTAATGTTATTAGACCTACAAAATTAATATAATTTATTGACTTAATAATGTGTCAAATAATGGAATAAGCCCAAAATCTCCAGTCAGTACAACACTATTTGTCACATCATTAGATCAACAAATTAGATTAATTTTTTTGATTCCAATAGCATTACTCTTTATTTTTTAGTTTAATCTTTAGGGGTGTTTGAGTCAGTTTAGGAACATCTGGACTAATTTATTTTCTGGTTCAATCAAATAAAATTCATTTAAACGGAATTAAGATATTCATAAAAATTTAGGGCAATTCGATCGTTTTGCAGGAAAGGTGGATAAGGATGCACACAAGGGCAATGAACAAGCTATGAATCTACTTAAGCAGAGTCGAGCCTCAGCCTTCTCGAGTCAAACCACACATGGCTCAAATTCAGCGGATTTGCAAAACCACCTTAAAAAATTGATCTTATTGAATTCATTTTTAATTTGAACAAGCCAAAATTAAATCACACTCAGAGCTGGTGGGATCATTCAACTTGTTATCGAACTATGTTATACAGATTTAAAATTTTGATTTAATGATGTAATTATTATATTTTTCATTAATTTAATTGTTGGTCCTAATTTTTCTTGAGACTCATTATCTATTCAATGATAATAATTTATCAAATTAATTTTTAATTTAATTTTTTAAATTTATTTAACAAAATTTTATAAAAAAATATTCGAAAGAATGTCAACCCCGTTCCAAAGAATCTTGTCATAATTTAATTGGCAGATAGTTTGTACTTTTGTTTCCTTACTTTCTGTAATTGATTTCTCATTATTAGGAGAGAATTTGTATAGTACCTCCATTTTTAAGTAAGAGTATTATTAGGACTTAAAAAATTAATTTATTTTATTTAAAATTATATTATTTCTATTTAAAAAATTGACTTGAATTTTTGACTTAATCAATCAAAATTATTGAATAAGTAATAAGTTCCAATAAATTCTGAAACCTACAGTTAAATTAATGACGAGCAATGTTATATAGATTTAAAAAATTGACTTAAAAATCTAATTTGATGATCTGACTGTTATATTTGTCATTGATTTAACCAATTTCAATTCCACCGCTTCATATCAAATCCATATCACAAAGATTCCATAAAATCATAGTTTTTTACTTTCTGTAAAATCATATTTTTTTGTCCCATTGTTACAGGAGACTAGGATTACCACTCTCGTAGACCTATCGATCATCAGCCGCCACCACCCACCCACCATCGCACCCGCCAACCACCCATTGCAACCACCTACCATACCACCCAGAAAACCATCGCATCGCACCACTAACTTGCTAGTACCATCTGATGAGCCCAGATCTAGTTGGACCAAGCCCAAGACATTAAATGGACTTAGAAGCAATTGAAAGGATCCTTCAAGCCCAGCCCATGGGTTGGACCCAATTTATTGATCCGTCTCAGTTCAGGATTGAAGGAGTCCAGGAAGATAAGAGCACGTGGGAGAGAGATCATTGGGATACTCACTCTCGAAGATCAATGCATTCTTTAATTGTACTTACCTTTTGTAGCTATCTTCCTCGAAGAATTAGTACCATCACCCTCACGTCACCGTCTCACCTATAAGTTTCATGCCTATAAATTGTAAGTCTTCTCCACATGGGAGAGACACATATGTCTACACCTCTCTACACACCCCCATATAGCTTCTCTCTCTTCTAGGTATTGTACCACACTCGGAGCGAACTTTGGCTCTCTCTCTCTCTCTCTCTCTCTCTCTCTTACTTTATTCCATTAATAAAGGTTCTTCGGCCGCCGTAGCCGTTTCCTAGAATGGAGTAGGTCATCCGGACCGAACCACTATATATCTATGTGTTGACCTAATATTTACTTTTTTGCCATTGGTTGCTTTATTAATTGTCTAATTAATTGTACTATATCACACACTCGACTGTTGATTTTGTATGAGTCAAATTTTTGCATCATCAGTTTGACATCGTCTATGGGAAACGACTGAGTTTTCTACTACCTTACTGCTCTCTTTTCACATCCATGACCATCACAACCCGGTCAATGAATCAACAACCGGATGACAATCACCCAGCTCGCTAGGAGGAGGCTCTGCTTCCGCCTCCGCTAGCACCATCGGAGCCGTCTACTGCAACAACTCCCATGGTCGGGCAATAACTTTTAGAGACCATGCAGTTGTTGGTGAGCCAAAATTATCAAATCATCCAGTTGATGCTCGCCTCAATGGCCGCTGCCCCTTAGCCTATGGGAGAAATACTCCCCCTAATTGGAGAGGTGTCACAGCCTCACCACTCTAGGCGCCAAGGCGCCCACCAGGGCACTCCCGGGCAGTACCAGGGCGCCCCTCGCCAAGGAGTCCCTCTTGATGTATCTGTGCAGACGGATAAGGAAGAACATCAGTACGTTAATTATGAAAGCCACTACAATCACCCAACGGAGGATATCCCCAATCAATAGGACGAGAAGATTAGGGAAGTGTAAAACCAACTCGGTGATGCCCTTAATGCCATCAAAGCACAGGCGCCGGAGACGGTGGATTATTTGGTAAGGCGTATTGATACCCCTTCGTTGCAGATGTTGTCAACTACCCTCTGCCTTCAATGTTCAAAATGCCTACCATCGAAATCTTCGATGGTACCAAAGACCTTCTGGACCACCTTGACACCTATAAGTCTCTCATGCAACTCCACAACGTACCTGATGAGATCATGTGTAGAGCCTTCCCTACCACCTTGAAGGGATCTACACGACAATGGTTTGCGAAAATCAAACCTTTCTCTATCCACTCGTTTGCGGAGCTGAGCAAATCCTTCATCTCCCATTTCATTGGGGGACGCCGACACTAGAAACTAGTTACTCACCTGCTCACTCTCAAGTGGGATCGGGATGAAAGCTTTAGGAGCTTCCTTACTCGTTTTAACCAGGAGGTTCTCCTAATCGAGGAGCCAGCCAATAAGGTCACCATAACCGCCTTTATTGCAAGTCTGCACTCCTCTAGTTTTATGTTCTCTGTCTTGAATAAACCGCCCTCCAGTATGCCCGAGCTACTATCAAGGGCACAGAAAATATATGAACGCCGAGAACGTCACCAAAGCCTGACGAGGTGAGTCCTCTCGAAGAGGGGAGAAAAGAAAGGACACTTGTGAGGACAAATGGGAGGCAGAGAATAAGAGAAAGAAGACGGAGAAAGTCTCTGTTAAGGACCGCCTTGGTCCCGCATCCCAGAGAGAACGACAGCTTTTTACACCTCTCAATGTCTTGGTGGAGTACATCCTGTTCCAGATACAAGATGGCACCATGCTCCGCTGGGCCGGAAAAATAAAGTTCGCCTCAAATCGCAGGAATCCGAGCAAGTACTGTTGTTTCCACTGCGACCATGGCCACGACGCTGACGACTGTTTTGAGCTAAAGAGGTAGATCGAGGAGCTCATTCAGCGTGGACAATTATAACAGTATGTAGCCGGCGAAGGGCAGGGCCCACCCCCCGGAAGAAAACAGGAGGATCAAGAACGCTAGCAACCCTCGGAGAAATTCAAACGATCTCCGGAGGGGTAGGAGGAGGGGGTGACTCTAACTCTGCTAGAAAAACACACATCAGGAAGTCAGGCAGGCCGAGTCGCACGACTCTCGCCCAACGAAGACACCCCCGCACGAAGATGGAGAGATCATCACCTTCTCGGACCGGGACCTCGAGGGAGTCCAAGTACCTCATGATGATCCTCTAGTCCTAACCATGATAGTAGCCAACTATCAAGTTAAGAGAATTTTGGTCGACAATGGCAACTCAGTCGATATTCTATTCGCACCAACTTATGACAGTCTTTATCTCAGCAGAGAGAGATTGCAACCCGTCAGGACTCTCCTTGTCGGCTTCTCAGGGGAGAGGGTTTATCCCTCGAGTTCTATCACCTTGCCAGTCACAGCAGGAATAGCACCGAGAAGTTTCACCATCATGGTAAACTTTATTGTACTTGACTACCCATCTACCTACAATATTATCATTGGACGCTCAGCCCTCAACACCTTAAGGGTAGTATCGTCCACCTACTATCTTCTCCTACGTTTCCCAATCACTAGTGGGATTGGAGAGATCAGGAGAGACCAAGTCTCCACGCGGGAGTGCTATGTGGCCTCCATGAGAGTAAAGTAAGGGTAAGGTGTTGGCGGTGCTAATGATGTGCAGAGGTGGTGGTGGTGGTAGCGATTGTGGTGGAATGGTGAATTGCAATGGTGAAGATGTAGTCCTTTGAGTAGTGGTGGTGGAGGCAGACAAAGTTGGGGTATCAAAGAATAGTTGTACTTATTTTATCATTAACATTTTGCCGAGATTTCATCTTATTTCAATTAAAAAAAATTAGTTTATTCAAACCTAACTTTAATTGATACCAGACATAAAATTGATAATGTTTCTTTCAAAACATTCAAAGATTTCATTCAATTCTTACCTTTTTTTTTTTCTTTTTTGGATAGTAATTCTCATGTTCATTCTATTTCAATTTAAAAGTATTATCGTATATTAAATACGAGCCTACATCTCGATGATAATTTAGCGCACATATCTTACCTTAGCTAAGCTTAAACTTTATATTGGGTTGAGTAAGCCCTTCATCCCATGAGAATGACTTCAGTACGGCCCAATGGGCTGAAGAGGTTCCTTGTAGTTTTTAGAGCCAACATTTCATTTTAGGGTGAACACAAATATGAATAAAAAAATTTCACTGATCGATAAAAACTATTAAAGGTTTAGACATATTTTTAAACACAATGAACCTTCCTTTGACTTTATACAAAAACAAGACACGTGTAAGCATTTCATTGTGCACTTGCTTTGCTTCTCGCAGTAAAGTAGCCGTTCTAATTTGGTGTGTCCAACCAACCAACCCTGCAAACGTCGGACTGTGCTTGACCCGTTAACTCCATAGTCAACTCACAGTGATCTTCCTTGTTCTTTCTCTGTCGTGGTCTTTTGTCCCTTAACGGCGTTAGCCGCTTAAGGAAAAAATCAACGCAGAGTAATCTTTGTCGTCACCGGTTAAACCCAGTGTCAATAATAAAACATGTTTGTGCCTTACATTTGAAATTTTAATTTTAGAAACTAATTCAGTACTATAATTATCTATCTATCTATATATACTAATAAAAATATCTTAAAGTAAAATTTTTTTGATTCACTACTTGATCATTATAAAAAATTATAGAGACTAAAAAGTCTTTTTTATATTTAAATATATAAATTACCATTATATTATTCTATACTTATATAATAAACAAATCTCTAACATATCATGTAAATCTCTTTATCTTTGTAAAACTTTTAAAAGGACATATTATACTTAACATGATATATAAAAAAAAATTATTTTTTTTCAAAATCTCAATATTAATACACATCGACAACTCTATTGATACAATATCATCTCCAATGTCTAAATACTGATATATTTATATTTCCTCTTTATTCAAAATTAAAATAATTTGGTAAAAAATTACTGAGGCACAAAGTAAAAATAAGAAAGATAAATTTTTTTTTTTTAACTCTTACTACTTGGTAACTCGATTAAAATAATCATAGAAAATGAGTTTAATGAATGTTTATAGTTATAAAGAGTATACAAATAATTTAAGTATTATAAATGTAAGATAATATCTAATTTAGCTACGTAATTAGATTTTTTTATTTATTTTATCAAATATTTCAACAAAAAATTTCATGTGCAACGCACGTGATCCAATGCTAATTAAATTAAAAGAAAATTCTATCGAATATTAGAACCCACCGATAAAATGTAATGAATTACAAAAATTAAGTTCCAGAATTAGTCCAAGTAAAAAAATTCATCGCCTCGCACCCCTACCTCATAAAAAAACATTAATTACAACGGTGATACTACATGGTAAGGTGATATTGTATCACTAACTAATAATAATAAAACAAATAAACAAACGGACCCTATAAAAATTAATAACTAATTTGTTATGTAAGCAAATAATACCTCACTATTCTACCATGTAAGCCCAAGTAAGGTTCACCTTATCTATTTTTGGGTTTTATTATTAACTAGTGATACTATGTCATCAATGGTGATATGATATCACTGTTATATTCAATATTTACTCCACCTCATGACTCTCATCACCATTGTGGCACCCAGAGGGTGGTGTGGCATCATTGATAGTGCAAGCAGTATTAGTGGGCTGATAATAATAAGAGCAATGGTATTAGGATATAATTTGGGGATATCATGATTGTAGTAATTGAATTGTTAGTGGGTCTAAGTATTAAATACACTCCACTATCAATTCAATGATTATAATACATTAAGTTCTCAAATTATATCTCAATAGCATTAGTATAATAATAATAATAGAGTAATGATGGTGGCAGTGGGGTAGTAGAGGTGGTGGTTGCTAATTGATGATGCACAAAAGTGTTTATGCAACATCAATCAATGGATGAAGTAAGAAGAGATCAACACAAGTAAATACAGAGATTAGGTGGATTCAGTCTGGATGACCTACTCCACTGGAAAGGGCTACAGTAGCCAGAGAATTTTATTACTCAAAGTGTCGTGTGCTAAGATGTGTGTATTGCGCCCCATGTGTAGGTGGAGTTTACAATTTATAAGCAAGCGAAGTTGGCTCCGATGGGCTCTAATTGAGGTGCTATCCTCACAAGGAGCAGGATGATACCACGAGTCTTGCCTTATCCTTGTAATGAGAGACGTGACAGAAGGGTGATCCCTTGAAGTTCTTTTGCGAGGCTGGCGATGTGTCCTTGATGACTGTGTACCCATGATTTATTCTCTTCAGATGGAGACTCCCACGTGCGTTAATGATGAATTGGGCTTCTTAGGAAAGTGAGTTTGGCCACATACCAATTGTGACTAGACTTTTATTGTTTTGTATCTCTAATTTGGCCCTGAACTGTATTTTTGAGTTGGGTCTAGTCTGCATCTCTAATATAGGCTTGTCTAGGCTGGCCCATCACTAACGATGCGGAGAGTTGGTGGTGATGTCGTGGAATGGTGATTGCAATGGTAGTGAGGTGGTGGTTGTGGTAGGGAGGTAGTCCTTTGAGTGGTGGTGGTGGTAGTATAAATAATGGTGGAGGTAGATGAAGTTGGGGCATCAAAGAATAGTCATACTTATTTTAAAGTTATCATTAATATTTCAATCATATTTCATTTCATTTTATTTCAGTAAAAAATAAAATAAAAAATAGTTTATTCAAACCTTATAATAGTTGTAAATTCAAACTCAACACTTAATACTAATTGATGTCGGACATTGAATTGGTAATGTTTGTTCGAAAAATTCATTCAATTCTCACACTTATTCTATTTCGGTTTAAAAGTAATATCGTCTACTAAACACATCATCATAGAACGAGCTCGATGATAAGTAGTGTAAACTTTATATTGGGGCGAGCATATTGTCAAGCCCTTCAACCCAATCCTACCTAAATCCAGCTTGGAAAACAATTGGACTTGGGATGGCAAAAGGAATACAACCATTTGGCAGCCCATGACAACCATTTCAGTGCGTCTCAATGGTCCCAAATAACATTATTGTGTGGTTAATATTGACTATATTGGGCATATTATTAATCTAGTTTAGTTTTGTAAGCTTAATTATAATTTATATTTAAATTTGGATTAGTTGTGACTACTTCTTGTTTAAGCTTGACTAGACAGAAGTATGCAAGCGTTCGATTTGAAAATTGAGTTGTACTTCTCACTAAAAAATCTTAAATCAAACCTTGAAATTTACTAATCAATCTTAAAGTAAATGATTTTTCAACAAAAATCTCACAAACCGAGCTTAAAAATTTAATCAGATTCATTTTATTTACTAATTTAAAGGAGCTAAAACCAAAACGAAACATAAACTCAAGTTACTCCAATCGATTAAGAGGTCTACTATTTGCAGCCGATGGTTTCCACCATGCCTTTTTCTTTATATTTAAGAGCAACCAAGCAGCTCATTGGATGGTTAAGCACAAGTCAACCAAACTGGCGATGGTTTTGTGCGAAGTCTAAGTTGTGTCGTGTTAAAATTTATTCAATTTATTATTATGTCATTTCGGATTTAAATCGTAATGTAAACTATATTTATTTTGTCCATTCGTGTTATATTTAGTCTGATTTGTGTCGATTTTTACTTGATAACTTATGAGTATAACAAGTTTTATGATTCAAATTGCTAAGACTAGAATTGATAACTGAGCTAAGTTTTGCGACCTTGACCTGAGTTTGTCGAACTCGTTTTTATAAACGAACCTAAAAAATTGTTCAAATTCAGTTTGGTTAGAAAATGAGTCGAGTCCAAAACAAGCCGAATTCGAGGCGAGCTCGAGTAGTTTTACTATTTTACATACAAACGAGTCGATCTTTTTTGATTCGTTTCTATAAACGAGTTTAAAAAATTCGATGCATAGCTCATGTATTTTTGACTTGTTAAAACATAAGAATATAAGATGTAATAATATTTTTTAAGACACCAAAATGTAAGGTTGGATTAGGAGTCAAGGTTGGTACTCAATTCTTTTGGATATTTTTTCTCTTTATTTTCTCTTTGTAGATCACCGACCATTAATTAGTCAAAAATTCACTTTTTTATAATAGGTGCTACTCGAATTAACGGTAAGTCACCATCAAAGAGAGACAAAGAAAAAAAATATTGAAGGAAGTCTCGCTTATTCATCACATAAAAAAAAGAAACAAAGGTAAGTTTTTTGACTTTATATGCATGTGTATAATTATATGTCGGAAATGTTAACAATTTAATTAAGTAATCTGCACCAATTAACCAACACAATAAACCGATAACATTAAAGAAAACACAATAAATTCGATAATACATAAACAATTACAATAAAACACAATAAGAAAGTCATAAACATCAATAAAACATTAGGATTTCTAGATTTTTGGATTTTAATTTTTAGTGATTAACATATATATGTGTATATATATAGATATACTAGTTATTACCCGTGTCTGAAGGCACTATACAATAAAAAACATGTTCAAACCTAACAATATCAACGAAAAACAATCAAGTTTTCCACCAAAAGACTATAACTCCGATCAATACACATCTATACGAAAAACCAACAAATCAGGTGATTAAAGCAAACAACAAATTCGAGAAAAATTCTGATCAACCAAGATAACAAATCAAAAAATCATAATACCTCAATTTTATCACATAGCTTTACATAAATAATCAAACCATCAACCGTACACCAAAGAAACACATAACTAATGCCCGTGCTTGAAAGCACTGTGTAATAAAATAAAAATTAATAATTTAAAAAAAATGACCATCCACAAGAGAAAAGTAATGCATATAGTCCATTTAAGAGACTGAATAAGTTGCTAGACTTTATAAACAAAAACCTATGAGCAGAATTTTCTTCAAGAATAAGACCCAAAGAATCTAACAACAAAGGACTATACTAAATTAGAGACCAAAAATTTAAACAGTAAACAAATAACAAAACAAAATAATGCGACTCAATCTCTTTCAGCCCCAATGGCTTAGACTCATTTCTTTCATGGAACAGTGGCATTTAAACCTATAAATCCATATTGAATGCAAAACCTAGACATAAGATAATGAAAAAAATCAAATTAGTTTTACTTAATCACCAAACGAAGTTATATTTTACTCAATCATTAACTGAGACAACTTACATAAACTAACGATTATAAACAAAAACTCAAATTAAAACACAATCAACAATCATAAATCATATTAAAGACAAACATATCGTCCTAATTCGAATTCATTCAAAAGTACAAAATTTCTATAATAGTACAATACTATCACAATTATATAAGTTTTTCCACTATCATATGTAACTGGTAATTACCTTCGTATTTCAAGAATCACGTTGCAATAATAGGTTCCTAAGCTTTCTCTGCTAGCCTTCCCAACTAAACTTTTACTAAAAAAGAACACTGGGACAATATCAAAAAAGGGAAAAAAATAGAGAAGATAACATTGAGTCACAGGGTCGATCAAATAAAAACATCAACAGTAACAAAAAGTTTGAAAATAACAAAACAAAGAAAGAAATATAAATTAAAGAATGTGTAAACTGAATGATCATTGGTTATAAACATATGTGGGCACAATATCTTTATGATGAATTGTAGTGCTTAAATTGCATAACCTCTCCATGATTAGGAAACCAAGCAAGCGCAATGACAACCAACATACACACATTTCATCTAATCGTAAAGCAACAAAAACCCAGTAAACATTAAAGCTTTAACATAACAGAGGCTAGGAACATGCAGAATATAAAGCAAATAAACTGGGGAAAAAATCAATACATGAAAAATGTAAAAACATACCTAAAAAAAAAAGACAAAGAGAGGAATGATAAACCTTATTCCTGTGTTGTGGCTACATCCATGGGAAGAAAAAAAGGTTAAGAAAGTGAAGACCCTGCAAGTTATCAAAAGATAAATGATATAGTACGTAAAACCAACAAACATAATTTAAAAAAACAAAGAACTATTAAAAAAAATTAAAACTAATTTTTTCTTCTTTTATAAAGTTAAAAGTGAGCTCAAAAGGATTGGATAGCGGTGCTGCATGCGTGTGTGTGTGTGTGTGTGAGAGAGAGAGAGAGAAAAAAGAAGTACCTGAGCAGCACAGGGGGATGGTTTGGGCGCTCGATGTGAGGTGATTGTCATGGAGGTAAGTGGGGGTCTAAGAAGCAGGAAGAGGGAAGAAGTAAGGGAGAGGGTAACAAATAGGTGAGGGAAGGAGAGAGAAGGGGAGGGATACGAAGAATACCTCGGTGGTGGCTCCGGTGGTTATCTGGTGGCTGGTCTTTGGTAGCTCCGACTTATAGAAAGAGAAGAGAGAATAGAAAAGAGAGGGGTATGAGAGAATAGGGCACCTATACACACAATGGCCACCTTAATGCAAACTATCTTAAACATTACTCTCTAATACCACAACTACATTTATAAACCACCTCTACATTTTTTCCAAGTTTTTAGTTTCAATCAATTGATAGCATAAGTGAATCAAGTGTCAAGAGTATGATTAGATATAGATTGGAATAATAGTTATACAAAACACTTTTTTATTTTTAGGATAGATTATCGTAGATTCCACTAATCAGAATTATTATAAAACAGAAGCAGATATGTACACTCTGTTGTGCAACATTTAGATAACAAACTACAATATATCTCTCAGAAAATACTAGTTCATGTATTTTCAAACTAGGATCTAAAAAAAATTCTATGAACCATATATAAGTGTAGAGATTGCATTTTTTTAAAACGATCAATGACAATGAACCGAAATATAATCAAACAATTGAGTAGAGAGAGTGTACCATTTTGAATCTATTCTGACACTCTGCTAAGCCAGCACTGATCTTCGACGCTGGAGAGAGAGAGAGAGAGAGATGGTGTCGGTCTATAGATAAGGGGAAAGAGTGAGAGAGAAAATTGTTGGGTTGCTGGGTGAGAAAAGGTGGGAGACTTAGTTTGCTTTCAAAAATGGAAGAGAGGAGGGAGATTGTATCGGGTGACAGAGAGAAAGAGTTATAGCATAAGATAGAAAGAGAGATAAAAGTCTTTGTATAAGTTAGTATGAGATAAGGGAAAAGAGTTAGATGAGAGATAGAGTTTGAAACGATCTGATAATTAAAAAAGGAAACGTTGTTGGGTGGAAAAATAAAATTCAGTACTCACTGTAGACCATTAGATCAAAATTTTTTAGATGATTTGAACAGTCTTTTATGTTGGGATTATATTGTCCGTTGGATGTGTTTATGTTTTGTCTCAAAACGATCTGGACCTCTTTTTGTCTCAAAAATTCAAACTCAGTTCTACTTTATTATATACTAGGTATTACCTGTGCCTGAAGGCACAGAGTAATAAAAAATTGTAAACAATAAACATTTTTGTATTCATATCCAAAATCAAATCACAAACATAGAGGAGAGATAAATGAATCTAAGCATCGGTTGTAGTGAGGGTGAGAGGTGGTGGTGGTGGCAGCGGTGGTGGTGGCGGCGACGACGACGGCTGTGATGGTGGCTGCGGCGGCGACGGTGACGGCGGTGATGACGATGACGATGGCGGCGGCGGCGGCGGTGGTGGTAACGGCGACGGCGGCAGTGGTAGTGGTGGCGATGATGGTGGTGGTGGCGGCAGCGGTGGCGACGATGGCGGTGGTGGGGATGGTGGCGGCGGCGGCGGTGATGGTGGTGGCGGTGACGGTGGCGGCGACGGTGGTGATGGTGGTGGCGGTGACGGCGACGGCGACGGCGGCGGCGACGATGGCAGTAGTGGTGGCGGCGATGACGGGGGTGGTGGTGGTGGTGGTGACGACGGTGGTGGCGATGATGGTGGTGGTGGCGGCGACGGTGGCGGTGGTGGTGATGGTAGAGGTAGTGGTGGTGGTGGGGTGGTGGTGGTAGAGATAGTGGTGATGTGATTTCAAACACTATTTATTTTTTTTAAAGTAGTTATGAAAAATAATTTTTAGAAGTACTTTTAAAAAGTTATTCCAAACACACCCTTAGGGGCCTATTTTTGCTATTAAATTTAGGGTGTTAATATTAGTCGTTAGATTAACTTTAATGTAAAATTTAAAACGATCTGAACCGCGAAAAGCAAAAGTCATTTTGTTTATCTTTTGAAATTTGAATTGTAAACTACTTTATTTTATATACACACACACACACACATATATATGTTAACATTTTAAAATAACGGGTAGAATAAGGTAAGAATACAAAAATTTTGTAGGTATTCCTTATTCCTACTCGATTTTTTGCGAAATACCTAAAGATATTCAGTTGGTCTACCCAATTCTTTAGGATAGCCAATTAGTAAGATCAGGTAAGATAGGGTAGGGTAGGATCGAAATTTGTTGGTAATCGAAAATTTGAATACCTCTAGGTGTTGGCATGCTATCGATGTGGAGAGGTGGTGGTGATGACGTGGAATGGTGATTGCAATGGTAGTGAGCTGGTGGTTGTGATAGGGAGGTCGCCCTTTGAGTGGTGGTGGTATATATAGTGGTGGAGGCAAATGAAGTTGGGGTGTCAAAGAATAGCCACACTTATTTTAAATTTATCATTAATATTTCAATCAGATTTGATTTCAGAAAAAAAATAGAATAAAAAATAGTTTATTCAAACCTTATAAAAGTTGTAAATTCAAACTCAACACTTAATACTAATTGATGTCGGACATCGAATTGGTAATGTTTGTTCCATAACATTCAAAAAATTCATTCAATTCTCACACTTATTCTATTTCGGTTTAAAAGTAATATCGTCTACAAAACACAACGTCGTAGGACGAGCTCGATGATAAGTAGTGTAAACTTTATATTGGGCCGAGTATATAGTCAAGCCCTTCAACCCAATCCTACCTAACTCCAGCTTGGAAAACAATTGGACTTGGGATGGCAAAAGGAATAGAACCATTTGGCAGCCCATGAGAACCATTTCAGTGCGTCTCAGTGGGCCCAAATAGCATTAGGCCCAAATAACATTATTGCATGGTTAATATTGACTATATTTGGTATATTATTAATCTAGTTTGGTTTTGTAAGCTTAATTATATTTAAATTTGGATTAGTTGTGACTACTTCTTGTTTAAGCTTGACTACACAGAAGTATGCAAGCATTCGATTCGAAAATTGAGTTGTATTTCTCACTAAAAAATCTTAAAAATCGAACCTTGAAATTTACTAATCAATCTTAAAGTAATTGATTTTTCAACCAAAATCTCACAAATTGAGCTTAAAAATTTAATCAAATTCATTTTATTTGTTAATTTAAACGAGCTTAAAACCAAAACGAAACATAAGTTCAAGTTACTTCAATCGATTAAGAGGTCTACTATTTGCAATTGATATTTTTTTCTTTTTTTTTGGGGGGGGGGGGAGGAGAAGGAGGAGGGGGAGGGGAACTTGAACCCTTAATCTCAAGAAGGTAAAGTCTTCGCAAGTCAAAAAGTACCGTGGGATTTGAAGCTTGCTTCTGTGCAACTGCCGCCGATAGTTTCCACCATGTCTTTTTCTTTATATTTAAGAGCAACCAAGCAGCTCATTGGATGGTTAAGCAGAAGACAACCAAACTGGCGATGGTTTTGTCCAAAGTCTAAATTGCGTCTTATTAAAATTTATTCAATTTAATATCATCTTATTTTGGATTAAATCGTAATATAAATTATATTTATTTGGTCCATTCGTGTTATATTTAGTCTGGTTTGTGTCAATTTTTACTTGATGACATATGAGTATAACAAGTTTTATGATTCAAATTGTTAAGACTAGGACTGATAATTGAGCCGATTTTTGCGACCTTGAATTGAGCTTGTCAAACTCGTTTTTATAAACAAACCTAAAAAATTGTTCAAACTCAGTTTGGTTAGAAAATGAGTCGAGCCCAAAACGAGTCTAACCCGAGCTGAGCTCGAGTAGATTTACTATTTTACATATAAATGAGTCGATCTTTTTTGATTTTTTTTTTTAAACGAGTCTAAAAAATTATTTGAGCTCGACTTATTTAAAACACGAGTCGAGTTTGAGTCAAGTCTTATGCGAGTGGAGACCGAAGACAACCGGGGTAGCTCTACTCAATAATCGCCTAGGCTGAGACTAAACAGAAGAGGAAGTATATATACAGTCGTGAGAATCAAGGTTTTGGTGGCTTCAGATCAAATTCACTTCCACGGCTTCTTATAACATTCCTAACCTAACAAACCAAAACAAATCTCCAAACTTGCACTGAAGAGAGGACTCCAGCCGGCGTTGGCCGGTTCTGGTTTGTCAATCCAGTTCTGTGTGGATATTCAGCCCTTTACCCATCATCAGCCACCACCACCACCCATGCACCCACCCACAATCACATCCACCAGCTCCGCCCATCACAACCACCCACCAGCCAAAACCATCGCACCACTGCCAGTCTGCCAGTACCAGCCACCAATTGAATCCTAAACCCCACACCTCTTTCTCTATCTTCCTAGCTTCTTTTCCTTTTAATTTACTATATGTGCATGTGTGTCTGTATTATGTTGAATAACATGTGTGATTTTGTAGATAATTGATGATGCCTAAAATAAACCCAGGCACGAGCTCAGATAGTAAGCTCAGCTCGGGAGCTCAGGTAGAGTAAGCAGAGCTCATCCAGCAAGGGTCTGAGCTCTTCCAACTAGCACTAGAGCTCCTAGCTGAACACACGAACTGAGAAATGACCAGAAGGCAGCAAGATGACAGCAGACACATCCATAACAGAAACTGAGCCAATCCAAGGCACAAAACCCGTAACTCGACAAGATCCTCTCCTTAAACCAAGGGAAGAATCCCACGATGAAGGGCAAAGATCTCGTCGTTTGAAGCCAGCTATGGGAAGGTAAGGCCACTCCGAGATTGTAGATGAAGATAGGGCATAATCCCTTCAATGTAGGAGATAACTCCGGATTAGAGGTAAGCATGAGGCTAAAAAAGGGAAGGACAGCCTCCATGGAGAGGATGAAAAACCCTGATACCCTGAGTATTCTGCTGGAACATATTCGACTTTTGATCAATAAAGAGAAAGGAGTAAGAGTCTCCATTAGAGAGTGGATTAGCCGAGCTCATTAGTCGGTGAACCACTATATATCTACTGCATTTCACACACTACAGATCGATTGATTAGAACATTCATTCACCAATTCACGAGCCTTGTAGCTCAGATATCATACCAAGCCCCACGTAGATCGTACATAACACACAATCCAATCCCATAGCTCGTTCACGCGGGTTTACGCCATCAGTTTGGCGCCGTCTGTGGGAACGACTGTTCCTGTTACAAGTAAGCTGATTCCTCAGTGACTGATGGTAACAACTCGAAATATGAGCAGAAGTCAAACAAACCCGCCCCGAATGCAAGATCAGCAGGAAGCCACCAACGGCAGACAACCCGGGAACATCCAGGAAGCGAATTCCCCCATTAATAACGAGTTGGAGGCCCTTCGCCTCGTCAACCAACGACTGCTAAAGGAAAATGCCGAGCTATCAAAGCTCGTACAACGCCCGCAAGAGGCACAACCGGCCCAAGAAGGCCAGAATAACCCCCCTTACAGGGAGCGGCGACACTGGGACCCCATCAGAGAGGTCGACGAAAGAGGAGAAAGCAGCCAAACCAGGGGGCACGCTCCTTATGTACCTCCTAGGAATGGCCATAACGACGAGGTGCAAAGTCAGAACGACGGGGGTGACAGGGATGATTTTTTCCCTTATCCGCCGGACAGGAAAGAGCAGCGCTGGGAACAACGCTTCAAAGACATCCAACAAGAGCTCAGCCACATGAAGGAGGCGGTAAAGAGCAAGGCCCCGGTTACAATGGATGTCTTGGTGCAGCAAACCGAGTCTCCATTCACCACCGGAGTGCTACACTTTCCACTCCCACCGAAGTTTAGGACGCCACAGATAGAGGTCTTTGACGGAACGAAGGATCCTGTTGATCATCTCAACACTTACAAGAACCAGATGGAGTTACATGGATACCAGGATCCTGTACGTTGCAGAGCTTTTGCCATCACCCTGAAAGGCTCCGCCCTAGCCTGGTTTCACAGGCTCCCACCAGCCTCGATCTCATCCTTCAAAGAACTCTCCATAGCATTCGTATCTCATTTTATAGGAGCCCGGATATACAGAAAACCTAGCTACCACCTGCTGAATGTGAGACAGGGGCCTCAAGAAAACCTGAGGTCTTATGTCCAAAGGTTCAATTCGGAGACCCTAAAAGTAGACGTTCCAGACGAGAAATTCGCCATAACTGCCTTCATTGCAGGGTTGGGAGTGCAGTCCAAGGATTTAATGTTCTCCATATCGAAGAATCCGCAGGCAAGTATGGCTGAGGTATTAGCCAAGGCAGAGAAGTATATAAATGGCGAAGAGGCACTCCTTTCCAAAGTAGGGGGTACATCCTCACGTAAGGAAAAGGAAAAAGAAGAAAAGAGAAGAGACAGGAGCCCCAGAAAGGAAAAAGGGCGGGAGAGGTCTCCAAGAAGGGAAAGGGACCGCTCGCCCAAAAGAAGAGGAAATGTCAGAGATCGCCTGGGCCCCCCGCAGCCCGAGCTACAGCCCCGATACGGACCTCAGCGATTCACCCCCCTCACTGCCGATGTGTCACAGGTTCTGTATGAGGTTCAGAACGAGAAATTCTTGAGATGGCCACCTCGGATGAAGGCAGACCCGGCCAAGAGAGACCCCACTAAGTACTGTGACTATCACAGAGATCATGGCCACCATACTGATGACTGCATTCAACTAAAGAAGGAAATATAATTCTTGATTCAGCGAGGTCAGCTACGTCGCTTTGTAGCCAATGACAATCAGAACCGAGCCCTTCCGCCTCCGCCACCTCGGCAGCAGGCACCGGCACCACACCAGCAGCCTCTAGGGGAGATCAGAGTAATATCAGGAGGATTCGCAGGAAGAGGGGAGTCCAGCTCAGCCAGGAAAGCACACATTCGACGAATCAGAGCCGAAGAAGCTCTCGAAGTGCACGCTGTGTCCAAGGCACCACGCTTGGATACGACAATCACTTTCTCAGACGCTGATTTGGAGGGATACCAATATCCCCATGATGATCCATTGGTGGTACGAGCTGTGGTGGCTAATAGAACTGTTCATCAGGTTCTAATCGATAATGGGAGCTCAGCAGATATCATTTTCGCGCCTGCGTTTGACAAGATGGACATAGGAAGGGAGAGACTTGAATCAGTAAGCACTCACTTGCTGGGATTCTCCGGGGAAAGGGTGCTCCCCTTAGGCTCAATCCAACTCGTGCTCACCCTAGGGGACCCACCTTGCCAAGCCACCACCACCGTGAAATTCCTAGTAGTCGATGCACCCTCTGCATACAACATCTTGCTTGGAAGGCCATCCCTTAATTCTATGAAGGCAATCCCATCTGTCTATCATTTAGTTGTAAAATTCTCTACAGAAAATGGAATCGGAGTAGTCCGAGGAGACCAGCGTATAGCAAGGGAGTGCTATATGGCTTCAGTAAAAAGGAAGGAGGTTGAGAACATCCAACTGGATGAACTCGACATGAGAGACGAGATGGAGACAAGACCAATGCCATCGGAAGAGCTGGAACCAGTTCAACTTGATGAGAAGCCAGAACACCTCGTTTATGTGGGTTCCAAACTAAACGCTGAACTCAAAGAACTCCTCATCCGGGTCTTAAAAGAGAATGTAGGAGTGTTTGCTTGGAAGCAAGAAGATATGGAAGGAATTGACCCTTCGGTTATTACCCATAAGCTATGCGTGAACCCAACTTGCAAACCCATCAAACAGAAGAGGAGGAGCTTTGCCTCTGAAAGACAAAGGGCAATCAATGAGGAGGTCGGCAAACTCCTTCGTGCCAAGGCTATTAGGGAGGTTGATTACCCCACCTGGTTAGCAAACGTAGTCCTTGTAAAGAAGACCAATGGAAAGTGGCGGCTGTGCATCGACTTCACTGATCTCAACCGAGCATGCCCCAAAGACAGTTTTCCTTTACTTCGGATTGACCTAATAGTGGATGCCACTGCAGGGCACGAGCTCCTCAGTTTCATGGACGCCTTCTCAGGCTACAACCAGATCAGGATGGATCCCAGCGATCAAGAGAAAACCTCATTTGTAACTGAACAGGGAACATATTGTTATCAGGTCATGCCCTTCGGATTGAAGAACGCTGGAGCCACTTACCAGCGGCTAGTGAATAGGATGTTCCAGAAACAAATAGGAGCGTCCATGGAAGTTTACATTGATGATATGCTAGTAAAGTCACTGAAAGCAGAGCTCCACATCAAGCACTTAGCTGAGTCATTTCGAATTCTAAAGGAGTACAAAATGAAGCTCAACCCCGCGAAATGCGCATTTGGGGTCTCAGCGGGAAAATTTCTGGGTTTTATAGTTAGCAGCAGAGGGATCGAAGCTAATCCAGAGAAGGTTAGAGCAATGGTGGAAATGCAGTCGTCATCCAACACAAAAGAGGTGCAACGCTTGACAGGCAGAATAGCTGCACTGAGCCGTTTCGTGTCTAGGTCAAGCGATAAATGCCAGTCTTTCTTTCAAATTTTGAAGAAGGCATTCCAGTGGGATGCCGAGTGTGAAGAAGCATTCAAATCCCTAAAAGATTACATGAGCTCCCCTCCAGTATTGGTAAGCCCTTTAGAAGGAGAAGTCCTCACCCTCTATCTAGCAGTTTCAGATTTTTCAACAAGTGCGACGCTAGTTAGGGAGCAAGACAGAGCCCAGCAACCAGTCTACTACTGTAGCAGAGCTCTGAGGGGGGCAGAGGAGAGATATCCAAAGATGGAAAAGCTCGTTCTAGCTCTGGTTACAACAGCTAGAAGACTCAGACCTTATTTCCAGGCCCATACTATCGAGGTTCCAACAGATCAGCCAATGAAACAAGTGCTACACAAGCCAGAATCCTCGGGGAGGTTGGTTAAATGGGCCATAGAGCTCAGTGAGTTTGATATCAGATATAAGCCAAGAACTGCCATCAAAGGGCAAATTTTGGCAGATTTTATTGCAGAATTCACAGCAGCAGCGCCTATGGAAACCACGGATTTAATACCAGACCTCCCCATGTGGAAGCTTTCAGTGGATGGAGCTGCCAATGCTCAGGGAAGCGGCGCAGGAATAATCCTGACCTCCCCAGAAGGAGTAGACGTCGAATATGCCCTTAGATTTGGGTTCAAAGCCTCCAATAATGAGGCGGAGTCGTCGCTGGGCTTAATCTTGCTTACTCTATGGAAGCAGCGCAGCTGGAGATCTGCAGTGACTCTCAACTGGTGGTAAAGCAGATAGAAGAGTGTTACGAGGCAAGAGGCGAAAAGATGGTCCTTTACCTCAAAAAGGTACGAGAACTAATGAAAAAGTTTGTGCAGGTTAAGGTCAGATACGTGCCCAGAACGGAGAATTCACGAGCAGACGCTCTGGCAAGGTTAGCAACTGCCTCGCAAGAAGATTTGGATAGGCTAATTCCAGTGGAGCACCTTCCAAAGCCTTCGGTAAGCATCGAAGAAGAGGAAATTCTATCAATTGAAGCTCAGCCAAGCTGGATGGACCCCATCATAGAATACCTGCAGAATGGAACTTTGCCGAATGATGCTAAGGAGGCATCCAAGCTGAGGACCAGGTCAGCCAGATTTTCCTTGATGCAAGGAAAGCTGTACAAACGTGGATTTTCAACGCCTCTCCTTAAGTGTGTAGGAGATGAGGATGCCAACTACATACTCAGAGAGGTACATGAAGGAATATGTGGCAATCACGTAGGAGCTCGAGCCTTGGCAGGAAAAGTACTAAGACAAGGGTATTATTGGCCCACTATGCTCAAAAATGCCACCGACTTAGTAAGAAAATGCAAAACCTGCCAGGAGCATGCCAATGTGTCCCACTGTCCTCCCGAGCTCCTAACCTCGGTGGTAAGCCCATGGCCTTTTCAGCAGTGGGGTTTGGACATTCTGGGCCCCCTTCCCACTGGTGTGGGGCAGTGCAAGTTTGCCATCATAGGAGTGGATTACTTCACCAAGTGGGCGGAGGTCGAACCTTTGGCGACAATCACAGAGCAAAAAGTTCAAAACTTCGTGTGGAAGTCGATAGTTTGCAGGTTTGGAGTTCCTAGAGCGCTCGTATCTGACAACGGAAAGCAGTTTGATAACTCAAAATTTAAAAGTTTTTGTGCTGAGCTCGGAATCAAGAACTATTTCTCGGCTCCTGCACATCCCCAATCCAATGGACAGGCAGAGGTCACAATCAGAACCATAAAGTCGGCTTTGAAGACCAAACTGGAAAACCTGAAAGGGAAGTGGGTGGAATACATCCCTGAGGTATTGTGGGCCTACAGGACAACCGTCAAATCTGCAACTCAGGAAACCCCTTTTGCATTGGCCTTTGGAACCGAGGCGGTGGCCCTAGTAGAGATAGGGCTCCAATCTCCAAGGGTGGAATTTGCAGATGCCGAGCACAACGAAGAATCTCTCTTACTAAACTTCGATCTCTTGGATGAAAAGAGAGGCAGAGCTCTTCACCGTATCCGCATTTACCAAAGGAAAACTGCGAGGTATTACGACAGGAAGGTAAGGCATAGAAGTTTCAAGGCTGGAGACCTGGTACTTAGGAGGCTCCTGCTTGCAAGAAAGGATCCCACGCATGGAAAATTGGGACCCAACTGGGAAGGGCCCTATATCGTGTCAAGGATAATCAGACCGGGGAATTACGAGTTGCAAACAGAGGAAGGGAAGGTTCTACCTCATTCATGGAATGCCGAGCACCTTAAGAAATTTTTTCAGTAAGTGTCACTTGTAATAGAGCCATTTTTTAAGAATAAACCAGTCCTTTATTCACCATCACTATGATTTCCAAACAAGATGAGCTCTTCAGCTCATAAATACACGATAAGCTTCAAAGCTTATAAATGAAAGATGAACTCTTCAGCTCATAAATATACGATAAGCTTCAAAGCTTATAAATGAAAGATGAGCTCTTCAGCTCATAAATAAAGATAAGCTTCAAAGCTTATATAAGAAAGATGAGCTCTTCAGCTCATAAATATACGATAAGCTTCAAAGCTTATAAATGAAAGATGAGCTCTTCAGCTCATAAGTATACGATAAGCTTCAAAGCTTATAAATGAAAGATGAGCTCTTTAGCTCATAAATAAAGATAAGCTTCAAAGCTTATATAAGAAAGATGAGCTCTTCAGCTCATAAATACACAATAAGCTTCAAAGCTTATAAATGAAAGATGAGCTTTTCAGCTCATAAATATACGATAAACTTCAAAGCTTATAAATGAAAGATGAGCTCTTCAGCTCATAAATAAAGATAAGCTTCAAAGCTTATATAAGAAAGATGAGCTCTTCAGCTCATAAATACACAATAAGCTTCAAAGCTTATAAATGAAAGATGAGCTCTTCAGCTCATAAATATACGATAAGCTTCAAAGCTTATAAACGAAAGATGAGCTCTTCAGCTCATAAATATACGATAAGCTTCAAAGCTTATATAAGAAAGGTGAGCTAAGGCTCATAAAATTCAAGACTGGTCTCTTCTTGGAGACACCAACAGTCGAATACAAAGCTGGTCTCTTCTTGGAGACACCAACAGTCGAATCCAAAGCTGGTCTCTTCCTGGAAACGCCAACCATCTTCATATCCGCTGTTTTGAACACATTGGGGTCCGCGAGTGTGTAGGAAGGGCGCCAGGACCACTAGTCATGGGGAAAGATTAAGGTCTGTACACACCTGATCTTCTCCCTCAATGTTCGCGGTCAGATCTTTGGAACTAGACTGGAACTAAGGTCAGTGCAAACATGATCTTCTGTTCTCCGTCTACGTCCGTATTCTGAACACCAAGAGCTCATATATGGATATGCATACTCAAGAATGAGAAACCTAGAATTCAGAATATCTAAGAATATAAACATTCGGAAAAGTGCGAAAAGATTCATAGTCTGGTATCATTCAAGAAAAGAAAGAAAGATACAAGGAAATAAAGATCCTAGTCTTTTTTAAGTTGGGACCTCAGCTCAACAACCTCTTCCTTCAGGCTAGCATTCTCCTTCTTCAGCTCGTCCCTATCCCGCTCAGCCCTGTGAAGTGAATCAAGAAGCTTTTGACCAATGGGGGTAAGGAAGATGGTGGACAGAGAGCCAGGAGAAGAGAAACCATCCCTCTTACGCTTCCTTGAACTCGTGCCGGTGTTTCCACCCTCGTCAGAGTTCTCATCCTCATCAGAATCAGAGAAAGAGGTCCAGGAGGGATAAGGAACAGAGGAAAACTCAAACTCAGTAGCCTCAGCCCCAAGCAAATAGAGGTTTGCACTCGTCATCAGCCTGGAATAAGTCCTAGACTCCGCAAGCAGCAACTCATTGATATTCACCATCCCTGGTACATCCAGATCAGGTGGACCTGCACAGACAATCACATAGTAAGAACGCGTCTCCAAAAAGAAATATTCAAAAGAGCTCAGCTCGAGCTTACCAGTATGAGAGAAGCTCTTCCAGGACCGCGGGACCCTAGCTTCACGACAGCGGTCCTCAGGAGATCTCCAAGACTCCCCAGAAACGAAAAAGAAACGTTTAGACCATCCTTCAGGATTGAAGGGAAGGCCTAGAACCAAAGGACGTAACTCAGAATTCCTCAAACGGAAGAAGCTGAAGCAGGGGGCATCGTCTTCCTCGATCTCGAAGAAGTACAAAAACTCAGAGACATAAGGGAACCTGCCGAGGCCATGTAGGCGGCAGAACAGGAAGAAGCTTACCATAACGGCCCACCCTCGTGGGGAAAGGCGAGAAGGACATAGGCCATAGTAGGCAAGGACTCGCCCTATGGCCGGGTGAATGGGAAGGCGAAGCCCCATGTCCATGGCACCTTCAAAAAGGCAAACTTCCCCTCGGGGAAGGTAGTTGCAGGGCTCGTCGGAGGTAGGAACTCGCAAAGACAAGTCAAGATCAGGAAAAAACCGTTTCTTAATATCCACCAAATCAGAAGATTCAAGTATTGAAGGAGACAGGTGGCGACAGTGCCACTCCCATTCAATTCCAAAGGAGGCACGTTCCTGGAACAGAGAAGAAACAGAAGCAGCCATCGGAAGTGTTGGTAAGGAAAAAGATGCAACAAAACAAGAAGAAAGTCAAGAATATTTCATGCAAGAGAGGGAAAGAGGAATCCAACAGATGGTAAGAAGCTTAAGAAAAGTTGGGAACTTTCCAGGAAACCAAGAGTCAAATAAGGGGAAACAGTTGCCTGTTTAGTTTCTTGAATAATAAAGATAGTTGCGGTTATGGAAAGTGGATGCGGTTATGGAAAGTGGTTGCGGTTATGGAAAACGATTGGAGAAAAAGGCGGGGAAAGAGACTACCCCTCCTATTTTGCACTCAAAACAACCTACAAAGAATTGTGACCCCACCAAACAACATATCCTCCATATTTAAACTCAGAGCGCTTGAATAGCAAATCTTGAAAGCTTGCAATTCTAAAGAGTCCTGCCCACGTTAGAAAGGAAGAGTTCCTGATGGATTCCTCGGTTCATCAAAGAAACTTAGCAACGTGTAAAAGTTGACAGCCTTGCTTAAAGAAGTGCACAGCACCCCTCAAAGAAAAAGGGGGAAAGAAGTTACATCTCAAGCATAAAGCAAAATAAGTAAGTGTGCAAGTGCAAGTCAAAGGTGTACGTGAATATGTGAATCAGCAATGGAGAAACAAGATGAAGACCACAAAATAGCACAAGGCCCTAACTCTTCTCGAAGCAGGAGACCATTAGAAGAGCCGTGAAGCTCAGCTAGAACTTTTAAAGTTCAGACAAAAAGCCAAATGAAACAAAATTCAAATTTGTGAAAAGGGCTGTGTAGCTCGGCAAGAATTCTTAAGCTCAAAAATCTGAGCTATGCAGCTCAGAAAGAGCTCGCTAGTTCACAATACCGAGTTGTGTGGCCCAGAATAAAGAAGAATAGGGAGTGGATCCCTAGTATACCACCTACCGAACTCAACGACTTAGGGGAGGTCATTTGGACTCAACACCACGTCTTCTATACTCCTCAGGTCTAGTAATTTTGTTTCAAGAAGTGCACAGCACCCCTTAAAACAAAAGGGGGCAAGGGGAATACAAGAAGAAGAAAGATCAAAAAGCGCAGGAGAATAGAGAGAATAGAGGCAAAACTGGCTTATGTCTCAAATCACAGTTCAACTCAATCACACATCAATTCAAAGCAAAATTCAGAAAAATTAGAAACTGCCCCATGAAGTTCGTATTTCAAAACACAAGGTTGATGTACAATGGAAAATAAGAGTTACATGAGTATGGAAAAAGTTCTAAGAGGGAGTAATTGCAGGATCTTGCAACTCGGCTGAGGGGCCCTCAGCAACAGAAGTAACAGAAATGCCTGGGGCCCCCGCTTCTGTCGATCCCGAATCTTGAGCAAGGGCTTCAACCATCAAGTCAGCTGAAAATGATGTAGAGGCAAGAACAGCGGGGGCAGCTACAGGAAGCTTAGAAGTCACCACTGGAGGCTCAGGAAGCACGATAAAAGCCCCAGAGGTCCCAGGGGCAGCTGTGTCTTGACTTAAGGTTGCCGCTGAGAGAACCGAGGCATCCTCCTCGTTATCAGAGCTAGACTCCTCCATTTCTTCTGCGGTAGGGATAGAGAAATTGAAGTCAAGGTCTGGGAAAGCTTTGATAGCCTTGCGCCTAAAGGCAAGCCATCCAGTAGCCCACAAGGTGGTGGCCTCATCCCTCAGCTCAGCGATCCCTTCGTCCCTCTGCTGGACCAAACGTTTCTGCTCCTCGAGCTCCTCACAGAGTTTGCCGTTAGCCTCACTGAGGGCAAGATAATCTTGATTGGCCTGGATGAGCTCCTTCTTGGCGTCAAACGCCTCCTGGTTAGCCTTGGACCACGCCTCAACTTTAAGCTGCAGGTCTTCCTTAACCAACTTTAGCTCATCCCGAGCCTTCTTTTCCCCCTCCTCAGCTCTGACCTTGACTGTCAGTGTGTGTTTGAGGTCGGAGGCTTGCTTCACCGTCTGCTCGTTGAGGCTCTCCATCTGCGTTGTGAGGCTCTCCACCCGGGCTCTAAGGTCTTCGTTCTCAAGAGACAATTCAGAAACCTTGGTCTTATATTTTTTCAAGACCTGAAAAGAGCTCTCTTGGGACCGAACCCGATGCAGTAGACCATTCACATGAAGGACAGCCTGAAAATGCGAAAGAACGCATGAGTCCACGAAACAAAAATAATTGAAGAAGGAGAAGTGGCAGTGCTTACAGCAGCTGCTCCCTGAAGAGCTGAAGAAATGGATTCCTCAAGAGGCATAGAAGCAGCCTTCAGAACATCAGACTCAGTGAAAATAGAAGAAAGAGCCCCTGCAGCAAGGTCCATGTTGTCAAAAAAGGAATCCTCATCTTCTTCGGATTTTCTCTCGTTTTTCCCAGAGGCAGTATATGAGACCTTTCTGGGTTGGAGGTCAGGGATCACTCCCAAAGCTTCTTTGACCTCAGAGGAGGAAGGGGAAGCCTGATCTCCCTTTTGAGCAGCCCCCGACCCAGGATGGGCCACTGGAGGAGGAGAGATGACTACGTCTTGAGGGATGTCGGATGAGGAGGGCGGTGCCTTGATGGGAACCAATTTTGTAGTAGCAGAGGAGGGAGGAGGCACTTCCACTCTGGGGATCTTAGCTCGAGTGGTTGGACCACTCCCTGAGCCGACCCGAGCTTTGCGCTTCCCAGACCTGCCACCTTCCATCAGCTCTGCAATTTTGGCCTGAAGCTCTTCTGGAGTAGACTTCATGGTAGAAGGACCTGGAAGGTCTGGATGAAGCAGGAAAATGTAAAAAAAAAAAAAAAAAGAAAAAGAGAAGGAAAGATTATGAAGAGAGGAGAGCAAGGGACGATGAAATTACCTTCGTCAGCCCCTAAAACAGATAATGGAATCGCTAAAGTCACCGCAGGAGGGCTCAGACCTAGCCGCACCAAATTTTTCAACTCAATCAGGTCAGCGTACTTTTCCGGTTTAATCTTCGCCAACTTTGCCAGCACTTTATTGTCTTCAGGGCTGAGCTCAAGACGACCACCTGAAAAGAAGAAAAGGTACAAGTAAGAGAAAGGCAAGAGGCCTATAAGTTCCAGATCAGAGCTCAGCCGACTCGAGTAAAGACTCACGCAAGTTGTCTGGTTCAGTCCAAGCCGTAGGGATACCGAGTGTATCTGTCTTATCAGCAGGATTATACTCCCAATTGATGCCCCCGACAAAAAAGAAATGCTCCTTCCAGTGCTTATGAGAGGAAGGAATGTTAGAGATAAGCTGCCTACGTTGGCACGCTTAGAGGCGTACAAGAAGCCTTCAGAGGTCGGTTTGACGTTAAAAAACTCTTGAAACAGAGAAACACTAGGAACCCCGAGCTTATGCTTCTTGAAGATGACTAAAAAACCAACCATGACGCCATAGAAGTTGGGAGAAATCTGGGAGGGACACACACGGAAGTGTTGCATAATAGCCTTGATGAAGGGGTGCAGAGGAAAGCGAAGACTGTTATCAAAGGCGGCAAGAAAGAAGCAGACCCTATTGCGTACTGGTTCTACGTAGTAGACAGAGCTGCCTGGGCACCAGGGTTCAACCCCAGGAGGAAAACCATACCGAATCTTATAAGCTTTCATTAGCTCAGGGGCCTCTCTGCTGTAGCCCACAGACTCGGCATGCCGGAAGGCAGACCCCAAATACGAAATCTTCTCTTCAACCCCGACTCCACTCACCTTGACTTTGCCTTTATCAGGTCTGGGGGGCACGGGAGAGGAAATAGAGGGAGGCTCCTCGGTACCCACCTCGGTTTCCGCAGCCTCCACACCAGGAAAGTTATCAATTTCGTCACTTATCTCCTCTAATTCAGTATCCTCTTCGGCTGACCTAGACCCTAAAAGTGAAACAGAGGAGCGAGTGGCTCCAGAAGAGGCAGACATGATAGGAAGAGAAAAAGGAAGATTAAAGGAACGATAAAGCAGAGGGGCACGGGTCAGGCACTCTGCAATAACCTTTGGGTCAGCACAGTAACTCCCGACGGCAAGGATATGAACTATGGAGCTCCAATCGACGAAATGAGGAAGGGGGGCTAAGCAATGATCACGATTCCAAAAGTAAAAGAATCGAAAAGCCCAGAAATGCAGCAACCACCTCGAATTCGAGGGATCCAGAGCAAAATGAGGAAGAGAAAAGGGCAAATGACGTACCTAACTCAGAAATAACGGCGAACGGAAGCCTGGAGCACTATCGGAGGAAGGAGGCGATGCGAATCTTCGAAACGAGGGCTGGGAATTCGATTTCAGGCAAGAAAATAGAAAGGTTCGAGTAAGAAGGTCCGAAATCACAGAGAGAACAAAGACGAAGGGCAGCGAGGAAGATGAATAGTGTGAAGAAACGGTTCAGGTAGCCGTTTTGAATATTTAAAGCCTGAGGGACGTGGGCTGAGACGTGTGCGGGAATCGAGGAAAGAAATAATTGTTGCAAACCGTCAAAAATCCTCGAGCCACGTGCTAGCCACGTGCTGGTCTAACTCAGTCTGTGTAGGTTAGCCCTTACCTAAGCTAACCTAAGGCAAGGGCTGGGGGGCAACTGATGATGCCTAAAATAAACCCAGGCACGAGCTCAGATAGTAAGCTCAGCTCGGGAGCTCAGGTAGAGTAAGCAGAGCTCATCCAGCAAGGGTCTGAGCTCTTCCAACTAGCACTAGAGCTCCTAGCTGAACACACGAACTGAGAAATGACCAGAAGGCAGCAAGATGACAACAGACACATCCATAACAGAAACTGAGCCAATCCAAGGCACAAAACCCGTAACTCGACAAGATCCTCTCCTTAAACCAAGGGAAGAATCCCACGATGAAGGGCAAAGATCTCGTCGTTTGAAGCCAGCTATGGGAAGGTAAGTCCACTCCGAGATTGTAGATGAAGATAGGGCATAATCCCTTCAATGTAGGAGATAACTCCGGATTAGAGGTAAGCATGAGGCTAAAAAAAGGAAGGACAGCCTCCATGGAGAGGATGAAAAACCCTGATACCCTGAGTATTCTGCTGGAACATATTCGACTTTTGATCAATAAAAAGAAAGGAGTAAGAGTCTCCATTAGAGAGTGGATTAGCCGAGCTCATTAGCCGGTGAACCACTATATATCTACTGCATTTCACACACTACAGATCGATTGATTAGAACATTCATTCACCAATTCATGAGCCTTGTAGCTCAGATATCATACCAAGCCCCACGTAGATCATACATAACACACAATCCAATCCCATAGCTCGTTCACGCGGGTTTACGCCATCAATAATCAACAAAAGCAACTGCAACTACGGGACACATGTAGTGCAATAATATTTATTGATATTGATTTCCTTCAACTGTGCTTGAATATATGTAAGGCATTACATATTCAATAGCAACAGCAAAACATCCACAGCAGGAAGAACTAAGAAGATCAGCAACAGTACCCAACCCATATATATAATCCCAACTAGACCCAGCTAGCAATAACAGCAACTACCACAAACAGCATCAGAATATATTATAACCATCAACCCTTTGTATGGCAATGGAAGTATGGAACACACCAGCCATACCAGAAGAAGAGCACTCGGTCATTCAGAAAATAAAGAGCACTACACACACACACACGCATATATATATATATATATATATATATATATATGTGTGTGTGTGTGTGTGTGTGTGTGTGTGTGTAGAGAGAGAGAGTTATATATAGTTATATGTCTTCATTTTGGGAAATACACGCACGGAAGGTGCGTCTGCAAGCGAGTTTCAGGTTACGGAAGAAGCCGGCGAAGATCCGCCGCTTGATGGCTCCCCTGACTGGAATCACAAAGGTGTGCATGTTGGTCTTCATCCTGCTGCTTTGTGTTGTAGATTCGAACTCCTTGTAAGTGGGTGTTAAAGAGAGAGAGAGTGTGGATGGGGACGAAGTATGCTTCGAAGAAATTGATGAAACTGACGAGGAAGAGAGAGAATACAAAATTTTAAGAAGACGCCGAAAGTGGAAAGTTGGACAAAAGAGGTAACCAATTGAAATCATTGGATCTAATGAAATAGTTTCAATGTAAATATTGAATTTGATGATACCTAAAATAAATCTTAAACACGAGTCCAGGAAATGAACCCAGCTCGGGAGGTCAGGTAAGACACGCAGAACTCGTCGAGCCAGAATTAAAGCTCCCCCCCAAGCGAGATAATATGGGAAGCGATGAGGGGACAACAGGATGATAGCGAACACCTCCGGAATAATAGCAAAGCTGAATTCAAGGTACAAAACCCTTAACCAAACGAGATCCTCTCCAAAAATTAAGGAGGATCCCACAGATGGTATGCAAAGATCTCGGGATAAAATCCAATTAGAGTGGAGGAAGGATCCATGGTTATAGAAAGTAAATCCGGATTAGAGGTAAGTAAGAGGCTATAAAAGCAGGGTAAGCCTCCAATTAATGGGGGAGAAATCTTAGAGAATATGGAGCCAAGATAAACCCTAATATCCTCCAGGCTGCACTGTAAGACATCCAACGTAATCAATGAGAAAACAGGAGCAAGAGCCTCAATTGAAGAGTGGACTAGCCGAGCTTCCAGGCCGGTGAACCACTATAATTCCACTGTGTACATCTCATTTTCCCCAATTCCCTAAGCATTTTATCAGCAACTTGCACGGGCATCGCAGCTCAGACACCCACACTTGATTTCACACACATCTATACACTCTGCTTGTCCTCGATAGATTAGCACCATCAGTTTGGCGCCGTCTGTGGGAATGACTGTTCTTGTTAAAAATAAGCTGATCTCTCAGTGACTGATGATATCAACTTGAAACATGAGCAGAAGCCAAACAAACCCACCACGGATGCAGGATCAGCAGGAGGCCACCAACGGCAGACAACCCGAGAACGTCCAAGAGATTAATCCTCCCATGGGGATTCCCCCACTAACAACGAGATGGAGGCCCTTCGCCTCATCAACCAACGTTTACTAAAGGAAAACGCAGAGCTCTCGAAGCTCGTACAACGCCCACAGGAGGCACGACCAGCCCAAGAAGGCCAGAATAATCCCCCTCACAGGGAACAACGACACTTGGACCCCCTCAGATAGGTCAATGAAGGAGGAGAAAACAGCCATACCAGGGGGCATGTTCCTTACCTACCCCCTAGGAATGGCCACAGCGAAGAGGAGCAAAGTCAGAACGATGAAGGCGAGAGGGACGACTTTTTCCCTTACCAGCGGGAAAGGAGAGAACAACATTGGGAGCAGCGATTCAAGGATATCCAGTAAGAGCTCAGTCACATGAAGGAGGCTGTAAAAAGCAAGGCTCCAGTTACAATGGATGCCCTGATACAACAGACTGAGTCCTCATTCACCACTGGAGTGCTGCATTTTCCTCTCACACCGAAGTTCAGAATGCCACAGATAGAGGCCTTTGACGGAACGAAAGATCCCGTAGATCATCTCAACACTTACAAGAACCAGATGGAGTTGCATGGGTACCAGGATCCTGTACGTTGCAGAGCCTTTGCCATCACGTTAAAGGGCTCTACCCTGGCCTGGTTTAACAGGCTCCCACCAGCCTCAATCTCATCTTTTAAAGAGCTCTCCGTAGCTTTTGTATCTCACTTTATAGGAGCTCGAATATACAGAAAGCCGAGCTACCACCTGTTGAGTGTGAAGCAGAGACCCTAAGAGAACCTGAGATCTTATGTTCAAAGGTTCAACTCGGAGTCACTAAAGGTAGATGTCCCGGATGAAAAGTTTGCCATCACTGCATTTATAGCCGGTTTGGGAGTGCAATCTAAAGACCCGATGTTTTCTATCTCGAAAAACCCGCAAGCAAGCATGGTAGAGGTGCTCGCTAAAGCAGAGAAGTACATTAATGGCGAGGAAGCTCTTCTCTCTAAGGTGGGGAGCTCGAACACACAAAAGGATAAAGGGAAAGAGGAGAAAAAGAGGGACCGAAGTCCCAGAAAAGAAAGAGGACGTGATAGGTCTCCAAGAAGAGACAGAGATCGCCCCCTAAAGAGAAGAGGAAATGTTAGGGATCGCTTAGGTCCTCCACAGCCAGAGCTACAACCAAGATATCCACCTCAGCAGCTCACTCCTCTAATTACCTCGATGTCCCAAATTCTGTATGAGGTACAGAATGAGAAGTTTTTGAGGTGGCCACCTCGGATGAAAACAGACCCAGCAAAGAGGGATCCCACCAAGTACTGCGAGTTCCATAGAGATCACGGTCATCACACTGACGACTACATCCAGTTGAAGAAGGAGATTGAGTACCTGATTCAACGTGGACATTTGCGCCGCTACATAGCTCATGAGGATCGAAACCAAACTCTTCCACCTCCACCACCTCGGCAGCAAGCCCCTGCTCAACATCAACAACCCTTGGGGGAAATCAGGGAGATATCCGGGGGATTTGCAGGAGGTGGGGAGTCTAGTTCTGTTAGAAAGGCCCACCTGCGAAGAGTCAGAACTGGAGAAGCACTGGAGGTGCATATTGTGTCCAAGGCACCCCGGTTGAGCATCGCTATAACCTTCTCAGACTCTAATATGGAAGGTTGCCAACATCCCCATGATGACCCACTGGTTGTAAGGGCTGTCGTGGCAAACAGAACAGTTCATCGAGTCTTGATTGATAATGGGAGCTCGGTAGACATAATTTTTGCCTCTGCCTTTGACAAAATGAACATAGGAAGGGAGAAACTGGAGCCAGTGAGTGCCCACCTATTGGGATTCTCCGGGGAGAGAGTATTACCACTAGGACCCATTCAACTTGCACTCACCATGGGAGACCCTCCGTGTCAAGCCACCACAACTGTGAAGTTCTTGGTGGTGGATGCTCCTTCCGGATACAACATGCTACTGGGAAGACCTTCTCTTAATGCGATGAAGGTCATCCCCTCTACCTATCACCTGGTTGTAAAATTTCCTACAGAGAATGGAGTAGGAGTGGTCTGAGAATGCTACACTGCTTCGATGAAGCAAAAAGAAGTTGAAAGCATCCATGTGGATGAGCTCGACATGAGGGACGAGCTGGACACGAGACCAATGCCATCAGCAGAGCTGGAACCTATTCAGCTTGACGAGGAGCCAAAACACCTTGTTTACATTGGATCCAAACTGAGCAGAGAAATTAAGGATCTTCTCATTCATTTCCTGAAGGAAAATATTGGGGTATTTGCTTGGAAGCAAGAAGACATGGAAGGTATTGACCCCTCGGTTATTACCCACAAGCTAAGTGTAAACCCCACTTACAAGCCCATTAAACAGAAGAGAAGAAGTTTCACCTCAGATAGACAAAGGGCAATCAATGAGGAGGTCAGCAAACTCCTCCGCGCCAAAGCAATTAGGGAAGTAGACTATCCTGTCTGGTTAGCCAATGTGGTTCTTGTCAAGAAGGCCAATGGCAAATGGCGGCTTTGTATTGACTTCACTAATATCAATCGAGCGTGCCTCAAGGATAGTTTTCCCCTACCTCGGATTGACCTCATAGTGGATGCCACGGCTGGCCACGAGCTCCTCGGCTTCATGGATGCATTTTCAGGCTATAATCAGATCAGGATGGACCCGAGCGACCAGGAAAAGACTTCTTTTATCACTGAGCAAGGGACATATTGCTGCTAAGTCATGCCTTTTGGGTTGAAAAATGCTGGAGCCACTTACCAGCGATTGGTGAATAGAATGTTCCAAAAGCAAATAGGAGCGTCCATGGAAGTCTACATCGATGACATGTTAGTAAAGTCACTAAAAGCAGAGCTCCACATTGAGCACCTAGCTGAGTCATTCCAGATCCTAAAAAAGTACAAGATGAAGCTTAATCCTGCAAAGTGCGCCTTCGGAGTTTCTGCAGGGAAATTTTTGGGCTTCATAGTTAATAGCAGAGGAATAGAGGCTAATCCAGAAAAGGTAAAATCCGTGCTCAGCATGCAGTCACCATCAAATACAAAAGAAATCCAACGCTTGACTGGAAGAATAGCTGCTCTGAGTCGTTTTGTGTCCAGATCGAGCGATAAATTTCAGCCCTTCTTTCAAACTTTAAAGAGGGCATTCCAGTGGGATACACGGTGCGAAGAAGCATTCAAAGCATTAAAGAATTACCTGAGCTCCCCTCCTGTTTTGGTGAGCCCCTTGGAAGGGGAAGTCCTTACTCTCTACCTAGTTGTCTCAGATTTCTCAACTAGTGCATCACTGGTTTAGGGAGCGAGACAGAGCTCAGCAACCAGTCTACTTCTGCAGCAGAGCTCTGGGGGGGGCAGAGGAGAGATATCCAAAGATAGAGAAACTTGTTTTAGCCATGGTAACTACAGTTAGGAGACTTAGGCCATACTTCCAGGCTCACACCATCGAGGTTCCAACAGACCAGCCGATGAAGCAAGTACTGCATAAGCCAGAGTCTTCAGGGAGGTTGGTGAAATGGGCAATAGAGCTTAGTGAGTTCGATATTAGATATAAGTTGAGAACTGCAATCAAAGGGCAGATTTTGGCAGACTTCATCGCAGAGTTCACTACAGCAACACCCATGGAGGTCACACAACTGGTACCTGACCTCCCCGTTTGGAAGCTTTCAGTAGATGGGGATGCCAATGCTCAAGGAAGTGGTGCAAGTTTAATTCTGACCTCTTCGGACGGGATAGATGCCGAATATGCCCTCAGGTTTGGGTTTAAGGCCTCGAATAACGAGGCTGAGTATGAAGCTGTCATCGCTGGGCTTAATCTTGCTCACTCCATGGAGGCAGAGCAGCTGGAGATCTGCAGTGACTCCCAACTAGTGGTAAAACAGATAAAAGAGTCTTATGAAGTGAGGGGCGAAACAAATGGTCCTTTACCTTAGAAAGGTACAAGAACTAATTAAGAAGTTTGTGCAGGTTAAGGTCAGACACGTTCCCAGGACAGAAAATTCATGAGCAGATGCGTTGGCAAGGTTAGTAACTGCCTCGCAAGAGGACTTGGATAGGCTAATACCAGTGGAGCATCTTCCAGAGCCTTCAGTGAGCATTGAGAAAGAAGAAGTGCTCCCAATCGTAGCTCAGCCGAGCTGGATGGACTCCATTATAGAATACCTGCAGAACGGAACCTTGCCAAACGATACCAAGGAGGCCTCTAAACTGAAAGCCAGATCAGCTAGATTTTCTTTGCTGCAGGGGAATCTGTACAAACGAGGTTTTTCAGCACCTCTCCTTAAATGCGTGGGAGATGAAGATGCCAACTATATACTCAGAGAAGTACATGAGGGAATCTGTGGCAATCACATCGAAGCTCGGGCCTTGGCAGGAAAAACACTGAGGCAAGGGTATTATTGGCACACTATGCTCAAGGATGCCACTGAATTGGTCAAGAAATGCAAGACTTGCCAGGAACATGTCAACCTTTCCCATTGTCCACCCGAGCTATTGACCTCGGTGATAAGCCCATGGCCTTTCCAACAATGGGGTTTGGATATACTTGGACCCCTTCCCACCGGTGTGGGACAATGCAAGTTTGTCATTATAGGGGTGGATTACTTCACCAAATAGGCGGAGGTCGAACCTTTGGCAACAATCACCGAACAAAAGGTGCAAAAATTTGTTTGGAAATCTATAGTTTGCAGGTTTGGGGTTCCCAGAGCAGTCGTATCTGACAATGGAAAGCAGTTTGACAACCCAAAGTTTAAGAGGTTTTGTGCTCAGATCGGGATAAAGAACTACTTCTCAGCTCCGGCACATCCTTAATCCTATGGACAAATAGAGGTCACCATCAGAACCATAAAGGCAGCTCTGAGGACCAAACTAGAAAACCTAAAAGGTAAGTGGGTGGAGTACATCCCTGAAGTGCTGTGGGCCTACAGGACCACTGCCAGATCTGCAACTCAGGAAACCCCGTTTGCTTTGGCTTTTGGAACCGAGGCAGTGGCACCTGTCGAGGTGGGGCTCCAATCGCCTAGGGTTGAGTTTGCAGACGCTGAAAACAATGATGAATCTCTCCTACTGAACCTCGATCTCCTGGATGAAAAGAGAGACAGAGCTCTGCATCGCATCCAAAGTTACCAAAGGAAAACAACAAGGTATTATAACAGAAGGGTTAGGCACAAAAGCTTTAAAGCTGGGGATTTAGTGCTCAAGAAACTCCTACCTGCGAGAAAGGACCCCACTCATGGAAAGCTGGGACCTAATTGGGAAGGACCCTACATCATATCAAGGGTGATCAGACCTGGAAATTACGAGCTACAAACAGAGGAAGGAAAAATCTTACCTCACTTCTGGAATGCAGAACATCTTAAAAGGTTTTTTCAGTGAGTCTCCTTTGTAACGAAGAGATTTTCAATAAAGCGGCAAGTTTTTGATTTATTCATGGGTAGCTATTCAACATTCCTAGAACGCTGAACTATTCAGTCCATAACTTGAGCCACGTAGCTCACGCTGAACTCTTCAGTTCATAACTTGAGCCACGTAGCTCACGTTGAACTCTTTAGTTCATAACTTGAGCCACGTAGCTCACGCTGAACTCTTCAGCTCATAATGCGAGCCACGCAGCTCACGCTGAACTATTCAGTCCATAACTTGAGCCACGTAGCTCACGCTGAACTCTTCAGTTCATAACTTGAGCCACGTAGCTTACGCTGAACTCTTCAGTTCATAACTTGAGCCACGTAGCTCACACTGAACTTTTCAACTCATAATACGAGCCACGTAGCTCACGCTGAACTATTTAGTTCATGATATGAGCAACATAGCCCACGAAGAACTCCAAAAGTTCAGAAAAGAGCCTAGGAGCTCGCAATGGACTATTTAATTCATAAAAAGAGCCCTGTAGCTCAGAGTGAATTCTGTAATTCATAAAAAGAGCCCTGTAGCTCATGATGAGTTCCTCAATTCATAAAAAGATCCCTGAAGCTCATGTTGAGTTCCTTAGTTCATAAAAAGAGCCATGCAGCTCACAAAGTCAATAATTTTGCTTTAAGAAGGACTGAAGTACTTCTTGAAGCAATGGGGGCAAGAGGAACATAAAGCAAAGGAAAACATAATTATGTTTCAAGCCAGAAGTCACATCACATTTCAAAGCAAAGTTCAGAACATAAATGGTTTTCCGAAGTTTGTATTTCAGTATACAAGTTCAAAATACATGAAAAGTGAAATTAGAGTCACAAGAACATGAGGAGAGCTCTAAGTGTCTAGGGAAGGTGTAAGTGAAGAATTCTGCAGCTCAGCAAATGAGCCTTCGACAGCAGGTAGAAGAGGAGAGCTTCCAGGGGTATTAGCTACATGGGTCTCTGCTCTCATTGGTTCCGAATTTTGAGCAAGGGTCTCAGTCACAAGGTCAGCTGAGAATGGTATAGTGGCAGAAACAGTAGAAGTTACAGCTGGGAGCTCGGGAATTACAGCAACAGAGCCTGTCCCAGTAGAAAGGGCTCCAGAAGTCTCAGCAGGAGGGATGGACATCTCAGCACCTTCTGAGGTAAAGTCTGGAGGAGCCAAGATGTCCCCCTCGCCATCTGTATCAGTCTCCTCCAGCTCCTCCTCGGTAGGAATAGTAAAGTTGAAGTTAAGGTCTGGATAGGTCTTTGTAGCTCGGCGTTTGAAGGTAAGCCATCCAGTGGCCCACTGGGTGGTGACGTCATCCCTCAGCTCAACAATAGCACCGTCCTTTTCCTTGACAAGTGTCTTCTGTGCCTCGAGCTCGGTGCAGAGTGCATCATTTGCCTCAGTCACAACAAGATAATACTTTTTTATGCTCTGCAAAGAGCTCTGGGCTTCAAAGGCTTCTTGACTGGCCTTAGCCCAGGCCTCGGATTTAAGTTTCAGCTCTTCCCTGGCTATTCTCAGCTCATCCCTGACTTTCCTTTCTCTTTCTTCAGCAGCATCTTTCGCCGTTTGTAAGCCCTGAAGGGAAGAAGCCTGGTTCTCCAATTCCTCCTTGAAGCCTGCCACCTGAGCTCAGAGGTCGTCATTGTCAAAGGTGAGTTGAGCAACCTTAAACTCGTATGCTTTTAAAGCTTTGACAGAGCTCTCAGAGGATTTGATCCTATTCACCAAACCTTTTACGTGGAGAGCCAGCTGAGGACAGGAGAGAAAACAAGAAAAGATAAGCTTAAGGTTACGACATAAAGATAAATGGATGTATAAGGATGCAAGAGCTTACAACAGCTGTTCCCTGAAGAGTTGAGCTGATGGTCTCCTCAAGAGGCAGGGAAGAAGCCTTTTGAACGTCAAAATCGGTAAGAACAGAAGAAATGGCCCCAGCAGCAAGCTCACTGTTCTCAAAAAAGGAGTCCTTACTCTCCTCCACCTTGGGGCGCTTTCCTTCGTCACACCCAGGTTTCTTCGGAAAGGATTTAATAATCTTCCCTGAAGGACTATAGGAGAAATTACCAGGTTGAAGGCTAGGGACCAACCTCAAGGCTTCCTTGACCTCAGTTGAGGAAGGAGAAGCCTCGCTTAGTTCATTAGTTCGACTTGAAGTGGGCTGAATCCTTGATGGCAGGCAGGCTTTAACGACTGGTGGGGTGTTCAACGATTGATCCTGCTTTGATGAAGTCGAAGATGGAGAAGAAGATGGCACCCCCAATTTTTGAATCTTAGCCCGAGTAACAGGGCTACTTCCAGAGCCGACCACAGCTTTCCGTTTGCTACCTTTCCCACTCTTCGATAATTGGTCGATCTTGGCCTGGAGTTCCTCAGAGGAGGGCTTCATTATGGAAGACCCTGGAAGATCTGAGCCAAACCAGTTACGCATATATGAGGAAGTAGGAAGGAAGGCAGCACAACTTATCGGAAAAATGAATTACCTGCTACTTCTTCAGGTCTGACAACAGAAATGGGAGGCGGGGCTTCTATCGTTATCCCAGGAGGACTAAATCCTCTCTCAACCAGAACCCAGGGTTGGATAAGCTCGGAGTACCTTCGCGGGTCACACTTGACTAATTTCAACCTCACCTCCTCGTCCTCAGCACTAAGTTCAGGTCGGGTACCTAGATACAACGCAAGCAGAGCAGAGTCAGAAACTTATGATTCTCTAAACAGAACTCAGTCAACTTAAACAAGGACTCACGCAAGTTCTCTAGAATAGTCCAGGCCTTAGGAATACCAAGAGTGTCCGTTCTATCAGCAGGGTTGTATTCCCAGTTGGTGCCCCTAACAAAGAAGAAATGTTATTTCCAGTGTTTATGGGAGGACGGAATATGAGAGATGATCTGCCTAGCGTTAGCTCGCTTGGAGATATACAAGAAGTCCTCAGAAGAGGTCAGTTTGACATTGAAAAAGTCCAAGAACAGGGAAATGCTGGGAACCCCGAGGTTATGGTCCTTAAAGAAGACCAGAAGACCCACCAAAACACCCCAGAAGTTAGGGGAAAGCTGAGAGGGACAAACGTTGAAATATTGCAAAACGTTCTTGATGAATGGGTGCAGAGGAAAGCGAAGGCCATTCTCAAATGCGACCTCAAAGAAACAGACCCTCTTGTGAACTTTGGCAACATAAAGGGTGGAGCTGTCTGGACACCAAGGCTGGACACCAGCGGGAAACCCATAGCGGGCAATGAAAATCTTCACAAAGGAAGGGTCGACCTTACTAGGGCCCACGAGCTCGGCATGCTCTAGGGCAGCTCCTAAGTACGATGAACCACTAGAGACCCCAACCCCACTGACTTTGCCCTTGCCTTTGTCAGGCTTGGGGGCATAAGAAAAGATGATGAGGGAAGCTCCTCGGTATTGACCTCGGAGTCAACAGCATCAACACCGGGGAAATTGTCGATTTCGTCACCCAGTTCCCCTAATTCAGTCTCCTCCTTGGCAGACCTACCCTCTAAGAGAGGAACAGAGGAGCGAGTGGCTCCAGAAGAGGCATACATGTTTGGGCAGGAAAAAGGAAGATCAAAGGAATGATAGAGAGGAGGAACACCAGTCAAACACTCCCTAATAACCCTAGGGTCAGCACAGTAGCTTCCAACAGCAAGTATGTGCACAATAGAACTATAATCCACGAAATGGGGAAGAGGAGACAAGCAACAGTCATGAGACCAGAAGTAAAAGAACCTATGAGCCCAGAAACGCAATAACCACCTCGAACTCAAGGGATCCATGACGAGAAAAGATGAAAAAGGGGACAGAAAAAGCGTACCTAGCTAGGAAAGAGAAACGAGCAACAATCCAGAGCGAAATTGAAGGAAGATAGCACTGCGGATCCTCAAATCGAACACAAAGGACTCGGTTTTGAGCAAGAATCAGGAATCTTCAAGCCGGGAAATCTGGAATCGAAAGAAAAGGAATCGAATAGTGAGAGGAGACGGTTCAGATAGCCGTTTGTACATTTAAAGCTTAAGAAACGTGGGCTGAAACGTGTGCGGGAATCGAGGAAAGCCATGATTGCTGTAAACCGTCAAAATATTTCAGTCACGTGCAAGCCAGGGTCAACCACGCGCAGATCTAGCTCGGTTAAAAAAAAAAAATAGCTCAGCCCCTGCCCAATCTAGATTGAGACAAGGGCTGGGGGGCAACTGATGATACCTAAAATAAACCCTAAGCACGAGCCCAGGAAATGAACCCAGCTCGGGAGGTCAGGTAAGACATGCAGAGCTCGTCGAGCCAGAATTAAAGCTCCCCCCAAGCGAGATAATATAGGAATCGATGAGGGGATAGCAGGATGATAGCGAACACCTCCGGAATAATAGCCAAGCTGAATTCAAGGCACAAAACCCTTAACCAACCGAGATCCTCTCCAAAAATTAAGGAGGATCCCACGGATGGTATGCAAAGATCTCGGGATAAAATCCAATTATAGTGGAGGAAGGATCCATGGTTATTGAAAGTAAATCCGGGTTAGAGGTAAGCAAGAGGCTATAAAAGAAGGGTAAGCCTCCAATTAATGGGGGAGAAATCTTAGAGAATATAGAGCCAGGATAAACCCTAATATCCTCCAGGCTGCACTGTAAAACATCCAACGTAATCAATGAGAAAACAGGAGCAAGAGCCTCAATTGAAGAGTGGACTAGCCGAGCTTCCAGGCCGGTGAACCACTATAATTCCACTATGTAAATCTCATTTTCCCCAATTTCCTAAGCATTTTATCAGCAACTTGCACGGGCCTCGCAGCTCAGACACCCACACTTGATTTCACACACATCTATACACTCTGCTTGTCCTCGATAGATTAGCACCATCAGAATTAATTGTGAGTTTTAATGTTAGATGAACCCACAATTAATTTAATGATTATATACTATCAAGATTTTTAAATTAAATTATTAAATTAAGTTCAAATAATATTTTCGTTATTAATAAAAAGTTGGCAAAAAGCGATCAATTAAGAGCTATTGGGAGAGCTATTATGGAACAACAATACGATGACCCACATTTAGAGGAAAGGGTGTCAAAAAAGCTCTTAAGCCTAGAGAGAGAGAGAGAGAGAGAGAGAGAGAGAGAGAGAGAGATGTTTAAAGTCTCGTCACCACTGAGCGGTTGTATCCTTCTACCTATGACTTTCATGCATGGTAACTTCAACTGTATTATCAGTATCAAAAAGATATAATTTTTTAAGATTAAATTATAATTTTTTTGATGTGTAGATTATAATTTGAAAAGATATGATCGATCATGGAATGTTGGGATTGATACCATATTTTTTATGATCGATCATGAGTGTCTGTGATCGAACACGATCTCCTCTATGCAGTTGTCACCTTTTTTTTTTTTTTTAAATTATAATTTTATCCATAAAAAAATAATAATTGGTGGTGGTACGATACCGATTTTTTTTTTTGATACTATAGAATTTCCCTTCCTACATACTTCGTAAATCTGCAACTATTTGGTTTGACATAGCTCCAACCAAAAATGAACCCGCTACCACTCAAGTTGGTAATTTCATTTGACTTGTTTTATCGTTTGAACTTGAATTTTGTCTTTTTTTTGGGTACAATCGAACTTGAAGTTTGAAGATCACATTGCAATGTAAATCTCAAGAAGGTGTTGTATATATATATTTATAAAATGACAGAATTACTTACTAATTTTTTTTATTTGTATCATGTAATTTAGAATAAATAATAACTTACATTAACAAAATAGTAATACATAAATTGTGATAAATAAATTGATCTGTTTACAGATCTGGAATTGAAATTGAACTTTATAGATCAAAGATAGTATTTGACACTATGTCCTCAAAGCACATTTCGATCCCACATTTGGTGCTTATGAAAATTTCAGCGTCTAGTCTCAGGATACAATGATTTTCACGCAATTGAAAGTAGCATTATAATTGATGATACCTAAAGATAATTTTAATTAAGTATGAGCTCGGAAAAGGAGGTCTGGTATAGAGGTCAGGCGAGCTATCTAGAGCTCAGCGGTCCTGACCTCGAACTCGCCACAAACGAAGCAGAATAGGAAACATGAAGGAGACAACTGGCTGTTAGCAGGCTCCCCCAAAACAAGGAAACGCTATAATCAAGGCTCCAAACTCTCAACTAACCAAGATCGTCTCCCACCTACTACGAGAAGATCTCACGAATTAAGGGCAAGAATCTCGGCAAGGATCTCGGAACAGATCCCTTAGAGATAGGGAGTGGATTATAAATATTGTACAGTGCCTCCATTGAAGGCAGAACCCGAGCGGTAGCAAAAATGGTCTGTTAGTTTCATTCACCATCAATAAAGAGAAAGGAGCAAGAGACTCCATTAAAGAGTGGATTAGCCGAGCTCCCGAGCTGGTGAACCACTGTACTTTCATTGTGCAAATTATCAGTTTCCCATGGAACTCTCACTCTAGTATTTAGGAGCCTAGTAGCTTAGATCCTAAGCCTACTTGAATAATCAAATCACTTGCTCAATCACGCTGGTAGTTACACCATCAGTTTGGCGCCGTCTGTGGGAACGACTATTCTCATTATAAATACACTAATCTTTCAGTAACTGATGGTCTCTACCCGCAACATGAGCCGAAGTCAGATGAATCCCCCACGGATGTCGGACCAGCAGGAGGCCACTAGCAGCAGGCAACAGGAAAACCCTCACGATTTCGTGCCCACTGTCGAGGATGACCTTCATGCGGTGAATCCCCTAACGAACAACTAGTTAGAAGCCCTCCGCCTAGTCAATCAGCGCTTACTACAGCAAATCGAAGAACTCTTGAAGCTCTTGCAGGGTCCTCAGCAGACACGACCGATTCACGGAGGTCCCCCACAAGGGGAGCATCAACGCCTCGACCCCTTTAGGGAGGTAAATGATGGGGGTGAAAATGGCCATGCCGCAGGACAGGTTCCTTTTCCACCGCCTAGGAATGGGGACAACGAAGAAATGCAGAACCATAATGATGGGTTCGAGAAAAATAATTTCCTCCCTTTCCAGTAGGAAAGGATGGAACAGTATTGAGAACAACGTTTCGGAGACATCCAGAAAAAACTCAGCCACATGAAGGAAGCCGTGAGGGGTAAAACCCCAGTAACGATGGATGTTCTAGTACGGTAGACCGAGTCACCATTCACTGCTGGAGTCCTGCATTTTCCCCTCCCCCCAAAATTCAGGATGCCTCAAATAGAGGCTTTCGATGGGGATCTCATGGATCACCTCAACACCTATAAGAACCAAATGGAGTTGCATGGATATCAAGACCCTGTGCGTTGCCGAACCTTCGCCATCACGTTGAAGGGCTCGACCTTGGCATGGTTTAACAGGTTAACCCCAGCATCAATCTCTTCCTTCAAGGAGCTCTCCATATCCTTCGTATCCCATTTTATAGAAGCCCAAATTTAGAGAAAATCGAGCTATCACTTGCTGAGTTTGAAACAAGGGCCTAACGAGAACTTGTGAACCTATGTCCAAAGGTTTAATTCAGAATCTCTGAGGGTTGACGTCCCAGATGAGAAATTTGCAATCACTTCTTTCATTGCAGGGCTAGGAGTGCAGTCAAAGGACTTGATGTTCTCTATATCAAAAAACCCGCAAGCAAGTATGGCAGAAGTGCTAGCCAAGGCGGAGAAGTATATCAATGGAGAGGAAGCCCTTATCTCGAAGAAGGAAAAAAGGAAAGAAGAGGGATCGAAGTCCCAAGAAGGAGAGAGAGCGAGACAGGTCTCCAAGAAGAGACAGAGATCGTTCCCCCAAAAGAAGGGGAAATGTCAGAGATCGCCTAGGACCCCTGCAACCAGAATTGCAGCCGAGGTATGCACCTCGACAGTTTACACCGCTTATGACTGTAGTATCCCAGGTCCTGTATGAAGTCCAAAATGAGAAATTCCTCAGATGGCCACCGCAGATGAAGGCAGATCTAACAAAAAAGGATGCAACCAAGTATTGTGAATATTACAGGGACCACGGTCACCTCACTGATGATTGTATCCAATTGAAAAAAGAGATCGAGTTTCTGATTCAACGAGGATAGTTGCGACGTTTTGTGGCCCATGAAAACCAGAATCGAGCTCCGCCACCTCCAGCACCTCAGCCGCAAGCATTGGCACAACATCAGCAGCCTTTAGGGAGATCAGAGTGATATCAGGAGGATTCTCAGGAGGCGGGGAGTCCAACTCGGCTAGAAAGGCTCATTTGCGCTGAATCAGAATTGATGAGACACTGGAAGTGCATACTGTGTCCAAAATCCCACGATTGAACACAACAATCACTTTCTCGGATGCAGACTTGGAAGGCTACCAGCATCCACACGATGACCCCTTGGTAGTAAGAGCCGTCGTTACTAACAGAACATTCCACAAAGTTCTGATTGACAACGTAAGCTCAGCAGATATCATTTTCACGCCTGCATTCGTCAAAATGGAGATAGGCAGAGAAAAACTCGAGCCAGTAAGCGCTCATTTACTGGGATTCTCTGGGGAAAAAGTGTTGCCTCTAGGATCAATCCAGCTCGTGCTTATCCTAGGGGATCATCCCTGCCAAGCCACCACTACCGTAAGATTTCTGGTGGTGGATGCACCTTCTGCGTACAACATCTTGCTCGGGAGACCTTCCCTTAATGCCATGAAAGCCATTCCTTCTGCCTACCACCTTGTTGTGAAATTTCCTACAGAAAACGGAGTCAGAGTGGTCTGTGGAGATCAGCGCATGGCACGTGAATGTTACATGGAATCTGTAAAAAAGAGGGAAGTTGAAAACATACAGTTAGATGAGCTTGACATAAGGGACGAGCTAAACACCAGGTCAATGCCCTCAGAGGAGCTGGAGCCTATTTAACTCGACGAGGAGCCGGAACACCTTATTTACGTGGGGACCAAGCTCAGCCGGGAAATTAAAAACCTCCTCATCCAGTTCTTAAAAAGGAATATGGAGGTGTTTGCCTGGAAGCAGGAAGACATGGAAGGCATTGACCCCTCAATCATCTCACACAAGCTCAGTGTGAATCCCGCCTATAAGCTCGTCAAACAGAAGTGAAAAATCTTTGCCCTAGAGCGTTAAAAAGTGATCAATGAGGAGGTCAGCAAGCTCCTCGATGCTAAGGCCATCAGAGGAGTAGATTACCCTACTTGGCTGGCGAATGTGGTTCTCGTTAAAAAAACCAATAGCAAATGACGTCTCTGCATCGACTTCACAGACCTCAACCGAGCTTGCCCCAAGGATAGTTTTCCCTTACCTCGGATTGATTTGATTGTGGACGCCACTGCCGGACACGAGCTCCTTACCTTTATGGATGCTTTCTCAGGGTATAACTAAATCAGGATGGGCCCCGGTGATTAAGAGAAGACCTTCTTTATAACAGAGCAAAGAACATATTGCTATTAGGTCATGCCCTTCGGGTTGAAGAACACTGGAGCCACTTATCAGCGCCTAGTAAATCGAATGTTCCAAAAACAGCTAGGGACGTCAATGGAAGTCTACATCGACGACATGCTGGTTAACTCACTAAAAGTAGAGCTCCACATCAAGCACTTGGAGAAGTCGTTCCAGGTCCTGAAAGAATACAGAATGAAGCTCAACCCCGTCAAATGTGCTTTCGGAGTATCAACGGGGAAATTCTTGGGCTTTATAGTTAACAGCAGAGGAATTGAAGCCAATCTGGAGAAAGTAAAGGCAGTAATGGACATGCAGTCACCATCCAATGCAAGAGAGTTTCAGCGTTTAACAGGAAGAATAACAGCCCTGAGTCGTTTCGTGTCCCGATCAAATGACAAGTGTCAACCCTTCTTTCAAGTTTTAAAGAAGGCATTCCAGTGGGATACTCGATGTGAAAAAACGTTCAAAGCCTTGAAGGATTACTTAAGCTCTTCCCTGTTCTGGTAAGCCCCTTGGAAGGGGAAGTACTTATTCTTTATTTAGCAGTCTCAGATTTCTCGACCAGCGCAGCACTAGTAAGGGAGCATGACAGAGCTCAGCAGCCAGTTTATTACTGTAGCAGAGCTGTGAGGGGAGCAGATGAGAGATATCCAAAAATGGAGAAGCTTGTCTTAGCTCTAGTCACAACTGCTAGAAGACTTTGACCTTACTTCCAAACTCATACTATTGAGGTTCCATCAGATCAGCCGATGAAGCAAGTACTGCATAAGCCAGAATCTTCGGGGAGATTAGTTAAGTAGGCTATTGAGCTCCGCGATTTCGACATCAGATACAAGCCCAGAACAGCAATCAAAGGACAGGTTCTAGTAGATTTTATCGCGGAATTCACATCAGAAACGCAGGCGGAAGCAACACAGCTGGTACCCGACCTCCCTGCATGGAAGCTTTCAGTAGATGGAGCTGCCAAGGCTCAGGGGAGTGGTGTTAGGCTGATTCTGACCTCACCAGAGGGGATAGATGTGGAGTATGCTCTCAGGTTTGGATTTAAGGCTTTAAACAATGAAGTAGAATATGAGGCTGTCATTGCTGGACTAAACCTTGCATTTTCAATGGAGGCAGAACAGCTTGAGATTTGCAGTGACTCCCAACTTGTAGTGAAGCAGATAGATGAGTCTTATGAGGCTAAGGGCGAGAAAATGGTCTTTTACCTCAGAAAAGTGTAGGAACTGATTAAGAAATTTGTGAATATTAAGATCAGACATGTCCCTAGAGCTGAGAATTCACAAGCAGATGCGTTTGCAAAACTGGCAACGGCCTCGCAGGACAACTTGGATAGGCTAATCCCGGTGGAACACTTAGCAGAACCGTCTGTAAGTACTAAGGAAGAAGAGGTGCTCCCTGTTTTGGCCCCGCCAAGCTGGATGACCCCCATCAGAGTGTATTTGCAAAATGGAACCTTGCCAGAGGATTCCAAGGAAGCTGCGAAGCTAAAAACCAGGTCGGCCATATTCTTAATCCTGCAGGGGAACTTGTACAAGTGTGGTTTTTCGACACCTCTCCTCAAGTGCGTGGAAGATGAGGACGCTAACTACATACTCAGAGAAATTCACGAGGGAATCTGCGAAAATCATATCGGAGCTCGAGCGCTGGCAGGAAAAGCTCTAAGACAGGGATAATTTTGGCCCACTATGCTCAAGGACGCAACATAGATGATCAAAAGGTGCAAGGTCTGCCAGATGCACACTAACATCCCTCGTAATCCGGAGCTCCTAACATCGGTAATAAGCCCCTGACCATTCCAGCAATGGGGTTTAGACATCCTCGAACCGCTCCCCATGGGCGTAGGACAGTGCAAGTTTGCCGTTGTTGGTGTGGACTATTTCACCAAATAGGCAGAAATCGAAGCCCTAGCAACGATCACAGAGCAGAAAGTTTAAAACTTCGTATGTAAGTCAATAATCTGCAGATTTGGGGTCCCAAGGGCAATCGTCTCCGACAATGGGAAACAGTTTGACAATCCCAAGTTCAAAAAGTTTTGTGCAGAGCTGGGAATAAAGAATTACTTCTAGGCTCCAGCTCATCTGCAGTCCAACGGACAAGCAGAGGTCACCATCAGGATCATTAAAGTAGCCCTGAAAACCAAGCTAGAATCACTGAAGGGAAAGTGGGTAGAACATGTCCCAGAAGTGTTGTGGGCTTATAGAATAACCACAAGGACATCGACTCAGGAGACACCATTCGCCTTGACTTTTGGAACCGAAGCAGTGGCACCCGTAGAAATTGGCATACCTTCCCCCAGGACAGAGCTCTCGGATCCCGAGCTCAATAATGAGTCACTCCTGTTGAATCTCGATTTCCTAGACGAAAAAAGAGGTAGAGCCCTTGACCAGATAAAAAATTATCAAAGGAATGCAGCAAGATACTACAACAGAAGGGTCAGGCACAAAAGCTTTAAAGTCGGAGATTTAGTGCTTAGGAAGCTTCTTCCGGCAAGGAAAGATCCTGCCCACGGAAAGTTGGGTCCTAACTGAGAAGGACCTTTCATCGTTTCCAGGGTAGTCAAACCTGGGAACTATGAGCTGAAGACAGAAGAAGGAAAAATCCAACCTCACTCTTGGAATGTGGAGCATCTTAAAAGGTTTTTTCAGTAAGATTGTAAGAAAGCCATTTTCAATAAAGAAGTAAGTTTTGGCCGCCAATGTAATCCAAGAAGTAGCTAAAAAGCTAAAAATGAGCTCTTCAGCTCATAAAAATCAAGATGAGCTCTTCAGCTCATAGAACTAAGATGAGCTCCTAAGCTCATAAAAATCAAGATGAGCTCTTCAGCTCATAGGATTAAGATGAGCTCCTAAGCTCATAAAATTAAGATGAGCTCCTAAGCTCATAAAAATTAAGATGAGCTCCTAAGCTCATAAAAATTAAGATGAGCTCTTCAGCTCATAGAACTAAGATGAGCTCCTAAGCTCATAAAAATCAAGATGAGCTCTTCAGCTCATAGAATTAAGATGAGCTCCGAAGCTCATAAAAATTAAGATGAGCTCTTCAGCTCATAAAAATCAAGATGAGCTCTTCAGCTCACAAAACTAAGATGAGCTCCTAAGCTCATAAAATTAAAATGAGCTCCTAAGCTCATAAAATTAAGATGAGCTCCTAAGCTCATAAAAACTAAGATGAGCTCTTCAACTCATAAACACAAGATGAGCTCCTCAGCTCATAAATTAGCAGAAAGCACTCTAGCCCATGAGTATGTAGAAAACAAAGGGAAACCTTGTCAAAACCAGGATTCGCAGTCACAAACATTCAAAAAAAAAAATGTGCAAAAGTTACATAAGAGCCCGACAGTTCATCGAACAAAACAAGGTATAAGAAAGAAAAGCTCCTAATTTTTTTCCAAGTTGCTGCTTCAGCTAAGCAACCTCTTCCTTTAGGCGGGCATTCTCCTCCCTCAGCTCGTCTCTTTCCTTTTCCGTTTCCGAGAGCGGTTTAAGAAGCTTTCCTCTAGCAGAGGAAAATAAAACAGTACCAAAAGAGGAATCAGGTGAAGAAGAAGAGGAACCATCCCTCCTGCTCTTCTTCGAAGACACATCAACATCCCTTTCCTCGTTGGAATCGGAAGGAGAGGTCCAAGGAGAATCTGGGAAGAAAGAAAACTCCAGAGCAGTTGCCTCAGCGCTAAGTAAGTGGAGGTTTTCAGGCGTCATCAGATCCGAAAAAAGCATAGGATCTACATGGATTATTCGATCGATGTTCATCATCTCCAACAAGTCCAGGTTAGGGGCACCTACACAACGGAAACATAATGAGAACGAACTTTCACAGGATTTAGTCAAGACAGCTCTTCCTGAATATACCTATATGGGAGAAGCTCCCCCAGGAGCGTGGAATTCTGGTATCTGAGCAGCGCTGCTCGATGGACCTCCAAGGGTTCCCGGATGCAAAAAAGAAGCGTCGATACCACCCTTCAGGAAGAGGAGGAAGGTCAAGAACCAAGGGGCGCAAGTTAAAGTGCCTCCACTGAAAGAAGCTGAAGCAGGGGAGTTCATCCTCTTCGATTTCATAGAGATAAAGGAACTCAACAATAGTAGAAAACCCACTATTACCGTGTAGATGCCAGAAGAGAAAAAAACTGATCATAGCAGCCCAACCTCTGGGAGAGAGACGAGAAGGACATAAACCATAATAAGCAAGGACCCGCCTGATGGAAGGATGAATGGGAAGACAAAGGCTCATCTCAAAGGCACTCTCAAAGAAGCAAACTTCCCCTCGAGGGAGAAAATTGCAAGGCTCATCAGGAGTTGGGACTCGAAGAGATAAGTCCGCTGGAAGGCGAAATCGCTTGCTGATTTCGTTCAGCCCAGAAGGAGTAATCGTGGAGGGAGCTAAGTAATGGGATTTCCATTACAAGTCAAGACCTGCAAGAACACGCTCCTGGAAAAGGGAAGAGAATGGAGCAGCCATTGAAAATGCAGAAGAAGGGGACGCAGCAAAGCAAGAACGTGATCTCCAAGATTCAAAAAAAGACTCTAAAATCTTTGGGCAAAGGAGAAAGACCAAGAAGTATAAAAACTTTAAAGAACCCCGAATTTAAAGGGGGTAAGAAGTGGAGGAAAACGAAAAGGCGCCTCTCAACTCAACAATCATTGCAACGGTTATAAATTTGGAAGGTAGGTGGGCGCTTGCAACATTAATGAAGCATCTAGGTCTAGATCAACTAGACTAACGAACCCAGGTCGATTCTTTGAGCTCGAAGGTATTCAAGAATGGATCAAAGCGCAATATAAGTGAGTTCAGGAGCGAGTCTCTTGAGGACCTCAGATTTCTTTAGTCAAAGGTTAGCTCAAATGTATACACGGCTTTCCTGGCATGTTAGCTCAAAGCAATCTATCGCAAGAACTCGTTTGATGATGCGGTCAGAATAGAATTGATATTCAACCCCTCCAAAACTTAACTACTTTGCCTCAAGGAGAACTGAAGTTTTCCTTGAAGCATGGGGGGTAAGAGAGTTGTAGATTAAAACAAGCAAAGCAATGCGCACAGAAGTACAAAAGCTCAGAAGGAAATAAGTTGTAATATTTAAATCAGTTGGTATAGTGTCTACATCGGCAACTTAAAAAAAAAAAAGACAAAAACGCAACAACAGATTTCTTAAGTTTGAGCAAAAGGAGCAAAGGAGGGATCTGGCAGTTCAGCATCTGAAACCGTTGTTGTAGGAGCAGGAGGGGAGCTTGGCAGTTCGGCAGCAAAAGTTTTGGTGGAAGAGACCTCAGGTGGAGTAGGGGCAGGAACTTCGACCCCAACCATTGGCAAAGTCACTGCTAAGGTTGAAACTGTGAGCTTGGCAGTGGTTGGAACAGAAGCAGACACAGAACTGAGAGTTACAGGAAGATATGACGCAGAAGAAATGTCTTGAGCCTGGACCTTGCTGGAAGGAGCAGGCACCTCAGTACCTTCTAAGGCCGTCTTAGGGGCTGGAGGTGCCAAGGCGCCAGTCTCAATGGTGGGCACCCCTGACTCCTCTTCGGGAGGGATGTCAAATTCAAAATCCAGTTCAGGGTATGTCTTTTCAGCTCAGTCCTAGAAAGCAAGCCACCCTGTGGCCCATTTGGTGGTAACATCGTCCTTCAGCTGGTTAATTAGCTCATCCTTCTGTTTGACGATGGCCCTCTACACCTCAAGCTCGCTCTAAAAAGCATCGTTTGCCTCAGCCAGGACTCCATACTCCCTTTTCATGCCATTGAAGGACTCTAAAGCCTCAAAGGTCTCTTTGCTGGCTTTAACCCAGGCGTTAGTTTTAAGTCTGGACTCTTCCTGAACCTTTTTGAGCTCGTCCTTGGTCCTCCTACTTTCTCCTTCAGCCACCTCCTTCTCAGCTTCCAAACCACTAATGGTAGAGGTCTTCCTTTCAACTTGCGCCTGCAAGTCTTGAACTCGAGCCTGAAGGTCGCTATTGGCAAAAGGATAGCTCGGCAGTTTTGATTTTAAACGACTTCAACATCTTGGCAGAGCTCTCCAGCTCTTGGATTCGGCTCAATAACCCCTTCACATGGATAGCCAGCTGGGAGCAAGTATGGCAAGAGGATGAAATCAGCACAAAAATAGCAGCACAAGGTCAGAACAGAGCGTGAGAAGGGGCGAGGGCTTACCGCAGTAGCCCCAAATAAGGTTGAATTAATAGAAGTAACAAGCGGTATGGTGGCAACCCTCAATACGTCAGAATCAGGGAGGATGGAGGAAAGGGCAGCAGCAGCAAGCTTCGCATTGTCGAGGAAAGAATCTTCGCTGGCCTCACCTTTGGGATACTTTCCTTTCTCGGTCTTGGAACCTGTTTGTGGTAACTGAAAAAATCTCTCAGGTGGCTCAAAGGAAGCAGGAGCAGGCAGAACGTGAGGGATCACTTCCAAGGCTCTCTCGACCTTAGTTGGGGAAGGGGAGGTCGGATCTCGCTCATGAGCCCCTCCAAGGGCAGGCAGCGTCCCTTGGGAAGAAGAGGTCTCTACGGCTTTCGAAAGACCCGATGGAAAGGCTAGAACTGCCTTAGTTGAAGCAGAAACAACAGGGGGCACATTCAACTTTGGCGTTGTAGCAGGGGAAACGGCGCCGCTGCCTATCCCAACCTCCCCTTTACGTTTACTACCACAACTGCCCTTCTTCAGCAGATTCACCTTTGCCTGAAGTTCCGCTACAGAGGGCTTCATTGAAGAAGAGCCTGAAAATTCGAGACGAATAGTACAGGAAAAATATATCAATAACAATAGTAATAAATAATGATAAGTGAAAATGGAGAGCTTGAGGGAGAAAGGGTAAAAGTTGAGAGTAGCACCACCTACCACTTCTTCAGCTCCAGCAACAGAGAGGGGAACAAGGGCCTCAATCCTAACCTCAGGGGAGCTGAACCAGAGCGTTACCAAAACCTAAGGATTGATGAGCTCGGAGTATTTCTCTGAATCATAACGCTCCAGACTCAGTAGGACTCGGCTATCCGCAGCGTTGAGGTCAGGTCGAGCACCTGAGGAGCAAAGCAAAGTAAGTGAGTTCAGGTCAGCATAGCAGACCCTGTAACTGCTTAGACAAAGACTTACCTAAATTATCAGGGATAGACCAAGCTCGGGGAATTGGGAGAGTATCTGTGCTGTCCACAGGGTTGTATTCCCAATATCTACCCCATATGAAGAAGAAATGTTTTTTCCAGTCCTTGTGGGAGCTCGGGAGCTCGGTAATAATAACCTTAGTTTTCACCCCGCTTAGAAAGGTAAAGAAAACCGTCGAAAGGAGTATACTTGACATTGAAAAATTTCATGAGTAAAGAAATGGTGGGAACCCCAAGTTTGTGTTTCTTGAAGAAAACAAGAAGACCCACCAGTATACCCCAGGAGTTAGGGGAAAGCTGAGTCGGGTAGACGTTGAAGTGTTGCAGAACACTCTTGATAAAAGGGTGGATGGGGAAACGAAGGCCATTCTCAAAAGCAGCTGCGAAAAAATAGACCCTTTTGGGGATTAGGGAGGCGTAGCGAGTATATTCGTCAGGACTCCAGAACTGAACTCCCGGTGGGAAACCAAATCGACCGGCTAGAACCTTCATATGGGAAGGGGAGACCTCACTGCGACCCACGAGCTCTGCAGCTTTGTAGGCAGCCTCCTCAGTACCGCCAGAAATCCCTATACCACTCACCTTGGCTTTACCTTTGTGGGGATTCTTGGGTTCTGGGGGGGACGACGGAGAAGGCTCATCCGTATTTCCCTCTGCATCGGCAGACTTGACACCTGGGAAGTTGTCAATCTCATCACCTACGTCTCCTAAGTCAGTATCCTCCCCAGCAGACCTGTTCCCCAACAAAGAAATGGACGAACCCGTAGCCTCAGAGGAAGCATACATGACTGGACAGGAGAAAGGAAGTCTAAAAGACCTATAAAGGGGGGGAACCTCCGAGAAACACTCTCTTAAGGTCGAGGGAGCAAAGCACCAATGACCTATAATGAAAATCATAGCCGTACAGTAAGGGTCCAAAAAGAGGGGGAGTCGGGACAAGGAATAGCCTCGGTTCCTAAAGTAGCAAAATCGAAAAGTCCAGAAATGCAGTAACCACCTCAGATTTGAGGGATCCAGAACGAAGAAACACGTAAGGGACAAGAAACGTACCTAATCACAGGCGAATGGCAAACCAGAACTCGAAGTGAGAAACAGAGAGCGAGTCTTGCAAGCCAATTCGAAGAAGAGTGATACCTAGCGAAAACCCTAAGACCTCTGATGGAGTAGGAAAAGCCAGAAATCTCAAGGAAGAAGAGAGGGGAAAGCTTGGGGGGAAAATTTGAAAAGTAAAGTGAGTCGTTTCCCATCAGTGCAAAGGCATTTAAAGCCTTTGGTACGTGGGCCTCGAAAGTGGAGAACGTGCGCGAAAAAAGAGGAAAAGAATGATTACCCAAAACCGTCAAAGAAAAACCGTTCGCGCACAGGTCGAGGTCGCGATACGGAGGCCTGACTCGAACCTAGTGTAGCTCAGCCCTAGCCCAAGCCAGCTTGGGCCAAGGACTGGGGGGCAACTGATGATACCTAGAGATAATTTTAATTAAGTATGAACTCGGGAAAAGAGGTCTGGTATAGAGGTCAGACGAGCTATCCAGAGCTCGGCGGTCCTGACCTTGAGCTCGCTGCAAACGAAGCAGAATAAGAAACATAAAGGAGACAGCTGGCTGTTAGCAGGCTCCCCCAAAACAAGGAAACGCTATAATCAAGGCTCCAATCTCTCAACTAACCAAGATCTTTTCCCACCTACTAAGCGAAGATCTCACGAATTAAAGGCAAGAATCTCGGCAAGGATCTCGGAATAAATCCCTTAGAGATAGGGAGTGGATTATAAATATTGTACAGTGCCTCCATTGAAGGCAGAACCCGAGTGGTAGCAAAAATGGTCTGTTAGTTTCATTCACCATCAATAAAGAGAAAGGAGCAAGAGACTCATTTAAAGAGTGAATTAGTCGAGCTCCCGAGCTGGTGACCACTGTACTTTCATTGTGCAAATTATCAGTTTCCCATGAAACTCTCACTCTAGTATTTAGAAGCCTAGTAGCTCAGATCCTAAGCCTACCCGAATAATCAAATCACCTGCTCAATCACGCTGGTAGTTACACCATCAATAATTCAATTGCCCTTAGAACCAGAATTATGTTGTGTACTCTAAAAAAATGCAGATTATTAATGTCGCAATTGTGGATGTTATGATTGTCTTAATTCATAATGTTGTAATGAATCTGGGTTATTTATTAATAGAATAGTGACTGTTTCGAATAACTACCATGCGAACTGATGCAACCTAGAAGACACAATATAGTCCAGAAGACACCATTGATGTTTGTTAAATGAACAGACATGAAGTTCAAAAATTCGGACTGCATGAAAAACTAAAAGAGTATCCTTGATGCTTTAGTATTTTAATTTTTTTTGTTTTTAATCAAACAACTTTTGTTCTTTTGAATAAACAAATTTCTCCAAATAATTTTCAAAACAATTTTCCTTTCATTTTTCCTTGCGTTTTAAGTTTTCTCAATTTCCTGTTATTTGACATCGGACTCCTAGAAAAAATATCACTTCGCGACTACTTACACTTTGGTGATTAATTCTAAAATTCTAGCAAGTTTTGTAATCGTTGCCGGGGAGTTATTTGAAGACAAGGAACGCACCGAGATCTACTGAAGTTTGTTAGATTTGAGATTTATTGCATATCCGATAATTTCATCCCCTATTTTTTTTTAGATCCAAATAACATTACTCGTAAAAATAAAAGAGTTTAGACAAGCTATTATTGGTGGATCATATTGAAGGAACAATGAGAGAGAGAGAGAGAGAGAGAGAGAGTGAGTGATATTTAAAGACTCGCACCATGGGCTTCTTCCTATAACTTTCCGACATACTTTGTAAACGTGCTAGTATTTGATTTCACATTTACCATATCGTAGCCCATCAACATAGGATTAGTCAAACATAATCCCCTTACCTATCACGACAAGTAGCTAATTTGAGCCAATCAATCAAAATTATAGTTTAAAAAATCAAATAATATTATTTGTATTTAATTTATTAATATAGTTTATTAATCTAATTCATTATAATTGCTAGTCTTAAAAGCTGCACCACTGAAATATGAAATGATTTGACAATCTACGAGAAGTTCTTACAAAAGATGTCAAAGATCAGAAGGGTTCCGGTGGTTAACCTTTCGATAATAAAGTCAAAAAAAGTGTGATCGACTCAGTTTTAGCTAGTTGAGCTTAATTGTTTAGTTTAAATTCTTGTTCAAGCTTGACTCTCAAAAAACTTACAAGCAATTCAAAAATTGAGTTGGATTTCTGAATAAAGATTCTTAAAATTTAAACCCAGCAATCTAACAATCAATCTCAAAATAATTAATTTTTCAATAAAAATCTTGCAAAACAAACATAGAATTTGATCAATTTAGGTTCATTTTCTAATTGAGTTAATTGCACTAGAGGTCCCCAAAGTATAGAATTTGTCTCATTTTGATCCTTAATATTTTAATTGCATCATTTTGGTCCTTAAAGTATTGAATATGTTTCAATGTGGTCCCTCAAGCAGAAACATCCAGATTACTAGCAGTTTTTGTTTATAAAATTTCTCATGTGATACCTAAATATAGGCAAAAAAAAAATTTGGGTAGTTTTTGACCAAAATTTGGATAGTTCTTGACCAAAATTTGGATAGCTCATAATCAAAACTGTGTAATTTGGGTAACTCTTTAATTAAAATTTGGGTAAAAATTTAGTCAAAAATTATCCAAATTATTTTTTTGCCCATATTTTTATATTACGTGACAAATTTATAATAAAAAATTATTAGCAATTTGGACGCTGTCTGCTTGATGCACCACATAAAAATATATTCAATATTCCAGAAATTAAAATGATGCAATTAAAATATCAAAAACTAAAATGAGATAAATCTCATACTTTGGAGACTTTTAGTGAAATTAATCCTTTCTAATTTAGACAAAAGCTAAAACCGGATGCGGAAACAGTTCGAACCGATATTTTCCAGCATGTGGTTTTCTTCAAATTAGTCCACAGAGCAACCAAGCAGCTCATTGGGTTTGCTTAGCCCAAGAGTTAAATTGGCCAGGTTTAAATTTACTAAATTCATATTCGATGCATCACCGTGTCATTTCAGATTCGTGTCGTGATATAATAATGTTTAGTTGATTGGTATTATGTTTAATCGAGTTTGTATTTACTTTTAATTTACAAGTATAACAAGTTTCATTTTTTTTTTTTGCTCATGTAAGATGAGGAACAAGAGTAAGAAAGTAACAAACAAAACTACAAACCAAGAAAGGACTAAACAGATCTACTACTAACTACTACTAGGATCCTATGCAAGCTCAGAGTCCTTGAGAACTGCCTCCCTTACTGCTTGTGGGAGCACTGTTTCGTTGAAGATTCCATCCTCTTGACAGATAATCCCCACTTGGCCAAGTTGTGGGGATTAATTGCTGAAATTAACCATAAATTTGATAATTCTATGCCCAACTGGTATGGACGAGGGAGTACTTAATCCCTGAGGATGTTGTCAGAATTATATGCCTGTCACCATTCACTGAGGTAGTTTAGTGGAGTACCAAGTTAAAATTTTCATCTTGAGGTTATTGGTTCGGAATTTGGAGTTCACATTGGGAGTAGGTGATTGACCGCTATGCTACCATAACTAGGTTCGTTTACGTGAGGAGTAATGAGCGCGGTTAGGAGCCTCATGATCCCACTAGTGAAAGCTTATCGGGGTTGTCTTTGGGCGCTCTACTTTGCCCCACCCCTTTTTAACGCAGCAAAAAAAAAAAATTATATGTCTGTCTTTGACCGGACTGGAGAGAGAATTAGTCGAGGTACACATAAATTGACTCAAACACTCATCATTGTTGAAAAAAAAGACATCTTAGGAGTTTGTAATTCCGTTGTTTCGTTGCTTTCTGATGGGTCAGGCCCAAATAATCCAATCCAAGTATAAAGCCCAAAAGAGCCCAAGCTCATAGAAGACCAAGCAGGCCCTAGGTGGTCCAGACCAGTCAAGCCCATCAGGGAGTTACTCCACTAAGGGAGAATCCGGGAGCCTCACCCCCGCCGCCTGGAGAAAGTCAACATTCCCTCATCCTTTGACCAAGACCTTTGGAGAGCACCGTAACTCCCTCGCCGGTTGAGGAGAGGAGAGGTCACCAAGGAGGGGAGAGGTCGCTAAGAAGAGGAGAGGTCGTCAAGCTATTTAATACTATTAAATTGCCCCCAATCCGTTATGACCGTCTATTCAATTATTATGTAGGCGACTATAAATTGTGAGCTTCCCCAACACTTGGGGGCATCTCACAAGAATTAAGCACATCTTTCTTCCTTCTTGTAATTCTCTACTCTCCCAGCACACCGGAGTTAATAAAATTCCCGGCGAACTTAGCCATTGAAAGTGGACATAGGTCTTGTTGACCGGACCACTATAAATCTTGTCTTCTCTTTCTCTACTTATTTTACTGCATTTTATACTATTTACTTGACTGTTGTGTGCAAACCAATTTGTGCATCATCACTTTCTGTAAATATTGAGGGAGAATTTGTATGTATAGCTCCAATTTTAAGTAGGATTATTTTTTAATGTGAATTCTAATCAATGTTATTTGGACTTAAATTTTTAACCTAATCAATCATAATTATTAGATTAACAGTGATCTCAGTACATGTTACGACCAGCAACCAATCTAATAGTTGTTATGAATTATGTCAATAAATTATGTTAGCAAACTAGGTGTAAATAGTACTATTATTTATTTTTGAGTAATGCTATTAGACCTACAAAACTAATATAATTTATTGAGCTAATGATGTGTCAAGTAATGAAACAAGTCCAAAAGCTCCGACTATAATAACACTATTAAACCACATCATTGTCACATCATTGAATCAACAAATTAGATTAATTTTTTAGATCTCAAGAATATTACTCTTTATTTGTTAGTTCAATGTCCAAGAGTGTTTAGGTCAGTTTAAGCGTATTTTGATTAATTTCTTTCCTGAATTGATCAAAATCATGTCATCCAAGTCAGGATTAAGATATTTATGAAAGATAAATTCTACATTATTTGATTTTAAAAAATTATTAAAATTTGAATTTAGAACATCTAAATTACCAGTTTGTCGTTATCATCATAACCTACGTTGGGTTTAAGATTGTTTCAAGACAAAAAGAAATCTCTAAACTTTGCACGGCCATGGAAAGATCATATGACTTTATATTCGGCCGAGTACATGACCAAGGCCTTCAGCCCTTCAACTGAACCATTTGGCAGCCCATGAGAAAGAATTCAGTGCGGTTTGGTCAAATTCATCGACGAATCCGATGGTTAGTAATAACTATTTCGTAGGTATTAATCGAAACGAGTTTCTTAAGTTTAAATATGTTAAATTCTGTCTCGGTTGTAACTAGTCAAGCTCAACTGTTCAATTTTGATTCTTGTTCAAAATTGACTTGACAAATGCTTACGAGTATTGGATTTAAAAATCGAGCTTAATTTCGCAATATTTTTTTTAAAAAAAAGTAAACCCTAAAGTTAAGAAATTAATCTTAAAATAATCAATTTCTCAAGAAAAAGTCTCCCAAACTCTGTATAGTTAATCGATCATAAAATCAAATTACATATGTTTAGGTTTTTAAAAAATATATTGGAGAAGATGGGGAGGTAAAAAAAAATAGGGCAAAATCCAGTTTACCCCCTTGTGGTTTGGGTGTTTTGCACATGACCCCCCTATGATTTGAAAATCAGTACATTACACCCCTTGTGCTTTTGGACCGATATGCACAATTAACACCGTAAACAGAAGTGATAAAATGACTTTAGTACCCTCAAAATCTCAACTATTAAAATTTCAACCGTCAAAATCTCAACTATTCATCATCTTTTTCCTCCCTCTCAATTGTTGCCTAATTTTCTGAAAAATCAACCAACCACCCAACTTTACAAGCTTTTCTCTCTCTCCACAAAGCACCAAACTTCCTCACACCAATGCTAATATCCTCCACTCTCAACCTAGTTTTAAACCCCACAGACTTGTTTTCTTAAAGGGCCCCCATGACCGACAAATTTAAACTCAAAGGTGATCACAAACTCATTTTGACAGGTTATATACATACCAGATTTTTTTCAACATTTGGGCCAACTTTGACCCTTAATTTCTCCCTCGTTTCTCAACTTTTTTGGGTGATTCAAATGCCTAAATTTGACCTATTTCTACCCTCTTTCCAACCATGTATTTAGTTTGTCCAGATCATGCACAAGGTAAGTGAAAATCGAGCTCCAAAGTGACAGGTTCATCATTTTAAAAAATTGTTGCGATTTTTAATTCAATTTTTCACCCACCAAACCTCATTCTTTCTCGATTCTAACTTCAAAAATAGATTCTTTGACCCTAAAAATGGTGGATCATGCCCCCCTTCACCTCCGAAACTCAAAATTTTGAATACCCAAAAATTCAAGTTTCAAGCATAAACATGGGTTTTGATTTTCTCTCACTATACACCACGGCCACTAAAGAAACTTTAGGAAATTGTTACTGAATATGAAAACAAGCTTACGCTTAGACAGAATTGTGGATGATGCCTTGTAGCAAAAATTCTCTTTGCTCGGGTTTTACAATACTACCTATTTGCAGAGCACAAACTCAAACCCCCAATCACCCTAATCGAAGCAAGGATTCTGGAGGATCAGAGGTGGAAGCAACTTGTCGAAATTCGTGGATTAGAGGTGAATCCTTTGTTTCCTCTTGGTCTTCGTTGATCTCTGTTATTACTGGTGTCTTGCTTGGTTGATTGAACTTGGCTTTGAAGTGGTGGCAATGGTGGTGGTGCACAGTAGGGTGGGAATTTAGTGGAGTGTGCAAAGGTTGTGGCAATTTGTGTTGTTGCATAGTAGGAATGGTGGAGGTAGTGGTGCTATTGGGCGACAATTGGAGAAAAAAATAAGAAAGTCAATTGCTCAGGAAGATGAAGAATGAAGAAGGGTATTATTGTACTTTTATTGTGTCTATTTTTGGAAGAAAATACGTTTTGTTATTTTAAACCTCCTGTTAGGCGCGTGTATGTCACAGATGGTCTAATCTAACGGAAAAACTAACGGTAGCATTTTAGTCCAAAAGTACAAAGGTGTAATGTGCTGATTTCCAAATCATAAGGGGGTCATGTGCAAAACACCCAAACCACAAGGGGGATAAACTGGATTTTGCCCAAAAAAATATATATTCTGAAGTTATTTGGGACGAAGTTTTATGTTGTTTATTTTTCGAATAGGATTTCTTTAAGAGTAGAATCATAATTATTTTTTGTCAGGGGATGAGGATTACAACTATGGTAGACCTATCGATCATCAGCCACCACCACCCGCCCGCCCGCTAGCACAGCCCATCGCAACCACCTACCACCCAAGAAAACCATCGCATCGTAACACTAACTTGCTAGTACAACCCACTAGCCAAGGCTCAAACCCCATACCTCGTTTCTCCATCCTAGCTAATGAAATTCTGTGAAAGCTCAGACGTTAAAAGCCAATTTCACATAAAAACAAATAATTAAGGGGCTGTTTGAATTACATGTCAGAAAATTGTATTTGAAAAAGTGTATTTTTAGAAGAGTTTTAAAAAAGTGTATTTTTATATCACATAATTTATTTGGTTATATAATTTAAAAATAATTCTATAAAACAAAAAATTGTAAAATATGTTTGGATGGAGTGTTTTATATAAAAGAATTTCAATATGTTAAACTTTATAAAATGCAAAAAAAAAAAAATTATAATAATAATTTCAGCCCTTTGTTGAAGATCTTGAAGCTGCCAGAGAAGATGCCGGAAAAAAAATTATAATAATAATTTCAGCCCTTTGTTGAAGATCCAAATTCCGCCATGTCTTTTTCTTTATATTTAAGAGCAACCAAGCAGCTCATTGGATGGTTAAGCACAAGTCAACAAAACTGGCGATGGTTTTGTGCGGAGTCTAAGTTAAGTTGTGTTAAAATTTATTCAATTTATTATTATGTCATTTTGGATTTAAATCGTAATATAAATTATATTTATTTGGTCCATTCGTGTTATATTTAGTCTGATTTGTGTCAATTTTTACTTGATGACCGATGAGTATAACAAGTTTTATGATTCAAATTGCTAAGACTAGGACTGATAACTGAGCTAAGTTTTGCGACCTTGAACTGAGCTTGTCGAACTCGTATTTATAAACGGATCTAAAAAATTATTCAAGCTCGGTTTAATTAGAAAATAAGTTGAGCCGAACTCGAGTTGAGCTCGAGCAACTTTACTATTTCACGTATAAACGAATCGATCCTTTTTTGGTTCGTTTCTCTAAGCGAATCTAAAAAATTGTTTGAGTTGAATTCGTTTAGAACTAAAGTCTAATTTGAGTCAAGTCTTATGCGAGTTGAAATCGAGCAAAACCGAGTAGCTCCAGTCAATTATCGCTAAACAGAAGAGGAAGTATATACACAGTCGTGAGAATCAACATTTTGGTGGCTTCAGATCAAATTCACATCCACGGCTTCTTATAACATTCCTAAAAAACCAAAAGAAATCTCCAAACTTGCACTGCCATGGAAAGAGAGGACTCCTGCCGGGGTTGGCCGGTTCTGGTTTGTCAATCCAGTTCTGTGTGGATATTCAGCCCTTTACCCATCATCAGCCACCACCACCACCACCACCACCCACCCACCCACCCACAATCACATCCACCAGCTCCGCCCATCACAACCACCCACCAGCCAAAACCATCGCACCACTGCCAGTACCAACCACCAATTGAATCCTAAACCCCACACCTCTTTCTCTATCTTCCTAGCTTCTTTTTCTTTTAATTTACTGTATGTGCATGTGTGTCTGTATTATGTTGAATAACACGTGTGATTTTGTTGATAATCAAAAAAAGCAACTGCAACTACGGGACACATGTAATGGTATAATATATATGGATCTTGATTTCCTTCAACCATGCTTGAATATATGTAAGGCATTACATATTCAATAGCAACAGCAAAACATCCACAGCAGGAAGAACTAAGACGATCAGCAGCAGTACCCAACCCATATATATAAGAGTAATGCTACACTGACCAAAATTAGAAACCAAAATTAAGGACCAAATGACATGGCAGCCTAATCAGCTTTTCAAATCAGCTGCCATGTCATTTAATAGGCAAAATAAATATTTGATTAATATTTAGGCCAAAACCTTTTCGTCTTCCCTTACAGTGGTCGTGTCTCTCTCTCATCAGACCCACATTCGTCTCTTTCTCTCACTTAATTAATATTGGAAGTTTCGCCAAACCCCGCCGGAGCCCGCCAGTTTCTCGCCAGAAACTGTCCCCGGAGAATCAAGAAAGTTGGCTTTTGTGTCTTCTTCACACTGGGCGACGACCACAAAAACACAAAAATTCCAATAATATCAACTCAGTCACCCTCTCCTCCTTCTCTGTCTACCGTTTCTTGCATCAACCAACCACTGTTCACAAGTCATCATTCGGCTTTTATCGTCAATCTTCATTTGGACCACTAATACTGGGTTTTGTCTAACACACGTGATCTCTCTATTAAAACTTCTGGTTTTCATCTAAAAAGGTATGGATTCTTTGTCAAGATTCATGGGTCTTTGGTGGTTTTGAGATATTTTGTTGCTTAATTGTGTTATGAGCACATGAAGAGAGAGAGAGAGAGAGAGGGGTGGGTCTGATGAGAGAGAGACACGATTAATGGGTATCTACAGTGAAAGGGAAAGACGAAAATGATTTGGCCTAAATGTTAATCAAATATTTATTTTGCTTATTAAATGACATGGCAGATGATTTTGAAAGCTGATTAGGCTGCCATGTCATATGGTCCCTAATTTTGGTCCCAAATTTTGGTCAGTGTAGCATTACTCTATATATAATCCCAACTAGACCCAGCTAGCAATGACAAAAACTACTACAAACAGCATCAGAATTTATTATAACCAGCAACCCATTGTATGGCAATGGAAGTATGGAACACACCAGCCACAACATAAGAAGAGCACTCGGTCATTCAGAAAATAAAGAGCTCTACACACACAAAACTAGGAGATGTTTAATGCACTATTTTCCAAAGAAAAGTGGTGCATTAAATACACATGGATTAATGGAGGGCAAAAATATCACAAAAAAATCAGTAAAATTCAAATAGTGTACTTAGACTTAATTACCCAACATTTTTTTCTGTGTACTTTTTTACAATTAAGTCTAATTTAATGTACCTCCTTCCAATTTTCCCCATAATAGAACCATTTGGCAGCACAAGTTCATTGTAGTTTTGGTCAAATCAAAAGATGGATCAAATGATTAAGAAGAATAATATTTTAATATAATTTATTGATTTAATCACTTATAATCATTGAATTTACAGTTAAGTCCAATATTTATCTGGACATGCAATCAATCCAATGTTTATGATGAATTATATCAAAAAATTATATCCGTAAATTCAATGGTTAATATTGACTATTTAGTAAATTATTAATCGAGTTCAGTTTGATAAGCTTAATTATATTTAAATTTAGATCGGTTGTGACTACTTCTTGTGTAAGCTTGACTAAGCAAAAGTAATTGACTAAACAAAAATCTCACAAACCGAGCCTAAAAATTTAATCAGATTCATTTTATTTGCCAATTTAGACGAGCCAAAATCAAACGAAACATAAGCTGAAGTTACTCCAATCGTTTAAGAGGTCTACCATTTGGAGAGCTTTAATGGATGTGCGATGTAGAAGCAGTTACAACCGATAGTTTCCACCATGTGATTTTCTTTTTATTTGTGGAAAGAGCAACCAAGCAGCTCATTGGATCGTTAAGCACAAGTCAACCAAGCTGGCGATGGTTTTGTGTTAAGTCGAAGTAGTATCGTGTTAAAATTTATTCAATTCATTATCATGTCAATTCGAATTCAAATCGTAAAATAAATTATACTAATTATTTCCCGTGTCTAAAGGCATTGTGCGACGAAAAAAAATCAACTAAAAAAAATGAGCATTAGCAAGAAAAAAAAGTTGTTCATATAATGATAACAATAAGTATCTAGAGCCGATAAATATAAAAAAAAAATGTACAAAATTAATTTTAAAAATATAACTCAAAAAATCTGAACACGTATACAAAATTTATATATTATATGATCGTACCAATTAATATAAATCAATTGTTATCTTTAAAAAAAAATTCGACAGAGTTCCCTTTGAAAGCATGATCCAATTGACAATATCAACATGTATATACAACTCATAATTAAACATTTATGATTATGAGTGTTACATTTATGAGATTTGCTCGAAGGAGACAGAGGGAGTGATGAGAAACTAGAAAGTATGTAATCAAACCAGTAATTAAACATGTAAGTAGAAAGTATACTTGAATCTTGTTTGAGTGAGTGTTTATATCTCAAACCAGTATACAATCGAAATTTAAACATGTGTATTTAAATTTAGATTCACAAATGAAATTCATATACTCAGTTGAATTTACAAATGGAAGCTCAATAACACAATTGAAACATAATCAGTTGGATAACCACCGAAGTGCCATGAAATCAAGGGGGCTGAATTTGGATCGAGAGACCTGTTTGAGACATAATTGAAGTCATCAAAGTCTCTTGAGCAGCCTGATGTAGTCAGAGTTGCCTCTTGCTAGATTTCCGATCCACAAATGAGCAAGATCTGAGAGAAAATTCAATGTTAGAGAATGTTCGAGAGAATTTTAATAGAGTAAGTGTTTGAGAATGAGATTAGAATTTTGATATAGCAGGAGCGGATCTACAGTGGGGGCAGCTGCCCCCCTGCAATTTTAAAAATGTTTGGGATGTATTTAGAATTTTCAAACTTTTAGGATATTGCCCAATGAAATTTTTTAGAAGATTTAGGGGTATTTATGTATATTGAATGTGGGTTGGTCTCTGCCATTTTGTATTTTGGCAGACTTGCAGGTTTAATAGGGCTCATGTGTCAGCCACTAGTGAATTTGATAACTCTGTCTAACTATTGAATCTAATGTATCAATTGAAATAAAGTCATCCTAGCCGTATTTTAGATCGCAAACAAATAATTGAGTAAATAGTTAAAAAAAATGAGTTTCTGAGATTTTATCAGAGCTTTTGTGAGAGATAATACATAAATAATTTCTTTAATTTCGTCAACTTTTGCATTTTTTTGACACTATAATTAGCGTTTGTATTATTGCAACATTTTTTTTTGGCTAACAATAGGCACTAGAGCTTTTGATAATTTATACTTGAATTGAAATATGATGACTAAATCCAATTTTGTATAATTTCTTTGCAATATTATGCACAGTAATTAATCTCTTAGAAATCTGGATAATAAGGAGTACATAAAAAAATTTAATTCTATGAGATGGGTATATTCGAATGGTTTTGATTGAAATTTTCTTTTCTGATTTTTTTACATTGTTCTTTTATGCAGTTATTTTTTGTGAAAAAAATGAAACATTATTATTACATTTTAAATTGTCCCACTAAGAAGGAAGTCTGGCCCCCCCCCGGGACAGATGGTGTTTGAGGATCAGATTAAAATTTGGACCGAGAGTGTTTGAGTATGTGAATCTCACAATCCGGAAGTGAGAGAGAGAGAAGGATGTCGCTGGATAAAATTCTAGTTTGCCAGAAAAAAATAACTATTCAAACACTCTGAGAGGAGTAGAGAGAAAGATGTGGAATCTGTAGGAGTTCACCAGAGAGAGAGGGAGTCTTGGAGAGTTCATGAGAGAGAGATTTTATATCGATATATTTGGTCTATTCGTGCTATATTTAGTATTGTTTTATTATTCAAATTGATGATGCACAAATCGGTCTTCGTGCAAGATCAACAGTCAAGAATATCAAGGGACACAATTAATGAGCAATAGATAGACAATCAATGGCAGATCAATGACAAAACAGTAAATATAGAGTAAACATGAAGATTTATAGTGGTTCGGTCTGGGTGACCTACTCCACTCTCGGAAATAGCTGCGGTGGTCGGAGATCTTTATTGATGAGTAACCGGGAGAATATACACCGGAGTATTACAGTGCTTTGGGAGAGAGAAGCAATGTGTGTAGGAAGGTGTAGTGTGTGTAGGGATCTCAAGGTGTAGAGATGTCAAGGTTGTGAAAGGCATGCCCTCTATGTGGAGAGGGTTTACATTATATAGGTTTAGTGAGGCGGTGAGGCGGTGACGTGAGGGATATGACTTCTACTATTTCGGTAAGTATAGTTATGGTAGGATTAGATCTCCGAGCGTATCCCGATATTCTCTCCCTCGTGCTCCTATTTCGTTGGAGTAAGATCCTAAGTTAGGTTGGACTTGAGTTGGTGTGGCAAAGAGAAGGGAGAAGAGGAATAAGGAGGCAGGCCATGGGCGGCGCCCACTTGGAGACCACATGGGCGGCGCTCCCTTGGGGGTACCCTTGGGCAACGCCCACTTGGGTCCCTTGGGTGACACCCCTTCCTTTGGGGATCCTTGACGATGGCTTCTTGGTTCCTTTGGTGCTTTGGACTCCCTCTTGAAGGGTTGACCGAGCATGATTTGGGCTTTTTTTTGACTTGTTGACTTGGGCTCTGGGGTGATGTGGCCTTTCCCTTGGGCTTGGCCCAGTTAATTTCAGCCTCATCACAAATTGTTAAGACTAAACATAAGTTCAGTAATTCTATACTAGGAAGTATATATACTGATGGCTTCAGAACAAATTCTGTTCCACGGCTTCTTATAACATTCCTAACAAACCAAAAGAAATGTCCAAACTTGCATTGCCATGGAGAGAGAGGACTCCGGCAAGCGTTGGCCGGTTCTGGTTTGTCAATCCAGTTCTGTGTGGATATCCACCCCTTTACCCAACATCAGCCACCACCAACAGCTCCGCCCATTCTACAACTACCCACCAGCCAAAACCATCGCACCACTCGCCAGTACCAACCACCAATCGAGTCCCAAACCCTACACCTCTTTCTTTATCTTCCTAGCTTGTTTTTCTTTTAATTTATTATATGTGCATGTGTGTCTGTGTTTGTGATAGGCTTGCACGGGTTCCAAATTTTTCTCTAATGTAAGGTAAGGTAACTGTTGATAATTGAATGCTAAAAATGGGTTTATTATGTTGAATAACCAGTGCGAGTTTGGAGATAATCAACAAAAGCAACTGCAAGTACCAGCGAGTGTACGTGCCTGGGCAACTACGGGACACATGTAATGGTATAATATATATTGATGTTGATTTCCTTCAACCATGCTTGAATATATGTAAGGCATTACATATTCAATAGCAACAGCAAAACATCCACAACAGGAAGAACTAAGAAGATCAGCAACAGTACCCAACCCATATATATAATCCCAACTAGACCCAGCTAGCAATGACAACAACTACCACAAACAACATCAGAATATATTATAACCAGCAACCCATTGTATGCCAAGAGAAGACACCAGCCACAACAGAAGAAGAGCACTCGATCATTCAGTAAATAATGAGCAATACACACAAACATATATATATATATATATATATATAGAGAGAGAGAGAGAGAGAGTTATATATCGTTAAATGTCTTCATTTTGGGAAAGAAACGGACGGAAGGTGCGGCTGCAAGCGAGTTTCAGGCTACGGAAGAAGCCAGCGAAGATCCGACGCTTGATGTTTCCTCTGACTGGAGTCACAAAGCTGTACATGTTCATCTTCATACTGCTGCTTTTAGTTGTAGATTCGCACTTCTTGTAAAAAGAATTTAACTTGTTCTTTTCAGTTGTCTCCATTGCCGACTTCTCCATACCTGGGTTTTGATATGTGTGTGTGTGTGAGTGTGTGAGTGAGTGAGTGAGAGAGAGAGAGAGACCAAGTTGGGGGCACGAAAAGAACGGAAGAGGGTGTTAAGTAGAGAAAGAAATGAAGAGGGGGGAAAAGATGGTGAAAGATAGAAAGAAAGAGAGATGCGGTTGCTTGAGAGATAGGATCACCAAGTTTGGGGAAACAGAAGATATTTTTTTTTTGAGTAATGCTATTGGGACTTAATTTACTAACCTAATTTGCTGACCTAATTCACTATAACCTTTGGATTGACTGTGGGCTCCATCAAATATTGGAACTTGGTGTTAATCCAATGGTTCCAATGAAGCCACGTCATTAGGTCAGCAAATTATGTCAGATTTTTAGGTCTAAATACTATTTTCCTTTTTTTTTTTTTGTCGGAAGGGAAAACAGAAGATAGAAAGTGGATATTAAATAAAGGAAGTGAAAATATGGAAGAGAGAGAGAGAGAGAGAGAGGATGGGCCGATGGGGTATGCTTCTGAGAAATTGATGGGGTACTTCCACAGAGACAGAGAGTCAGTCGTGAGGCATTTCCATTTCAACATTTTTTTTTCTTTTTTAAAAGGATACAACAAGAGAACTTCTCAAGAGGACATATTCCATTTCATCATCGTCGAGTTTACAACGGCATTACACTTTCTGAGTATCTTTTAAGTTCATATAATATTAATCTTTTCTTTTCAACAGAGACGAGTTAGAGGTTAGTCGTAATTCGTAAACCCACTCAAGTGGGGTTTGAGAGAGAGAGATGGTCGGAGACATTTCCTTTTCAAGAGGGTCGATTGACTCGAGTTAGAGGTTGGTCGTAAACCCACTCAAGTGGGTCATAAACCCTATTTAAATGATTATTAGTTTACATTGAAGAAGAGTTTATAATTATTAACTTATGTGAAGTTCGTTTTCGTTTGTATATTATTGATTAGTGATATCACCATTGCAATGACTATTTTTTCGTTGTAAGGGGGATATGATTAAAACTATCAAGGTGATCATGTGGACCAATGAGAGAGAGAGGAGTTGTCGTAAGCAAAACTTAAAAATTTTACATAATTTAATGAGTTTAATAATATAATTGTCATTATAATCAGTGGATTAACACGAATTTTAATATTTAATAAAACTCACGGTCAATGCAAAAAGTATAATAAATTAAATTAATAAATTAGATTCAAATAACAAGATTTGACTACGTATAAAAAAAAAATCGGTACCATACCTTTATTTATTATATTTGTTGTTATTTTTATTACATTTGCGAGTTATTTTAACACTATTGTGCTATCTCAAAAATTGTTATAAATAGTTATAAATATCTATAAATAGGGTAAAAATACCCACAAATGTAAAAAAAAAAAAAAAAAAAAATCATAAATGTGGTAAATTTTTTTGTACCAATGAAAAGTGGTAAAAATAGTTGTCACAAATATAATAAAAATATCTACAACAATGATAAAAATACGTATAAAAATAATAAATTATTCGTAAAAATTATAAAAAACATTAAAATAGTAAAAATTAGAGTTACAGTATCGTAGTCAAGTCAAAGCATTATCCAGTTCAAAAAAAAAAGTCAAAGCATTATGGAACAATAATTAGGTGGATCTTACTGGATCCAGAAAGGAAACTTGCTGGATCCAGAAAGAAATCTTACTGGATCCAGAAAGGAACAATGTGAGTGAGAGAGAGAGAGAGTGATGTGTAAAGTCTTGCACCATAGGCTTTTAACTTTCCTACATAATTCATAAGCGTGCAAGTATTTCATTTCACATGATATCGTAACCCCTTCAATATAGGATCAATCAAACATAATCCCCTTACCTATCATATTCATGAGTAGTAGCGCAATTTCAGCGAATCAATCGGAATTCCAATTCAAAATATTAATAATATTATTTAAACTTAATTTATTGACCGAATTCATTACAACCATTATAATTGATAATGGATCTTAACAAAATATTGGGGTCACTGTCGATTCAATAGTTATGAATGATTATGTTAATAAATTAAGTCAAACTATCAACGTTCTTAAAATATTTGATACTTGCAATAAATTTCTAAAATGTGGATTAGACTTGAACAAAAAAAAATTTGCCAATTTAAACTCGAACAATAATTGAGTTCATGTATTTGGTTTTCAACTTCCAAAAACTCGAACGCGACACAAAATAATGATTCACACTTAACCCGAATTTAACACTAATTTAGGTACGACCCGTGTCACGTCACCCAAGAGTCAAATTGAAAATGAACCCGTTGTTACTCGAGTTGTGTGATTCAAGAATCAAAACCCGAATTCGAAGAGCAGTTGAAATAAACTCCGAATTCTCTATCGAAGTGAGTCCTACTCCAAAGTCTTCCCTCTATGGATTCTTCCCCAGCCTATCAGAAAGAGCAAAGTACACGAAAGACGTCGAAATCCTATAGAAACAAAGACAAAGCCCAAGGCAGATCCAGACGCTCTCGTAGGTGATGATCTTGTTCGCTCTAGGAAATGAGAGATCTAGCTAGGAGTACCTAAGAGGGGGTCGCAGAGTTAGGAGTCAAGTTATTCATAGCCAAATCATGGCTATCTAACTCTGGAGTTTGCGAAAAATGAGAGTTTGAAAATTCGTCAGAACTATTTGCCGCTTGGATGCCATTGTTTAAAACTTTGGAATGTCACTCTTTACAAACCTCTCTTCAATGGATAAGGTCCTGGTAAATCCCCTAGTTAGTTCCCGTGACATGTGCGTCAATTTCCGCAAGGGCCAACTTGATCCTCTTCCCAGAAAAGTCGACTTATGATGTCGTAGCTCTATTAAGCTTAAATTTCTAAATTGGTAATTTCATAATTTGTATTATTGATCAACTTAAAATTTGAAGATCACATCGCAGTGCAAGTCTCAAGAACGTTGGAGGATTTGATGAACTTCAAATATCAAGAAGTTCATATGAGTCATCGACTTCATAACCCGGATGAATTTTAAGCTCATTGGGAATAGCGTCTTTTAGTGTATGCATACTTCTCAAAAGGTTGGTATGTTCTAATCAGAATTGTATTCTGCAACAATTTTTCAAACAGAAGTAGTCGATTGGCTATGGATATAATTGACTGAATGTGACAGTTTTCCAAAATAAAAACTAGCCGCCTAGCCCTAGCACCCAGTTCTATATACCCAATCAATATTTTTTGGGTTTTATTGATGGATTTTGAGACCAATCACCCTTATGTCTATTGTAGATTATTCGCACGGGTAGATTCCGACAATATAAAGGATAGTGATACCGAGGATGATCCCGGCGAAAAAGGTCGCTAGTGACGTTGTTATGGAATGGACCTGCAACAACAGAGAATGTTAGGAGGGAGCTGGATGTGTATCTGACATTTTCCATCCAACACTCAAGTTAGTGTATCAGGGAAGGTGATTGGCAAAATCCGAATATTAGTCAAGGTTGCATACCTTTTGTTAGAATATTTTAACTAAAAGAGTATTTTTTATGTGTGAGAACTCAATCCTACATCGACTAAATATTCAAAAGTACTTGAGTATATATATATATATTAGTGTTATCTAACATTTGAATTAAAGAGAGATCTTGAGACTCTCACGTGCGCAGGGGTGGGATTAGCGGAGGAGATCCATATTTTTTAAGTTATTATTCAATTAAATATAGAAGTAATTACAGCCTATTAAACACATATATTATTTGTATATGCATACACATATTTTCACTATAGAGATACACTATCTAATATCAACTATCTTCTTACTATATAAGTTTCTGGGCAATATTCAAAGGTGTGTGTGACGTTTCTGCTTCATTCGATTGTGCAGATCTGAGTGAAGCAACAGTCAATAGGCTGGGCTGTTGTATCCTGGGGACGACACGTTACTGTCTTCTGCGCTGTGATTCTTTCATAAAGGGACTCGAATCGTCTTAAGAGAGCGACCTAATCCGCGCCTCACCCTGCCAATTTACTTTATTTGCATCCAATTTTTCCAACACCTTTGATATGAGATCTAGGGGGTTATTTATACTCAAAGGCATTTGACTTCTGTTGAAAACAAGGCCACCAGATGAGCTGACAACGGGGGAAACCTCCGATGGTTTAATTCAAGAAGAACCTATTTCCAAAACTTCCACAAGAAAGTTCAATATAATATTCAACATATTCATTTCATTGATCGAAAGACATTTAAATACAATACAATAAAATTGCCTTAATAACTAACTTGACTCATAACTCCACTATCGTAGTAACCACCCAAAAAACTACTCACAAAATACTCTTACGACTAACCCAATTACTAAAATATCTCTCTAATAACTACCTCTCATATTACATAAAAATATGTACATAACACAATCATATTAGGATATAATTTGAGGACATCATGATTATAGTCATTGAATTGTTAATGAGTCTTAGTATTTGAATGCACTCCACTATCAATCTAATAATTTTAATACATTAAGTTTTAAAATTATGTCTCAATAACATTAGTGTAATAATAATAGAGTAATTATGGTTGTAGTGGGGTATTGGAGGTGGTGAGAATGATAAGGGCAGGGTGTTGGTAGGGTTGTTCACCCTACTCTACGGGTAGGAATTATAGTATTTCATCTTCCTACCTGATACTTTGTGGAAAAAAATTTTATTGGTCTACCCTACCCGATCAAGTATATTATTCCTACCCGAATTCCGTCATAGGAAGTCAGATAAGAAATCATGTGAACACATATTTTTTAGTTATTAATTTTTTGATCATTTTAACAATTTAATTAAGTAACCTACACCAATTAACTAACACAATAAACCGATAACATTAAAAAAAACACAATATATTCGATAATACATAAACAATTACAACAAAAGACAACAAAAAAGCCATAAACATTAACAAAACATTAGAATTTCTAGATTTTTGAATTTTAATTTTTAGGAATTAACATATATATGAGTATATATATATACACACATATATATGTTAACATTTTAAAATAACGGGTAGGATATGACAGAAATACGAAAATTTTGTAGGTATTCGGTATTCATATTCGATTTTTTGCGAAATACCAAAAGATCTTTCATTGGCCTACTCGACTTTTTTGGATAGGCAATCAGTAAGGTCGAGTAAGATAGAATAGGATAAGATTGAAATTTACGGGTAATCGAAAATTTGAACACCCTAGGTGTTGACTTGTTAACGATGTGGAGAAGTGGTGGTGATGGCATGGAATGGTGATTGCAATGGTAGTGAGGTGGTGGTTGTGGTAGGGTGGTCACCCTTTGAGTGGTGGTGGTGGTGGTGGTGGTATATGTAGTGGTGGAGGCAAATGAAATTGGGGCATCAAAGAATAATCACACTTATTTGAAAGTTATCATTGATATTTCAATCAGATTTCATTTTATTTCATTTCAGTAAAAAATAAAATAAAAAAATAGTTTATTCAAACCTTATAATAGTTGTAATACTAATTGATGTCAGACATCGAATTGGTAATGTTTGTTCCATAACATTCAAAAACTTCATTCAATTCTCACATTTATTCTATTTCGGTTTAAAAGTAACATCGTCTACAAAACACAACGTCATAGAACGAGCTCGGTGATTAGTGTAAACTTTATATTGGGCCGAGTATATAGTCAATCCCTTCAACCCAATCCTACCTAAATCCAGCTTGGAAAACAATTGGTCTTGGGATGGCAAAAGGAATAGAACCATTTGGCAGCCCATCACAACCAATGCAGTGCGTCTTAGTGGGCCCACCATGTCTTTTTCTTTATATTTAAGAGCAACCAATAAGCTCATTGGATGGTTAAGCACAAGTCAACCAAGCTGGCAATGGTTTTGTGCTAATTCTATGTTGCGCGGTGCTCCGACCCGAATAATTTTACTATTTTACGCACAAATAAGCTAATCTTTTTTGGTTTATTTCTTCGAAAGAATTCAAAAAATTATTTAAAATAAGAGTCAAGTTCGAATCGAATTCTAAACAAGTCAAAACTAAGTCGAGTGTGAGTAACTCGGCTTTATTACCGACCCTAGCTGCGACTAAACATAAGAGGAAGTATATATACTATCGTAAGAATCAAGATTTTGGTGGCTTCGGATCAAATTCACTTCCATGGCTTCTTATAACATTCCTAACAAACCAAAACAAATCTCCAAACTTGCACTGCCATGGAAAGAGAGGACTCCTGCTGCCGGCGTTGGCCGGTTCTGGTTTGTCAATCCAGTTCTGTGTGGATATTCACCCGGCCTTTACCCATCATCAGCCACCACCACCCACCCACAATCACATCCACCAGCTCCGCCCATCACAACCACCCACCAGCCAAAACCATCGCACCACTGCCAGTACCAACCACCAATCGAGTCCCAAACCCCACACCTCTTTCTCTATCTTCCTAGCTTCTTTTTTTTTAATTTACTATATGTGCATGTGTGTCTGTATTATGTTGAATAACATGTGTGATTTTGTAGATAATCAACAAAAGCAACTGCAACTACGGGACACATGTAATGGTATAATATATATTGATGTTGATTTCCTTCAACCATGCTTGAATATATGTAAGGCATTACATATTCAATAGCAACAGCAAAACATCCACAACAGGTAGAACTAAGAAGATCAGCAACAGTACCCAACCCATATATATAATCCCAACTAGACCCAGCTAGCAATGACAAAAACTACTACAAACAGCATCAGAATTTATTATAACCAGCAACCCATTGTATGGCAATGGAAGTATGGAACACACCAGCCACAACATAAGAAGAGCACTCGGTCATTCAGAAATAAAGAGCACTACACACACACACACACATATATATATATAGTTATACGTCTTCATTTTGGGAAATACACTCACGGAAGGTGCGTCTGCAAGCGAGTTTCAGGCTACGGAAAAAGCCGGCGAAGATCCGACGCTTGATGGCTCCCCTGACTGGAATCACAGAGTTGGGCATGTTGGTCTTCATCCTGCTGCTTTCTGTTGTAGATTCGCACTCCTTGTAAGAATTTAACTTGATTTTTTCAGTTGTCTCCATTGCCGACTTCTCCATACCAGGGGTGTGTGTGTTGTTGGGGGGCGGGGGGGTGGGGGGGGGGAGAAAGGGGGGGGGGGGGGGGGGGGGGGGGGGTGACGTATTGTATGCAGTATGCTTCGAAGAAATTGATGATTGACAAATTCATTTGAATTATTAATGAGGATATGATGGAACCACAATAAGATGGCCCATATTAGGGGAAAGCGTGTCAAAAAAAGCTCTTAAGCCTATTAAGAGAGAGAGGGGGACTTTATCCTTCGTCCTATAACTTTCCAACATGGGAACTTCAATAATATTATCCGTAGTATCTATATTCAAAGTTATAATTTTTTTAAGTTAAATTTTAATTTTTTTTATGTATAAATTAAAATTTCAAAAGGTATGATCAACAATAAAATATTGGGATTGATATCAAATTTTTCATAATCGATCATAAGTGTTGTAAACAATCATCACTTTCTCTAAGTAGTTGTCACTTTTTTTTTTTAAAGTTATAATTTTATCCATAAAAAAATAATAACCGGTGGTGGTACGATACCGATTTTTTTTTTTTGGGTACCATAGAATTTCCCTTCCTACATACTTCGTAAATGTGCAACTATTTGGTTTGACATGGGTCCAACCAAAAATGAACCCGCTACCACTCAAGTTGGTAATTTCATATGACTTGTATTATCGTTTGAACTTGAATTTTTTTTTTTTTTTTTTGGGTACAATCGAAGTTGAAGTTTGAAGATCACATTGCAATGAATATCTCAAGAAGGTGTTGTATATATATTTTTATAATATGATAGAATTACTTACTAATTTTTTTTATTTGAATCATATAATTTAGAATAAATAGTAACATGCATTAACAAAATAGTAATACATAAACTGTGAAAAATAAACTGATTCGTTTACAGATTAGGAATTGAAATTAAACTTTATAGATCAAGGATAGTATTTGACACCGTGTCCTTAAAGCAAATTTCGACCCCACACTTGGTGCTCATGAAAATTTCAACGTCTGCCCTCAGAATACGATGATCTTCACACAATTGAAAGTAGCACTACAATTCAATTGCCCTTAAAACCAGAATTATGTTGTATACTCTCAGAAGATACAGATTATTAATGTTGAAATTATGAATGTTATGATTGTCTTATTTCATAATGTTGTACTGAATCTGAGTTATTTATAAAAAGAATAGTGACCGCTTCAAACAGCCACTATGCGAACAGATGCAACTCAGAAGACACAATACAACCCAGAAGACACCATTACTATTTGTCAAATGAATAGACACGAAGTTCAAAAATTTGGACGGCATGAAAAATTGAAATGGTATTTCTGATGCTTTAATATTTTAATTTTTTTTAATCAAATAACTTTTGTTCTTTTGAATAAACAAATTTCTTCAAATAATTTTTAAAGCAATTTTTCTTTCATTTTCCTTTGGGTTTTAAGTTTTCTTAATTCCTTATAATTCGACCTCAGACTTCCAAAAAATATATCACTTCGCAATAACTTATATTTGAAAGATTAATTTTAAAGTTCTAGCAAATTTTAGAGTCGTTGCCGAAAAGTTGTTTGAAGACAAGGAACATCTACTGAGATTTACTAGATTTGAGATTTATCATATATTCGACAATCTCGTCCTTATGTTTAAACACAAGGTGCTAGATGACTGATAGATGACTGATGTTTATGTTTTACATGATAGATGACTGATAGATTAATTCTCACAATGGGCTTCTTCCTATAACTTTCCGACATACTTCCTAAATGTGCTAGTATTTGATTTCACATTTACTATATCGTAACCTATACGATTAGTCAAACATAATCCCCTTACCTATGACGACTAGTAGCTCAATTTGAGTCAATCAATCAAAATTCCAGTTTAAAAAATCAAATAATGTTATTGAAATTTAATTTATTGATATAATTTATTAATCCAATTCATCATAGTCGTTGATCTTAAAAACTGCATCATTGGAATATGAGATGATTTGACAATCTACGAGAAGTTTTTGCAAAAGAAGTTGAAGATTAGAAAAACTCTAGTGGTCGACCTTCCTATAATAAAGTCAAAAAAAAGTGTGATCGACTCAATTTTAACTAGTTGGGCTTAATTGTTTAGTTTAAATTCTTGTTGAAGCTTGACTCTCAAAAAGTTTACGAGCAATTCGAAAATTGAGTTGGATTTCTGAATAAAGATTGTTAAAAATTAAACTCAACAACCTAACAATTAATCTCAAAATAATTAATTTCTCAATAAAAATCTTGCAAAACAAACATAGAATTTGATCAATTTAGGTTTATTTTTTAATTGAATTAGTTGCACTAGAGGTCCCCAAAGTATAAAATTTGTCTTATTTTGATTCCAAATATTTTAATTGCATCATTTTGGTCATTGAAGTATTGAATATGTTTCTATGCGGTCCCTCAAGCAGAAACATCCAGATTACTAGCAATTTTTGATTATAAATTTCTCATGTGATACCTTAATATGGGCAAAAAATAATTTGGGTAACTCTTGACCAAAATTTGAATAGCTCTTGACCAAAATTTGGATAGCTTATGATCAAAACTATGTAATTTGGGTAACTATTTGATTAAAATTTGGATAAAAATTTTGTCAAAAGTTATTCAAATTATTTTTTTGTCCATATTTTTATATTACGTGACAAGTTTATAATAAAAAATTGTTAACAATCTGGACGATGTCTGCTTGATGCATCACATAAAAATATGTTCAATATTTCAGAAACTAAAATGTTACAATTGAAATATCAGAGACTAAAATGAGACAAATCTTGTGATTTTCTTCACATTAGTCCACATAGCAACCAAGCAGCTCGTTGGGTTGCCTAGCCCAAGAGTTAAATTGGCCAGGTTTAAATTTATAAAATTCATATTCAATGCACCGTGTCATTTCAGATTCGTATCGTAATATAATAATATTTAGTTGATGGGTATTGTGTTTAATCTAGTTTGTCGAGTTTGTGTTAACTTTTAATTGACAAGTGTAACAAGTTTCACTATTCTAAATTGCTAAAATAAAACATAAATTTGATAATTCTATGTCCATCTGGTATGGACGAGGGAGTATTTAATCCCTGATGATGTTGTTAGAATTATATGCCTGTCACCACGGGGGGCTCAGTGGGGTATTGGGCCAAATTTTTTATTTTGAGGTTTGAAGTTCAAGTCTTAGAGTTCACATTGGAGCTCGGCAGTTGACCATTATGCTAGTCTAATTAGATTTATTGCCAAGAGGAGTAACGGGCACGGTCAGGAGCCTCATGATCACACTAGTGAAGACCTATTATAGTGGTCTCTGAGCGCTCTCCTCTGCTTCCATCCTTTTTTTACCCAGCAAAAAAAAAATTATATGCCTGTCTTTGACTGTATTAGGGAGAGAATTAATCGAGGCATGTAAACGAACTCAAACACCCCTTACCGTTGAACCAAAAAAAACAAAAAGACATTTTAGGAGTTTGTAATTCTGTTGTTTAGTTGCTTTCTGTAAATATTGAGGGAGAATTTGTACCTATAGTTCCAATTTTACGTAGGATTATTTTTTAATGTGAATTCTGATCAATGTTATTTAGACTTAAATTTTGACCTAATCAATTATAATTATTAGATTAACAATGATCTCAATACATGCTGAGACCCGCAACTAATCTCATAGTTGTGATAAATTATGTCAATAAATTATATTAGCAAATTAGGTGTAAATAGTACTATTATTTATTTTGGGAAATTTGAAGGCCGGTCCCCCCCCTATATGGACTTGTTTGGATTTAAGTCCGTCAAAAAAACTTATTTGTTATGAAGTCCATTTTTTGTCAGTTTTACCATACTATCTCTTCCTTTTAGAAGTGAAATAAAACTAAAAATTAAAAACTCCTAAATCTTAGGAGCTTGACTAACATTAAAATCTTTTCTCTCTCGTATCTATCTATATCCATATATATGTTAAGAATTTGACTAACATTAAAATTTTCTATCTCTCTCTTATCTATATATAGTAACATTAAAAATAAACAATAGTAACATTCAAATACAAAAAAACGTTATCATTTGGATATAAAAAATAATACATTTAAACACAAAAAAATAGTAACATTTAAACATAAAAAAAATTGAAACATTCAATATTAATATTTTTAAAAAATAACAACAGTAACATGTTCAACAAAAATATTAACATGTTCAACAAAAATTGTAACATGCTTAATAAAAACTGTAACATACTTAACAATAATTATTTCTCTCAAATTCAAACGCTAGTACCATTCAAACACAAAATATAGTTATATTCAAAAACAAAAAAAAATAGTAACATTGAATATTAATATTTAGTAAAATAATAGTAGTAACATACTCAACAAAAACAGTAACATGCTCAAAATAATAGTAACATGAACAGTAACATAACACTGCCACCATCGCACCATTGTCACCTCCCGAGCAACGCTAACCATCATGTTGTCATCACTTTCACAACAACACTCACCACTACACAAAAGTTCATTCAAGTTCCACTCCGATAGCTCTTTTTTTACTCCACACCATCGCCACCACTATACTTTCATCATCTTCATAACAACCCAGCGTGTATATATATATATATATATATATATATATATATATATATATATATATATATATATATATATATATATATATATATATAGAGAGAGAGAGAGAGAGAGAGAGAGAGAGTGAGTTTTGAATTTGAATTTTAAATTTACGATTGAGATTTTATTGACATATTTTAATTGACATTGAATTAAGAGATAACAATTTTCAAAATAGGAAATTAATTTAACTTCATTTCAAGGAAGGGTATTTTTGAGATAAAAAAAAAAGTGGACTTAATTCATTACATATAATTTTAAACGTGGACTTAGTCTCTTATAAGTTTTCTTGCAGGATTTATGTCAAAACAAGTATATCTAGGGTGACTCACTTCCAATTTTCACATTTATTTTTGAGTAATGTTATTAGACCTACAAAATTAATATAATTTATTGACTTAATAATGTGTCAAGTAATGGAATAAGCCCAAAATCTCCGGTCAGTACAACATTATTTGTCACATCATTAGATCAACAAATTTGATTAATTTTTTTGATTCCAATAGCATTACTCTTTATTTTTTAGTTTAATCTTTAGGGGTGTTTGAGTCGGTTTAGGAACATCTGGACTAATTTATTTTCTGGTTCAATCAAATAAAATTCATTTAAACGGAATTAAGATATTCATAAAAATTTAGGGCAATTCGATCGTTTTGCAGGAAAGGTGGATAAGGATGCACACAAGGGCAATGAACAAGCTATGAATCTACTTAAGCAGAGTCGAGCCTCAGCCTTCTCGAGTCAAACCACACATGGCTCAAATTCAGCGGATTTGCAAAACCACCTTAAAAAATTGATCTTATTGAATTCATTTTTAATTTGAACAAGCCAAAATTAAATCACACTCAGAGCTGGTGGGATCATTCAACTTGTTATCGAACTATGTTATACAGATTTAAAATTTTGATTTAATGATGTAATTATTATATTTTTCATTAATTTAATTGTTGGTCCTAATTTTTCTTGAGACTCATTATCTATTCAATGATAGTAATTTATCAAATTAATTTTTAATTTAATTTTTTAAATTTATTTAACAAAATTTTATAAAAAAATATTCGAAAGAATGTCAACCCCGTTCCAAAGAATATTGTCATAATTTAATTGGCAGATAGTTTGTACTTTTGTTTCCTTACTTTCTGTAATTGATTTCTCATTATTAGGAGAGAATTTGTATAGTACCTCCATTTTTAAGTAAGAGTATTATTAGGACTTAAAAAATTAATTTATTTTATTTAAAATTATATTATTTCTATTTAAAAAATTGACTTGAATTTTTGACTTAATCAATCAAAATTATTGAATAAGTAATAAGTTCCAATAAATTCTGAAACCTACAGTTAAATTAATGACGAGCAATGTTATATAGATTTAAAAAATTGACTTAAAAATCTAATTTGATGATCTGACTGTTATATTTGTCATTGATTTAACCAATTTCAATTCCACCGCTTCATATCAAATCCATATCACAAAGATTCCATAAAATCATAGTTTTTTACTTTCTGTAAAATCATATTTTTTTGTCCCATTGTTACAGGAGACTAGGATTACCACTCTCGTAGACCTATCGATCATCAGCCGCCACCACCCACCCACCATCGCACCCGCCAACCACCCATTGCAACCACCTACCATACCACCCAGAAAACCATCGCATCGCACCACTAACTTGCTAGTACCATCTGATGAGCCCAGATCTAGTTGGACCAAGCCCAAGACATTAAATGGACTTAGAAGCAATTGAAAGGATCCTTCAAGCCCAGCCCATGGGTTGGACCCAATTTATTGATCCGTCCCAGTTCAGGATTGAAGGAGTCCAGGAAGATAAGAGCACGTGGGAGAGAGATCATTGGGAAACTCACTCTCGAAGATCAATGCATTCTTTAATTGTACTTACCTTTTGTAGCTATCTTCCTCGAAGAATTAGTACCATCACCCTCACGTCACCGTCTCACCTATAAGTTTCATGCCTATAAATTGTAAGCCTTCTCCACATGGGAGAGACACATATGTCTACACCTCTCTACACACCCCCATATAGCTTCTCTCTCTTCTAGGTATTGTACCACACTCGGAGCGAACTTTGGCTCTCTCTCTCTCTATCTCTCTCTCTCTCTCTCTCTCTTACTTTATTCCATTAATAAAGGTTCTTCGGCCGCCGTAGCCGTTTCCTAGAATGGAGTAGGTCATCCGGACCGAACCACTATATATCTATGTGTTGACCTAATATTTACTTTTTTGCCATTGGTTGCTTTATTAATTGTCTAATTAATTGTACTATATCACACACTCGACTGTTGATTTTGTATGAGACAAATTTTTGCATCATCAGTTTGACATCGTCTATGGGAAACGACTGAGTTTTCTACTACCTTACTGCTCTCTTTTCACATCCATGACCATCACAACCCGGTCAATGAATCAACAACCGGATGACAATCACCCAGCTCGCTAGGAGGAGGCTCTGCTTCCGCCTCCGCTAGCACCATCGGAGCCGTCTACTGCAACAACTCCCATGGTCGGGCAATAACTTTTAGAGACCATGCAGTTGTTGGTGAGCCAAAATTAGCAAATCATCCAGTTGATGCTCGCCTCAATGGCCGCTGCCCCTTAGCCTATGGGAGAAATACTCCCCCTAATTGGAGAGGTGTCACAGCCTCACCACTCTAGGCGCCAAGGCGCCCACCAGGGCACTCCCGGGCAGTACCAGGGCGCCCCTCGCCAAGGAGTCCCTCTTGATGTACCTGTGCAGACGGATAAAGAAGAACATCAGTACGTTAATCATGAAAGCCACTACAATCACCCAACGGAGGATATCCCCAATCAATAGGACGAGAAGATTAGGGAAGTGTAAAACCAACTCGGTGATGCCCTTAATGCCATCAAAGCACAGGCGCCGGAGACGGTGGATTATTTGGTAAGGCGTATTGATACCCCTTCGTTGCAGATGTTGTCAACTACCCTCTGCCTTCAATGTTCAAAATGCCTACCATCGAAATCTTCGATGGTACCAAAGACCTTCTGGACCACCTGGACACCTATAAGTCTCTCATGCAACTCCACAACGTACCTGATGAGATCATGTGTAGAGCCTTCCCTACCACCTTGAAGGGATCTGCACGACAATGGTTTGCGAAAATCAAACCTTTCTCTATCCACTCGTTTGCGGAGCTGAGCAAATCCTTCGTCTCCCACTTCATTGGGGGACGCCGACACTAGAAACTAGTTACTCACCTGCTCACTCTCAAGTGGGATCGGGATGAAAGCTTTAGGAGCTTCCTTACTCGTTTTAACCAGGAGGCTCTCCTAATCGAGGAGCCAGCCAATAAGGTCACCATAACCGCCTTTATTGCAGGTCTGCACTCCTCTAGTTTTATGTTCTCTGTCTTGAATAAACCGCCCTCCAGTATGCCCGAGCTACTATCAAGGGCACAGAAAATATATGAACGCCGAGAACGTCACCAAAGCCTGACGAGGTGAGTCCTCTCGAAGAGGGGAGAAAAGAAAGGACACTTGTGAGGACAAATGGGAGGCAGAGAATAAGAGAAATAAGACGGAGAAAGTCTCTGTTAAGGACCGCCTTGGTCCCGCATCCCAGAGAGAACGACAGCTTTTTACACCTCTCAATGTCTTGGTGGAGTACATCCAGTTCCAGATACAAGATGGCACCATGCTCCGCTGGGCCGGAAAAATAAAGTTCGCCTCAAATCGCAGGAATCCGAGCAAGTACTGTTGCTTCCACCGCGACCATGGCCACGACTCTGACGACTGTTTTGAGCTAAAGAGGTAGATCGAGGAGCTCATTCAGCGTGGACAATTATAACAGTATGTAGCCGGCGAAGGGCAGGGCCCACCCCCCGGAAGAAATCAGGAGGATCAAGAACGCTAGCAACCCTCGGAGAAATTCAAACGATCTCCGGAGGGGTAGGAGGAGGGGGTGACTCTAACTCTGCTAGAAAAACACACATCAGGAAGTCAGGCAGGCCGAGTCGCACGACTCTCGCCCAACGAAGACACCCCCGCACGAAGATGGAGAGATCATCACCTTCTCGGACCGGGACCTCGAGGGAGTCCAAGTACCTCATGATGATCCTCTAGTCCTAACCATGATAGTAGCCAACTATCAAGTTAAGAGAATTTTGGTCGACAATGGCAACTCAATCGATATTCTATTCGCACCAACTTATGACAGTCTTTATCTCAGCAGAGAGAGATTGCAACCCGTCAGGACTCTCCTTGTCGGCTTCTCAGGGGAGAGGGTTTATCCCTTGAGTTCTATCACCTTGCCAGTCACAGCAGGAATAGCACCGAGAAGTTTCACTATCATGGTAAATTTTATTGTACTTGACTACCCATCTACCTACAATATTATCATTGGACGCTCAGCCCTCAACACCTTAAGGGTAGTATCGTCCACCTACTATCTTCTCCTACGTTTCCCAATCACTAGTGGGATTGGAGAGATCAGGAGAGACCAAGTCTCCACGCGGGAGTGCTATGTGGCCTCCATGAGAGTAAAGTAAGGGTAAGGTGTTGGCGGTGCTAATGATGTGCAGAGGTGGTGGTGGTGGTAGCGATTGTGGTGGAATGGTGAATTGCAATGGTGAAGATGTAGTCCTTTGAGTAGTGGTGGTGGAGGCAGACAAAGTTGGGGTATCAAAGAATAGTTGTACTTATTTTATCATTAACATTTTGCCGAGATTTCATCTTATTTCAATTAAAAAAAATTAGTTTATTCAAACCTAACTTTAATTGATACCAGACATAAAATTGATAATGTTTCTTTCAAAACATTCAAAGATTTCATTCAATTCTTACCTTTTTTTTTTCTTTTTTGGACAGTAATTCTCATGTTCATTCTATTTCAATTTAAAAGTATTATCGTATATTAAACACGAGCCTACATCTCGATGATAATTTAGCGCACATATCTTACCTTAGCTAAGCTTAAACTTTATATTGGGTTGAGTAAGCCCTTCATCCCATGAGAATGACTTCAGTACGGCCCAATGGGCTGAAGAGGTTCCTTGTAGTTTTTAGAGCCAACATTTCATTTTAGGGTGAACACAAATATGAATAAAAAAATTTCACTGATCGATAAAAACTATTAAAGGTTTAGACATATTTTTAAACACAATGAACCTTCCTTTGACTTTATACAAAAACAAGACACGTGTAAGCATTTCATTGTGCACTTGCTTTGCTTCTCGCAGTAAAGTAGCCGTTCTAATTTGGTGTGTCCAACCAACCAACCCTGCAAACGTCGGACTGTGCTTGACCCGTTAACTCCATAGTCAACTCACAGTGATCTTCCTTGTTCTTTCTCTGTCGTGGTCTTTTGTCCCTTAACGGCGTTAGCCGCTTAAGGAAAAAATCAACGCAGAGTAATCTTTGTCGTCACCGGTTAAACCCAGTGTCAATAATAAAACATGTTTGTGCCTTACATTTGAAATTTTAATTTTAGAAACTAATTCAGTACTATAATTATCTATCTATCTATATATACTAATAAAAATATCTTAAAGTAAAATTTTTTTGATTCACTACTTGATCATTATAAAAAATTATAGAGACTAAAAAGTCTTTTTTATATTTAAATATATAAATTACCATTATATTATTCTATACTTATATAATAAACAAATCTCTAACATATCATGTAAATCTCTTTATCTTTGTAAAACTTTTAAAAGGACATATTATACTTAACATGATATATAAAAAAAAATTATTTTTTTTCAAAATATCAATATTAATACACATCGACAACTCTATTGATACAATATCATCTCCAATGTCTAAATACTGATATATTTATATTTCCTCTTTATTCAAAATTAAAATAATTTGGTAAAAAATTACTGAGGCACAAAGTAAAAATAAGAAAGATAAATTTTTTTTTTTAACTCTTACTACTTGGTAACTCGATTAAAATAATCATAGAAAATGAGTTTAATGAATGTTTATAGTTATAAAGAGTATACAAATAATTTAAGTATTATAAATATAAGATAATATCTAATTTAGCTACGTAATTAGATTTATTTATTTATTTTATCAAATATTTCAACAAAAAATTTCATGTGCAACGCACGTGGTCCAATGCTAATTAAATTAAAAGAAAATTCTATCGAATATTAGAACCCACCGATAAAATGTAATGAATTACAAAAATTAAGTTCCTGAATTAGTCCAAGTAACAAAATTCATTGCCTCGCACCCCCACCTCATAAAAAAAACATTAATTACAACGGTGATACTACATGGTAAGGTGATATTGTATCACTAACTAATAATAATAAAACAAATAAACAAACGGACCCTATAAAAATTAATAACTAATTTGTTATGTAAGCAAATAATACCTCACTATTCTACCATGTAAGCCCAAGTAAGGTTCACCTTATCTATTTTTGGGTTTTATTATTAACTAGTGATACTATGTCATCAATGGTGATATGATATCACTGTTATATTCAATATTTACTCCACCTCATGACTCTCATCACCATTGTTGCACCCAGAGGGTGGTGTGGCATCATTGATAGTGCAAGCAGTATTAGTGGGCTGATAATAATAAGAGCAATGGTATTAGGATATAATTTGGGGATATCATGATTGTAGTAATTGAATTGTTAGTAGATCTAAGTATTAAATACACTCCACTATCAATCCAATGATTATAATACATTAAGTTCTCAAATTATATCTCAATAGCATTAGTATAATAATAATAATAGAGTAATGATGGTGGCAGTGGGGTAATAGAGGTGGTGGTTGCTAACTGATGATGCACAAAAGTGTTTATGCAAAATCAATCAATGGATGAAGTAAGAAGAGATCAACACAAGTAAATACAGAGATTATGTGGATTCAGTCTGGGTGACCAACTCCACTGGAAAGGGCTACAGTAGCCAGAGAATTTTATTACTCAAAGTGTCGTGTGCTAAGATGTGTGTATTGCGCCCCATGTGTAGGCGGAGTTTACAATTTATAAGCAAGCGAAGTTGGCTCCGATGGACTCTAATTGAGGTGCTATCCTCACAAGGAGCAGGATGATACCACGAGTCTTGCCTTATCCTTGTAATGAGAGACGTGACAGAAGGGTGATCCCTTGAAGTTCTTTTGCGAGGCTGGCGATGTGTCCCTGATGACTGTGTACCCATGATTTATTCTCTTCAGATGGAGACTCCCACGTGCGTTAATGATGAATTGGGCTTCTTAGGAAAGTGAGCTTGGCCACATACCAATTGTGACTAGACTTTTATTGTTTTGTATCTCTAATTTGGCCCTGAACTGTATTTTTGAGTTGGGTCTAGTCTGCATCTCTAATATAGGCTTGTCTAGGCTGGCCCATCACTAACGATGCGGAGAGTTGGTGGTGATGTCGTGGAATGGTGATTGCAATGGTAGTGAGGTGGTGGTTGTGGTAGGGAGGTAGTCCTTTGAGTGGTGGTGGTAGTATAAATAATGGTGGAGGTAGATGAAGTTGGGGCATCAAAGAATAGTCATACTTATTTTAAAGTTATCATTAATATTTCAATCATATTTCATTTCATTTTATTTCAGTAAAAAATAAAATAAAAAATAGTTTATTCAAACCTTATAATAGTTGTAAATTCAAACTCAACACTTAATACTAATTGATGTTGGACATTGAATTGGTAATGTTTGTTCGAAAAATTCATTCAATTCTCACACTTATTCTATTTCGGTTTAAAAGTAATATCGTCTACTAAACACATCATCATAGAACGAGCTCGATGATAAGTAGTGTAAACTTTATATTGGGCCGAGCATATTGTCAAGCCCTTCAACCCAATCCTACCTAAATCCAGCTTGGAAAACAATTGGACTTGGGATGGCAAAAGGAATACAACCATTTGGCAGCCCATGACAACCATTTCAGTGCGTCTCAGTGGGCCCAAATAACATTATTGTGTGGTTAATATTGACTATATTGGGCATATTATTAATCTAGTTTAGTTTTGTAAGCTTAATTATAATTTATATTTAAATTTGGATTAGTTGTGACTACTTCTTGTTTAAGCTTGACTAGACAGAAGTATGCAAGCGTTCGATTTGAAAATTGAGTTGTACTTCTCACTAAAAAATCTTAAATCGAACCTTGAAATTTACTAATCAATCTTAAAGTACTTGATTTTTCAACAAAAATCTCACAAACCGAGCTTAAAAATTTAATCAGATTCATTTTATTTGCTAATTTAAAGGAGCTAAAACCAAAACGAAACATAAACTCAAGTTACTCCAATCGATTAAGAGGTCTACTATTTGCAGCCGATGGTTTCCACCATGCCTTTTTCTTTATATTTAAGAGCAACCAAGCAGCTCATTGGATGGTTAAGCACAAGTCAACCAAACTGGCGATGGTTTTGTGCGAAGTCTAAGTTGTGTCGTGTTAAAATTTATTCAATTTATTATTATGTCATTTCGGATTTAAATCGTAATATAAACTATATTTATTTTGTCCATTTGTGTTATATTTAGTCTGATTTGTGTCGATTTTTATTTGATAACTTATGAGTATAACAAGTTTTATGATTCAAATTGCTAAGACTAGAATTGATAACTGAGCTAAGTTTTGCGACCTTGACCTGAGTTTGTCGAACTCGTTTTTATAAACGAATCTAAAAAATTGTTCAAATTCAGTTTGGTTAGAAAATGAGTCGAGTCCAAAACAAGCCGAATTCGAGGCGAGCTCGAGTAGTTTTACTATTTTACATACAAACGAGTCGATCTTTTTTGATTCGTTTCTATAAACGAGTTTAAAAAATTGTTTGAGCTTAACTCGTTTAAAACTAGAGTTGAGTTTGTGTCAAGCCTTGTACGAGTTGAGACCGAGCAGAATCCGAATAACTCCGCTCAATTATCGCCCTAACTGAGACTAAACAGAAGAGGAAGTATATAAACAGTCGTGATACTTATAAGATTTTGGTGGCTTCAGATCAAATCTTGATACTAAACAGAATCAAGATTTTGGTGGCTTCAGATCAAATTCACTTCCACGGCTTCTTATAACATTACTAACAAACCAAAATAAATCTCCAAACTTGCACTGCCATGGAAAGAGAGGACTCCTGCTGCCGGCGTTGGCCGGTTCTGGTGAAAATAGAATAACCGTCTTTTTGTGTTGTGTGCATAGGAGGTATAGTCTCCCTTGCTTTGAATATAAATTTGGGTCTCAATTAATTTTGTATGAGTTTGAGTAAAGGATTGAAATTTGTTTTTAGTATATTATGAAATATATATATTTCATAATATACATAATTGAAAAGAATCCCCAATTTTAACAAGCAAAATTAATCCAAATGACTATTTAAATTCGATGCATAGCTCATGTATTTTTGACTTGTTAAAACATAAGAATATAAGATGTAATAATATTTTTTAAGACACCAAAATGTAAGGTTGGATTAGGAGTCAAGGTTGGTACTCAATTCTTTTGGATATTTTTTCTCTTTATTTTCTCTTTGTAGATCACCGACCATTAATTAGTCAAAAATTCACTTTTTTATAATAGGTGCTACTCGAATTAACGGTAAGTCACCATCAAAGAGAGACAAAGAAAAAAAATATTGAAGGAAGTCTCGCTTATTCATCACATAAAAAAAAGAAACAAAGGTAAGTTTTTTGACTTTATATGCATGTGTATAATTATATGTCGGAAATGTTAACAATTTAATTAAGTAATTTGCACCAATTAACCAACACAATAAACCGATAACATTAAAGAAAACACAATAAATTCGATAATACATAAATAATTACAATAAAACACAATAAGAAAGTCATAAACATCAATAAAACATTAGGATTTCTAGATTTTTGGATTTTAATTTTTAGTGATTAACATATATATGTGTATATATATAGATATACTAGTTATTACCCGTGTCTGAAGACACTATACAATAAAAAACATGTTAAAACCTAACAATATCAACGAAAAACAATCAAGTTTTCCACCAAAAGACTATAACTCCGATCAATACACATCTATACGAAAAACCAACAAATCAGGTGATTAAAGCAAACAACAAATTCGAGAAAAATTCTGATCAACCAAGATAACAAATCAAAAAATCATAATACCTCAATTTTATCACATAGCCTTACATAAATAATCAAACCATCAACCGTACACCAAAGAAACACATAACTAATGCCCGTGCTTGAAAGCACAGTGTAATAAAATAAAAATTAATAATTTAAAAAAAATGACCATCCACAAGAGAAAAGTAATGCATATAGTCCATTTAAGAGACTGAATAAGTTGCTAGACTTGATAAACAAAAACCTATGAGCAGAATTTTCTTCAAGAATAAGACCCAAAGAATCTAACAACAAAGGACTATACTAAATTAGAGACCAAAAATTTAAACAGTAAACAAATAACAAAACAAAATAATGCGACTCAATCTCTTTCAGCCCCAATGGCTTAGACTCATTTCTTTCATGGAACAGTGGCATTTAAACCTATAAATCCATATTGAATGCAAAACCTAGACATAAGATAATGAAAAAAATCAAATTAGTTTTACTTAATCACCAAACGAAGTTATATTTTACTCAATCATTAACTGAGACAACTTACATAAACTAACGATTATAAACAAAAACTCAAATTAAAACACAATCAACAATCATAAATCATATTAAAGACAAACATATCGTCCTAATTCAAATTCATTCAAAAGTACAAAATTTCTATAATAGTACAATACTATCACAATTATATAAGTTTTTCCACTATCATATGTAACTGGTAATTACCTTCGTATTTCAAGAATCACGTTGCAATAATAGGTTCCTAAGCTTTCTCTGCTAGCCTTCCCAACTAAACTTTTACTAAAAAAGAACACTGGGACAATATCAAAAAAGGGAAAAAAATAGAGAAGATAACATTGAGTCACAGGGTCGATCAAATAAAAACATCAACAGTAACAAAAAGTTTGAAAATAACAAAACAAAGAAAGAAATATAAATTAAAGAATGTGTAAACTGAATGATCATTGGTTATAAACATATGTGGGCACAATATCTTTATGATGAATGGTAGTGCTTAAATTGCATAACCTCTCCATGATTAGGAAACCAAGCAAGCGCAATGACAACCAACATACACACATTTCATCTAATCGTAAAGCAACAAAAACCCAGTAAACATTAAAGCTTTAACATAACAGAGGCTAGGAACATGCAGAATATAAAGCAAATAAACTAGGGAAAAAATCAATACATGAAAAATGTAAAAACATACCTAAAAAAAAAAGACAAAGAGAGGAATGATAAACCTTATTCCTGTGTTGTGGCTACATCCATGGGAAGAAAAAAAGGTTAAGAAAGTGAAGACCCTGCAAGTTATCAAAAGATAAATGATATAGTACGTAAAACCAACAAACATAATTTAAAAAAACAAAGAACTATTAAAAAAAGTTAAAACTAATTTTTTCTTCTTTTATAAAGTTAAAAGTGAGCTCAAAAGGATTGGATAGCGGTGCTGCATGCGTGTGTGTGTGTGTGTGTGAGAGAGGGAGAGAGAGAGAGAGAGAGAGAGAGAAAAAAGAAGTACCTGAGCAGCACAGGGGGATGGTTTGGGCGCTCGATGTGAGGTGATTGTCATGGAGGTAAGTGGGGGTCTAAGAAGCAGGAAGAGGGAAGAAGTAAGGGAGAGGGTAACAAATAGGTGAGGGAAGGAGAGAGAAGGGGAGGGATACGAAGAATACTTCGGTGGTGGCTCCGGTGGTTATCTGGTGGCTGGTCTTTGGTAGCTCCGACTTATAGAAAGAGAAGAGAGAATATAAAAGAGAGGGGTATGAGAGAATAGGGCACCTATACACACAATGGCCACCTTAATGCAAACTATCTTAAACATTACTCTCTAATACCACAACTACATTTATAAACCACCTCTACATTTTTTCCAAGTTTTTAGTTTCAATCAATTGATAGCATAAGTGAATCAAGTGTCAAGAGTATGATTAGATATAGATTGGAATAATAGTCATACAAAACACTTTTTTATTTTTAGGATAGATTATCGTAGATTCCACTAATCATAATTATTATAAAACAGAAGCAGATATGTACACTCTGTTGTGCAACATCTAGATAACAAACTACAATATATCTCTCAGAAAATACTAGTTCATGTATTTTCAAACTAGGATCTAAAAAAAATTCTATGAACCATATATAAGTGTAGAGATTGCATTTTTTTAAAACGATCAATGACAATGAACCGAAATATAATCAAACAATTGAGTAGAGAGAGTGTACCATTTTGAATCTATTCTAACACTCTGCTAAGCCAGCACTAATCTTCGACGCTGGAGAGAGAGAGAGAGATGGTGTCGGTCTATAGATAAGGGGAAAGAGAGAGAGAGAAAATTGTTGGGTTGCTGGGTGAGATAAGGTGGGAGACTTAGTTTGCTTTCAAAAATGGAAGAGAGGAGGGAGATTGTATCGGGTGACAGAGAGAAAGAGTTATAGCATAAGATAGAAAGAGAGATAAAAGTCTTTGTATCAGTTAGTATGAGATAAGGGAAAAGAGTTAGATGAGAGATAGAGTTTGAAACGATTTGATAATTAAAAAAGGAAACGTTGTTGGGTGGAAAAATAAAATTCAGTACTCACTATAGACCATTAGATCAAAATTTTTTAGATGATTTGAACAGTCTTTTATGTTGGGATTATATTGTCCGTTGGATGTGTTTATGTTTTGTCTCAAAACGATCTGGACCTCTTTTTGTCTCAAAAATTCAAACTCAGTTCTACTTTATTATATACTAGTTATTACCTGTGCCTGAAGGCACAGAGTAATAAAAAATTGTAAACAATAAAAATCTTTGTATTCATATCCAAAATCAAATCACAAACATAGAGGAGAGATAAATGAATCTAAGCATCGGTTGTAGTGAGAGTGAGAGGTGGTGGTGGTGGCAGCGGTGGTGGTGGCGGCGACGACGGCTGTGATGGTGGCTGCGGCGGTGACGGTGACGGCGGTGATGACGATGACGATGGCGGCGGCGGTGGTGGTAACGGCGACGGCGGCAGTGGTAGTGGTGGCGATGATAGTGGTGGTGGCGGCGGCGGCGGCGACGATGGCGACAATGGTGGTGATGGCGGTGGTGGGGATGGTGGCGGCGGCGGCGGCGAAGGTGGTGGTGGCGGTAGAGGTGGCGGCGACGGTGGTGATGGTGGTGGCGGGTGACGGCGACGGCGGCGATGACGATGGCAGTAGTGGTGGCGGCGGCGACGGGGGTGGTGGTGGTGGTGGCGACGACGGTGGTGGCGATGATGGTGGTGGTGGCGGCGACGGTGGCGGTGGCGGTGGTGGTGGTGGTAGAGGTAGTGGTGGTGGTGGGGTGGTGGGGTGGTGGTGGTAGAGATAGTGGTGATGTGATTTCAAACACTATTTATTTTTTTTAAAGTAGTTATGAAAAATAATTTTTAGAAGTACTTTTAAAAAGTTATTCCAAACACACCCTTAGGGGCCTATTTTTGCTATTAAATTTAGGGTGTTAATATTAGTCGTTAGATTAACTTTAATGTAAAATTTAAAGCGATCTGAACCGCGAAAAGCAAAAGTCATTTTGTTTATCTTTTGAAATTTGAATTGTAAGCTACTTTATTTTACACACACACACACACATATATATGTTAACATTTTAAAATAACGGGTAGAATAAGGTAAGAATACAAAAATTTTGTAGGTATTCCTTATTCCTACTCGATTTTTTGCGAAATACCTAAAGATATTCAGTTGGTCTACCCAATTCTTTAGGATAGCCAATTAGTAAGATCAGGTAAGATAGGGTAGGGTAGGATCGAAATTTGTTGGTAATCGAAAATTTGAATACCTCTAGGTGTTGGCATGCTATCGATGTGGAGAGGTGGTGGTGATGACGTGGAATGGTGATTGCAATGGTAGTGAGCTGGTGGTTGTGATAGGGAGGTCGCCCTTTGAGTGGTGGTGGTATATATAGTGGTGGAGGCAAATGAGGTTGGGGTGTCAAAGAATAGCCACACTTATTTTAAATTTATCATTAATATTTCAATCAGATTTGATTTCAGAAAAAAAATAGAATAAAAAATAGTTTATTCAAACCTTATAAAAGTTGTAAATTCAAACTCAACACTTAATACTAATTGATGTCGGACATCGAATTGGTAATGTTTGTTCCATAACATTCAAAAAATTCATTCAATTCTCACACTTATTCTATTTCGGTTTAAAAGTAATATCGTCTACAAAACACAACGTCGTAGGACGAGCTCGATGATAAGTAGTGTAAACTTTATATTGGGCCGAGTATATAGTCAAGCCCTTCAACCCAATCCTACCTAACTCCAGCTTGGAAAACAATTGGACTTGGGATGGCAAAAGGAATAGAACCATTTGGCAGCCCATGAGAACCATTTCAGTGCGTCTCAGTGGGCCCAAATAGCATTAGGCCCAAATAATATTATTGCATGGTTAATATTGACTATATTTGGTATATTATTAATCTAGTTTGGTTTTGTAAGCTTAATTATATTTAAATTTGGATTAGTTGTGACTACTTCTTGTTTAAGCTTGACTACACAGAAGTATGCAAGCATTCGATTCGAAAATTGAGTTGTATTTCTCACTAAAAAATCTTAAAAATCGAACCTTGAAATTTACTAATCAATCTTAAAGTAATTGATTTTTCAACAAAAATCTCACAAATTGAGCTTAAAAATTTAATCAAATTCATTTTATTTGTTAATTTAAACGAGCTTAAAACCAAAACGAAACATAAGTTCAAGTTACTTCAATCGATTAAGAGGTCTACTATTTGCAATTGATATTTTTTTCTTTTTTTTTTGGTTGGGGGGGGGGGGGGGGGGAAGGAGGAGGGGGAGGGGAACTTGAACCCTTAATCTCAAGAAGGTAAAGTCTTCGCAAGTCAAAAAGTACCGTGGGATTTGAAGCTTGCTTCTGTGCAACTGCCGCCGATAGTTTCCACCATGTCTTTTTCTTTATATTTAAGAGCAACCAAGCAGCTCATTGGATGGTTAAGCAGAAGACAACCAAACTGGCGATGGTTTTGTGCAAAGTCTAAATTGCGTCTTATTAAAATTTATTCAATTTAATATCATCTTATTTTGGATTAAATCGTAATATAAATTATATTTATTTGGTCCATTCGTGTTATATTTAGTCTGGTTTATGTCAATTTTTACTTGATGACAGATGAGTATAACAAGTTTTATGATTCAAATTGTTAAGACAAGGACTGATAATTGAGCCGAGTTTTGCGACCTTGAATTGAGCTTGTCAAACTCGTTTTTATAAACAAACCTAAAAAATTGTTCAAACTCAGTTTGGTTAGAAAATGAGTCGAGCCCAAAACGAGTCTAACCCGAGCTGAGTTCGAGTGGATTTACTATTTTACATATAAATGAGTCGATCTTTTTTGATTTTTTTTTTTAAACGAGCCTAAAAAATTATTTGAGCTCGACTTATTTAAAACACGAGTCGAGTTTGAGTTAAGTCTTATGGGAGTGGAGACTGAAGACAACCGGGGTAGCTCTACTCAATAATCGCCTAGGCTGAGACTAAACAGAAGAGGAAGTATATATACAGTCGTGAGAATCAAGGTTTTGGTGGCTTCAGATCAAATTCACTTCCACGGCTTCTTATAACATTCCTAACCTAACAAACCAAAACAAATCTCCAAACTTGCACTGAAGAGAGGACTCCAGCCGGCGTTGGCCGGTTCTGGTTTGTCAATCCAGTTCTGTGTGGATATTCAGCCCTTTACCCATCATCAGCCACCACCACCACCCATGCACCCACCCACAATCACATCCACCAGCTCCGCCCATCACAACCACCCACCAGCCAAAACCATCGCACCACTGCCAGTCTGCCAGTACCAGCCACCAATTGAATCCTAAACCCCACACCTCTTTCTCTATCTTCCTAGCTTCTTTTTCTTTTAATTTACTATATGTGCATGTGTGTCTGTATTATGTTGAATAACATGTGTGATTTTGTAGATAATCAACAAAAGCAACTGCAACTACGGGACACATGTAGTGCAATAATATTTATTGATCTTGATTTCCTTCAACCGTGCTTGAATATATGTAAGGCATTACATATTCAATAGCAACAGCAAAACATCCACAGCAGGAAGAACTAAGAAGATCAGCAACAGTACCCAACCCATATATATAATCCCAACTAGACCCAGCTAGCAATAACAGCAACTACCACAAACAGCATCAGAATATATTATAACCAGCAACCCTTTGTATGGCAATGGAAGTATGGAACACACCAGCCATACCAGAAGAAGAGCACTCGGTCATTCAGAAAATAAAGAGCACTACACACACACACACGCATATATATATATATATATGTGTGTGTGTGTGTGTGTGTGTGTGTGTGTGTGTGTAGAGAGAGAGAGAGAGAGTTATATATAGTTACATGTCTTCATTTTGGGAAATACACGCACGGAAGGTGCGTCTGCAAGCGAGTTTCAGGTTACGGAAGAAGCCGGCGAAGATCCGACGCTTGATGGCTCCCCTGACTGGAATCACAAAGGTGTGCATGTTGGTCTTCATCCTGCTGCTTTGTGTTGTAGATTCGAACTCCTTGTAAGAATTTAACTTGATTTTTTCAGTTGTCTCCATTGCCGACTTCTCCATACCTAGGTTTGATGTGTGTGTGTGTGGGTGAGAGAGAGAGAGAGAGAGGGGGGGGGGGGAACCAAGTTGGGGGGGAGAGAAGAACTGAAGTGAGTATTAAATAGATGTGTTGGTGAGAGAGAGAGGGGGGGGGGGGGGGAGGGACACCAGGACCAATTGTGGAGAAATAAGTGGGTGTTAAAGAGAGAGAGAGTGTGGATGGGGACGAAGTATGCTTCGAAGAAATTGATGAAACTGACGAGGAAGAGAGAGAATACAAAATTTTAAGAAGACGCCGAAAGTGGAAAGTTGGACAAAAGAGGTAACCAATTGAAATCATTGGATCTAATGAAATAGTTTCAATGTAAATATTGAATTTGATGATACCTAAAATAAATCTTAAACACGAGTCCAGGAAATGAACCTAACTCGGGAGGTCAGGTAAGACACGCAGAGCTCGTCGAGCCAGAATTAAAGCTCCCCCCCAAGCGAGATAATATGGGAAGCGATGAGGGGATAGCAGGATGATAGCGAACACCTCCGGAATAATAGCCAAGCTGAATTCAAGGTACAAAACCCTTAACCAAACGAGATCCTCTCCAAAAATTAAGGAGGATCCCACGAATGGTATGCAAAGATCTCGGGATAAAATCCAATTAGAGTGGAGGAATGATCCATGGTTATAGAAAGTAAATCCGGATTAGAGGTAAGTAAGAGGCTATAAAAGCAGGGTAAGCCTCCAATTAATGGGGGAGAAATCTTAGAGAATATGGAGCCAAGATAAACCCTAATATCCTCCAGGTTGCACTGTAAGACATCCAACGTAATCAATGAGAAAACAAGAGCAAGAGCCTCAATTGAAGAGTGGACTAGCCGAGCTTCCAGGCCGGTGAACCACTATAATTCCACTGTGTACATCTCATTTTCCCCAATTCCCTAAGCATTTTATCAGCAACTTGCACGGGCATCGCAGCTCAGACACCCACACTTGATTTCACACACATCTATACACTCTGCTTGTCCTCGATAGATTAGCACCATCAGTTTGACGCCGTCTGTGGGAATGACTGTTCTTGTTAAAAATAAGCTGATCTCTCAATGACTGATGGTATCAACTCGAAACATGAGCAGAAGCCAAACAAACCCACCACGGATGCAGGATCAACAGGAGGCCACCAACGGCAGACAACCCGAGAACGTCCAAGAGATTAATCCTCCCATGGGGATTCCCCCACTAACAACGAGATGGAGGCCCTTCGCCTCATCAACCAACGTTTACTAAAGGAAAACGCAGAGCTCTCGAAGCTCGTACAACACCCACAGGAGGCACGACCAGCCCAAGAAGGCCAGAATAATCCCCCTCACAGGGAACAACGACACTTGGACCCCCTCAGAGAGGTCAATGAAGGAGGAGAAAACAGCCATACCAGGGGGCATGTTCCTTACCTACCCCCTAGGAATGGCCACAGCGAAGAGGAGCAAAGTCAGAACGATGAAGGCGAGAGGGATGACTTTTTCCCTTACCAGCGGGAAAGGAGAGAACAGCATTGGGAGCAGCGATTCAAGGATATCCAGTAAGAGCTCAGTCACATGAAGGAGGCTGTAAAAAGCAACGCTCCGGTTACAATGGATGCCCTGATACAACAGACTGAGTCCTCATTCACCACTGGAGTGCTGCATTTTCCTCTCCCACCGAAGTTCAGAATGCCACAGATAGAGGCCTTTGACGGAACGAAAGATCCCGTAGATCATCTCAACACTTACAAGAACCAGATGGAGCTGCATGGGTACCAGGATCCTGTACGTTGCAGAGCCTTTGCCATCACGTTAAAGGGCTCTACCCTGGCCTGGTTTAACAGGCTCCCACCAGCCTTAATCTCATCATTTAAAGAGCTCTCCGTAGCTTTTGTATCTCACTTTATAAGAGCTCGAATATACAGAAAGCCGAGCTACCACCTGTTGAGTGTGAAGCAGAGACCCCAAGAGAACCTGAGATCTTATGTTCAAAGGTTCAACTCGGAGTCACTAAAGGTAGATGTCCCGGATGAAAAGTTTGCCATCACTGCATTTATAGCCGGTTTGGGAGTGCAATCTAAAGACCCGATGTTTTCTATCTCGAAAAACCCGCAAGCAAGCATGGTAGAGGTGCTCGCTAAAGCAGAGAAGTACATTAATGGCGAGGAAGCTCTTCTCTCTAAGGTGGGGAGCTCGAACACACAAAAGGATAAAGGGAAAGAGGAGAAAAAGAGGGACCGAAGTCCCAGAAGAGAAAGAGGACATGATAGGTCTCCAAGAAGAGACAGAGATCGCCCCCCAAAGAGAAGAGGAAATGTTAGGGATCGCTTAGGTCCTCCACAGCCAGAGCTACAACCAAGATATCCACCTCAGCAGCTCACTCCTCTAATTACCTCGGTGTCCCAAATTCTGTATGAGGTACAGAATGAGAAGTTTTTGAGGTGGCCACCTCGGATGAAAACAGACCCAGCAAAGAGGGATCCCACCAAGTACTGCGAGTTCCATAGAGATCACGGTCATAACACTGACGACGACATCGAAGAAGGAGATTGAGTACCTGATTCAACGTGGACATTTGCGCCGCTACATAGCTCATGAGGATCGAAACCAAACTCTTCCACCTCCACCACCTCGGTAGCAAGCCCCTGCTCAACATCAACAACCCTTGGGGGAAATCAGGGTGATATCTGGGGGATTTGCAGGAGGTGGGGAGTCTAGTTCTGTTAGAAAGGCCCACCTGCGAAGAGTCAGAACTGGAGAAGCACTGGAGGTGCATACTGTGTCCAAGGCACCCCGGTTGAGCATCGCTATAACCTTCTCAGACTCTGATATGGAAGGTTGCCAACATCCCCATGATGACCCACTGGTTGTAAGGGCTGTCGTGGCAAACAGAACAGTTCATCGAGTCTTGATTGATAATGGGAGCTCGGTAGACATCATTTTTGCCTCTGCCTTTGACAAAATGAACATAGGAAGGGAGAAACTGGAGCCAGTGAGTGCCCACCTGTTGGGATTCTCTGGGGAGAGAGTATTACCACTAGGACCCATTCAGCTTGCACTCACCATGGGAGACCCTCCGTGTCAAGCCACCACAACTGTGAAGTTCCTGGTGGTGGATGCTCCTTCCGCATACAACATGCTACTGGGAAGACCTTCTCTTAATGCGATGAAGGTCATCCCCTCTGCCTATCACCTGGTTGTAAAATTTCCTACAGAGAATGGAGTAGGAGTGGTCTGAGAATGCTACACTGCTTCGATGAAGCAAAAAGAAGTTGAAAGCATCCATGTGGATGAGCTCGACATGAGGGACGAGCTGGACACGAGACCAATGCCATCAGCAGAGCTGGAACCTATTCAGCTTGATGAGGAGCCAAAACACCTTGTTTACATCGGATCCAAACTGAGCAGAGAAATTAAGGATCTTCTCATTCATTTCCTGAAGGAAAATATTGGGGTATTTGCTTGGAAGCAAGAAGACATGGAAGGTATTGACCCCTCGGTTATTACCCACAAGCTAAGTGTAAACCCCACTTACAAGCCCATTAAACAGAAGAGAATAAGTTTCGCCTCAGATAGACAAAGGGCAATCAATGAGGAGGTCAGCAAACTCCTCCGCGCCAAAGCAATTAGGGAAGTAGACTATCCTGTCTGGTTAGCCAATGTGGTTCTTGTCAAGAAGACCAATGGCAAATGGCGGCTTTGTATTGACTTCACTAATATCAATCGAGCGTGCCTCAAGGATAGTTTTCCCCTACCTCGGATTGACCTCATAGTGGATGCCACGGCTGGCCACGAGCTCCTCGGCTTCATGGATGCATTTTCAGGTTATAATCAGATCAGGATGGACCCCAGCGACTAGGAAAAGACTTCTTTTATCACTGAGCAAGGGACATATTGCTACTAAGTCATGCCTTTTGGGTTGAAAAATGCTGGAGCCACTTACCAGCGATTGGTGAATAGAATGTTCCAAAAGCAAATAGGAGCGTCCATGGAAGTCTACATCGATGACATGTTAGTAAAGTCACTAAAAGCAGAGCTCCACATTGAGCACCTAGCTGAGTCATTCCAGATCCTAAAAAAGTACAAGATGAAGCTTAATCCTGCAAAGTGCGCCTTCGGAGTTTCTGCAGGGAAATTTCTGGGCTTCATAGTTAATAGCAGAGGAATAGAGGCTAATCCAGAAAAGGTAAAATCTGTGCTCAGCATGCAGTCACCATCAAATACAAAAGAAATCCAACGCTTGACTGGAAGAATAGCTGCTCTGAGTCGTTTTGTGTCCAGATCGAGCGATAAATTTCAGCCCTTCTTTCAAACTTTAAAGAGGGCATTCCAGTGGGATACACGGTGCGAAGAAGCATTCAAAGCATTAAAGAATTACCTGAGCTCCCCTCCTGTTCTGGTGAGCCCCTTGGAAGGGGAAGTCCTTACTCTCTACCTAGCTGTCTCAGATTTCTCAACTAGTGCATCACTGGTTTAGGGAGCGAGACAGAGCTCAGCAACCAGTCTACTTCTGCAGCAGAGCTCTGAGGGGGACTGCTTCAACTTTAAAAGTGTAAACCCAAGCGCAGGTTGAGCAAAGTAATATATTCTCGGAAGTCCGAGGTCGATCCCACGAGGAATTGTAACAAGGAACAATCACACGAACAATGAAAGTAATTTGAAAGGAAAAAGAATTGTTTGGAAAGTTGTTGATTGGGGAAAAGTGATTTTGGTAATTAAATCAGTAATAAAATAAATACTAGAGCATCAGGTACTCCCTCTCAACTTCATACAATAATAGTTAAAGACTCAAAGCTTGACTTGAAAGAGGAATTAAATGTCAGTTAACCCAATTAACAAATCAAGTGATAAATCCAATGGTTATAATCAAAAGACTACCAGGAACCTGAATAATCATTCAATCATATTATTTTATGAAATAATGTTAATCGTTCCAGCGTGGAATAACCAGTGATTTACACGCAGGGAAAATCAAGCAATTGATGTACGTGGCACAACAACTCAAGAGTTTATACAGCATAAACACTTTGCTAAAAGATTTGGGATTAAATTAACACAATAACATAAATACTTAAGTACAAGAGTCAATAAGAATACCGTACTCCGTCGAGAGGTTTTCCCCTAGCCCTAGCTTAGCCTTCTAGCCAGACATGGTAAAAAGATGGAGAAAAGAATAAATAATCTAAATCCTAATCTAATTCTCCTCTCTCACTAGATGAGAGTCCTTATTTATAGTAAAATAAATCATAAGTACAGGTTGGAAGGAATTCCTTTTCCAAAAAGATGTCTTGTAAGGTTAAATCCCGTGCATAAATCTTGAGGCCCGCGGGTACAAAATCTGTCCAGACTTCGATCTTGAATTTCGAATATTTAGAGACTGAATCACGAAATTTTCGTGAAATACACTTCTGTAGCCCTTGAAGTCTTCTTTCCAACCCCACAAAAATCAGGTTAATCCGATATCGGAGTCAAAAGTTATGAATGAAATACTGAAGACGTGTCAAATCCTTATCTTTTAGGAAACTTTCCTAATTCAACTTTAAATGAGTTTTCTTCTCACTTAAACTCTTATAAGGATTAAAATTCTGATTTATCTTCAAGTCTTCCTATCCCAATCTTGACTCTTCCATCCTTATCAATTGTGATTCTTCCTCTAGTGATTGTTTCACTTGCATTATCCATTATTACTTTAAATCAACCAATTTACCTGCAAAATAAACCAAACAACTAGAAAAAGTATCAAATTAGAAAATCAAGGAATTTAACACATTTAATCACAAATAATATGCAATTAACCAATTATTAAATATAATAAAATAGCACTTTTGATGGTTAATCAGGGACAGAGGAGAGATATCCAAAGATAGAGAAACTTGTTTTAGCCATGGTAACTACAGCTAGGAGACTTAGGCCATACTTCCAAGCTCACACCATCGAGGTTCCAACAGACCAGCCGATGAAGCAAGTACTGCATAAGCCAGAGTCTTCAGGGAGGTTGGTGAAATGGGCTATAGAGCTTAGTGAGTTCGATATTAGATATAAGTTGAGAACTGCAATCAAAGGGCAGATTTTGGCAGACTTCATCGCAGAGTTCACTACAGCAACACCCATGGAGGTCACACAACTGGTACCTGACCTCCCCGTTTGGAAGCTTTCAGTAGATGGGGATGCCAATGCTCAAGGAAGTGGTGCAAGTTTAATTCTGACCTCTCCGGACGGGATAGATGCCGAATATGCCCTCAGGTTTGGGTTTAAGGCCTTGAATAACGAGGCTGAGTATGAAGCTGTCATCGCTGGACTCAATCTTGCTCACTCCATGGAGGCAGAGCAGCTGGAGATCTGCAGTGACTCCCAACTAGTGGTAAAACAGATAAATGAGTCTTATGAAGTGAGGGGCGAAACAAATGGTCCTTTACCTTAGAAAGGTACAAGAACTAATCAAGAAGTTTGTGCAGGTTAAGGTCAGACACGTTCCCAGGACATAAAATTCATGAGCAGATGCGTTGGCAAGGTTAGTAACTGCCTCGCAAGAGGACTTGGATAGGCTAATACCAGTGGAGCATCTTCCAGAGCCTTCAGTGAGCATTGAGAAAGAAGAAGTGCTCCCAATCGTAGCTCAGCCGAGTTGGATGGACTCCATTATAGAATACCTGCAGAACGGAACCTTGCCAAACGATACCAAGGAGGCCTCTAAACTGAGAGCCAGATCAGCTAGATTTTCTTTGTTGCAGGGGAATCTGTACAAACGAGGTTTTTCAGAACCTCTCCTTAAATGCGTGGGAGATGAAGATGTCAACTATATACTCAGAGAAGTACATGAAGGAATCTGTGGCAATCACATCGAAGCTCGGGCCTTGGCAGGAAAAACACTGAGGCAAGGGTATTATTGGCACACTATGCTCAAGGATGCCACTGAATTGGTCAAGAAATGCAAGACTTGCCAGGAACATGTCAACCTTTCCCATTGTCCACCCGAGCTATTGACCTCGGTGATAAGCCCATGGCCTTTCCAACAATGGGGTTTGGATATACTTGGACCCCTTCCCACCGGTGTGGGACAATGCAAGTTTGTCATTATAGGGGTGGATTACTTCACCAAATAGGCGGAGGTCGAACCTTTGGCAACAATCACCGAACAAAAGGTGCAAAACTTTGTTTGGAAATCTATAGTTTGCAGGTTTGGGGTTCCCAGAGCAGTCGTATCTGACAATGGAAAGCAGTTTAACAACCCAAAGTTTAAGAGGTTTTGTGCTCAGATCGGGATAAAGAACTACTTCTCAGCTCCGGCACATCCTCAATCCAATGGACAAATAGATGTCACCATCAGAACCATAAAGGCAGCTCTGAGGACCAAACTAGAAAACCTAAAAGGTAAGTGGGTGGAGTACATCCCTGAAGTGCTGTGGGCCTACAGGACCACTGCCAGATCTGTAACTCAGGAAACCCCGTTTGCTTTGGCTTTTGGAACCGAGGCAGTGGCACCTGTTGAGGTGGGGCTCCAATCGCCTAGGGTTGAGTTTGCAGACGCTGAAAACAATGATGAATCTCTCCTACTGAACCTCGATCTCCTGGATGAAAAGAGAGACAGAGCTCTGCATCGCATCCAAAGTTACCAAAGGAAAACAACAAGGTATTATAACAGAAGGGTTAGGCACAAAAGCTTTAAAACTGGGGATTTAGTGCTCAAGAAACTCCTACCTGCGAGAAAGGACCCCACTCATGGAAAGCTGGGACCTAATTGGGAAGGACCCTACATCATATCAAGGGTGATCAGACCTGGAAATTACGAGCTACAAACAGAGGAAGGAAAAATCTTACCTCACTTTTGGAATGCAGAACATCTTAAAAGGTTTTTTCAGTGAGTCTCATTTGTAACGAAGAGATTTTCAATAAAGCGGCAAGTTTTTGATTTATTCATGGGTAGCTATTCAACATTCCTAGAACGCTGAACTATTCAGTCCATAACTTGAGCCACGTAGCTCACGCTGAACTCTTCAGTTCATAACTTTAGCCACGTAGCTCACGTTGAACTCTTCAGTTCATAACTTGAGCCACGTAGCTCATGCTGAACTCTTCAGCTCATAATGCGAGCCACGCAGCTCACGCTGAACTATTCAGTCCATAACTTGAGCCACGTAGCTCACGCTGAACTCTTCAGTTCATAACTTGAGCCACGTAGCTTACGCTGAACTCTTCAGTTCATAACTTGAGCCACGTAGCTCACACTGAACTCTTCAACTCATAATATGAGCCACGTAGCTCACGCTGAACTATTTAGTTCATGATATGAGCAACATAGCCCACGAAGAACTCCAAAAGTTCAGAAAAGAGCCTAGGAGCTCGCAATGGACTATTTAATTCATAAAAAGAGCCATGTAGCTCATAATGAATTCTGTAATTCATAAAAAGAGCCCTGTAGCTCATGATGAGTTCCTCAATTCATAAAAAGAGCCCTGAAGCTCATGTTGAGTTCCTTAGTTCATAAAAAGAGCCATGCAGCTCACAAAGTCAATAATTTTGCTTTAAGAAGGACTGAAGTACTTCTTGAAGCAATGGGGGCAAGAGGAACATAAAGCAAAGGAAAACATAATTATGTTTCAAGCCAGAAGTCACATCACATTTCAAAGCAAAGTTCAGAACATAAATGGTTTTCCGAAGTTTGTATTTCAGTATACAAGTTCAAAATACATGAAAAGTGAAATTAGAGTCACAAGAACATGAGGAGAGCTCTAAGTGTCTAGGGAAGGTGTAAGTGAAGAATTCTGCAGCTCAGTAGATGAGCCTTCAACAGCAGGTAGAAGAGGAGAGCTTCCAGGGGTACTAGCTACACGAGTCTCTGCTCCCATTGGTTCCGAATTTTGAGCAAGGGTCTCAGTCACAAGGTCAGCTGAGAATGGTATAGTGGCAGAAACAGTAGAAGTTACAGCTGGGAGCTCGGGAATTACAGCAACAGAGTCTGTCCCAGTAGAAAGGGCTCCAGAAGTCTCAGCAGGAGGGATGGACATCTCAGCACCTTCTGAGGTAAAGTCTGGAGGAGCCAAGATGTCCCCCTCGCCATCTGTATCAGTCTCTTCCAGCTCCTCCTCGGTAGGAATAGTAAAGTTGAAGTCAAGGTCTGGATAGGTCTTTGTAGCTCGGCGTTTGAAGGTAAGCCATCCAGTGGCCCACTGGGTGGTGACGTCATCCCTCAGCTCAACAATAGCACCGTCCTTTTCCTTGACAAGTGTCTTCTGTGCCTCGAGCTCGGTGCAGAGTGCATCATTTGCCTCAGTCACAACAAGATAATACTTTTTTATGCTCTGCAAAGAGCTCTGGGCTTCAAAGGCTTCTTGACTGGCCTTAGCCCAGGCCTCGAATTTAAGTTTCAGCTCTTCCCTGGCTATTCTCAGCTCATCCCTGACTTTCCTTTCTCTTTCTTCAGCAGCATCTTTGGCCGTTTGTAAGCCCTGAAGGGAAGAAGTCTGGTTCTCCAATTCCTCGAAGCCTGCCACCTGAGCGCGGAGGTCGTCATTGTCAAAGGTGAGTTGAGCAACCTTAAACTCGTATGCTTTTAAAGCTTTGACAGAGCTCTCAGAGGATTTGATCCTCTTCACCAAACCTTTTACGTGGAGAGCCAGCTGAGGACATGAGATAAAACAAGAAAAGATAAGCTTAAGGTTACGACATAAAGATAAATGGATGTATAAGGATGCAAGAGCTTACAACAGCTGTTCCCTGAAGAGTTGAGCTGATGGTCTCCTCAAGAGGCAGGGAAGAAGCCTTTTGAACGTCAAAATCGGTAAGAACAGAAGAAATGGCCCCAACAGCAAGCTCACTGTTCTCAAAAAAGGAGTCCTCACTCTCCTCCACCTTGGGGCGCTTTCCTTCGTCACACCCAGGTTTCTTCGGAAAGGATTCAATAATCTTCCCTGAAGGACTATAGGAGAAATTACCAGGTTGAAGGCCAGGGACCAACCTCAAGGCTTCCTTGACCTTAGTTGAGGAAGGAGAAGCCTCGCTTAGTTCATTAGTTCGACTTGAAGTGGGCTGAATCCTTGATGGCAGGCAGGCTTTAACGACTGATGGGGTGTTCAACGATTGATCCTGCTTTGATGAAGTCGAAGATGGAGAAGAAGATGGCACCCCCAATTTTTGAATCTTAGCCCGAGTAACAGGGCTACTTCCAGAGCCGACCACAGCTTTCCGTTTGCTAACTTTCCCACTCTTCGATAACTGGTCGATCTTGGCCTGGAGTTCCTCAGAGGAGGGCTTCATTATGGAAGACCCTAGAAGATCTGAGCCAAACTAGTTACGCATATATGAGGAAGTAGGAAGGAAGGCAGCACAACTTATCGGAAAAATGAATTACCTGCTACTTCTTCAGGTTTGACAACAGAAATAGGAGGCGGGGTTTCTATCGTTATCCCAGGAGGACTAAATCCTCTCTCAACCAGAACCCAGGGTTGGATAAGCTCGGAGTACCTTCGCGGGTCACACTTGACTAATTTCAACCTCACCTCCTCGTCCTCAGCACTAAGTTCAGGTCGGGTACCTAGATACAACGCAAGCATAGTAGAGTCAAAAACTTATGATTCTCTAAACAGAACTCAGTCAACTTAAACAAGGACTCATGCAAGTTCTCTGGAATAGTCCAGGCCTTAGGAATACCAAGAGTGTTCGTTCTATCAGCAGGGTTGTATTCCCAGTTGGTGCCCCCAACAAAGAAGAAATGTTATTTCCAGTGTTTATGGGAGGACGGAATATGAGAGATGATCTGCCTAGCGTTGGCTCGCTTGGAGATATACAAGAAGTCCTCAGAAGAGGTCAGTTTGACGTTGAAAAAGTCCAAGAACAGGGAAATGCTGGGAACCCCGAGGTTATGGTCCTTAAAGAAGACCAGAAGACCCACCAAAACACCCCAGAAGTTAGGGGAAAGCTGAGAGGGACAAACGTTGAAATATTGCAAAACGTTCTTGATGAATGGGTGCAGAGGAAAGCGAAGGCCATTCTCAAATGCGACCTCAAAGAAACAGACCCTCTTGTGAACTTTGGCAACATAAAGGGTGGAGCTGTCTGGACACCAAGGCTGGACACCAGCGGGAAACCCATAGCGGGCAATGAAAATCTTCACAAAGGAAGGGTCGACCTTACTAGGGCCCACGAGCTCGGCATGCTCTAGGGCAGCTCCGAAGTACGATGAACCACTAGAGACCCCAACCCCACTGACTTTGCCCTTGCCTTTGTCAGGCTTGGGGGGCATAAGAAAAGATGATGAGGGAAGCTCCTCGGTATTGACCTCGGAGTCAACAGCATCAACACCGGGGAAATTGTCGATTTCGTCACCCAGTTCCCCTAATTCAGTCTCCTCCTTGGCAGACCTACCCTCTAAGAGAGGAACAGAGGAGCGAGTGGCTCCAGAAGAGGCATACATGTTTGGGCAGGAAAAAGGAAGATCAAAGGAACGATAGAGAGGAGGAACACCAGTCAAACACTCCCTAATAACCCTAGGGTCAGCACAGTAGCTTCCAACAGCAAGTATGTGCACAATAGAACTATAATCCACGAAATGGGGAAGAGGAGACAAGCAACAGTCATGAGACCAGAAGTAAAAGAACCTATGAGCCCAGAAACGCAATAACCACCTCGAACTCAAGGGATCCAGGATGAGAAAAGATGAAAAAGGGGACAGAAAAAGCGTACCTAGCTAGGAAAGAGAAACGAGCAACAATCCAGAGCGAAATTGAAAGAAGATAGCACTGCGGATCCTCAAATCGAACACAAAGGACTCGGTTTTGAGCAAGAATCAGGAATCTTCAAGCCGGGAAATCTGGAGTCGAAAGAAAAGGAATCGAATAGTGAGAGGAGACGGTTCAGATAGCCATTTGTACATTTAAAGCTTAAGAAACGTGGGCTGAAACGTGTGCGGGAATCGAGGAAAGCCATGATTGCTGTAAACCGTCAAAATATTTCAGTCACGTGCAAGCCAGGGTCAACCACGCGCAGATCTAGCTCGGTTAAAAAAAAAAAATAGCTCAGCCCCTGCCCAAGCTAGATTGAGACAAGGGTTGGGGGGCAACTGATGATACCTAAAATAAACCCTAAGCACGAGCCCAGGAAATGAACTCAGCTCGGGAGGTCAGGTAAGACATGCAGAGCTCGTCGAGCCAGAATTAAAGCTCCCCCCAAGCGAGATAATATAGGAATCGATGAGGGGATAGCAGGATGATAGCGAACACCTCCGGAATAATAGCCAAGCTGAATTCAAGGCACAAAACCCTTAACCAACCGAGATCCACTCCAAAAATTAAGGAGGATCCCACGGATGGTATGCAAAGATCTCGGGATAAAATCCAATTATAGTGGAGGAAGGATCCATGGTTATTGAAAGTAAATCCGGGTTAGAGGTAAGCAAGAGGCTATAAAAGCAGGGTAAGCCTCCAATTAATGGGGGAGAAATCTTAGAGAATATAGAGCCAGGATAAACCCTAATATCCTCCAGGCTGCACTGTAAGACATCCAACGTAATCAATGAGAAAACAGGAGCAAGAACCTCAATTGAAGAGTGGACTAGCCGAGCTTCCAGGCCGGTGAACCACTATAATTCCACAATGTAAATCTCCTTTTCCCCAATTTCCTAAGCATTTTATCAGCAACTTGCACGGGCCTCGCAGCTTAGACACCCACACTTGATTTCACACACATCTATACACTCTGCTTGTCCTCGATAGATTAGCACCATCAGAATTAATTGAGTTTTAATGTTAGATGAACCCACAACTAATTTAATGATTATATACTATCAAGATTTTTAAATTAAATTATTAAATTAAGTTCAAATAATATTTTCCTTATTAATAAAAATTTGGCAAAAAGCGATCAATTAAGAGCTATTGGGAGAGCTATTATGGAACAACAATACGATGACCCATATTTAGAGGAAAGGGTGTCAAAAAAGCTCTTAAGCCTAGAGAGAGAGGGAGAGAGAGAGAGAGAGAGAGATGTTTAAAGTCTCGTCACCACTGAGCGGTTGTATCCTTCTACCTATGACTTTCATGCATGGTAACTTCAACAGTATTATCAGTATCAAAAAGATATAATTTTTTAAGATTAAATTATAATTTTTTTGATGTGTAGATTATAATTTGAAAAGATATGATCGATCATGGAATGTTGGGATTGATACCATATTTTTTATGATCGATCATGAGTGTCTGTGATCGAACACGATCTCCTCTATGCAGTTGTCACCTTTTTTTTTTTTTTTTTAAATTATAATTTTATCCATAAAAAAAAAATAATTGGTGGTGGTACGATACCGATTTTTTTTTTTTTTGATACTATAAAATTTCCCTTCCTACATACTTCGTAAATCTGCAACTATTTGGTTTGACATAGGTCCAACCAAAAATGAACCCGCTACCACTCAAGTTGGTAATTTCATTTGACTTGTTTTATCGTTTGAACTTGAATTTTGTCTTTTTTTTGGGTACAATCGAACTTGAAGTTTGAAGATCACATTGCAATGTAAATCTCAAGAAGGTGTTGTATATATATATTTATAAAATGACAGAATTACTTACTAATTTTTTTTATTTGTATCATGTAATTTAGAATAAATAATAACTTACATTAACAAAATAGTAATACATAAATTGTGATAAATAAATTGATCCGTTTACAGATCTGGAATTGAAATTGAACTTTATAGATCAAAGATAGTATTTGACACTATGTCCTCAAAGCACATTTCGATCCCACATTCGGTGCTTATGAAAATTTCAGCGTCTAGCCTCAGGATACAATGATTTTCACGCAATTGAAAGTAGCATTATAATTGATGATACCTAGAGATAATTTTAATTAAGTATGAGCTCGGAAAAGGAGGTCTGGTATAGAGGTCAGGCGAGCTATCTAGAGCTCGGCGGTCCTGACCTCGAACTCGCCACAAACGAAGCAGAATAGGAAACATGAAGGAGACAACTGGCTGTTAGCAGGCTCCCCCAAAACAAGGAAACGCTATAATCAAGGCTCCAAACTCTCAACTAACCAAGATCGTCTCCCACCTACTACGAGAAGATCTCACGAATTAAGGGCAAGAATCTCGGCAAGGATCTCGGAACAGATCCCTTAGAGATAGGGAGTGGATTATAAATATTGTACAGTGCCTCCATTGAAGGCAGAACCCGAGCGGTAGCAGAAATGGTCTGTTAGTTTCATTCACCATCAATAAAGAGAAAGGAGCAAGAGACTCCATTAAAGAGTGGATTAGCCAAGCTCCCGAGCTGGTGAACCACTGTACTTTCATTGTGCAAATTATCAGTTTCCCATGGAACTCTCACTCTAGTATTTAGGAGCCTAGTAGCTTAGATCCTAAGCCTACTTGAATAATCAAATCACTTGCTCAATCACGCTGGTAGTTACACCATCAGTTTGGCGCCGTCTGTGGGAACGACTATTCTCATTATAAATACACTGATCTTTCAGTAACTGATGGTCTCTACCCGCAACATGAGCCGAAGCCAGATGAATCCCCCACAGATGTCGGACCAGCAGGAGGCCACTAGCAGCAGGCAATAGGAAAACCCTCACGATTTCGTGCCCACTGTCGAGGATGACCTTCCTGCGGTGAATCCCCTAACGAACAACTAGTTAGAAGCCCTCCGCCTAGTCAATCAGCGCTTACTACAGCAAAACGAAGAACTCTTGAAGCTCTTGCAGGGTCCTCAGCAGACACGACCGATTCACGGAGGTCCCCCACAAGGGGAGCATCAACGCCTCGACCCCTTTAGGGAGGTAAATGATGGGGGTGAAAATGGCCATTCCGCAGGACAGGCTCCTTTTCCACCGCCTAGGAATGGGGACAACGAAGAAATGCAGAACCAGAATGATGGGTTCGAGAAAAATAATTTCTTCCCTTTCCAGTAGGAAAGGATGGAACAGTATTGGGAACAACGTTTCGGAGACATCCAGAAAGAACTCAGCCACATGAAGGAAGCCGTGAGGGGTAGAACCCCAGTAACGATGGATGTTCTAGTACGGTAGACCGAGTCACCATTCACTGCTGAAGTCCTGCATTTTCCCCTCCCCCCAAAATTCAGGATGCCTCAAATAGAGGCTTTCGATGGGACCAAGGATCTCATGGATCACCTCAACACCTATAAGAACCAAATGGAGTTGCATGGATATCAAGACCCTGTGCGTTGCCGAGCCTTCGCCATCACGTTGAAGGGCTCGGCCTTGGCATGGTTTAACAGGTTAACCCCAGCATCAATCTCTTCCTTCAAGGAGCTCTCCATATCCTTCGTATCCCATTTTATAGAAGCCCAAATTTAGAGAAAATCGAGCTATCACTTGCTGAGTGTGAAACAAGGGCCTAACGAGAACTTGTGAACCTATGTCCAAAGGTTTAATTCAGAATCTCTGAGGGTTGACGTCCCAGACGAGAAATTTGCAATCACTTCTTTCATTGCAGGGCTAGGAGTGCAGTCAAAGGACTTGATGTTCTCTATATCAAAAAACCCGCAAGCAAGTATGGCAGAAGTGCTAGCCAAGGCGGAGAAGTATATCAATGGAGAGGACGCCCTCATCTCGAAGGTAGAAAGCTCATCCTCGCAGAAGGAAAAAAGGAAAGAAGAGGGATCGAAGTCCCAAGAAGGAGAGAGAGCGAGACAGGTCTCCAAGAAGAGACAGAGATCGTTCCCCTAAAAGAAGGGGAAATGTCAGAGATCGCCTAGGACCCTGCAACCAGAATTGCAGCCGATGTATGCATCTCGACAGTTTACACCGCTTATGACTGTAGTATCCCAGGTCCTGTATGAAGTCCAAAATGAGAAATTCCTCAGATGACCACCGCAGATGAAGGCAGATCTAACAAAAAGGGATGCAACCAAGTATTGTGAATATTACAGGGACCACGGTCACCTCACTGATGATTGTATCCAATTGAAAAAAGAGATCGAGTTTCTGATTCAACGAGGATAGTTGCGACGTTTTGTGGCCCATGAAAACCAGAATCGAGCTCCGCCACCTCCAGCACCTCAGCCGCAAGCATTGGCACAACATCAGCAGCCTTTAGGGAGATCATAGTGATATCAGGAGGATTCGCAGGAGGCGGGGAGTCCAACTCGGCTAGAAAGGCTCATTTGCGCTGAATCAGAATTGATGAGACACTGGAAGTGCATACTGTGTCCAAAATCCCACGATTGAACACAACAATCACTTTCTCGGATGCAGACTTGGAAGGCTACCAGCATCCACACGATGACCCCTTGGTAGTAAGAGCCGTCGTTACTAACAGAACAGTCCACAAAGTTCTGATTGACAACGTAAGCTCAGCAGATATCATTTTCACGCCTGCATTCGTCAAAATGGAGATAGGCAGAGAAAAACTCGAGCCAGTAAGCGCTCATTTACTGGGATTCTCTGGGGAAAAAGTGTTGCCTCTAGGATCAATCCAGCTCGTGCTTATCCTAGGGGATCATCCCTGCTAAGCCACCACTACCGTAAGATTTCTAGTGGTGGATGCACCTTCTGCGTACAACATCTTGCTCGGGAGACCTTCCCTTAATGCCATGAAAGCCATTCCTTCTGCCTACCACCTTGTTGTGAAATTTCCTACAGAAAACGGAGTCAGAGTGGTCCGTGGAGATCACCGCATGGCACGTGAATGTTACATGGCATCTGTAAAAAAGAGGGAAGTTGAAAACATACAGTTAGATGAGCTTGACATAAGGGACGAGCTAAACACCAGGTCAATGCCCTCAGAGGAGCTGGAGCCTATTTAACTCGACGAGGAGCCGGAACACCTTATTTACGTGGGGACCAAGCTCAGCCGGGAAATTAAAAACCTCTTCATCGAGTTCTTAAAAAGGAATATGGAGGTGTTTGCCTGGAAGCAGGAAGACATGGAAGGCATTGACCCCTCAATCATCTCACACAAGCTCAGTGTGAATCCCGCCTATAAGCCCGTCAAACAGAAGTGAAGAATCTTTGCCCTAGAGCGTTAAAAAGTGATGAATGAGGAGGTCAGCAAGCTCCTCGATGCTAAGGCCATCAGAGGAGTAGATTACCCTACTTGGCTGGCGAATGTGGTTCTCGTTAAAAAAACCAATAGCAAATGACGTCTCTGCATCGACTTCACAGACCTCAACCGAGCTTGCCCCAAGGATAGTTTTCCCTTACCTCGGATTGATTTGATTGTGGACGCCACTGCCGGACACGAGCTCCTTACCTTTATGGATGCTTTCTCAGGGTATAACCAAATCAGGATGGGCCCCGGTGATTAAGAGAAGACCTTCTTCGTAACAGAGCAAGGAACATATTGTTATTAGGTCATGCCCTTCGGGTTGAAGAACACTGGAGCCACTTATCAGCGCCTAGTAAACCGAATGTTCCAAAAACAGCTAGGGACGTCAATGGAAGTCTACATCGACGACATGCTGGTTAACTCATTAAAAGTAGAGCTCCACATCAAGCACTTGGAGAAGTCGTTCCAGGTCCTGAAAGAATACAGAATGAAGCTCAACCCCGTCAAATGTGCTTTCGGAGTATCAACGGGGAAATTCTTGGGCTTCATAGTTAACAGCAGAGGAATTGAAGCCAATCTGGAGAAAGTAAAGGCAGTAATGGACATGCAGTCACCATCCAATGCAAGAGAGTTTCAGCGTTTAACAGGAAGAATAGCAGCCCTGAGTCGTTTCGTGTCCCGATCAAATGACAAGTGTCAACCCTTCTTTCAAGTTTTAAAGAAGGCATTCCAGTGGGATACTCGATGTGAAAAAGCGTTCAAAGCCTTGAAGGATTACTTAAGCTCCCCCCTGTTCTGGTAAGCCCCTTGGAAGGGGAAGTACTTACTCTTTATTTAGCAGTCTCAGATTTCTCGACCAGCGCAGCACTAGTAAGGGAGCATGACAGAGCTCAGTAGCCAGTTTATTACTGTAGCAGAGCTGTGAGGGGAGCAGATGAGAGATATCCAAAAATGGAGAAGCTTGTCTTAGCTCTAGTCACAACTGCTAGAAGACTTTGACCTTACTTCCAAGCTCATACTATTGAGGTTCCATCAGATCAGCCGATGAAGCAAGTACTGCATAAGCCAGAATCTTCGGGGAGATTAGTTAAGTAGGCTATTGAGCTCCGCGAGTTCGACATCAGATACAAGCCCAGAACAGCAATCAAAGGACAGGTTCTAGTAGATTTTATCGAGGAATTCACATCAGAAACGCAGGCGGAAGCAACACAGCTGGTACCCGACCTCCCTGCATGGAAGCTTTCAGTAGATGGAGCCGCCAACGCTCAGGGGAGTGTTGTTAGGCTGATTCTGACCTCACCAGAGGGGATAGATGTGGAGTATGCTCTCAGGTTTGGATTTAAGGCTTTAAACAATGAAGCAGAATATGAAGCTGTCATTGCTGGACTAAACCTTGCATTTTCAATGGAGGCAGAACAGCTTGAGATTTGCAGTGACTCCCAACTCGTAGTGAAGCAGATAGATGAGTCTTATGAGGCTAAGGGCGAGAAAATGGTCTTTTACCTCAGAAAAGTGTAGGAACTAATTAAGAAATTTGTGAATATTAAGATCAGGCATGTCCCTAGAGCTGAGAATTCACAAGCAGATGCGTTTGCAAAACTGGCAACGGCCTCGCAGGACAACTTGGATAGGCTAATCCCGGTGGAACACTTAGCAGAACCGTCTGTAAGTACTAAGGAAGAAGAAGTGCTCCCTGTTTTGGCCCCGCCAAGCTGGATGACCCCCATCAGAGTGTATTTGCAAAATGGAACATTGCCAGAGGATTCCAAGGAAGCTGCGAAGCTAAAAACCAGGTCGGCCAGATTCTTAATCCTGCAGGGGAACTTGTACAAGTGTGGTTTTTCGACACCTCTCCTCAAGTGCGTGGAAGATGAGGACGCTAACTACATACTCAGAGAAATTCACGAGGGAATCTGCGAAAATCATATCGGAGCTCGAGCGTTGGCAGGAAAAGCTCTGAGACAGGGATAATTTTGGCCCACTATGCTCAAGGACGCAACATAGATGATCAAAAGGTGCAAGGTCTGCCAGATGCACACTAACATCCCTCGTAATCCGGAGCTCCTAACATCGGTAATAAGCCCCTGACCATTCCAGCAATGGGGTTTAGACATCCTCGAACCGCTCCCCATGGGCGTAGGACAGTGCAAGTTTGCCGTTGTTGGTGTGGACTATTTCACCAAATAGGCAGAAATCGAAGCCCTAGCAACGATCACAGAGCAGAAAGTTCAAAACTTCGTATGTAAGTCAATAATCTGCAGATTTGGGGTCCCAAGGGCAATCGTCTCTGACAATGGGAAACAGTTTGACAATCCCAAGTTCAAAAATTTTTGTGCAGAGCTGGGAATAAAGAATTACTTCTAGGCTCCAGCTCATCTGCAGTCCAACGGACAAGCAGAGGTCACCATCAGGATCATTAAAGTAGCCCTGAAAACCAAGCTAGAATCACTAAAGGGAAAGTGGGTAGAACATGTCCCAGAAGTGTTGTGGGCTTATAGAATAACCACAAGGACATCGACTCAGGAGACACCATTCGCCTTGACTTTTGGAACCGAAGCAGTGGCACCCGTAGAAATTGGCATACCTTCCCCCAGGACATAGCTCTCGGATCCCGAGCTCAATAATGAGTCACTCCTGTTGAATCTCGATTTCCTAGACGAAAAAAGAGGTAGAGCCCTTGACCAGATAAAAAATTATCAAAGGAATGCAGCAAGATACTACAACAGAAGGGTCAGGCACAAAAGCTTTAAAGTCGGAGATTTAGTGCTTAGGAAGCTTCTTCCGGCAAGGAAAGATCCTGCCCACGGAAAGTTGGGTCCTAACTGAGAAGGACCTTTCATCGTTTCCAGGGTAGTCAAACCTGGGAACTATGAGCTGAAGACAGAAGAAGGAAAAATCCTACCTCACTCTTGGAATGTGGAGCATCTTAAAAGGTTTTTTTAGTAAGATTGTAAGAAAGCCATTTTCAATAAAGAAGTAAGTTTTGGCCGCCAATGTAATCCAAGAAGTAGCTAAAAAGCTAAAGATGAGCTCTTCAGCTCATAAAAATCAAGATGAGCTCTTCAGCTCATAGAACTAAGATGAGCTCCTAAGCTCATAAAAATCAAGATGAGCTCTTCAGCTCATAGGATTAAGATGAGCTCCTAAGCTCATAAAATTAAGATGAGCTCCTAAGCTCATAAAAATTAAGATGAGCTCTTCAGCTCATAGAACTAAGATGAGCTCCTAAGCTCATAAAAATCAAGATGAGCTCTTCAGCTCATAGAATTAAGATGAGCTCCGAAGCTCATAAAAATTAAGATGAGCTCTTCAGCTCATAAAAATCAAGATGAGCTCTTCAGCTCACAAAACTAAGATGAGCTCCTAAGCTCATAAAAACTAAGATGAGCTCTTCAACTCATAAACACAAGATGAGCTCCTCAGCTCATAAATTAGCAGAAAGCACTCTAGCCCATGAGTATGTAGAAAACAAAGGGAAACCTTGTCAAAACCAGGATTCGCAGTCACAAACATTCAAAAAAAAAATGTGCAAAAGTTACATAAGAGACCGACAGTTCATCGAACAAAACAAGGTATAAGAAAGAAAACCTCCTAATTTTTTTCCAAGCTGCTGCTTCAGCTAAGCAACCTCTTCCTTTAGGCGGGCATTCTCCTCCTTCAGCTCGTCTCTTTCCTTTTCCGTCTCCGAGAGCGGTTTAAGAAGCTTTTCTCCAGCAGAGGAAAATAAAACAGTACCAAAAGAGGAATCAGGTGAAGAAGAAGAGGAACCATCCCTCCTGCTCTTCTTCGAAGACACACCAACATCCCTTTCCTCGTTGGAATCGGAAGGAGAGGTCCAAGGAGAATCTGGGAAGAAAGAAAACTCCAGAGCAGTTGCCTCAGCGCTAAGTAAGTGGAGGTTTTCAGGCGTCATCAGATTCGAAAAAAGCATAGGATCTACATGGATTATTCGATCGATGTTCATCATCTCCAACAAGTCCAGGTTAGGGGCACCTACACAACGGAAACATAATGAGAACGAACTTTCACAGGATTTAGTCAAGACAGCTCTTCCTGAATATACCTATATGGGAGAAGCTCCCCCAGGAGCGTGGAATTCTGGTATCTGAGCAGCGCTGCTCGATGGACCTCCAAGGGTTCCCGGATGCAAAAAAGAAGCGTCGATACCACCCTTCAGGAAGAGGAGGAAGGTCAAGAACCAAGGGGCGCAAGTTAAAGTGCCTCCACTGAAAGAAGCTGAAGCAGGGGAGTTCATCCTCTTCGATTTCATAGAGATAAAGGAACTCAACAATAGTAGAAAACCCACTATTACCGTGTAGATGCCAGAAGAGAAAAAAATTGATCATAGCAGCCCAACCTCTGGGAGAGAGACGAGAAGGACATAAACCATAATAAGCAAGGACCCGCCTGATGGAAGGATGAATGGGAAGACAAAGGCCCATCTCAAAGGCACTCTCAAAGAAGCAAACTTCCCCTCGAGGGAGAAAATTGCAAGGCTCATCAGGAGTTGGGACTCGAAGAGATAAGTCCGCTGGAAGGCGAAATCGCTTGCTGATTTCGTTCAGCCCAGAAGGAGTAATCGTGGAGGGAGCCAAGTAATGGGATTTCCATTACAAGTCAAGACCTGCAAGAACACGCTCCTGGAAAAGGGAAGAGAATGGAGCAGCCATTGAAAATGCAGAAGAAGGGGACGCAGCAAAGCAAGAACGTGATCTCCAAGATTCAAGAAAAGACTCTAAAATCTTTGGGCAAAGGACAAAGACCAAGAAGTATAAAAACTTTAAAGAACCCCGAATTTAAAGGGGGTAAGAAGTGGAGGAAAACGAAAAGGCGCTTCTCAACTCAACAATCATTGCAACGGTTATAAATTTGGAAGGTAGGTGGGCGCTCGCAACATTAATGAAGCATCTAGGTCTAGATCAACTAGACTAACGAACCCAGGTCGATTCTTTGAGCTCGAAGGTATTCAAGAATGGATCAAAGCGCAATATAAGTGAGTTCAGGAGCGAGTCTCTTGAGGACCTCAGATTTCTTTAGTCAGAGGTTAGCTCAAATGTATACACGACTTTCCTGGCATGTTAGCTCAAAGCAATCTATCGCAAGAACTCGTTTGATGATGCGGTCAGAATAGAATTGATATTCAACCCCTCCAAAACTTAACTACTTTGCCTCAAGGAGAACTGAAGTTTTCCTTGAAGCATGGGGGGCAAGAGAGTTGTAGATTAAAACAAGCAAAGCAATGCGCACAGAAGTACAAAAGCTCAGAGGAAATAAGTTGTAATATTTAAATCAGTTGGTATAGTGTCTACATCGGCAACTTAAAAAAAAAAAAAAAAACGCAACAACAGATTTCTTAAGTTTGAGCAAAAGGAGCAAAGGAGGGATCTGGCAGTTCAGCATCTGAAACCGTTGTTGTAGGAGCAGGAGGGGAGCTTGGCAGTTCGGCATCAAAATTTTTGGTGGAAGAGACCTCAGGTGGAGTAGGGGCAGGAACTTCGACCCCAACCATTGGCAAAGTCACTGCTAAGGTTGAAACTGTGAGCTTGGCAGTGGTTGGAACAGAAGCAGACACAGAACTGAGAGTTACAGGAAGATATGAGGCAGACGAAATGTCTTGAGCCTGGACCTTGCTGGAAGGAGCAGGCACCTCAGTACCTTCTAAGGCCGTCTCAAGGGCTGGAGGTGCCAAGGCGCCAGTCTCAATGGTGGGCACCCCTGACTCCTCTTCGGGAGGGATGTCAAAGTCAAAATCCAGGTCAGGGTATGTCTTTTCAACTCAGTCCTAGAAAGCAAGCCACCCTGTGACCCATTTGGTGGTAACATCGTCCTTCAGCTGGTTAATTAGCTCATCCTTCTGTTTGACGATGGCCCTCTACACCTCAAGCGCGCTCTGAAGAGCATCGTTTGCCTCAGCCAGGACTCCATACTCCCTTTTCATGCCATTGAAGGACTCTAAAGCCTCAAAGGTCTCTTTGCTGGCTTTAACCCAGGCGTTAGTTTTAAGTCTGGACTCTTCCTGAACCTTTTTGAGCTCGTCCTTGGTCCTCCTACTTTCTCCTTCAGCCACCTCCTTCTCAGCTTCCAAACCACTAATGGTAGAGGTCTACCTTTCAACTTGCGCCTGCAAGTCTTGAACTCGAGCCTGAAGGTCGCTATTGGCAAAAGGATAGCTCGGCAATTTTGATTTTAAACGACTTCAAAATCTTGGCAGAGCTCTCCAGCTCTTGGATTCGGCTCAATAACCCCTTCACATGGATAGCCAGCTGGGAGCAAGTATGGCAAGAGGATGAAATCAGCACAAAAATAGCAGCACAAGGTCAGAACAGAGCGTGAGAAGGGGTGAGGGCTTACCGCAGTAGCCCCAAATAAGGCTGAATTAATAGAAGTAACAAGCGGTATGGTGGCAACCCTCAATACGTCAGAATCAGGGAGGATAGAGGAAAGGGCAGCAGCAGCAAGCTTCGCATTGTCGAGGAAAGAATCTTCGCTGGCCTCACCTTTGGGATACTTTCCTTTCTCGGTCTTGGAACTTGTTTGTGGTAACTGAAAAAATCTCTCAGGTGGCTCAAAGGAAGCAGGAGCAGGCAGAACGTGAGGGATCACTTCCAAGGCTCTCTCGACCTTAGTTGGGGAAGGGGAGGTCGGATCTCGCTCATGAGCCCCTCCAAGGGCAGGCAGCGTCCCTTGGGAAGAAGAGGTCTCTACGGCTTTCGAAAGACCCGATGGAAAGGCTAGAACTACCTTAGTTGAAGCAGAAACAGCAGGGGGCACATTCAACTTTGGCGTTGTAGCAGGGGAAACGGCGCCGCTGCCTATCCCAACCTCCCCTTTACGTTTACTACCACGACTGCCCTTCTTCAGCAGATTCACCTTTGCCTGAAGTTCCGCTACAAAGGGCTTCATTGAAGAAGAGCCTGAAAATTCGAGACGAAGAGTACAGGAAAAATATATCAATAACAATAGTAATAACTAATGATAAGTGAAAATGGAGAGCTTGAGGGAGAAAGGGTAAAAGTTGAGAGTAGCACCACCTACCACTTCTTCAGCTCCAGCAACAGAGAGGGGAACAAGGGCCTCAATCCTAACCTCGGGGGAGCTAAACCAGAGCGTTACCAAAACCTAAGGATTTATGAGCTCGGAGTATTTCTTTGAATCATAACGCTCCAGACTCAGTAGGACCCGGCTATCCGCAGCGTTGAGGTCAGGTCGAGCACCTGAGGAGCAAAGCAAAGTAAGTGAGTTCAGGTCAGCATAGCAGACCCTGTAACTGCTTAGACAAAGACTTACCTAAATTATCAGGGATAGACCAAGCTCGGGGAATTGGGAGAGTATCTGTGCTGTCCACAGGGTTGTATTCCCAATATCTACCCCATATGAAGAAGAAATGTTTTTTCCAGTCCTTGTGGGTGCTCGGGAGCTCGGTAATAATAACCTTAGTTTTCACCCCGCTTAGAAAGGTAAAGAAAACCGTCGAAAGGAGTATACTTGACATTGAAAAATTTCATGAGTAAAGAAATGGTGGGAACCCCAAGTTTGTGTTTCTTGAAGAAAACAAGAAGACCCACCAGTATACCCCAGGAGTTAGGGGAAAGCTGAGTCGGGTAGACGTTGAAGTGCTGCAGAACACTCTTGATAAAAGGGTGGATGGGGAAACGAAGGCCATTCTCAAAAGCAGCTGCGAAAAAACAGACCTTTTTGGGGATTAGGGAGGCGTAGCGAGTATATTCGTCAGGACTCCAGAACTGAACTCCCGGTGGGAAACCAAATCGACCGGCTAGAACCTTCATATGGGAAAGGGAGACCTCACTGCGACCCACGAGCTCTGCAGCTTTGTAGGCAGCCTCCTCAGCACCGCCAGAAATCCCTATACCACTCACCTTGGCTTTACCTTTGTGGGGATTCTTGGGTTCTGGGGGGGACGACGGAGAAGGCTCATCCGTATTTCCCTCTGCATCGGCAGACTTGACACCTGGGAAGTTGTCAATCTCATCACCTACGTCTCCTAAGTCAGTATCCTCCCCAGCAGACCTGTTCCCCAACAAAGAAATGGACGAACCCGTAGCCTCAGAGGAAGCAGACATGACTGGACAGGAGAAAGGAAGTCTAAAAGACCTATAAAGGGGGGGAACCTCCGAGAAACACTCTCTTAAGGTCGAGGGAGCAAAGCACCAATGACCTATAATGAAAATCATAGCCGTACAGTAAGGGTCCAAAAAGAGGGGGAGTCGGGACAAGGAATAGCCTCTGTTCCTAAAGTAGCAAAATCGAAAAGTCCAGAAATGCAGTAACCACCTCAGATTTGAGGGATCCAGAACGAAGAAACACGTAAGGGACAAGAAACGTACCTAATCACAGGCGAATGGCAAACCAGAACTCGAAGTGAGAAATAGAGAGCGAGTCTTGCAAGCCAATTCGAAGAAGAGTGATACCCAGCGAAAACCCTAAGATCTCTGATGGAGTAGGAAAAGCCAGAAATCTCAAGGAAGAAGAGAGGGGAAAGCTTGGGGGGAAAATTTGAAAAGTAAAGTGAGTCGTTTCCCATCAGTGCAAAGGCATTTAAAGCCTTTGGTACGTGGGCCTCGAAATTGGAGAATGTGCGCGGAAAAAGAGGAAAAGAATGATTACCCAAAACCGTCAAAGAAAAATCGTTCGCGCACAGGTCGAGGTCGCGATACGGAGGCCTGACTCGAACCTAGTGTAGCTCAGCCCTAGCCCAAGCCAGCTTGGGCCAAGGACTGGGGGGCAACTAATGATACCTAGAGATAATTTTAATTAAGTATGAACTCGGGAAAAGAGGTCTGGTATAGAGGTCAGACGAGCTATCCAGAGCTCGGCGGTCCTGACCTCGAGCTTGCCGCAAACGAAGCAGAATAAGAAACATAAAGGAGACAGCTGGCTGTTAGCAGGCTCCCCCAAAACAAGGAAACGCTATAATCAAGGCTCCAATCTCTCAACTAACCAAGATCTTTTCCCACCTACTAAGCGAAGATCTCACGAATTAAAGGCAAGAATCTCGGCAAGGATCTCGGAATAAATCCCTTAGAGATAGGGAGTGGATTATAAATATTGTACAGTGCCTCCATTGAAGGCAGAACCCGAGCGGTAGCAAAAATGGTCTGTTAGTTTCATTCACCATCAATAAAGAGAAAGGAGCAAAAGACTCATTTAAAGAGTGAATTAGTCGAGCTCCCGAGCTGGTGACCACTGTACTTTCATTGTGCAAATTATCAGTTTCCCATGAAACTCTCACTCTAGTATTTAGGAGCCTAGTAGCTCAGATCCTAAGGCTACCCGAATAATCAAATCACCTGCTCAATCACGCTGGTAGTTACACCATCAATAATCCAATTGCCCTTAGAACCAGAATTATGTTGTGTACTCTAAAAAAATGCAGATTATTAATGTCGAAATTGTGGATGTTATGATTGTCTTAATTCATAATGTTGTAATGAATCTGGGTTATTTATTAATAGAATAGTGATTGTTTCGAATAACTACCATGCGAACTGATGCAACCTAGAAGACACAATATAGTCCAGAAGACACCATTGATGTTTGTTAAATGAACAGACATGAAGTTCAAAAATTCGGACTGCATGAAAAACTAAAAGAGTATCCTTGATGCTTTAGTATTTTAATTTTTTTTGTTTTTAATCAAACAACTTTTGTTCTTTTGAATAAACAAATTTCTCCAAATAATTTTCAAAACAATTTTCCTTTCATTTTTCCTTGCGTTTTAAGTTTTCTCAATTTCCTGTGATTTGACCTCGGACTCCTAGAAAAAATATCACTTCGCGACTACTTACACTTTGGTGATTAATTCTAAAATTCTAGCAAGTTTTGTAATCGTTGCCGGGGAGTTATTTGAAGACAAGGAACGCACCGAGATCTACTGAAGTTTGTTAGATTTGAGATTTATTGCATATCCGATAATTTCATCCCCTATTTTTTTTTAGATCCAAATAACATTACTTGTAAAAATAAAAGAGTTTAGACAAGCTATTATTGGTGGATCATATTGAAGGAACAATGAGAGAGAGAGAGAGAGAGAGAGAGAGAGAGAGTGATATTTAAAGACTCGCACCATGGGCTTCTTCCTATAACTTTCCGACATACTTTGTAAACGTGCTAGTATTTGATTTCACATTTACCATATCGTAGCCCATCAACATAGGATTAGTCAAACATAATCCCCTTACCTATCACGACAAGTAGCTAATTTGAGCCAATCAATCAAAATTCTATTTTAAAAAATCAAATAATATTATTTGAATTTAATTTATTAATATAATTTATTAATCTAATTCATTATAATTGCCGGTCTTAAAAGCTGCACCACTGAAATATGAGATGATTTGACAATCTACGAGAAGTTCTTACAAAAGATGTCGAAGATCAGAAGGGTTCCGGTGGTTAACCTTTCGATAATAAAGTCAAAAAAAGTGTGATCGACTCAATTTTAGCTAGTTGAGCTTAATTGTTTAGTTTAAATTCTTGTTCAAGCTTGACTCTCAAAAAACTTACAAGCAATTCAAAATTTGAGTTGGATTTCTGAATAAAGATTCTTAAAATTTAAACCCAGCAATCTAACAATCAATCTCAAAATAATTAATTTTTCAATAAAAATCTTGCAAAACAAACATAGAATTTGATCAATTTAGGTTCATTTTCTAATTGAGTTAATTGCACTAGAGGTCCCCAAAGTATAGAATTTGTCTCATTTTGATCCTTAATATTTTAATTGCATCATTTTGATCCTTAAAATATTGAATATGTTTCAATGTGGTCCCTCAAGCAGAAACATCCAGATTACTAGCAGTTTTTGTTTATAAAATTTCTCATGTGATACCTAAATATAGGCAAAAAAAAAATTTGGGTAGTTTTTGACCAAAATTTGGATAGTTCTTGACCAAAATTTGGATAGCTCATAATCAAAACTGTGTAATTTGGGTAACTCTTTAATTAAAATTTGGGTAAAAATTTAGTCAAAAATTATCCAAATTATTTTTTTGCCCATATTTTTATATTACGTGACAAATTTATAATAAAAAATTATTAGCAATTTGGACGCTGTCTACTTGATGCACCACATAAAAATATATTCAATATTCCAGAAATTAAAATGATGCAATTAAAATATCAAAAACTAAAATGAGACAAATCTCATACTTTGGAGACTTTTAGTGAAATTAATCCTTTCTAATTTAGACAAAAGCTAAAACCGGATGCGGAAGCAGTTCGAACCGATATTTTCCAGCATGTGGTTTTCTTCAAATTAGTCCACAGAGCAACCAAGCAGCTCATTGGGTTTGCTTAGCCCAAGAGTTAAATTGGCCAGGTTTAAATTTACTAAATTCATATTCGATGCATCACCGTGTCATTTCAGATTCGTGTCGTGATATAATAATGTTTAGTTGATTGGTATTATGTTTAATCGAGTTTGTGTTTACTTTTAATTTACAAGTATAACAAGTTTCATTTTTTTTTTTTGCTCATGTAAGATGAGGAACAAGAGTAAGAAAGTAACAAACAAAACTACAAACCAAGAAAGGACTAAACAGATCTACTACTAACTACTACTAGGATCCTATGCAAGCTCAGAGTCCTTGAGAACTGCCTCCCTTACTGCTTGTGGGAGCACTGTTTCATTGAAGATTCCATCCTCTTGACAGATAATCCCCACTTGGCCAAGTTGTGGGGATTAATTGCTGAAATTAACGATAAATTTGATAATTCTATGCCCAACTGGTATGGACGAGGGAGTACTTAATCCCTGAGGATGTTGTCAGAATTATATGCCTGTCACCATTCACTGGGGTAGTTTAGTGGAGTACCAAGTTAAAATTTTCATCTTGAGGTTATTGGTTCGGAATTTGGAGTTCACATTGGGAGTAGGTGATTGACCGCTATGCTACCATAACTAGGTTCGTTTACGTGAGGAGTAATGAGCGTGGTTAGGAGCCTCATGATCCCACTAGTGAAAGCTTATCGGGGTTGTCTTTGGGCGCTCTACGTTGCCCCACCCCTTTTTAACGCAGCAAAAAAAAAAAATTATATGTCTGTCTTTGACCGGACTGGAGAGAGAATTAGTCGAGCTACACATAAATTGACTCAAACACTCATCATTGTTGAAAAAAAAGACATCTTAGGAGTTTGTAATTCCGTTGTTTCGTTGCTTTCTGATGGGTCAGGCCCAAATAATCCAATTCAAGTATAAAGCCCAAAAGAGCCCAAGCTCATAGAAGACCAAGCAGGCCCTAGGTGGTCCAGACCAGTCAAGCCCATCAGGGAGCTACTCCACTAAGGGAGAATCCGGGAGCCTCACCCCCGCCGCCTGGAGAAAGTCAACATTCCCTCATCCTTTGACCAAGACCTTTGGAGAGCACCGTAACTCCCTCGCCGGTTGAGGAGAGGAGAGGTCACCAAGGAGGGGAGAGGTCGCTAAGGAGAGGAGAGGTCGTCAAGCTATTTAATACTATTAAATTGCCCCCAATTCGTTATGACCGTCTATTCAATTATTATGTAGGCGACTATAAATTGTGAGCTTCCCCAACACTTGGGGGCATCTCACAAGAATTAAGCACATCTCTCTTCCCTCTTGTAATTCTCTACTCTCCCAGCACACCGGAGTTAATAAAATTCCCGGCGAACTTAGCCATTGAAAGTGGACATAGGTCTTGTTGACCGGACCATTATAAATCTTGTCTTCTCTTTCTCTACTTATTTTACTGCATTTTATACTATTTACTTGACTGTTGTGTTCAAACCAATTTGTGCATCATCACTTTCTGTAAATATTGAGGGAGAATTTGTATGTATAGCTCCAATTTTAAGTAGGATTATTTTTTAATGTGAATTCTAATCAATGTTATTTGGACTTAAATTTTTAACCTAATCAATCATAATTATTAGATTAACAGTGATCTCAGTACATGTTACGACCAGCAACCAATCTAATAGTTGTTATGAATTATGTCAATAAATTATGTTAGCAAACTAGGTGTAAATAGTACTATTATTTATTTTTGAGTAATGCTATTAGACCTACAAAACTAATATAATTTATTGAGCTAATGATGTGTCAAGTAATGAAACAAGTCCAAAAGCTCCGACTATAATAACACTATTAAACCACATCATTGTCACATCATTAAATCAACAAATTAGATTAATTTTTTAGATCTCAATAATATTACTCTTTATTTGTTAGTTCAATGTCCAAGAGTGTTTAGGTCAGTTTAAGCGTATTTTGATTAATTTCTTTCCTGAATTGATCAAAATCATGTCATCCAAGTCAGGATTAAGATATTTATGAAAGATAAATTCTACATTATTTGATTTTAAAAAATTATTAAAATTTGAATTTAGAACATCTAAATTACCAGTTTGTCGTTATCATCATAACCTACGTTGGGTTTAAGATTGTTTCAAGACAAAAAGAAATCTCTAAACTTTGCACGGCCATGGAAAGATCATATGACTTTATATTCGGCCGAGTACATGACCAAGGCCTTCAGCCCTTCAACTGAACCATTTGGCAGCCCATGAGAAAGAATTCAGTGCGGTTTGGTCAAATTCATCGACGAATCCGATGGTTAGTAATAACTATTTCGTAGGTATTAATCGAAACGAGTTTCTTAAGTTTAAATATGTTAAAGTCTGTCTCGGTTGTAACTAGTCAAGCTCAACTGTTCAATTTTGATTCTTGTTCAAAATTGATTTGACAAATGCTTACGAGTATTGGATTTAAAAATCGAGCTTAATTTCTCAATATTTTTTTTAAAAAAAAGTAAACCCTAAAGTTAAGAAATTAATCTTAAAATAATCAATTTCTCAAGAAAAAGTCTACCAAACTCTGTATAGTTAATCGATCATAAAATCAAATTACATATGTTTAGGTTTTTAAAAAATATATTGGAGAAGATGGGGAGGTAAAAAAAAATAGGGCGAAATCCAGTTTACCCCCTTGTGGTTTGGGTGTTTTGCACATGACCCCCTTATGATTTGAAAATCAGTACATTACACCCCTTGTGCTTTTGGACCGATATGCACAATTAACACCGTAAACAGAAGTGATAAAATGACTTTAGTACCCTCAAAATCTCAACTGTTAAAATTTCAACCGTCAAAATCTCAACTATTAATCATCTTTTTCCTCCCTCTCAATTGTTGCCTAATTTTCTGAAAAATCAACTAACCACCCAACTTTACAAGCTTTTCTCTCTCTTCACAAAGCACCAAACTTCCTCACACCAATGCCAATATCCTCCACTCTCAACCTAGTTTTAAACCCCACAGACTTGTTTTCTTAAAGGGCCCCCATGACCGACGAATTTAAGCTCAAAGGTGATCACAAACTCATTTTGACAGGTTATATACATACCAGGTTTTTTTCAACATTTGGGCTAACTTTGACCCTTAATTTCTCCCTCGTTTCTCAACTTTTTTGGGTGATTCAAATGCCTAAATTTGACCTATTTCTACCCTCTTTCCAACCATGTATTTAGTTTGTCCAGATCATGCACAAGGTAAGTGAAAATCGAGCTCCAAAGTGACAGGTTCATCATTTTAAAAAATTGTTGCGATTTTTAATTCAATTTTTCACCCACCAAACCTCATTCTTTCTCGATTCTAACTTCAAAAATAGATTCTTTGACCCTAAAAATGGTGGATCATGCCCCCCTTCACCTCCGAAACTCAAAATTTTGAATACCCAAAAATTCAAGTTTCAAGCATAAACATGGGTTTTGATTTTCTCTCACTATACACCACGGCCACTAAAGAAACTTTAGGAAATTGTTACTGAATATGAAAACAAGCTTACACTTTGACAGAATTGTGGATGATGCCTTGTAGCAAAAGTTCTCTTTGCTCGGGTTTTACAATACTACCTATTTGCAGAGCACAAACTCAAACCCCCAATCACCCTAATCGAAGCAAGGATTCTGGAGGATCAGAGGTGGAAGCAACTTGTCGAAATTCGTGGATTAGAGGTGAATCCTTTGTTTTTTCCTTTGTTTCCTCTTGGTCTTCGTTGATCTCTGTTATTACTGGTGTCTTGCTTGGTTGATTGAACTTGGCTTTGAAGTGGTGGCAATGGTGGTGGTGCACAGTAGGGTGGGAATTTAGTGGAGTGTGCAAAGGTTGTGGCAATTTGTGTTGTTGCATAGTAGGAATGGTGGAGGTAGTGGTGCTATTGGGCGACAATTGGAGAAAAAAATAAGAAAGTCAATTGCTCAGGAAGATGAAGAATGAAGAAGGGTATTATTGTACTTTTATTGTGTCTATTTTTGGAAGAAAATACGTTTTGTTATTTTAAACCTCCTGTTAGGCGCGTGTATGTCACGGATGGTCTAATCTAACGGAAAAACTAACGGTAGCATTTTAGTCCAAAAGTACAAAGGTGTAATGTGCTGATTTCCAAATCATAAGGGGGTCATGTGCAAAACACCCAAACCACAAGGGGGGTAAACTGGATTTTGCCCAAAAAAATATATATTCTGAAGTTATTTGGGACGAAGTTTATGTTGTTTATTTTTCGAATAGGATTTCTTTAAGAGTAGAATCATAATTATTTTTTGTCAGGGGATGAGGATTACAACTATAGTAGACCTATCGATCATCAGCCACCACCACCCGCCCGCCCGCCCGCCCGCTAACACAGCCCATCGCAACCACCTACCACCCAAGAAAACCATCGCATCGTAACACTAACTTGCTAGTACCACCCACTAGCCAAGGCTCAAACCCCATACCTCGTTTCTCCATCCTAGCTAATGAAATTCTGTGAAAGCTCAGACGTTAAAAACCAATTTCTCATAAAAACAAATAATTAAGGGGCTGTTTGAATTACATGTCAGAAAATAGTATTTGAAAAAGTGTATTTTTAGAAGAGTTTTAAAAAAGTGTATTTTTATATCACATAATTTATTTGGTTATATAATTTAAAAATAATTCTATAAAACAAAAAATTGTAAAATATGTTTGGATGGAGTGTTTTATATAAAAGAATTTCAATATGTTAAACTTTATAAAATGCAAAAAAAAAAAAATTATAATAATAATTTCAGCCCTTTGTTGAAGATCTTGAAGCTGCCAGAGAAGATGCCGGAAAAAAAAAAACAAATCTGAAGCAGATCCTGAAGCCGCCGAAAAAAAAAACAGATTTGAAGCAGATCCGAAGCAATCTTCGAGAAAAAATCACGATCCAAAAATAAAAAAAACAGATCTAATATACAGATCTAGTCATAGATCTAGTTTCGCCAGAGATTTCATTTCGCCGAAGAGCTATCAGTCATCGAACAAACAAAGAAGATGCAGTCTTCGCCGGAGATAACCCTGTGTGTGTTCCGTCTGAGAGCCAAGAGAGGCAAAAAAAAAACATTATTGTATGGTTAATATTGACTATATTTGGTATATTATTAATATAGTTTAGTTTTGTAAGCTTAATTATATTTAAATTTGGATTAGTTGTGACTACTTCTTGTTGAAGCTTGACTACACAGAAGTATGCAAGCATTCGATTCGAAAATTGAGTTGTATTTCTCACTAAAAAATCTTAAAAATCAAACCTTGCAATTTACTAATCAATCTTAAAGTAATTGATTTTTCACCAAAAATCTCACAAATCGATCTTAAAAATTTAATCAAATTCATTTTATTTGCTAATTTAATCGTGTTATATTTAGTCTGATTTATGTCAATTTTTACTTGATGACCGATGAGTATAACAAGTTTTATGATTCAAATTGTTAAGACTATGACTAATAACTGAGTTAAATTTTGCGACCTTGAACTGAGCTTGTCGAACTTGTATTTATAAACGATTCTAAAAAATTATTCAAGCTCGGTTTAGTTAGAAAATAAGTTGAGCCGAACTCGAGTTGAGCTCGAGCAACTTTACTATTTTACATATAAACGAATTGATCTTTTTTTGGTTCGTTTCTCTAAGCGAATTTAAAAAATTGTTTGAGTTCAATTCGTTTAGAACTAAAGTCCAATTTGAGTCAAGTCTTATGCGAGTTGAAATCGAGCAGGACCGAGTAGCTCCAGTCAATTATCGCTAAACAGAAGAGGAAGTATATACACAGTCGTGAGAATCAAGATTTTGGTGGCTTCAGATCAAATTCACATCCACGGCTTCTTATAACATTCCTAAAAACCAAAAGAAATCTCCAAACTTGCACTGCCATGGAAAGAGAGGACTCCTGCCGGCGTTGGCCGGTTCTGGTTTGTCAATCCAGTTCTGTGTGGATATTCAGCCCTTTACCCATCATCAGCCACCACCACCACCACCACCCACCCACCCACAATCACATCCACCAGCTCCGCCCATCACAACCACCCACCAGCCAAAACCATCGCACCACTGCCAGTACCAACCACCAATTGAATCCTAAACCCCACACCACTTTCTCTATCTTCCTAGCTTCTTTTTCTTTTAATTTACTGTATGTGCATGTGTGTCTGTATTATGTTGAATAACACGTGTGATTTTGTTGATAATCAAAAAAAGCAACTGCAACTACGGGACACATGTAATGCTATAATATATATTGATCTTGATTTCCTTCAACCATGCTTGAATATATGTAAGGCATTACATATTCAATAGCAACAGCAAAACATCCACAGCAGGAAGAACTAAGAAGATCAGCAACAGTACCCAACCCATATATATAATCCCAACTAGACCCAGCTAGCAATGACAACAACTACTACAAACAGCTACAGAATTTATTATAACCAGCAACCCATTGTATGGCAATGGAAGTATGGAACACACCAGCCACAGCATAGGAAGAGCACTCGGTCATTCAGAAAATAAGAGCACTACACACACACACACACATGTAGAGAGAGAGAGAGAGAGTTATATATAGTTATACGTCTTCATTTTGGGAAATACACGCACGGAAGGTGCGTCTGCAAGCGAGTTTCAGGCTACGGAAGAAGCCGGCGAAGATCCGACGCTTGATGGCTCCCCTGACTGGAATCACAAAGTTGGGCATGTTGGTCTTCATCCTGCTGCTTTGTGTTGTAGATGCGCACTCCTTGTAAGAATTTAACTTGATTTTTTCAGTTGTCTCCATTGCCGACTTCTCCATGCCTGGGTTTGATATGTGTGTGTGTTGTTTTGGGGGGGGGGCTGAGAGAGAGAAAGAGGGGGGGCCAAGTTGGAGGGAAGAGAAGAACTGAAGTGGGTGTTAAATAGAGAGAGAAATGAAAAGGGTGAAACAATCCGGTAAAAGACAGAAGGAAAGAGAGATGCGGATGTTTGAGGGAGATGACGTATTGTGGAGAAACAAGTGGGTGTTAAATAGAGAGAGAGAGAGAGAGAGAGAGAGAGAGAGAGAGAGAGAGGACTGTGTATGCAGTATGCTTCGAAGAAATTGATGAAGCTGAGAGAACCAATTGAAACCACAATAAGATGGCCGAAGGTGGGGACGTGGGCCAAAGAGAGGTAACCAATTGAAAAATTCATTTGAATTCCATTATTTATTCGGAAATACTATGTATCTCAAATTTCTAACTCAAATTTTTATCCCAAATGAAGGGAGACTATTGGATGAGTGGGTCCTATCAACTTTTTTAAATGGGACCCACTGATCCAATGATCTCCCTTGATTTAGAATGAAAATTTGGATTAGAGATTTAGGATATATAGCATTACTCTTATTTATTAACGAGAATATTATGGAACCACAATAAGATGGCCCATATTAGAGGAAAGCGTGTCAAAAAAAGCTCTTAAGCCTATTAAGAGAGAGAGAGAGAGAGGGACTGTATCCTTCTTCCTATAACTTTCCAACATGGAACTTCAGTAGTATCATCCGTAGTATCGATATTCAAAGTTATAATATTTTAAAGTTAAATTATAATTTTTTTTTATGTATAAGTTAAAATTTTAAAAGGTATGATCAATAATAAAATATTAGAATCGATACCGAATTTTTCATAATCGATCATAGGTGTTTGTAAACAATCATCACTTTCTCTGAACAGTTGTCACTTTTTTTTTTTTAAAGTTATAATTTTATCCATAAAAAAATAATAACTGGAGGTGGTACGATACCGAATTTTTTATTTTTTGGGTACCAAAGAATTTCCCTTCCTACATACTTCATAAATGTGCAACTACTTGGTTTGACATGGGTCCAATTAGGGGTGTTCACCCTATTCTACGGATACGAAATATAGTCTTTCGTCTTCCTACCCGATACTTTGCGGAAGAATTTTTTCTTACCCTACCCTACCTGATCAGGTGTGGTATTCCTACCCGACTTCCTACCCAATTAATCGAGTAGGAAGTCGGGTAAACACTTTTATATCTATTAATTTTTGGATCATTTTAACAATTCAATTAAATAACACGCACCAATTTAACAACACAATAAATTAATAACAATTATTTTAAGTTTAAACTATATGAAACACATTAAAATCATAACTACTCCAATAGATCACCAGTTCATCACAAATCATATAACCTATACAAAAAAACAAGTTCATGTTTTAGTAACTCAAACATCCACAACAATAACAATGTTATAATATAAATTATACCACACAAATACTCTTATAATTACTAAAAAAAATATAAAAAAGTGAAATATATTTTTTGCGGGTAGGGTAGGGTAGGAATGCGAAAATTGATAAGTATTCCGCATTCCTACCCGATTTAATCGGAAGACCAAAAACCCTTCCGCATTCCTACCCGATTTTTGCAACTAGCCATTTAGTAGGGTAGGATAGGGTAGGGTAGGGTCGAGTAGGGTAGGAAATTGCGATCAATCAGAAATTTGAACACCCTTAGGTCCAACTAAAAATGAACCCGCTACCACTCAAGTTGGTAATTTCATACGACTTGTATTATCGTTTGAACTTGAATTTTTTTTTTTTGGGTACATTCGAACTTGAAGTTTGAAGATCACATTGCAATGTATATCTCAAGAAGGTGTTGTATATATATTTTTATAATATGATAGAATTACTTACTAATTTTTTTTATTTGTATCATATAATTTAGAATAAATAGTAACATGCATTAACAAAATAGTAATACATAAAGTGTGATAAATAAACTGATCCGTTTACAGATCAGGAACTGAAATTGAACTTTATAGATTAAGGATAGTATTTGACACTGTGTTCTTAAAGCAAATTTCGACCCCACACTTAGTACTCATGAAAATTTCAGCGTCTGCCCTCAGGATACAATGATCTTCACGCAATTGAAAGTAGCACTACAATTCAATTGTCCTTAGAACCAGAATTATGTTGTATACTCTCAGAAAATACAGATTATTAATGTTGAAATTATGAATGTTATGATTGTCTTAATGCATAATGTTGTAATGAATCTGAGTTATTTATAAACAGAATAGTGACTGTTTCAAACAGCCACTGTGCGAACATATGCAACTCAGAAGACACAATACAACCCATAAGACACCATTACTATTTGTCAAATGAATAGACACGAAGTTCAAAAATTCGGACTGCATGAAAAATTGAAAGGGTATTTCTGATGCTTTAATATTTCAATTTTTTTTAATCAAATAACTTTTGTTCTTTTGAATAAACAAATTTCTTCAAATAATTTTTAAAGCAATTTTTCTTTCATTTTCCTCTGCGTTTTAAGTTTTCTTAATTTCCTGTAGTTCGACCTCAGACTTCTAGAAAATATATCACTTCGCAACAACTTATATTTGGAAGATCAATTCTAAAGTTCTAACAAGTTTTAGAGTCGTTGCCGAAAAATTGTTTCAAGACAAGGAACCATCTACTGAGATTTACTAGATTTGGGATTTATCATATAGCCGACAATCTCGTCCTTATGTTTAAACACAAGCTGTTAGATGACTGATGTTTATGTTTTTAAACACATGATAGCTGACTGATAGATGAATTCGCACAATGGGCTTCTTCCTATAACTTTCCGATGTACTTTGTAAATGTGATAGTATTTGATTTCACATTTACTATATCGTAACCTATAGGACTAGTCAAACATAATCCCCTTACCTATCACGACTAGTAGCGCAATTTGAGCCAATCAAAATTCCAGTTTAAAAAATCAAATAATGTTATTTAAATTTAATTTATTGATATAATTTATTAATCCAATTCATCATAATCGTTGATCTTAAAAACTGCACCACTGGAATATGAGATGATTTGACAATCTCTGAGAAGTTTTTGCAAAAGAAGTTGAAGATCGGAAAGATTCTAGTGGTTGACCTTCCTATAATAAAGTCAAAAAAAGTGTGATCGACTCAATTTTAACTAGTTGGGCTTATGTCCCACATCGGGACTCTTGGTGTGTGTGCGTGTGTCTTTATAAGCCTTCAGCTACCTTCTGCTTTTAAGGAGTTGTGTAGTTGTTTGGTGTTTAACAAAAAAACTCTTGTCCTCCGGGACTTGTCCCACATCGGGACTCTAGTGTGTGTGCGTGTGTCTTTATAAGCCTTCAGCTACCTTCTCCTTTTAAGGAGTTGTGTAGTTGTTTGGTGTTTAACATAAAAAAAAAAAACTAGTTGGGCTTAATTGTTTATATATATATATATATATTTTTTTTTAAATTTGTTGGGTTCGAGTTGAACCCGAAAACCTGAGGCCTCAACCCGAAGCTCGCCAAATTGAATTCGGGTTGGAGTTTTTTGACCCAAGCCCTAATTTTTTCGGGTTGGAGTCGGATTGAAATCGGGTTAGCCCGCCCAAGTTAAACCCCTACCACACATGGCTCAAATTCAGCCGATTTGCAAAACCACCTTAAAAATTTGATCTGATTGAATTCATTTTTAATTTGAACAAGCCAAAATTAAATCACACTCAGAGCTGGTGGGATCATCCAACTTGTTATCGAACTATGTTATACAGATTTAAAAAATTAATTTAAAATTTTGATTTAATGATGTAATTATTATATTTATCATTAATTTAATTGTAGATCCTAATTTTTATTAAGATTCACTATCTATTCAATTATAGTGATTTATCAAATCAATTTTTAATTCAATTTTTTAAATTTATTTAAAAAAAATTTATAAAAAAAATATTAGAAAGAACGTCAAACCCGTTCCAAAGAATCTTGTCAGAATTTAATTGGCAGATAGTTTGTACTTTTGTTTTCTTACTTTCTGTAATTGATTTCTCATTATTTGGAGAGAATTTGTAAAGTACCACCATTTTTAAGTAGGAGTATTATTAGGACTTAAAAAATGAATTTATTTTATTTAAAAATATATTATTTCTATTTAAAAAATTGACTTGAATATTTGACTTAATCAATCAAAATCATTGAATAAGTAATAAGTTCCAAAAAATTCTGAGACCTACAATTAAATTAATGACGAGCAATGTTATATAGATTTAAAAAATTGACTTAAAAATCTAACTTGATGATCTGATTATTATATTTGTCATTAATTTAACTAATTTCAATTCCACCGCTTCATATCAAATCCATATCACAAAAATTCCATAAAATCATAGTTTTTTCCTTTCCGTAAAATCATATTTTTTTGTCCCATTGTTACAGGAGACTAGGATTTCCACTCTCGTAGACCTATCGATTATCAACCACCACCACCCACCCACCATCGCACCCGCCAACCACCCATCGCAACCACCTACCATACCACCTAAAAAACCATCGCATCGCACCACTAACTAGCTAGTACCATCTGATGAGCCCGGATCTAGCTAGACCAGGCCCAAGACATTAAATGGATTTAGAAGCAACTGAAAGGATCCTTCAAACCCAGCCCATGGGTTGTACCCAATTTATTGATCCGACCTAGTCCAAGATTCAAGGAGCCCAAAAAGATAAGAGCCTGTGGGAGAGAGATCATCGGGATACTCACGCTCGAAGATGAAGACACTCTTTAATTGTACTTACCTTTTGTAGCTATCATCCCCGAAGAATTAGTACACTCACCCTCATGTCACCGCCTCACCTATGAGTTTCATGCCTATAAATTGTAAGTCTTCTCCACTTGGGAGAGACACATATCTCTACACCTTTCTACACACCCCCACATAGTTTCTCTCTCTCCTAGGTATTGTACCAGTAATGGAGCTACCTTTAGCTCTCTCTCTCTCTCTCTCTCTCTCTCTCTCTCTCTCTCTCTCTCTCTCTCTCTCTCTCTTTCTTTATTCCATTAATAAATGTTCTCCGGCCACCGTAGCCGTTTCCCAGAGTGGAGTAGGTCACCCGAACCGAACCACTATATATCTGTGTGTTGACCTGATATTTATTTTTTGCCATTGGTTACTTTATTAATTATCTCATTAATTGCACTATATCACACACTCGACTGTTGATCTTGCACGAGGCTAATTTGTGCATCATCAGTTTGGCGTCGTCTGTGGGAAACGACTGAGTTTTCTACTACCTTACTACTCTCTTTTCACATCCATGACTATCACAACCCGGTCAATGAATCAACAACCGGAGGACAATCACCCAGCCAGCCAGGAGGAGCTTTTATAGACCATTCAATTCTTGGTAAGCCAAAATCAGCAAATCATCCGGTTGATGCTCCCCTCAGAAGTTGCTGCCCCTCAGCCTATGCAAGCAATACTCCCCCCAATTGGAGAGGTGGTACAGCCTCACCACTCTGGGCATCCCCTTGCCACGGAGTCCCTACACAGCACGTAGGAAGCTCACATGTTCCCCTTCCTCATGTACATGCGCAGGAGGATGAGGAAGAAAGTCAGTACGTTGATCATGAAAGCCACTACAATCACCCAACAGAGGATATCTCCAACCAATGGGATGAGAAGATTAGGGAGGTGCAAAACCAATTCGGTGATGCCCTTAATGCCATCAAAGCACAGGAGCCGGAGACGGTGGATTACTTGGTAAGACGTACTGATACCCTATTCGTTGCAGATGTTGTCAACTACCCTCTGCCCTCAAAGTTCAAGATGTCTGCCATCGAAATCTTCGATGGTACCAAAGACCCTCTGGATCACCATGACACCTATAAGTCTCTCATGCAACTCCACAACGTACCTGATGAGATTATGTGTAGAGCCTTCCCTACCACCTTGAAGGGATCTGCATGACAATGGTTCGCGAAGATCAAACCTTCCTCTATCCACTCGTTTGCGGAGCTGAGCAAATCCTTCGTCTCTCACTTCATTGGGGGACTTCGACACCAGAAGCCAGTTACCCACTTGCTCACCCTCAAGCAGGACTGAGATAAAAGCCTTATGAGCTATCTCACTCGTTTTAACTAGGATGTTCTCCAGATCGAGGAGTCAGACGATAAGGTCACCATGACCGCCTTTATTACGGGTCTGCGCTCCTCTAGTTTTTTGTTCTCTTTCTTGAAGAAACCGCACTCCAATGTGCCCGAACTGCTATCAAGGGCACATAAATATATGAATGCCGAGGACGTCACCAAAACCCGACGAGGTGAGTCCTCCCGAGGAGGGGAGAAAAGAAAGGACACTCGTGAGGACAAACGGGAGGCAGAGAACAAGAGAAAAAAGATGGATAGAGTACCCCAGAGTGAACAACAAATTTTTACACCTCTCATTGCCTCGGTGGAGCACATCCTATTCCAGATACATGATGACCCCATGCTCCGCTGGACGGGAAAAATGAAGTCCGCCCCAAATCGCAAGAATCCGAGTAAGAAATGTTGCTTCCACCGCGACCATGGCCAGGACGTTGACGACTGCTTTGAGCTAAAAAAACCGTTCGAGGAGCTCATTCAGTGTGGACAATTACAACAGTATGTTGCCGGCGGAGGGGCATGGCCCACCCCCCGGTAGAAATTAGGAGGATCAGGAACGCTAGCAACCTTCGGAGAAATCCAGACGATCTCCGGAGGGGTAGGAGGAGGGGGAGACTCCAACTCTGCCAGAAAAGCACACATCAGGAAAGTCAGGCTGACCGAGTCGCACGACTCTCGCCCAAAGAAGACACCCCCACACGGAGAAAAATAGATCATCACCTTCTCAGACGGGGACCTCGAGGGAGTCCAAGTAACTCATGATGATCCTCTAGTCCTAACCATGATGGTAGCCAACTACCAAGTTAAGAGAATTCTGGTCGACAGTGGCAGCTCAGCGAATATTCTGTTCGCACCAGCCTATGACAACCTTCATCTTAGCAGGGAAAGATTGCAACCCGTCAGGACTCCCCTTGTCGGCTTCTCAGGGGAGAGGGTTTATCCACTGGGTTCCATCACCTTGCCAGTCACAGTAGGAATAGCACCGAGAAGTTCTACAATCATGGTAAACTTTAGGAAAAATTTCAGTCACACCCCTCCTAGTTTACTATATCTTCAAGGATACCCCCTCTATTTTAAAAAACATTACTGACATCCCTTCTAATTTATATTTAAACATCACTAACACCCACCACCATTAAACTACCATTTCTAACAAAAAAATTTCATCTAAAATACAAAAAATAGCCCTATATAAACCTCAAGTAATTTTTCTACAAAAATTTTTATTAAAATTCGAACCGATTAAAATTTATGTTTCTACATATGAAAATTTAAACCAATTAAAATTCAATTGAAGCTAAATAAATTTTTTTTAACATATTAAAATTCGAGCCTATTAAAATTTATTTTTTACATATTAAAATTTGAGTCGATTTGAAATCTACCCGAGTTGTTAGCGCCGATTACAATTCGCTTTCGAGTCGATTAAAATTTATATTTTTTTACTTATTAAAATTCATGTCAATTAAAATTCGATTTATTAAAATTTGAGTCAATTAAAATTTATATTTTTTTATGTATTAAAATTTGTGCTGATTAAAATTCAATAAGAGTTGATTAAAATTTGATTTGAGTCGATTAAAAATAATTTTTAATTGGCTCAAATAGAATTTTAATTAGCCCAAATTTTAATATGTAAAAAATATAATTTTTAATTGGCTCAAATTTTAATATGTAAAAAATAAATTTTAATTAATTTGAATCGAATTTTAATTGACTCGAATTTTAATACGTAAAAAAAATTAGAAAACAGAGGAGGTCTCATTGAAGATATGCTTATCTAGAGGGGTCTCATTGAAGATATACTTACCCAGAAAGGGTGTGGATGAAGTTTGTTCTCAAATATATCATGGACAATTTAGTAAAATTGCATTCTAGTTAATATTTTTAATCTGACAGGGAATGTCACTGAAGATTCAGAAAATAGAGGGGGTGTCCTTGAAGATATGGTAAAATAAAGGGGATGTGGTTGAAATTTTTCCTAAATTTTATTGTACTTGATTGCTCCTCTGCCTACAATATTGTTCTTGGACGCCCAGCCCTCAACACCTTAAGGTAGTACCATACACCTACTATCTTCTCCTAAGTTTCCCAATCACCAGTGGGATTGGAGAGATCAGAGTAGACCAGGTCTCCGCGCTGGAGTGCTATGTGGCCTCCATGAGCATAAAGTAAGGGTAAGGTGTTGGCGGTTCTAATGATGTGGAGAAGTGGTGGTGGTGGTAGTGATTGTGGTGGAATGGTGAATTGCAATGGTAGGGATGCAGTCCTTTGAGTGGTGGTGGTGGAGAAAGACGAAGTTGGGGTATCAAAGAATAGTTATACTTATTTTAAAGTTATCATTAACATTTTGACGAGATTTCACTTTATTTCAATAAAACCAAAATTAGTTTATTCAAACCTAACTTTAATTGATACCGGACATAAAATTGATAATGTTTCTTTCAAAACATTCAAAGATTTCATTCAATTCTTACATTTTTTTTCTTTTTTGAACAGTAATTCTCACGTTCATTCTATTTCAATTTGAAAGTATTATCGTCTATTAAACATGAGCCTACATCTCGATGATAATTTTGCGCACATATCTTAGTTTAAGCTTAAGCCCTTCATCCCATGAGAATGACTTCAGTACGGTCCAATGGGCCGACGAGGTTCATTGTAGTTTTCGGAGCCAACATTTTATTTTAGGGTGAACAAAAATATGAATAAAAAAAAGGAAAATTTGGAGGCCGGTCCCCCTATATATATTTGTTTGGATTTAAGTCCGTCAAGGAAACTTATTTGTTATGAAATCCATTTTTTTGTCAATTTTATCATACTATCCCTTCCTTTTAGAAGTGAAATAAAACTAAAAATTAAAAACTCCTAAAACTTTGGAGTTTGACTAGAATTAAAACTTTTTCTCACTCATATCTATCTATATCCATATATAGGTTAAGAGTTTGACTAACATTAAAATTTTTCCTCTCTCTTATCTATCTATATCCATATATAGGTTAGGTGTGTGTGTGTGTGTGTGTGTGTCTATATATGTATATATATATATAGTAACATTAAAAATAAAAAATAGTAAAATTCAAATACAAAAAAAAAGTTATCATTTGGACACAAAAAATAATACATTTAAACACAAAAAAACAGTAACATTTAAACATAAAACAAATTGAAACATTCAATATTAATATTTTTAAAAAATAATAACAGTAACATGTTCAACAAAAATATTAACATGCTTAACAAAAACTGTAACATAATTAACAATAATTATTTCTCTCAAATTCAAACGCAAAAAATAGTATCATTCAAACACAAAAAATAATAATATTCAAAAGCAAAACAAATAGTAACATTGCTTAACAAAAATAGTAACATGCTCAACAAAAACAGTAACATACTCAATAATAGTAACATGAACAGTAACAAACTCAACAAAAGTAGTAACATGAACAGTAACATAATAAAAAAAAAATAGTAACATGAATTTGAATATATATATATATATTCGGCTACCACTTTCCTCACCATAGCACTGGCACCATCGCACCATCGTCACCTCCTGAACAACGACAACCATCACGTTGTCATCACCTCCACAACAACCCTCACCACCATCACCACCACACAAAAGTCCATTCAAGTTCCACTTCGATAACTCTTTTTTACTCCACACCACCGCCACCACTATACTTGCATCATCTCCATAACAACCCAGCACACACACACACACACACACACACACACACACACACACACATATATATATACACCCCAGTAACGGTGCCAGTAACCTTACCACCAGGAACTCCAGCAAAGTCAGCTATACTTCCCCTCAGGGTTTCAGAAAAACCCCAAGAGTCAGCACAACCCTCCAAACAGAAGAAATCATTCTCTAAGGATTCCAGTAAGCAAACTAAGAAGAAGTATTCGGAGCTCATCGAATTAGCCTAGAAGCTTCTACAGCAAGCAGCCAGCCAGAGTAGTTCGTCAGTATCCTCACAAGCATCCGTTAATGCATCCATGGACTCATTCCAAGATGCTCAAGATCCGTATGATGGTTATGATGGCCTTGATGGTGCTGATCTCTCTACTATTTGATCTTGATCTTTACTTGTGATAGCTTCAATCACTACTTTCTTCATTAAAGAAAGAAAAGTTGTCTGTCACATGTAACGATTAAGTATCAGTCAGCAGACGAGGCTCTTTCCCCTAGTAAAGCAGCCAATAGTCCATTATCAATCTGTTTTCCCACCGAAAGTAGATTCCTCCAGCAAGCAGCAGGGGCCCACACCTGCACAAAATCAAAAGTTACTTTGGTAAAAGAGACTTACCCTCACTTTTCCACCAAAAGCAGATGTGAAATGTCTTTCACCAGAGTTAAAGTAGCCACAGAAGACAAAAGAGTAATCATTCTAAAGATTCTCTCATACTCACTAGCAAACCAAGTCTTTCAAGACTCACTACAAGCCTGTAAACACTCTCTCCTACCTTCTCTCATATTGTATCTCTACCTTCATAATGATGCAAATGAAGAGCTTCGAGAGTTTCTATCCCCTCTTATTTCCACTAGTCCACTAGTACTAGTGTTGTAAGTACTATCTTTTGTATTATAGTTTTTATTTTGTGAATATAATTATCTATCTTTCAAAGATGGATATTTGGTATAGTATCCATCTTTGAATACTATACCAAATATAGTAAATAAAGAAGAACATGAATATCATGAGTCTCATGTAGATTGGAGTGGATAGAACATCCCTACAGTCCCCCATAGGAAAATGTACAAGTCTAGTTTGCTCCAAACAACCTTTAAATCTGAATTACAAGTAAAAACAATTGAGCAAGTTTATGCTCTAAAAAATGATGAAGAAACTTGTCAACTCCTCAGTAAGGAGGCACTCAAGAGACATAGGTCTAAAGGATATAAGTTTATCCACTTAGGTCTAGTCCAAGTTGCAATAAAACCATTAATACCAATGGGCAAAAATGCAGCAGTTCTATTAACCTTAAAAGATGCTAGATTCATAGAATATGAACCCAGTATTCTAGGGATAATGGAAGCTGGTCTTCATAACGGACCAATGTACTTCAACTGTTTTCCAGACTTCACCTTAAGTCTAACCTGCAAAAATACTCCATTAGCTTTAACCTTAAGGATAAACTAGATGGGGTCATAACAAACCTTGTTAAAGATATCGAATCTTTGGTACTTATCTATAGGATTTATTACAGATGCATTAACACAAACCTGAATGTGCATGCAGTAAAAAAAAATCCAATGAATAGATTATTCAGATCTAATGTTATGGCAAGCTCATCTAGATTTTCATTGAATACTATACCAAATATAGTAAATGAAGAAGAACATGAATATCATGAGTCTCATGTAGATTGGAGTGGATGGAACATCCCTACAGTCCCCCATAAGAAAATTTACAAGTCTAGTTGGCTCTAAACAGTCTTTAAATTTGAATTACAAGTAAAAACAATTGAGCAAGTTTATGCTCTAAAAAATGATGAAGAAACTTGTCAACTCCTCAGTAAGGAGACACTCAAGAGACATAGGTCTAAAGGATATAAGTTTATCCACTTAGGTCTAGTCCAAGTTGCAATAAAACCATTAATACTAATGGGCAAAAATGCAGCAGTTCTATTAACCCTAAGAGATGCTAGATTCATAGAATATGAACCCAGTATTCTAGGGATAATGGAAGCTGGTCTTCATAACGGACCAGTATACTTCAACTGTTTTCCAGACTTCACCTTAAGTCTAACCTGCAAAAATACTCCATTAGCTTTAACCTTAAGGATAAAACTAGATGGGGTCATAACAAACCTTGTTAAAGATACCGAATCTTTGGTACTTATCAATAGGATTTATTACAGATGCATTAACACAAACCTGAATGTGTTAATGCACAAGCTAATTATAGTACTATTAAAAAAGAGATTTTATCTATTGTCTTGTGTATCTCTAAATTCCAAGATGATATATTAAATAAAATTTTTTTGGTTAGAGTAGATTGTAAATCTGCAAAATATATTTTGGAAAAAAATGTACAAAATCTAAAAAACTAGATTATTTTCAAAGATTTAATAAAGATCAAAGAAATGAAATTAGGATAGGATGGGTCAAATTAATGCATAAGATTGAATCTGAAATTGCATACTTTGATTACATTGAATAATGTCACAAAGAAGTAAAAGTAGTTACAAAACACAAGTGGAAGACTTCTGATAATGAGACAGTATCCTCCAGTCATTCTCCAGTAGAGGCTATCACCTTCAGCCATAAAAACACTGAAGTCACAACATCTCCTTTTAAGAGCCTCAAGAAAGTGAAGTGTTCGCAAATCAAAAAGTACCGTGGGATTTGAAGCTTGCTTCTGCGCAACTGCAGCCGATAGTTTCCACCATGTCTTTTTCTTTATATTTAAGAGCAACCAAGCAGCTCATTGGATGGTTAAGCACAAGTCAACCAAACTGGCGATGATTTTGTGCAAAGTCTAAATTGCGTCGTATTAAAATTTATTTAATTTAATATTATCTTATTTTGGATTTAAATCGTAATATAAATTATATTTATTTGTTCCATTCATGTTATATTTAGTCTGGTTTGTGTCAATTTTTACTTGATGACAGATGAGTATACCAAGTTTTATGATTCAAATTGCTAAGACTAGGACTGATAATTGAGTCGAGTTTTGCGACCTGAATTGAGCTTGTCAAACTCGTTTTTATGAACGAATGTAAAAAATTGTTCAAACTCAGTTTGGTTAGAAAATGAGTCGAGCCTAACTCGAGCTTGAGTAAATTTACTATTTTATATATAAACGAGTCGATCTTTTTTGGTTTTTTTTTTAAACGAGTCTAAAAAATTATTTGAGCTCGACTCGTTTAAAACACGAGTCGAGTTTAAGTCAAGTCTTATGCGAGTTGAGACCGAAGAGAACCCGGGTAGCTCTACTCAATAATAGCCTAGGCTGAGACTAAACAGAAGAGGAAGTATATATACAGTCGTGAGAATCAAGGTTTTGGTGGCTTCAGATCAAATTCACTTCCACGGCTTCTTATAACATTCCTAACAAACCAAAACAAATCTCCAAACATGCACTGAAGAGAGGACTCCTGCCGGCGTTGGCCGGTTCTGGTTTGTCAATCCAGTTCTGTGTGGATATTCAGCCCTTTACCCATCATCAGCCACCACCACCACCCATGCACCCACCCACAATCACATCCACCAGCTCCGCCCATCACAACCACCCACCAGCCAAAACCATCGCACCACTGCCAGTACCAACCACCAATTGAATCCTAAACCCCACACCTCTTTCTCTATCTTCCTAGCATCTTTTTCTTTTAATTTACTGTATGTGCATGTGTGTCTGTATTATGTTGAATAACACGTGTGATTTTGTAGATAATCAAAAAAAGCAACTGCAACTATGGGACACATGTAATGGTATAATATAAATATTGATCTTGATTTCCTTCAACCATGCTTGAATATATGTAAGGCATTACATATTCAATAGCAACAGCAAAACATCCACACCAGGTAGAACTAAGAAGATCAGCAACAGTACCCAACCCACATATATAATCCCAACTAGACCCAACTGGCAATGACAACAACTACCACAAACAGCATCAGAATATATTATAACCAGCAACCCATTGTATGGCAATGGAAGTATGGAACACACCAACCATTCCAGAAGAAGAGTACTCGGTCATTCAGAAAATAAAGAGCACTACACACACACACACACACACACACACACATATATATATTTAGAGAGAGAGAGAGAGTTATATATAGTTATATGTCCTTATTTTTGGAAATACACGCACGGAAGGTGCGTCTGCAAGCAAGTTTCAGGCTACGGAAGCAGCCGGCGAAGATCCGACGCTTGATGGCTCCCCTGACTGGAATCACAAAGGTGTGCATGTTGGTCTTCATCCTGCTGCTTTGTGTTGTAGATTCGCAAGTTCGGGGGAAGAGAAGAACTGAACTGGGTGTTAAATAGAAAAAGAAATGAAAAGGGGGAAAGATCCGGTAAAAGATAGAAAAAAAGAGAGATGTGGATGTTTGAGAAAGGGGACAAATTGTGTTGAAATAAGTGGGTGTTAAAGGGAGAGAGAGACTGTGGATGGGATATGAAGTATGCTTCGAAGAAATTGATGAAACTGATGAGAAAGAGAGAATACAAAATTTTAAGAGGACGCCTAAGGTGGAAACGTGGACCAAAGAGGTAACCAATTGAAACCATTGAATCTAATGATGATATGATCTCTATGAAATCATTGAATTAGTTGAGTTTTAATGTTAGACAAATTCACGACCAACTTAATAATTATACATCATTAAATCATTAAATTCTTAAATTAAATTCTCAAATTAAGTTCAAATAATATTTTCATTATTAATAACAGGTTGGCAAAAAGCTATAAATTAAGAGATATTAGGAGAGCTATTATGGAACAACAATAAGATGACCCACTTTTAGAGGAAAGGGTGTCAAAAAAGCTCTTAAGCCTATTAAGAGAGAGAGAAGAGAGTCGAGAGACGAGCGTCGAGAGATGAGAGGGATGTTTAAAGTATGGGTGACAATTTTTGACACGATATGATAACTTGATATGAACACGATACGAATAAATAGGTTTGAGTTGACTATTTTTTGGTACAAACCCGTGTATGACACGGCCCATTAACACGAAGTGTTAATGAGCCGTGTTCAAGTTCAACCCGCTTAACCCGAATTGACCCGTCAACATGAAGTTTTTAACTCGAAGGAGATTGACCTGACATTTTCGTTGCATTTATGAGTTTTCATGTTCTGATGAATTATTTTTTCCATTACTTCTGATGTTTAATTTGGTTGCGCGATGTACGATTAACATATTTAATTAGTATTATATAAATAAAATATTAATTATTTGTAACTGTTTATCAAATGCTGACATAATTATTATATAAAAAAGATATTATTACTCATTATTATTAAGTTAATTTTTAGTTTGTAGAAAAAGTATGAGGAGAGATTCAATTAAATGAAAATAAAATCTTAGCGTTAAATTTTTTATTCAAAATTTATGTGGGTCAACACGAATACGAATACGAACACGAACACGAACACGACACGAAAATAAACAGGTCAACTCGACACAACACGATTAGTTAAATGAGTTAGGTTAAGGTTGACTAATGTTCGACACAACACAAACCTGACACAACACGACTTGATTGTCACCCCTAATGTAAAGTCTCGTCCCCACTGAGCGATTGTATCCTTCTTCCTATGACTTTCCTGCGTGGTAACTTCAAGGGATGAGGGACGAGAGGGATGTTTAAAGTCTCGTCAACGCTGAGCGATTGTATAGGGATGTTTAAAGTCTCGTCACCACTGAGCGATTGTATCCTTCTTCCTATAACTTTCCTGCATGGTAACTTCAACAGTATTATCAGTATCGAAAATTATAATTTTTTAAGGTTAAATTATAATCTTTTTGAGATATAAGTTACAATTTCAAAGGGTATGATCGATCATGAAATATTGGGATTGATACCACGTTTTTCATGATCGATCATTAATGTCTGTGATCGATCACAACTTTCTGTATATAGTTGTCACTTTTCTTTTCAAAATTATAATTTTATCCATAAAAAAATAATAACCGGTGGTGGTACCGTACCCATTTTTTTTTGGGGTACCATAGAATTTCCCTTCCTACATACTTCATAAATGTGCAACTATTTGGTTTGACATGGGTCCAACCAAAAATGAACCCGCTACCACTCAAGTTGGTAATTTCATAGGTCTTTTTTGGCAAGTTGCGGAAGGCAATGAGGTTTGTATTTGGGAAGACAAGTGGATTTCCCATTTTGAAGATGGAGCAGTGCGTTCATCTAGTCCTCAAGACTGTTCTATCCTCCGGGTTAATCAATTAATCACTCAACAAACTAGGGAGTGGAATTCTGGACTTATTAGAAGGATTTTCAATGAGAAGGAGAGTTTGGCTATTCTTGCTATTCCAATTCCAAAGTTCCCTGGTGTTGATAGGCGTATTTGGAAACCGAACTCTAAAGGTGTGTACTCGGTTAAATCTGGTTACTCACTTGCTGTTAATCTTCAACCTGCTTCTGAATCTTCCCCTTGCTCCTCTTTCTATCCTCATCCCAAACTCTGGTTTGTTATTTGGAATATGATGGCTATTCCCAAAGTCAAGCATTTTTGGTGGAAAGTTTGTAACAACGCATTGGCCTCACGTGAGAATTTATTTAAAAGAAAGTGTGTTGATTCCCCTTGGTGTCTTGTTTGTGGTGAGTCTATTGAATCTGTTGAGCACATTTTTTTTGAATGTGAATGCTCAAAGAAGGTTTGGTTTGTGTCTGATTTGGGGTTGCGGTTGGAGCAGGGTGCTTTTGTCTTGGTCTTAAAATGGGTCTTGGATCTTCTGGATACCTTCAAGAAAATTTCTGATTCTTACGAGTTTTTGGGGGCGTGTGGCTACGATTAGTTGGGCCATTTGGAATTCCAGGAACAATTTTGTGTTTAACCATGTTGTTCCTAATGCCCTTGTTACTTTGTTGTGGGCTCAAGGCCTGTGGTCTGAGACGGTGAGTTATGCTACGGGGAGGCATATGGTGTTATAGGTTGGTTCACCTCTTCTGCAACAGCGGTTAATGGACTGCCCAGGTCAGCTCCAACCCTTTTATGTGTGCTGTGATGGTGCATTCAAAAAGGGCGAAGCTACAGTTGGGGTGATTCTCAAAGGTATTAATGGGACGCTGGTGGATGGTATAGCCAAGAGAATTCCGCCTGTTTCCAGTCGGTTTTCGGAAGTTGCTGCTCTCAGAGAAGCGTGCTTGCTGGCCTATGCAGCTAGGTTACGGAATGTGACTATTGCAAGTGATAATCTGGAGTTGATCAAATTGGGTTCAACGGAAGATACTCCCCCATGGGAAATCAGCGCCTTTGTCAGCGATATTAGGAGCTTTGCTACTGATCTTAATTTAAAATTTGTACACAAGCCTAAGGCTCTTAACAGAGCAGCTCACTGGGTGGCAGCCATGTCGATGTCTAATTCAATTCCGTTGAATTGAGTGTGCTGTCCTCCCCCTGAGAAAAAAGGCTTTTTTGTCGTCTGATTGTAATCAGGATTTCCCTACATAATGAATATATCATCGCTCTTATTCTCAAAAAAAAAAACTTGAATTTTTTTTTTGGTACAATCGAACTTGAAGTTTGAAGATCACATTGCAATGTATATCTCAAGAAGGTGTTGTATATATATTTTTATAAAATGACAGAATTACTTACTCATTTTTTTTATTTGTATCATGTAATTTAGAATAAATTGTAACATACATTAAAAAAATAGTAATACATAAACTGTGATAAATAAATTGATCCGTTTACAGATCCGGAATTAAAATTGAACTTTATAGGTCAAGGATAGTATTTGACACTATGTCCTCAAAGCAAATTTCGATCCCACATTTGGTACTTATGAAAATTTCAGCGTCTGACCTCAGGATACAATGATTTTCACGCATTTGAAAGTAGCACTATAATTCAATTGCCCTTAGAACCTGAATTATGTTGTGTACTCTCAGAAAATGCAGATTATTAATGCCGAAATTATGAATGGTATGATTGTCTTAATTCATAATGTTGTAATGAATCTGGGCTATTTATTAATAGAATAGTGATTGTTTTGAATAGTCACCATGCGAACTGATGCAACCTAGAAGATACAATACATCCCAGAAGACACCATTGATGTTTGTCAAATGAACATACATGAAGTTCAAAAATTTGGACCACATAAAAAACTGAAAGAGTATCCCTAATGTTTTAGTATTTCAATTTTTTGTTTTTAATCAAACAACTTTTGTTCTTTTGAATAAACAAATTTTTTCAAATAATTTTCAAAGCAATTTTCCTTTCATTTTTCCTTGTGTTTTAAGTTTTCTCAATTTTCTATGATTCGACTTCGGACTCTCAGAAAAAATATCACTTCACGACAACATACACTTTGGTGATTAATTCTAAAATTCTAGCAAGTCTTGGAATCATTGTCGGGGAGTTATTTGAAGACAAGGAACGCACCGCCATCTACTGAGATTTGCTAGATTTGAGATTCATCGTATATCCGATAATCTTGTCTCTTATTTTTTTTTAGATTTAAATAATATTACTCGTGAAAATAAAAGAGTTCAGACAAGCTATTATTGGTGGATCATATTGAAGGAACAATGCGAGAGAGAGAGAGAGAGTGATATTTAAAGACCCGCACCATGGGCTTCTTCCTATCAGCAGGCTTCTTCCTATAACTTTCCGACATACTTTGTAAACGTGCTAGTATTTGATTTCACATTTACTATATCGTAGCCCATCAATATAGGATTAGTCAAACATAATCCCGCTACCTATCTCGACTAGTAGCGCAATTTGAGCCAATCAATCAAAATTCCAGTTTAAAAAATTAAATAATATTATTTGAATTTAATTTATTAATATAACTTATTAATCTAATTCATTATAACTGTTGATCTTAAAAACTGCACCACTGGAGTATGAAATGTGATCATGCACAAAATTGTCTTTGGCAAGATCAACAGTCAAGTATGAATAATGATGTAATTAATGGGTAATTAACAAGCAATCAATGACAATCAATGAAACTTAAAGCAATAAACAATAGATCAACACAGGAAATTATAGTGGTTCGGTCTCGGATGACCTACGTCCACTCTCTGGAATGGCAGCGATGGCCGGTGTTCTTTATTGATGAATAACAATCACCGGAGTGTTACAGAGCTTTTGAGAGAGAGAGAGAGAAGGAAAGAGCAAGTGTGTAGTGAGGCCTATCTCTGGGTGTTTGGGATGTATAAGGTGTATTCAACGTGTCTTTACCCTTGAGAGGGCTTACATTATATAGCCATGGTGAGGCGGTGAGGCGGTGCCGTGAGGAAGAGGTCTTCCACTCTTTTGGTAAGTACAATCATAGTAAGAGTGGACCTCTTTGGCAAGCACAATTAAGGTAGGAGTTGATCTCCGTATCCCGTCATTCTCTCCCTCGTGCTCCTATTTAGTCGGAGGAGAGTCCTGGTTGGATTGGACTTTAGGCTGGACCTTGAGTTGGAGTAGGAATACTGGAGTGCCAAGGCAAGAGGAGCACCAAAGGGGTAGGCGCCCATGGGTGGTCATCCCCCTTTGGGTGTTTTCCTTGGGCTTAGGTGTAGGCCTTCTGGTGTCTTCCTTCTTGGACTTGAAGCATCATGGCATGAGGAGAAAACAAGTGAAAGGTTGAGGAGGAGTGGGGAGCTCAACCATTGGGCGGCGCCCATATGATGAGGTCCAAGTGATGAGTCCGAGTGATGAGCTCCAAGTGATGAGTCCAAGTAATGAGTCCCTCGTGGGCGGCGCCCAAGTGATGACCTCTTGTTGACGCCCCTTAGTCCCCCTTGGTCATTTGGCTTCCTTCTGGACTCCTTTAGGATGGGATGACCCGACTGAATGGGTCTTAGTGACTTGGGCTTCTAATATCTAGGCTTTTCTGGATTTATTTTATCGGGCTTGGCCCAGTCAAATTTGGGCTCGTCAAAATGATTTGACAATTTACGTGAAGTTCTTACAAAAGATGTCGAAGATCAGAAAGGTTCTAGTGGTTGACCTTCCGATAATAAAGTCAAAAAAAAGTGTGATCGACTCAGTTTTAACTAGTTGAGCGTAATTGTTTAGTTTAAATTCTTGTTCAAGCTTGACTCTCAAAAAACTTACGAGCAATTCAAAAATTGAGTTGAATTTCTGAATAAAGATTCTTAAAAATTAAACCCAGCAACCTAACAATCAATCTCAAAATAATTAATTTCTCAATAAAAATCTTGCAAAACAAACATAGAATTTGATCAATTTAGGTTCATTTTCTAATTGTGTTAATTGTACTAGAGGTTCCTAAAGTATATAATTTGTCTTATTTTGATCCCAAATATTTTAATTGCATCATTTTAGTCCTTAAAGTATTGAATATGTTTTAATGTAGTCCCTCAAGCAGAAACATCCAGATTACTAGCAGTTTTTGTTTATAAATTTCTCATGTGATACCTAAATATAGGCAAAAAAAAATTTGGGTAGCTTTTGATCAAAATTTGGATAGTTCTTGACCAAAATTTGGATAACTCATGATCAAAACTGTGTAATTTGGGTAACTCTTTGATTAAAATTTGGGTAAAAATTTAGTCAAAAATTATTCAAATTATTTTTTTGCCAATATTTTTATATTACGTGACAAATTTATAATAAAAAATCGTTAGCAATCTGGACACTGTCTACTTGATGCACCATATATAAATATATTCAATACTTTAGAAATTAAAATGATGCAATTAAAATATCAGGGACTAAAATAAAACAAATCTCATACTTTAGGGACTTTTAGTGAAATTAATCCTTCCTAATTTAGACAAGGCTTTTGGTCCAATAGTACTCCTTGCCTTATAAAGGCTTTGCTCTCTTAAAAAAAAAAAAAAAAAATTTAGACAAGGCTAAAACCGGATGCGGAAGCAGTTCGAACCGATATTTTCCAGCATGTGGTTTTCTTCAAATTAGTCCACAGAGCAACCAAGCAGTTCATTGGGTTGCTTAGCCCAAGAGTTAAATTGGCCAGGTTTAAATTTACTAAATTCATATTCGATGCATCATCATGTCATTTCATATTTGTGTCGTAATATAATAATGTTTAGTTGATTGGTATTGTGTTTAATCGAGTTTGTGTTTACTTTTAATTCACAAGTGTTGATGGGTCAAGTCCAAGGGCCTAGCCCACGATGTAAGCCCAATTTAAATTAAGAGTCCAACTCCAAGAGATTCAGCGCCCAAAGTAGTCTACGTCCAGTCAAGCTCATCAAGTTCGAGGAACTACATCAGCAGAAGAGCATGCAAGGGTCATCCAAAAGCCTCCTCCTATCTACCTTGAGGGTCATCCAAGAGCCTCCTCCTAGTTACCTTGGAGTAAGGGTCATCCAAGAATCTCCTCCTAGCCACTTTAGAGTAAGGGTCATCCAAGAGTCTCATCCAAGCCACTCTGGAGTAAGGTCCATCCCAAGAGCTTCATCCATGCCGCCTTGGAAGAAGTCAACCACTACCTCATCATTTGACCGAGTCCTACAGAGAGCACCATAACTGCCTCGCCCGTTGAGAAAAGATCGCCAGCTCTGCCAGACTATCTATTTAATTCCTATTAAATCGTCCCAATCCGTTATGAATATACTATAAATTGCAAGCCCCGCCAACACTTGGGGGGCATGACACTCAATCGAGCAGATCTCCCCTCTCCCTCTCATAGCTTGTAACTCTCTGCTCTCCCGCCACACTTGAGTTAATAAAATAACTGGCGACCTTAGCCATTCAAAGTGGACGTAGGTCATGCTGACCGAACCACTATAAACCTTGTCTTCCTCTTGTCTCTATCTCTCACTTATCAATTACTGCATTTTTAACTGTTCAATTGACAAGTGGTGTACAAACACAATTTGTGCATCATCAAGTGTAACAAGTTTCATTATTCTTTTCTTTCTTTTTTTTCTCGTGTAAGATGAGGAACAAGAGTGAGAAAGTAACAAATAAAACTACAAACCAAGAAAGGACTAAACAGATCTACTACTAACTACTATTGGGATCCTATGCAAGCTCAGAGTCCTTGAGAACCGCCTCCCTTACTGCTTGTGGGAGCACTGTTTCATTGAAGATTCCATCCTCTTGACAGATAATCCCCACTTGGCCAAGTTGTGGGGATTAATTGCTAAAATTAACCATAAATTTGATAATTCTATGCCCAACTGGTATGGACGAGGGAGTATTTAATCCCTGAGGATGTTGTCAGAATTATATGCCTGTCACCATTCACTGGGGTAGTTTAGTGGAGTACTAGGTTAAAATTTACATCTTGAGATTAGAGGTTCGAATTTTGGAGTTCACATTGGGAGTAGGCGGTTGACGGCTATGTTAGCCTAACTAGGTTCGTTTACAAGAGGAGTAATGAGCGTGGTTAGAAGCCTCATGATCCCACTAGTGAAAGCATATCGGGGTAGGCACTAGACGCTCTACTTTGCCCCACCCCTTTGTAACCCAGCAAAAAAAAAAAATTATATGTCTGTCATTGACCGGACTGGAGAGAGAATTAATCGAGGTACACAAAAATTGACTCAAACACCCCTCATCGTTGAAAAAAAAGACATCCTAGGAGTTTGTAATTCCGTTGTTTCGTTGCTTTCTGTAAATATTGAGGGAGAATTTGTATGTATAGCTCCAATTTTAAGTAGGATTATTTTTTAATGTGAATTCTAATCAATGTTATTTGGACTTAAATTTTTGACCTAATCAATCATAATTATTAGATTAACAGTGATCTTAGTACATGTTACGAATCTAATAGTTGTTATGAATTATGTCAATAAATTATGTTAGCAAACTAGGTGTAAATAGCACTATTATTTATTTTTGAGTAATGCTATTAGACCTACAAAACTAATATAATTTATTGAGCTAATGATGTGCCAAGTAATGGAACAAGTCCAAAAGCTCCGACTAGAATAACACTATTAAACCACATCATTGCTACATCATTAAATCAACAAATTAAATCAATTTTTTAGATCTTAATAGTATTACTCTTTATTTGTTAGTTCAATGTTCAGGGGTGTTTATGTCAGTTTAAGCGCATCTTGATTAATTCCTTTCCTGAATTGATCAAAGACATGTCATCCAGGTCAGGATTAAGATATTTATGAAAGATAAATTCCACATTATTTGATTTTAAAAAATTATTAAAATTTGAATTTATAACATTTAAATTAATAGTTCGTCCTTATTATCATAACCTAGGTTTAAGATTGTTTCAAGACAAAAAGAAATATCTAAACTTTGAACGGCCATGGAAAGATCATATGACTTTATATTCGGCCGAGTACATGACCAAGGCCTTCAACCCTTCAACTGAACCATTTGGCAGCCCATGAGAAAGAATTCAGTGCGGTTTGGTCAATATTATCAACGAATCCGATGGTTAGTATTGAAACGAGTTTCTTAAGTTTCAATATGTTAAAGTCTGTCTCTGTTGTTACTAGTCAAGTTCAACTGTTCAATTTTGATTCTTGTTCAAAATTGACTCGACAAATGCTTACGAGTATTGGATTTAAAAATCGAGCTTAATTTCCCAATATTTTTTTTAAAAAAATTAAACCCTAAAGTTAAGAAATTAATCTTAAAATAATCAATTTCTCAAGAAAAAGTCTCCCAAACTCTGTATAGTTAATCGATCATAAAATCAAATTACATATGTTTAGGTTTTTAAAAAATCTATTGGAGAAGATGGGGAGGTCAAAAAAAATAGGGCAAAATCCAGTTTAACCCCTTGTGGTTTGGGTGTTTTGCACATGACCCCCCTATGATTTGAAAATCAGTACATTACCCCCTTGTGCTTTTGGACCGATATGCACAATTAACACCGTAAACAGAAGTGATAAAATGACTTTAGTACCCTCAAAATCTCAACCGTTAAAATTTCAACCATCAAAATCTCTACTATTCATCACATTTTTCCTCCTTCTCAATTGTTGCCTAATTTTCTGAAAAATCAACCAACCACCCAACTTTACAAGCTTTTCTCTCTCTCCACAAAGCACCAAACTTCCTCACACCAATGCCAATGTCCTCCACTCTCAACCTAGTTTTAAACCCTACAGACTTGTTTTCTTAAATAGCCCCCATGACCGACGAATTTAAGCTCAAAGGTGATCACAAACTCATTTTGACAGGTTATATACATACCAGATTTTTTTCAACATTTGGGTCAACTTTGGCCCTTAATTTCTCCCTCGTTTCTCAACCTTTTTGGGTGATTCAAATACCTAAATTTGACCTATTTCTACCCTCTTTCCAACCATGTATTTAGTTTGTCCAGATCATGCACAAGGTAAGTGGAAATCGAGCTCCAAAGTGACGGTTCATCATTTTAAAAAATTGTTGCGATTTTTAATTCAATTTTTCACCCGCCAAACCTCATTCTTTCTCGATTTTAACTTCAAAAATGGATTCTTTGACCCTAAAAATGGTGGATTATGCCCCCCTTCACCTCCGAAACTCGAAATTTTGAATACCCAAAAATTCAAGTTTCAAGCATAAACATGGGTTTTGATTTTCTCTCACTATACACCACGGCCACTAAAGAAACTTTTGGAAATTGTTACTGAATATGAAAACAAGCTTACACTATGACAGAATTGTGGATGATGTCTTGTAGCAAAAGTTCTCTTTGCTCAGGTTTTATAATACTACCTATTTGCAGAGCACAAACTCAAACCCTCAATCACCCTAATCAAAGCAAGGATTCTGGAGAATCAGAGGTGGAAGCAACTCGTCGAAATTCATGGATTAGAGGTGAATCCTTTGTTTCCTCTTGGTCTTCGTTGATCTCTGTTATTACTGGTGTCTTGCTTGGTTGATTGAACTTGGCTTTGAAGTGGTGGCAATGGTGGTGGTGCACAGTAGGGTGGTAATTTAGTGGAGTGCGCAGAGGTTGTGGCAATTTGTGTTGTTGCATAGTAGGAATGGTGGAGGTAGTGGTGCTATTGGGCGACAATTGGAGAAAAAAAATTAAGAAAGTCAATTGCTCAGGAAGATGAAGAATAAAGAAGGGTATTATTGTACTTTTATTGTGTCTATTTTTGGAAGAAAATACGTTTTGTTATTTTAAACCTCCTGTTAGGCGCGTGTATGTCACGGATGGTCTAATCTAACGGAAAAACTAACGGTAGCATTTTAGTCCAAAAGTACAAGGGTGTAATGTGCTGATTTCCAAATCATAAGGGGGTCATGTGCAAAACACCCAAATCACAAGGGGGTAAATTGGATTTTGCCCAAAAAAATATATAATCTGAAGTTATTTGGGACGAAGTTTTATGTTGTTTATTTTTTGAATAGGATTTCTTTAAGAGTAGAATCATAATTATTTTTTGTCAGGGGATGAGGATTACAACTATGGTAGACTTATCGATCATCAGCCACCACCACCACCACCACCCACCCACCCACCTGCCCGTCCGCTAGCACAGCCCATCGCAACCACCTACCACCCAAGAAAACCATCACATCGTAACACTAACTTGCTAGTACCACCCACTAGCCGAGCCTCAAACCCCATACCTCGTTTCTCCATCCTAGCTTATGAAACTCTGTGAAAGCTCAGACGTTAAAAACCAATTTCTCATAAAAACAAATAATTAAGGGGCTGTTTGAATTACATGTCAGAAAATAGTATTTGAAAAAGTGTATTTTTAGAAGAGTTTTAAAAAAGTGTATTTTTATATCACATAATTTATTTGGTTATATAATTTAAAAATAATTCTATAAAACAAAAAATTGTAAAATATGTTTGGATTGAGTGTTTTATATAAAAGAATTTCAATATGTTAAACTTTATAAAATTCAAAAAAAAAAAATTATAATAATAATTTCAGCCCTTTGTTGAAGATCTTGAAGCTGCCAGAGAAGATGCCGGGAAAAAAAAAAACAAATCTGAAGAAGATCTTGAAGCCGCCGGAAAAAAAAAAAACAGATTTGAAGCAGATCCGAAGCAATCTTCGAGAAAAAATCACGATCCAAAAATAAAAAAAAAACAGATCTAATATACAGATCTAGTCATAGATCTAGTTTCGCCCGAGATTTCATTTCGCCGAAGAGCTATCAGTCGTCGAACAAACAAAGAAGATGCAGTCTTCGCCGGAGATAACCCTGTGTGTGTTCCGTCTGAGAGCCAAGAGAGGCAAAAAAAAAAACATTATTGTATGGTTAATATTGACTATATTTGGTATATTATTAATATAGTTTAGTTTTCTATATTTAAATTTGGATTAGTTGTGACTATTTCTTGTTTAAGTACACGAAGAACTTCGGTCAAAGATCTGAGTCACACTGGGCTTAGATTAATTATTTATAATTTGAGTTCAATCCAAACTTGACCTCTCAATCCACACGAATTACACCCCTACATTGCTCGTTTTAACATAGGTGTGGAACCAAAATATGTGAATTTCAACTTTGTTTTGCAAAGTGATTTCAATCTAAAAATGGCGAGGCCTTTATCTTCACAACTAAGGAATATTACATACTTCTGTTTACCTTGGCCATATATAGGCAAAAGGAATATGCCAGTGTATAATGCCAACTTTTTGCCTTACTTTCACTTTGATACAGTGAAGTTTAGCATTCCCCCAGTCCTGAGAATCTAATGTCTTTTACTGTGAGGCGCTGCACTTTCAATGGGAAAGGAATAAATGAATAAAACCAGAGGTGAAAACAGGAGAGATAGAGAGAGAAGAATAAAGCCAGAAGTAGGCATGATCCTCATTCTTCTGAAGGGTACAACTAACTTCAATCATCAATCGTTGAACAAAATAACAAGAACCATTATTTGACTGTAAATATTTACATGATGTTAACATTGTCGGGTGTAGTGGTAAAAGTATTGAGTGTCATAAGATTATGGGTTTCACTTGAAAACAATCATTTTGCACAAATATTAATATCAAAGGGCTGCACGACTGTCCCAACACAAATAGGGACACTAAATATGATTATGACCTAATCTTACGCCAAAAAACTCAATTCGTTAGTCATTTGAAGCGTATGGTTTGACAAGTGATAGTATGTATCAAGAGTTTACGTTGTAACAAGTTCAAAGGGAGTTAGTTCAGTTGACAAAGTCCAAATCAAGAAAGGAAGTCCAATGAGCTATGCACGCATTCGATTCGAAAATTCAGTTGTATTTCTCACTAAAAAATCTTAAAAATCAAACCTTGCATTTACTACATAAGCTCACAAACCGAGCTTAAAAATTTAAATGAGCTAAAACCAAAACGAAACATTAGCTCAAGTTACTCCAATCGATTAAGAGGTCTACTATTTACAGCCGATAGTTTCCACCATGTCTTTTTCTTTATATTTAAGAGCAACCAAGCAGCTCATTGGATGGTTAAGCACAAGTCAACAAAACTGGCGATGGTTTTGTGCGAAGTCTAAGTTACGGTGTGTTAAAATTTATTCAATTTATTATTATGTCATTTTGGATTTAAATCGTAATACAAATTATATTTATTTGGTCCATTCGGATTATATTTAATCTGATTTGTGTCAATTTTTACTTGATGACCGATGAGTATAACAAGTTTTATGATTCAAATTGTTCAGACTAGGACTGATAACTGAGCTAAGTTTTGCGACCTTGAACTGAGCTTGTCGAACTCGTATTTATAAAAGAATCTAAAAAATTATTCAAGCTCGGTTTAGTTAGAAAATAAGTTGAGCCGAACTCGAGTTGAGCTCGAGCAACTTTACTATTTTACATATAAACGAATCGGTCCTTTTTTGGTTCGTTTCTTTAAGCGAATTTAAAAAATTGTTTGAGTTCAATTCGTTTAGAACTAAAGTCCAATTTGAGTCAAGTCTTATGCGAGTTGAAATCGAGCATAACCGAGTAGCTCCAGTCAATTATCGCTAAACAGAAGAGGAAGTATATACACAGTCGTGAGAATCAAGATTTTGGTGGCTTCAGATCAAATTCACATCCACGGCTTCTTATAACATTCCTAAAAAACCAAAAGAAATCTCCAAACTTGCACTGCCATGGAAAGAGAGGACTCCTGCCGGCGTTGGCCGGTTCTGGTTTGTCAATCCAGTTCTGTGTGGATATTCAGCCCTTTACCCATCATCAGCCACCACCCACCAGCCAAAACCATCGCACCACTGCCAGTACCAACCACCAATTGAATCCTAAACCCCACACCTCTTTCTCTATCTTCCTAGCTTCTTTTTCTTTTAATTTACTGTATGTGCATGTGTGTCTGTATTATGTTAATAACACGTGTGATTTTGTTGATAATCAAAAAAAGCAACTGCAACTACGGGACACATGTAATGCTATAATATATATTGATCTTGATTTCCTTCAACCATGCTTGAATATATGTAAGGCATTACATATTCAATAGCAACAGCAAAACATCCACAGCAGGAAGAACTAAGAAGATCAGCAACAGTACCCAACCCATATATATAATCCCAACTAGACCCAGCTAGCAATGACAACAACTACTACAAACAGCATCAGAATTTATTATAACCAGCAACCCATTGTATGGCAATGGACGTATGGAACACACCAGCCACAACATAAGAAGAGCACTCGGTCATTCAGAAAATAAGAGCACTACACACACACACACACAGATGTAGAGAGGGAGAGAGGGAGAGAGAGTTATATATAGTTATACGTCTTCATTTTGGGAAATACACGCACGGAAGGTGCGTCTGCAAGCGAGTTTCAGGCTACGGAAGTAGCCGGCGAAGATCCGACGCTTGATGGCTCCCCTGACTGGAATCACAAAGTTGGGCATGTTGGTCTTCATCCTGCTGCTTTGTGTTGTGGATTCGCCCTCCTTGTAAGAATTTAACTTGATGTGTTGTTTTGGGGGGGGGGGGGGGGGGGGGGGGGGCTGAGAGAGAGAAAGAGGGGGGACCAAGTTGGAGGGAGGAGAAGAACTGAAGTGGGTGTTAAATAGAGAGAGAAATGAAAAGGTTGAAACAATCCGGAAAGACAGAAGGAAAGAGAGATGCGGATGTTTGAGGGAGATGACGTATTGTGGAGAAACAAGTGGGTGTTAAATAGAGAGAGAGAGAGAGAGAGAGTGGACTGTGTATGCAGAATGCTTCGAAGAAATTGATGAAGCTGAGAGAACCAATTGATACCACAATAAGATGGCCGAAGGTGGGGACGTGGGCCAAAGAGAGGTAATCAATTGAATTCCATTATTTATTTGAGGAATACTATTGGGACCTAATTTACTGACCTAATTTGCTGACCTAATTTACTATGACATTTGGATTGACTGTGGTTTCCATCAAACATTGAAACTTGGTGTTAATCTAATGGTTCCAATGAAACCACATCATTAGGTCAACAAATTATGTCAAATTTTTAGGTCCAAATAACATTTTCCTATTTATTAACGAGGATATTATGGAACCACAATAAGATGGCCCATATTAGTGGAAAGCGTGTCAAAAAAAGCTCTTAAGCCTATTAAGAGAGAGAGAGAGGGACTGTATCCTTCTTCCTATAACTTTCCAACATGGAACTTCAATAGTGTCATCCGTAGTATCGATATTCAAAGTTATAATATTTTAAAGTTAAATTATAATTTTTTTTATGTATAAGTTAAAATTTTAAAAGGTATGATCAATACCAAATTTTTCATAATCGATCATAGGTGTTTGTAAACAATCATCACTTTCTCTAAGTAGTTGTCACTTTTTTTTTTTTTGTAAGTTATAATATTATCCATAAAAAAATAATAACTGGTGGTGGTACGATACCCATTTTTTTTTTTTGGATACCATAGAATTTCCCTTCGTACATACTTCGTAAATGTGCAACTACTTGGTTTGACATGGGTCCAAGTGCCCAACCAAAAATGGACCCACTACCACTCAAGTTGGTAATTTCATATGACTTGTATTATCGTTTGAACTTGAATATTTTTTTTTTTTTTGGGTACAATCCAACTTGAAGTTTGAAGATCACATTGCAATGTATATCTCAAGAAGGTGTTGTATATATATTTTTATAATATGATAGAATTACTTACTAATTTTTTTTATTTGTATCATATAATTTAGAATAAATAGTAACATGCATTAAGAAAATAGTAATACATAAAGTGTGATAAATAAACTGATTCGTTTACAGATCAGAAACTGAAATTGAACTTTATAGATTAAGGATAGTATTTGACATTGTGTCCTTAAAGCAAATTTCGACCCCACATTTGGTACTCATGAAAATTTCAGCGTCTGCCCTCAAGATACAATGATCTTCACGCAATTGAAAGTAACACTACAATTCAATTGCCCTTAGAACCAGAATTATGTTGTATACTCTCAGAAAATACACATTATTAATGTTGAAATTATGAATGTTATGATTATCTTAATTCATAATGTTATAATGAATCTGAGTTATTTATAAAAAGAATAGTGATTGTTTCAAACAGTCACTGTGCGAACAGATGCAACTCAGAAGACACAATACAACACATAAGACACCATTACTATTTGTCAAATGAATAGACACGAAGTTCAAAAATTCGGATTGCATGAAAAATTGAAAGGGTATCTCTGATGCTTTAATATTTCAATTTTTTTTAATCAAATAACTTTTGTTCTTTTGAATAAACAAATTCTTCAAATAATTTTTAAAGCAATTTTTCTTTCATTTTCCTTTGCATTTTAAGTTTTCTTAATTTCCTGTAGTTCGACCTCAGACTTCTAGAAAATATATCACTTCGCAACAATGTATATTTGGAAGATCAATTCTAAAGTTCTAGTAAGTTTTAAAGTCGTTGCCAAAAAATTGTTTGAATACAAGGAACCATCTACGGAGATTTACTAGATTTGGGATTTATCATATATCCGACAATCTCGTCCTTATGTTTAAACACAAGCTGTTAGATGACTGATGTTTATGTTTAAACACATGATAGCTGACTGATAGATGAATTCGCACAATGGGCTTCTTCCTATAACTTACCGAAGTACTTCGTAAATGTGCTAGTATTTGATTTCACATTTACTATATCGTAACCTATAGGATTAGTCAAACATAATCCCCTTACCTATCACGACTAGTAGAGCAATTTGAGCCAATCAAAATTCCAGTTTAAAAATCAAATAATGTTATTTAAATTTAATTTATTGATATAATTTATTAATCCAATTCATCATAATCGTTGATCTTAAAAACTGCACCACTGGAATATGAGATGATTTGACAATCTACGAGAAGTTTTTGCAAAAGAAGTTGAAGATCGGAAAGATTCTAGTGGCCGACCTTCCTATAATAAAGTCAAAAAAAGTGTGATCGACTCAATTTTAACTAGTTGGGCTTAATTGTTTAGTTTAAATTCTTGTTAAAGCTTGACTCTCAAAAGGTTTACGAGCAATTGGAAATGAGTTGGATTTCTGAATAAAGATTCTTAAAAATTAAACCCAACAACCTAACAATTAATCTCAAAATAATTAATTTCTCAATAAAAATCTTGCAAAACAAACATAGAATTTGATCAATTTAGGTTTATTTTATAATTGAGTTAGTTGCCCTAGAGGTCCCCAAATTATAGAGTTTGTCTCATTTTGATTCCCAATATTTTAATTGCATTATTTTGGTCCTTGAAATATTAAATATGTTTCTATGCGGTCTCTCAAGCAGAAACATCCAGATTATTAGCAATTTTTGATTATAAATTTCTCATGTGATACCTAAATATGGGCAAAAAATAATTTGGATAGCTCCTGACCAAAATTTGGATAGTTTATGATCAAAGCTGTATAATTTGGATAACTCTTTGATTAAAATTTGGATAAAAATTTAGTCAAAAGTTATCCAAATTATTTTTTTGCCCATATTTTTATATTACATGACAAGTTTATAATAAAAAATTGTTAACAATCTAGACGCTGTTTGCTTAATGCACCACATAAAAATATATTTAATATTTTAGAAACTAAAATGATACAATTGAACTATCAGAGACTAAAATGAGACAAATCTTATACTTTGTGGTTTTCTTCATATTAGTCCACATGGCAACCAAACAGCTCATTGGGTTGCCTAGCCCAAGAGTTAAATTGGCCAGGTTTAAATTTATATTCGATGCACCATGTCATTTTAGATTCGTATTGTAATATAATAATATTTAGTTGATTGGTATTGTGTTTAATCGAGTTTGTGTTAACTTTTAATTGACAAGTGTAACAAGTTTCACTATTCAAAATTGCTAAAATAAAACATAAATTTGATAATTCTATGTCCATCTCGTATGGACGAGGGAGTATTTAATCCCTGATGCTGCCGTTAGAATTATATGCCTGTAACCACGGGGTGGTTCAGTGGGGTACTGGGCCAAATTTTTTATCTTGAGATTTGAGGTTCGAGTCTTAGAGTTTACATTGGAGTTCGGCAGTTGATTATTATGCTAGCTTAACTAGGTTCGTTCCCGAGAAGAGTAACGGGCGTGGTCAGGAGCCTCATGATTGTAATAGTGAAGGCCTATCAGAATGGTCTTTAAACGCTCTCCTATGCTTCCACCCTTTTTTTACCCAGCAAAAAAAAAAAAAAAAAATTATATGCTTGTCTTTGACCGGATTAGGGAGACAATTAATCAAGGTGCACGTAAACGGACCCAAACACCCTTCACCCGTGAACCAAAAAAAAAAAGGACATCTTAGGAGTTTATAATTCCGTTGTTTCGTTGCTTTCTGTAAATATTGAGGGAGAATTTGTACGTACAGTTCCAGTTTTACGTAGGATTATTTTTTAATGTAAATTCTGATCAATGTTATTTAGACTTAAATTTTAGACCTAATCAATTATAATTATTAGATTAACAGTTATCTCAGTACATGTTGAGACTTGTAACCAATCTAATAGTTGTGATAAATTATGTCAATAAATTATATTAGCAAATTAGGTGTAAATAGTACTATTATTTATTTTTTGAGGAATGCAATTAGACCTACAAAATTAATATAATTTATTGATCTAATGATGTGTTAAGTAATGGAAGAAGTCCAAAAGCTCTAGTCATAACAACACTATTTACCACATCATTAGATCAACAAATTAGATTAATGTTTTAGATCTTAATAGCATTACTCTTTATTTTTTAGTTTAATCTTCAGGTGTGTTTGAGTCAATTTAGGAACACCTTGACTAATTCATTTCCTAGTTCGATCAAAGAAAATTCATTTAAACGGAATTAAGATATTCATAAAGATGTAGGGCAATTCGTTCTTGCAGGAAAGGTGGATAAGGATACTCAAAAGAGCAATGAACAAGCTATGAATCTACTTAAGCAGAGTCGAGCCTTAGCCTACTCAAGTCAAACCACACATTAGGGGTGCAATTCGGGCGGGTTGGACGGGTTGGGCGAGTTAGACAGTCAACCCTAGTCCAACTCTAAGTATATAATCTTCAACCCTAACCCTAACCCAACTTCGGGTTGAAAAACTCAACCCGAGCACTGCCAAAGTTAAATTCGGGCGAGCTCGGGTTGAATTTGGGTTTCTTGATTTCGGGTTAATTTTCAGGTTCTAGTGCAATCTTGTTTACAAACGAGTTCTAGTGCTTGTGCACAATGGAAAGTCAATCTCAGATCCTGAGTATATCGATGAAACCAAGGAATTCAACCATTTATAAAAAAAAAACACCCCAAATCAGCAAAGTCCACAAATATTCAAGTGATTCCTTGACATGATGATAAAGCAAAAACCATGAAATTCATTGAAGTTTTAATGGCCGATAGCCACAGGCACTACATCCACTACCCATCACCACCACAACCACTGCCCATCGCCGCCACCGCTACTGCCACCACAAGCATTGCTCATCGCCACCACACCCACCAGATCTGAGATGCTATAGCCACCAGATCTAAGATGCCATAACCACCAAGGCTTTGCGCAGATCAAGGGTGGTCTTCGTTGTGGCCTTCAGCATAGATCAAGGCTGAGAAGGAGTGAGAGGGAAGCCGAGAGAGTGAGAGAGAGGCTTAGAAATGGAGACAGAGAACAAGGGAGAGAACGAGAGAGGCAGAGAGGCGTATGGAGAGGTAGAAAGCCAAAACCCTAATGGCTAATGCTTTATATATATATATATATATATATATTTTTTTTTTTAAATTTGTCGGGTTCGAGTTGAACCCGAAAACTTGAGGCCTCAACCCGATGCCAGCCCAAATTGAATTCGGGTTGGAGTTTTTTTACTCAAGCCCAACCCAAATATTAGAAACCCTAGCCCAAGCCCTAATTTTTTCGAGTTAGGGTCGGGTTGAAATCGAGTTAGCCCGCCCAAGTTGCACCCCTACAGCACACATGGCTCAAATTCTGCCGATTTGCAAAACCACCTTAAAAATTTGATCTGATTGAATTCATTTTTAATTTGAACAAGCCAAAATTAAATCACACTCAGAGCTGGTGGGATCATTCAACTTGTTATCGAACTATGTTATACAGATTTAAAAAATTAATTTAAAATTTTGATTTAATGATGTAATTATTATATTTGTCATTAATTTAATTATAGATCCTCATTTTTATTAAGATTCACTATCTATTCAATGATAGTGATTTATCAAAAAAAAATTTAAAATTCAATTTTTAAAATTTATTTAAAAAAAATTTATAAAAAAAATATTAGAAAGAATGTCAAACCCGTTCCAAAGAATCTTGTCAAAATTTAATTGGCAGATAGTTTGTACTTTTGTTTCCTTACTTTCTGTAATTGATTTCTCATTATTAGGAGAGAATTTGTAAAGTACCACCATTTTTAAGTAAGAGTATTATTAGGACTTAAAAAATGAATTTATTTTATTTAAAAATATATTATTTCTATTTAAAAAATTGACTTGAATATTTGACTCAATCAATCAAAATCATTGAATAAGTAATAAGTTCCAATAAATTCTGAGACCTACAGTTAAATTAATGACGAGCAATGTTATATAGATTTAAAAAATTGACTTAAAAATCTAACTTGATGATCTGACTATTACATTTGTCATTGATTTAACCAATTTCATTTCCACCGCTTCATATCAAATCCATATCACAAAGATTCCATAAAATCATAGTTTTTTACTTTCTGTAAAATCATATTTTTTTGTCCTATTGTTACAGGAGACTAGGATTTCCACTCTCGTAGACCTATCGATCATCAACCACCACCACCCACCCACCATCGCACCCGCCAACCACCCATCGCAACCACCTACCATACCACCCAAAAAACCATCGCATCGCACCACTAACTTGCCAGTACCATCAGATGAGCCCGGATCTAGCTGGACCAAGCCCAAGACATTAAATGGACTTAGAAGCAACTGAAAGGATCCTTCAAACCCAGCCCATGGGTTGGATTCAATTTATTGATCCGACCTAGTCTAGGATTCAAGGAGCCCAAAAAGATAAGAGCACGTGGGAGAGAGATCATCGGGATACTCACTCTCAAAGATCAAGACACTCTTTAATTGTACTTAACTTTTGTAGCTATCATCCCCAAAGAATTAGTACGCTCACCCTCACGTCACCGCCTCATCTATGGGTTTCATGCCTATAAATTGTAAGCATTCTCCACATGGGAGAGACACATATCTCTACACCTCTCTACACACCCCCACATAGTTTCTCTCTCTCCTGGGTATTGTACCACATCTGGAGCTACCTTTGGCTCTCTCTCTCTCTCTCTCTCTCTCTCTCTCTCTCTCTCTCTCTTACTTTATTCCATTAATAAAGGTTCTCCGGCCACCGTAGCCATTTCCCAGAGTGGAGTAGGTCACCCGGACCGAACCACTATATATCTGTGTGTTGGCCTGATATTTATTTTTTTGCCAATGGTTGCTTTATTAATTGTCTCATTAATTTCACTATATCACACACTCGACTGTTGATCTTGCACGAGGTTAATTTGTGCATCATCAGTTTGGCGTCGTCTGTGGGAAACGACTGAGTTTTTTACTACCTTACTGCTCTCTTTTCACATCCATGACTATCACAACCCGGTCAATGAATCAACAACCGAAGGACAATCACCCAGCAAGCTAGGAGGAGGCTCCGCCAGCACCAGCGGAGCCGTCTACTGCAGCAACTCCCGTGGTCGGGCAATAGCTTTTAGAGACCATGCAATTGTTGGTAAGCCATCAAGTTGATGCTCGCCTCAGGAGCCGCTGCCCCTCAACCTATGCAAGCAGTACTCCCCCCAATTGGAGAGGTGGCACATCCTCACTACTCTGGGCGTCCCCGGGCAGTACCAGGGCGTCCCCTCGCCACGGAGTCCCTCTTCAGCATGTAGGAAGCTCACATGTTCCCCCTCCTCATGTACTTGCGCAGGAGGATGTGGAAGAAAGTCAGTACGTTGATCATGAAAGCCACTACAATCACCCAACAGAGAATATCCCCAACCAATGGGACGAGAAGATTAGGGAGGTGCAAAACCAACTCGGTGATGCCCTTAATGCCATCAAAGCAGAGGAGCCGGAGACAGTGGATTACTTGGTAAGGCGTACTGATACCCCATTTGTTGCAGATGTTGTCAACTACCCTCTGCCCTCAAAGTTGAAGATGTCTGCCATCGAAATCTTCGATGGTACCAAAGACCCTTTGGATCACCTTGACACCTATAAGTCTCTCATGCAACTCCACAACGTACCTGATGAGATTATGTGTAGAGCCTTCCCTACCACCTTGAAGGGATCTGCATGACAATGGTTCGCAAAGATCAAACCTTCCTCTATCCACTCGTTTGCGGAGCTGAGCAAATCCTTCGTCTCCCACTTCATTGGGGGACCCCGACACCAGAAGCCAGTTACCCACTTGCTCACCCTCAAACAGGACTGAGATGAAAGCCTTATGAGCTATCTCACTCGTTTTAACTAGGAGGGTCTCCAGATCGAGGAGCCAGACGATAAGGTCACCATGATCGCCTTTATTGCGGGTCTGCGCTCCTCTAGTTTTGTGTTCTCTCACTTGAAGAAATCGCCCTCCAATGTGCCCGAGCTGCTATCAAGGGCACAGAAATATATGAATGTCGAGGACGTTACCAAAGCCCGACGAGGTGAGTCCTCCCGAGGAGGGGAGAAAAGAAAGGACACTCGTAAGGACAAACGGGAGGCAGAGAACAAGAGAAAAAAGATGGAGAGAGTCTCTGTTAAGAACCGCCTCGGTCCCGTATCCCAGAGAGAGCGACAACTTTTTACACCTCTTAATGCCTTGGTGGAGCACATCCTGTTCCAGATACAGGATGACCCCATGCTCCGTTGGGTGGGAAAAATGAAGTCCGCCCCAAATCGCAGGAATCCGAGTAAGAAATGTCGCTTCCACCACGACCATGGCCACAACGTTGACGACTGCTTTAAGCTAAAGAAGCAGATCGAGGAGCTCATTCAACGTGGACAATTACGACAGTATGTTGCCGGTGGGGGGCATGACCCACCCCCCGGTAGAAATCAGGAGGATCAGGAACGCTAGCAACCCTCGGAGAAATCCAGACGATCTCCGGAGGGGTAGGAGGAGGGGGTGACTCCAACTCTGCTAGAAAAGCACACATCAGGAAAGTCAGGCAGGCTGAGTTGCACGACTCTCGCCCAAAGAAGACACCCCTGCATGGAGAAAAAGAGATCATCATCTTCTCGGACGGGGACCTCGAGGGAGTCCAAGTACCTCATGATGATCCTCTAGTCCTAACCATGATGGTAGCCAACTACCAAGTTAACAGGATTCTAGTCGACAGTGGCAGCTCAGCGGATATTCTGTTCGAATCAGCCTATGACAGCCTTCATCTCAGCAGGGAGAGATTGCAACCCGTCAGGACTCCCCTTGTCGGCTTCTCAGGGGAGAGGGTTTATCCCCTGTGTTCCATCACCTTGTCAGTCATAGTAGGAATAGCACCGAGAAGTTCCACCATCATGGTAAACTTTAGGAAAAATTTCAACCATACCCCTCCTAGTTTACTATATCTTCAAGGACACCCACTCTATTATAAAAAACATCTCTGACATCCCTTCTAGTTTATATTTAAATATCACTAACACCCACTACCATTAAACTACCATTTTTAACAAAAAAAATTCAACTAAAATACAAAAAATAGCTCTATATAAACATCAAGTAATTTTTCTACATAAAATTTTATTAAAATTCGAACCGATTAAAATTTATTTTTCTACATATAAAAACTTGAACCAATTAAAATTCAATTGAAGCTAAATAAATTTTATTTTTTTTAACATATTAAAATTCGAGCCTATTAAAATTTATTTTTTACATATTAAAATTTGAGTCGATTTGAACTCTACCCGAGTTGTTAGCGCTGATTACAATTCGCTTTCAAGTCTATTAAAATTTATATTTGTTTACTTATTAAAATTCGTGTCAATTAAAATTCGATTTATTAAAATTTGAGTCAATTCAATTTTTTTTTTTATATATTAAAATTTGTGCTGATTAAAATTCAATACGAGTTGATTAAAATTTGATTTGAGTCGATTAAAAATAATTTTTAATTGACTCAAATAGAATTTTAATTAGCCCAAATTTTAATACGTAAAAAATATAATTTTTAATTGGCTCAAATTTTAATATGTAAAAAAATAAATTTTAATTAATTTGAATCGAATTTTAATTGACTCGAATTTTAATACATAAAAAAAATTAGAAAACAGAGGGGGTCTCATTGAAGATATGCTTATCTAGAGGGGTCTCATTGAAGATATATTTACCTAGAAGGGGTGTGGATGAAGTTTGTTCTCAAATATATCATGGACAATTTAGTAAAATTGCATTCTAGTTAATATTTTTAATCTGACAGGAGGTGTCACTGAAGATTCAGAAAATATAGGGGGTGTCCTTGAAGATATGGTAAACTAGAGGGGATGTGGTTGAAATTTTCCCTAAATTTTATTGTACTTGACTGTTCCTCTGCCTACAATATTGTTCTTGGATGCCCAGCCCGCAACACCTTAAGGTAGTACCATACACCTACTATCTTCTCCTACGTTTCCCAATCACCAGTGGGATTGGAGAGATCAGAGGAGACCAGGTGTAACACCCCAACCCGGGGTACAATATCTGTAATCCCTACTTATTCTTGTCATACACAACCCAACAATTAGTCATACCGACACTCAACCTGAGTGATATCACCCTAACATTATTTAAGACTCAATCAACTGGACAGTGGACTGTCTGCATCTTCCTCTACAGTGCCTGAAAAGGAGAAACTATAGGGGTGTGAGCTAAACCACGAGCTCAGTGAGTATACATGCTGTATATGAAATGGAAATGATAGTAATACACTGAAATAGGTAGATACTACGTAAATACACGTATTAAACAACAACATCAATCCAATTCCAAAGAATTCACAAGCCACATCACATCCATACCACCCCTCATCGGGTAATCGATCCCACATGGATCCGTGTCTCCTGAACCTCCCAGGAACACCACAGTGCTAGCACACCACTGCACGCCCAGTGATCAGGCATCGACGCCCCTGTCTCAAACAGTACGCCACATTCCACAATACAAAATTCACAGTACAAAACATCATTCAATCACATAAACATGTAGCACATTATCTTGAAGATTTGCTATTAACTTATATCATTTACTATCATCTTATAATAGCATTTCTAAAACATATAAAGATATACACCCACCTCAAGTGTACCGAACTACGACGAGCCTTTGAACCTACCGGTGGACTCATTCGATGTTTTCGTATCTGTTTCAATACCAACTGTCCTACATATTCCATCTAACACATTTGTAATTAAAATATCAACATGTTTATGACATTGAATAATTAATCATGCACTAATGCATGCAAGATGATTCAACCCAAAGTGCTCCGGTAACCCTGAATACCGCACTGTTCACTCACATACTGGCACATTAGATTTAGGGATCATATTTCCTCTCCAAATCTTCAAAATCACTCACATTAATCACAATTAGGATTAAGTAGGTCAAACACATTGACCAGGGGCCCATTTTCACACATTTCGACCCCGAATCCTAAAAATTGCATTTCCGGCACTTCGTACTTTTCGCATCGGATATTATATCCATTTGCATTCGAAATTTACATTATCACATCAAACATCAATTAAAAATGCAGCATGCAACATTTCAGGTCATTTGGATTAAAATTACACATGTGATAATAATATTTAGAAATCAGAGTTTCGACATTACCGGCACCAATTTCCAATTTTTATCGTACTTTTTATTTAAAACCGCCACACTTAACTCACACACACATCTAATCATTCAAAGAAGCCCCTTAATTAAACCCTTAAATCACCCATTCCAATTATTTTTCAATAAAACATCGAATTCGAAACGTTACAATAACTCATTTACTTTCACTTAATTTTAAATTAACACAAGTATTTTCTGGGAGATAACCAGGTGCTCTACTTTATACCAATGGAAAGATCTATGTTCCTAGTTTCCAACCTAACAAACAGTGCATCGTTTCGAGTTTCCTAGAGAAAGTTATTGCTATTTCACTACAAGGTATGCAGTCTGCCTTTTAAAGACGAACATAACCTCTAACCTTCCTATTCTTCTAAAACTTCACCCAAATTCCCTCAAATGCATTCTAAAGTGATTACCCACAAACATCTGAATGTAACCACACTTCAGTTTATTTGTTTAGTGTAATTTAAATGCACTTCTCTAATAATATCTACACACCCTACTCAAATACATGAATTCATTCATCAACTTATGCCCTCATAAAACCATAACACGAAACTTGCTTTCTTACTGCCATAACTTTCCTTGTCCAGCTTACTAAACCTTCGTATATAAAAAAAAAATAAAGCTTAAAATAACGCAAAGATTCTGGTATCATAAGCTGAAAATCAAAGCTTACATATTAATCTAGCTACATGGTTGATTAATCACAAAGAACTATGTTTCAGTAGCTATATTAGATAAAACAGTCCTTACTTATGAATCATCTCCTTAATTTCACTGTAATTGAGTAATAAAATTAAATTAAACATTGAAGATAACTTACAGTAAACTTGTGCAACGGCCAACTCTATTTACGATTATCTTCTTCTTCTTTTTTTCTAATTCCCGGTCTTCTTTCCTCAGGTTACTCCCTCTTTTCCCTTCCTTTCTCTTTTACTCTCTTCACTCTCTCACGGCTTCAGTCCAGAAACCAGAACACACACCCACTGTTTTTTTTTTTGTAAACTAAACACACACCTAAACTTTATACACACACACACATACACACACGGCTTGCATGCACACACACACGGCACACCAATCTTTTTCTTTCTAATTTTGTTAGACTAACACCTGTAAAGGTGATTTAAAGTAATGGGTAATTACTCTTGCCTCTCCCCAAGTTTTTAAGTGATTTTGAAATTGACCCACTAGTATTTTCACACATAAAATTCTATAAATGGGTCTCACTAATACATCATTAATGGGGTCCACATACCTAATATATGCTCACACACATCATGGCTATGAAAGATTTATCTTAATTAATCATTTATTAATTTCACGTAATTGCAATTTAGCCCACATAATTATGTTAATATGCATGCAATGCATGATTTGGGTCTCACACCAGGTCTCCGCGCTGGAGTGCTATGTGGCCTCCATGAGCATAAAGTAAGGGTAAGGTGTTGGCGGTGCTAATGATGTGGAGAGGTGGTAGCGATTGTGGTGGAATGGTGAATTGCAATGGTAGGGATGTAGTCCTTTGAGTGGTGGTGGTGGAGACAAACGAAGTTGGGGTATCAAAGAATAGTTATACTTATTTTAAAGTTATCATTAACATTTTGACGAGATTTCAGTTTATTTCAATAAAACAAAAATTAGTTTATTCAAACCTAACTTTAATTGATACCAGACATAAAATTGATAATGTTTCTTTCAAAACATTCAAAGATTTCATTCGATTCTTACTTTTTTTTTTCTTTTTTGAACAGTAATTCTCACGTTCATTCTATTTCAATTTAAAAGTATTATCTTCTATTAAACATGAGCCTACATCTCGATGATAATTTTGCGCACGAGCAATGCTATTGGGACATAATTTAGGGACATAATGAGTTGTCAGCAATGAAATGATAATGAATTCATTTAATGCTACAATAGGACCCATCATTAAATATATTTCACTATCATTTTATTGGTGACAACTCATTATATTCCCAAATTATATCCTTCAATTATGTCACAATAGCATTAGTGTTCGCGCATATATCTTAGTTTAAGCTTAAGCCCTTCATCCCATGAGAATGACTTCAGTACGGCCCAATGGGCCGAAGAGAATATATCTAACATTATTTAGCCTTACTAAGACATGGAACAAAAAAAAAATGACACAATATTCATATCATTGTACATTCAACTCAATCACCTATCTAAATAATGATTGAAGTTATATCATATTCCGGAAATTATTTATTTTTATGTAAAATTTTGCAATAATTTTCTTCTTGATATACATAATCAAAGAGCTCACCAATAAATCATCATCTATTATAATAAAATCATATTTTTGATAATATACATAATTGAAAAGAATCCCTAAATTTAACAAGTAATACTAATCTAAATGACCATTTAAATTCGACACATAACTCATATATTTTTTAACTTATTAAAACATAAGAATATAAGATATAATAATATTTTTTAAGACACCAAAAAAATTAATAAAGTAATTTAAGAACTTAATTCAATGTAAATATTGAATTAAAAATAAATTTTATTTAATATTAAAATTTACAACTAATTTAAAGATTGTATTAAATTAAATACCGAGACGAATGAAAGTTACCTCTGCAAGCTTGAGATTACGGAGGAAGCATGCATTCCCCTGACGTAAGTCGGCCAAAATGAACCTTCCTTTGACTTTATCCAAAACAAAGACACGTGTAAGCATTTAATTGCCTATTAAATTTTTTTTCTCAAAATTCTAATATTAATACACGTCGACAACTCTATTAATACAATATCATCTCCAATGCCTAAAAACTGATATATTTGTCTTTTCTCTTTATTCAAAATTAAAATAATTTGGTAAAAAATTACTAAGGTACAAAGTAAAAACAAGAAAGATAAAAAGGAAAAAAAAAAATTGAGAAAAAAAATTATAACCTTTACTAATTGGTAACTTGATCAAAATAATTATAGAAAATGAGTTTATTGAATATTTATAGTAGTGATAATATCTAATTTAGTTACGTAATTAGATTTTTTTATTTATGCTATCAAATATTTCAACAAAAAATTTCACGTGTAACGCTCGTGATGCAATGTTAATTAAATTAAAAGTAAATTTTATTGAATATTGGAACCCACCGATAAAATGTAATGGATTACAAAAATTAAGTTCCTAAATTAGTCCAAATAACAGAATTCATCGCCACGCACCCCCACCTCGTGACTCTCATCACCATTGTTGCACCCAGAGTGTGGTGTGGCATCATTATTGATAGTGCAAGCAATATTTAAGTGGGCTGATAATAATAGCAATCCAATTATGATATAATTTGAGGACGTCATGATTGTAGTTATTGAATTGTTAGTGAGTCTCAAAATTGAATGCGCTCAACAATAAATCCAATAATTTTAATACATTAATTTCTTAAATTATGTTTCAATAACATTAGTGTAATAATAATAGAGTAATGATGGTGGTAGTCGGGTATTGGAGGTGGTGGAAATGGTAAAGGTAGGGTGTTAGTAGGGATGTTCACTCTACCCTATAGGTAGAAATTATGGTATTTCATCTTCCTATCTGATACTTTACGGAATGATTTTTTTCTTAGTCTACCCTACTCGATCAAGTGTATTATTCATACCCGAATTCCATCATAAAAAGTCGGGTAGGAAATCGAGTGAACACATATTTTTTAATTATTAATTTTTTGATCATTTTAATAATTTAATTAAGTAACATGCACTAATTAACTAATACAATAAACCAATAACATTAAAGAAAACACAATAAATTCGATAATACATAAACAATTACAATAAAATACAACAAAAAAGAGCTATAAACATCAATAAAATATTAGGATTTCTAAATTTTTGGATTTTAATTTTTAGGGATTCATATATATATATATATAAAACAGGACGGCTTCAAACAAATTCATCTTATAGTCTCAAATTCATTCATCAAACGGTCAATAAATTACCATTTTTTCCTTAATATTTCTCCCACCAACTAGTCAACGATTACTTCTGATCATGGAACACATTCTACGGTTTCAAATTCATTCATCCAACGGTCAAGAAATTATAATTTTTTTCCTTAATATTTTCCCTCCCAACAGGTCAACAATTACTGCTGATTTTAGAATACAAGATTTTCTATGACATAATAATTAAATTGGTCAAATTTTCCATTATTATATCTGTGCAGTTTAACATTTTGAATTTTTATAAGATACAATGATACCATTTTGATAAAAAAAAACTCATCAATTTAATAGATAAAAAAAAATAAGGACGCTGATTAACACATTTCTATTGAATATAATTAATTTTAATTTTATTTATTTAATTAATTATCTCAAACTAATATGTCTTACACATATCTTAAATAAAAAATTCAAGACTAAGTTTTTTTATCTCTTAAGAAAATCTAACGCTAATATATTCTTATAAATTAATAATTTTGTAATAACTTGTACTAATTAAAAAATAATATTTTATAAATGATATTTGTAGATCATTTTTTGGTAGAAAATATTTTGGCGATATGCTTTTTTGATAAATTAGATTTTTAGTTTGTATTAGATTTGACTCGATTTTGATTATATGTATATAAATTAATATTCAATTTCGATTCCATGTATATAAATTAATATTTTTTAAGTCAATTATATAATAATTAGTGGATTTATCTATAATATTTATAATATAAAACATGACAGCTGCAACAAGCCCCATCAGATGGTCTCAAATAAACTCATCTAACGTCCACCAACATCTCTCTCAAAATTATTCAGATTGAATTTTACCTTCATCTTTTCACTCTTCACTTTTCACTTTCTCTCTTTGGCAGTGGCGAGGGGAGGAGGGACACGAGGGGCCTGGAGCCACCTTGAAAAAATATATATATTTTTTAGTTATGTATGTTTTATATATATTTTTGGATTAATTGGGCCCACTGTAATGAATTATGAAAAACAAACGAGCAATACTATTGAGATATAATTTGAGAACTTATTGATTGTGGTCATTAGATTGTCAATGGATCCCAACATTAAATTATCACTAGGTCGCAACACTATAAATCCAATGGTCATTGATGATGCACAAAATTGATTTGTACACCACTAGTCAAATAAGCAGTATAAAATGTAGTAAATAAGTAGAGGGAGAGATAAAACAAGGTTTATAGTGGTTCGATCAACGTGACCTACGTCCACTTTGAATGGCAAGGGTCGCCGGTATTTTATTAACTCCGATTTGGCCCTTACTCCAAGGTGGCAAGGAGGAGACTCTTGGATGACCCTTACTCCAATGTGGATATGAGGAGGCTCTTGGATGACCCTCCCATGCTCCCCTACTGATGTAGCTCCTTGAGCCTGATGAGCTTGATCAAGTTGACCACATTGGACTGAATTTGCTGGATCTCTTGGAGTTGGGCTATAAACTCGGACCAGACTTTATAACATGAGTTGGGCCCTTGGGCTTGGCCCATCAGTCATAATACATTAAGTTCTCAAATTATGTCCCTAAATTATGTTCCAATAGCATTAGTGAAAACAAAATTAATTGGGTCAAATGAGTTTGGTACTAGAACAAAAAAACAAAAACAAAAAGTCCATACCAAATCTCTTAAAATTAACAAACTAAAATTGATTCCTTAGAGTATTAGTATGATTTGTTGAATCCTCATTTGCTACTTAAGTTATGGAATATATAGCCAAAAAATGAGTAAAATGTGAAATTTGTCAGAAAATTAAAAATTATAGAATATTGCTTATATTTGTGTCAAATAAATTATATAATTGATCTTTAATGTATGGATGTTATCTCATTAATTTTTTTCAAACAGACCTCTTTTATGTTTAATGAATTTTTAAGTATCAAATCCGATATAAAAAAATATAAATATATCACATTATTTTTATCTATTATACTTAAAGTGTGTCCACCCTAGATCATAATTTTGGCTCTACCACTGCTATCAGGGATCTTCACTCCTCACTTCTCCAAATTAATCTGTTGGTTTATGTTGCATCATGCCTTCAGGTACTGGTTACCCCTAGTGTGTGTATACACACACACACACACACACACACACACACACATATATATGTTAACATTTTAAAATAACGGTAAGAATAGGGTAGGAATACGAAAATTTTGTAAGTATTCAGTATTCTTACTCGATTTTTTGCAGAGTACCAAAAGATTTTCCATTGGGCTACCTGATTCTTTTGGATAGCCAATCAGTAAGGTCGGGTAAAATAGAATAAGATAGGATCAAAATTTACGAATAATCAAAAATTTGAACACCCCTAAGTGTTTGCTTGCTAACGATATGGAGAGGTGGTGGTGATGGCGTGGAATGGTGATTGCAATGGTAGTGAGGTGGTGGTTGTGCTAGGAAGGTCGCCCTTTGAGTGGCGGGGGTGGTGGTTTATATATTGGTGGAGGCAAATGAAGTTGGGGCGTCAAAGAATAGTCATACTTATTTTAAAGTTATCATTAATATTTCAATCAGATTTCATTTTATTTCAGTAAAAAATAAAAAAAAAATAGTTTATTCAAACCTTAGAATAGTTGTAAATTCAAACTCAACACTTAATACTAGTTGATGTCGGACATCGAATTGGCAATTGATGTCGGACATAACATTCAAAAAATTCATTCAATTCTCACACATTCTATTTCGGTTTAAAAGTTATATCGTCTACTAAGCACATCATCATAGAATGAGCTCGATGATAAGTAGTGTAAACTTTTATATTGGGCCGAGTATATTGGCAAGCCCTTCAACCCAATCCTACCAAAATCCAGCTTGGAAAACAATTGGACTTGGTATGGCAAAAGGAATAGAACCATTTGGCAGCCCATGTCAACCATTTCAGAGCGTCTCAGTGGGCCCAAATAACATTATTGTATGGTTAATATTGACTATATTTGGTATATTATTAATCTAGTTTAGTTTTGTAAGCTTAATTATATTTAAATTTGGATTAGTTGTGACTACTTCTTGTTTAAGCTTGACTACACAGAAGTATGCAAGCATTCGATTCGAAAATTGAGTTGTATTTCTCACTAAAAAATCTTAAAAATCAAACCTTGAAATTTACTAATCAATCTTAAAGTAATTGATTTTTCACCAAAAATCTCACAAATCGAGCTTAAAAATTTAATCAAATTCATTTTATTTGCTAATTTAAACGAGCTAAAACCAAAACGAAACATAAGCTCAAGTTAATCCAGTCGTTTAAGAGGTCTACTATTTACAACCGATAGTTTCCACTATGTATTTTTCTTTATATTTAACAGCAACCAAGAAGCTCGTTGGATGGTTAAGCACGTGTCAACCAAGCAGGCAATGGTTTTGTGCTAATTCTATGTTACGTGGTGTTCAGGTCAAATTCACTTCCACGGATTCTTATAACATTCCTAACAAACCAAAAGAAATCTCCAAACTTGCACTGCCATGGAAAGAGAGGACTCCCGCCGGCGTTGGCCGGTTCTGGTTTGTCAATCCAGTTGTGTGTGGATATTCACCCCTTTACCCATCATCAGCCACCACCCACCCACAATCACATCCACCAGCTCCGCCCATCACAACCACCCACCAGCCCAAACCCCACACCTCTTTCTCTATCTTCCTAGCTTCTTTTTCTTTTAATTTACTATATGTGCATGTGTGTCTGTATTATGTTGAATAACATGTGTGATTTTGTAGATAATCAACAAAAGCAACTGCAACTACGGGACACATGTAATGCAATAATATTTATTGATCTTGATTTCTTTCAACCATGCTTGAATATATGTAAGGCATTACATATTCAGTAGCAACAGCAAAACATCGACAACAGGTAGAACTAAGAAGATCAGCAACAGTACCCAATCCATATATACAATCCCAACTAGACCCAGCTAGCAATGACAACAACTACCACAAACAGCATCAGAATTTATTATAGAGTAATGCTACACTGACCAAATTTGGAGCCCAAATGACATGACAGCATCTCATTTGGAGTCTTTATTGGGGCCCAAATGACATGACACCAAAAAAAGAAGCCCAAGTCAACTGCCATGTCATTTGAGCTCTAAATTTGATCCCAAAATTTGATCAGTGTAATATTACTGTTTATTATAACCAGCAACCCATTGTATGGCAATGGAAGCCGCAGTTGGAACCGATATTTTCCAGCACGTGGTTTTCTTCAAGTTAGTCCACAGAGCAACCAAGCAGCTCATTGGGTTGCTTAGCCCAAGAGTTAAATTGGCCAGGTTTAAATTTACTAAATTCATATTCGATGCATCATCGTGTCATTTCAGATTCGTGTCGTAATATAATAATGTTTAGTTGATTGGTATTGTGTTTAATCGAATTTGTGTTTACTTTTAATTCACTAGTGTAACAAGTTTCATTATTTTCTTTTTTTTTTTGCTCGTGTAAGATGAGGAACAAGAGTGAGAAAGTAACAAACAAAACTACAAACCAAGAAAGGACTAAACAGATCTACTACTAACTACTATCAGGATCCGATGCAAGCTCAGAGTCCTTGAGAACCGCCTCCCTTACTGCTTGTGGGAGCACTGTTTCATTGAAGATTCCATCCCTCTTGACAGATAATCCCCACTTGGCCAAGTTGTGGGGATTAATTGCTAAAATTAACCATAAATTTGATAATTCTATGCCCAACTGGTATGGACGAGGGAGTATTTAATCCCTGAGGATGTTGACAGAATTATATGCCTGTCACCACTCAGCGGGGTGGTTTAGTGGAGTACTGGGTTAAAATTTTCATCTTGAGGTTAGAGGTTCGAATTTTGGAGTTTACATTGAGGCTCGAAGGTTGATCGCTACGCTAGTCTAACTAGATTCGTTTACGAGAGGAGTAATGAGCGCGGTTAAGAGCCTCATGATCTCTCTAGTGAAAGTTTATCGGAGTGGTCTCTAAGCGCTCTACTTTACCCCTACCCCTTTTTAACCCAGCAAAAAAAAAAAAAAAAATTTATATGTCTGTCTTTGATTAGACTGGAGTGAGAATTAGTCGAAGTACACGTAAACTGACTCAAACACCCCTCATCGTTGAAAAAAAAGACATCTTAGGAGTTTGTAATTCCGTTGTTTCATTGCTTTATGTAAATATTGAGGGAGAATTTGCATGTAAAGCTCCAATTTTAAGTAGGATTATTTTTTAATGTGAATTCTAATCAATGTCATTTGGACTTAAATTTTTGACCTAATCAATCATAATTATTAGATTAACAGTGATCTCAGTATATGTTACGACCCGCAACCAATCTAATAGTTGTTATGAATTATGTCAATAAATTATGTTAGCAAACTAGGTGTAAATAGTACTAATATTTATTTTTGATTAATGCTATTAGACCTACAAAACTAATATAATTTATTGAGTTAATGATGTGTCAAGTAATGTAAAAAGTCCAAAAGCTCCGACTAGAATAACACTATTAGACCACATCACTGTCACATCATTAAATCAACAAATTAGATCAATGTTTTAGATCTCAATAGTATTACCCTATATTTGTTAGTTCAATGTTCAGGAGTGTTTATGTCAGTTTAAGCGCATCTTAATTAATTCCTTTCTTGAATTGATCAAATGCATGTCATCCAAGTCAATATATTTATGAAAGATAAATCCCGCATTATTTAATTTTAAAAAATTATTAAAATTCAAATTTAGAACATCTAAATTAACAGTTCGTCGTTATTAGGTTTAAGCTTGTTTCAAGACAAAAAGAAATCTCTAAACTTTGCACTGCCATGGAAAGATCATATGACTTTATATTCGGCCGAGTACGTGACCAAGGCCTTCAACCCTTCAACCGAACCATTTAGCAGCCCATGAGAAAGAATTCAGTGCGGTTTGGTCAAATTGATCAACGAATCCGCTGGTTAGTAATAACTATTTGGTAAGTATTAATCGAAACGAGTTTCTTAAGTTTAAATATGTTAAAGTCTGTCTCTGTTGTTACTAGTCAAGCTCAACTGTTCAATTTTGATTCTTGTTTAAAATTGACTCGACAAATGCTTATGAGTATTGAATTTGAAAATCGAGCTTAATTTCCTAATAATTTTTTTAAAAATTTAAACCCTAAAGTTAAGAAATTAATCTTAAAATAATCAATTTCTCAAGAAAAAGTCTCTCAAACTCTATATGGTTAATTGATCATAAAATCAAATCACATATGTTTAGGATTTAAAAAAATCTATTGGAGAAGATGGGAAGGTAAAAAAAAATATATAATCTGAAGTTATTTGGTACTAAGTTTATGTTGTTTATTTTTTAAATATGATTTATTTAATACTCCGTTTGGTAGGAATGATGGAAAGTATGTGAGATACATTTTTTATCATTCAAGGGAAAATAGAAATGAAACATTTTCCTTCCTTTGTATTTGGTTGGATGGATGAAAAATAAAAATGACTAATTTTTTTTTTTGTGCTGGCTAAAATTAGGGGTGACAATCGAGTCGTGTCGTGTCAAATTTGTGTTGAGTCATTACGGGTTTGTGTCGAACATTAGTCAAACCTAACTCAACTCATTTAACTAATTGTGTTGTGTCGAGTTGTGAGTTGACCTGTTTATTTTCATGTCGTGTTCGTGTTCGTGTTCGTGTTCGTATTCGTGTTGACCCACATAAACTTTGAATAAAAAATTTAACACTAATATTCTATTTTCACTTAATTGAATCCATGTTAATATTTTTTCTACAAACTAAAAATTAACTTAAATAAATATAATAATAATAATAATTAAAAATATCTTTTTTATATAATAATTATGACAGTGTTTAATAAATAGTTACAAATAATTAACATTTTATGTATATAATACTAGTTAAACATGTTAGTTTCATATAATTTCGTGTTACCATACAAACGAAAAAATAGAGAAAATGTTTATTTTTAAATAAACGGGTTGATGGTGTTAATTTTAAGTTTGACTGGTTGAACTGAATATGAGTCTTTTATATTTCTTGTTCGCGTGTTAGGTTATTTTCAAGTTCGTGTCGAGTTATAATCAAGTTCGTGTCATAAAATTCGTATCGAGTTCTAATTGTGTCATCGTGTTGAGTCGAAAATTTTCACTCCTAGTTAAGATGGAAAAAATAATTTTTTTAATTTAAATTTAAATTTTTTATATTTTATATTTTTAAATTTATTTTTAAATTTTTTAAATATATATAAATACATATTTTATCATTGTACTAGGGATAACCCATGTCTGAAGGCGTGATGCAATTAAAAAAAAATCAAGTACTGAATTTGGGCACGAAATAATCAAGTACCGAACTCGGACGTGTACTAAGCTGAAAGTTTAAACTGTCCCCATAACCCATATTCAACTAATAAAAAAAAATTAACAAAATAATACCTATAAAACTAATTACTCATCGAACTCTAATTATAAAGAAGTTTAAATGCATACTTTTCAGCAACCAATAAAGAACACCACTGCTCTAAACAATGACAGGTTGCGGCATAGTACCGATTTTTTCTTGATTCCAGAGTCGATATCAAAGTTAAAATTGGATCTTTTCATATAAATAAATTTCCCGCGACTAACTGTGAAAATAAAAAATTAATTACTAAATTGTAAGAAATTTTTTTTTAACAAAAATCCCACCTGAAATTGAAAAGTTACAAAACATCCAAACTATCAATTGTGTTTCAAAAAAAAAAACTATCAATTGATTTTTAGCTGCATAAAATAAGGAAAATACTAATATAAGCATCATACAAGAATTTCAAAGCTGTGCATGTAGAAGATACATATTGTATGACCATTTCCTTAAACGGGCAGTTTACATAGTAGAAACAAAGAAAAAAGGCAAAGCATCTATAATAAAGGTTAACCATTTGGGAACTTCATCAAACACATCCCATGCTCAGTAACACCAAACAACACATACAAAATGCTTCTAGAAATTAACTCTAGTTTGAGATTTTCAAAATGCAGAAGACAATCTCAATGCCAGGAAAAATCAACACAACTACTCAACCATGAAAATTATCCATAAAACTCATTCATCGTAGTAAGAAAACTCAGCAGCAAATTTAGCAAGAACATCACCAAAAAAAACCAAACTTTACCTCCACACTGTACAATCAGTAAAATTGTCCATTACTCAATCAACAATTTGCTCCCAAAGGAGAGGGATAGACCCACGAATCTGCAGAGCAGATAAGAATAAAAATTTTAATTGTCTGTACATTTATAATTAATGATACAGAAGCACAACTGCAAATAAAATGGATATGCTGGAGCTTTGTTTGGCCCCATTTGGTATGCAGACACCATGAAACTGGCACAAATTTAATATTTTTAGTTGCATATGAAAACATGTCAGATACCCAGACATCTTGACAGACATTCATTTCATAAATTATATTTTTTAATTAAAATTAGCACATATTTTTTCTTTTCCCAACAATTTCTATTATAATAAGGACAAATGTTCTGTTTCAGCATAATTAAGTTTTCTCAATGTTGCTGTTCTTTCTTGCCAAGTGAAAGCCTAAATTTTTTTCACTCCTGACAGTCCACCATTAGCCCATTTAAATACTTTGTATTGAGGACTTTAGACAGAGAAAAACCATAGAATATGAAATTAATGTATACATAATATATGTATGTATCAAAAAATATATAAACAAATAATTAACTTTCCATCTATTTTTCTTCCGATTTTGGAGGGTTTGATATTGGTGAGTTGGAAGGAAAGTTAATCCATTCATTTTTCTATTCTTCCTATTTTCTTTTTTTACCAAATATGATGTTTTATTTATCCCTCAAACTTTTCATCTTTTTAATTTTCTATCTTTTTATTTTTTCATCATACCAAACGGAACATAAGAATAGAATCATAATTATTTTTTCGTGAGGGGATGAGGATTACCACTATGGTAGACCTATCGATCATCAGCCACCACCACCCACCCACCCGCTCGCCCGCCAGCACAGCCCATCGCAACCACCTACCACCCAAGAAAACCATCGCATCATAACACTAACTTGCTAGTACCACCCACTAGCCGAGGCTCAAACCCCATACCTCGTTTCTCCATCCTAGCTTATGAAACTCTGTGAAAGCTCGGACGTTAAAAACCAATTTCTCATAAAAACAAATAATTAAGAGGCTGTTTGTATTACATCTTAGGCCTCGTTTGGTAACGTTATCGTTTTTCGTTTTTCAAAAATGAAAAACGAAAACTGAAAACAACTTTTTTTGGTTTTTGAAAATCGCCCCTTGTTTACAAAACGGTGGCAGAAAAAAAAAAAAAAATCGGTTACTAAACGGGTTTTTTTTCCTTGTTTACTCTAAAAATAAAACGAAAAACGAAAACGTTCCCAAACGGAGCCTTAGAAAATAGTGTTCGAAAACATGTTTTTTTAAAAGAGTTTTAAAAAAGTGTATTTTTATACCACATAATTTGTTTGGTTATATAATTTTAAAAAAAAATTATAAACAAAAAATTATAAAATATGTTTGGACGGAGTGTTTTATATAAAAGAATTTCAATATGTTAAACTTTATAAAATGCAAAAAAAAAAATATAATAATTTCAGCCCTTTGTTGAAGATCTTGAAGCTGCCAGAGAAGACGCCGGGAAAAAAACAATCTGACTCAGATCTTGAAACCGCCAGAAAAAAAAAAAAAAAAAAGATTTGAAGCAGATCCGAAGCAATCTTCGAGAAAAAATACGATCCAAAAATAAAAAAAAGCAGATCCAATATACAGATCTAGTTTCGACAGAGATTTCATTTCCCCGAAGAGCTATCAGTCGTCGAACAAACAAAGAAGATGAAGTCTTCGCCGGAGATGACCCTGTGTGTGTTCTGTCTGAGAGCCAAAGTGGAGAGAGAGAGAGGCAAAAAAAAAAACAAAGCTTTTATACCTAGGAGGTTAAGTGCACAGTAATCCTTTCTCTCCTTTCCCCTTGTTTTCATTTTTTTTCCCCAAAATAGTCCAAAACATCTTCTTTTTTTGTTTCCCAAAATCAGCCATTTATTCTCCATTTTTTTCAAAAATTATTTCAAAAAATTGTCTGTCCAAGCAGATTTTTACTCATTTTTTTTAACCACAAAACAAAAAACTTGTTTTGAGATACTATCCAAACAAAGCCTAAGCTTTTTTTTTCTCCTACTACTATATGTGCAAGTGTGTCTGCATGTGTTTGTGATAAGCTGTCAAGGGCTCCAAATCTTTGTCTAATGTAAATTATGTAATGTAAGGTAACTGTTAATTAAAGCTCAAATGGGTTTGATATTTTGAATTACACAAATGATTTTGTGAATAATCAGAGCCTTTTTTCTATCATGCACTTTGAGGACTGATATACCCGTTAATTAAGCTTACATTCAAGTAAAGGTTGTTGTATTATAGATAACAATGGTTGAGTACCCCAGCCACAAAAGCAACTGTGTTGGAGTATTATTGCCAACAATGGAATGGATAGCGACGGTGACGATGAAAACAACAACCACAACAGCAACTGCAAGTACGAACGAGTGTGCATGGTAACTATTGGACATGTAAATTGTAATACTATATATCGATTTGATTTCCTTCAACCATGCCTACAGTACAGGTTATATAAGGCACACATATTCAATCGCAGCAAAACATCGACAACAGAAAGAACTAAGAAGAGCAACAGTACCCATATATATAATCCCAACTAGACCAGCTAGCAATGACAACAACTACCACACACAGCGTCAGAAATATAATAAACAGCAACAATATATGGCAATGGAACACACCAGCCACAACAACAGAAGAACATTACTCTGTCATTCAGAAAATGAAGAGTACTACATACACACACATATATGGGGGGATAGAGAGAGAGAGTTATATGTCTTCATTATGGGAAAGACACGCATGGAAGGTGCATCTGCAAGCGAGTTTCCGGTTACGGATGAAGCAGGCAAAGATCCGGCGCTTGATGGTTCCTCGGACTGGAGTCACGAAAGGGTACATGTTGATATTGCTGCTTTTAGTTGCAGCTTTGCACTCCTTGTAAGAATTTAACTTGAAACTTTCAGTTGGCTCCATTGCCTTCTTGTCCATAACTGGGATTGGTGTGTGTGTGTGTGTGAGAGAGAGAGAGAGAGAGAGAGAGGACCAAGTTGAGGGAAAGAGAGGATCGGAAGTGGGACAAATAGAGAGGGATGAAATGGTGCAAGAGAGAAAGAAAGGCGAGGTGCGTATGTTATGTCAGAGATACAGGGCCAAATTGTTAAAGAGAATATCAAAACTGGGTGTAAATAGAGGGAGGGAAAATATGGTAATAGAGACAGAGAGAGGTGGGGTATATGCTTTGGAGAAAGTGATGGGTTACTTGACTTACTTCCGCAGAGAGGTTGTCGTAAGCAGAAGGCATAGACCGAGAAAATAAGAGTTGTGACTAGAGGAGGGCATTGTGGAGCAATAATAACGCGGGAGTAATGCTACATTGATCAAATTTTGGGATTAAATTTAGAGCTCAAATGACATGTCATCATATCATTTGGAGTATTTATTGGGGCCCAAATGACATGACACCAAATAAGAAAGTCCAAGTCAGCTGCCATGTCATTTGAGCTCTAAATTTGGTCTCAAAATTTGGTCAGTGTAGCATTATTCATAACGCGGACAATATTAGAGGTAGGAAATTATGTTCGGAAGAGCTCTTATGGAACAATCTTAGAGATAGAGTGACAGGGACAATATTAGAGGGAGGAAATTTGGTTCAGAAGAGCTCTCATGGAACAATCTTAGAGATAGAGAGAGAGAGACAATATTAGAGGGAGGAAATTTGGGTCGGAAGAGCTCTTATGGAACAATCTTAGAGATAGAGAGGGACAATATTAGAGGGAGGAAATTTGGTTCGGAAGAGATATATATATATATATATATATATATATATATATAAAGAGAGAGAAAAGGGAGGAAATTAGGTTCGGAAAAGCTCGTATGGAACAATCTTAGAGATGTAGAGATATATAGAGACAAGGGAGGAAATTAGGTTCGGCAGACCTCTTATGGAACAAGCTTAGAGGAGAGAGAGAAAGAGAAGAAAGGGGGTGGGGGTGGGGGTTGTCGTAAGCAAAATACGCGCACAGAGCGAGAAAATAATGAGTTGTCTAGTTGTCGTAAGCAAAAGCATAGCGTGTGAAAATAAAGGTTGTCGGGGAGAGGGTGGTTTTTTTTTTGGAAAATATTATTTGAACTTAATTTAGGGACCTTATTTATAAACCTAATGATGTACAACTATTGCCCCACCGCCACCCACCACCGTCGTAGCCCCAACCACCGTTATTGCCCCACCACCACCACTACCATAACTCACCATCACCCGTTGCCCACCGCCACCCACCACCGTCGTAGCCCCACCATCACCACTACCAACCACCATCATCGTCGCCCACCACCATCACTATTGCCACCCACGGTGGCCACCACCACTACAGTCGTTGTCACCCACCACAACCATCACCGTTTTTCACCACCACCACTGTCGTCCACTACCACTACCACCGCTCACTCCTACTACAACCGGTGCTTAAATTTTTTTCTCTCTCCTCTATCTTTGTAATTTGATTTTGGATGTGAATACAAATATATTTATTGTTGACCATTTTTATTACTCCGTGCCTTCAAGCATGAAAAATAACTAGTACATTAATATGTTAAATAGATATTTTAAAAAATTTAAGTGTGAAATAATTAACAAAGATAGTGGAAAATTCAAATATAGGATAGTTAGCAAAGATAATGGGAATAGTTACATAAGCCACATTGAAGAGTTTAATTGGAAAGGGCCTATATATTTCTATTAGATAATTCAAAATTGATAGAATTTAGTACCTTGGGAGGGAGTGCTTCTCAAGCACTCTCTCTCATAATTGATTGTTAGGTCATCTTCAACCTTGATTCATATTTGAGTAAAATTTAGATTTAATATACAAAGTATTTCAATAGACAAACTCAAATTTAAATGAGGTCAAATCCAAATTTAAAGGAGGGTAAAATATGACCACTAAATTTTTAGAAGAATGAAATATGACTATTAAAAATTTAAGTAAAGAATTAAGTATACTAATGAAAGTAGTATACTATAATGAAGGGAACTGTTCCGATTTCATTGAAGTTACAGATTAGAATAACTTGAGAAGTTTTGATTGAATTTTGATCCAAAGACGAAAAAAAGGATCGAATAGTCATTCTATGATGAAAATAGAATAACCGCCTTTTTGTGTTGTGTGCATAGGAGGTATAGTCTCCCTTGATTTGAATATAAATTTGGGTCTCAATTAATTTTGTATGAGTTTGAGTAAATGATTGAAATTTGTTTTTAGTATATTATGAAATATATATATTTCATAATATACATAATCGAAAAGAATCCCCAATTTTAACAAGCAAAATTAATCCAAATGATTATTTAAATTCGATGGATAACTCATGTATTTTTTGACTTGTTAAAACATAAGAATATAAGATGTAATAATATTCTTTAAGACACCAAAATGTAAGGTTGGATTAGGAGTCAAGGTTGGTACTAAATTCTTTTAGATATTTTTTCTCTTTATTTTTCTCTTTGTAGATCACCGACCATTAATTAGTCAAAAATTCACTTTTTTTATAATAGGTGCTACTCGAATTAACGGTAAGTCACCATCAAAGAGAGACAAAGAAAAAAAATATTGAAGGAAGTCTCGCTTATTCATCAGATAAAAAATAGAAACAAAGGTAAGTTTTTTGACTTTATATGCATGTGTATAATTATATGTCGGAAATGTTAACAATTTAATTAAGTAATCTGCATCAATTAACTAACACAATAAACCAATAACATTAAAAAAAATACAATAAATTCGATAATACATAAACAATTACAATAAAACACAACAAGAAAGTCGTAAACATCAATAAAACATTAGAATTTCTAAATTTTTGGATTTTAATTTTTAGTGATTAACATATATATGTGTGTGTGTGTGTATATATATATATATATATATGTATATACACACACACACACACATATATATATATATATGTTAACATTTTAAAATAATGGGTAGGATAGGGTAGGAATACAAAATTTTTGTAAGTATTCCGTATTCGTACTCGATTTTTTGCGGAATACCAAAAGATATTCCGTTGGTCTACCCCGATTCTTTAGGATAGCAAATCAGTAAGGTCGGGTAAGATAAGGTAGGGTAGGATCGAAATTTACAGGTAATCGAAAATTTGAACACCCCTAAGTGTTGGCTTGCTAACGATGTGGAGGGATGGTGGTGATGGCGTGGAATGGTGATTGCAATGGTAGTGAGGTGGTGGTTGTGGTAGAGAGGTCACCCTTTGAGTGGCGGTGGTGGTATATATAGTGGTGGAGGCAAATGAAGTTTGGGCATCAAAGAATAGTCACATTTATTTTAAATTTATTATTAATATTTCAATCAGATTTCATTTCAGTAAAAAATAAAATAAAAAATAGTTTATTCAAACCTTATAATAGTTGTAAATTCAAACTCAACACTTAATACTAATTGATGTCGGGCATCGAATTGGTAATGTTTGTTCCATAACATTCGAAAAATTCATTCAATTCTCACACTTTTTCTATTTCAGTTTGAAAGTAATATCGTCTACTAAACACACCATCATAGAACGAGCTCGATGAAAAGTAGTGTAAACTTTATATTGGGCCGAGTATATAGGCAAGCCCTTCAACCCTATCCTACCTAAATCCAGCTTGGAAAACAATTGGACTTGGGATGGCAAAAGGAATAGAACCATTTGGCAGCCCATGACAAGTTGACAACCATTTCAGTGCGTCTCAGTGGGCCCAAATAACATTATTGTATGGTTAATATTGACTATATTTGGCATATTATTAATCTAGTTTAGTTTTGTAAGCTTAATTATATTTAAATTTGGATTAGTTGTGACTACTTCTTGTTTAAGCTTGACTACACAGAAGTATGCAAGCATTCGATTTGAAAATTGAGTTGTATTTCTCACTGAAAAATCTTAAAAATCGAACCTTGAAATTACTAATCAATCTTAAAGTAATAGATTTTTCAACAAAAATCTCACAAACCGAGCTTAAAAATTTAATCAGATTCATTTTATTTGCTAATTTAAACGAGCTAAAACCAAAACGAAACATAAGCTCAAGTTAATCCAATCGTTTAAGAGGTCTACTATTTACAGCCGATAGATTCCACCATGTCTTTTTCTTTATATTTAAGAGCAACCAAGAAGCTCATTCGATGGTTAAGCACAAGTAAACCAAGCTGGCAATGGTTTTGTGCTAATTCTATGTTGGGTCTTGTTAAAATTTATTTAATTTATTATTGTGTCATTTCGGATTTAAATTGTAATATAAATTATATTTATTTGGTCCATTCGTGTTATATTCAGTCTGGTTTGCGTCAATTTTCACTGGATGTCCGATGAGTATAATAAGTTTTATGATTCAAATTGCTAAGACTAGAACTGATAACTGAGTTGAGTTTTGCGATCTTGAACTGAGCTTGTCGAACTCGTTTTTATAAACGAATTTAAAAAATTATTCAAGCTCGGTTTGGTTAGAAAATGAGTCGAGCCTAAAATGAGCCGAACCCGAACTGAGTTCGAGCAGCTTTACTATTTTACATATAAACGAGCCAATCTTTTTTAGTTTGTTTCTCTAAATGAGTCTGAAAAATAGTTTAAGGTGAACTTGATTCAACTTTTGTGCGAGTTGAGACCGAGCAGAATCCGAGAATCAATTATCCCCCTACCTGAGACTAAACAAAAGAGAAAGCATATATACAGTCGTGAGAATCAAGATTTTGGTGGCTTTAGATCAAATTCACTTCCACGGCTTCTTATAACATTCCTAACAAACCAAAACAAATCTCCAAACTTGCACTGAAGAGAGGAGTCCTGCCGGCGTTGGCCGGTTCTGATTTGTCAATCCAGTTCTGTGTGGATATTCACCCCTTTACCCATCATCAGCCACCACCACCACCACCCACCCACAATCACATCCACCAGCTCCGCCCATCACAACCACCCACCAGCCAAAACCATCGCACCAGTGCCAGTACCAACCACCAATTGAATCCCAAACCCCACACCTCTTTCTTTATCTTCCTAGCTTTTTTTTCTTTTAATTTACTGTATGTGCATGTGTGTCTGTATTTTGTTGAATAACACGTGTGATTTTGTAGATAATCAAAAAAAGCAACTGCAACTACGGGACACATGTAATGGTATAATATATATTGATATTGATTTCCTTCAACCATGCTTGAATATATGTAAGGCATTACATATTCAATAGCAACAGCAAAACATCCACAACAGGTAGAACTAAGAAGATCAGCAACAGTACCCAACCCATGTATATAATCCCAACTAGACCCAGCTAGCAATGACAACAACTACCACAAACAGCATCAGAATATATTATAACCAGCAACCCATTGTATGGCAATGGAAGTATGGAACACACCAGCCATTCCAGAAGAAGAGCACTCGGTCATTGAGAAAATATAGAGCACTACACACACACATATATATTTAGAGAGAGAGACAGAGAGTTATATATAGTTATATGTCCTTATTTTTGGAAATACACGCACGGAAGGTGCGTCTGCAGGCGAGTTTCAGGCTACGGAAGCAGCCGGCGAAGATCCGTCGCTTGATGGCTCCCCTGACTGGAATCACAAAGGTGTGCATGTTGGTCTTCATCCTGCTGCTTTGTGTTGTAGATTCGCACTCTTTGATGTGTGTGTGGGTGAGACAGAGGGGAGGGGGGGGGGGGGGGGGGGGAACCAAGTTGGGGGGAAGAGAAGAACTGAAGTGGGTGTTAAATAGAGAAAGAAATGAAAAGGGTGAAAGATCCGGTAAAAGATAGAAAAAAAGAGAGATGTGGATGTTTGAGAAAGGGGACAAATTGTGTTGAAATAAGTGGGTGTTAAAGAGAGAGAGAGAGAGACTGTGGATGGGATATGAAGTATGCTTCGAAGAAATTGATGAGAAAGAGAGAATACAAAATTTTAAGAGGACGCCAAAGGTGGAAACGTGGACCAAAGAGGTAACCAATTGAAACCATCGAATCTAATGGTATGATTTCAATGAAATCATTGAATTAGTTGAGTTTTAATATTAGACAAATTCACAACCAACTTAATAATTATACATCATTAAAATTTTAAATTAGATTCTCAAATTAAGTTCAAATAATATTTTCATTATTAATAAAAGGTTGGCAAAAAGCCATAAATTAAGAGATATTAGGAGAGCTGTTATGGAACGACAATAAGATGGCCCACATTTAGAGGAAAGGGTGTCTAAAAAGCTCATAAGCCTATTAAAAGAGAGAGAGAGAGAGAAGAGGGTCGAGAGACGAGAGGGATGTTTAAAGTAGGATGACGAATTTTTGACACGACACGATAACTCGATACGAACACGACACGAATAAATGAGTTTGAGTTATTATTTTTTTTGTACAAACCCGTGTATGACACGACCCGTCAACACGAAGTGTTAATGGGTCGTGTTCGGGTTCAACCTGCTTAACTCGAATTGACCTGTCAACACGAAATTTTTTAACTCGAAGGAGATTGACCTGGCCTTTTCGTTGCATGTATGAGTTTTCATGTTCTGATGACTTGTTTTTTCTATTACTTCTGATGTTTAATTTGGTTGCGCGATGTACGATTAGCATATTTAATTAATATTATAGAAATAAAATATTAATTATTTGTAATTGTTTATCAAACACTAACATAATTATTGTATAAAAAAGATATTATTACTCATTATTATTATTATTATTAAGTTAATTTTTAATTTGTAGAAAAAGTATGAGGAGAGATTCAATTAAGTGAAAATAAAATCTTAGCGTTAAATTTTTTATTCAAAGTTTATTTAGGTCAACACGAATATGAACACGAACACGACACGAAAATAAACAGGTCAACTCGACAGGACATGATTAATTAAATGAGTTGGGTTAAGATTGACTAATATTCGACACGAACCCGACACAAGACGACTGAATTGCTACCCCTAGTTTAAAGTCTCGTCTCCATTGAGCGATTGTATCCTTCTTCCTATGACTTTCCTGCATGGTAACTTCAAGAGACGAGAGACGAGAGGGATGTTTAAAGCCTCGTCACCACTGAGCGATTGTATCCTTCTTCCTATGACTTTCCTGCATGGTAACTTCAACAGTATTATCATTATCGAAAGTTATAATTTTTTAAGGTTAAGTTATAATTTTTTTGAGGTGTAAGTTACAACTTTAAAGGGTATGATTGATCATGGAATATTGTGATTGATACCATATTTTTCATGATCGATCATTGGTCTGTGTTCGATCACGATTTTCTCTATGCAGTTGTCCCTTTTCTTTTCAAAATTATAATTTTATCTATAAAAAAATAATAACTGGTAGTGGTACCGTACCCATTTTTTTTTTTTTTTTGGGTACCATAGAATTTCCCTTCCTACATACTTCGTAAATGTGCAACTATTTGGTTTGACATGGGTCCAACCAAAAATGAACCCGCTACCACTCAAGTTGGTAATTTCATATGACTTGTATTATCATTTAAACTTGAATTTTGTTTTCTTTTTTGGGTACAATCGAACTTGAAGTTTGAAGATCACATTGCAATGTATATCTCAAGAAGGTGTTGTATATATATTTTTATAATATGACAGAATTACTTACTAATTTTTTTTATTTGTATCATTTAATTTAGAATAAATAGTAACATACATTAACAAAATAGCAATACATAAATTGTGATAAATAAACTAATCCGTTTGCAGATCATGAACTGAAATTGAACTTTATAGATCAAGGATAGTATTTGATACTATGTCCTTAAAGCAAATTTCGACCCCACACTTGGTGCTTATGAAAATTTCAGTGTCTGTCCTTAAGATACAATGATCTTCACGCAATTAAAAGTAGCACTACAATTCAATTGCCCTTAGAACTGGAATTATGTTGTGTACTCTCAAAAAATACAAATTACTAATGTCGAAATTATGAATGTTATGATTCTCTTAATTCATAATGTTGTAACGAATATGGATTATTTATAAACAGAATAGTGACTATTTCGAACAGCCACCATGCGAACTGATGCAACCCAGAAGACACAATGTAGTCCAAAAGACACCATTGATGTTAGTCAAATGAACTGACACGAAGTTCAAAAATTTGGACTCCCTGATGCTTTAATATTTCACTTTTTCGTTTTTAATCAAACGACTTTTGTTCTTTTGAATAAATAAATTTCTCCAAATAATTTTCAAAGCAATTTTTCTTTCATTTTTCCTTGCGTTTTAAGTTTTCTCAATTATCTGTGGTTCGACCTCGGACTCCCAGAAAATATATTACTTCACCTCAACTTACACTTGAGAGATCAATTCTAAAGTTCTAGCAAGTTTTAGAGCCGTTGCCGGGAAGTTGTTTAAAGACAAGGAACGCACCGTCATTTACTGAGATTTACTAGATTTGAGATTTATCACATATCCGATAATCTCGTTCCTTATTTTTTTTAGATCTAAATAACATTGTTCGTGAAAATAAAAGAGTTCAAGCTATTATGGGTTGACCATATTGGAGCAACAATGTGAGAGAGAGAGAGAGAGAGAGAGAGAGAGAGATGACAGTGATCTTTAAAGACTCGCACCATGGGCTTCTTCCTATAACTTGCGGGGATACTTCGTAAACGTGCTAGTATTTGATTTCACATTTACTATATCGTAACCCATCAACATAGAATTAGTCAAACACAATCCCCTTACCCATCACGCCTAGTAGCGCAATTTGAGCCAATCAATCAAAATTCCAATTTAAAAAATCAAATAATATTATTTAAATTTAATTTATTGATATAGTTCATTAATCTAAATCATTATAACTATTAATCTTAAAAACTGCACCACTGGAATATGAGATTATTTGACAATCTACGAGAAGTTTTTACAAAAGAAGTCGAAGATCGGAGGAGGTATAGTGGTCGACCTTCCGATAATAAAGTCAAAAAAAGTGTGATCGACTCAATTTTAACTAGTTGGGCTTAATTGTTTAATTTAAACTCTTGTTCAAGCTTGACTCTCAAAAAACTTACGAGCAATTCGAAAATTGAGTTGGATTTCTAATAAAAATTCTTAAAAATTAAACCCAACAACCTAACAATCAATCTCAAAATAATTAATTTCTCAATAAAAATCTTGCAAAACAAACATAGAATTTGATCAATTTAGGTTCATTTTCTAATTGAGTTAGTTGTGCTGTAGGTCCCTAAAGTATAGAGTTTATCTCATTTCGATCCCCAATATTTTAATTGCATCATTTTAGTCCTTGACGTATTAAATATGTTTATATGTGGTCCCTCAAGAAGAAACATCCAGATTACTAGCAGTTTTTGATTATAAACTCCTCATGTGATGCCTGAACATGGGCAAAAATATAATTTGGGTAGCTCTTAACCAAAATTTGGATAGCTCTTGACCAAAATTTGAATAGCTCATGATCAAAACTGTATAATTAAGGTAACTCTTTGATTAAAATTTGTGTAAAAATTTAGTCAAAAGTTATCCAATTTATTTTTTTGTCCATATTTTTGTATTACGTAACATGTTTATAATAAAAAATTGTTAGCAATCTGGACACTGTATACTTGATGCACCACATAGAAATATATTCAATACTTTAGAAACTAAAATAATATAATTGAAATATCAGGGACTAAAATGAGACAAATCTCATACTTCACGACTGTTAATGAAATTAATCCTTTCTAATTTAGATAAAGCTAAAACCGGATGTCGAAGCAGTTGGAACCGATATTTTCCAGCATGTGGTTTTCTTCAAATTAGTCCACAGTGCAACCAAGCAGCTCATTGGGTTGCTTAGCCCAATAGTTAAATTGGCCAAGTTTAAATTTATTAAATTCATATTCGATGCACCGTGTCATTTCAGATTCGTGTCGTAATATAATAATATTTAGTTGATTAGTATTGTGTTTACACCATCCAGTGGGGTGGTTTAGTGGAGTACCGGGTTAAATTTTTTACCTGGAAGTTTGAGTTTTGGAGTTCACATTGAGACTCGGCAGTTGACCGATATACTAACCTAACTAGGTTCGTTTCTGAGAGTAGTAATGAGTGCAGTTAGGAGCCTCATGATCGCACAGGTGAGAGCCTATCAGGTCGGTCTCTGGGCGCTCTACTTTGCCCCCACCCTTTTTTTTACCCAGCAAAAAAAAAATTTATATGCCTGTGTTTGACCGGACTAGAAAGAAAATTAGTCGAAATGCACGTAAACTGACATAAACACCTTTCACCGTTGAACCAAAAAAAAAAAAGACATCTTAGGAGTTTGCATTTTTGTTGTTTCATTGCTTTCTGTAAATATTGAGGGAGAATTTGTACGTATAGCTCCAGTTTTATGTAGGATTAATTTTTAATGCGAATTCTTATCAATGCTATTTGGACTTAAATTTCTAACATAATCAATCATAATTATTAGATTAACAGTGATCTCAGTACATGTTGAGAATCGTAACCAATCTAATAGTTGTGATGAATTATGTTAATAATTTATATTAGCAAATTAGGTGCAAATGGTACTATTATTTATTTTTGAGTAATGCTATTAGACCTACAAAACTAATTTAATTTATTGACCTAATGATGTGTTAATGGAAGAAGTCTAATGCTCCGTTTGGTACGATGGAAAAGTGGAAGGATGGAAAGTTGGAAGGATGGAAAGTGGGATGAATAAATAAAATATCATGTTTGGTAAGGAAAGAAAGTAGGAAGGATGGAAAAGTGGATGGATTAACTTTCCTTCAAACTCACCAAAATCAATCCTTCCAAAATCGGAAGGAAAGTGGATGGAAAGTTAATTATTTGTGTTGAGATGTATCTTATTTGTTTATATATTTTTTTAATATATACATATATATACATTAATTTCATATAAAAATATAATGATAAAATATATATATTTAAAAAAAATTTAAAAAAAATTTTAAAATTAAAAAAATTAAAAAAATTAAAAAAATTAAAAAAATTAAAAAAATTAAAAAATTTAAAAAATTTAAAAAATTTAAAAAATAAAAAATAAAAAATAAATAAAAATAAAAATAATAAACAGGCCAACTAGTAACTTGATACGACACAATTAATTAAATGAGTTGAGTTATATTTTACTAATGTTCGACATAAATCCGTGATGACTCAACACGAATCTGCCACGATATGACTCGATTGTCACCCCTAATCTTATCCAGTACCAAAAAAAAAAAAAAAATTTAGTAATTTTTATTTTCCATTCATCCAACCAAACACGAAGGAAGGAAAATGTATCCATCCTACTTTTCTTCCTTGAAGGATAGAAAATGTATCCCTCCTACTTTCCATCCTTCCTACCAAACGGAGCATAAAAACTCCGGTCATAACAACACTATCTGCTACATCATTAGATCAACAAATTAGATCAATTTTTTAGATCCCAATAGTATTACTCTTTATTTTTTAGTTTAATCTTCAGAAGTGTTTGAGTCAGTTTAAGCGCATTTTGACTAATTCATTTCTTGATTCGGTCAAAGGCAGGTCATCCAGATCGGGATTAGGGTATTTATAAAGGATAAATCACATATTGTCTAATTTCAAAAAATTATTACGATTCAAACTAAGAACATTTAAATTTACAATATGTGGTTATTACTATAACCTACGTTTTTTTTTTTTGATCAAAATTATAACCTACGTTGGGTTTAAGATTGTTTCAAGACAATCTCTAGACTTTGCACTGCCATGGAAAGATCATAGGACTTTATATTCGGCCGAGTACATGACCAAGGCCTTCAACCCAATCCAAGCCGAATGTAGAACCATTTGTCGGCCCATGAGAAAGAATTCAGTGTGGTTTGGTCAAATTCATCAACGAATCAGATGGTTAGTAATAACTGTTCAATTTCCATTCTTGCTCAAAATTGACTCGACAAATGCTTACGAGTATTGGATTCGAAAATCGAGCTTAATTTTCCAATATATTTTTTAAAAATTAAACCCTAAAGCTAAGAGTGCGTTTGATAACGTTTTTGTTTTTATATTTTTTTTGTGATAAAAATTAAAAATATAAAACATGTTTGGTAGTCATTTATATTTTATAAAATTATAAAAACAAAAATAAAAAATATGTTTGGTATTATACCAAAAATTTACCACCCAACACCACCACCAGCCACCCAACAGCCACCACCAAACACCCACCACCATAGAAAACCACCCCCACAACCCCTTTCCAATACCCAGCAACCCTGAAATTCACCACCCCCACCCCGAATTTCACCACCACCGAAACCCACCCCCTGAAAACCAGCACCACCGAAACCCACCCCCTGAAAACCAGCACCACCCAGCCCCAGCACCACCCCAATCGGCTGAAACCCAGCACCACCCAACCCATCCCCATCACCTGAAATCCACAACCACCCAACCCACCCCCATCCCCGAAACCCATAACCACCCAACCCACCCCCATCCCTGAAACCCACCACCACCCAAGGCCACCCCCATCCTCGAAAACCCACCACCACCACTTCCCAAAATCCATCACCACCACAAAAATCGAGAAGGGAGAGAGAGAGAGAGAGAGAGAGAGAGCGAGAGCGACAGAGGGAGAGGGGGGGGAGATCGCGTCTGGACTAATTTCATCCGGCATCTGGATCCTTCGTCTTCACTTCGTGGCTTCGGCTTCGTCTTCAGCACAGAGAGAGAGAGAGAGAGAGAGAGAGAGAGAGAGAGAGAGATATGAGAGGTGAAAGAGAGAGATAGCCCTTTATATAGTCAAACAAAAAAAATCCATATTTTGTTGCTAAGGAGGATCGAAGCCCAGACCTCATTAACCCCCTTTCACCATCGCGCGTTTTTTTTTTTTTTTGATGTTTTCAAAAACATCATTTTGGATGTTTCCATATTTTAGCCTTGTTTTTAAAACAGAGCAATTAAAAATAAAACAAAAACATTCACCAAACATGTTTTTAATTTTTTTTTGGCCAGAAAATGAAAACAAAAACAAAAACTGTGAGTTACCAAACACTACCTAAGAAATCAATCTTAATGAAGGGGCATAAAGTCATGCCACGTATACAAATGAATAATTTACTCACATGGACATAATGAAACAGATCACGTGGGTCTCGAAAAGAGAAACAATAAGGTTGGAGTCAAACCAATCTACAAAGAACTTGGCAACAATGGGAAGACATTCGGTTTAGAGGGCCGAGCTTCATTTGAAATATGGTTCTAACTGACACAAGAAAGCGTCTACAATCAAGAAAATTTAGGTAATATGAATAAGCATGATTCATGGCTCCCAAGAGTTTGGCAATTGGAAGAGTGTCTGGAGAGATTCCAATGATCCCGAACCGACATTCGAGAATAATGAGGGATGTACCATCGAACCTCGTCAATAGCGAGAACCCTGGCATAAGGAATAGCCCTATTTAGAGAACAAATGATGCATATTAAAAGGTACGCACAATCTTCTCTGTAAAACATTCTTGTATTATTTCAATATTAACTTAAGCATCGAAGTGCCTTCGACCGAAGCATTTCGGTCCTAAGCAATTCATTTGTTTTGCAGGAAAAGTGGATAAGGATACACACAAGGGCACTGATCAAGCTATGAATCTATTTAAGCAGAGTCGAGCCAGAGCCTTCTCGAGTCAAACCACACATAGCTCAAATTCGGCTGATTTGCAAAACCACCTTAAAAATTTGATCTGATTGAATTCATTTTTAATTTGAACAAGCCAAAATTGAATCACACTCGACCTAGTGGAATCATTCAACTTGTTATCGAGCAATGTTATACAGATTTAAAAAATTAATTTAAAATTTTGATTTGATGATGTGATTGTTATATTTGTCATTAATTTAAATGTTGGTCCTAATATTTATTGAGAATCACTATCTATTTAATAGTAATGATTTATCAAATTCAATTTTTTAAATTTATTTATTATTTTATTATAAAAAAATATTAGAAATAATGTCAATCCCGTTCCAAAGAATCTTGTCAGAATTTAATTGGCAGACAGTTTGTACTTTTGTGTCCTTACTTTCTGTAATTGATTTCTCATTATTAGGAGAGAATTTGTAAAGTACCTCCATTTTTAAGTAAGGGTATTATTAGGACTTGAAAAATTAATTTATTTTATTTAAAAATATATTATTTTTAATCAAAAAATTGACTTGAATTTTTGACTTAATCAATTAAATCATTGAATAGACAATGAGTTCCAATAAATTTTGAGACCTACAGTTAAATCAATAACGAGCAATGTTTCACAGATTTAAAAAATTGATTTAAAAATCTAACTTGATGATGTGACTGTTATATTTATCGTTAATTTAACCAATTTCAATTCCACCACTTCATATCAAATCCATAATACAAAGGTTCCATAAAATCATAGTTTTTTACTTTTCGAAAAATCAATATTTTTTTGTCCCATTGTTACAGAGATCAGGATTAGCACTATGGTAGACATATCGATCATCAGCCAACACCACCCACCCACCCACCATCGCACCCGCCAACCACCCATCGCAACCACATACCATACCACCCAGAAAACCATCGCATCGCACCACTAACTTGCTCGTACCACCCAGCAGCCGAGGCCTAAACCCCATTCCTCTTTTCTCCATCCTAGCTTATCAAACTCTGTGAAAGCTCAGATGTTTTTTATTGTGTAGAAGAAAGCTCAGATCACTACCCTATACCATCACCAAATTTCAGTGCCCCTTTGGGCAAAATCTAATTTCTCATAAAAACAAAAAATTAAAGGCGTGTTTGGATTGCATTTCAAAAAACAGTATTCAAAAACATGTTTTTGAAAATATTTTTAAAAAAATGTGTTTTGGTATTTTTGTACCTCAAAACTTATTTTGTTATATGATTTAAAAATAATTCTACAAAACAAAAAATAGTAAAATCTCTTTGGATGGCGTGTTTTATATTAAAAAAAAAAAACTAGTTATTTCTCATGCCTGAAGACACGGAGTAATAAAAAAATGGTCAATAATAAACATATTTGTATTTACACCCAAAATCAAATTATAACGATAGATGAAAGATAAAGGAATTTAAGTACCGATAATAATTGGGGCGAGTGGTTGTGGGTGGCAGTGGTGGTGGTGGGAGGCAGTGATGGTAGTGGGAGACGGTAATGGGAAGGTGGTGGTCGGGTAGTTGTGGGGTGACGACGACGATGGTGGTGATGGTTGTTATAGAAGATGTGGTAGTGGGGTGGTGGGGGTGGTGGTGGGGGTGGGGTGGCAGCATCGGTGATAATGGTAGTGGTGGGGCAATAGGAATGGTGGTAGTGATGATGGTGGTGGTGGGGCGACGAGTGTGGTAGTGGTGGTAGCGTGGTGACAGTGGTGGTGGTGGTTGTTGAAGCTAAGGTGGTGGTGTGACAACGACAATGGTAATAGTGGTGGTGGTGGTGGTAATGGTAGTGGTAGTGATAGTGATGGTGGGGGTAGTGGTGGTGGGGCGGTGGGGGGTAGGTGTAGTGCTGGTGGTTAGAGATGGCAGTGGACCGGGTAAAAATGAGTATTCGTCCAAACCTGCCCCGTTTGGACCGGGGATAGACCATACGTATTGGACGGTAGATGTATACAGAAATACCCGTATAAACCCATGCGGGGATGAAGACGGGGATGAACTGACACTTACCCCTGCCCCGCCTCTGCCCCACCCCTCCCCGCCCGTTATTATTATTATTATTATTATTATTATATATACATGTTGTTGTGAATACAAATTTACATATTATTGAATGATTTTTTCTTTAAAAAATTATTATTATTATTATTATTTTCTTGGTTTTGGCTTGTAAAAGTGTAGATATTTGTGTTTTTATATTTTTTTATGTTGGATTATATTGTAAACAAGGTTTTAATTATATTATGTGGTAAATAACAAATTTTTAATTAGGTTATGATATTCTATAATTATGTTAGATTATTTAGAATGTTAGATTTATTTAAAATTTTGAATTATGTTGGCTTGAGCTTGGGCTTGGGCTTGGGTTTGTGAGGGTAAGGTGGACGGGGGTGGGAACGGAGGTGAAGGCAAGGGACGGGGAGGGGGCGGGGATTACAAATTTACCCGCAGACGGGGATGAGGATGGGGATGAAAATTATATCCGTTAACGGGAGTGGACCGGAGATGAACGGAGTTTTTTTAAGCGGGTACGGGAATGAAGACTACACCCCCTGCCCCCGCTTCGGTCCACTACCATCCCTACTGGTGGTGGGGTGACGGTGGTGACGGGACAGTTCTAAGCAACACTTTTTTTTTAAAAGTAGTTATGAGAGTATATAAGTCTTAAAAGTACTTTTAAAAAATTATCTCAAACACACCTTTGGAGCCATATTTTCCCTATTAAATTTGGGGTGTTAATATTAGCCGTCGGATTAACTTTAAAATAAATTTAAAAAGATATCAACTGCAAAAAATAAAAGTTATTTTATTTATCTTTTGAGATTTGAATTGTATTGTATTTTATTACTAGTCATTGTCTGTGCCTGAAGGCACAATGTAATAAAAAATGGTAAACAATAAACATATTTGTATTCATATTCAAAATTAAACCACAAAACATAGAGAAGAAATAAAGGAATTTAATCATCGATTTGTAATGGAGGTGAGAGGTGGTGGGCGGCAGTGGTGGTGGTAGGAGATGGTGATAGTTGTGGTGGGTGACAATGACCGTGGTGGTGGTGATAGCGGTGAAGGCGGCGGCGATGGTGGTGGTGATGGTGACGGCGGTGGTGGTGGCGGTGGTGGTGGTGGTTGGGGGGGCGGTGGCAGGGTGGCGGCGATGGTGGCAGGGTGGTGGTGGCGGTGGCAGTGGCGGCGACGATGGTGGTGGCGGCAATGGTGGTTGTGGCGGTGGTGGTGGTGGCGGCGGCGACGGTGGTGGTGGTGGGGGTGGTAGTGGTGGGGGTGGTAGTGGTGGGGCAGTTTCAAACACTATTTTTTTTTTAAAAGTATTTATGAGAAATAATTTCTATAAGTACTTTTAAAAAATCACTCCAAACACACCCTTAGGGATCTCTTTTTCCTATTAAATTTGGAGTGTTAATATTAACCGTCAGATTAACTTTAAAGTAAAATTTAAAGTGATCTGAACCGCGAAAAGCAAAAGTCATTTTGTTTATCTTTTGAAATTTGAATTGTAAGCTACTTTATTATATAGATATATATATTTTATTATATATATTTTAATATATTAAAAACTTTATAAAATGCAAAAAAAAAAAAAAAAAAAAATTCCAGCCCTTTGTGGAAGCAGATCTTGAAGCTGTCCAAAAAAAAAACAAATCTGAAGCAGATCTTGAAGCCGTTGAAAAAAAAAATAAATTTGAAGCAGATCCGAAGCAATCGTCGAGAAAAAATCACGATCCCAAAAAAAATAAAAAATAGATCTAGTTTCGCCAAACATTTGGTTACGCCGAAGAACTCTCAGTCGTCAGATAGACAAAGAAGATGAAGCCTTCGCCAGAGAAGACGATGTATGTGTTCCGTTTGAGAGCCGAAGTGGAGAGAGAAAAGAAAAAAAAAAAGCTTTTATACCTAGGAGTTTAAGTGCAGGTTAACCCTTTCCCTCCCTTCCCCTTGTTTTCATTTTTTTTTCCCAAAATCCAAAATATATTTTGGTTGTTTTCTAAAATCAGCCCTTCATTCTTCATTTTTTCAAAAATTATTTCCAAATATTGCCTTTCCAAGCAGATTTTTACTTTTGGCGAGCCCAAATCCAATTGGGCCTAGCCAGTCCATGAGTTAAGCCCAAATCATTTAAAAATAAGTTAAGTTTAGTTCATGACCTCAGTCCAATTCAAGATTCAAGAGTTCAGGAAGAGTCAACGCACGTGAGAGAATGATCATTATGATAGCCATGACTCCAAGATATCAATTGTAGTTGTCCTCCTCAGAAGATTAGTAGTTTGATTTTCACGACACCACCACAACTAGAGTTTTGTGCCTATAAATTGTAAACCCCTTGGTATACACACCACACCTTGAGCATAACCTTGCACTCTTTCTCTCTCCTAGTACCTTGTGCTCCCTTATTAATAAAGTTCTTTGGCCAATGTTGCTGCTTTCGGTGGTTAGGTTATCCAGACTCAACTATCCAATCTTGATCTCTTATTATTGATTGCTTTATTAATTTCTTTACACCACACACTCGATTGATTTGATCGTGCATATTCAACTTTCTGCATCATCAACTTTTTTTTTTTTTTTTTTTATAACAAAACAAAAAACTTGTTTTTGAGATACAATCGAAACAAGGCTTTAGTTTTTTTTTTTTTTTCTCCTACTATATGTGCAAGTGTGTCTGCGATCTGCATGTGTTTGTGATAAGTTGTCAAGGGCTCCAAGCATGGTTCAAAATTACGGTATCGGCTATCAATTCGGAGGGCACTGATACACATCGGTCGCGATATCGCGGTGCAGTATCGGTCGATACGCTCAAAACGCTAGATAGAAGCATTAAAAAATTTGAAAAAATCATAAAAAATTCTAAAAAATATAAATATCATCATCCATGTATCATATGCCGACAATAAATCCAAAAACACATTAAATATAATTAAAATGAAACATAAGGGCGTAACCGAAAATATTGATCATTATCAATATTCAACTTATTGAAATTGAAATATTGATATATCTAATTATTTCATTAGATTTACAAAGTACCGATGTTTTTTAGGATTAAAAAATATTGATATTTTTTATTTTTAAAAAATATTGATGTATGTAATCATTACATTAAATACTTTAATGATTTATCAAAGAGTAAATTTACTCCAAGTAAACTTTGGCAAAAAGCAAACCCAAAAATCAATTACCCATAAATAAAATAAACTAACCACACTAAAATAAATTAAGAAAATAAAAAAACAATGGAAAAATTATACCCAAATCCCTTAAAATTTGTCACTTAATCACTCAGACCCCCTGACAAGAAAATATAATTGTATACTAATTACGATTTTTTAAGAAAAAATTAAATTTAAATTTTTTATTTTATTTCAATAAATGATACAATAGAACATGAATTTTAATTGTAAAATTTAAAATATTTGATATTCTATGTTTGATTGAAGTATTTTTGGTCAAAATATAACATTTTAAACTTAATGGGTCTAAGTAATATATAATTATAAACTTCAGAGGGTTTGAATGTAATTTATTAACGGATATATTTACAGTGGGGTCTATGTGTTATGTGTTATGTGTTACGTAGATACAAACTTTAGGGGGGTGTGTAATATTTTAAATGTTAGAGGGTCTAAGTGATTAAGTGATAAACCTCAGAGGATGAAGGTGTAATTCTCCCAAAAACAATTGAGCCTACATTTTTCACTCATTGGGACTTAGGGACCGACAACACAGAGTCTTTAAAAGACTATGTTTGAGACTTGGGTCCTTCAGAGTTCAGTCGCGATACAATTATGTCATACAAATGCTTACAATCTTTGTGGCAGTGGGCCTTTGATTTTCGGACTAGTTGAGGGCTTTTAACCTTTTACAAATGTGGGTCTTGAAGTTCTTCATCTTTTTCCTTTTTATTCTGGATTCTTGCTATTTGTTTGAGATTTTGGGAATTTTTCACAAGATTCGATCATACTGGACCTATTCCACTATGCATCGTCCGATTCAAATCGAGTTGCTCCGATTTGTGCCGATACGTCTAAGTCTGACTGAGATATCGTCAAATCAAGTGAAAATCAAGATTTTTGCATAACTTGTATCGATATCGGATCGGTAGGGGCCGAGTCGTATCGGACTCGGCCGATACTTTGAACCATGACTCCAAGCCTCCAAATCTTTGTTTAATGTCTCTTTTTTTTTCTTTTTATAAACATGCACAAATTCACAGCACACGAGTCTTTGTCTAATTTAAATTATGTAATGTAAGGTAACTGTTAATAAAAGTTCAAATGGGTTTGATATTTTGAATTACACAAGTGATTTTGGTAATAATCAGAGCCTTTTTTTTCTGTCATGCACTTTGAGGACTGATATACCCATTAATTAAGCTTACATTCAAGTAAATGTAGTTGTGTTATAGAAAACAATGGTTGACCACAGCCTCAAAAGCAACTGCGTTGTAGAATTATTGTCAACAATGGAATGGATAACGACGACGACGATGGTGACGATGAAAGCAACAACGACAACAGCAACTGCAAGTACGAGCGAGTGTGCATGGAAACTATTGGACATGTAATCCTGCATATCGATTTGATTTCCTTCAACCATGCGTAAAGGTTATATAAGACATACATATTCAATAGCAGCTAAACATCGACAACAGAAAGAACTAAGGAAAGCAATGACAACAACTACCACAAACAGCATCAGAAATGGCAATGGAACACAACAACAGAAGAACATTACTCTGTCATTCAGAAAATGAAGAGTACTACACACACACACACACACACACACACACACACACATATATATATATGTATGTATGGGGAGAGAGAGACTTATATCTTATATGTCTTCATTATGAGAAAGACACGCATGGAAGGTGCGTCTGCAAGCGAGTTTCAGGTTACGGATGAGGCAGGCAAAGATCCGGCGCTTGATGGTTCCTCGGACTGGAGTCACGAAAGGGTACATGTTGATATGGCTGCTTTTAGTTTCAGCTTTGCACTCCTTGTAAGAATTTAACTTGAAACTTTCAGTCGGCTCCATTGCCTTCTTGTCCATAACTGGGATTGGTGTGTGTGTGTGTGAGAGAGAGAGAGAGAGATAGAGAGAGGAGGCCAAGTTGGGGGAAAGAGAGATGGAAATGGGTTTAAATAGAGAGGAGGAAAATATAGTAATAAGAGAGAAAGAAAGGAGAGAGAGAGAGAGAGAGAGACCAAGTTGAGGGAAAGAGAAGATCGGAAGTGGGTCAAATAGAGTGGGAGGAAATGGTAAAAAAGAGAAAGAAAGGCGAGGCGAGTATATTACGTTAGAGATAGAGAGGACCAAATTGTTAAAGATAAGATCAAAACTGGCTGTTCGTTAAATAGAGGGAGGGAACTATGGTAATAGAGACAGAAAGAGATGGGGTATATGCTTAGGAGAAAGTGATGGGTTACTTCCACAGAGAGGTTGTCGTAAGCAAAAGGCACAGAGCGAGAAAATAAGAGTTGCCTAGAGGAAGGTATTGTGGAGCAATAACAACGTGGACAATATTAGAGGGAGGAAATTAGGTTCGGAAGAGTTCTTACGGAACAATCTTATGGAAATTTGGTTCGGAAGAGCTCTTACGGAACAATCTTAGAGAAATAGGGAGATAGGGAGAGAGAGACGAGGAGTTTTTGACCCATCCTGAATGTTTTTGAAAAAAAAATTTCAAATAAGGATTGGTTTGAAAATAATTCTCAAATCCAGGTACTTTTAAAAACGTTAGTTGATCTGATATTTTTAGGCTTAAAGATGTCAGTTGGTCCGACGCTTTTTGCCTAAAAATGTCAGACCAACTGACGTTTTTAAGCTTGAACAATCACATTTCAGGACTCTTAAAAACGTTAGTCTAATTGACGTTTTAAATAAAAACATTAGTCGTACTGACATTTTTAATTAAAACCTGAACCCCTATTTTTCCCACCTCGCTTCTTTCCTTTCTCTTATTTTCTCTTCTTACCCCCATTTGAGCCCTAACGTTTTCAGGCGAGAGACTCACCATCTGCACCCCCCATCGCAGAACCACAATCGCAGAACCACCATCAGAGCACCACCATCGTAGAACCACCATCACAACACCACCATCACAGAACCACCACCCAGCACCACCCAACCATCGAAGTCCCAAATCCAAGCACCACCACCACTATCGAAGCCCGCCCCAGCACTACCCGCCACCTGAAAGGCCCAACCCCAACACCACTATCACCTCCACCAGTCCCAGACCTAACCCCAGCACCAAAATCCCCCAATCTGCACTATTGTTCCTCCATGCACCGTTGACAGCGCCTCCACCACATCCGGTGAGAACTCGTTGTTTATTGGATGAAAAATATTAAAATTATATGAAATAATTGTAATATAGAAATTCTATGAAAATATTTATTATTGAATTGAGTTGATTATTGATTGAGTTATTGAGTTGGGTATTGAGTAGATTATTGATTATTAAATTTAGTTGATTATTGATTGTGTTATTGAGTTAGGTATTGAATAGATTATTGTTTTTTGAGTTGAGTTGATTATAGATTGAGGTGGTCACTGGTAGCTACACTCTATGTCGGTCACTTAAAGTTTTATTTTGACCAGGTTCTTGGTTTTTACAGTTCTAGAGTGACTTGGGATGATTACGGAGAAGTCATTTAGGCTAATCTTAATATTCAAAGTTTTCTTGTCTTAATATAGGAGTTTCTTGAAATAACATCTGTTTTTGAGTTGGCTTCTTTGACTAAAAGACATTGAAAATACTCGGTTTCTAATTATAAATACACATACATCTATTTGTACTTGCATATTCGCCCCCCCCCCCCCCCCCCCCCCCCCCTCCCTTCTTTTTTTTTGGATTTCCTGGAATCCTATGTGGATTGATGTGATTTGCTTGTTCTCTTTGTATGTTTTGATAACTCTTGCTTTTTGAAGTACATATGCTATTCAATTAGCTTTGGTCTTCATTTATTGGAGTGGGCAAGGCATAATCCTGATTCGTAGGGTTAGATGATATTGCAATAGTGAAACAGAATTAATTAAAAATAAAAATCTATTATTTTTCTTAAAAAAAATCATGATTAGTATATATAATTATGTTATTTATTAGAATAAAACAAAAAAACTAAACAAGAGGTCAAACTATAACAGACACAATATCTTTTATCTTTAATTTGGATAATTTGATTGTTTAATATATTTCATTATTTAATATAACTAATAAATGGTCTAAGTGTAATATTTTAAGTTTAAGGGGTCTAAATATTGTATACTTATAAACTTCAAGGTGTCTAAAACTAATTTAGTAATGAATATACTAGCCGACATTGACAGTAGGTATTTAAGTGTTACGCATGTATAAACTTTAAGGGGTTTGTATGTAATATTTCAAATATCAAGAAATCTAATACTCCGTTTGGTAGGAAGGATAAAAAGTAGGAATGATGAAAAATAGGAGGGATACGTTTTCTATTCTTCAAGGAAGGAAAATATGAATGATACACTTTCTTCCTTTTTGTGTTTGGTTGGATGGATGGAAAATAAAAATGACTATTTTTTTTTTTTTTTTGTGCTAGCTAATATTAGGGGTTACAATCGAGTCGTGTCGTGTCAGATTCGTGTTGAGTCATTACGGGTTTGTGTCGAACATTAATCAAACATAACTCAACTCATTTAACTAATTGTCTCGTATCGAATTGCGAGTTGACATGTTTATTTTTATTTTTATTATTTTTATTTTTATTTTAAAATATTTTAATATTATATATATATATATATATTATCATTGTATTTTTATATGAAATTAATGTATATATAATATATGTATATAATAAAAGATATATAGACAAACAAAATACATCTCAACACAAATAATTAATTTTTCATCCACTTTCCTTTCGATTTTAGAGGGATTGATTTTGATGAGTTGGAAAGAAAGTTAATCCATCCACTTTTTCATCATTCCTACTTTCTTTTCTTACCAAATATGATATTTTATCTATCCTTCCCACTTTCCATTTTTTCAACTTTCTATCATTCTATTTTTTTATCGTATCAAACGGAGCATAAGTGATTAAATGACAAACTTAATCTGAATATAATCCTTCCTTTTTTTTTTTTTTTTTTATGGTACTGTGGGAGGAGGCTTTTGAGGAGCAATAATAGAGTGGACATTATTAGAGTTGTCGTAAGCGAAAGGAAAATCAAGAGATGAGAGTGGTGTTCAAAGTCTTGCTATGAGCGACTAGCCGACTACGTCGTTAACCCCTCAACTTAGGATCTGTCAAACATAATCCCCTTCGGGGTGGTTAGGATGCCGTAATTAGAAAAATAGGTATTGTATTTAGGGAATATAGGACAATCTTAAATAGATGGATAAAATTTAAGATTAAATAGGACATAAAGATAATATCAATTTTAATCAAGCGTTTCTTAAGTACGATATTAATGCTGCGTTTGATATAATGGAAAAATATAAGGATGTAAAGTTTGAGGGATAAATAAAACATCATATTTGGTAAGGAAGGATGGAAAAGTGGATGAATTAACTTTTCTTCCAACTTGATGATGCACACAAATTAGTTTGCACATCACTAGTCAAGTAAGTAATATAAAATGCAATAAATAAGTAGAGGGAGAGAGAAGACAAGGTTTATAGTGGGTCGGTCAACGTGAGCTACGTCCACTTTGAATGACAAGAGTCGCCGGTATTTTATTAACTCCAGTGTGTAGGGAGAGTAGGGAGTTACAAGCTAATAGAAGATGAGGAGAGAAGTATGCTCAAATAAGTGTGATGCCCCCCAAATGTTCGCGGGGCTTACAATTTATAGTCGCCTCATTACGCATAGTAATTGAATAGCTAGTCTGGCGGTCATAACGGTTTGGGGTGACTTAATAGCAATTAAATAGCTGTTTCGACGGAGGTGGCGATCTCATCTCAACGGGCGAGGCAGTTACAATACTCTCCATAAGACTCGGTCAAAGGATGAGGTGAGGGTTGACTTCTTTCAAGGCGGCTTAGATGAGGCTCTTGGGATGATCCTTACTCCAAGGTGGCGAGGAGGAGGCTCTTGGATTGCTCGTGTGAGAACTGCACCTTTTGAGACCGATCTTTCGGCGACCCATGAGAGAGTCCCTAAGCTGGAGGTATGAGCTGTCTGCTTGAGAGTAGTGCAGAGACCAAGCTTTTGGCGACTTGCGAGAGAGCCGCTAAGCTGGATATAAAGACTGCCTGCTTGAGAGCAGTGCAGAGACCAAGCTTTTTTGGCGACCCGTGAGAGAACCACTAAGCTGCAGATAAGCTGCCTGCTTAAGAACAGTGTATAGACCAAGCTTTTTTGGCAATCCGCGAGAGAGCCGCTAAGCTGGAGATAGGCTGCCTGCTTAAGGGCAGTACAGAGGTCAAGCTTTTGGCGACTCGCAAGAGAGCCACTAAGTAAGAGATAGGCTGCCTGCTTATGAGCAAAGCAGAGACAGGTCAAGCTTTTGGCGATCTACGAGATGATTCACCTTGCCTGGACCTGTTGATTTCCTCAGCATTCATATATTTTTGAGCTTTTGCCAATAGTTCTGGCATGCTCTTGGGTGGTCGTTTCATTACTGAAAAAGAGGAAACTCGATGAGCGGAGGCCTCCTAGAAAGACGGTCATGGTGATTTTGTCATTGGGCTCCTCAATTTGGAGGACCTCCTCGTTAAAACGAGTGAGGTAACTCCTCAAACTGTCGTCTCGATCTTGTTTTATGCTGATCAGATGGGTGGCAGGATTCTGCTGGCGGCATCCACCAATGAACTGTGTCACAAAGGATCTGCTCAGTTCGGCGAAGGTGCCTATGGAGGCCGGGATGAGTTTGACGAATCATTGTCGCACTGATCCCATCAAGGTAGTTGGGAATGCTCTATACATGATTTCGTTTGGGATGTTGTGCAGCTGCATTAAGGTTTTCTAGGTTTCAAAGTGATCAAGTGGATCCTTTGTACCGTCAAAGATTTCGACGGATGGCATTTTGAACTTCTGGGGAAATGGGTAGTTCGCCATGTTAGGTACGAAGGGTGTGTCGGTTCGCCTAATGAGATAATCCACTATCTCGGGGCCCTGTGCCTTCATGGTGTTGAAGACATCACCCAATTGATTTTGCACCTTCATAATTTTTTTGTCCCAGTGATTGGGAGGAGGTCCTCTGGAATTATCACGAAAATGACTCTCATGCTCTATATTTTGGTTTTCACCCTCATCCTCTTGGAAAGGAGGGTCCTTACAATGGGGAGCAGGAGCAAGGGCTGGAGGAGGAGGTCCCTCATGGTGGGCTCCCCTTTGTGGGACGATCAAGGGAACTTCCAAAGGTGGGGCGCCTAGATGGGGATGACCAGGGAGTGGAGCTCCCTTGACTTGAGGTCCAGGGTGCGCTCTGCTTTGTTACCCGAGCATCAATTGCAGAATTTGCTGGTTCTAAGCTATAAGCTGCTGCATTATGTCCAGCATCTGCTGTGCATTTGGGACGGGATTGGCAGGTGGAGGAGCAACCTCCTCCTCTCGTGCTGGATTGTCTTCAGGAGGATTCATCGATCTGATGGTGATTGCAGCAGATTCAACAAAGAAAAGTGTTTAGGTGAGAATTTTGTCGTTCTCATAGACGGCGCCAAACTGCTGATGCACAAATTGGTTTGCACACCACTAGTCAAGTAAACAGTATAAAATGCAGTAAATAAGTAGAGGGAGAGAGAAGACAAGGTTTATAGTAGTTCGGTCAACGTGACCTACGTCCACTTTGAATGACAAGAGTCGCCGGTATTTTATTAACTCCAGTGTGTAGGGAGAGTAGAGAGTTACAAGCTTATAGAGGATGAGGAGAGAAGTATGCTCAAATAAGTGTGATTCCCCTCAAGTGTTGGCGGAGCTTACAATTTATAGTCGCCTCATAACGCATAGTAATTGAATAGCTAGTCTGGCGGTCATAATGGTTTGGGGTGACTTAATAGCAATTAAATAGCTGATCCGGCGGAGGTGGTGACCTCTTCTCAACGGACGAGACAGTTACAATACTCTTCATAAGACTCGGTCAAAGGATGAGGTGAGGGTTGATTTCTTCCAAGACGGCTTAGATGAGGCTCTTATGATAACCCTTACTCCAAGGTGGCGAGGAGGAGGCTCTTGGATGACTTTGCATGCTCCCTGCTAATGTAGTATCTCCTTGAGCCTGATGAGCTTGACTGGGTTGACCACATTGGGCTGAATTTGCTGGACCTCTAGGAGTTGGGCTATAAACTCGGACTAAGCTTTATAACATGAGTTGGGCCCTTGGGCTTGGCCCATCACAACTCACCAAAATCAATCACTCCAAAATCGGAAGGAAAGTGAATAAAAAGTTAATTATTTGTGTTGAGATGTGTATATATATATATTTTAAAAAAATTTAAAAATAAATAAAAAAATAAAAAATAAAAATTTTAAATAAAAAAAAATATTTTTTTCATTTTTACTAGGAGTGAAAATCTTCGACTCAACACGATGACACGACTTGAACTCGACACCAATTTTATGACACGAACTTGATTATAACTCGATACGAACTTGAAAATGACCTGACATGCGAATAAGAAATATAAAAGGCTCATATTCAGTTCAATCTGTCAAACTCAAAATTGACACCATCAACCCGTTTATTTAAAAATAAACATTTTTTCTATTTTCTTGCTTGTATGTGGTAACACGAAATTAACATGTTTAACTAGTATTATAGGTCTAAAATGTTAATTATTTGTTACTATTTATTAAGCACTGACATAATTATTATATAAAAAAGTTATTTTTACTTATTATTATTATATTTATTTAAGTTAATTTTTAGTTTGTAAAAAAAATATTAACATGGATTCAATTAAGTGAAAATAGAATATTAGCGTTAAATTTTTTATTCAAAGTTTATGTAGGTCAACACGAACACGATACGAAAATAAACAGGTCAACTTACAACTCGACACGACACAATTAGTTAGATGAGTTGAGTTAGGTTTGACTAATGTTCAACACAAATCTGACACGACACGACACGATTTGATGGTCACCCCTAATCTTAACCAGCACAAAAAAAAAAAATTTAGTCATTTTTATTTTTCATCCATCCAACCAAACACAAAAGAAAGAAAATGTATCATTCCTATTTTCTTTCCTTGAAGGATAGAAATCATATCCCTCGTACTTTCCATCCTTCCTACTTTCTATCATTCCTACCAAATGGAGCATAAGAATTGGATAATAAGTATCAAGTCTAATAATATTTGGTTAGGTAACTTATTCAATGATATTAAATGAGTGGACTAAAATGCCCTCAATCATCTCCAATTTGATCTCTTATAATCTATATAATAATGGAGCTAACATTGCTTGTCTTTAATTTTTCGCAGTTGAGATCGCTTTAAAATTTTGATCCAACAATCCTAATTACTCCCTAATATATTTTCCCACTGAAGAATTAAACTAAGAGTTTCATCTTATGTCTAATTCTGGACTCCCATCTCCCACATATCTCTATCTCTCAGGCTATCTCATGTACGTATTCTTCTCTTTCTCTCTCACTCTCACTCTCACTTTCATATTCTGGGTTCGTTTGGCTAGCAAGAAAAAGATGATGGAAAGTGAAAAAGATAGAAAATGAAGTGAAAGAAAAGAAAGTGAAAGAAAATATATTTTCATGCATACATTTGGTTAACATGAAAAACTTCTAAAATTTTTTTAAAACAATTTCATTTCATTGTTTGAAAAAAAGGAAAGTTATAAGAAATTTTTTCTAATTGTCTAAATTATCCTTAATTATTTTTAATCGATCTAAAAAAGAAAAAAAAATATTTTTTATTATTCAAATTTTAAAAAAATTGCTCCTAACCTAATTCAGGAATAAAGATCGACTCAAACCCTGATCTCTGGACCAAATTATATGGTTAACCTAATTTGTATAATATTTTTTAAAATTAATAACAAATTAAATATTTTAAGAAAAATAAGGGTAACATAGGAAGTTAGGTTATTGAATACAGTCTTTTTGCTTTTCTTTGTGTTTTTTGCAATAAAAAAAAGTTAGTTAGATGTGAAAAAATCTAAGCATAAAAGAAAATTATTTTTCTATCATTTTTTATTTCATGCTAAAAAAACACATAAAATTTTAAAATTTTCTCTTTTTTTTTTTGAATTTTCTAGCATTATCTTGCTAAACAAACAGACCAATAAACGATCATGCATTCACTCTCATATATATGCTGGTGAGGAATAGTGCTCCTCCAATCATCTTAGTTTTATTTCGTGTTTATGCATTTTTCTTATCCTGATTGCAATTTTTCATATTTTGTAGGTCAAATGCTTTATATGCTCCTTATGATTTTGACTGTTATTATCTATGATGATCATTTCTTGAGGTTCTTAATGTGGTGTGTCGAAGGAATATAGTAATAAATTTTATAGATATAGAGTGCAAGAGAGATGCTTGAAACAATGATGATAATAAAGATAAGGGCTTAAATGAATGAAAAGTGAGAGTTTTGGGACATGGGTGGTTATAATGATAAGTGGTCAGCAGTACATGTGATAATTATTGGTTTTTTTAATTTTTTTTTAAGGAGATTGATTTCTTTTTCCCATATTTTTGAATAAATGTCTATTTGTTTCGAGTTTGTGTATGGGTTATATATATTTAATATGTTTTTGTATAGATAATACTTGCTTTTTATCAAATTTAGGTTTACACAGTTATGCAAAAAGTTTGGAGAGACTTAAAAAGAAGTCATTCAGATCGTATGGCTGACAGCTATTTACACAATTGTATTATGAGTTTGACTTGATTTAACTTTGGTTGCAAGGGCAAATTCAATTCAAGGGAATGAATTTTGATATGTTTACTTGGTCGTTACTAATTTTTTTTTTCAATATTTCTAATTGGTGATTTTTTGTGTTCTACAATTTCTTCATGTACGAATAATTATTTGTGGGTTTTTTCGATAAATAATACCTTCAGGTACGAGCAATTACTAGTAATCCAATATTTCGTAGGACTATATCAATAGAATCAAAAGTTATGTAAATATTATTTATTATGAATGTTTTCAAATAATATTGGAATTAAACAAGCATGCTTTCATCGTGTAAAAGTGTATTTTGGATATATTTATTTGTTTATTATTAATGTCGTTGTTTATCACTATTCATGTGAACGACAAATGAGGTGCATCTTTTACGGGTTGTCCATATGAGGGGTACGTCGGGTCATTGTAAAAAAGTTAAGAGTTGGTTTGTTATAAAGTCGGGATATCACTATAATTTTTATTAAAATAAATAAGAATGAATGTTCACTTGAATTTTTCTTAAACTGAGGGTAAAATTGTAAAATAATAATATAATATACTCTAACCTGTATTTTAATATCACATCTCCTGATGGTATTAAAATAGCTCAATAGTACGGATAGATTGTATTATAATTATCCGAATGTAATACTTATCTAGCTAATCACACATATAATACGAAGTAATTTTTTACATCCAAAAAAATTACATGATCATAATGTCTAAAACATGGTTATAACATGATCATAGTCATTTTTTCGTATGAGGGTGGGCACAATATATATTTGTGGAAAGTTTAATTTAATACACATATATACTAGTGATCGATCTGTGCAATGCACAAAAATTATAATATTTTTGACTGTCACCACTACCATCATCCACACCAGACACGGAACTATGAGAAGGCCTAAGGGGACTATGGCCCCCCTCAAATTTTAAAAATTTCCATTATCCCCCTCATATTTTTAAAATTTTTTATTATTAACCTCTAATTTTTTAAAACACTCAATGTGTAAGTATCTCACCTAGTGTATTTAAAAAAATCAAGGACTTAATATTTGGTAACCATTTAGAATATAGTCACATGGATGAGTATCGCTTGTACTGACGAAGATACTTGTTGGATTATTTTGATGACGTAGTAGAGAAAAAATAAATAAAAATAGGGATACAAATATGATTTATACCAAAAACAGTTGGTTGACTTATAATTCATTTTTATTATGGTATCATATAAAACTACTAGTTATTTCTCGTGCCTAAAGACACATAATAATTAAAAAAAATGGTCAACATATTTGTATTCACACCCAAAATTAAATCACAAACATAAATGAGAGATAAAAAAATTTAAGCACCGATTGTAGTGAGCGATGGTAGTGGTGGTGAACGACAGTGGTGATGATGGGAGACGGTGATAGTTGTGGTGGGTAAGGCGACGACCGTGGTGGTGACAGCAGCCGTGGGTGGCAATGGTGATGGTGATAGTGGTGGTGGGTTTTGAGCGACGATGATGGTAGTGGCAGCCGTGGGTGGCAACGATGGTGGTGGTGGGTGTGGGTGATGGTGGTTGGCATTGGTGGTGGTGGTATGTCGACGATAATGGTGAGCAGTGATGATAGTGGTGGTGGGCGACGATTGGTGCTTCTAGGCGATAGTGTGATGGGTGGTGGTGAATGACGGCAGTGGTAAATGTGGTGGGGGTAGGTGACAGTGGGTGGCTGCAGTGGTGGGCGATGACAGGTGGTGGTGGTTGGTGGTGGTAGGTGTGGTGGGGTAGGTGACAATGGCTGGTGGCGATGGTGGGTGACGATGGGTGGTGGTGGGTGCTGACGGTGAGCGACGATGGTAGTGGGATTATGATGGTAATTGTAATAAATATAAGAATAAGATGACGATGGTGATGGGTGGTGGTCATAGACGACGATAGTAGCAATCGGTGGTGGGTAGCGATGGTGGTGGTGGTGGTGGTGGGGCAGGGTGGGGTGGGGTGGGGTCGTGGCAATGGTGATGGTAATTGTGATGGTCATACGGGTGGTGGTGGAGCGGTCGGGGTGGGATGGGTGAAGGTGAGACAGTAGCGGTGGTGGTAAGGTGCGACAACGGTGGTGATGATGGTAGGGTGCAACAGCGGTTGTGGTGGTGGCGGGACGGTGGAAGTGGTGGTGGTGGTGGGATAGTGGTTGTAGTGATAGTGATGATGGTGGGCCGATGGTGGTAGTGGTGGGCGGTGGTGGGACAATGAAAGTGGTGATGGTGGTGGTAAGGTGGTCACAGCTGCGGCGATGGTGGTGGTGGGTATGGTAGGGTGGCGATAGTGATGGTGGTAGTAGTGGTAGTGGCGATGGCAGTGGTGGTGGAGTGGTGAGGGTGGTGGTGGTAGAGGTAGTCGCGAGACGGTTTCAAACAGTATTTTTTTTAAAGTACTTATGAGATATAATTCCTAGAAGTACTTTTAAAAATTCACTCCAAACGCACCCTTAGGAGCCTATTTTTCCTATTAAATTTATGATATTAATATTAACCGTTAGATTAATTTTGAAGTAAAATTTAAAGCGATCTCAACCGCGAATAACAAAAGTCATTTTGTTTATCTTTTGAGATTTGAATTGTATTGTACTTTATTATATAAATTATTTGTGACCTTGATTTATTTAGAGACATAAGGTTATCTTATAAACAAGAAAAAAGAGGAGATTATCATTGACAATGACCGTTGAATTTTTATGATAGCATGAATCACTTTTGAGTTTTGTGCTCAAAAATAATTATTTTGATGCCATTGTATAAAAATTAAATTTATTAATTTTTTTATAAATAAAAATTTGTCATTGACAATAACCGTTGAATAAACCTATTGAATTAAATTTTTATCTATGTTGTCGTTGGCTCCTCTCAAAATAAAATCCTCATTCCGTCTCTGATCCACACTATGTCACCTCTCCCCCTAACCCCCCTCCCTCCTTCCCTTTGAAATTAGTGGAAAATATACATTAATATGCTAAATAGATGATTTAAAAAATTTAAGTGTGAAATAATTAACAAAGATAGTGGAAAATTCAAATATGGGATAGTTAGCAAAGATGATGGGAATACTTACACAAGCCACATTGAAGAGTATAATTGGAAAGGGCCTATGTATTTGTATTAAATAATTCAAAATTGATAGAATTTAGTACCTAGGGAGGGAGGGCTTCTGGAGCACTCTCTCTCATAATTGATTGTTTCAACCTTTATTAATATTTAAGTAAAATTTTGATTTGATATACAAAGTATATTAATGGACAAACTCAAATTCAAAGGAAGACAAACTCAAATTTAAATGAGATCAAACCTAAATTTAAAGGGGGCTGAAATATGACCATTAGATTTTTAAAAGAGTGAAATCTGACCGTTAAAAATTTGAGTAACGAATTAAGTATACTAATGAAAGTAGTATACCAATGAAGAGAACTGTTCCAATTTTATTGAAGTTACAGATTAGAATAACTCGAAAAATTTTGATTGAATTCTAATCCAAAGACGAAAAAAAGGATCGAATAATCATTCTATGATGAGAATAGAATAAACGCCTTTTTGTGTTGTGTGCATAGGAGGTATAGTCTCCCTTGATTTGAATATAAATTTGGGTCTTACTTAATTTTGTATGAGTTTGAATAAAGGATTGAAATTTGTCTTTCGTATATTTGCACTCAAATTTAAACATGAGTCAAGATTTTGGTAAAGGTTGAAAATGTTCTCATATAAATGACCTAGAAATTGTTTGTGCCTGAAGGCACCGTTGACAACAACAACAAAAAAAACCAAATAGAAAACTTAATCATATTTCATGCCACGCACAAACAAATAAATATATCTTAATGCAATAAATGAAATTCCTAAATTAGTCCAAGTAACATAATTCATCGCCACCCACCACCACCACTTCACTCACATCACCATTGTTGCACCCAGAGGGTGGCGTGGCAGCATAGATAGTGCAAGCAATCTTGGTGGGCAGCTGGTGGTGGGGATGATAATATATTAATGATGGTGTAGTGGAGGTGGTGGGGATGGTAAGGGTAGGGTGTCGGCAGTGCTAACCATGTGGAGGTGGCGGCGGCGAATGTGGTGGAATGGTGAATTGCAATGGTAGGGAGGTAGTCCTTTGAGTGGTGGTTGTGGTGGTCGTATATATAGTGGTGGAGTCAGACGAAAGGTTATACTTATTTTAAAGTTATCATTAACATTTTGATCAAATTTTATTTTATTTTAATAAAAAAATTAGCTTATTCAAACCTGAGAATAATTGTAAATTCAAATTCAACACTTAATCCACATTGATGTTGAACATCGAATTGATAATGTTAGCTTATTCTATTTTGATTTTAAAATATTATCGTCTACTAAACATAACGCTATAAATCGAGCTGGATCGATGATAAGTAATACACTTACCTTACCTCAACTAAGTGTTAAACTTTAGATTGGGCCAAGTATATAGTCCAGTCCTTCAACCCAATCCTACCTAAATCCAGCTTGGAAAGCAATTGTACCCGGTATGGCAAAAGGAATAGAACCATTTGGCAGCCCATGACAACCATTTCAGTGGGCATCGTTTTGGTCAAATCAAAAGATGGATCAAATGATTAAGAAGAATTCTATTTGAATATAATTTATTGATTTAATCACTTATAATCATTGAATTCACAGTTTACTCCAATATTTATCAGGACATATAATCAATTCAATATTTATGATGAATTAAATCAACAAATTATATTCGTAAATTCAATGGTTAATATTAAACATTTAGTACATTATTAATCGAGTTCAATTTGATAAGCTTAATTATATTTAAGTTTGGATCGGTTGTGACTACTTCTTGTTTAAGCTTGACTAAGCAAAAGTATGCAAGCATTCGATTTGAAAATTGAGTGGTAGTTCTCACTAAAAAATTTTAAAAATCAAATCTCGAAAATTACTAATCAATCTTAAAGTAATTGGTTTTTCAATAAAAATCTCACAAACCGAGTTTAAAATTTTAATTAGATTCGTTTTATTTGCTAATTTAGATGAGCCAAAATCAAACGAAGCATAAGCTCAAGTTACTCCAATCGTTTAAGAGGTCTCCTATTTGGAGAGCTTTAATGGATGTGGGATGTAGAAGCAGTTACAACCGATAGTTTCCACCATGTGATTTTCTTTTTATTTGTCGAAAGATCAACCAAGCAGCTCATTGGATGGTTAAGCACAAGTCAACCAAGCTGCCGATGGTTTTGTGTTAAGTCTAGGGAGTGTCGTGTTAAAATTTATTCATTTCATTATCGTGTCATTTTAGATTCGAGTCGTAATATAAATTATACTAGTTATTACCTGTATTTAAAGGCACTGTACAACGAAAAAAAAAATCAACTTAAAAAAATGAACATTAACAAGAGAAAAAATCGGTTCACATAATTATAACAATAAGTATCTAGAGTCAATGAGTATAAAAAAAAAAAATTGTACAAAATTATCTCTAAAAACATAACTCAAAAAATTTGAACACATATATAGAATTTATATATTTTATTATTATACCAATTGATATAAATCACATGATTCAATTGACAATATCAATATGTGAACACAACTCATAATTAAATATTTATGATTATGAGTGTTACATTTATGAGATTTGTTTGAAGGAGAGGGAGAAATGAGAAAGTAGAAAATATGTAGTCAAACCAGTAATTAAACATTTAATTTAAACATGTAAGCAGAAAGTAAACATGTAAGCAGAAAGTAATTTAAACATGAGTGTTACAATTGAAATTTAAACATGTGTATTTAAATTCAGATTCACAAATGAGATTCATCTACTCCGTTGAATTCACAAATGGAAGCTCAATAACACAATTGAGACATACTCAGTTGGATAATCGCCGAACTGCCACGAAAGCAAGGGAGCTGAACTTGGATCGAGAGACTTGTTTGAGACACAATTGAAGTCACCAGAGCCTCTGGAGCTGCCTGAGGTAGTCAGAGTTGCCGGTTGTCAGATCCCAAATCCACAAATTAACAGATTCGAATGAGCGAGATCTGAGAGAAAATTCAATGTCAGAGAATGTTCGAGTGAATTTGAACATAGTGTATTTTGAGTAAGTGAATCTCACAATCTAGATGCGAGAGAGAGAGAGAGAGAGAGAGAGAGAGAGAGAGAGAGAGAGAGAGAGAGAGAGAGAGAGAGAGAGATGTCGCTGGAGAAAAATCAAGCTCGCCGGAGAAAAATCACTATTCAAACACTCCGAAAATGAGGAGAGAGAAAGATGTCGAATATGTAGGAGTTTACCGGGGAGAGAGAGGAGTCCTGGAGAGTTCACGTGTGAGAGAGAGAGAGAGAGAGGGATTTTATATAGATATATTTGGTTGATTTGTGTTATATTTAGTCTTGTTTGTGTCAATTTTTACTTGATGAGTATAACAAGTTTAATGATTCAAATTGCTAAGACTAAACATAAGTTCGGTAATTCTATACTAGGAAGTATATATACTCTCGTCAGAATCAAGATTGTGATGGCTTCAGATCAAATTCACTTCCCCGACTTCTTATGACATTCCTAACAAATCAAAATGATAAGTTTCCAAACTTGCAATGCCATGGAAAGAGAGGACTCCGGCCGGCGTTGGCCGGTTCTGGTTTGTCAATCCAGTTCTGTGTGGATATCCACCCCTTTATCCAACATCAGCCACCACCACCAGCTCCGCCCATCCTACAACCACTCACCAACCAAAACCATCGCACCACTTGCCAGTACCAACCACCAATCGAGTCCCAAACCCCAGACCTCTTTCTCTGTCTTCCTAGCTTCTTTTTCTTTTAATTTACTATATGTGCATGTGTGTCTGTGTTTGTGATAGGCTGCCACGTTCCAAATCTTTTTCTAAGCTCCGTTTTATTAGAAAACAGTAATACCACACTGACCAAATTTTGAGATCAAATTTGGAACCCAAATGACATGGCAGCTGGCTTGGGCTTCTTTATTTGGTGCCATGTCATTTGGGGCCCAATAAACACTCCAAATAATATGCTGCTATGTTATTTGGGCTCTAAATTTGATCCTAAAATTTGGTCAGTGTAGCATTACCCATTAGAAAAAAAAGAATGATAGAAAGTAAAAATGGTGAAAAATAAAGGGACATGAAGGAAAAAGAAAAAAAAATATATTTTTTCTTTCATATATTTGATTAGTATGAAAATTTTGAAAAAAAAAATTAAAAAAATATTCATTATATTTTTTGAAAGGTAGTAAAGTTACTAGAAAATTTTGAAACTTATCTAAAATATCCTTATCTATATTGAAGGAGATGTTAAACTTGAAAGACTATGCATTTTCCCACCTATTATGATAAAATAAATACATATCAAATATTATTAATGTAGAAATAATACAGGGTTGGCACAACACCATTTTTATCTCTTCAAATAGAGATGTTAAAATTTAGAAAATAAAGTGAAAGAAAAAAAATGAGAGAAAATATATATTTTCACGTATTATTTGGTTAGCATGAAAAAACTTATTTTTGATAAACAAAAGGAAAAAAGTTTTATTTATTTTTTCCTATATTTTCTAGCATTTACTTACCAACCAAACAAACCCTAGGGTAAGGTAAGGTAAGGTTTGTTAACTCACTATAAGAAAAGCGAGAATTGCAGGCATTTCACAAACGCCGGAGAAATTCAAAAAAGCGCCGGCAAAATTGTTTTCCGGCGTTTCCATAAGAAAATAACAATTTTAGATTAATCGTCAATAAACCCACACAGAAAATACATAACATCTAGGAATTTACAGCATTTCCGATTAATAGACGAAAAATTGGAAAATTTTTACAGATTGTAACATAGGTAAAATCAAGCTGAGATTAACTAAAGAAGAATACAATATAGCCAAAATACTGGATCAAACAATCAATAACACATTAAGTAACCTATTTGATAAAATTGAACAATAAATAAGATGATACGTCGCTCTTCTTCTCAGGAATCTTTCGAATGGAGGTGTTGTTTTGCAATCTTCAGATCTGAAGGAAGTTCAACGGCGAGGGATCTTCAGATCTGAAGGAAGTTCGACGGCGGGGGATCTTCATATCTGAAGGAAGTTCGACAGCAAAGGAGTCTTTAGATCTAAAGGAAGCTCGACGTCGATGGAGTCTTCAGATCTGTGTGTGTGTGAGAGAGAGAAAGAGAGAGGGAGTGATATTGGGAATAGAGAAATATTAGGTTAATTTCTGGAGATAATCAACAAAAGCAACTGCAAGTACCAGCGAGTGTACGTGCATGGGCAACTACGGGACACATGTAATGGTATAATATAAATATTGATCTTGATTTCCTTCAACCATGCTTGAATATATGTAAGGCATTACATATTCAATATCAACAGCAAAACATCCACAACAGGTAGAACTAAGAAGATCAGCAACAGTAGACCCAGCTTGCCATGACAATAACTACCAAAAACAGCATCAGAATATATTATAACCAGAAACCCATTGTATGGCAATAGAAGTATGGAACACACCAGCCACACCAGTAGAAGAGCACTCTGTCATTCAGAAAATAAAGAGCACTATAGTACTATAGTAACTACACACCATTTATATATATGTGTGTGTGTGTGTGTAGAAAGAGAGAGAGAGAGAGTTATATATATAGTTATATGTCTTCATCTTGGGAAAGAAACGGACGGAAGGTGCGTCTGCATTCTGCAAGCGAGTTTCAGGCTACGGAAGAAGCCAGCGAAGATCCGACGCTTGATGGTTCCTCTGACTGGAGTCACAAAGGTGTACATGTTGATCTTCATACTGCTGCTTTTAATTGTAGATTCGCACTCCTTGTAAGAAGAATTTAACTTGTTCTTTTCAGTTGTCTCCATTGCCGACTTCTCCATACCGGGGTTTGATATGTGTTTGTGTGTGTGTCTGTGTGTGAGAGAGAGAGAGAGAAGTGGGGTCAAGTTGGGGGAAGAGAAGATCGGAAGTGGGTGTTAAATAGAGAAAGAAATGAAGAGGGGGAAAAAATGGTAAAATATTGTAATGCTACGTTGATCAAATTTTAGAATTAAATTAAGAATTTAAATGACATGATAATATATTATTTGAAGTTTTTATTGGGGTCCAAATGATATGACATAAAATAAAGAAGAGTTCAAATCAATTGTCATATCATTTAGACTCTTAATTTAGTTTTAAAATTTAGTCGGTACGAGAAAAGGTAGAAAGAAAGAGAGAGCGGATGTTTGAGAAATAAGACCACCGAGTTTGGGGAAACAGAAGCTGGAAAGTGGGTATTAAATAAAGGAAGTGAAAATATGTAAGAGAGAGAGAGAGGTGGTCAGGCATTTCCTTCTTAACAGGGTCGAGTTAGAGGGTGGTGGTAATTCGTAAACCCACTCAAGTGCGGTCTGAGAGAGAGAGAGTTGGTCGTGAGGCATTTCCTTTTCAATAGGGTGGAGTTCGAGGTTGGTCGTGAGGAATTTCCTTTTCAATAGGGTGGAGTTCGAGGTTGTCGTGAGGCCACCACTCAAGTGGGTTGTATTGTTTTAGTAACGCTAATCCCAATGGCATAGCTCTTCACTGTTTTTCAATTGGAAGAAAATCAGAGCTTTTGGATGGGAGTACATCTCACTACCGCCATTTTACTTAGGGCCTGTTTGGTACGAAAAAAATGGAAGGAAAGAGTATCATTTGGTTTCAAAAGAAAATCAAATGGAAAAGTGACTGAAAAATGATTCCTTTCGGGCAGCCATTTTTTTTCCATCCAAAACAGTTGGAAAGTGGGACAGAAGTGTTGCTGACTTTAACAAGGCTAATTAAATTATTTGTATGCCCTTCAAAAGGTGTTATTTTTACATGGGTAAGATTTTTTTAGAAACATGCCACAAAGTCAATTTTTTTATAACAAATAGTTTTTATTTTACACTTCATATTTTATCCTTTCTTTGACTCTCTGGAAAGTGCAATTTTACAATTTATAGTAAAAAAAATATAATTTATATTCGACGAAATAATAATAGATTGAGTTTATATATTTTTTCATTCCATTCTTTTTTATTTCTTTTACTAAACAATAGAAAATTTATCTCTCAAAATTTTCATTCATCATACCAAAAAAATTAATACAATACAACCTCAATATAATATGATCCAACTAATTGATTACGACCCGTTTAATTTAAAAAATTATGTAACATGTTTTGACGTTAAATCGATCAAAATTACATTTCTAGTTCGTATTGTTATCATACCATATCGATAATCATCACTCTTATATATTAGATAATTTTTTATTATATCTCTTACTAATCAATTTCGATAAATTTCTCAAAACACACAAACATTATATTTTAAACCATTTATTTAGTAGATTCTACAAGTGGACAAAAAAATATATATATTTGTACTTATTTATTAATTTTTATAGTAAATTGGAGGGATTTTAACATTTTCAAATATTGAAAAGTCTACTTGCAATAGGAAAAAATAATTCATATTAGTGAGGGTAGAATGGTAAATTAAATTTGCATATGTTTTCTTTCCTTTCGTTTTTCCTCCGATACTAAACAATAGAAAATTAATCCATCTAATTTTTCATCCATCGTATCAAACAAAAATGAGAGAAAGTGATTTTCTTTCGTCTACGGATTGGAAATTCTATCCCTCATACTTTTTCATCTTTCTTATTTTTCATCCCTCCTACCAAACAGACCATAGTATAGTCGGTTTTAATTTATTTATTTATTTATTATTATTAATATTTTTATCCTCTAATTTTTATCAATTTTAAGTTTTAATAATAAAAAATCAAAAACATTAGGATCAATCATAAATATATAAATATTACAACATTTAACAATAGTTAATTCCATTATTTGTAAAAGTTAATAATTATAATTTTGTCCCATAAAATTTTAATTGATTTGGTCCTTAAAAATAGGACTATTTAAAAATATTGAATATTTTTTGACTAAACTTAGAAATTTTTTGATAGTTAGAGGATAAAATTATAATATTAACCCTTCAAATTAGGATGGTCGTTAGTGCGTACTGTCAGTCGGCTTGGCATCATTTATTAATCCCACTTTTATCCTCTAACTATCAAAATTTTTTATTTTCATCCAAAAATATTCAATTCAATAAATTAACATTCAAATTCATCTAGTTATCATTAAATTCATCAAATTAATTTGAATAATTTCTCTCATAAAATTTTAATTGATTTGGTCCTTAATTATTCCTATTAAAAAAGGACTATTTAAAAATATTGAATATTTTTGGAACAAATTTTGTGATAGTTAGAGAATAAAAGAGTAATATTAACTAATTTAAATTACAATCGGTCGCCCACGGTTACAGCCGGTCCTACTTATTCTATTTTGCGACTTAACATAACTTTTTTTTTTATTTTTTGATAGTTAAGAGATAAAAGTATAATATTAACCCATTTAAATTACGATCGGTCGCCATTGTTTCGGTCACTCCTAATTATTTTATTACAATTTTTTTTTCTGTGGTGTACAACCTTTTGGATTTCAACCTTTTAGACTCTAATTATAACATTTGGGTACAACCTTTAGGAATGGGTTCCAACTGTTGATGGTGGTGTTTCAACTTTTATTGATTAAGTTACAATTTTTTGGGGTGAGATTATAACTTGATGTGGGGTTCTAACTTTTTGGGGGTGGAGTTCCAACACTTTGGATAGGATTACAATTTTTTTTTTTTTGGGGGGGGGGGGGGTTTCAACTTTTTTTGATTGGGTTATAATTTTTTGGGGTGAGTTCCAATTTTTATGGATTATGTTACAATTTTTTTAGATTATGTTACAACTTTTTTAAATTGAGTTACAACTTTTTGGGGGTGGGGTGCATCTTTTCTGGGTTGAGTTTCAATCTTTTGGGTATGTTATAATTTTTTAGGTTAGGTTACAATCTTTTGGGAGGTGAGTGGGACGATGTTCCAATTTTTTTGAGTTATTACAATTTTAATGGTGGTGTCCAAATTTTTTGAAATGAGTTACAACTTTTATGAGTTGTGTTTCAACCTTTGGCAGTAGGTTACATTTTTCGGGGGTTGTGTTCAAATATATACATGTTTCACCGGTCATATAATATTTTTAGGGACACGTGTTTCAATATTTTTAGGTATCCTCCCGAATAGTAAAGTGGCTGGCTTTGGACAGGAGAAAACATTTAATGCTATCATGTCTATATTGATATGAGATGGTATATTACTAATCAATAATAAAATTTTAAATGGATAAAGTGAAAGTGATAGTTATTCATTTACATGGAAAAAGAGTTAATAGTTATTGGTTTACATATTTAAGTAATTATTGGTTTGTATGAGGTTCGTTTTCTTATTTATATTAAAAAGAACTTGGATTTTAACCCCAAATTTTTAGAAAGTCTCATAATTTTAAATATGGTTAATTGTATTGGGATATACAAAATTAGACTTAATTGTTAAAAAGTATATAGCTCTTAATGTTACGTCATTAAATTATTATTTTTAAAACTTAATTGTGTCCAAGTACACAATTTGAATTTTTGTGATTTTATTTTAACATATTTGCCCTCATATATATATGAGTTCTAATAAAATCAAAATCTAAAATTTAGGAAAATCAAAACCCATAATAAATATTCTCTATTTTTTTAAGGGATATGTTTTAAAATTTTTGAAATTTGACCACTAAAATTAAGGAATTTTAATTATTTTATCTTAGAAAGTACTAAAATTAAAGAATTTTGATTTTACATTAAATTTTATTTGGTGATATATATATATACACACACACATACATATAATACTACAAAATCATACTATGAAACCTAGTCTCTATAAACTCTTTAAAGTGTGATGATGCATAAAACAGTCTTATGCAAGATCAACAGTCAAGTGTGTGATAAAGTGTAATTAATGGACAATTAATAGAGTAATCAATAACAATAATAAATATCAGGTCAACACGCAGATATATAGTGGTTCGGTCCGGGTGACCTACTCCACTCTGAAAAACGGCAACGGTGGCCGAGAGACCTTTTATTGATTAACTAAGGTGAGTGAGAGAGAGAGAGAGCAATTTTTAGCCCTGTGAGGGATACAATAGCTAGGAGAGAGAAAAACTATGTGTGGGGTGTGTAGAGATGTGTCTTCTCATGTAGAGAGATGTTACAATTTATAAGCACAGAGCTTTAGTTGAGGCAGTGACGCGAGGATAAATGTACTAGATCTTCGGAGAGTTACAAAAGGTAAGTACAATAAAAGGTTGTCTTGATCATCGAGAGTGAGTATCCCAATAATTGATCCCCACATGCTCTAATCCTTCAAGACTCCTGAACTCTGGACTAGACTGAATCCATGAACTGGGTTTGACCCGCCTTGTAGCTGATTTGGGTATAGCTCATTAATTGGGCCTGACCCAGTTAAATCTGGGCTCGTCATTTTGCCCCACATGCCCCAAGCCCTAGTAGTGATTTGGGGTTGAGGGCATGAGTGAGCTTATTTCTTTGGGTAGAACATATATTTTGTTCCATATGGTGGCTTCTTCAGCTTTCCATCCATGGCATTTTTGAAACTTATTTCTCTATTTGGTAACGCCATTGTTGAATAGAGGACGAAAAGAAGAATGGACGTTTCGACGCGTGGAGATGGAGATGCTTTGGCGAGTGGCGCCATAGGTATGAACCTGGACAACACCAGGGAAGGCATAAGACTAGGCTGTGCCACGGGAGACACCATGGAGGACCCAGGCAAATTGATGATGTCTTTGGTTTATGAAAATTCTCTCTTTCATAGGTGATCCCATGGTTGATGGATTAACGACGAAGGCTTTCTACGTCACTAGGATGGTGACTTCCCTTCCTCCTAGAAGGGGTGAGATTTGATGCCCCCAGTGCTTCACAACTGAGATATGACGGTGCTGCTGTTTCTTAGAAGACGGGGTTTGATGCCCCCAACGCTTCACATAATTATCCTGCTTCTAGCAATGGTCTGGTGTCCCTGATATAGGATGTGAATTTTGGCTAAGGGAGGCTTTAGAGGTTTGTGACACCCTTGGATGTCAGCTCTCGGAGTCTTGAAGGTATCATCGATACCGAGATAGAGGACTTTGCTATGATACCCCACTGTTATATGGAACCCTTTATTCTGTATTGGTCATGCTGACATTCTGGCTTCAAAAATTTACAGACGGCTGTGATTTTTCTGTACTTTTGAGGACGCTAAAACTCAACGAGGTGTCGAGATCTTTGGTGGAAGAGAGACCTGGGCACCAGGCTGCAGTTGAGGTTGGCTCATGAGAGAGCAACAACTCTCGAGGCCCGAGCTTCAAGAGAACGAGGTTGTTTGCATATAAGCACAGACTGAGTTAGGCCGAGCTTGTGGCGACTCTCGTGAGAGCCGCTAAGCTGGAGACATAGGTTGCCTGCTTGAGAACGAAACGGAGAAAGGTCAAGCTTTTGGCGACTCTCGTGAGAACCGCTAAGCTGGAGGCATATGCTGCATGCTTGAGAAAGGAATAAATAAAGGTCAAGCTTTTGACGACTCTCGTGAGAGCATCTAAGCACGAGATTGAGATGCGGGCGTTGCTGGGCGAGGACGCCGGGGGGCACTGGGCGCCGCTAGGCACGAACGGTGAAGGACGCTGGGCACCGACGCCAAGGGGCACTGGGCACCGACGCCGAGGGGTGCTGGCCGTCGCTGGGCATGGAAGCCGAGGGGCGCTGGACGCCGCTAGGCATGGACGTCAAGGAGTGCTGGATGCCGCTGGGCATGGACGTCTAGGAGTGCTGGGTATAGGTGCGGTGGCTCTAAAGATGTGGGCGACAGGAGGAGACACCGTGGGGCAACTAGGCGACACCACAGCTGGAGGTAGAGGGCAACGCCATTAGCAGTGGCTGGGCGACACCACTGGGCAGTGGCCATGGGCGACGCAGGCTAGAGCACTGAGTGCTGGCTGGCAGGCGTTGATTGGCAGGCACTGGCTAGTGCTAAGCACTAATGTGCACACTGAGTATTGTGGGCGACGCCTTGGAGCTTAGCGGTTTGGGCAACGCTTAGTGGTCTAGGCGACGCCTTAGAGCAAAGTGGTCTGGGCGACACCTTCGAGCAAATTGGTCTGGGCAACGCTTACAGTAGGACGCCTTGGAGCAAAGTGGCCTGAGCTACGCTTGCAGCAGGTGGTCTTGGCGATGCCTTAAAGTAAAGTGGTCTGGGCGATGCCTTGCAAGCGATTTGGGCGACGCCACTACATAGGCAGGTGCGCTGGCGCTATCTGGTGCTGGGCACTGGGGCGTTGGTTGGCATGGGTGCCTAGACGCTGGGGCGCTTGGGACGGACGCTGAGGGGAGTCCTCCCTTTACCTGGTTGACTATCAGCTGTGAGTCACTGTAGGCTGTCAGGTAGAGGGCCTCCATTTCCTATGTGAGCTTCAAGCCTGATTTGAGGGCCTCATATTCAGCTTGGTTGTTGGATGTTGCAAAGTGGAGGGAGACAGCGTACTTGAATGGAGTGTCATTGGGCTGATCAGCAGTAGTCCTGCGTCGCCGTCCTCGCTGGTGGAGGACCCATCCACGTATAGTCTCCAACATGGTACAATAGATGGTAGCGAGGGCGCGTAGGGCTCCCGTGGAGTAGGCACAAAGGAGTCGGGCGCCTCTAGTCTCGAAGTGTGGTCTCCCGAGGCCTGTGGAGCGGTCTCCTAGACGTCGGGCTTTCTCGGGATAGTGTCTGGGCTAGCCTCATAGTCGATGGAGGCATTATGCACTGAGCAGGCAAGCGCAGGGGCGCGTGATACTTCCTTCCGGGATTCCTGTGGTGGTGTAGACTCCTGGGACTCCCGTGGTGGTGTAGACTCTCAGGACTCCTATGGTTGTGTAGACTCCCGGGACTCCCGTGATGGTGTAGACTCCCGGAACTCCCGTGGTGGTGTAGACTCCCGTGGCGATGTAGACTCCCGGGACTCTCGTGGCGGTGTAGACTCTCGAGACTCCCGTGGCAGTGTTGACTCCGGGGACTCACATGACGGTTTAGACTCCCGGGACTCCCGTGGCAGTGTAGACTCCTGGGCGAGGGGGGTCCTGGCGCTGCCTGGGGGTGTTCTAGCGCGGGGCCCCACGGTGGGGGGCGACTTGACGGCCAGAGTAGAAAGGTTGTGTTCCTCCTACAGGCTGAGGGGCGACTCCCCGCTGGGTGAGTATCAACTGGATGATTTGCTGGTTTTGGTTTACCAGCAGCTGCATGGTCTGTAAAAGTTGTTGCCCAACCACGAGAGTCGTCGCAGTGGATGGTTCCGCAGGTGCGGGCAGAGGCGGATCCTTCTCCCGCCGGGCCAGTTTGTTGTCCCCCGATTTTTGACTCATCGACCTGGTCATGATCGTCATGTATTTGAAAGAGAGTAGTAAGGTAGTAAAAAACTTAATTGCTTCCCATAGACGGCGCCAAACTGATGATACACAAAACAGTCGTATGCAAGATCAACAGTTGAGTATATGATAAAGTGTAATTAATGAACAATTAATAAAACAATCAATGACAATAATGTAAATAGATGTTTAATGGTTCGGTCCAAGTGAACTACTCTATTTCGAAAAACGGCAGCGGTGGTCGGGGGACCTTTTATTGATTAAGAGAGAGAGAGATCAATGGTTAGCCCTGAGGGGGATACAATAGTTATGAGAGAGAAAAACTATGTGTGGGGTGTGTAGAGAGGTGTCCTCTCATGTAGAGAGAGCTTAGAATTTATAGGCACATAGTCTTAGTTGAAGCGGTGACGTGAGAGTAAAAATACTAGATCTTCGGGGAGTTACAAAAGGTAAGTACAATTAAAGGTTGTCTTGATCTTCGAGAGTGAATATCCTGATAATTGCTCCCCACGTGCTCTAATCCTTCAAGACTCGTTGAACTCTGGACTGGACCGAATCCATGAATTGGACTTGACCCGCCTTGTAGCTGATTTGGACCTAGCTCATTAATTGGGTCTGACCTTGTTAAATCTGGGCTCGTCAAAGTGTATCAACACAGTGTATCAAAACAGTATATGAGTAATAGAAATTAGGCTTTATAGTGTGACTTCGTATTATAAACTAAGCTTCATATTTGACTTCGTAGTATATATATATATATATCCGTATACATATTCATATATCCGTAACCAAATTAAATATAAAATCAAAATTCTTTGATTTTACTACTTTCTAAAATAAGATAATTAAAATTCATTAATTTTAATTGTCAAAATTCAAAAGTTTCCAAAAATTTTGAGCACATATCCCTAAAAAAGTTGAGAGAATTTATTAAGGGTTTTAATTTTCATAAATTTTAGATTTTTATTTTTTTAGAACTTTTATATATATATGTGGGGGAGGGGGGTTCAAAATCTTTTTTAGGAAACTTATTTATAATAAAAGGGTATTCAGGTATATCTATGTCTTAACTGAATTTTTTACAAAACATTTTTTCTTAAGTACTTATTGACAATTAAGTCTAATTTCGTGTAATGACTTTCAAATGTCCCTACATTACTAACCCATAAAAAAGTTACAAGAGAGAAAAGTTATGTGTGGGGTGTATAGAGAGGTGTCCTCTCATTTAGAGAGAGCTTAGAATTTATAGGCACAGAGTCTTAATTGAAGCGATGACGTGAGACTAAAAATACTAGATCTTCGGGGAGCTACAAAAGGTAAGTACAATTAAAGGCTGTCTTGATCTTCGAGAGTGAATATCCCGATAATTGCTCTCCACGTGCTCTAATCCTTCAAGACTCGTTGAACTCTGAACTGGACCGAATCCATGAATTAGACTTGACCCGCCTTGTAACTGATTTGGGCCTAGCTCATTAATTGGGCCTGACCTAGTTAAATCTAGGCACGTCAAAGTGTATCAACACAGTGTTTCAAAACAGTATATGAGTAATACAAATTATATATATATATCCGTAACCAAATTCAATATAAAATCAAAATTCTTTGATTTTACTACTTTCTAAAATAAGATAATTAAAATTCATTAATTTTAATTGTCAAAATTCAAAAGTTTCCAAAAATTTTGAGCACATATCCCTAAAAAAATTGAGAGAATTTATTAAGGGTTTTAATTTTCATAAATTTTAGATTTTTATTTTTTTAGAACTTTTATATATGTGTGGGGGGGGGGGGGGTTCAAAATCTTTTTTAGGAAACTTATTTATAATAAAAGAGTATTCAGGTATATCTATGTCTTAACTGAATTTTTTACAAAACATTTTTTCCTAAGTACTTATTGACAAGTAAGTCCAATTTCGTGTACTGACTTTCAAATGTCCCTACATTACTAACCCATAAAAAATCTAAATCCATTAAATTTTAAACCCTCCAAAAAAATCCCAAAAAATTAAATACAATCAAAATTTAATTGGGCTGCTAAAGGCGACGCCTGGGCTGCTGCTGGCATGCCTGGGTGCTGCTTGGCGACTCCTTGGGCCTTGGGTGTTGCTATGGTGGGCGACGCCTGTCTCACAGCAATGACTATATTTTCGTTTGAAGGGGGATATGATGGAAAACTAATAAGGTGATCACGTGGACTACTGTAAGAGAGAGAGAGAGAGAGGAGTCCCGACAAGCCTATTATGGAACAATAATTACGGGGATCATATTGGATCCAGAAAGGAACAATGAGAGAGAGAGAGAATCAAGAGATTCTCGAGAGTGATGTGTAAAGTCTCGCCCCATAGCCTTCTTCCTATAACTTTCCTACATGATTCATAAGCGTGCAAGTATTTGATTTCACATGATATCGTAACCCCTTCAACTTAGGAACAGTCAAACATAATCCCCTTACCTATCATATTCATGAATAAAGATGATAAAATAAAGATTTCTAAAATGTGGATTAAACTTGGACAAAAAAAAATTCACCAATTTAAACTTGGACAATAATTTCATGTATTTTGTTTTAAACTTCTAAAAACTCGAATGCGACATGAAATAGTTATTCACGTTTAACCCGAATTTAACACTAATTTAGGCACGACCTTTGTCACCCAAGAATCAAATTGAAAATGAACCCGTTGTCACTCAAGTTGTGTGATTCAAGAATTAAATCCGAATTTGAAAAATGTATCACTATCACTTTCTATCATTCTATTTTTTCATTCATCCTGTTAAATGGACTATAAGTGTAAACTTTATATTGGGCCGAGTATATAGTCCAGCCCTTCAACCCAATCATACCAAAATCCAGCTTGGAAAACAATTGTACTCGGGATGACAAAAAGAATAGAACCATTTGGCAGCCCATGACAACCATTTCAGTGGGCCCAAGTTCATTGTAGTTTTGGTCAAATCAAAAGATGGATCAAATGATTAAGAAGAATTCTATTTGAATATAATTTATTGATTTAATCACTTATAATCATTGAATTCACAGTTTACTCCAATATTTATCGGGACATATAATCAATTCAATGTTTATGATGAATTAAACAAACAAATTATATCCGTAAATTCAATGGTTAATATTAAACATTTAGTACATTATAAATCAAGTTCAATTTGATTAGCATAATCATATTTAAGTTTGGATCGGTTGTGACTACTTCTTGTTTAAGCTTGACTAAGCAAAAGTATGCAAGCATTCGATTTGAAAATTGAGTGGTAGTTCTCACTAAAAAATTTTAAAAATCAAACCTCGAAAATTAATAATCAATCTTAAAGTAATTGATTTTTCAATAAAAATCTCACAAACCGAGCTTAAAAATTTAATTAGATTCATTTTATTTGCCAATTTAGATGAGCGAAAATCAAACGAAGCATAAGCTCAAGTTACTCCAATCATTTAACTGGTCTATTATTTTGAGAGCTTTAATGGATGTGGGATGTAGAAGTAGTTACAACCCATAGTTTCCACCATGTAATTTTCTTTTTATTTGTCGAAAGAGCAACCAAGCAGCTCATTGGATCGTTAAGCACAAGTCAACCAAGCTGGCGATGGTTTTGTTAAGTCGAAGTAGTATCGTGTTAAAATTTATTCAATTCATTATCGTGTCATTTCGTAATATAAATTATACTAGTTATTGTCTGTGTCTAAAAGCACTATGCGACAAAAAAAAAATCAACTAAAAAAAATGAGCATTAACAAGAGAAAAAAAGTTGTTCACATAATGATACTAATAAATATCTAGAGCCGATGAATATAAAAAAAATGTACAAAATTACTTCTAAAAGTATAACTCTAAAAATTTGAACACGTATACAGAATATGTATATTATATGATCATACGAATTGATATAAATCAGTTGTTCTTTTTCATAAAATTTCGACAAAATTTTCTTTGAAAACATGATCTAATTGACAATATCAACATGTATATACAACTCATAATTAAATATTTATGATTATGAGTGTTACATTTATGAGATTTGCTTGAAGGAGACAGAGGGAGTGATGAGAAACTAGAAAGTATGTAATCAAACCAGTAATTAAACATGTAAGTAGAAAGTATACTTGAATCTTGTTTGAGTAAGTGTTTATATCTCAAACCAGTATACAATTGAAATTTAAACATGTCTATTTAAATTTAGATTCACAAATGAGATTCATATACTAAATTGAATTCAGAAATGGAAGCTCAATAACACAATTGAGACATAATCAGTTGAATAATCACCGAACTGCCACGAAAGCAAAGGGGGTTGAATTTGGATTGAGAGACCTGTTTGAGACACAATTGAAGTCACCAGAGTCTCTAGAGCTGCCTGATGTAGTAAGAGTTGTCTGTTGCTAGATTTCCGATCCACAAATGAGCGAGATCTAAAAGAAAATTCAATGTCAGAGAATGTTCAAGTGAATTTGAACAGAGTGAGTGTTTGAGAATGAGATTAGAATTTTGACAGAACAGGAGCGGATCTACAGTGGGGGCAGTGAGGGCAGCTGCCCCCACTGCAATTTTAAAAACGTTTGGAATGTATTTAGAATTTTCAAACTTTTAGAATATTGCCCCCACTGAAATTTTTTAGAAGATTTAGGGGTATTTATGTATATTAAATGTGGGTTGGTCTCTGCCATTTTATATTTTGGTAGATATACAAGTTTAGTAGGGTCATCTGTCGGCCACTAGTGAATTTGATAACTCTGTTCAACTATTGAATCCAATGGATCAATTGAAACAAAGCCATCCTAGCCGTATGTTAGATCACCCAAACAAATAATTGAGTAAATAATAAAAAAAATACATAAATGATTTCCTTGATTTCGTCAACTTTTACAATTTTTTGACACTATAATTAGCGTTTGTATTATTATTACATGTTTTTTTTTGGTTAACAATAGGCATTAGAGCTTTTGATAATTTGAATTGAAATATAATGACTCGATCGGATTGTCTATCAATTTCTTTGAAATATTATGCACAATGATTAATCTCTTCAAAAACTGGATAACGAGGAGTACATAAAAAATTTAATTCTGAGAGATGGGTATATTCAGATAGTCTTGATTGACATTTTCTTTTCTGAGTTTTTTACATTGTTCTTTTATGCAGTTATATTTTGTGAAACAATGAAACATTATTATTACATTTTAAATTACCCAACTGAGAAAGAAGTCTGGCTCCTCCCCGGGACAGATGGTGTTTGAGGATGAGATTAGAATTTCGACAGAGTGTTTGAGTATGTGAATCTCACAATCTGGACGTGAGAGAGAGAGAAGGATGTCGCCGGAGAAAATTCAAGTTTTTCAGAAAAAAATCACTATTCAAACACTCTGAGAGGAGTAGAGAGAAAGATGTCGTCGAATCTGTAGGAGTTCACGTGAGAGAGAGAGATTTTATATAGATATATTTGGCCGATTCGTGTTATATTTAGTCTTGTTTTTGTCAATGTTTACTTGATGAGTATAACAAGTTTTATGATTCACATTGCTAAGACTAAACATAAGTTCAGTAATTCTATACTAGGAAGTATATATACTGATGGCTTCAGAACAAATTCTCTTCCACGGCTTCTTGTAACATTCCTAACAAACCAAAAGAAATCTCCAAACTTGCATTGCCATGGAGAGAGAGGACTCCGGCAAGCGTTGGCTGGTTCTGGTTTGTCAATCCAGTTCTGTGTGGATATCCATCCCTTTACCCAACATCAGCCACCTCCACCAGCTCCGCCCATTCTACAACTACCCACCAGCCAAAACCATCGCACCACTTGCCACTTGCCACTTGCCACTTGCCAGTACCAACCACCAATCGAGTCCCAAACCCCACACCTCTTTCTTTATCTTCCTAGCTTGTTTTTCTTTTAATTTACTATATGTGCATGTGTGTCTGTGTTTGTGATAGGCTGGCACGGGTTCCAAATTTTTCTCTATTTATTATGTTGAATAACCAGCTCGATTTTGGAGATAATCAACAAAAGCAACTGTGCTGGTTGGTTGATTGATCAAAAAAAAAAAAAAAAAAGCAACTGCAAGTACCAGCGAGTGTACGTGCATCGGTGCATGGGCAACTACGGGACACATGTAATGTATAATATATTGTGATCTTGATTTCCTTCAACCATGCTTGAATATATGTAAGGCATTACATATTCAATAGCAACAGCAAAACATCGACAACAGTTAGACCTAAGAAGATCAGCAACAGTACCCAACCCATATATATAATCCCAACTAGACCCAACTAGCAATGACAACAACTACCACAAACAACATCAGAATATATTATAACCAGCAACCCATTGTATGCCAAGGGAAGACACCAGCCACAACAGAAGAAGAGCACTCGATCATTCAGAAAATAAAGAGCAATACACACAAACATATATATATATATATATATATATATATATATATGTAGAGAGAGAGAGAGTTATATATAGTTAAATGTCTTCATTTTGGGAAAGAAACGGACGGAAGGTGCGGCTGCAAGCGAGTTTCAGGCTACGGAAGAAGCCAGCGAAGATCCGACGCTTGATGTTTCCTCTGACTGGAGTCACAAAGCTGTACATGTTCATCTTCATACTGCTGCTTTTAGTTGTAGATTCGCACTTCTTGTAAAAAGAATTTAACTTGTTCTTTTCAGTTGTCTCCATTGCCGACTTCTCCATACCTGGGTTTTGATATGTGTGTGTGTGTGAGTGAGTGAGAGAGAGAGAGAGAGACCAAGTTGGGGGCACGAGAAGAACGGAAGAGGGTGTTAATAGAGAAAGAAATGAAGAGGGGGAAAATATGGTAAGAGATAGAAAGAAAGAAAGATGCGGTTGTTTGAGAGATAGGATCACCAAGTTTGCGGAAACAGAAGATATTTTTTTTTTTTTGGTCGGAAGGGAAAACAGAAGATAGAAAGAGAAAATATGCAAGAGAGAGAGAGAGATAGAGACAGAGGAGACAGGATGGGCCGATGGGGTATGCTTCGGAGAAATTGATGGGGTACTTCCACAGAGACAGAGTCAGTCGTGAGGCATTTCCATTTCAACATTTTTTTTTTCTTTTTTAAACGGATGCAATACGAGAACTTCTCAAGACATTTCCATTTCAACATCGTCGACGAGTTTACGACCGCATTACACTTTCTGAGTATCTTTTAAGTTCATATAATATTAATCTTTTCTTTTCAACAGAGACGAGTTAAACGTTAGTCGTAATTCGTAAACCCACTCAAGTGGGGTTTGAGAGAGAGATGGTCGAAGACATTTCCTTTTATATAGGGTCGATTGACTCGAGTTAGAGGTTGGTCGTAAACCCACTCAAGTGGGTCATAAACCCAATAGTTTTATTGTTTGAGTAACTCTTTATTGTTTTTCAAAAAGGAAGAAAATCAGAGCTTTTGGATGGTATAATCTATTCAAAGTTATTATTTCCCTGTTGATGCCATGATATTATTAATTAATAATAAAATTTTAAATGAAAAAAATAAACCCTACTTAAATAGTTATTAATTTACATTAAAGAAGAGTTTATAGTTTTTAATTTATGTGGAGTTCGTTTTCTTATTCGTTTATATATTATTGATTAGTGATATTATATCATTAATACTGATATCACTATTAATGCAATGACTATTTTTTTGGATGGAAGGGGGATATGATGGAAAATTAACAAGGTGATCACGTGGACCAATGTGTGAGAGAGAGAGAGAGAGAGGAGTTGTTGTAAGCAAAACTTAAAAATTTTACATAATTTAATGAGTATAATGATATAATTGTCATTATAACCGGTGGATTAACACGACTTTTAATATTTAATAAAACTCACAGTCAATGCAAGGACTATAATAAATTAAATTAATAAATTAGACTCAAATAACAAGATTTGACTACGTATCACAAAAAAAAATTTGGTACCATACCTTTATTTATCATATTTGTTGTTATTTTTATCACATTTGTTAGTCATTTTAACATTGTTGTGCTATCCCCAAAAAAATGTTAAAAATAATTATAAATATCTACAAATAGGGTAAAAAATACCCATAAATGTAGTAAAAACATAAATAAATGTGGTAAATTTTTTTGTACAAAAAAAAAGTGGTAAAAATGGTTGTCACAAACATAATAAAAACAATAACAATAGTAATAAAAGTATCCATAAAAATGATAAACCATTCACAAAAATTATAAAAAATCATTAAAATGGTAAAAATTAGAGTTACAGTATTGTAGTCAAGTCAAAGCATTCAAGTCAAAGCATTATGGAACAATAATTAGGTGGATCATATTGGGTCCAGAAAAGAACAATGAGAGAGAGAGAGAGAGAGAGAGAGAGTGATGCGTAAAGTCTCGCACCATAGGCTTCTTCCTGTAACTTTCCTACGTACTTCATAAGCGTGCAAGTATTTGATTTCACATGATATCGTAACCCCCTCAACTTAGGAACAGTCAAACATAATCCCCTTACCTATCATATTCATGACTAGTAGCGCAATTTCAGCGAATCAATCAGAATCCCAATTCAAAATATTAAAAATATTATTTAAACTTAATTTATTTATATAATTTATTGATCGAATTCATTACAACCATTATAATTGATAGTGGATCTTAACAAAATATTGTGGTCACTATCGATTCAATAGTTATAAATGATTAGGTTAAAAAATTATGTCAGTAAATTAAGTCAAACTAACAGCGCTCTTAAAATATTTGATACATGCAATAAAGATTTCTAAAATATGGATTAAACTTGGACAAAAAAAATTCACCAATTTAAACTCGGACAATAATTGAGTTCATGTATTTGGTTTTTAACTTCCAAAAACTTGAACACGCACGAAGTAGAGATTCTCGTTTAACTCGAATTTAACACTAATTCAGGCACAATCCGTGTCACATCACCCAAGAATCAAATTGAAATTGAACCCGTTGTCACTCGAGTTGTGTGATTCAAGAATCAAACCCAAATTCGAAGAGCAGTTGGAATAAACTCTGAATCCTCTATTGAAGTGAGTCCTACTCCAAAGTCTTCCCTCTATGGGTTCTTCCCCTGCCTATCAGAATGAGAAAACTACAGGAAAAACGTCGAGATCCTATAGAAACAAAGACAAAGCCCAAGGAAGATCCAACCGCTCTAGTAGGCGATGATCTCGTTCGTTCTAAGAAATGAGAGGTCTAGCTAGGAGTACCTAAGAGGGGGGCGCTATGTTAGGAGTCAAGTTATTCATAGCCAAATCATGGATATCTGACTCTGGAGTTTGCGAAGAAGTAGAGTTTAAAAATTTGTCAGGTCTGCTCACAGCTTGGATGCCATTGCTTAAAACTTTGGGATATCACTCTTTACAAACCTCTCTTCAGTGGAAAAGCTCATGGTAGATCCCCTAGTTAGTTCTCATGACATGTGCGTCAATTTCTACAAGGGCCAACTTGATCCTCTTCCCCAGAAAAGCCGACTTATGTTATCGTAGCTCTATTAAGCTTAAACTTTTAAATTGGTAATTTCATCATTTGTACTATTGATCAACTTAAAATTTGACGATCACAACGCAGTGCAAGTCTCAAGAAGGTTGGAGGATTTGATGAACTTTAAAGATCAAGAAGAAGTTCATATGAGTAATCGACTTCATAACCCGGATGAATTTTAAGCTCGTTGGGAATAGCGTCTAGTTCAATTACGACGTAGTTTTAATGTACGCACACTTCTCAAAAGGTTGGTATGTTCTAATCAGAATTGCATTCTGCAACAATTTTTCAAACAGAAGTAGTCGATTAGCTATGGATATAATTGACCGAATGTGACAGTTTTGCAAAAAAAAAAAACTAGTCGTCTAGCCCTAGCACCCATTTCTATATACCCAATCAATATTTTTGGGTTTTCTTTATGGATTTTGAGACCAATCACCCTTATGTCTATTGTAGATTATTTGGACGGGCAGATTCTGATGGGCCAAGCCCAAGGGCCCAACTCATGTTACAAGCCCAAGGGGCCAACTCCAAGAGATCCAGCAAATCCAGCCCAATATGGTCAACCCGGTCAAGCTCATGATGCCTAGGCATCCCAGGCTGCACATCCAGCTCATGATGCCCAGGCATCCCAGGCTGCACCTCAAGATCTTGATGCCCAGGCATCCCAGGCTGCACCTCAAGCTCTTGATGCCCAGGCATCCCAAACTGCACCTCAAGCTCCTGATTCCCAGCCATCCCAGGCTGCACCTCAAGCTCATTAGGGAACTACTCCACTACGGGAGCATCCGGACCGCTTAGAAAAAGTCAACATTCCCTCATCATTTCGCCAAGACCTTTGGAGAGCACTCCCCTGCCGGTTGAGGAGAGGAGAGGTCGCCAAGGAGAGGAGAGGTCGTCAAGGAGAGGAGAGGTCGTTAAGAAGAGGAGGGGTCGCCAAAATTTTTAAAGCTATTAAGTTGCTACAATCCGTTATGACCGTCAAACTGCCCATTCAATTACTACACGGGCGATTATAAATTGTAAGCTTCCCCATCACTTGGGGGGCATCTGAAAAAGACTCAAGCTCATCTCTCCCTCTTGTAATTCCCTGATCTCCTTACACATCGGAATTAATAAACCTCCCGACGAACTTAGCCATTGAAAGTGGACGTAGGTCTTGTGGACCGAACCACTATAATCCTTGTGTTGTTATTGTCTTTTCCTTACTTACTGCATTTTACACTCTTCACTTGACTGTGGTGTACAAACCAATTTTTGCATCATCAGATTCTACAATATAAAAGGATAGTGATACCGAGGGTGATCCCGGCAAAAAAGGTTGCTAGAGACGTTGTTATGGAATGAAGTTGCAACAACAAAGAATGTTAGAAAGTAGCGGGATGTGTATCTGCCATTTTCCATTCAACACTCAAGTCAGTGTATGAGGGAAGGCACCAACGGGCCTTTGGTCCAATGGTACTCTTTGCCTTGTAAAGACTTTGTCTTCTTGAGGTCAAGGGTTCAACTCCCCTCCTCCTCCCCCTCTCCCTCCCCAAAAAAAAAAAGTGTATGAGGGAAGGTGATTGGCAAAATCCGAATATTGGTCAGGGTTGCATACATTTGATATGAGATCTGGGGGGTTATTTATACTCAAAGGCATTTGACTTGGTTGAAAACAAGGCCACCAGATGAGCTGACAACAGAGGCATGACTCTTGTTGACTGTGCCATTACTGTGCCTCGAGCCGCACATTTACAACACTCTGGGAACCCAAAGTCAAGATTTTACTATCCATTAATGTTCGAGGCCATGCATTAATGGGGTATCCCTTGGTACCGAGCATTAAATGGAATCTCCTGTCAAGATGTCGCATGATTGGTCCCATTACCCAAAGATGAGACTTTTAAGTCTAATTCTTAGGTTCTTGTGCACGCCTCATGTGTCAGAATTGTGTGTAGCCGACATTCTCAGGGACATCTCATGTTCCTTGTATTTTCAATAGAATCTGATGATGTCAATGGACAGAGCTTTTGCTCGAGCATTGATTGCTTTGACGAAATAACTTATTCTTCCTAGGGCAGGAACTCGTGGCACTCGACTTCGACATCTCTTTCCTCCCTTTGTCTCTATCCCATTGGTCTGTCTGATCAAGTCCCGTCAACTGCCCCCTAAGCTTTTGTTTTCATACAACGTGGGCCATGTGTCAGGCGAAAACTGAAGGCTTTATCCACACGCTGGCTTCTTGGGAATCATTATGATGTTTTGCCGCTTAGAATTTGAATGCCACATTTAATGCATGTCTCTTTGGTAAACCGCAATTATGATGACCATTGTATAAATAGTAGAAGAATCCCATTTGTAGGGACTTTGAATCCTTGAGCATCCAAGCATCTGAGAGAACTCAAACCTTTCCTAAAGACGAAGAAGTACGCCCAGTCCTAACTTCTGTAAGTTCTCCTCTCCTCGTCGTTTTCTTTTTTCCTTTCTTCCCTTCGATAATCCCATGGTCAGAATCCGTGGAACCGAGAGACATGGAGAAATAGCGAGACCTAGTGGCAAATCCAGACCCCTCACTTCAAACCTAGCATTCATAGTGCCACTAGTGGGCTCTGGAGTTGATGCCCTTCTATAGCAAGGCCATTATGGAAGGTGGGATCAGATTCCCCCTCCATCATCTACTTCTTCAATTCCTTATGCATTTTTGCCTTTTTCCTGGGCAATGTTGCCTGAACACCTTCAAGATCATCAAGGGGTGGTGGCGCTGAACTCTCTACTTCAAGTGAACCTCGGGCTGGATGAGATCTTCTTTTGCTATGGGTTGGTGTGGATGTCGTCCAAAAAATGCTACCTCAAGGCCCGAGACCCCTTAATGTGTCTAACTACCCTTTTGACTGACTCCGACAAAATATATATTCAAGACATTCTAATGATGGCGGCCGATGGGAGAGAGACACAAGACTTGAGTACCTCGGCTTATTTTGTCCCAAAGTTTGGAACACATGTAATTAAGTCTCCCCTTCCCCTCAACTATCCTTCAAATGCATTCTTCTGTTTCTCTTTTATTGATCAACTTGTGCTTTTCTTATTGCAGAGGTGTTTAGGGAGGAGACTGTGTAACCTCTCTGAAGCAAAGTCGTCTTTGAAAACTTACTAAAAGTGTGGGGATACTTCGGCTCTAACAGTCTAGGCCGAGCAGCCCACGTTATGTAGAGATATACATCTGGGTACAAGAAATTCTCTCAGGTCCCTTCCGGTTATGACCCTTTAGCTTGGCAGTTTGAATGAGAGGAAGACCCTAAATTGAACTTAGAAGAAGATCCTGATCGAGGCACCGATCTCTCAAAGGGTTCTGCTGAGTTTGTTGACCTTGATCCTAAACCCGATGTCTCAAACCTCAAAAACATCTGCACTTTTATCCTAAGAGGTACCAGCAGTCAAATTAAGCATATTTTGCGTGAAGAAAATTAATGTGAGGATGCTCTAGCTAATTTGGGACAACAACAACCCCAAAGATTAGTTAAACTTGACAATGCCCCCAACTGAAATACACAAGCTACTTGAAGCGCATCTAGGTATTGTTTGCTTTTGTTCCTTAATGGCTTATTTTAACTTGAAAATTTTGGAGGCCGGTCCCCCTTTGTGAACTTATTTGGTGATAAGTACATCAAAGAAACTTGTTTAATATCAAGTATATTTTGATCTCCATTGCCAAAATACATCAAATAGTTATGTTTAATTAAAATAAATTTGAAAACTGACAATTCTTAATTTTTAGGAGTTTGACTAACTTTAAATTTCTCCCTCTCTCATATCTATCTACATTCATATATAGAATAAGACTATTTCTTTCTTTCTCTCTCTCTCTCTCTCTCTCTCTCTCTCTCTCCATGTATATATAATAACATTCAAATACAAAAAAACAGTAACATTTAAATAAAAAAATAGTAATATTCAAAAACAAAAAAAATAGTAACATTCAATATTAATATTTTGAAAAATAACAGTATTAACATGTTCAACAAAAATAGTAATATAAACAGTAACATGCTCAATAAAAACAGTAACATGCTCACAAAAATAGTAAAAAAAATAGTAACATGGAACATTCAAAAATAAAAAAAATAGGAATATTGAAAATCGAAAACAATAACATTCAATAACAAACAAAAAATATTTAAACAAAATAAAAAATAGTAACATTCAATAACGAAAAATAGTAACATTCAAAAACAAAAACAGTAACTTTTAAACCAAAAACAAATAATGTATTTCGACGAGTCCATATGGGTTCATCTATAGTAAACACTGTTATCATAATTTAGGTATATTTTATTCGTCTATCTTTTTGCTCTTTTTTTTTAAAATAAGAATTTCAATTCTTAGTGGTCTAATATATCCATTCCCAAATCTTAGATCAAGTAACGATCAAGCAATGTTAAAGGCAACTAGCAAATAATAAAAATGGGTGGAAACCCTCAAATAGTGTTCTAAAATCAACTTGTTCTGATATTGAAAAATAATAAATAACAAATAACAATATAAGAAAGTAGTCCTAAAATCACACCCCAAGTACAGGTAGAGCTTGAAGCATCTCAAGCAAAAGTTGTCGTTGCCTTCTTCCTAGGAGCTAATTGAGTACCTTCTCTCAAAATGGTCTTGAATCTTCAAAACACATGGCAAAGGTACCTCATACGACCAGCTCCCGTTGTCTTCCTGCGAATCGTCTTCTGGCTCCGTTTATATGTCCTTTTTATAGGTAGTAGGGTCAGCACGAGTAGAGCATGAACTTTTTAAATTTTATAGTCAAATCTTATGAGCATGAATTATGGGTAGTGTGCGCAGTGATTTTCGCACAATAAATAAAAAAACAGCTATCTCCCTTGATGAACTTGTGTTTATCTCGAAAGTCGACGATCCTGTGGCAAAGGGAGGCCAAAGGGGGCCTAAGGAGTGATGATGAATTGCTTTCAAGGCTGTCTGAGCGATCCCAGTGAGCCAAAGACAATTCCTGGCACTCAAGAGAAGGGTTAGAAGGGCGCCGGAGTGTTTTCCAGCGTATCCCCTCCGACGATCAAGTCAGTTTCTGTGAGAGAGGGGAAAAAAAATGCATTGTGTATGTTCTGAGAACTGAATTTGCGTACCTTTGCCTCAAATTTGTGAAGGCTATTTATACCTTTCACGAAGGTCATCATTGTTGTCAGGTGGGTCCTGTCAGGAAGAGGCCTCTCATTGGTTGATTTGGGAGGCAGTGAGTAGTGTTCAGTCATTGGGCAGAACAACTCATGCTCTGCATGGGAAAGGCTCCAACCTTTAATGCTTGGGCTCCCAAACATTAAATGCCCTTCCTCCTCAACTTCCTGGGCATTAAATACTCTTCCTTCTAAACTTCCTAAGCATCATGGATGTCCCATCCTTCTGAGGGATTATTAAATGTTCCTCTAGGATAACTGCATGTCAACAGGGGTATTCTTGTCAATTTACCCTCAATCTTGTGATCATGCCACGTGTCTAACTCCACTTGGTTGTTGATCCTGTCCATTCTGACTTCATTGGGAAGGCAAGCCAATGAATCATTGTCTCTGAGATTGATGGGCTGCAACCGTCAATAATCCACCCTAGAGCCGAAGTGACGTGTCCGAAAAAGTCCTCGGGATCTAATCACGCAGGGGACACGTGTCGTCACCGGAGAGCTTAAGGTGTCCTCGGTGCCGAGGACACATGTCATCATCAGAGAATTGAAGGTGTCTTCGGTGCCGAGGACACGTGTCTTCACTGGAGTGCTCGAGGTGCCCTCCGTGCCGAGGACACGTGTCTTTACTGGAGTGCAGGAGGTGTCCTTGGTTCCAAGGACACGTGTCAAATTCCTATCCTTTCTCAGAAGTGTCCCATCAACTACCCCCCAGCCCTTGATCTTCATACGGCATGGGAGATGTGTCGTCAGAAAATGAAAGGGCTCAACCACTCCATCATTGTACAGCCGCAATCCCGCCTTCGGAGGTCATGCCCATTGAATGCGCCCCTCCTCGTGTCTCATATGCAATGATGGGGACTGGCTCTATATAAACAGAGCCCAGTCTCCCCGTCTCCACTTTTGAATACTTAGCCAACTCAAAGACCTTCGTCGGACGTTCATCAGAGTCACTGTCGCTCGCCTGAATAGTTGCTACCTACTTTAGAGATTTGCCAAAGAAGAAAAACTCAAGCATTAGCATCCACATTTTCCGGTTTTGGTGAGTAACTCGTTCTATTCTCTCTCTCTCTCCTTCCTCATCTTCCTTTCTTTTTTGGTCGTCGTTCTCTCTTTCTTTCGTTCATTTCGGCGTCGTTGTTCATCTCCCTGAGTCACTAGTTTCTCTGTCCCTTAGGATTCCCTCTACAAAATCCCTTCTCTTTTCCTTCTGAAAAAAATGCCAAGGCGTCGTCGCCCTGTCTCCGAGGTCCAAGAGGCTGGAACCTCTAGGCCGAGGAAGTATACAATCAAGGATCGCCAGCAGATTACCAACTTCAAAACCCACTACGACATTCCTCGTAGCGTCGGCGTGGATGAGTTCGACCCAGGACGTCATCGCCCCGACGTCGGCACTGAAGACACCATGCCCTTCTACACCAAAGCTATCATGGAGGGCGGGATCAGATTCCCCCTCCATCCACTCCTCCTTCAATTTCTATCCCGGTTTCGTCTTCCCGGGGCAGTGTTGCCTTAATACCTTTAGGATAATCATGGGAGTGGTTCCCCTAAATGCACGCCTCGGGGCCAACCTTGGCCTCAAGAACATCATCTTCTATTACTCATTGTTGAGGGTAATGCCCCAGCAAAACTTCTATCTGAAAGCCCGATATCCCTCAATGTACCTTGTGACACACCTCCCGGATTCGGACAAGGGGTACAAGGACGATCTGCTGGTCTTCAGCGGCACCTGGGAGAGGGGGTCGGTCCCGAGTACGACAGCTTGTGGTGCCCCAAGGAGTGGTGAATGACAAGTACGTCAGCTTCTCCCTCTCTTCTCAACTTCCTTAGTCTTTCATAAATTTTGCACAAGTTCTAATGTTCTCCTTCTTTTGTGTAGGAGTCTCTAATGCCGAAGCTGCTCCTCATCTTCTTCACTGTTTGGGGGTGCGTCGACAACAGATTTGGTCGAGCGGCTCATATACTCCTAGGCTACAACCCGGGGTACAAGAAATACTCCCAGACTCCCCAACCCTTCGATCCCTCAAGGTGGTCGGAGCTCTTTCAGCAGAACTTGGAGGAGGACCCCGACAGGGCCACCGAAGCCAAGTTAGAAGCCGTTGCCGGGGAAGGTACCGAAGAGGTGGTGGAAGTTAGGGATCCTTCCACCACAGTCCACGCCGAAGTCAGCACATCCGGGAGGGAAACTTGGCCAGACTTCAACGTTCTTCAGAGACTGGACGAAGAAAACGCACTTGAAGTAGCAATGTCTGACGTCACCTGCATCTCTCTGGACTTCATTAAACAAAGGGCCGCCCTTGCCGTTGGAAGGGGTCGTGGGTCCAGTTCCAACAACCCTCCTCCACCACCAAGGATTGTTCACCCCCTCCTCCTTCTCCGAGGTCGACTGGTCGCGGCCGACGCCACCCCAAGGATTCCCAGCATAAGGAGGAGAGAAGGACCAAGCAAAGACACGACGATCCCGATCATAGAAGGGGCATTCCCATCCCTCATCCAACGTCAGCGCCTCCAACAACAACCACAACAACAGTAACAACTCCTCCACCGGCACCGACGACTAAAGGAGAGGAGTGGCACCCTCGAGCTCGGGATCGCGATAACAGGCCGATCCGGGTCTTTGATTCTATCATCCATTCTCCTCACGCGGCCTACGCCGTGAGTGTGATGCTCCTGTGCGAGGGACGGCCAACCAACTAACTCTGCCGCTCTACCATTCAGAGTTCACTGGTGGTAAAGCCCTCAAGTAGCAGTTCTCTTTTCTTCTTATTTCTCTCTTTTTATATCGGTGTGACCCTTTTTCTATTCTTTTGACAGACTGCCCAGCAAGTCTCGGTCATTGTTGACCGCTTCCACACGTAACGGGAGAGGCTCCAAGACTCTGAGAGGCAAAAAGTCGAAGCCCAGGGAGCTCTCGCCAAAAGCGAGGGAGGAAGTGACAGCCCGAGACAAGACCCTTTCTTCCCAAGCAACCCAGATTGTCGAGCTCCTAAAGGAGGCTGAGACAGCCAAGGGGAATGCTCAGAAAATAAGTGTTGCCCTTGTCGACCCCGAGAAGAAAATAATGGAGTCGACAAAATAGCTCTCGGAGTCCAAGGCAAAGGTGACGAAGTCGAAGCAGACTTGTTCGGTTCTGACTCAGGAGTTGGATAAGGTGAGGGCTCAGTTGGAGGCCGCCAGCAAGACTCGGGTGGAAATAGTTGCCCAGTGCGCCGACGACATCTTGGTGGCCTTCGAGGATCAGAAGAGAGAATATTTCAAACAAGGGTGGGACGAAGCCCTGAAAGATGCTAGTGTCCCCGCCGAATCTCCCCTCTTCTTGGAGCACAAGTACATCCCTTCTGAGGCGATGGTGCAACTTGAGACTGAGGTTGTAGCTGAAGACGTTGCAAATGCACAAGTGTCAGGCTTGGCACCAACCACTGCTGCTGCAGCCTCGGCCCCAGCCGACACTGCTCATGTCCAAGTCCCTCCTTCTGCTCCAGAGCCGGCAATGACCTCTGTTCCTGCTCCTGCTCCTGCTCCTGCTCCTGCTCCTGCTCCTGCTCCTGCTCCTCCGCTTCAAGCTGATACTCCTACTACTAACTCCTTCTCTGCCAGCATTGATGAGCTGTTCGGAGATGTTGGTGATAGCATCGACGGCGAGGTGAACGGGCTTCCTCCTGCGCCGTAGACTTAGGTTTTTCTTGTTTTTGTAATTTGTGTAGCCTGGGGGACGCAAAGACCTCTTTTTTTTTAATGAAGCATGACTTTGTTCCATTTGTGTTGACTTTTTTTCTTTTTGTTCTTGCTTACTTCTTCTCTAACTTCGAAACTTCTAACTTGCTTGTAATTTCTAAGTGTTGATCCTTGGGGCCGAGGCATATATTCTTGAAAATAGAGATCGCCTCCCTCCTCGGGGGAAGAGGATTTTCCTTAAGGCCTTGCTTTTCTTCATGGGACACAAGTGTTGAGCCTCGGGGCCGAGGCATATATTCTTGAAAATAGAGACCGCATCCCTCCTCAGGGGAAGAGGTCTTCCTCGGGGGAAGAGGATTTTCCTTAAGGTCTTGTCTTTCTTCATGGGACACAAGTGTTCCTCCTCGGGGGGGCATGCCCCTTCCAAGAGACTAGGCTCCTTTGTTTATTTGAAAACTAACAACTATTAAATTTTAAGAGTTTTACTAGCATTAAAATTGTTTCTCTATCATATCTATCTATATCTATATATAGATTATAACTATTTTATCTCTCTCTCTCACGCATACCCACACCCACACAAACACACATATATATATGAGATAAAATAGTAACATTCAAAATAAAAAAAAAATAGCAACAGTCAAACAAAAAATAATAACATTCAAAATAAAAATAGTAACATTGAATATTAATATTTATAATATGCTCACCAAAAAATAGTAAAATGAAAAAAAAAAAAAGTAGTAACATGGTAAAAAAAGTAGTAACATTCTCAACAAAAATAATAACATAAAAAGAAAGTTGTAATATAACAAAAAAGTAGTAACATGCTCAATAACAAAAATAGTAACAGAAAAAAAAACTCCCAAATAAGTTTGGACAATGAAAAATAACTTTATTCCTTTTTGGGTATAAGGTGGACTGGATCACCCATATTCACGTTAATTCCAATCTCACATAATCTATATCAGGACGAAAAATAGGCGCACGTGAAAATATGAAACTTGGTAATGAGAGCCCTCAGATCTCATAGCTTTGAAGAATCATCGACAACTTAAACCTAGTGTTCATTCATCAAAAGCATTTACCCACCACCATGAAGAAATTATAAACGTGTTCATGTGTGTGCATGTGTGTACATAAAAGAGAGGAGGAGGGAGTGGTGACGGTGGTGGTGGATAATTTCTCCTGGTGGTGCCCAAATGCAAATGATGACGTAAAACCTCCAGACCGCTCAATGTGTTGAGGTTTTTCCATCATTGGGCAAGATTGAAAAACCATGAGAGAGTAAAAATAAGTGGAGACAGCTAATTTACTGGACGACGTTTGGACGGCTGCGCCACCATGGGGGTGAGCGGAGCAGAGAAATCCATTTGACCGTCTGTAAAGGGAGACAGGGGAGAGAGTGAGAATAGTTCAACTGGGTTCTTTGAATTTGAATTTGAATTTTATGGAAATTTTATTGACATATCTTCATTAACATTGAATTAAGTGGTAACAATTTCTAAGATATAAATTAATTTAAGAAAAATGTTACATAATTCAAATGAAACTCAAAAGTTAAAACTCAAATGCATATTATCCTTTGGATGAGTGTGAGATGAGTGGGTCCTATTAAAAAAATTGACGGGACCCACTCATCCAATGGATGATATGCATTTGAGTTGTAACTTTTTGGGTTTCATTTGGGTTTTGTAACATTACTCTTACTTAATGTTGCTTTCAAGGAAGAGTATTTTAAAATTATTAAAAAATTGTGAACTTAATTATTTATTAATAAAATTAAAATAAGACTTATTTCCAAATAAATTTTGGTCAGTAACTAATAACTATGCATTTTGAAGACTGATAAAAGAATAAAGGGAAAATTTCATTTACGGTCCCTGTAATTAGGTCTAAATTTAATGACACCCTCTCTCAATTTTGAAATTTCACTGTCACCCCCTGTCAGTGTTTGTCAGATTTCGGTGTTAACGGCAATTATTAATTTATAAAAATACCCCTGAATATTTTCAAGTGCATCAACTTGATGACAATTGTTGCAAACTCAAAAATGGCGAATTGATCGATTTTTGAGTAATAGATTGAGTTGTAAGTTGAATGAGGATAAAAAGACGCAACTTTAATGACTAGTTTGCAGAGGAAACTTCATTGCTCTTTACTCTCTTCTGATTTAGTCTATGGAGGAAACTTCATTGTTGCCTTCTCTCTTCCAATTTAGTCTGTTTTGAATTACAAAATAGTCTATGGTCTATACAAATGTCTTTTGGCCATCATGGAGGTTGCTTATGGATTGATAATGCTTCCATAAACGTTTAGGCCTTTGACTTGTGTAAAAGATTGAAATCTTGGACTTCATCACGTTGCTGACTTTTAGCTGAAAGAGCCTGACTGGCCTTCCCAGCATTTTCTCATCAAAGAACATTCACATGGTATTTTGAAAAATTCAAAAGCTGATCAGATTTGATGTCTTTGTTGCTAGTATATACATTTGGACAAGACAATGGTACTTCCAAATTTTATAACTTTTGTGAGTTTTGATATAAGTTTTATAGTTTATTTACAACCAAAAAAAATTTCAACTTTTTGGGTTAAATAGCAATTTTTAATGTTTGAATTATAGTTTTTTTGGGCAAAGTTACAACTTTTATGGTAACTTATAATCGATCTTAAAAATATTACAATCGATCCTAATATTTTTAAGATCGATCGCAAGTCATCACAAAAGTTGTGAAATGACCTTAAATAATTATTTTTTTAAAAAAACGAGTCTTACTCTCAATACTTTGTCAAAAACTCAGGGGTCGTTTGGTAACGTTTTTATTTTTGTGTCTTCAAAAAAATCAAAAACAGAGACAATTTTTGTCTCTGTTTTGTGGTAAACATTGAAACATAAAACATGTTTGGGAGTAATTTTTGTCTATCAAATTATGAGAATAAAAACAAAAAACATGTTTGATAACTACTTCAAGTTTTATCCTAAATATACTTTATAATATCTCATACAACAAAATACAAATCCAAAAATTCTTTAACTCAACATATCCACTAATTCATCAAAATTCACATACACAATTCTTTCCAAAGGGATAGTTGATATTCTGAAATAAAAGAATAGAAGATCTTTTATCCCCATAGCAAAAGAATACATTGTAATTTCATATTCTAAAAGGATCAAAAAGAAACCAACAAGCTCAATACAGCAACAACAAACAGCAAGGTCAACACATCAGCAAAGAATTACAAGAATTTTGGAAAACCAATAATACAATCCAAGGCTTTAATCCTTTAACAAAAAGCCAAAAAAATCTTCATTACTTCCATGGCAGCAACCTTTCTCCCAGAATTCATCTCCTTGTAACCCAACCTCATTCACACCTTAGCATCCTCAGTGCAGCAGCATACTCCATCTCAGTCAACCATGATCATCAAAGACCAAAAGAATCGTTGAGAGAGAGAGAGAGAGAGAGTGAATTCACAAAAACAAAAGTCAAAGATCCATAATTGCAGATGCATAGACATACCCAAAATCAATCCCAATTCAATCCCACCCCCAAATTATTTTTTTTTGTACAAAACCCCCAATTCAATACTAAAGTAAATGGCAATTCAATCACAATCTCAATCTCAATTCAATCACAAACACAATACACAACACACACACACACACCCAGCACACAGAACACACACACATACATCACACGCAACACACAGAGATCTGTGCGTATATATGCAGAGATCTGTGTGTATATACTGATGATGCACAAATTGGCTTTGCACACCACCTGTCAAGTATGAGTAATAAATGCAGTAATTAAGGTAGAGAGAAGACAAGAATTATAGTGATTCGGTCAATGTGACCTACGTCCACTTTTGAATAGCTTGGGTCACCGGGTCTTTTATTAACTCAAGTGTGCAAGGAGCAGAGAGTTACAAGCTGAGAGGGAGAGGATACAGGTATGTTCTGTTGAGTGTCATGCCCCCCAAGTGTTGGTGGGGCTTACAATTTATAGTCGTTTCCCAACAGATTGGGGCTACTTAACAGCAACTATCCAACTATTCTGGTGGGGCTTGCGGCTTCTCCTCAACGGGTGAGGCCGTTGAGGTGCTCTCCATGAGACTCGGTCAAGGTTGACCGCTTCCAAGGTGGTGGAGGAGGTGAGGGTCTTGAGTGCTCCCTTGATGTCGTAGTCAAGTTGATGTAGCTCCATGATGAACCTGACTGGACTTGGACCTCTTTGGACTTAGCTAACTGGACCTCTTGAAGTTGGGCCCTTGGGCTTGGCCCATCATTTGCCCCCCAATGCCTTGTGTCCAATGGAACTTGGAATGGATGGCATTCGGTTGAATTTGAATTTTCGACTGAGCGACATAACTGGAAAAACTTCGGGAGGCCAAAACCTGTGCTTTTAGGCATTTTTTGAGCTTTCAATAGCATCACTCATAGCCAAAGGTGTGAGTCTTGTAGGGCTCGTCGAGAGTTTCGATTTGATATATTATAAGCCTCATTTCGAGTAACGGAGCAAAAGTTACGGTCAAAACTTCGAGCAGAGAGCTGGGTGCACGATTTTGGGCGACCAGGCAGCTTTTGGGCGGGCATACTGTGTCTTGGGCGAGCAGACAGGGTCCTGGGTGAGCAGGAATTTTTTTTTTTTTTTTTTTGAAAAAACTTCGGGAGGCCAAAACAGCTGTTTCTGAGCTTTTTTTGGATTTTTTACAGCATCAATCACAGCTAAAGGCTGTAAGTCTTGTAGAGCTCATTGAGAGCTTCGATTTGATATATTATAAGCCCCATTTGGAGCACTTTGGGCGCCTTGGGCGAGCCTGGGGCTGCCTTGGGCATCTTGGGTGAATAAAGGGGGTCAGACTCCTCTCCAGGCGCTAGGCTGGCTCATTTGGGTGAGCAAAAGGGGTCTGCTCCTCTCCAGACGCTGGTTTGAGGAGCTTGGGCGAGCAGGAGGCCTTGGGCGCTAGGCTGGGCTGCCTGGGCGCCATAGGGTGTCTGGGCGCCTGAGGGGGTCTAGCCACCTAAGGATGTTGTCTAGGCGCCAATCTGGGAGGCTGAGAGGGTCTGGGCGCCTGAGGATGTTGCCTCGTCGCCAGTCTGGGCACCTGAGGGGTTTGGGCGCCTTGCTTGGGCGCCCAAGGATGTCTAGGCGCAAGGTCTGGGCGCCTGGGTGCCTGGTCTAGGTGCCTGGGTGTTCTGAGAGATGCTGGGAGCCTGTGTTGGAGATGTCAAAAATAATGTTATTCCAAACATTAAATTATCTAACATAATTACCTGAAGAGAGAGGTAGGCTGCTTGCGCGAGAGCAAATACAGGGTTTGAGGATTGCTCATGAAAGAGCTACACCTTTTGAGACTGAGTTTTTGGCGACCCATGAGAGAGTCCTTAAGCTTGAGGCATAGGATGCCTGTTTGGGAACAGTGCAGAGGTAGGTGGGCTGCCTACTTGAGAGCAGTGCAGAGGTAGGCTGTCTGCTTAAGAGCAGAGCAGAGATATGTCAGGCTTTTTTGGCGACCTGCGAGAGAGCCGCTAAGCTGGAGATATGCTGCCTGTTTGAGAACAGTGCAGAGGCAGGTCAAGCTTTTGGAGATCCGCGAGATGATTCACCTCGCCTAGACCTATTGATTTTCTCAGCATTCATATATTTTTGAGCTTTTGCCAATAGTTCTGGCATGCTCTTTGGTGGGCGTTTCATCACGGAGAAAAGGAAGCTCGATGATTGGAGGCCTCCCAGGAAGGCGGTCATGCTGACTTTTTCATCGGGCTCTTCGACCTGAAGGACCCCCTCGTTAAAACGAGTGAGGTAGCTTCTCAGGCTCTCATTTTGGTCCTGCTTTATGCTGAGCAGATGGGTGACAGGCTTCTGCTGGCGGCGTCCACCAATGATCTGTGTCACAAAGGATCTGCTCAGTTCGGCGAAGGAGCCTATGGAGGCCGGGGTGAATTTGGCGAACCATTGTCACGCTGATCCCTTCAAGGTGGTTGGGAACACCCTACACATGATCTCGTCGGGAACATTGTGCAGCTGCATTAGAGTTTTGTAAGTTTCGAGGTGGTCTAGTGGATCCTTCGTTCCGTCAAAGGTCTCCACGGATGGCATTTTAAACTTTTGAGGAAGGGAGTAGTTCGCCACGTCTGGCTTGAAAGGTGTGTATGTTCGCCTTACGAGATAGTCCACTGTCTCGGGTCCCTGCTTCTTCATGACTTTGAAGACGTCACCCAGTTAATTTTGTACCTCCTTAATTTTTTCATCCCAATGGTTGGGAGCTCCTCTGGAATGATCATGGAAATGGCTCTCATGCTCCATGCTTTGGTTTTCACCCTCATCCTCTTGGAGACAAGGGTCTTCACCATGTGGTGTAGGAGCTGGAGGAGGAGGAGGTGGAGGTCCCTCATGGGGAGCTCTCCCATGCTGGGCGCCCAAGGGGGCTCCCATGGGTGGGGCGCCCAAATGGGCTCCAAAGGTGGCACCCAGAAGGGGAGCACCCATGTGGGGAGCTCCTTGACGCGCAAGGCGTGGAACTCCTCTCACTTAAGGTCTAGGTTGTGCTCCTCCTTGCACAACGAGCATTAGTTGAAGGATCTGCTGGTTCTGGACCACAAGCTCCTACATGGTCTCCAGCATCTACTGCGTACTTGGGACATGATTGGTTGGGGGAAAAGCAACCTCCTCTTCTCTTGGTTGGTTATCCTCAGGTTGATTCATCGATCTGGTGGTGATCGCCATAGGTTCAACAGAGGGAGTGATTAGAAGTGAGATTTTTGTCGGTTCCCACAGACGGCGCCAAACTGATGATGCACAAATTGGCTTTGCACACCACCTGTCAAGTATGAGTAATAAATACAGTAATTAAGGTAGAGAAAAGACAAGAATTATAATGGTTCGGTCAACGTGACCTACGTCCACTTCTGAATGGCTTGGGTCACCGGGTCTTTTTGTAACGCCCCAAAACACACCCTGGACGGCATTACATTCTAAAACATTCACATCATGAGAGCACTAAAATAATCATCAATAAATAAGACTTCATAAAGTCATCCATAAAATTTACAGCATTAACCCAAAAGAATAGGCCCATTTTGGCCTTTACATTCCAAAATCAACTAATGTAGCACAGCGGAAATAACAAAAGAAAACTAGGCTTTACAATGTTCAAAAGGAATATCCTAGTCTAGAACAAAAGAAAATGTCGCTCTAGGCGTCCACCTCGGGATCCACACTCCCGTCTAGTGGAGTCTCCCAAGTAGCGGGCTCCTCGACCCCTACGTCCTCCTCTTGTAGAAAATCTGAAAAATGTTAGCGGTAGGGGGGTGAGCACAAAGCTCTGTAGAACAATTCTCTCAAACCCATACAAGGTTTAGAAAAGCATTCAAAACGGTCGGTCTCATTTCACAAATATCGTACATAAAGATTTTGAATGAAAATAGTGACATTTTAAAAGAGATCTCAAGTTTAAACAGTAGCAATAATCCATTAAAAGAATAGAGTGAGTTTAGCATCGATAAACAAAATTCCAATTTAAGCTATTTAAGAAGGACTTCTCCCCATGCATTGTCCCATACCAATGCATCGGCAAGAACGACCCAACTTCTGATTTCATGTATTTTTGGTTCATCCCCGTACCATGTATGTTGATTGCTTCCCGTGAATCTACCCAACGATCATACCTAGTCCACCAATTCCAACCAACAATCACAAATCTCTTTAGGAAGGGCGTGTACCGTCTCCTACGGCATTGACGAAATCCTCCCAAGGTGTCTAGTATACTAACCCTTTTCCTCGATATATATATGTGAACGATAGTGATCGCGGTCACAACAACGATCCACTACGAGCATTAGGCAACCATCTCACCCCCACTGGGATAGACTAACCTCTAACACTCTACGGCATCTCTCGAAGGTAATCCAAGTCCATCACAACAACCATACAATGAGGAAACCAAGAATATTCACAATTCACAACAATTTCCCAAATATAGTAAAAATCCCCAATTTTTCACATTTGTCATATAATCGAACAATCCAAGAAAATATGCAAGAGATCGTAATCTATATCATTTTGTTATACAATATTCAACACTAAAGTTTTGAAATCAAAGACAAAGAATAAATTAGGAAAAAATCCCATTTTCTTCAAAACTCGGGTTGGATGGTGAAAAGAATGGTTCCATGGTTACCCAACCACCAAAATGTTTGACACATGCCCCTTTATTGCAATAATATCAAGAATCATGTACTACATATCATATATATGAGAAGACAAGTGAGAGACATACATAAATATACAACCCTAGCCTTAATGTGTGAGAAATGAGAGAAAAACCCCTACCTCTTAGTTGTAGCTTTAAATACAAGACCCAACCTTCAAAACCTTTTTATTCTCCTTCATTTTCCTCTTAATTTCCTCCTCCTAGGGTTTCAAGAGATTTGGGTGAGATTGGGTGAAGAAGGGAAGAAAAGGAAATAGGTATAGAAGTGGAATTTTGAGGAATTGAGGGTTTTGATCTTCACAGATGATGTAAATCTCTCTCTTGGATGTGTTTTTCTCTTCCTCTCTTCTCCTCTCAAGCTATCTAGGGTTTGGAGTGGTGTAAGGAAGGCTAAGGAGGTGACAAAATGTATTTATAGTGGAGGAAAAATCGAGGGTTCGCGAACAGAAAATTTGGATTTTTACAGTGGCTACCGGTAACTGATTTTGGCTACCGGTAGCCCGGACACACGGGACCCTCGACTACCGGTTGGCTACCGGTAGCTGATTTTTACTGGACCATCATCTACCGGTTGGCTACCGGTAGCTGATTTGTACTGGACCTTTGGCTACCGGTAGCTGAATTTGGCTACCGGTAGTCACTACCCAGATTTTTCTACTTCCACTTCCAATGCATTTGTGAACCATTTAGAGGTCGAATTGGAAAATTTCCATTAGATACACTTTTGTAGCTCTAGATGTCTACTATCTACTGTCAAAATTTCAGGTCCTTTGGAATTAAGACTAAAAAGTTATGTCCAAAGTACTAAGAAGTATTCAATACCCATTTTTCCCCAAATTCTCGCTAAAGTGTATTTTAACTCCAGGACACTTCCTAACTTCCAATACATCCATATTACCACTCCCAATGTTTTTCGACCTTCCGGATTCGATGGAAATCATTATTTTGACCTACAAAATTTTAGAAACTTGTCTAATCACCCTTTCCAAGTTTAAACTTCTTCGAACTTAACTTAGAAAATCAACATGCATCTCTAGTATTCTTTTCCTACTATTACCATCCATATGATTTATTCTTACATCATTATCTATATATATGAATCACTAAACAAATACTTTACTATCTAATTATAAACATGCGGGGTTTTACACTTTTATTAACTCAAGTGTGCAAGGAGCAGAGAGTTATAAGCAAAGAGGGAGAGGATAGAGGTATGTTCTGTTGAGTGTCATGCCCCCCAAGTGTTGGTGGGGCTTACAATTTATAGTCGTTTCCCAACAGATTGGGGCTACTTCACAGCAATTATCCAACTATTCTGGTGGGGCTTGCGACTTCTCCTCAACGGGTGAGGCCGTTGAGGTGCTCAAGATTGACCGCTTCCAAGGTGGTGGAGGAGGTGAGGGTCTTGAGTGCTCATTTGATGTCGTAGTCAAGCTAATGTAGCTCCATGGTGAACCTGACTGGACTTGGACCTCTTTGGGCTTGGCTAGCTGGACCTCTTAAAGTTGGGCCCTTGGGCTTGTAACATGAGTTGGGCCCTTGGGTTTGGCACATCATATACAGATATATACACAGATATGTGTGTATATAAAGAGAGAGAGAGAGCGAGGAGTTGAGATGAGAGAAAGAGAAGGGGCTTACCTCTCCGTCGGTGAGAGAGAGGAGAGGAGATCGCTGCTCCTCGTCATCGTCGATGACGGTGAGAGAATGGAGAGAGTGAGGCAGCGATGGAGAGGAGAGAGTGAGGAAGAGAAATGAGGTGGGTTTAAATAGTTTCACGAAAAAAAGACTATTTTTGCCGCTAAGGAAGTTCGAAACCCGGATCTCATTAATTCCATTTAGAGCGTGTTTTTGTTTCGCGTGTTTCCTGAAACACAATTTTATGTTCCCATTTTTTTGTCTTTGTCTCCAAAACAATTAATATAAAACAAAAACAAAAACACAAAACACAAAACACAAGACAGAAACACTTACCAAACAGCCCCTCAGTTTCTAAGATACTGAGAGTTTGGTATGTTTGAACACAACCCTCGTTCGAATGTGACTTACTCTAAATAATTTGGTAGAACACTCAAAAAATCTCAAAATCGAAATATTGAGAGTTAGGTAAGTTCGACAGTTAAATTTTTAATTTTTGTTTGAGTTTTCTCTCTAACGGCTACATTGTTTTAAACCTTCCAAGATGTGTCTTCTACTATAGTAATGAAGGGATATAGTCCTTCACGAAGTAATGCATAGAACTCTACTAATAGAGTTCAATTGCAATATCAAAGTATATGATGAAAATTATTCTCTTCTTCTTCTCTCTAATTCTAAAGCTTTATACTTTCTGATTTTTATATTTGGATTGAGTTTTTGGTTCTAAGATTACTAAAGAGTGCAATCTTTGATAATCTTAAAGTTAGGCATTATATCTTGAGAGTAGAATTTTCAAGAGCCCAACTGCATTATAAGTTAAATTTTATTCACACCCCTTGTAAATAGACATAACTTCGACACTCCTTGTAAATAGACCTATCTTTAACAATACCTCCTCCTGATTTTGAAATTTAAATGCACTTCATTTTACTTCTATTGTATTAACTTTTAGATTCACCAATTTAATATTTAATTTTATCAAATTAATGTCATTTATTTAATTTAAACTAAATTAACATTCAATCTCATCAAATCAACACAAATTGATATTTAATTTTATCAAATTAGCATTTAGTTATATTAATTTAATATTTTATTTCATCAAATTAATATTATTTCTTTAATTTAACATTAAATTATTATTTAATTTCATCAAATCAAAGCAACGTATTAAATTGCCATTTAATTTTATTAAATTAAAATTTAATATTTTAAATAGAATATTAAATTCTATTAATTTAACATTTAACTGTATCAAATTAATGTCAGTTATTTAATTTAACACCAAATGAACATTTAATTTTATTCAATTAACATTAAATTTTATCAAATTAAACGAATTTAATATTTAAATTTATCATATTAAGACCAAATTTATTTAATTAATATTAAATTTTATCAAATAATATTTAAATTTTATATATGAAGGGTGATATATGAAGAGTGGTCGGGTGACATTGTGGAGGACAGACAATAGTAGAGAAGCTAGAAATTGATGGAATTTTGACATTGACTTTATCAATTGTAATTTTATTATAGAAAATTTATTTTTAGCTATAAAATAAATTTAAAACCCTGTAATTTATAACGAACAACAAAAAACGCATCACAGAGGGAATTTAGGTAATATAAGAAAATAAGAAACTGAAAAGTGTATCTCTTACCTAACAACTTATAAGAAAATGGACTTAATGACTTAAAAATCTAACGGTTGTTTTGGATGAAAAAATTTTAAAAAAATTGCATGAAAAAAATTTAAACTATCTGCATGAAAAGAAAATTTTAAAAAAAAAACCACATGAAAAAAATTAAAACTATCTGCATGAAAAAAATTAAAAAAAAAAACTGCATGAAAAAAATTAAAAAAATTTAAAATATCTGCATGGAAAAAAAATTAAAAAAAATTGCATGAAAAACATTTACAAATATGCAAGAAAAAAAATAAAAAATTTTTTTTTACCAACTTAGGTAGTGATTGATCACTATGGAGAACGAGTTGAAGAATAATGTCTGACTTCAGTCCCTTATGTCTTCCAGCAACCCCGGATCGTTTTGGACCTTCACAACCAACAAAAGGTGTGGTATATATAGTGGGAAATTGGTTGAGGGCATTTTAGTATATTTACATAAGAAATTGTACTTTTGACATTTTCAAAAAATTTATAGTCAAACCGTTACTTTTTGTACTGACATAGTTAAAAATTACCGTTAAGAAGGTGTCTTTGATTTGAAAGTATAAACTATAAGAGGTGTAGTGAAGTTTTAGAATCGAGAGGGGATATTATTGAATTTAGACCTAACTAGAGGGAATGTGGATAAAAATTTTCCAAGAATAAATAGTCAGATAAATTATGAGAAGAATATGGTATTTAAAAAAAAAATGGGTATCGTACTAGCACATATGATTCACATACCTCATTACAATTATCCCACATGAATAGTGATTTAATATTAAGTGAAATTAAATAAAAAGTGTAATGAAAAGGATTTTAATCTTATTGATCGGGAGTAACGATAGGAGATGAAGAGTACTATGATTACATGTCTTCCTTTTGGGGAAAAAACTCATGGAGGGTACGTGTGCAAGCAAGCTTCAAGTTACAGAGGAAGCCTGCAAAGATCCGGCATTTGATGGTTCCTCAGACTGGAGTCACAAATGGCTACATGTTGTTCTTCTTGTTTCTTTTTTATGATGCACAAATCGGTTTCGTGCAAGTTCAACAGTCAAGAAGGTGAATAGGTATAATCAATGTGCAGTAAACAAACAATCAATGACCAAAATAGCAAATAAAGGATCAACACAGAGGTTTATAGTGGTTCGTCTGTGGCCTACGTCCACTTTGAATGGCAGCGGTGGCTTTCGTGTTCTTTATTAACAAATAATCGTCACCGGAGGGTTTACACCGGAGAGCTACAGTGCTTTGAGGGAGAGAGGAACAACAATGTTATGCAAGGTAGGAGAGGAGGTTTTTTAGGAGGTGTGCCCTAGATGATGAGAGGGCTTACATTTATAGAGTTAGGGTTTGGAGGTGAGGCGGTGACGTGAGGAAGGGGTTTCCTACTTGTTTTGATAATTACAAATTTGGTAGGGTTTCTCCGTGCGCCGCATTTCTCTCCCTCGTACTCCAATTCCTTCGAAGGAAGGCCCCAGCTGGATTGGACTTGAACTTGGACTTGGTGGGTCTTTGCATGGCTGGGCTCTTCAATCGAAGTTGGGTTTTTTCACATAAATTGGGCTATTTGGGCTTGACCCATCATTTGCCCCCCAATGCCCCTTGTCCAAGGAAACTTTGGAGAATGGTGCATTAGTTTACATCTTGAGCTTTGGGCAATGTCAAGGCAATCAATTTCAACTCAATCAAGGATTTTTTCGCAATCTGAGACGAATCCCGCTACGTCCATGTTGCGCTTCGACTGGATCACATACTAAGGCTCCTTCTTCCTTCCTGATAGGATGTCTCCATGGCGATGGAGTAATTGGCGCTGAGGCAAGCACTAATCTGGGCGAGGGGGCCATGCCGCCGGGCTGGGCGAGCGGCTCAGACCGCTAACCGTGTGGGCGCCCTTGCAATGGTGTCGGGCGAGCTGCCCTTGTGTGCAGTGGAAGCGAGCAAGGCCAATCGCGCAGAAGAGGCGTTGGCAGCGCGTGCAGGCGATGCAGGGGCGCCAATCTAGGCAGCTGGGGCAAGCATGGTGTTGGTGAGGCCAAACAAGATGGCATTGGCGCTGAACTAGTTCAGGTGGGTGACCAGGAGAGAAAGGAGGTGTCTGCTGCGCGTGGAGACGAGGCTAAGTGCCTAGATGGGCGCGCTGGTTTGGCGAGCACAGGAGGGCGTGATGCAAGCTGCTGGGCACGCTGAAGGGCGCTGATCAGGGCGAGCAGGCGCTGAGAGGTGCGGTCCTGTGCGCCAACCTAGGTGTGCGGCCTGCTGAGGGTGCTGATCTGGGCGAGCAGTTTTTTTTTTTTTTTCGAAAAAACTTTGGGAGGCCAAAACAGCTGTTTCTTAGCCTTTTTTGGACTTTTTACAGCATCAATCACAACCAAATGTTGTGTGTCTTGTAGAGCTCGTCGAGAGCTTCGATTTGATATATTATAAGTCTCATTTCGAGTAACGGAGCAAAAGTTATGGTCAAAAACTTCGAGCAAAGAGCTGGGTGCACGGTTTTGGGCTTCCAGGCAGCTTTTGGGCGAGCACACTGTGTCTTGGGCGAGCAGATAGGGTCCTGGGCGAGCAGAATTTTTTTTTTTTTTTTTTTGAAAAAACTTCGGGAGGCCAAAACAGCTGTTTCTGAGCCTTTTTTGGACTTTTTACAGCATCAATCACAGCCAAAGGGTGTGAGTCTTATAGAGTTCGTCGAGAGCTTCAATTTGATATATTATAAGCCCCATTTGAAGCACCTTGGGCGAGTCGGGCTGTCTTGGGCGAGCCTGGGGGGTCTGTTCTTCTCTTTCGCTCATTTGGGTGAGCAAAGGGGGTCTGCACCTCTCTTTGGCTCATTTGGGTGAGGAGAGGGGGGTCTGCACCTTCTCTTTGGCTCATTTTGGTGAGTAGAGGGGGTCTGCTCCTCTTTAGCTCATTTGGGTGAACAAATGGGGTCTGCACCTCTCTTTGGCTCATTTGGGTGAGCAGAGGGGGTCTGCACCTCTCCAAGTGGTTTGGCTCATTTGGGCGAGCAAAGGGGCAAAAAATTGAGGATACCTCCTATTGGAATAAAGAATGAATGGTTCTGTCAAAAGTGAGCTCAGAGTTTGATCTCCCAATCTTTCCTCCCTGCAAAACGAACAAACTGCCCAAGATCGAAGTGTTTCGATCGAAAGCACTCTGATACTTAAGTCAGTAATGGAACTGAACGAATTGCAAGAAGACAAGGAGAATTCAGCGTACCTTTCATTCGGGCTTCTTGCGCCTTTTATAGATCACTATTCCGTTAGGGTTTCCATGATTCCTGATTCAAGGTGGTACACCTCCTCCCAATCAGGCGGCTTTAGTTGGGAAGTTGCTGATATTCCTCCAGCAATTCCTCCTGTCGTTCCTATAATTTCGCCCATTCGTTAGCTTGAAGGCCTGAGTTATAGGCGTACCCTTAACTCTGTATTTATTGTTTCAAACAGCTCGGTTATGATGTTAAACAGCTCGGCTATGATGTGGACCGAGCTTATTTGTTTATTGCCGAGCTCCTTGGTTCATAGTTAGAACCGAACTGTTTCAACAAATCCTGAACACTCTTGCCTACTGGGATGGTGAGAGCCGATCTCTTTAAGATGCTTGCCGAACACCCTGTTCAGTCCATCCTAGTCTATTAAACCGAGTGGTCAAGGTCTTCATCACGTGTCTTGTCTTGTCATCCTCACGTGGGTTCATTTAATGTCATTACACGTGTAATAATGAGAGTCACCCCCTTCAGTATCGACAAAAAAAAAATTAGTATTATACCTCTAAAATTTATAATATTGAAGAGTATTTTTATAATTTTTGTGGGTCATTTTATAATTATAAAAATTATCTCTTTTGTGGGTGATTTATAATTTTTGTGGGTGTTTTTCCTAAAGTTGTGGATATTTTTATCACATTTGTGAAAATTATTTTTACCATTTTTCTTCTATACAAAAAAAAAATTATCACTTTTTTGGGTGTTTTACCACATTTATGATTATTTTTATTATATTTGTAAGCATTTTTATCACTGTTGTTATAATTATTTTTATTATTTTTTTTTTTATACCGTAACAATGAAAAAAATAATCACAAATATAATAAATAAAGGTATAATATCGAATTTTTTTTTCCGGCACGGTAGTCTAACTCTGTCAATGTTTGTTATTCTCGAGTGAACCTCACTAACACGTAAGACTAAAAAATTTCTTTGGTGTTTCCATTCGAGATTTGTTTCTACTAGTGTACAACTTCTTCTAAGGCTTTTAAAATTTCAAAAGTAAGTCTATTTTATTAATCTTAGAACACGTTTAGGAAATTTTTAAGATTAAGTTAATATTTTTGCAATCTATCTTTGTCCAAAGATTTTAGTTTTTTACAACTAAATAAAAATCTAAACTACTTTTATATATTTAAATTGTTAGAATTTGCTCTTAATTGAGTTGTATCATTTAAGTTGTTTTTATTTATTGTAGAAAAAAAATGGGTCATATGAAAATAGAATATTACAAATAAGGAAAAATTTTAGTCACATCCCTTTTTCTTTTTTTTCGGTACCTTTATTTTTTGAATCTTCACTAACACCCATTGTCAGGATGTGTTGAGTGACTTTTACCTTTATACCTCTATGTTTGAGATTGATTTACAAGTATCTCCAGCCATTAAATATATCCAATGGACAAAAATAAATTCTACAATTTTAAAAAATTAATATTTTGTTAATTTTTTACCATCAAATATGCAAAAATTAACAAACAAAATAAATATATATTATACATAAATATATAGGTTCATTTATAGGTTCTAAACATGGTGTGCCCATTCAATCGAATTTAAATCGGCTCGAATTGAATTTTAATCGGTCCAAATTTCAATACGTAAAAAAATATAAATTTTAATCGGTGTTAATAGCTTAGGATTGAGCTCAAATTGACTCGAATTTTATTCATAAAAAAAAAATAATAAGCTCAAATTTTAATACGTAAACAAAATAAATCTTAATTAGCTCAAATCTAATTGGACAAAGTTGTGAAATTAAATTCCAAATTGGACAGCTAATTCCAAAAGTCCAAAAGTATTTGAACACAAAGTCATTGCCCCATAAAAGAAATATGAACAAAAAATAAGGGACCTGGACAAAAAAATACACACCAAAAAATACTATAGTTTAGCTAAGTCTGTCAACGGATCGTATATATAGTTTAGTTAGGCCTATCAACGGATCGAATATAGACTGGATTTTGTCATATCCAAATCCAAATCTGATTACAATTTACATGATCCGATCCGATATCCAACGGATTTGAAATTTTTAATCCATATTCAAATATATTAACTTTCGGATATCCAGCCCAAAAATAGATCCGATTCGTTAATATACAAAGTAAATAGAGAAAAAGGCATAACAAGCAACATAAACTAAATATATCAACTTCAATTTTAATTATAAATAGAGAAAAAGGCAGTGGAAAAAAAAAGGAAGAGATGAAAAGATGTCGTTAAATATAAACTCATAGGATATAAAATATAAAAATAGAAAGTATATATACAATTCAGATCGGGTTATTAATAGATCGGATTTGATAAATCTAAATCCGAATCCATTAAATATAACATAACTGATTTGAATTTGCATTCAGATAATTGGTAAAAATTATTAATCTACATCTGATTAATTGAATTCAGATTCATTGAGAGATATTACTTCAGCATTGGAAAAGTACAATTGGGGCCTTCCCTTTTTTGGGCTTTATAAGACACGTGAACAACAAAAAGAGCCTACAACAAACTTGGGGCTTGCTCCTTTTAAGGCTTTATAAGCAGACCCAACAAAAAATAGATCCTACTAAACTTAAAAGGCTTTTTTGGGGCTGAACAAACGTCAGTGCCCTGCATCATTTAGTCCTCAATGTTCTAGTTATGTCAATTTGCTTGCTCGAATATGACTTGGATTTAATTCCACTTGGTACAGTCATGTAAATGGATTAATCCTCTCAGTAGGGATGAGAGGATTAATAAGGAATGACCAAGGGCACCAGGTAGCTGAATTTTAGGCAAAATTTAACTAGACAACAATTTTTAAAGTCGAATTGTCGCGATATTTAGAGAATTGGAGTTGATCAAGGAGAAAGGGCTACCATTTGTGGAGGTCGAGACCAACTCTTATGAAGCATATACTCTTTTGGCTCAACCACAAGATGATGAGCATCCAAGCAGAGCTCTTATTGCTAACTGCACTTCTATCCTAAGAGTTCGCAACTGTCAAATTAAGCATGTTTTGTGTGAAGTTAATGTGCGGATGCTCTAGCTACTCTGGGATAACAACAATCCCAAAGAATAGTGTTGCTTTTGTTAGGGTGCTGTAAGTGGTGTTTGATAAAACTGAAAATTAATGTTAAATTTTAAGTGTTAAATATTGAATTTTTAATTTATAGACTGTTTGGTATCCACTGAATTTTAAGAATTGAATTGAATCAAATTATTTGACAAATATAAAGAACTGAAATCTGAAAAAAAAAAAAATTATTCTTATTTTGCATTTTTTTTTAATCATCTCACTACAACAACTACTTTATTCTTATCACCACCATCACAATGGTGGTGGTAGTGGTGACGATGACACAATGATAGTGGCGACGATGGTAGTGGCAGCACAATGGTGGGGGGCGATGGTGGGGGTGGCACAATGATGGTGACGACGATGGTGGTGCTGGTGGTGACGATGGTGGTGCTGGTGGTAACGACGGTAGTAGTGGTGGTGGCGGCACAATGGTGGTGGTAACGATAGTGATGGTGGTGGTGGCGGTATAATGGTGGTAGTGGTGGGTATTGAAAAGTTAAGAGTGTAAAATGTATTGAGGGTCCTTACTGATTAACATTTTCAGTATTAAATGATAAGTAGGTGACTTGCTACGTAAAATTTTAGTTTATTTTTAAGAAGTGATTAAAATATTAAGTAATATGAGTTTTAGATTACCAAACGGATTTAATTCAAAGTGTTTAAAATATTCAGTTTTAAGCATTAAGTGGTGTTATCAACCAGTCCGACTCATTTTAACTTTTTCAATGTTCCAAAAATAAATAAACATGTTGATGGGCTCTCCGAATCAAAGAGGCCTAAGTCCTTCTTGATCAACAAAGCCCAAAAATCAACTTGGTTCAAGTCGAAAAACAAATCAAACGGTTGGCATAATGACATTGAAAATTTGGAGGGCTAATCTCTTTGGATTAATAGAATCTAGTACAAGAATTAAGAATGAATTTGATTTTAGAATTTGTTGGATACTCGATCAAGGTGGATACTAATTTTTTTTAGATAGTTTATCTTTTTATTTTTCTCTTTAATAGATCATTCGTTAATAATTAGTTATGGACTCACTAATATAATAGATTCTATTTGAATTAATCGTAGGCGACCTCTCAAAAATGGCACATAGGGAGAAAAAAAAAAGTATTAGAGAAAGTTTCACTCCCTATATTTATATTAGGGGTAACCAGTGCCTGAAAGCACGATGCAATGTGAATGGTTTTGAGAGGGATGTTGGTAGCCGTTGGATAAGTCTATTTGAGACTGTCAGGTGGACTTATTGAAGTCTGTCATGTTTTATATTATAGATATACTAAAACATAAAACTCTTGAAAATATGGCCAAGACTAATGGCTCAAATTGTTTAGATCTGATGACTTATTTTAGGACTTACATGTTAACGTTTAACTATAGTAAATCTATTGGTTTACATTTAATTTTTAGCAACAATATGTTAATCATACTTATTTTTTAACCTAATTTTTAATTACAATGAATATTTTAATTACATATTTATATTTTAATCACGGTAAAAAAAGGTACTTTTATTAATATATATATATATACACACACACACACACATTATCGCTAATCCTATGTTTGAAGACACTATACAATATTAAAAATAGGACATTAATTCTACAATATTTATATTCTAAATAGCAATTTAGATTTTTTTAATTATATAATTTAAAATTAAAATGAAGGAAAAGATAGGTGTGGATTGACGAAAATATTTAGCATTGGAGAGTGTGGTCATTAGATTGTTTAACATTGGAAGTTGTGCAGAGAAGAGTTTTTTGAGCATGAAAAAAATATTAAGGTGAATTTCATGTAATTAAATCAAACTTGATCGTTGTTATACATTTATAAGTTGAGAATTTAATTTTTTTTAATTGTAATATTAGAAAGATGCATACATATGCATAATCCATATATTACCCAAGTGGATCATTTCTTTTGGTTGGATCAAAAATAGAAACAAAGTAGCTTTTTGACTTTACGTGTATGTGGGGCTGTGATGGTTGGTAATGTTTGGACTCGATTCCTATCAAAAAAGAAAGGTAGTTAGAGGACAGGACTGTCGTCGTCTAAGGAATCGGACACAGATAATAAAGATGAGGATTTGTTTGCGAGAGATATCTATAATATAAAATAAGACATACTTAAATAAGTTTATTTGACTGTCTCAAATAGATTCATTCAACGATCACTAACGTCTCTCTTAAAATAATTCACATTACACCATGTGTTCATGCACGGGTTACCCTAGTATAGTATAAGTAAGGAAGTTGACACAAACTAAAATAAATTTGTTTAGGGACGAGCTGTAAATTCGAACGTTTTGAATTTAAATCTTGAAAATCCTTTGGGACTAGGCCATTAGAAGTTTATCCCTTATGAATTCCCTTGTCCCGGCGTAAATGGCTTACCTTTGACTGGATAGGGGAGGAGATTAATCGAAGTATGCGTAAGTTGACTTAGACATCCCTAACTGTTGAACTAAAAAAAATAAAAAGGGTTTGTTTTTTTAGTAACACAAGCAATTCTGCAAATTATTATATGCATTTTGGTCCATAACTAATAACTACGCATTTTGAAAACTAACAAAGAATAAACAGTCAGATAAATTATATGAAGAAGAATACGGAATCTAAAAAGAAAATTAGTATCGTACTGTCAAATTTTACAAATTTCGTAAGTTGATATATATGTATTTTTACAATAAAAAAATTTATGATTTTGTAAGTCATTTTATAACTTTATTAGTTTAAATTATAATTTGTTGGGGGTCATTTATAATTTTTGAGTTGCTTGGGATCCAATTACAATTTTCAATCGATCCCAAGTAACTCAAAAATTATAAATGATTCACAAAAGTTATGAACAACACCCAAAATTTATAATAATGGATAATAAAAGTAAATTCATGGTTCAAATAACAAATGATTGGTTTAAGTGGTAACAGATACGAGCTGTAAATTCAGACGTTCTGAGTTTGAATCTTGATAACCCTTTGAGGCAAGGTTATGAGGAATTTATCCTGTATGAATACCCTAGTCCCGACATGGATGGTATGTTTTTTTATTGGACCGATGAAGGGATTAATCGAGATGTGTGTAAACTAACCCAAAAACCGCTGACCATTTAATTAAAAAAAAAAAAACGACATATCCAAGTGTATAAATAGACTGGAAACAAATGTAATTATCTTCTTTTTCAAAATATACAAATTAAAAGAGTAACAACCTCTATTATAGTGGATTAGAAAAATGTTATTTAGACTTAAAATATAGATTTGATCAATGACAATCATTGAATAGGTAGTTAGTCCTAATAAATATTATGACCTACAATGAAATCAATGACAATGATTGATCAAGTCTATATTTTACGTTCATGCAACATTTGTTTAGTGGATTAACCAAGTTCAATCCATCTCTTACATCATTAATAATTAACAGTAAAATTTGTAAGAGATTAAATTTTTTACGGGCAAGCCTGTAAACAATTGTTTATAATCAATCAAAATCGAGAGATACACAATTGTAAATAGTAATACGGTACCAGTGAACATTACTATGATTACATATCTTCCTTTTGGGGAAAAAACGCATGGAGGGTACGTCTGCAAGCAAGCTTCAAGTTACAGAGGAAGCATTCAAAGATCCGGCGTTTGATGGTTCCTCTGACTGGAGTCACAAATGGGTACATGTTGTTCTTATTGTTTCTTTTAGTTGAAGCTTCCCCTTCCTCGTCATCAGAAATCTTCTGGGTTTTCTCCATTTCCTTCTTGCCCATCTCCTTATATATATATCTGGCGTTAGAAAACAAGAAAGATGTTTAAATGTTTAATGCAACTATGAGAGATAAACACACACACACACACTCTCTCTCTCTCTCTTATATGCATATATATATATATATATATATATGAGAGAGAGAGATTGAGAATTGAGGGAAAAAAAATAGTAGTAAGCAATGAAAGAAAGAAATTTAAAGCTACTGGACCGATTGGCCTACCTGCAGGGTAGGTGGTGGAGGAGAAAGAGAGAGAGGGTACGTATTTTTGTGCTTCAGTTCCTGCGTCCATGGCCGCCTCCTTCTTCTCTCCTTTTTATAGATATAGATACAAGGGTAAAATACATTTTAGATCCTCAAAGTATGCATTTAATATTTATTTGGTCTTTAATTTTTTAATTGTGTCTATTAGTCCTTAAAATTTCTAATTTCTATCTAAGTGGTCCAATCTCAAATGCCGTCAGAAAATCGTTGACAATTCTAGTCACATGACAATCACGTAGTTCCTAATTTTATGTTTATTTGGTCCCTAAAGTGTTTAATTTGTGTTTATTTAGTCTCACGTGATTGGTGCGTGATCAGAACCGTTAACAATTTTTTGACGGATATTTGGAATTGAACTACGTAGATATAAATTAGAAACTTTAGTGATCAAAAAGACACAATTAAAAGATTGAAAACCAAATAAACATTATATACATACTTTAAAGATTACAAATATTTTTTTCCCTAGATATAAATAAATATAGATTTTCGAATATAGACTTCTAGATACACGTAAATACAGAAAAAAGGGACACCATGTTGGCAAAGCCAGGTGGTGTGTAATAAACATACAAAAATTTCTGCGTAGGAAGAGAACAGTGTTGAATGCCTGAAAAGTCTGTCATTTTCATACCTTTACGTGAGCGGCTAAAGTGAACCGGCCTGTGACCTTCCTCTACTCCACAGCGGTACACTTGTAAGAATGTCATTGCACATTTCATTTGCTTCTCTTTAGTAAAGGTGTCCGTCACAATTTAGTGGTGCAACCATTTGATTGTGGCTGACCTCACGCCCACGTAGATCAACGCTGAGTGATCTTCCTCGTTCTTTCCGCTTGAAAAAGACTACGGTACCGAAATATCATATCACAATTTACAACCATTTAAAGTTATGTTATAATTTTTTTACCGAGTAAGTTATAATTTTTGAAGGTGATGATCGATCATGATATATTGAGATTGATATCGATTTAGAATTTTTAAAAATTAAGTTACAATTCATCAGAGATAAGTTATAACTGTTCAGGAAAAGTTTATGATCGATCATGTGTATTTGTGATCGATCATGGTCCCCTTGAACAATTATAATTTTTTCCTTTAAGACTTGTAATTTTATTATAAAAATAGTAAGTGGCATTGCGGTACCTCCTTCGATACCATAGAATTTCCCTTTCCGAGGTGATCGCCGTTAGTCAATTCTGATAAGCTCAAATCTAATTGGGTCAGACCCAATAAATCCAGCAAGCTCAAGTCAACTAAAAGGCAAGTCAAACCTAGTTCATGAATTCGACCCAACCCAAGGTCCAAAAAGTCCAAAAAGAATTAGAGCACGTGGGGAGGAATCATCGGAATACACACCCTTGAGGATCAATGCTACCATAATTGTACTTACCTTTTGTAGCTATCCTCCCCGAAAATCTAGTACCTTCACCCTCACGTCACCGCCTCACCTAAGGGCTTCATGCCTATAAATTGTAAACTCTCTCCATTGAGAATGGCATCTCACTTCACATTGAACTCTATATCTACATCTCTCTACACACTTTCTCTCTGATAGTTATTGTATCCCTCCCAAAGCTAACCATTGCTCACTCTCCCATCTACCCTACTTTATCAATAAAAACCCCCCGGTCACCGTTGTCGTTTCTCATAGTGGAGTATGTCACCCGGCCCGAACCACTACATATCTGTGTGTTGACTCAATATTTATTTTACTGGCATTGATTGATTTATTTATTATCTATTAATTACACCTTATCACACACTCGACTGTTGATCTTGGACGAGACTATTTTATGCATCATCAAATTCATATTGGTATTTATTGTTATCTTTGTTGTTCTTCCCTGCAAGAACATGGAGTCAATGCTGCGGCGTGGCCACCATCAAAATAATTTGTTTCGATTTTATTGTTACGATCATTTAAAAAATAAAAAATATTTCAAAAATATAATAAATATGGATATTTTGAAAGAGAATAAATTTTTTATAAGTTGTTTACAGGCCGTCAATCAAAATTGAAGAGCTACACAAACTCCTTGAGAATTCCTCAACATTAATTTATATAATTGTGTAACTCCTCAATTTTGAATTGTTTACAGGCAGCCGATCAAAACATATAAAAACATTTAGAAAATGATCGAAATATACGTAAGAAAAATGCTAAACAAACTTTAAAAATTGACTTGATAAATCACTATCATTGAGTAGGTAGTGGGCCCCAATAAATATTGGGACCTACAATTAAATCAATAAGAACATCTCTGGCTCTTATCCTTTTTTATACCTAAATTTAAATTTGTTTAAAAATAATCTAAAATGTTTCTCCAATGCTAGACCATTACTTATACCAAATGAATGGAAATATTTTTTTAAGCTCAAATCAAGAGAGACCATTTTTAAACCAAAATTTTAATGGTGAGATTACACTCTCCTTTAAATATTCAATGATTATTTTTTACCCTCTTTTAAATTTGAAATTCTCTTCCTTTAAATTTGAGTTTCTCCATTGGAGATGCCTATACCAAATCAAGCTTTTTATCATTTTTTTACTCAAATTTGGGTAAAAGTATGAGTTTCCATTGCAGATGGTTTGACAAATATAATAGTCACGCCATTAAGTTAAATTTTTAAGTCTAACTCTATGCGTAAACATCTTAGAACACTTTGAAACATTATGAGATATTAGTAGAAATATACCAAAACACCTAGAAACATATTAAAACACTTCGATGCATTGAAATTTTAATTCGATTATCGATTCGTTTTGGTCTTTTTTATAAAAGAAGTGGTTTGATCCTTTCGAAACAAAATTTTAATCCTTGAGTGGAGAGAACTGATGCTTCAGGATGATTTATAAAATTAAAGTTTTTTTTTTTTGAATTAGTAATTTATCAAAAGTTTTTATGGAAAAAAATATTCTTTCAGTAAATAAGAAATATTTCAATATCCTCAAAAAATTTAGGTTTAATTGCGCTGGAGGTCCCCAAAGTATGGAGTTTGTCTCATTTTGGTCTCCAATATTTCAATTGCATCATTTTGATCCCTGAACTATTGAATATGTTTTTATGTAGTCTCTCAAACAGACAGTGTCTAAATTATTAACGATTTGTTATTATAAACTTGACACATAATACTTAAATATGGGTAAAAAAATAATTTGGATAATTTTTGAGCAAATTTCTACTCAAATTTTTGGTCAAAGAGCTACGCAAATTATACAGTTTTGATCATGAGATATTTAAATTTTGGTTAAAAGCTATCCATATTACACATTTTAGTCAACAAACGACCCAAATTTTGGTTAGGGGCTACCTAAATTATTTATTATCCATATTTAGGTATTATGTGACAAGTTTATGATAAAAAATCGTTAGCAATTTATATGTTGTTTGCTTGAGAAACCACATAGAAACATATTCAATACTTCAAGAATTAAATTGATGCAATTGAAATATTCGAGACTAAAATGAGACAAATCTAATACTTGAGGGATCTCCAGTGCAATTAACCTTAAAATTTAATATTTGAGTAGAGAAAATGATGCTTGAGGATGATTTATAAAATTAAAGTTTTTTTTTTTGAATTAGTAATTTATCAAAAGTTTTTATGGAAAAAATATTCTTTCAATAAATAAGAAATATTTCAATATCCTCATAAAATTTAAGTAAAAAGTATTTTACAAAAAGGGAGTTTGTATGATCAAACAAAAAAAATACTTGTTTGTGATACAATTACATTCAGATTCCTTGTAACGAGAATTACATTCAGTTCCTTGTAGTTTCTCACTTAATTACTCAAATTTTTTAACAGATAAAATATTATACACAGACTCTCTAAAATTTATATGCACGTAACACTTAGACCCCTGCCGTCAATATCCGTTACCGTTAATAAATTACATACTGACCCCCTAAAGTTTATAAATGTGTAATACTTAGACTCCTCAAGTTTAAAATATTATACTTAAACAAAAAATACTCAAATAAAAAATAGAATATCAAATATTTTAAATTTTAAATTTTATAACTAAAATTCATATTTTATTGCGACATTTATTGAAACAAAATTAAAAATAAAATTTTAATTTTGTCTTAAAAAATTCTATTGAAATTTACTTTGGTCGTTTAAACGACCAAATTAAACTACCAAATTACCCCAATTAAAGTTAGAATATATTGTGTCCATTACAGTTTGACATCTTATTTGATTTTTTAGTTTTACTCCAATAGATAATATAATTGTATATTAATTATAATTTTTTAAGAAAAATTAAATTATTATTTTTTATTTTATTTAAATAAATGACATAATAGAACATGAATTTTAGTTGTAAAATTCATGTTCTATTATGAATGATTTAGACCTTTTATTTGATTTTTTAGTTTTATAACCATATATAGTATAATTGTATACTAATTACAATTTTTTAAGAAAAAATTAGTTTTTTATTTTTGATTTTATTTCAATAAATGATACAATAGAATATGAATTTTTATTTTAAAATTTAAAATATTTGATATTCTATCTTTTATTAGAATATTTTTTTGTCTGAGTATAACATTTTAAACTTGAGGGGTCTAAGTACTATAGGCCTACAAACTTCAGAGAGTCTGGGTGCAGTTAACTAACGGATATACTAACAGCAGAGGTTTAAGTGTTATGCGCGTACAAATCTTAGGAGATCTGTGTATAATATTTTAAATGTCAAGGAGTCTGAGTGATTAAGTGACAAATCTCAAGGGATCTGAGTGTAATTCTCCCAAAACAAAAAGTAATCAAATCTTAATAAAATATTAATTAATAATCAATCCTATTCTATTTTTAATAAAATAAATCAAAGCTAATATGAATATTATATAATTCAAAACTCCCAAACCAATTAAAACATTAATAAGAAAATAAATAGCGAATAGGACACTTGGAGAGTTTAGATCAGACCCAACAATGAGGTGGTAGGTGGAGAATAACGAGAGTGGTAGTGGACCTAATGGTTGTACAACAGTAATGGTAGTGGTGATAAATGTAATGAAGAGTGGTTTTTGTAGAAATGTTTTAAGAGAAAGGGTGTTTGGTTTGGTTTTACAAAACTATTTTTTGTTCTCAAAATTCTAAAAACAAGTAAAAACAAACTCAACTTATTTTCCAATAATTTCACTCCCTCATTTTGAAAACTTTTGAAATACAAGATCACTTACTATTCACTTAAAACCCAAATATAAAAGTATCATATTTTTGTTTTTTGTCCAAACTCTAAAGCAACGTCTCCTTCAGTCCCCCCTCTCTCTCTGTCAACTCCCCCTCTCTGCTGAACCTAGTAAATATATATATGTACTAGTAATTGTCTGTGTATGAAGACACTATCAAGAATCAAATTGAAAATGAACCCGTTGTCACTCAGAGTTGTGTGATTCAAGAATTAAACCCGAATTTAAAGCTGGACTTATGTTGTCGTAGCTCTATTAAGCTTAAACCTCTAAATTGGTAATTTCATAATTTGGACTATTGATCAACTTAAAATTTGAACATCACATCGCAGTGCAAGTCTCAAGAAGGTTGGAGGATTTGATGAACTTTAAAGATCAAGAAGAAGTTCATATGAGTCATCGACTACATAACCACGATGAAATTTAAGCTCATTGGGAATAGCGTTTAGTTCAATTACGACATGGTTGTAGTGTACGCACACTTCTCAAAAGGTTGGTATGTTCTAATCAGAATTGCATTCTGCAACAATTTTTCAAACAGAAGTAGTCGACTGACTAAGGATATAATTGATCGGGTGTGAGAGTTTTCCAAAAAAAAAAACTAGCCGTCTAGCCCTAGCACCAGTTCTATACACACAATATTTTTTGGGTTTTCTTGATGGATTTTGAGGCACCCTCCCCCCCCCCCCCCCCCCCCGGCCCCCCAAAATGCCTATTAGATTATTTGCACCGGCGGATTCTGACAATATAAAAGAATAGCGATACCGAGGGTGATCGGTAGAGACGTTGCTAGGGAATGGACCTGCAAAAACAGAAATTGTTAGAAGGGAACTAGATGTATATTTGGCATTTTCCCTCTAATACTCAAGTTAGTTTATTAGGGAGGGTGACTAGGAAAGTTCGAATATCGGTCAGGGTTCCATACCTTTGATATCAAATTTAGGGGGTTATTTATACTCAACGACATTTAACTTGGGTTGGGTTGAAAACAAGGCCACCAGATGAGCTAGGCATTCTGACAACGAGTCAGAAGAAAACTCCCCTGATTCAGTCGTACATGGGGACAACAGGGGAATGACCCTTGTTGACTGCGCCATTACTGTGCCTCGTGCCGCGCATTTACAGTCCTCTAGGAACTGAAGTCGAGATTTTCCTATCCATTAATGTTCAGGGCCGAGCATTAATGGGGTATCCCTTGGGACCAAGCATTGAATGGACTCTCCTGTCAAGGTGTCGCATGATTGGTCCCATTACCCAAAGATGAGACTTTTACGTCTGATCTCTTGTGTTCTTGTGCACTCCTCATGTGTCAAAACCGTGTGCAACCGACATTCTCAAAAACATCTCATGTTCCTTGTCTTTTCAGTGGATAGAACTGTCACATATCATTAATGCTCGGGCCCGAGTATTGAATGCTTCGACGAAATAACTTATTCTTCCCAAGGTTGGAACCCGTTGGCACTCGACTTCTTCATCTCTTTCCTCCCCGTGTCTCTTTACCATTGGTTTATCTGATCACGTCCCGTTAACTGTCCCTAGGCTTTTGTTTTCGTATGACGTGGGCCACGTGTCATGCGAAAATTGAAGGCTTTCTCCATAGCTTCTTGGGAATCATTACGACCTTTTGCCCTAAGAATTTGAATGCCAAGTGTCAGAGAGAGCTCAAACCTTTCTTGAAGACGAAGAAGAATGCCCATCGCCAACTTTTATAAGTCCTCTCCTCGTCGCTTTCTTTTTACCTTTCTTCCCTTCGGTAATCCCATGGCCAGAATCTGTAGAGCAAGAGACCTAGGGAAGTAGTGAGACCTAGTGGAAAATCTAGGCCTAGGAAACCCTCTCTAGGTAATAAACAACTTATAGCCAACTTTAGTGCTAAGTATTGAATCCCCTATGATGTCCAGACCCCTCACTTCCAGCGTTCATAGTGCCACCAGTGGGTCTCAGGAGTTGATGCCCTTCTATAACAAGGCCATTATGGAGGGTGGGATCAGATTTCCCCTCTATCCTCTGCTTCTGCAATTCCTTATGCATTTTCACCTTTTCCTCGGGCAAAGTTATCAGAACACCTTCAAGATCATCACGGGAGTGGTGGCGCTGAACTCCCTGCTTCAAGTGAACATCGGGTTGGATGAGATCCTCTTTTGTTGTAAGTTGGTGTGGATGTCGTCCAAAAAATGCTACCTCAAGGCCTGAGACCCCTCAATGTATCTAGTTACCCATTTGTCTGACTCTGACAAAAAATTTACTCAAGACATTCTAATGGTGGGTGGCCTGTGGGAGAGAGGCATAGAACTTGAGTACCTCGGCTTATTTTGTGCCATAGTTTGGAAGGACACATGTAATTCAGTCTCCCATTCGCCTTGGCTATCCTTCTGGTGCACTCTTCTGTTTCTCTTTTATTGATCAGCTTGTGCTTTTTTTATTGCAGAGGTGTTTAGGGAGGAGACCGTGCAACCTCTCCGAAGCAAAGTCACCTTTGAAAATGTAAGAGGCAAAAAATGAGATTACCTCCTACTGGAATAAAGGGTTGAATTTTACGGTAATAGTGAGCTCTGAACTTGATCTTCCAGTCTCCCCTTCCTGCAAAACGAACAAACTGCCTAAGGCCGAAATGCTTCGACCGAAGGCACTCCGATGCTTAAGTCAAAAATAGAACTTATTGAATTACAAGAAGATAAGGAGAGTTCAACGTCCCTTTCACGTTGGCTTCTTATGCCCTTTATAGATCCATGTTCAGTTAGGGTTTTCATGATTTTCGTTTCAAGGTGGTACACCTTCCATCAATTAGGCAGTTTTGTTTGGGAATTTGCTGAGATCTCTCCAGCAATCCCTCCTACCGAGCCTATAATCATGTTTGTTTGTTTGACCGAAATGCCTGAGTTATAGGCATGTCTTTATCCTTCCGTCTTTTGCACGAATCAGTTCGATCATGATGATTACCGAGTTGCTTTCTTTCTACTCCTCGGTTCTTTGAACATATCGGCTCGGTTTAATGACCGAGTCCAACTTGTCATCCTCACCGAGCTCATTGATCAACTCGGTTTTGGTTCATCGACTGACTGACTGGTGTCTTCATCATGTGCCTTGTCTTGTCATTCACGTGTGCTCATTTAATGTCATAACACGTGTAATAAAGGGAGCCACCCCTTCATTTGCCCCTAGAAAACGTCTGACAGACGCCTTTCGTCTGTCAGCCGTTTTATGCCCTTTCAGTCATCATTGCGTGTACTTGAGACATCTCCCCTTGTTTTGGTTGCAGGCTTGGTATTTAAATAGCCTTTTGGAATTCCCTCCCTTTATAAGTATCCTTTCTCATTCATTTTTCTTTACTTGGTCTTTTCGAACTTCTTCTCTTCTTCAACCTTCATCGCCTTTTGCTATGACCCCTCTTACTTCTCCTAAGATCCCTGTTTTCAAAACCAAGTACAATATTCCAGACGATGTTGACATAAGAGTCGCTGGAAAAGACGAACCTCTGATAGGCACCAGAGAGAGTATTCTCATCCCCACTCATGCGATTACTGAGGGTGGAGTACGTTTCCCTCTAGACCCTCTCCTTCTCTGGGTGCTTTCAGCAATGAAACTGTGCCCCATCCAATGCTACCGCAACTTTTTCAGAATAGTGATGGGGGTAGCTGCTCTGAATAGGCTTCTAGGCTTGAGTCTTGGCTTATGGGAGCTTCTATACTACTACATCATCAAACCGACTGGAGACAATTACTATTTGGCGGTGAGGAAGAAGGAACGCTATCTAGTAACCCATCTCCCAGATTCAAACAAGGGCCACGAGAATGATGTGGTCTTTGTCTTTGGGAATTGGGAACTCCATCCTATCGTTGCCCTTATGAAGAAGGCGCACCAGGTGATTGTTTTTTGCACTGTCTTTTATATTCCTTTTTGCTCATTCTTTATTTCTAATAATGTCTTTCTTGTTTGAAGGTGAGATTGTGAAGGGCAGAATCCCTAAATTGGCTGTGAAAATGGATGAGCTTAGAAGAGTTTGGGATTTCAATGAGTCTCTGTTCTGCCGAGCTGCTCACACTCTGCTCGGTTACACACCAACTTATACGTCTTTTATAGTTGTGCCGAACCGACCAAATGCTACACTTGCAGCAGATCGGGAGGCCATCCAAATTGCTAGGGAGCAAACATCTCGAGCCCGAAAAAGAGCTTTATTTTCCAGTTCTGGACGAAATAGAAGTGTCAAAAATTTTCTTGATTTTCTATCAACTGTTGAACCAACTCCTACTGCCGAACCGACTTTGCCAGTAGGCCCGTCAACTTCCTTGATCCCCACTCAAGAAGAAGAACCTGCAATCGAGCCTCTTGTTGAAATTGTTCTTCTCCTGATCATCAAGATGACTCAATCTTTGAACTTGCTAAAGACCCCGCCCCAAAAAGGCGAAGAATTGCAGAGTCCGAGGTAAGCCTTTCCCCTAAGCCAGTCAATCCCCCTTTCCGACCTGTCCTCAAGGCCAAGAGGAGAGAGATTACTGTAAAAGATTCAACTATTGAAGACTTTAATGTTGCAGTGGGGATTGCTAGAGGATTCATCCTGCCTTGGGACCTGGCTATGAACGAGGCTCTTATTGATGACGAAGTGTCCTGTCAAGCTACTCAGCACATGGTCTTGGTATCCATCTTACTTTTTCTCCCTTTTCTTTGCAATTTGTTCGAAATTTGTCTAAGTCTTTTCTTTCTTCACTTTGAAGGGTCTTCAAAAAGTTCATGAGGTAGGGGCTAGGATAGCCAAAAAAGATAAAGCTATGAAGGATGATATCCACGCCCGAGCCTCTACCTTGGCCAAGAAAGAGTCTATGGATGAAGAATTTGCCAAGATCTGTGAAGAAGCCAAGGTTCTACAGGCTCAAAATCAAAGCCTGACTGAGGAGAACCAAAAGCTTCAGACAGAGATTGGGAAACTGAGGGATTCTGAGCATAAGGCGAATGTAGAGCTCTCCTAATCCCAACTTGATTATACAAGTCTTCTTGAAGAGTTTGATCAATACCAGGCTGAGGCAAATGAGCGAGAAGATGCTGCTTATGAAGAAGGTATGGAGAAGGCAAAAAATGACTTAGCCCTGCAAATTCCAGACTTAGAGAAAACATTTTTCAGCAAGGGATGGCACGCTGCCCTGACAGCCGCTGGAGTTCCCTCATCTTCCGAGCTCTTCTCTCGCCATTCCCTTCCTTGCTCCTCACAGCCTCCTGAAAACACTTAGAAATTTTTTTGCAACTTTTGATGTTATAATCTTTTGAAATGTTGTGATCTTTTGAAGTGTTGTAATCTTTTGAAGTTTAAATGAAAGCAACACTTCGATTTTAGTGATCTTTGCTTGGCCACTATTCACAGAGCTTGGTTTCTCAAAACACTTAGAAATAATTCAGACTCTTGAAGTTATTCCCTTAACTCGGCCTTTTTAAAGAGTTCGGTCTCTCAACAGAGACCTTTAAACACTTAGAAATGACTCACTCTTGAAGTTATGGCCTTAGTTCGGCCCTTTCAAAGAGTTCGGTCTCTCAACAAAGACCTTTATTCACTTAGAAATAACTCTTTAAAAATTACTCTCCTGAAGTTATGGCCTTAGCTCGGCCCTTCTTCGAATAACTCGGTCTCTCAAAAAAGACCTTTAAACACTTTAAAAATTACTTAAATGGCCTGAGTTCGGCCCTTCTTCGAAGAGCTCGGTCTCTCAACAGAGACCTTTAAACACTTAGAAATTTCTCGCTCTTGAAGTTATGGCCTGAGTTCAGCCCTTCTTTGAAGAGCTCGGTCTCTCAACAAAGACCTTTAAACACTTAGAAATTTTTCACTCTTGAAGTTATGGCCTAAGTTCGGCCCTTCTTCGAAGAGCTCGGTCATCAAGTAGAGTTAATCTCTGACCCTCTGGGCATTTCCAGAGATTATTTCTACTCCGCACCGACCCACCGATCTAATCGGACTCGAATCCATCCCTAATCAGCTAACATCGTTGTGCCTAGCTGAGGGCCTAGACTCGATCGAGTGGCTGCGCCTAATTTAAGTTTATACTTCTATCAGGATTGTTAGCCCTCTTGCCTTGGCAGTAGGATGTTTTAAGAATAAAAATAGAGATATATCAAGAAATATTTTATTAATAGCTTTTGTTCATCGGTACATCAACTGCCAATTACTCTGAACTTTCAAGACAAGGGGTACCCTTGTGTTTCCGAAGGTACTTCGGAGTTCTATTTAAAAATGTGCTTTTTAGAAATAGAACTTCCTCAGGTTAGCAGAGTTCCAAGGGCGTGGCGTGGCACCGTTTTATGGTCCAAAGTCTCGAGTTCATAATATCCACTGCCCTCGACTCTGACTACTCTCTATGGACCCTCCCAATTTGCTCCAAGCTTTCCATGTGCTAGGTTCTTAGCCGATCCCAGTACATGCCTAAGGACCAAGTCTCCTTGTGCGAAGGACCACATATTGACTTTCTTTTTGTAAGCTCGGGACATTTGCTGTCGATAAGAGGCCATCCTGATTGCAGTCTGTTCTCTCTTTTCTTCTGCTAGGTCAAGGTCTCGAATGACGACGACATCATTAATGTTGCTTTCAACGAGCTCGGTTCTTAAGGTAGGCAAACCGACCTCTAATGGAATTACTGTCTCCATCCCATAGGCCAGAGCGAACGGCGTTTCCCCAGTTGAACGCCGAGGTGTGGTTCGATACATCCACAGAACACTCGATAACTCTTCCACACACCTTCCTTTGGCATCCTCCAATCTCTTCTCAATATCATCCAGTATTGTTTTGTTGGAAATTTCTGCTTGTCCATTACTCTGAGGATAAGTCGAGGTCGAATAGTGATTCTGAATTCCATACTGCTGGCAGAAAGTTTTGAAGGGGCCACTATCAAACTGAGTCTCATTATCAGAGATGAGTGCATTAGGGATTCCAAACCTGGTGATAATGTTTCTCCAGACGAACTTCCTCGTATCAGTGTCCCTGATATGAGTTAGGGGCTCGGCTTCCACCCACTTTGAGAAATAATCAGTTGCAACGAGGAGGAACTTTTTACTGCCAGGGGCCCGAGGTAACGGTCCCACAATATCTAGCCCCCATTGCGCAAATGGCCATGGGCTCGCTAATGGAAGCAATTCTTGTGATGGTTTTTTTGGTATCGGTGAAAATTTCTGACACTTCTCACACCACCTGACATACTGTTGGACATCTTTCTGCATGTAGGGCCACCAGAACCCCTAGGAAATGGCTCGGTGCACCAAAGATCTTCCACCAGTATGGGCGCCGCAAGTTTCCTCGTGAATTTCAAACAAAAATCGGGCACCAATTTGGGATGTACACACTTCAAGTATGGGCCTCCGAATGAGCGTTGGTAGAGCTCATCCTTTGGAGATAACCATAACCGAGCCGTCTTCAGTCGCATTTTATGGGCTTCTTTCTTATCTTCAAGCAAGGCCGCATTTTTTAAAAAGGCGATGATCCCATCCATCCAACTCGACTCTAGTTCTCCAGACAAGATTTCGTCTAGACTTTCAGTCATAATGCTCGGCTGCTACAAGAATTCAATAGTGACTGTCCTTTCAGTTTTTTGATCGATTGTAGATGCTAATGCGGCCAAAGCGTCAGCATGGGCATTTTTTGCTCTACCAACCTGCTGAATTGAAAAATCTGGTATCCACCTTAACTCTTTTTCTGCTACAGCATGGTATGCCACCATCCTCTCATCTTTAGCCATGTACTCCCCTATTATCTGGTTCACCACAAGTTGTGAATCAGAAAATATTTGGAGCTTGGTTACGCCTAATTCGGTTGCGAGTTTTACTCCGGCTATTAAGGCTTCATACTCTGCTTCATTATTCGAGGCTTCGAACCTGAGTCGGATGGCCTTCTCTAGGATACAACCTTCCGGACTTTCCAGTATGAGGTCGATGCCTGCCCCATTCTGATTGGAAGATCCGTCAACGAACAGACTCCATTTGCCACTAGGCTCTGACTTTTCAGTTCCATCACCTTGGTCGGTCATTCCCGAACTGGGATTTTGTTGAAACTCAGCAATAAAATCCACCACTACCTGCCCTTTGATTGCGATTCTAGGTTCGAACACAATATCAAACTCCCCGAGCTCCACAGCCAACTTGGCAATGCGTCCCGATAGGTCGGCCTTCTGAAAGAGAGTTTTTAGGGGCTGGTCTGTCAGTACTACAATTTGGTGCGCCTGGAAGTAGTGCCTTAACTTCCCAGCCAAACCGACCAAGGCAAGAACCAGTTTCTCTAACGGGGTGTACCTTAACTCGACATCCAAGAGCATTTTGCTCACATAATACACAGGCCTTAGTTTTGTTTGATCTTTTCTCATCAGCACTCCACTTACTGTGTGCTCGGATACGGCTAAGTAGAGGAAGAGACGTTCCTCGGGTAATGGAGTTGTAAGGATTGGTGGGGAGGCCAAGTATGCTTTCAGACTTAAAAATGCCTCCTCGCACTCATGATTCCAAAGTGCTCCTTTTTTTCCTTTGATTGATTGGAAAAAAGGTCTGCACTTATCTGAGGCTCGGGATATGAACCGTCTAGCGCAACTGCCATTCCGGTTAGTCTTTGTACCTCTTTTACGGTCCGAGGTGATTGTAGCTCTGCGATGGCCTTTACTTGATCAGGGATCACCTCAATACCTCGGTGGGTGACCAGAAAACCAAGGAACTTCCCCGAACCAACCCCGAATGCACACTTCGAGGCATTCAACTTCATGTTGTACTTCCGAAGCACGTCGAATGTGCTTCTCAGGTCGGAGCAGTGATTGGTGGCCCTTCGACTTTTAACCACCATGTCATTAATGTAGACTTCCATGGTGCTGCCTAGCATGTGTGAGAATATCTTTTGTCACCAACCTCTGATACGTTGCTCCGGCGTTTTTTAACGCAAACGGCATTACTTTGTAGCAGTAAGTCCATCCCAGTGTTATAAATGCAGGTTTTTCCTGGTCCTGCTCGGCAAGGGGGATCTGGTGATATCCCCTATAGGCATCTAAGAAGCTCATTTGTTCATGACCGGCTGTTGCATCGACCAATTGATCTATCTTGGGAAGGAGAAAGCTGTCTTTGGGACATGCTTTGTTGAGGTCAGTGAAGTCAACACAGATTCTCCACTTCCCATTTTTCTTCTTCACTACTACGGTGTTTGACAGCCAGGTCGGGTATTGTACTTCCTTGATGGTTTGGGACTCCAACAATCATGTCACTTCTTCTTTTACTGTTTCCTTGTGTTGGGGTGCCGACCTCCTGAGTTTCTGTTTGACTGGCTTGAAGCTAGGGTCAACATTCAATTGGTGACATGTCACTTCGGATGGTACGCCAGACATATCCCTTGTGCTCCAAGCGAAGACGTCGACATACTCTCTGAGTAGCGTGACTAGTTCACTTTGTTGTTCGTGTTTGAGAGATGTTCCTAGTAAAAAGTACTTGTCCTGATCTCCATCCTTGTCTAAAGGTACTTTAGACAAGTCTTCAACTGTTCAATCGGTAACTTTTTTCTCTGTGTCTAAAGGTACTTTAGGAATTTTCGTAACAGTTCGGTCGATAGAATCAACCGAGCTGTCGAGGATTAGTTGCTATTTAGCCTCCTCGGCTACTGAGCTCCTTTCTCGCATCTCCATTCCATCTCTGGCTTTGACCGAGGCCAGTAAGCAAGTTCGGGAACTCACTTGGTCTCCTCTAATGTTGACTATTCCCTCAGGTAAAGGGAATCTCAGCACCTGGTGGTACGTTGATGGCACCGCCTTCATCTCATGCAACCAAGACCGCCCCATAATGGCATTATATGCCGAGATCGTATCCACCACCAGAAATTTAGTCATGACGCCGACAAGTCCAGTCTTCACGGGAAGTGTGATCCTCCCCCTAAGAAGGACTGTTTTTCCACTGAAGCCGATTAACGGAGTATTAGAGGGTTTAAGATCGTCCTGCCTGAGTCCGAGCTTCTCGAAGAGGTCCATATACATAATTTTTGAGGAACTCCCTAGATTAATCAGTACTCTTTTTACATCGTAATTAGCAATCTGAAGCGTTACAACCAACACGTCGTTATGCGGCTGATGCACCCCGACCAGGTCCTGCTCGGTAAAACAAATGGCTTCGGTAGATTCTTCTACCTTAATCCTTTTACTCCTCACCTCTAGGGTCAGACGCAATTGATAAACTTCTCTTTCTTTCACGACTCTCTGAATATATGCCTTAGCAGCATTATTTGTTGCTATTTGTGGATTTGTTGCGGCATGGATCGCATCTATTACACCTACTACTGTGGACTGATCCCCGCATGGCTCGGCTATTCCTCCATCGGTCCTAGCCCCATCCTTGATGAACTCGGCAAGATGCCCTGACTAAACCAGTTCCTCCAAATGCTGCTTTAAAGATCGGCAATTTTCGGTCATGTGACCTACATCCCGATAATAAGAGCACCTGAAATTAGGATTCCTTTTTGAAGGATCCCCTATTAACTTATTGGGCCATTTGAAATATGGCTTTCCCTTGATCTGATTCAATATCTTATATATCGGCTCTTTAAACAGTGTGTTTACCCCAATGAAATGAGACTTAAGGGGAAAACCTTTTTTTTCTTTTCTCCGACCTTCTTCTTCTTTCGGCTCGATCTGCTTATCTTGGGTAAACTGCTTCCCGGTGGGATGTTCCTTCCCCAAGTCTCTGGATAAATCATCATCCACCTTTGCGTACTTCTCGATCCTTGTCATTAACTCCTCTAGGTCTATGGCAGGTCTTCTAGTGAGAGACTGATATAAAGGATTCTCTTTTGGCAACCCAATTTTGAAGGACGCCATAGCTATTTCGGGGTTACAAGCTTCAATTTCATTCATTGTTTCCTAATAACGATGAACGTACTCCCTCAGAGTTTCATTGCCCCGCTTTCTCAATGTAAGTAGAGCCCTGACATATTTGGGCTGCTTACTACTTGTAATGAACCGAGCTGTAAATTACTCGGCTAACTGGGACCATCCATCCACCGATCCCTTTGGTAAACTGTCAAACCACTTCATCGCCGACTCCCCAAGACTACTGGGGAAGATGGTGCAGAGCAATGGTTCATTCCTTCGATGAATGGTCATCAACTGCCTGTAGTGTCTGATGTGGGAGGCCGGATCGGTCCTTCAATCATAAAGCTTGAAGTTTGGGACAGTGAATTTACTCGGGATTCTCCCCCTTTCAATCCACCTGGTGAATGGTGATGATTCCGAACCGTTGTTAAATTCTCCGGTCGCTCTCCTGACTAGGTCCCTAGCCGATTTTTGCTCTGGTCTTCTTAAGCGATTGTTGAGCTCTTCGGTAATGAACTACTTCCAGGAGTCCTCCTCTTGCCCCCTGAGTCTTTTTTGTTTGTACTCAACTTCCTGGGCATTTTCTTTTTTGGCTCGTTTCTTGCCAGGATTCTCCCGTCGGCAAGCCTTGTTTCCCTCCTCCCTTTTAGTCATTTCTTTTAGTCTAGCTTTTGACTCCTCGTTCTCCTTCATCAAGTCTTTCTCTCTGGCGTAGGATTTCTTAAATAACTTGTCGTGGGCGTCAAGTCGATCCTGCAAAGACTGGACCAACTTTGCCAGCGGGTGGCTTTCCCCCTCAGCACGAAGGGATTCGCCATGGTCATCATTTTGCCAACCCTGCTATTTACATGGTTTGAAACTTGCTGAGGAAAACTTGTCTTCCTCAAGGAGTTTAGATGGGCTTCTGTCTACACGCACCCTATCGTCACTATCGGATGGAAGCGACACGCGATAATCTGGATCGGAATCCCCCAAGGCGAAACTGCCAATAGGAGATCCGATGGCACTTCTCAATCTCGACATTGGCTTTTTGCTCTGATTGAAAAGATTTTCCCACAGACGGCGCCAAAAAATGTAAGAGGCAAAAAATGAGATTACCTCCTACTGGAATAAAGGGTTGAATTTTACGGTAATAGTGAGCTCTGAACTTGATCTCTCAGTCTCCCCTTCCTGCAAAACAAACAAACTGCCCAAGGCCGAAGTGCTTCGACCGAAGACACTCCGATGCTTAAGTCAGAAATAGAACTGATTGAATTACAAGAAGACAAGGAGAGTTCAACGTACCTTTCACCTTGGCTCCTTATGCCCTTATAGATTCCTGTTCAGTTAGGGTTTCCATGATTTTCGTTGCAAGGTGGTACACCTTCCATCAATTAGGCAGTTTTTTTGGGAATTTGTTGAGATCTCTCCAGCAATCCCTCCTACCAAACCTATAATCATGTTTGTTTGTTTGACTAAAGTGCCTAAGTTATAGGCATATATTTATCCTTCCGTCTTTTGTACAAATCAGTTCGGTCATGATGATTACCGAGCTCCTTTCTTTCTACTCCTCGGTTCTTTGAATAGATCGGCTCGATTTAATGACCGAGTCCAACTTGTCATCCTCACCGAGCTCATCGATCAGCTCGGTTTTGGTTCATCGACTAACTGACTGGTGTCTTCATCACGTGCCTTGTCTTGTCATTCACGTGTGCTCATTTAATGTCATGACATGTGTAATAAAGGGAGACACCCCCTTCAAAAAACATATTAAAAGTGTGGGGATATATATCTCGCTCTAACTGTCTAGGCCGAGCAGCCCACGTTCTGTTGAGACTTGAGATATACGTCTAGTCTCTTCGGGTTATGATACTTTAGCTTGGCAGTCTGAAGGAGATGAAGACCCTAAAATAAACTTAGAAGAAGATCCCAATCAAGGCACTGAATGCTTTGAGGATTCTGCCAAGTTTGTTACCTTGATCCTGAACCCGAGGTCTCAAACCTCGAAAACACCTGCACTTCTATCCTGAGCGGTAGCAACTGTCAAATTAAGCATATTTTTGGTGAAAAACATTAATCCGCGGATGCTCTAGCTAATTTGGGACAACAACAATAAACAATAAACATGTTGATGGACTCTCCGAATCGAGAGGCCCAAATGCATATCATCCCTTAGATGAGTGTGGGATGAGTGGATCCCACTGAAAAAATTGATAGGACCCACTCATCTAAGGGATGATATACATTTGGATTGCAATTTTTTGGATTTCATTTGGATTTTATAGCATTGCTTAAACTTGGTTCAAGTCGAAAAATAAATCAAACAGTTGGCATAATGGCATTGAAAATTTGGAGTGCTAATCTCTTTGGTTTAATAGAATCTAGTGTAAGAATTAAGAACGAATTTGATTTTAGAATTTGTTGGGTACTCAATCAAGGTGGATACTAAATTTTTTTAGATATTTTTTATTTTTATTTTTTTCTTCTGTGTACCATGCATTCATCAATAATTAGTCAGCGACCCACTAATATAATGGATTCTATTTGAATTAACCATAAGCGGCCTCCCAAAAATGGGACATAGAGGGAAAAAAAAAAATATGAGAGAAAGTCTTACTCCCTATATCTATATAACGAAACATAAAGTTCTTGAAAATATGTCCAGACTGTTTAGAATCGAAGACTTATTTTACGACTTACTTTTAACCTAACCTTTAAGACCAGTAAGTCTATGTGTTTACATTTAATCTTTAGCAACAGTAAACATGTTAATCATCCTTATTTTTTAACCTATTTTTTAATAACAATAATTATTTTAACTACATAATTATATTTTAATCATGATAAAAAAGAAAACGTGCTTGATATCTAATATATATACACTGACACTAATCTCGTGCCTGAAGACACTATAAAATATAAAAATCGAACACTGATTCTATAATATTTATATTTTAAATAGTGATTTGTGTTTTTCTAATTATGTAATTTAAAATTAAAATAAAGAGAGACAAATAGAGAGAGGGGGGGGGGGAGAATAGAGAAGAGAGAAGAGAGAGATAGGTGTGGATTGATGAGATTTTTTAACAATTGGATAGTGTGTTGATTGAGTTGTTTAAAATTGGGGGTTGCGCAGAAAAGAGGTTTTTGAGGAAGAAAAAAAAAATTGGCATAAAATTTGTAATATTAGATCAAAGTAGATAAAAATTGGATCAATCTTGACCATTGTTTTGCATTTATAAGTTGAGAATTCAATTTGTTAGCCGTAATATTAGATAGATAGATACATATATATATACACACTAGGGATAACTCGTACCTGAAGGTACGGTGCAATGTGAATGGTTTTGAAAAGAATGTTACTGGTCATTGGATGAACCTATTTGGGACCGTCGAAAAGATTTATTGAAGAATGTCATATTTTAAATTATAGGTATATAGAATTTACCCAACTGGATTATTTCTTTTGGTTGGATCAAAAATAGAAACAAAGTAAGATTTTTGACTTTATGTGAATGTGGGGCTGTGTTGGATGGCAATGTTTGGATTCGCTTCCAATCAAAAAAAGAAAGGTAGTTAGTGGAGAGGACTGTCGTGGACTAAGGAATCGGACACAGATGAAATGACTGATGAGGATTTGTTTCCCAGCTTTTCTCTAATCTAAAGTAAGGATGTTGACACAAACTACAAAGGGTTTGTTTTTGAGTAACACAAGCGATTTTGCAAACTATTATACTCACTCTCCTCAATTGTCCCATCCTTCACACCAAAAGAGAAGGAAATTTCAGTGCAGACAAGCTTACTAATTTGGGTGTCATTCAAAATGACAACTTAGTGATTCTCAACTCCCTATCTTGCTCAATGGGAGAGTTTTTGAGAAACGATAATACTAGCATTGCCTATGTTAGAGACTTTTGATATGTTTTGACTCTTCCGTTGTACCCAAAAAAAAAGTAACTGATAAAGAATACACAGTCAGATAAATTATAAGGAGAAGAATATGGTACCCAAAAAAAAAAGAATAAATTTTGTAAGTTCATTTACAAGTATTTTTACAATAAAAGAATTTATAATTTTTGAGGTCATTTTATAACTTTATTAATTTAAATTACAATTTTTTGGGGGGTCATCTATAATTTTTGAGTGATTTGGGATCCAATTACAATTTACAGTCAATCCTAAGTAGTTCAAAAATTATAAATAATCCTTAAAAACTATAAACAACCCCCAAAGTTTATAACAACTGATAATACTAAGAGTAAATTCATGGTCCAAACAAGTCCTATGGCGCAACACAAGGATTGGCAGACTGTTGCTCTAAATTATTGGAATCGGCAGATACATATCTCAATCGATAGATTATTTTTAAGCAATTGTTTGTACACAAACATATCCTAGTGTATAAATAGACTAGAAACATGCACATATTGTAATTACAAAGCTGTAATTGTCTTCTTCTTCAAGATATACAAATTAGAGGAGCAACAGCCTCCAGTATAGTAGATTAATCTAATTCTTAAGCTTGATAAACAACTTATCTTCTTCTGTTGATACTCACTGTTATCTTATTCATACACAGCTCGTTTCTTTCGTACAGAGCTCACTTTGCACTCTTAGCTCACACCTCTCGATCTCCTACACCATTAACTACCAACAGTAAAATTTGTAAATGGTAATATGATACCTATTAAGAGTACTATGATTATATATCTTCCTTTTGGGGGGAAATCGCCTGGAGGGTACGTCTGCAAGCAAGCTTCAAGTTACAGAGGAAGCATGCAAAGATCCGGCGTTTGATGGTTCCTCTGACTGGAGTCACAAATGGATACATATTGTTCTTATTGTTGCTTTTAGTTGAAGCTTCCTCTTCCCCCTGATCAGAGATCTTCTGGGTTTTCTCCATTGCCTTCTTGCCCATCTCCATATAGATATCTGGCGTTAGAAAACATGAAAGATGTTCAAATTTTTAATGTAACTATGAGAGATAAACACACACACATACGCACTCTCGCAATGAAAGAAAGAAAGTTAAAGCTACTGGACCGATTGGCCTACCTGCAGGGTAGGTGGTGGAGGAGAAAGAGAGAGAGGGTACGTGTTTTTGTGCTTCAGTTCCTGCGTCCATGGCCTTCTCCTTCTTCTCCTATACAAGTATAGATATTCGAATATAGAATTACAGATACACCTAAATAGAGAGAAAGAATGAGCTAAAAGAAGGCTGCTGAATGCCTGCAAGTCTCTGATTTCATACCTTGGCGTGAAAAGCTAGAGTGAACCTTCCTATGGACCTTCCTCCATTCCAGGGCAGTATACGTGTAAGAATGTCATTGCACATTTCCATTGCTTCTCTTAGTAAAGGTGTCCGGCTCAATTTAGTGGTGCAAACGTTGATTGTGTCTGCCCCCACGCCCACGTAGATCACCTGCGTCATCTTCCTTGTTCTTTCCCCTTCGGGGATCACCGTTAGTCAATTAAGATTCGTATTTGTTGTTATCTTTTGTTGTTCTCCGCTTCGAGATCAGGGAGTCAATAGTTGAAATATTTGGAAAATAAAATGAAAATGGATATTTTGAGACATACAAAAACACTTAAAAAATAGTTGAAATATAGGGAAACATCTTAGAACACTTCAAACATTCCGAAATATTAGTGGGAACACCTCGATGCATTAGAATTTTGAATCGATCATGGATTTGTTTCAATCTTTTTGAAACGAAAACATTTCGATCCTTTCAACCATTTCGAAATGATATATTGATCTTTGAGTAGGGAGAATGATGCTTGAGGATGATTTATAAAATTAAAGTTTTTTTTTTTTTTTTGAATTAGTAATTTATCAAAAGTTTTTATGGAAAAAATATTCTTTCAATAAATAAGAAATATTTCAATAGCCTCATAAAATTTAAGTAAAAAGTGTTTTACAAAAAGGGAGTTTGTACGATCAAACAAAAAAAAATACTAGTTTGCATTACAATTACTAATATATTCTCGAAACTGAATTTATGTGGCAACAACGTTAATGAGCGGTGGTAATTGTAAGACCTCAAATAAAACACTAATAAGACAAGACATCAAAAAAGGAATGAAGAGACGAGACAATGAAAACCGACAAAGGAAGCCCAAATTGAATCCAATATTCTGCCAATGGAAGACTTCAAGAAAGTCTTTTAAAAACAAAAACTAATCAAATCTTAATAAAATATTAATAATCATATTCTATTTTAATAAAATACATTAAAGCTAATTAGAGTATTATATGGGTCAAAACTCCCAAACCAATTAAAACATTAATAAGAAAATAAATAGAGAATAAGATACTTAGAAAATTTAGATCAAACCCCAACAACGAGTAACGGGTGGCAGTGGACCTAGTGGTTGTACAACAGTAATGAAAGTACTGATAAATGTAAAGAGGAGTGGTTTTGTAGAAATGTTTTAAAAGAAGGGAAGGAGTGGTTTTGTAAAAATGTAAAGAGGAGTCTGTGATACACACAACTATCATAATTACTTCTATGTTCCGTTTGGTAAGAAGGATGAAAAGTAGGAAAGATGGAAAGTAGGAGGGATACACTTTCTATTCTTCAAGGAAGGAAAGTAGGATGGATACATTTTCTTTCCTTCGTGTTTGGTTGGATGGATGGAAAATAAAAATTATTTTTTTTTTTTTTTTTGTGCTGGATAGGATTAAGGGTGACAATCGAGTCGTATCGTAGCAGATTCGTGTTGAGTCATTACGGATTTATGTCGAACATTAGTAAAATCTAACTCAACTCATTTAATTAATTGTGTCGTGTCGAGTTACCAGTTGATCTGTTTATTATTATTATTTTTTTATTTTTTATTTTATTTTTTTATTTTTAAATTTTTAAAATATATATATATATAAATACATATTTTATCATTGTATTTTTATATGAAATTAATGTATATATAATATACGTATATATTAAAAGATATATAGACAAATAAGATACATCTCAACACAAATACTTAACTTTCTATCCACTTTCCTTCTGATTTTGGAGGAATTGATTTTGGTGAGTTGGAAGAAAAGTTAATCCATCCACTTTTCCATCCTTCCTACTTTCCTTCCTTACCAAACATGATGTTTTATTTATCCATCCCACTTTCCATCTTTCCACTTTTCCATCGTACCAAACAGAGCACTAGAGTAACCATGATCTACCATAAAGGTGTCAAGACGTTTGTACCACTGCCTTGGAGACTATTTCAAACCATATAATAATTTCTTTAACAAGCAAACATGATCTTCTTTACCTTGAATAATAAATCCCTCTAGTTGATGTATGTAGATAGTTTCCTCTAGCTCACCATGTAAAAAAATTGTCTTTATATCAAATTGCTGAAGCTCAAGATTGAGTGAAGCAACCATAACAAGCAATACACGAATAGAACTATATTTCACCACAATCACCTGGGTTGGTCCTGTTTGCCATTTCTCTTACCAGCTAGTTTGAGTTGGGTACATGTGCTTTTTAAAAGTGGCGGACCCACAAGATACCGGTTAGTTTGGCAGATTTCCGGCCAGAGGTGATAGAGACTCCACCGATGAAGGTGGACAACAATCTCAACGACCAATACAACCACAAGAACAAATGCAACAACAAGACTTACCCTCGTCGGCCACGGGGGCGACACCGATGTTTTCAGGGTACAACCGATCAAGAGAGATGTCAGCAATGGTAACAGCGCTGACCAAAGTGGTTTCCGGCAATAGATCCAGCGAGTTGTCTTATAGGCCTGACCTGAGTGGTGGCTCTGTGAATTATCCTGCCAATTCGCCTTCTTACTCTTCTTCAAGCTCTGGTTCTTGGACTGGACAGAAGAGAGGACGTGATCAACAAGAAAGTGTAACTCAATTTTCAGAGCAAGCTCAGAGGGTTCATAGAGGGTTTGGTGAATTCAGAGGTGGAGAATCATCTTCCATTACAACCGGTTAGTTTTCATTCCTTATATCATTCAACTTTTTACGTTATTTGTAATTCTCCCCCAATATTTTTATCACTTGATAATTCAAGATAGAAGGTATGCAGTTTTTTTTTTTTTTTTTTGATCTTCTTCTCCCTTCAAAGTTTGACTTTTATTTTATTGATGTACAGAGCTGAACATATTTTGGTTTGCATTTTTTTTTTTTTTTTTTGTATATAAATGTATATGTAATTTTGCATGTAGTTACCTTGTTATGAATAGTGCATTACCATAATTAATTAGGCTATATAGTTTAGAGCATTCTCTGTTGGATTAGTTTTGTTCATTTTCACTTCCATTCAATGTCATAAACATGCTTCAAAGTTCAAATGTTTGTAATCTACATCTTTGTACACAGTACCAGAGCATGCTACTAATGTTGTAGCACCAACCAACTCCAGAACAACAACTATCCATACCATTTCCACCACAGCACAAACTCCACCATTAGATACAGCTTCTGCACATGAAGAAGCAGGAGAGAGAAGAAAGTACAGAGGAGTGAGGCAAAGGCCATGGGGGAAATGGGCAGCCGAGATAAGGGACCCACACAAAGCAGCAAGGGTTTGGCTAGGTACATTTGACACAGCAGAAGCAGGAGAGAGAAGAAAGTACAGAGGAGTGAGGGAAAGGCCATGGGGGAAATGGGCAGCCGAGATAAGGGACCCACACAAAGCAGCAAGGGTTTGGCTAGGTACATTTGACACAGCAGAAGCAGCAGCCAGAGCATATGATGAAGCTGCCCAGAGGTTTAGAGGCAACAGAGCCAAACTCAACTTCCCTGAAAATGTCAGATTGTTGCCACCAGTCCAAGTTCCTCCGCCAACCCAGTTCACCATTTCTAATCCTCCGGCTACCCATTTTCCGGCAACCCCATTGCCACCTCCATTCTTCCAAACTCAGCCTTTCCAGAGCCCAGACATTGCCAGAGACTATTGGGAGTACTCACAGTTACTTCAGAGTGGTGGTGATTTTCATGGACAACATCCACCAATTTTTGAGTGATTTGGGATCCAATTACAATTTACAATCAATCCTAAGTAATTCAAAAATTATAAATAATCCTTAAAAACTATAAACAACCCCCACAATTTATAACAACTGATAATACTAAGAGTAAATTCATGGTCCAAACAAGTCCCACGGCGCAACACAAGGATTGGCAGACTGTTGCTCTAAAATTTATTGGAATCGACAGATATATATCTCAATCGATAGATTATTTTTAAGCAATTGTTTGTACACAAACATATCCTAGTGTATAAATAGATTAGAAACATGCACATATTGTAATTACAAAGCTGCAATTATCTTCTTCTTCAAGATATACAAATTAGAGGAGCAACAACCTTCATTATAGTAGATTAATCTAATTCTTAAGCGTGATAAACCACTTATTTTCTTCTGTTGATACTCACTGTTATCTTATTCACACACAGCTCGTTTCTTTCGTACAGAGCTCACTTTGCACTCTTAGCTCACTTTGTAAATAGTAATACGATACGTACTATGATTATATATCTTCCTTTGGGGGAAAAAATGCCTGGAGGGTACGTCTGCAAGCAAGCTTCAAGTTACAGAGGAAGCATGCAAAGATCCGGCGTTTGATGGTTCCTCTGACTGGAGTCACAAATGGATACATGTTGTTCTTACTGTTGCTTTTAGTTGAAGCTTCCTCTTCCCGCTGATCAGAAATCTTCTGGGTTTTCTCCATTACCTTCTTGCTCATCTCCATATAGATATCTGGCGTTAGAAAACATGAAAGATGTTCAAATTTTTAATGTAACTATGAGAGATAAACACACACACATACGCACTCTCTCTCTTATATATGAGAGAGAGAGACTGAGAATTGAGGGAAAAAATAGTAGTAAGCAATGAAAGAAAGAAAGTTAAAGCTACTGGACCAATTGGCCAACCTGCAGGGTAGGTGGTGGAGGAGAGAGAGGGTACGTGTTTTTGTGCTTCAGTTCCTGCGTCCATGGCCTTCTCCTCCTTCTCCTTTATATAGATACAAGTATAGTTATTCGAATATAGAATTGCGGATACACCTAGATAAAGAGAAAGGATGAGGTAAAAGAAGGGTGTTGAAAACCTGAAAGTCTCTAATTTCGGCTAGAGTGAACCTTCCTATAGACCTTCCTCCATTCCAGGGCAGTGTACGTGTAAGAATGTCATTGCACATTTGACATTTCCATTGCTTCTCTTAAGGTGCCCGGATCAATTTAGTGGTGCAACCGTTGTTGTGGCTGACGGCTGACCACACGCCCACGTAAATCACCTGCGTCATCTTCCTTGTTCTATCGATCATGGATTCATTTCAATCTTCTTCAAACAAAAACATTTCGGTCCTTTCGATCATTTCAAAATGATATTTTGATTTTTGAGTAGATAGAATGATGCTTGAGGATGATTTATAAAATTAAATTTTTTTTTTTTGAATTAGTAATTTATCAAAAGTTTTTATTGAAAAAATATTCTTTCAATAAATAAGAAATATTTCAATATCCTCATAAAATTTAAGTAAAAAGTGTTTTACAAAAAGGGAGTTTGTATAATCAAACAAAAAAAAAAATGCTTGTTTGCGTTACAATTACTAATATATTCTCGAAAGTGAATTTATGTAGCAACAACATTAGTAGTTGTGGCGCGATAATGAGTGGTGGTGATTGTAAGACCTCAAATAAAACACTAAGGCTATTGAAACATAATTTAGGAAAATAATTTAGGGACTTAATGTATTATGATCATTGGATTTAATGTTGGAACCCGCAGACAATTTAATGACTACTGAAGGGGTTAGACCCCAGTGTTACACGTGTCCTTGCATTAAATGTGCTCACGTGAGGTTGAAAAGACTGAGCACGTGCTTAGGGATCAAGAATCCGCTGTTGTACCTCATCTGAGCCGAGCTAATCAAAGGCTCGGTACACAATATCACTGTTGCCGAGGTCATCAAGCTATCGAAGTGTTTCATCCATACAATAGATAGATCGGCCCTTATTCAGCCGAGCTCATGAATGAGATCGGCACAGTAAGAGAAGAGGCCGGATGTGCCAAACCGAGCTCGTTAACGGATCGGCAAGTAGTGGCGACGCTCGATTTTAGGAAAGCCCGACCTTCTCAAAAGCAGAGGATACAGAAAGATTTGCCTAAAACTTAGGCAATCAGATAAACGAGATCTGCTAGAATAAAGGTATTCAGAGAGATTATTGGAGAAGAATTAGAAACTTCCCAAACTCAAACACTGAAAGAAAGGAAGGTGTGCCACCTTGCCTCTAAATTAACGGAAACCCTAAAGGGAATGCAAGCTATAAAAGGAACGCGAGACCAAGGTGAAAAGGTACGCTGAACTCTCCTTGTCTTCGTGCAACTCATATCACTCAGTTACTGACTTAAGCATCGAAGTAGGTGTGCCACCTTGCCTCTGAATTAACGGAAACCCTAAAGGGAATGCAAGCTATAAAAGGAACGCGAGACCAAGGTGAAAAGGTACGCTGAACTCTCCTTGTCTTCGTGCAACTCATATCACTCAGTTACTGACTTAAGCATCAGAGTGCCTTCGATCGAAGCACTTCGATCTTGGGCAGTTTGCTCGTTTTGCAGGAGGAGGGCTTGGAGATCAAGTTCAGAGATTATTAGAAATCACAGTTCCTAATTTCATATTATCAGAGGTAAACCTTATTTTTTGCCTCTACATTTTGGCGCCGTCTGTGGGAAGGATCTTAATCTTTCGAACAAAAAGCTATAATGTCAAGACTCAGGAGCGCAATTGGATCACCAAGGGGCAGTCCTCCCCTAGGCGATTCTAATCCTGCGTACGTTCCGACTGACAGCAGCGGGAGGTTGCATGCAGTCAAAAACCCATCTGGGACCCCCGAAAGAGACGAAGCTTCTTCTGCAAGTTTCAAACCTTCGAAAAGCCGGAATCAGGGGGTTGAAAACCAAGGTGCTGAGGGGGAGAACCGCTCGTTAGCAAGGCTGATCCAATCATTCCAGGACCGTTTGGATGCTCATGACAATCTCTTCAAAAAGTCGTATGCCAAGGAAAAGGATCTGATCAAGGAGAACGATGAGTTGAAAGCCAGACTAGACGAGATGACCAAAAAGGAGAAGCGCTCGAGAGAAGGCCGGCGTGAGAGCCCTGAGAGAAAGCCTAGCCGTATCGCGATAGCTGATGACGACAGATACCAACCGAAGAAGCCGAGGGTACACGAAGTGGACGCGTGGAAACAGTATATTAACGATGAGCTCAACAGCCGTTTGAGAAGACCAGAGCAAAGGTCGGCTAGGGATCTAGCCAGGAGAGCAACAGGCGAGTATGGAGACAGATGGGAGTCATCCCCATTCACCGCATGGATTGAAAAAGGGCGAATTCCGAGTAAATTCACCGTCCCGAGCTTTAGACTGTACGATGGAAGGACAGATCCGTCCTCCCATATCAGGCACTTCAGACAGCTCATGACCGTCCATAGAAGAAACGAGCCGCTGTTGTGCACTATCTTCCCTAGCAGCCTTGGGGAGTCGGCCATGAAGTGGTTTGACAGCCTGCCAAGGGGAACAATTGATGGCTGGGCTCAGCTAGCCGAGCAATTCACGGCTCGGTTCATCACTAGTAGCAATGTGACACCCCAAAATCCGGGGGTCCTGTATTAACCGTTGACAACCCATCAACCCGCGGAAATACCCGTGGATGTCGCTTAACCCGACACCACATCAATAACATCCCTAAACCGAGGTTATAATCCACAATGAAAATTCGGTTCAACATTCAGTTGATCCAACCCCAGTCCAACTCCCCATGATTCATATCCCATTAGGGTCCAATTTGATCATTGGAGGGAAGGAAAAACATAGCCCAAAGGCTTGACAAAGAAAACAAAAATAAAAAAAATTTCTGAGTTTTGGAGGGTGTACCGGTACGCCTACCGGTACGCTGTACCCACTGGACATCGGCGTACCGGTACGCGTACCGGTACGCGTACCGGTACGCTCTGTCTTCTGTCTGTCTACGTACCGGTACGCATACCGGTACGATTTTGCCAGTTTTGCCTTTTTCCTTTGTTTTTCACTTCCAATCCATTCTAATACATTCCTAAACTCATCCAACACATGTATAATACGATTTTTCATATAATACACAACTTATACAAATTCCATTACATTTAATTCCATAATTTACACATCAAAATGGAATTTATACAAAAGTTTTTACAAAAACTCTAACTAAGGCCACAAGCCGGCCCCCTTCATTCTTGATGCTCTCCAAGTGAGCCATCCACCGGTGTAAACCCCACACCTGAAATGTTTCCCGTATAGGGTGAGCACAACGCCCAGTAGAGATAAACCTATAGAGGTTACTCTTCCCCTAGATGCACATGCTCATGTAATCTTCACATAAACATATAACTAAACATTTCTCATACTTATGCATTCTATGATGGAATGCAACAATGCTATGCCATGGAATGAAGTGACACTCACCCATGCGTTTCAACCCGAGTCCTCACCGACTCACACAATACAATGCAACGCCAAAGTGTAATGCAACCCGTCTATTGACAGAAAAATCCTTCCAATGATCGTTATGAAACCCGATCATTATTGGAATCTACCCATTGAATGGGTGTTTTTATACAACAGAATCTTGTGTCTTCCTGGGCAACGGATTTTGGAATTTCACCCCGGCTCCGTGGGCATGCCACTTTTCTGGAATTTCACCACCGGCAAAGTGACTGAACCAAGTGGTTCCGGGTTTTTCACCCGAGGGAGTGTCTAGCCCTACTTGCTTTACCCGACACAAGTTTTCCTTATGCAATGCAACCTTGCAACTCAGTCGGATCTTTGATCCCGACTTTCCCGAGCTCACATACCAAGCACCAAACAAGGTGTTGATTAAATCTATGCATCTCCCACACACCAACACTCATGCAATTGCCCCATGAATGTGATGCCATGAACATGCTCCATGTACAATGGTGTAAAATGAGCAATATATCCACATACCATGGAATTTAGATCATAAGCATATAATTTCCTTACATCATCGTAACTTCATGGCAATTATATCAAGTGCATATAACTACCAATATCATATTCATGTCAACTTATCAAAGTCATGTCTTGACAACATAGAGTATAAATTTAATCATCTCTACACATAAACATGTTATCACAATAACATTGAAAGAATCTCATTTCATCAACCAAGGCATTTAACATATTTTCTCATTTTAAGCAAAGCAACAACTTCCAACACACAAGGCATTGCCTTCAATATCACCAAGTTTTATAGTGAATCACATATAACTTCCACATATCAAAATTTAGCTAGCCACAAGCCTAAGCCAATTTCATGCTCACCTTTTCATTCTCATAACCATAAACACATGTATACATCATTACACATGCATATATATATATATATATATCCTTAATCTAGCTACACCTAGGGTAGAATGATCCAAGATAGGAATAACCCCTACCTCTATAGAAGTGTAAACAACCTCTATGCACCAAAACAAGCCCAAAAGCTTTGGTTTCCAAAATTTCTCCCTTTGAATATTCGGTGAAACGCCTTGTTTTTGGTACGTAGTCGAAGCCCTCGTCGAGAGGATCGACTTTAACTCTTGGCTCGACGGATTCCGAGCGACGGAAGTCCGGGAATCGACGGAGAAAGCTTGAAGAAAATCAATTTCCTCTCTTTTCTCTCTTCTCTCTCTCTTGGCCGGCCAAACAGAGACACAAGTGGGCAAAAATCTGATTTTCTAAGATATTTACCCCTATTTATAGTTTTAAATACTCGGCCCACGTCGCGCCACGTGTCTCTCGCTTAATCGGGTCCGATTTCGTCCCGAAACGATTTATTTGATCCCGGTTTAAATTCAAATTAATTTTATTTGAACTTTAACTTAATTTTAAGGAAATTTTATAAAATTTATTTATGGGGACGTTCGTGAGGTAAATCGCCACGCAGTCGCCTCGAACGACGTGCAAAATCTGACTATCTCGGAATTCGACGAAATTTGACAAGGTGACTCGTTTCCGCAATACGAATCCAACAGAGAACTCCGTTTCCTCATCCGGGGTCTAGAACATGAGTATTTTAAATACGCATTATAGTGGCAAATTACTATTTTGCCCTTTGTGGAAAAAGTTCAAATTTCCCGAGTTTTACAAGCAAGCAGCCGAAGGATGTTGGAGCTTTGCTCACGTTAAAGAAAAGCAACACCGAGACACTGCGTGAATACGCTCATCGATACTGGGAGACAATGAACGAGGTCGAGGGATGCAATCCTGAAATTGCAGTTGAATCATTCAAAATGGGATTGCCAAAGGAGAACCCTCTCTATCAGTCGCTTACCAGGAGGCCAGCAACAGACTTAGAAGAACTCATGGCGAGAATTGAGAAATACGCCAAGGTCGATGACGACCTGACCAGGGAAGTGGTGAAGGACCAACCGAGTAGGAGGCAGTTCGGCAGAGAGAGGCAATCCGAGCCAAACAGAGAAAGTGGAAGGAAGACCGAAAAGGACGGCTTTCCCCAAAGGTCGTCCTTCCTAGGAGTGAACACAGTGTTCAAGGAGCCTATTTACAAAATATTGGGTCAGATCAAAGAAAAGCCTTTTTTCAAATGGCCGAGCAAGCTGATGGGAGACCCCTCTAAAAGGAACCCTAATTTTAGGTGTTCATATCATAAGGATGTGGGCCATAAGACAGAAAATTGCCGACACTTGAAACAGCATTTGGAAGAGTTGGTGCAGGTTGGGCACCTCGCAGAGTTCATTGAGAGCGGGCGAAAGGCAGACGATGGTAGGACAGAGCAGGCCGGGGATCACAACACCCCGGCAGGGGTAATTGATGTGATCCACGCCGCAACTAACCCTCAGATGTCCACTAACAACTCTGCTCGGGCATATATTCAAAAGGCAGCAAAGGAAAGGGAGGTTTACGAGCTGAGAATGACACCGGAGGTCACCAACAAAAGAATCAAATTAGAGGAATCAGCCAAGGCAATATGTTTCACCGAGCAGGATTTGGTCGGCGTTCACCAGCCTCATAACGATGCCCTAGTCGTCACCCTTCGGATTGCAAACTTTGATGTCAAAAGAGTTCTGATCGATCCAGGGAGTTCTTCAGAGATAATGTATTGGGACTTGTTCCAGAAATTCGGCCTCAAGAACCAGGATCTCAAGCCGTCAAACACGCTACTCATTGGCTTTAGCGGTAAAACAGTACTTCCTAAGGGGAAGATCACGCTTCCTGTAAAAACAGGACCAGTTTGTGTAATGGCCGAGTTCCTGGTGGTGGACACAGTCTCGGCATACAATGCGATAATGGGGAGATCCTGGCTACATGAGATGAGGGCCGTGCCGTCAACATACCACCAGATGCTAAGATTCCCGTCGGCTGATGGGATAGTGAACGTTCGTGGAGACCAAGTCAGTTCCAGAACCTGCCTTTTAACCTCGGTTAAGACAAAGGATCCGTGCCGAGAACTTGGTTCGGTCGAGGAAAATGAAAAATAGCAATTAACTATTGACAGCTCGGTCCTACTCGATGACGTAGCTGTCAAAAAAAGTTCTCACGTACCTTTGGGAGCAGAAAAGGAAATTACAGAGCGAACCATCGAAGACCTGACGAAAGTACCTCTAGACAAGAATAGAGATCCGGAAAAGTATTTTATGGTGGGGGCAACACTCAGTCCCGAACAGAAGATAGAGTTGATAGAACTGTTGCAGACATATGCCGATGTATTTGCATGGAATACTAATGATATGCTCGGAGTACCTCCCGAGTTGGCGTGTCACCATTTGCATATAAATCCGAGTTATAGGCCGATCAGCCAGAAACTGAGGAGATCGTCGCCGCAGCACCAGGAGGCAGTAAAAGAGGAGGTGGCACGGTTGCTGGAATCCAAAACGATAAGGGAAGTTAAATACCCGACTTGGTTGTCAAACACAGTGATGGTGAAGAAAAAGAATGGTAAATGGAGGGTGTGCGTCGATTTTATAGATCTGAATATAGCTTGTCCCAAGGACAGCTTTCCACTGCCAAAGATAGACCAGATGGTGGATGCAACAGCGGGGCACGAGCAGATGAGTTTCCTGGACGCTTTCAGAGGATATCATCAGATCCCTCTCGCCGAGGAGGACCAGGAGAAAACTGTCTTCATAACCCCAGAAGGGACATATTGCTATAGAGTGATGCCGTTCGGACTAAAGAACGCCGGAGCGACATACCAGAGGTTAGTAACCCGAATGTTTTCAAATATGCTTGGCCGTACTGTTGAGGTTTATATTGATGATATGGTAATTAAAAGTAAAAAGGCCAGTACACATTGTGCCGACCTCAAGGAGACTTTTGAGGTCCTCCGAAAGTATAACATGAAGTTGAACGCATCCAAGTGCGCGTTCGGTGTCGGCTCCGGGAAATTTTTAGGATTTCTTGTTACACACCGCGGTATAGAGGTAAATCCCGAGCAGGTAAAGGCAATTATTGAATTACAATCACCTCGGACCGTTAAAGAAGTTCAGCGACTGACTGGAATGGCTGCAGCACTTGGGAGATTTATTTCCCGAGCCTCTGACAAATGCAGACCCTTCTTTCAGTCCATTAAAGGGAAGAAAGGGGCACTCTGGACCCAGGAATGTGAAGAGGCTTTTGCAAAACTGAAGGAATATTTGGCGTCCCCGCCGATCTTATCCACCCCCTCACTCGAGGAGAATCTCTTTCTTTATTTGGCTGTATCAGAACAGGCCGTCAGCGGAGCTTTAATGAGGAATGACGAGGGAAAATTCAAACCTATTTACTATGTGAGTAAGGTGCTCTTAGACGCAGAATCAAGGTACACCTCGTTGGAGAAGCTGGCATTGGCGCTGGTTAGCTCGGCAAGGAAGCTCAGACACTACTTCCAGGCCCATCAAATTACAGTCCTCACTGACCAGCCGCTTAGGTCACTCTTCCAGAAAGCCGACCTGTCGGGGCGTATTGCCAAATGGGCAGTTGAGCTCGGGGAGTTTGACATCCGATTCGAGCCAAGGAAAGCCATCAAGGGACAGATAGTTGCAGACTTTATTGCTGAATTTCAGCCAGAGAGATCCCAAGAAGGGGCCAATGATAATAAACTAGCAGAACTCGACGGCAACTGGACTCTATCAGTTGACGGTTCCTCAAACCAGAAAGGTGCAGGAATTGGCATCATTCTTGTAAGTCCAGATGGGTGCATACTAGAGAAAGCAATAAGGTTAGGATTTGGAGCTTCCAATAATGAGGCAGAGTACGAAGCCTTGATAGCAGGTGTGAGGCTGGCAAGTGAGCTCGGTGCGATGAGGCTCCAAATATTTTCTGACTCACAGTTAGTAGTGAATCAGATAATAGGGGAGTATATGGCTAAAGATGAAAGGATGATAGCATATCAGGCCGTTGCGGAGAAAGAATTGAGCAAGATAGCAGAGTACTCAATCCAGCAAGTGGGTAGAGCTAGGAACTCTCACGCCGACGCTTTAGCTTCGTTGGCTTCGGCAGTTGAGCAGGAATCTGAGAGATCAATCACTGTTGAGTTTCTCGCAGAGCCGAGCATCCATTTGTCCAGCACGGACGAATTTTTATGCAACATTATTGAACCGAGCTGGATGGATCAGATAGTTGGTTTTTTGAAGACTGGTGAATTGCCAGAGGATGAAAAGGAGGCTCGCAAACTACGATTAAAAGCAACCAGATTTTGGTTGTCCTCGAAAGACGAGCTATACAGACGCTCATTTGGGGGTCCGTACTTAAAATGAGTACACCTCAGCCTAATTCAGGACTTTTTGTCAGAAATACATGAAGGAAGTTGCGGAGCACATACTGGTGGCAGGTCTTTAGCTCACCGAGCCATCTCACAAGGATACTGGTGGCCTTACATGCAGAAGGACGCTCAGCAGTTCGTTCGACGATGTGATAAATGTCAAAAATTCTCCCTGATCCCTAGGAAGCCATCAAACGAGCTCCATCCTTTGTCAAGCCCATGACCATTCGCCCAATGGGGATTGGACATTGTTGGTCCCTTGCCTCGGGCCCCGAGCAATAAGAAGTACCTGTTGGTGGCTACCGACTATTTCACGAAGTGGATCGAAGCCGAGCCTTTGGCTAACATCAGGGACACTGATACAAGGAAATTCGTCTGGAAGAACATTATTACCAGGTTCGGCATTCCATACGCACTTAAATCAGATAACGGCACTCAATTCGATAGTGGGCCTTTCAAAGCATTTTGTCAGCAGTATGGTATTCGTAACTACTACTCCACCCCGGCCTATCCTCAAAGTAATGGGCAAGCCGAAATCTCCAATAAAACGATTTTGGATGGAATCAAGAAGAAGTTGGAGAGTGCCAAAGGAAGGTGGGTAGAGGAACTGCCTAGTGTTCTGTGGTCATACCGAACCACTCCTCGGCGTTCAACTGGAGAGACCCCCTTCGCCTTGGCATATGGTATAGAGGCTGTTATTCCATTGGAAATTTGTTTACCAACTTTAAAAGCCGAGCTGGTAGAAGGCGGTAGCAACGATGTTGTTATCAGAGGAGATTTGGATCTAGCCGAGGAGAAGAGAGATTATGCCGCAATAAGAATGGCCTCGTATCGAAGTCAGATGTCCCGAGCCTATAACAAGAATGTGAACCCTCGTTCTTTTGCGGTGGGGGATCTAGTGCTCAGACGTGTGTTGGGATCGGCAAAAAACCCAGCAGACAGAAAGCTTGGAGCAAACTGGGAAGGACCGTACAGAGTCACCAGAGTTGGAGGCAGCGGATACTACGAGCTTGAAACGCCTGACCAAAAGGCCGTACCGCGCCCTTGGAACACGGCAAACCTCAGAAAATTCTATTTCTAATGTACTAGCACCAATTGTGCCATTCGGAGTATCTAATAAAAAGTCAGGATTTCTTCCGGATCGCATATTTATCCTATTGCAAAGAATGGAACAAGTAAACAGTTCCTAACTGGAACCAGACTCTAGCAAGAAAGAGCCGAGCAGGCCATAACTTCTAGAGAATCGAATAAGTAAACGGTTCCTACAACGAACCGAACTCTAGTAAGAAAGAGCCGAGCAGGCCATAACTTCTAGAGAATCAAGTAAACAGTTCCTACAGGGAACCGAACTCTAGTAAGAAAGAGTCGAGCAGGCCATAACTTCTAGAGAATCAAATAAGTAAACAGTTCCTACATGGAACCGAACTCTAGCAAGAAAGAGCCGAGCAGGCCATAACTTCTAGAGAATCGAACAAGTAAACGGTTCCTACAGCGAACCGAACTCTAGTAAGAAAGAGCCAAGCAGGCCATAACTTCTAGAGAATCAAAACAAGTAAACGGCTCCTACAGGGAACCGAACTCTAGTAAGAAAGAGCCGAGCAGACCATAACTTCAAATGAGGAAAAAGTTTTCTAAGTGTTAAAGTTCTGTTTAAACATGAAGTCTTCACTAAAGAACCGAACTCATCGAAGAAAGGCCGAACAAAGGCCATAACTTCAGATGAGAGAAGAACATTCTGAACATTAGAGGCCCCCCTGGAGGACCGAGCTATTTGGATAGGCTAAATGGACAAAACTATTAAAGTAGTTATTCATATTATTAAGATTTGATCAAGTTATATAAACCGAAAAGCAAAGTTACTCAAAAAATCAAAAAGTTACTTGCATTGAAACTTCAAAAATGTTACAACAAAAGGATCTGTAAAAAGCAAAAAGATCCAAAGGCATTTACATCAAAATTGTTTTTTAAAGAAGAAATTCTAAGTCTTGATTCAGCTTGCAGGGGGTTGAGAGGAGCTTGGAGCAGAATGTCTGGAGAAAAGCTCTGAAGAAGGGCTGACCTCGGCAGCGACCAAAGCCGCTCGCCATCCCTTGCCAAAGAAGGCATCTCTGATCTGAGGAATTTGAGATCGAAGATCATCCTCCGCCTTCTCCACGCCTTCGTTATAAGCAGCATCGATCTTCTCCTCTTCACTCGCCTTGTACTGTTCAAATTCTTCTAGCAAAGCAGAGTATTCGATCTGGCTCTTTGAAAGTTCAACAGTTAATTCGTGCTTGGAGTCCTTCAGTTTGCTGAACTCTGCCTCAAGTTTTTGGTCCTTGTCAATCAGGCTTTGATTTTGAGCCTGAAGCACTTTGACCTCTTCACAAAGCTTGGCGTACTCTTCGTCTGTACTCTCCTTTTTCGCTAAGGCTGAGGCTCGGGCATGCATGACGTCTTTCATGAGTTTATCCTTCCTGGCAATCCGAGCTCCGACCTCGTGCACTTTCTGCAAACCCTGGGAATCATAACAGGGAAAGAGTTAGAAAATATAGAAAATATTTTCAAAGAATGAAGAACATTTTCAAAGAAATGAAGAACATGCAAATACGTTAAGGACTTACTAGAACCATATGCTGAATGGCTTGGCGAGAAACCTCTTCATCAGTCAAGGACTCGTTTATGGCAAGGTCACGAGGAAGGATTACTCCTCTGGCAAGCCCAACCGCGACATTAAAATTCTCAATTGCAGAATCCTTGGCAGTGATTTCCTTCTTTTTTGCTTTCAGCACTGGTCGGAAAGGGGGAGTTGCCGGATGACTCGGCTCGGCTTCGGCAGTTCTTCGCCTCTTAGGAGCTGGTCCCTCGCCAACTTCAAGGACAAAAACGTCATCGGAAATCTCGGTTTCTGGTGCAGAAGGGATAGTTTCTAAAGGGGTTGAAGTTTCGGAAGGCTGAGCCATGGTCTCTTTGTTTGTGTTCGGAAGCTCTTCATTAACGGGAACCGACAGCTCGGGAATTGGCTCAGCTGCTAGTGCTTCCTCAACAACTGGGGGCACTGAGTGAGTCATCTCGGGCTCGGGAGGAATGGTCGGCTCTACTGTATCCAAAAAATCCATGAAGCTTCTCGCCACTCTGCGACCAGTGCCTGCAGCAGAAGCCCTCTTTTTTCCTCTCGGAGTCTTCTCCCGAGCAGATTGCAATGCCTCTCGATCCGCGGCAAGTGTAGCATTGGGTCGGTTCGGCACGGCAATAAATGATGAATAGGTCGGGACGTAACCCAGCAGTGTATGTGCGGCCCGGCAAAACAGGGTCTCATTAAAATCCCAGACCCTTTGAAGCTGGTCTAACTTAACAGAGGTCTCAGGAACTCTGCCCTTCACAGTCTCTCCTACACAAAAGCAACATCAAGACAAGAATTAGAAAGAACGTGAGAAGGAAAGAAACTAACCCAAGAAAAGCAGGACATCAAATACCTGGCATGCCCTCTTCATAGGGACAACGGTAGGATGGAACAGCTCCGGCAGCATACTCCCAATTCCCAGATACAAACACGATGTCGTTTTCATGACCCTTGTTGGAATCTGGAAGATGGGTGACTAGATAGCGGTCCTTCTTCCTTACAGAAAGATAGAAGCTATCCCCTGCTGCCTTCAGAATGTAGCAGTAGAGGATCTCCCAGAGTCCAAGGCTCAGACTCAAGATCTTGTTCAAAGAAGCAACCCCCATGACGATCCTGAAGAAGTTCAAGCAGCACTGGAGGGGGCACAGTTTGGCAGCAGACAACACCCAAATCAGAAGGGGGTCAAGAGGGAATCTCACCCCCCCTTCAGTAATAGCACGAGTAGGAATGAGGATTGATTCCCTCGTGCCTATCAAAGGCTCGTCCTTCCCTGCGACCCGGATCTCCACGTCATCAGGGATGTCGTATTTGGTCCTGAAGGCTGGGATGTCCGAAGGTTGAAGAGGAGCCATCGGAGAAGACGAAACGCGCAGAGACGAAAACACAGAATGAGAAAGAAGCAAGAGAGGTAGTGAGTGAAGCAAGAAATGCAGAGTGTATAAAAGAAAGAAAAAGGCGGTTTATATAGGGGAAGAATTTCAAAAGACAGATTGAATACACTGAATGTGCCGCCAAAATTGAGTAATGCAAAGCCCAAGGCAATAATGATTAAGAAGGAAAATGGATGACAGGCGAAAGAGCGTCTGTCAGACGTTTTCTGGGGGCAAATGAAGGGGTTAGACCCCAGCGTTACACGTGTCCTTGCATTAAATGTGCTCACGTGAGGTTGAAAAGACTGAGCACGTGCTTAGGGATCAGGAATCCGCTGTTGTACCTCATCCGAGCCGAGCTAATCAAAGGCTCGGTACACAATATCACTGTTGCCGAGGTCATCAAGCTATCGAAGTGTTTCATCCATACAATAGATAGATCGGCCCTTATTCAGCCGAGCTCATGAATGAGATCGGCACGGTAAGAGAAGAGGCCGGATGTGCCAAACCGAGCTCGTTAACGGATCGGCAAGTAGTGGCGACGCTCGGTTTTAGGAAAGCCCGACCTTCTCAAAAGCAGAGGATACAGAAAGATTTGCCTAAAACTTAGGCAATCAGATAAACGAGATCTGCTAGAATAAAGGTATTCAGAGAGATTATTGGAGAAGAATTAGAAACTTCCCAAACTCAAACACTGAAAGAAAGGAAGGTGTGCCACCTTGCCTCTGAATTAACGGAAACCCTAAAGGGAATGCAAGCTATAAAAGGAACGCGAGACCAAGGTGAAAAGGTACGCTGAACTCTCCTTGTCTTCGTGCAACTTATATCACTCAGTTACTGACTTAAGCATCGAAGTAGGTGTGCCACCTTGCCTCTGAATTAACGGAAACCCTAAAGGGAATGCAAGCTATAAAAGGAACGCGAGACCAAGGTGAAAAGGTACGCTGAACTCTCCTTGTCTTCGTGCAACTCATATCACTCAGTTACTGACTTAAGCATCGGAGTGCCTTCGATCGAAGCACTTCGATCTTGGGCAGTTTGCTCGTTTTGCAGGAGGAGGGCTTGGAGATCAAGTTCAGAGATTATTAGAAATCACAGTTCCTAATTTCATATTATCAGAAGTAAACCTTATTTTTTGCCTCTACAACTACAATCAGTAAATTCTCAAATTATACATTTAAATTATGTCTCAATAGCGTTGCTCCAAATAAAATAATCAAACACTCGAATGTCTTACACACCAATTGATCAAAGACCCGAGAAAATAAAACAAGACATCAAAAAAAGGAATGAAGTGACGAAACAATGAAAACCGACAAAGAAAGCCCAAATTGAATCCAATATTCTGCCAATGGAAGACTTCAAGAAAGTCTTTTAAAAACAAAAACTAATCAAATCTTAATAAAATATTAATAATCATATTCTATTTTAATAAAATACATCAAACCTAATTAAAATATTATATGAGTCAAAACTCCCAAACCAATTAAAACATTAATAAGAAAATAAATAGAGAATAGAACACTTTGAGAGTTTAGATCAAACCCCAACAACGAGTAATGGGGATGGTCGTGGACCTAGTGGTTGTACAACAGTAATAATAGTACTGATAAATGTAAAGAGGAGTGGTTTTGTAGAAATGTTTTAAAGAAGGGAAAGGGGGTGTTTGGTTTGATTTTACAAAACTATTTTTTTGTTCTTAAAATTCTAAAAACAAGCAAGAAGTTGTTTGGACATATTTTTTTAGTTCTCCAGTTTTCGGGAAAAAAGGGAACGAGCTTTAAAAAACAAAAACAAGTTCAACTTGTTTCCCAATAATTTCATTCCCCCATTTTGAAAATTTTGGAAACACAAGATCACTTTACTATTCACTTAAAACCCAAATCTAAAAGCATCATATTTTTGTTTTTCGTCCAAATTCTGAAGCAACGTCTCCTTCAGTCCCCTCTCTCTCTCTCTCTCTCTCTCTCTCTCTCTCTCGCAACTCTCCCTCTTTCCCTTTCTACTGATAAAATTTATTGATAACTCGTGGTATAATCCTCCATTGAAAAAAATTTCAAGTTATGTCATTATTTGGCGAGTAATGTTCTTTGGACTTAAAAATCTGACCTAATTTGCTGACATAATGAAGTGACTGCATAAGAATCATTGGATCAATACTAAATTCTAATATTTGATGAGGCTTACAGTTAATTCAAATATCACAGTGAATTAGGTTAACAAATTATATCAGTAAATTAGGCTCCAACAACATTGCTCTTATTTTATTATTGGGAGCTCGAATGTAGATTTGGTGTGCTCCGAGAGTTTGTTTACTTGGTCCAACCACTACTTTGTGTCGTGTGTGCACGTGCATATACGTATATTCAGGGAGGCCAAATAAGAGTAATCATATTTGGACCTAAAAATCTGACCTAATTTATTGACATAATGATGTGGTTTCAGTAGAACCATTAGATCAATACCAAATTCTAATGTTTGATGGAGTCCACAGTCAATCCAAATGTCATAGTGAATTAGGTCAGTAAATTAGATCCCAATAGCATTGCTCATAAATAAAACCTAGATTAAAACTCTCATGTGGTAACCTATCTATATAATAAAGTACAATACAATTCAAATTTCAAAAAATAAATAAAATGACTTTTACTTTTCGCGGTTGAGATTTCTTTAAATTTTACTTTAAACTTAATTCGACGGCTAATATTAACACCCCAAATTTAATAGAGAAAATAGGTTCATAAGGGTGTGTTTGAAGTAACTTTTTAAAAGTACTTCTAGGATTTATAACTTTTCATAAGTATTTAAAAGAAAAAAAAAATAGTATTTGGAACTGTCCCATCATCACCCCCACCACCACCACTACCATTGTCGCCACCACACCACTACTACCATTGTTGTCACCACACCACCACCTTAGCTTTAACAACCACCACCACTGTCACCACGCCACCACCACTACCACACCCGCCGCCCCACCACCACTATCACCACTACCACCATTCTTATCGCCCCACCATTACCATCATCACTGCTGTTGCCACCCTACCACCACCACCCCCATCGCCCTACCACCACCACCTCTTCTACAACAACCATCACCACCACCCCACAACTACCCCACCACCACCAGCCCATCACCGTCTCCCACCACCACTACTGTGGCACACTATCACTACCACCGTTCGTCCCAACTACAACCGGTGCTTAAATTACTTTCTCTCTTCTCTATCTTTGTAATTTGATTTTGGGTATAAATATAAATATATTTATTGTTGACCATTTTTTTTATTAGTCTGTGTATTCAGGCACGAGAAATAACTAGTTTACCTATAAGCCACCATACCATTTTTTTTTCTTGTAACGGTATTTTTTTTTTTTTAAAGAAATGGTAAAAATTCGATTGAATAGAAATATCCGAAAGGAGTTGGGGCATTATAAAATTTGATGTCTCTTCCTCCCATCCAGCAAAACATCCAACATGAATAGCGTATCTAATTAGCTTATGTGTTATCTTTGTCCCTAATCTTTTGACTTTGGACACATTATGATAGATAAAATTATTTAAACTAAGCCTGATATCCGCAAGAACAGAGTCCAAAGGATCAAATTCACTTTCGGTATCGATTAGCAGCTTCATCACATTAAATGAATCTCCTTCCAAAATAATTTGATCGCAGCCTTGTTGGCCAGTAAAATGGACTGTTTCCCTTGCGGCGAGGATCTCTGCCATTTGCGCCACACATAAGGAATTGATTTTCTTGGACAAGCCTGTTTTGAAAGTACCTCGTCCATCCCTTATAACTACTCCTATACCAATTACTCCTGCTTCGAAAACGGTTCCATCGAAATTCACCTTCAAAGAACCAATTCTTAGGGGAGACCATAGAGAAACTGCATTTACTTTTGTCGTGACTAATGCTCCGTTTGGTACGATGAAAAAATGGAATGATGGAAAGTGGGAGGGATAGATAAAACATTATGTTTGGTAAGGAAAAGGAAAGTAGGAAGGATGGAAAAGTGGATGGATTAACTTTCCTTCCAACTCACCAAAACCGGAAGGAAAGTGGATGGAAAGTTAATTATTTGTGTTGAGATGTATCTTATTTGTCTATATATCTTTTAATATATACATATATTATATATACATTAATTTTATATAAAAATACAATGACAAAATATGTATTTATATATATATATATATATTTTTAAAAATTTAAAAATAAAATAATAATAAAAAATAAAATAAAAAATAAAAAAAATAAATAGGTTAACTCACAACTCGACACGACACAATTAATTAAATGAATTGAGTTAGGTTTGACTAATGTTCGACACAAATCCGTAATGACTCAACACGAATCTGACACGATACGACTCGATTGTCACCCCTAATCTTATCCAGCACAAAAAAAAAAAAAAAAAAAATAATCATTTTTATTTTCCATCCATCCAACTAAACACAAAGGAAGGAAAGTGTATCATTCCTACTTTCCTTCCTTGAAGAATATAAAGTGTATCCCTCATATTTTCCATCCTTCCTACCAACGGAGCATAAGAGTAATTTGTGTCTTGTGTATGCATGTAAGAGTAATTTGTACCACAGAATTGGGTGGTCTAGTGAGGTACTGGCCGAAATTCTCACTGAGGTTGGAGGTTCGAGTATTGGGGTCTATATTGGGGTTCAGCAGTTGATCGCTATGTTAGTCTAACTAAATTCATTTCTGAGAGGAGTAACGGGCGCGATCAAGATCTCATAATCCCACAGGTGAGAATTTATCAGAGTAATATTTGGACGTTCTCCTTTATCCTTGCCTTATTCTCAAGCAAAAAAAAAAAAGAGTAATTTGTGTCTTGTGTATGTCTGTTTACGTGTTTGCATGTGCCTCTGTGTTGTCGTGCATTGTGCATTTTTGTGTGTGGGCGCGGTGTCTTTGGATGCAAGTTTTAGGTTGTTCAACCTACTGAGTGGGTTTGGTAGGATTTTAGTTCAGCCTCGTGGGCGAGTCTCCCCTCTTCCTTTGTTTTAGTTATTTCAACTGAGTCTTACGATTTTTTCTTCGGTTTATATATTATTTAGATTTCGATGATCTTTTCGCAAGTAACAAATGCAGCACAAAAATATGTGAATGCCAAATTGGAGTATTCTCGTAATAAATAAAAAATAATATAATTAGTTTGAACTAGAGAACAAAAAAGGGCAAATGGGCTGAATTTAATGACTTAAAAAAAAAGTCTTTGCTTGGACTAATTGACAAAATATGCCACCGAAATAGATTTATGGACAATTTTTACTAAAAAAAAATTAAAAATTTAGTGTCAAGTATATAGATACAACGAAGAATAAACAGAAAAGTTTTAATATTTCTAAAACTTTGGACTATATGATTTAAGAAACAATAAGGGGTACCCTAAAAAATATAACTAAACTGTGTGGGATGTTAGTATAATTTTGACCAAAGAAACACAATAATTCCATCGTCATAATCTTTCATAACGCACACGAGTCTTTAAAGTGTCCAAACACTCCCTTTCTTCCCCACTAGATGAGCCCCGGTAGCCTCAGACGACTCAGTCGAACATCCGCTTTCTCTCTCTATAAATCCACCACTAGCTTTCTTTCTCATACTCTTTTTCCTTTCCTCAAACACCTCTTTTACAAAACCCTAGATTTCTTCTCCTCAATGGACCCGATTTTCTTCCCGGAAGACGAAGAAGTTTTCGACCCTCGCTCTCACCAAAAACTCGACGACAACCTCTCCGAACTCGACTCCGCCGCCGAACCTCTCTACTTCGTTCCCTTCAGGTACTCATCAAGAATCAAAGAAAAAAGATTTTTCGTGTTATTTGGATTGATTTAGTTTTAATCATTAATATAGGTCTGATATTTCAGGTGGTGGAATGAGGCGAGAGAGGCGGTGTCCACGGAAATTACCGGGGTTATGTATGAAACGACGACCTCGGTTAAGAGTTCGAGGGGAAATGCGAACGATTGGGACTGGGATTGGGACTGGGATGTGGGTAGTGAAGTGGTGGGGGCCAAGAATGAAATTATTCTTAATTTGAGAAGACAATGTGAAGCCGGTAAAAGCGATTGTGGAGAAGAAGGATTTTTAGGTGGGGATTTCGCGTTGGTTTCAGAATGGATGTTCTTTAAGGCTCTGATATGGTGAGGAAAGTATAATTGGATTAATTGTGTTAATCTTGATTGTGTTATGTGTGTATAATCGTATGTGTTTAACTGTTTAGTTGCCGTAAATTGGAAGGAATGCATGTAGTTGTGTGTTTCTCTGTGTGTGTGTATATATTTATATATATATGACATTCAAGAATTTGAATTCTCTACAACAATGGTGAAGTCTACTTTGATCCAATAGTACAAAATTCGTCTTAAAATTATTTTTCCCTCTCAAAAATATCACCTTCTCTTCACAACTCAACCAACAAACTCTCCAATGACAGACAATCCCGTTAATCTACACATACCTTTTTTTTTCTCTCTCCCTCACTTGTCTCTTATTTTCTCTCCGTTCATATTAATTTTAAATTGAGTAATTAAAAAAAAAAGTAAATAACTATTTCGACTAGAAAAGTTGCACGATCAATGCTCGATTCTTGATATTGGAGAGTGTTTTCAGATACGGTTTATTGCTAGTATATATATCACAAAAGATATTGATATTTTTGGCTCTTGGTATTACTAGTTTAATTGGTGGAATGGTTGCAACTGCCTAGTAAAATTGTCAATTGTATTGACTAAAGGGAAAGTCTTGGTTTAAATTTTTGTTATCATAACAAAGAAGGGTGTTGGTATAGTGAGTAAAGAAGCAGGTGTTGAAGATATAAGTAATATCATCCTTCTTCGTACATATCATCACTGTTTGTAATGGCTCAAGGCGTCAAGGTCCAGTGGAGCCTAAGGACAAGGCATGTAGCCAGCTTTGGGCCTGGGAGAATCAGGCACTTGTATAGAACATGCAAACTATACAAATTTAGTAGCCTATAAGCATCAGTCTAGTGGCTAGAGTCTTAGCCTATTCAGCAATCGAAAATACTTATTTTGGCCTAATGCAGCCACAGTCAGCATTTACAATGCATTAGCAACAAAAGCCAATAGCAAGACAATTCCAATTTAGACTAACACAACATGAATTCACAAAATTTAATATTAATTAGCGAGACACATCATGAATCCAGCAAAATTCAATATCATTTCAGCAACTAGACAGAATCAACAACAACAAAACTGATGGTGTGGAGTGTGGATATTTTGAGGACAAGAAGCGGTCACTTCAAACTGTATTTACATTACACTTAGTAATAACAAAGCAATAATCAGCACCATCATACTTGTGTTCCACAAAAAAGTAAATTCTTTTGTTTAGTGAATTTTATTTCTTATCTCTTTGTGTCTGGAACCATATGTTTTTGAAAGTTAAGACTTAAAATCATATATTTATTAACTTATCAAACATATCATTGTTTGGTATCAAAATTTAAGCTGTGAATGGTGCTAACTTCATGTTACTATTGTTACTAAAGCCTTCCTTTCGCTTGATGTTTGAAGGTTTGGACTTAATAAATGTTGCATTATTTATTTTTGTTGATATGAGACTTGGGCACGATACAGCGTTGATATGCTAGCGTGACAATGGCAGTTTCTTAAAAAGTATGACACAAACAAACTGAGGGGATGACAAGATAGAAGGCAAGTTTATAATATTGATTGATTATCTAGCTGAACAGTCTAAAATGAAAGAAGACTCTTAACATAGGTAATTTATTGAAGGATAATATTGTTTCAATGTTTCTACACTTTATTCTCGTATACTAAATTCTTCTCATTTATTGTTGAATGTTGTGCATAAGTGTTGACATTGTGTTGACAATTGTTGAAAGTTGTTTTCATATTATGATGTATTAGGAAGTGTTTGTAGGAGAATCCAACATGTCTTGGTGTCTACTGCGTGTCTTCCATTGCACTTTTATCAATTTGACTGTGAGCTTGATTTTTTAGGAGCTAATGGATTCTGAGTACACCTGACATGTGATTTGATTTGCTCTTTCCCGTAGGCAAAGTGATGTGAAGGATGTGGGAAGCTTCTTAGCCACAAAAGATAACTCACACGACTTGTTCCCTTTACAAATCAGGCTTTCATTTCTGTGGGAAACAGATTCATTGGTCGTAAAGATTAACCAAAAGGTTTGTTTACCTCCACGCGCCATGCCTGCTTTAAGTGAATTTCGTGGACTGGTAGCTGACCCATTGTTGTGGTTGTATTTGAGCCATTTGTTTATTAGAAATAGAGAAGAAAATGTTTTCAAGAAACTTGCGTTTTCTAGTTGTGACTTGTGGTGGTTATCTATGATTTTTTACTGGAATTGAAATCACAATACAAAGTGTTAAAGGAGGAAGAAAAATGGGTGGGTTTGGAAATTCTTCGGCTTAAAATCGAAATGGGTTTGACTTATAGGACATATTGCTTTGAAGTGGATGTATTTAACAATGTAACGGGTATGCTTAAAATTGAAATCAGTTTATGTAAGTAACATATACCAATCAGTTTGGTGAATTCTCTATGTAACATATTCCTTTGAAGTGGATGTGCTTGCAGAATTTGACAGGTAAAGAGGGGGGGGGGGGGGGGGGGGACAGTTCTCCATGTGAGAGAAGTAATCAATATGTGAATCACGTCAGTTTTGGAATTGCTCTGGAATTCAATTACGGGCTTCCTTTTCTTCTCTCTCTCTCTCTCTCTCTCTCTCTCTGTGTGTGGGAACGTTGATCAACTTGAGACTTGTTGCTAGAATTTGGTAACTGTGTAGAAAGGGCAGCAATTTGGTCATTAAAAATTTTTATTTTGTCGGGAAATAATTTTTTCACATGCTAATAGAGCTTTTCAGGAGTGCACTTTGGTCAATTTGGACGGACATCCTAACAGTTTTACTTAGACCAAAACTCCAAGGGGGTTATGTGTAGGTTTGTGAAATAGAGAGGTAATGTGTTGCTGGGCAAACACACGAGATTGAGATTATCCACAAAGTACTCAGGGAAAGCTAGACTAGGCAGACCTGGCTACCCATTTTCAATACTTTAGTTGTGCAGACGGTGTTGTTACCCTTGGATTATTTCCACTGTGGCACGTGGCCCAGGTTTTTAGCAGACAATTTCCTCTCATCTGTCTAAGGAATAAATTGATAGTATCTATTTGATAGAGCTTGTTTGCCATTAATTTTTATGACATGATTATTGGATATGTTAGAGTGCCCTCTTTTATCCAAGTAACGACATATATTTCAGGACAATGAAGTCGGAGCTTTCAACCAAGCTTGCAACATATTTTGCATTGAATCTGGCTTGGTGAGCTAAATAATTGTCCTCTAACGATTTATTGGAAGTGATCCTGTATTTTGGGCAAGGTTGATGACTTACTCAAATTTTTGACAGTTACGTATTTGGGATTTCTCAGGGCAGACAAGCCAGTATTTCACAAAAGAAAGGAAGTTACCTGACATTTCAGGCAGACAAGATGAGGAGGTGATTTGTTTGATTGTTCTTTCCTGCTTTATTTTCTATTCAGTTCTTGTCATTTATTGACTAGAAAATCAAATACTGACATTTGACAAGTCTAGATAAATATGAGAGCACGTGAGGCGTGGAAGACAAACATCCTTAAGAGCTCACTGCTAATGTTGTATGACTGCTACTACCCTGGAGTGGCATGACTCTTAATGCACTATACTAAGGCACTAGCTTCCTATAGTGACTGCTGATTCATAGTGAAGCACCTTGTGAGTAGCATGACGTGCTTCTTCCCTATTAACTTGTCCTGCCTTAAAAATAACATTGTTTGTGGGGCTGTAGTTTTAACACTCCTCAGGGTCTGGATATTTCTTTTCTGGTTTAAGAAGTAATTCCCATTCATGACTTCTTTTTTTTCAGTACTCTTGTGAGATTTGGATGATGAAATGAGGATGTCTTTGTTATTAGTTCTAATATAAAATATGTGTATGCATGATGGTTGTTATTCTTTTTGGTTTGCTTTAAAGAAGTCAATTTATGTGTCTTGACTTATGGTATGAATTTAGTTAGAGAATTGCATATGTTTTAATTCTAAGATTTGTCACAAGTGTTGGCGGCTGTCCTTGAAACCACAAGTATACTTGTATTTTTATGTGTGTGTATATATGTGTGTATATGTATGCAATGCACCACATATTGCATGTGAAAGAAGTTTTTATTTTATTTACTATATGTTATTTTTATTTTAATATACGAAATTTATAATGTATATATAAATATAGATAAATGAAGGGATTTATGTCTTTTAAGTCATTAAATGGCAGTGGTGTTATTGACTGATATTTATAAATATGAAGTGATATTAGGGTTATTTTGGTCGACAAACTTTTTTAAAATAGTAGATATTTACTTTTAGTATAGATATAGAAGTGTGTGTGTGTGTGTGTGTGTGTATACAGAGAGAGAGAGAGAGATAGAGTTAATGTGTATATGTAGTTTATAATTAATTTATATAAAATTCATGAACGAACTGGTAAAATACACTTTCCGGTTACTTTTTTTAAACGATGATCAATGACGGGATACCGATTTAGTTTTAGATAATGCAGGAGTGTCTTATGACAATCTACAAGTGAAGTTACAGAGAATGCATGAGTGTCTTATGGCAGTCTACAAAGGGTGCGGATGATATGTTCCCTTTGATGTGTAAGATTAGTTGTCCTTTAAATGCCTAAATAATGAAGTTTATATCTATTTTTATCATGAACAAGAGAAATTTTACCAAAAATAAAATAAGGTTTAGTACAAGAAGGATAAGTCATCGTTCACATCAGGAAAAGAAAATAAAGAGGGGAGAAATACAAAAGAAAGTACAAAAGTAACCAAGGTCAATTAACTCACAAACAACTCTCCGATCAATCTTAATTAGACATAAAAGAATATCCTTGAACTCCAGGAAACCGATGCCCAAAAGGATGTCAAAAAGCTATTGTGTTATACAACATATATTCTCTATTGCAATATAAAATTACTTCACTTGTATGGATATCACTTATCTTTCAGTTATACAAATAAATCATCAAGATTAAATCTTATCATATGATTGTGTATATATGTATGTATGTCTCTTTCTGTATTTGTATCCTTTTTTCAAGTTTTGTTGGACGATCAAATTGTGTTGTACCCATGGCTTGTAATTGTATCCAACACGTAGGTTTTATCATTTGTGTTCATTTTGGTGGCCGAAGATGGGTGGCCATTTTTCAGAAGTTAGTGGCCGAAATGTGTGGCTATTTCAATTTTTGAATTTAACTTGGGTAGTAATGGAGTTCAGCACACACCTGTTTCTACCTAACATTTATTACTTGGCATAAGCTGCCTGTTTTTATTAATTCACAACCTTGCTCAGATTTCGTTGAGGGCTGTGTGTGATTCAGTTGAGCTTGTGTTTTCTTTTCTTTCCTTTTTTTTGAATTTTCTGAAACATGTATACCTTATTAAGATATTTTCAGCTTGAAATTTTCTGTGGACCCCTCGTTGTCACCACCCATCTTGACATGGTCCAGGCTGTCACTTATCACTATCTGGTGTTGGTAGAACTGAAGTGTAAACCTTGTCTGGTGTGACTATTAGGTCAGAGTATTACTCTAGAATATTTGGGAATTGATTGTATTATCAAATGAGCATGTAAAGTGTGATTCATTGAGTATTGTAAATTAGGGGATGCGCAAGCTGCTGATTGTCATGATATGATTTTTATGAGTACATTCTTCATCTAAAGTATTCAGCTATTTAATTGGGTTTTATATTCATTTTTGCCTTTATCCAATACAGATTTCATTGGAATTGCAAGTCTTTGGGTTTTCATGCTCTATGAAGGGTACAGAAAGGAATGATGAGAGGACAACAGAGTTGTCTAAATTTGAAGGTTCCTTTTCCAATCATTCGCTTAAGATGAATGGGAGCAATAGCATAGTTAACTCACATTTTGGAGGTAGCCAATTGCCACCTTGTGGTGGTAGCTACAAGGTAGCACGTGTTTTGGGCCTAACTGGATTGTATAATCTTGGGAATACTTGTTTCATGAACAGCGCAATCCAGTGCTTGGTGCATACGCCGACACTTGTCGATTATTTCCTTGGAGACTTCAGAGTAGATCTAAATTTTGAAAATCCTTTGGGTATGAATGTAAGTATATTGGCAAATGACAGTTCTACATTTCTGTTCCTCGAAGATGGTATTTTATTAATATTTTATTCTTTATACTTGGGATCTCTCAAAGAGTTTCTGTCTCTGTCTCTAAATTGGACTACTTGCACAGGGCAAGCTTGCGTTAGCATTTGGCGACTTGTTAAGGAAGCTATGGGCTCCGGGAGCAACACCTGTGGCTCCAAGAATGTTCAAGTCGACACTTGCTGGTTTTGCTCCTCAGTTCAGCGGCTACAACCAGCATGATTCCCAAGTTAGTCAAGTTTTATTTGTTTTGAGAATTGTTGGTGCTTAAATTTCTATGCTATGGTGAGAAATATATATACTGATATTTTGTTTATAACGCAGGAATTTCTTGCTTTTTTGCTGGATGGACTCCATGAAGATCTGAATCGTGTCAAATGCAAGCCTTACATAGAAGTGAAGGATGGAGAAGATCGTCCAGATGAAGAAGTAGCCGATGAACACTGGAGAAACCATTTAGCTCGTAATGACTCCATCATAGTTGATGCATGCCAAGTGAGTGCTGTTATTTAACGCGATCTCTTCTACTACAGTCAACCATTTCTTTGAATGCTTTGGTTCTATTACATGAGATGATTGCACTATTTTTGTTTTTCTTCTTGTGTTGAAACACAAACTACCCACACAGCATAGGTAAGCTTGCTTGGTCTTGTTAGCTGATTTATTTATTTTTAAATACAGGGGCAGTATCTGTCAACATTATTTTGTCCTATGTGCAAGAAGAAGTCCATCACGTTTGATCCTTTTATGTATCTATCATTACCTCTACCTTCAACGACAATGCGAAAGATGACTTTGACAGTCTTGAGCACTGATGGGACTACTTTGCCCTCTCCTGTCACCATTACTGTTCCCAACTTTGGAAGGTGCAAGGATCTTGTCCAGGCTTTAAGTTCTGCATGTTCTTTAGGAGATGATGAAATGCTTTTTGTGACTGAGGTACTTCCTATATTGATGTTTTCCTAAAACAAGGTGATTCATGTAATTGCCAGTGTAAGTATTTCTCCATATGTATGTGAGGTGCAGGATTCATCCAGATCTAAGATAGTGATGTGTTTTGAGCATCATCTTCGAATGTGATGTCATTCAGAACTAGGGTGGGTCTATTGATTCTATTCTGTTATCCGCAATCATGCATCTCTCATAAATGTGTGGGGAAGAACTTGCACGTGAGCATAGAATTGAAGCATGTGTTGGAAGCACCATTATCATTCAGATATTTTGGCTATAATGCTGTAGGATGTATAGTTAAACTGCATCCAATAAGTGAAAAGAATTTTTCAGAAGTCAAACTAAAATTTTACTGTGCACTCACGCCAATTTGTTGTGGTGACTCTAAGGTCAGAGTCGTCAGACCCATCTTTAAGAGGTCTCAACCTTGCCAGCCTAAATGGCAAATTAGCCACAGTAGTAATCTACCTGCATATGTAGATTTGGATTGTTTTAAGCGTGCACTTGTCTTATTAGTACTTTGAGCTCTGAATTTATATTGTTTGCAGATATACAACCACCGCATACTTCATTCTTTGGATAAGCCATCTGATTCGATCGAGCTGATTAGAGATAATGATAGGCTTGTCGCTTATCGATTTCCAAAAGACAGTGATGCATCTCCTATGGTGGTGTTCATGCATCAACGGGAGGAAAAGTAAGTGTAAGCTGATTTTTATAGTGCTCATATTATGTTATCCATTCTTTTTAGTTGATTGATTTGAAGTGATCGTTTTAACATAAGTGCAATATGTTGTTAACTTTCCTCAGTTGATGTGGATAATTGGGTGATGGTTTGATCCCCATTTAGTGTTCTGACTTGGATCAGTAGCAGCAAATAACATCAGCTGTGAGATTACTCATCTGAAGGCATAACTAGCTGTTTTCTGTGATCTAGTGTAATGTTACAGTTCAGATTGTTATTTTTCGAACAAGAAAAGAATCATTCGGTCATGAGATCTCTGTAACAGAAAATCAGAGGTTATAGCATGAATAGTGAATGGCAAACTGATGCATAATTTGAATACTGACAAGAAGAGTAAAATAAAATTTGTAACTGAGAATTAGAGAAACATAAAAAAAAACTTTGACAAGCAGTCATATTGCAACAATGGCAATAACAAAGTGAAGGCAAAAGCCATTTAGGAAAAAGTATCCTACTAGTGCAATAAGCATAAAAAAATCGAAAATAGAGCGAGAACCAAGCAATAAAGAACGCTATAGCAGAGCTTAGTATATGCAAAAAGAAGAAAAGGAAAATAGGAGGGAAGAAATTTTGCCTGACAAGAAGGAGGTCATGTAATGGAGCTTAGCATACAGAAGAAACAAGGAAAAAATACCATGCTGGGAAAGGGAAACGAGACCTCTTTCATTTTTTTTTATTTTTTTTGGGGGGGGGGGGGGGGGGTGTATATTCTGATATCGTTTTTTGGCTTCTTGGTTCTTGAATGTGATATTAAATTTTTTTGCTTGCATCTTTTTTGTGAGGCTGATATTTTTTGGTGGTAGCAATTAATAGTATTCTCTTATTGGTCAGGTCTTGCAATCGTGCAACTCCATCTTTAATGAAGTTTGGCATTCCTCTTGTAGCAAGGATGTCTGATTTTTCAAAAGGATCTGAGATACGTAAACAGTTCCTAAAATTGATCAATGCCTTTTTAACGCCAGTGGATAATTCCACAAATAATAATGATGGTGTTCTGAACACTTCTGAGGAAGATACTGAGATGGAGGATGTGATAAAGACTCCAGTATTGGGTGGAGACACAAATGCAGACAATGAATCAGAGGATGTCTCACACCTGGATGATGACTTCCAGTTTTACTTGGAAGGTGGGGGATTTTTATCAAAACGTTCCAAAATAGAGATGGATCAGCCAGTACCAGTTTCTGTGTTTTCCAGGACTATAAATGTGCTTGTTACTTGGCCCGATAAGATGATGGAACTTTACGATACTTCCCTTTTGAGCACATTGCCAGAGATCTGCAAATCTGCGTTGCTTGCAGAGAAGCCTCAAGAGTCCGTTAATCTATATAAATGTCTTGAAGCCTTCTTGAAGGAAGAACCTTTAGGACCTGAAGACATGTGGTGTGTACCCTTACATTACTGCACGCTAGTTTTTCGATTTTTGTGTACCACTTTGTCTTATTAGCTTTCTTCTCTCGATATAACTTTGACGGTATAAAAATGGTGACCTTTTGGTCATTTAGTAGCAGCTCAGTTTGGTTTTGTTCATTTAGTATTATTCATTGCCTCCATATTTGGTGAGCTAAGTGGGAGGGTATGGTAAACATTGTAGCGTTTTTAGGTTATCTTAGCTATTTATGTGTATAAGTTTGTCTTACCTGCCTTTAACAGTGGCCATACTCTCGTCTTTCTTCTAATCCCGATATTTTAATCATATATGATTGTAGGTACTGCCCCAATTGCAAGAGGCACCGGCAAGCCAGTAAAAAGTTAGATCTTTGGAGATTGCCTGAGATTCTGGTTATTCATTTAAAGAGGTTCTCGTACAACCGGTATTTTAAGAACAAGCTTGAGACATATGTGGACTTCCCTATTAATGACTTTGATCTCTCAGCTTATGTAGTTCCCAAGAATAGCCAGGTTTCCCATCATTACATGTTATATGCAGTAAGTAATCACTCTGGTGTCTTGGGTGGTGGTCACTATACTGCGTTTGTCCAAGTAAGTGGTGCTTCTGCTTAAAAGTTCTTCCTCCGATTGCTTGTGGCCTAATTCATGATTTCTTTTGCCATCTTGGTGATGAAATGTTTGGAACTAGTATTATTTGGATGCCACCATTTTTTTCCATTTTTTAAGTAAGAGACTTGGTGAAAAGCCAATAGCATTGTTGCAAGGTCTTTGACAACTAGTATCAACTGCCTGTGTTGGGATAAACAATAACTTTGGATGGCAGAGCATGCAAAGAGACATGTTTTGTGATCAGGCATATACCATTTAGATAGATCAATCGACCTCTACCCTGCCCTCATCTCCTTTAAACTTACCTAATGCAGAAAAATAATTTTGTATATAAACCTGGTATTTATTTTGGAGGCTTCAAGATTCATGACACTGACAAGCATCACTAATATCATTGTAGATGTATGATCTTGTATAATAGTGTCCCTGAATGACTATCAATTAATGCTGGATTTTGTGAATATTGGTAGTAACTCTACGTTATTTCGAGACTTTGCTGTGAAAGGCACTAGTAGAATGCTATGTGAACCCTGGAAGTGGCTATCACACCGTTATGAGTCCAAGTTTTATGTGACTTTCAAGGACTTGATTTCGACTTAGATTGAAGAAATGTATCTGATGTATTGTGTGATTTACGTATATCTCTTAAACTGAAATGTAATTTCTATAAAATAGCAATTAGATTAGCAAATGGTACACTTAATATTGGGCAATTCACAAACATCTTCAGAACCCAAGTGTGGTTTAAACTGCTGATTTTAAGATGGATGTATGTTAAAACAAGAAAGTGGAAAATTAAATGAGTTTGCTCGCAAAACCGTAAAAGTAGCATCCTTAAGAAATTAATTAGTAGAAAATTGATTTAGATGGTTGAGTCATATTTATAGAAGACTTGGTATTACACCAGTGAGGAAAAGCGATGTGGTGCTAATAGATGGCTATGCAAAAAGTAGAGGTAGACCGATATGTACTCGATGTAGTAGAATAGAGAAAAAGGATTCATGTAGTTGACCATAAATAGTTGGTATAAGGCCTTGTTGAGTTGAGTACATAAAATAATAGCTAGAAATGCATTGTTTTTAGATTCGTATGCATACGGATCCTAAATTTACTTTGTATGCTGCTAAAATGTATTTAGCATCTGGATGAACTGTGTTTGTCCGGATCCTTAAATCTGAGCTTCTTTGATTATGTTCATCATTATTGATTTGATTGAATGTAGCTGTTTTTTGAGGGCGTGGTGATTGTATTTTTCAGTTGATTATATTTTGGTCATTTTAAGTTTCTCACTGCAGTTCAGCCAACTCTATACCAATCATCTCCCTCCTTTGTAACGCTACCTATGCCTGTGTCATGTATATGTATTACGTCTTAAGTGATACCCCATTTGTTTTTATATGTCTACTTTGGTTCATGGATTGTAATGTCCTAACTGTCCATGTTACTCTGCAGCATGGGCCTAATCAGTGGTATAACTTCGACGACAGCCGTGTTTCCTCCATTAGTGAGGAGCAGATAAAAACATCAGCTGCCTATGTTCTTTTTTACAAGAGAGTGTGAGATGTATGATACAACATTACTGTGTTGTTACAAGAAATGGAAAGCTGAATGAAGCAAGCATTTCCTTTTCTTCAAAGCATTTACTGGAATTTTTTGTCGTGGGTTGAGAATTTGAAGAAACCCATTGTTGTGGTCACAGATAGAGTTGGTTTTATACATGTACATATGTCAATATAAGTGAGATGTCGAGGAGCCATTATTCTTGCCAAAGAGCGTGCCTCCTTATTACCTGTACATGATTCTACTCAATACAAAGGATCAGATCTTGTTGTAGTGGTTTATACTTTATGACTATTTCTGATGTAGTAATGCATTCAACTACCTCTAACGTAGTGAATATACGAGGAATATGTTTCTGATATGTATTCTTGGTTTGGTTTTGGTGATGATGCTTGAACATATCACATATTTTTGTTTTCTGTTGGAATGGAGAAAGGCCGTCTCTTCACAGCTGTCTCAAGGGATCATTCTGTTGATGGAAGCTAGAATCTCGTCGTGCCATGCCTTTCTATGTTGTGCCACCGGAGATGTGCATAGGGTGCATCCCCTTTCAGGCCGGTTGCTTATGTAATAGTGCAATTTGTGACTGGTAAGCTTGTTTTTTGACTGCTTTCCTTACTTTCTGGGAGAGCTTGCTTTGTGACTGCAAACTATTAAGTCCAATTAGTGATATAACCAGAATTGCCTCGTCCAGATTGAGAATGAACGATTCATGGTGGAAATAATAGCTGATACTCTGGTTAGTGATAGATGCAGAGGAACACATGGAGTTTTGCACAAGCAAGTGCTACATCATGGAGATTATGTAATGCAGATACTGGACTGTCAGACTTGGGTCGTTTTGAGAAACCCAAAATTTTATATTGATTTGTTAAATAAAATTCAGTAACAGTTCTGAAAAGAGAAGGAATGTTTTGGTTTTTGACCTAGAGTGGGCACCTTGTTAAGAGAAACAGGATTGAAAACCCATGGGGCTTGTTTGGTTATTGTATTGTTAAAGAATAAATTGTATTAGGTTATTCTTATATGTATTTAAAATAAGCTTATATATAATACATAATATTTTTGGCAATCAAATGCATTATAAGAATAACCAAATTAAATCTAGCCTTATGTCTCAATCATTTGGTGTCGATTTTATGAGTTCGTCTCTACCATTCATTTCGATTATGTGCTATATGTTTATTTAAGTTAAAAAAAATTAATGTTATAAGTATGTAATCTATCCATTAATACGGCAACCAGACAAACCTTTGCATTTTACAGAGCAAGTTCAGTCCATTGTACACAGCAATTCAGACTCTTTCATAGTGTTGGATTCATTGATTTTTTTTTTATCCTACATCACTTGTCAAAATAATACTTGATTAGTGGGTTCGGATTTGATCTTCACGGGTCATTAGGCTCATTTAATAAAACAAAAAGGGGTTTTCACATTTTATACCCTAAAAAATTTTAAATTTTTTATTGTCTTTTTAAAAATTAAAATTTTCATATTACACCTTTAATATATCAAAAATATTGTAATGTGATCTTTTATTAGTTTTTGTTATTTTTTTGTCAAAAGTCAACCTATTGACATTGATAGAAAAACTAACGAAAATCTAACAAAAGAGTCACATTGCAACACTTTTAATACATTGAGGATATAATATAATAAATTTAATATTTAAAGATATAAAGTGAGAAACTTAAAATCTTTCAAGGTCAAAGTGTAATTCGCCCAAACAAACAAGAAGTTAGAGTAATTTAAGGGCTGTTTGTTTGTTGTTTTTGTTTCTTGTTTTATGTTTTTGTTGAGTTTTTGCCCAAAAATTAAACAAAAATATGTTTGTTAATTTTTTTTGTTTTTGTTTCATCTAAGTTGTATCGGAAACAAGCTAAAAAATTGGGAACAAAAAAATGATATTTCAGGAAACAACCAAAATGGAAACACGTGGATTTTGCCTCAAATTTTTTTAATGAGGTCTGCACTTCGAATCTTGTTAACAACAGCAGAGAGTTTTTTTTTTTTTTTTATGGAGGTATAAATAGTGGGGTTTTTTTGTTTTTCCACTCATCTCACTCTGGTCCATCTCTCTCACACACACACCTCTCTCATCTCTATGTTCTGGACGACGAAAAAGGCTGAAGAACAACACACCCAAAGAAGGCAATGGAGCTTTGCCCCTCGATGCTTTGAACCCAGAATCCGAAGAAGTCATCCTCGCAGAATCTCCATCAATCTTTCTCTTTCTCGCTGTGAACAATAGGGTAAACACTTTTAGATCTATGTATATATATCTATATATATGTGCATATATATACATAGATGTGTATATATATGCTTAGTTGAATAGATCCCCCTCTTTTTTTTCCTTTTTTACCTCAAAAATTCTGTGTATTTTTATGTGTTCTGTGTTGTGTGTGTTCTCTGTCGGTGTGTGTGAGTCTATGTGAGTTTGTGTTATGTATGTGTGCTGTGTGTGCTGAATGTGTTGAGTGCGTGTGCTGTGTGTGTTGAATGTGTGTTGGGTGTGTGCTATGTTTAATGACTTATTTAATCTAATTATTTTGCTTAATGTGTTATTTGATAAATTAGTAGATGTATTGGGATTATGAATTTTGATTTGTGTTTTGTTGTATGTGATACTATAAATTTTGATTTGTATTTGTCTAATTTGAAGTGGTTATCAAACATGTTTTTTATTTTTCTTTTCATAGAGTGATAAATACAAATAATTTCCAAACATGTTTTCTATTTTCAGTATTTATCACAAAATAAAATAAAAATTGTCTCTATTTTTTATTTTTTTTAAAACGCGAAAACAAAAACGTTACCAAACGACCCCTTAATATCCGGGTCGGGCAGATGCGTATCTTCTGTCTTCAGTCTCAGAACAGGGCTACTTACTATCTTTCAATCAGATAGCAAAGATTTTTGCTACTCTGTAGGAAGAAAGAAGAAAGAAAGCTCACAAGTCCGGCGGAACTCTATTTCTTCCGTTCAGGTACCAATTTTCGGCGGCAAGAGAGTCACCACATCATCCAGTACAGGTAAAAAGCCAAGTGCTTTGTGTTCATATACTTACAGCTTATTATTAGTTGATCTTTACATTGATTTGTGGCTTTTATCTTAACCATACAAATGTATTTATGCTAGAGTCGAAATGGGTTTTAGTGTAATCAAAAGTCCTCAACGAATCGGAGATCGAATTGCATGCAAACCGATGTCTGAATGGGATGTTGATTGTTAGTTATTTACTTCTTTTTTTTTTTTTGGGGGGGGGGGGGGGGGGTTAATTCATCTATGGATTTCATAGGTATCTGATTTGGTTGTTATTCAAGGAAGTTTCTAATTATATGGACTGATAGCTTTGTTCTTCATAAATTGTGCTTATTGATTATTTCCTCTCCTTTTTCGATTGATTTATGGGCATTTTAGCTCCTTAATAAATGTGTTGTGCATGAATACAATCTCCTCCGAAGTTGTTAACAGATTAAAAGTTGTTCCTTTACTCCTAAAAGGGGTCTTAGACTTTTGGATTCTCAATCCCTTTCCTTTTTCTAGGTGGCTATGTTACTTCCTTAATCATGATGACTTAAAACGTTATGTAATACAGCTTGTATATACAATGTAATACAGTTGTTCTACCCTCCTTTTCGGAGAGTGCAAACCAGATGCAGCTCATAAGCATGGACGGACCTATGCTAGGGCCCAAAGGGGCCGTGGCCCCCCCTCAACTTTTTGAAGAAATCCCTATACTATTATTGGTCCCGTAGGAATGCTGCCAACAAAAATATAGAGGATGAAAGTGTTAAAAAATTAGGTAGTCACAGGTTCAAGTTTCAGGGGTGACGAAGAATATAGTGCGTAAAATTTTATATTGTCTTTGTGACTCTTATTGGGTTAAATGCATGCTGATCACTTTTTTTTTGAATTTGGTGAAATCGAACATAAGTTGATCTATAATTGTTGGCTTACTTGATGAATTGGTGTTGAAATTGTGATGATGAAATTGAATTAAAATGATGTTGTACTCGAGTGATTATATGATAGAATTATACTAAAATTATAAATTGTTTGATGAATTGATCATAGCTTTTTTATATCAAACTGCACACATCGGAATTAATTTTTTTAGATTTTTTTAGAAATATACATTCAAATATAGCGTGCAAAAATTAAGTTTGATATATTATACACACCTAAGAAAATTGACATTGAGGAGTCCTTGAATGATCTCATGAAATAAATTCTTATCTCCATCATCATTTCGCCCCTATTAACATCAAAACCTGGTTCCGTCCTTGCTCATAAGGGAGAGGTTATGAACTAGTTCAATAAAAATATACTAAACTTAATACGAGACGAGATTTAATTGACTCGGAATAAAATTGGACCCTTTCAAAAGATGTGTGGCGCGATGTGGGCCACACATTTAGACTATATAAAGTGGAAGACTTTTTTGTCTTCCACTTTGTTTTCTTCTCCAGTAGCCTGCGAGAGAGTGAGAGGGAGAAAAGTGAGTTTTTTTTTTTTTTCTTTATTTTCTTCTTAGATCTACGAAGATTAAACAGTTTAATCACTTCAGGTCAAGAATTAAAGTTGCTCTACTCAACGAGAGTTAAACAACCATACCAAAGATCGTAATTTTCTCTAAAAAAAATCAAATGCGAGAATCTAGGACTAAGGCTTGGGAAGCTAAATTCGGACTTTCCTTAAAGTTCTACTACGTGGACTCATGCTATGAGAGGTAGAGTTTCTCTATTTAAATGTAATTTCAACCTAAAATATGACATATTAAATAGGCAGGCTAAGGGTGTATATCACATGTTAGGTCTTGACTAGTGTAATTAGTGAATTAAATATAGGATTTATAATTAACCTTGTAATTAGTAAAATACTATTATAATTGACTTGGTGTAAGTTAATGTTAGTGGTTTAAAACATGTTAATTGTATATTAGCATGACTTGATGTTTTAATGGCATATCAAGTTTAATAAAATTATTTGCTTGTTATGTGATTATGAAATAATATGTATGTTAAATGATTATTTAACATATGATTAGTGTGGTGGACTTGTGCTTATATTTATAGAATTAATAAACATGTTGTCATGTTGAAAGTAATAAGCATGCTAGTTCTGTAAATTAATGTGCCCTCTAGGTGTTTTTTTAAATGCCTAGGTGAATACAAATATGTTAGTTGAGTTAATTATCTTACATAACATGCTTGGGATAGTGTTAAAAATGTCATTATATAATGAACATTATAAATGGTACCAAAGGTAATTGCACATTATATTGCACTACATTCATGGGTATTGGCATGGGTGGAAGTGTGTGCATGGTATGAAATCAATCACTACATAGGTGGTTGATCGTAGGCTCGGAAAAGTCGCACCAAGATCCGGCTGAGCAGCATGGAAAATTAAATGGATAAACGTGTCGAGGTATAGCAAGAAGGGCTAGATTCTCCCTCGGTGCAAGACCCGCTTACTTGGTTTATACACTTTCCGGTGATGCAATTCTAGAAAAGTGTAACGGCGAAAACAGAGCCGCAAGTGGGATGTCCTGAAAATCAGTTGATGGTGTGGTGTTCCATTGGTGTAATACCATGAATTATCTCCCCACAAAGACACAAAAAAATGAATTAATTGGTCATTGAGTGTACATAACACAATGATGGGGGGCTTGGAATTAGGGGTGACAATTTTTGATACGACACGATAACTCGATACGAACACGACACGAATAAATGGGTTTTGGTTGACTATTTTTTGGTACAAACCCGTGTATGACACGACCCGTCAACACGAAGTGTTAATGGGTCGTGTTCGAGTTCAACCTGCTTAACCCGAATTGACCCGTCAACACGAAGTTTTTAACTCGAAGGAAATTGACCTCTGGCCTTTTCGTTACATGTATGAGTTTTTATGTTCTGATGACTTATTTTTTTCATTACTTCTGATGTTTAATTTTGTTGCGCGATGTACGATTAGTATATTTAATTAGTATTATAGAAATAAAATATTAATTATTTGTAACTATTTATCAAGCACTGACATAATTATTGTATAAAAAAATTATTATTACTCATTATTATTATTATTATTATTATTATTAACTTAATTTTTAGTTTGTAGAAAAAGTATGAGAAGAGATTCAATTAAGTGAAAATAAAATCTTAGTGTTAAATTTTTTATTCAAAGTTTATGTGGGCCAACACGAATACGAACACGACACGAAAATAAACAGGTCAACTCGACACAACACGATTAGTTAAATGGGTTGGGTTAGGGTTGACTAATGTTCGACACGACACGAACCCGACACAACACGACTCGATTGCCACCCTTACTTGGAATGCCCCGGATACATACGCATGACATTGCATGTGTAGTGGGAGTCCGGGATAGGGCTTGGTGTTGGTTTTGCTTTTGTGAGTCTCATCTCATGGCATGACATGATGTATGACATTTGTTCATAATAGACATATTTGAATGAATGCATGAAATGATTGTTGCATGTGACGTTTTATATGTATTTGGGTTGAGAGGTATTCTCTATAAAAGTTACCCTAATGAGCGTTGGCTCACCCTTTATGAGAACAATTTTCAGGTACCCCACATGCTTTCACCAAAGGCCCTTCTACTGGTCCGCTTTGACGAGAGAGCCGGACTGTGGCCCTTATTTTGACGTCGTAGTCCCTTGTATATGTTTACTTTTGGCCTTATATAATTTTTGTAACAAAAACTTGTTTATATTTAAAAGGCATGTATATGGGACTCTTTTGAGACATTTATTCTTTTATGAACGAATGTACGTAGTGATGATGATTATGGTAGTGTCGGATACTATGTAATTGAGTATGGATGAATGGACCCGGTGTGGTCAATGTTGTATGATTGCACAGATTGCGTTTTGGGTAGAACTCTCCGTACAAAAGAGACTCTGTCCGAATTTTGTTGAGTTATGGATCCCGGTAAATGGGGCATAACGGTGTGGTATTGAATTACACGGTATCTAGGGGTATTTCGCGGGTTGATGGATGATCAACGGGGTAATCACGGACACCCAGATTTTGGGGTGTCATTGCTTGGTATCAAGGCCTAAGTTCTCGATTTACCTAGGGCTTGCGAGGCATGGGTTCAGGCCATTGCATGCATTGTGCATTGCATGTTAAATGTATTATGAGATTATATGCATGATTAAGTGTATATAGGAATGAGACACTACGGTTAAAAAACTTAACATTAGAGTTGGGAAGGGAAATGATGGGAAAACCTACTGTTTGGGCATCTACCGGTAGGTGGCGTACCTCTTACTGGTAGGACAAAAAATAAATAAATATATATATATATATATATATATATATATATATATATATATATATATATATATATATATTCTACGGTTTTAACTTTTGATTCCTAATTTTGGGATACTAAGTTATTGGTCTATTGCTATCTTATTTGTGTATAGATGGCAACTAGAGGAAGGGGACGTCGAGGTGGACGGAACAACAAACCACCACCAGCGACTTTTGATCAACAGGCCTTCATGGAGGCTATGGGCACGATGGCTGCCACATTTTTGCAAGCCGGTGTCAATGTGGGCCAAGGAGGCTCGAACAACCTTCAGAAGTTTAAGTCTCACAACCCACCAACTTTTGTGGGAGGAGGGGATCCGATGGTAGCTAATCATTGGTTTAAACAGGTGGACAAAATTTTAGAGGCAATGGAGATTGCATCCGACGCCACCAAAATACAGTTGGCCACTTTCCAGCTTGAGGGAGAAGCCCATCAATGGTGGACATGGGCAAAGCCGATAGACATCGGGACGATGACATGGGAAGAGTTCCAAGAGCTCTTCATGAAGAAGTATTTCTCATCGGCTGTTCGGGAAGTTAAAGCCCAGGAATTCCTCAACTTGAAGCAAGGAGCGATGACTGTCATGCAGTACATGGCCAAGTTCATAGAGTTATCACGTTTTGCGGATGACTACGTGGCCACAGATTTGGCCAAGGTGCGGAGGTTTGAGAATGGCCTAAAGCTATCCATCCGTGGGAAGATTATTGGCCATAGGTTGCATAACTTTGACAAGATGCTCGAGACAGCCATGGCTATCGAAAGAGAGGTTGAAGACGCCAAGAGTATCCAAGAGGCCGAATCAAAGGACAGGAAGAAGGAGGGGCAGTCTTCCACTACTAGCTCGGGTAAGAGACAGAGGATTTCTACTCCACAGGGATCACAGAGACAGGGCCGAGGCTATCAGGGCCAAGGCCATAGTCAATCTTCCCAAGGCGGGAAGAACTCTAGGGGCACACCACAGGGAGACCCACAGGCATGTTTCTATTGCCACCAGCCACGCCACTTGAAGAGAGAGTGTCCTCAGAGGCAGGGATCCCAGAGTTATGAGGCATCTCAGTTCCAGTCATCAGTGGGGCATCCACAGACCTACTTCATTCCTCCTTACCCCACTATGAGCCAGGAAAATCAGTTCCAGTTTCAGGGTGCGACACAAGCCCATACCACTTCACGAGCTGGGACTCCGCAATCAGGCCAGATGGGTCAGGGCATGGGCCAAGGCCGAGGACAAGGCTTTCAGGCAGGGTCTTCAAGGACCCAGGGGCGAGTCTTCACTATCACACCACAGACTTTACCGACAGATCAGTCGGTAATTCAAGGTACATTTCTTCTCTCTAGATTATGGACTAAGAGTATTATTTGATTCTGGTGCATCATATTTTTTTATTGCTACATCATGCCTACGAGACTTGGGGTTAGAGGCCGAGACTCTGAAGGAGCCCATGTATGTGAGTTCACCCCTAGGAGACAGAGTTTGTACTGACAAGATATGTCGGGGTTGTGAGTTGGAGATCGAAGGGACCCAGCTCACTATTGACCTTAGGGTCATCGAGATGACAGAGTTCGATGTCATACTTGGGACTGGTTGGCGGCACATAAGGTCGTCATTGATTGCGAACGCAAGAGGGTTACGGCCTATACTTCAGACGGGGTTTGTTTTAAGTTTCAAGGGAGAAGCACAATGCTTTACCCCAGGCCATATATGACTCTCGATGGCATGGACAGTTGATAGGTTGGTTTATTAGCCTTACACTAGAGGACGAGGCGAGACATGAGTTGGGTCTGTCTCGAGTTGTGTGCGACTATGCGGATGTCTTTCCAGATGAGTTATCGGGATTACCACTGCATCGGGATGTAGATTTCACCATAGAGTTACAGTCCGGTGCATCCCCTATTTCTATGACACCGCATAGGATGGCACCGGCGGAGTTGCAGGAGCTTAAAGTCCAGTTACAAGAACGATTGGATAGAGGCTTTATTAGGCCGAGTTACAAGAAACGAAACGCTTTACCGAAGCGAAGCGAACAGTTAAAAAAAAAAGGTAAATATTTTAGTTTAATTACTTCTACACATCTAAGTTCTAATTTTATATATACTAAATATTTAAATGCAAGTAAAACCATAAACCATAAATTAAAACAAACACTAATAATATCTCAAATCTTAATAACAGTCATAGCTTAAACATTTAAATTCAAACAAACACTAATAATATCCCAAATCCTAATATTTAAAAACATAAGACACACAATTCAGGCAACTAAAGAAACTATCTCAAGGACTTAGAAATCAATCCTCATCACTAAAGAAACCATCTTCTTCATTATCCCTAGATTCATATCCCTCAGTATCCTCCTCCTCTGCCTCATCTGAAATTATGTCTTCCTCATTTATGAAGCGCAATCAAAATCAGTGAAGCACAATCAGAATTAGAAGCACAATCAGAATCAGAATCAGAAACAGGAACACAATCAGAAAAAAAAAGGAGCAGAATCATAGCAAAATCAGACATGGTTCAAGGTATCAGCCGAGTCCGATACGACTCGGCCGAGTTGTATCCGACTCGGCCACTGCCGATACGATAACGGTACGCGAATCAGAAAAATCATGAATTGAACTACTATCGGCGATATCTCGTGCGTTTCGGCCGAAATCAAAGGACTCGGTACCAACTCGGTTGATTCAGCTGATTTCCATCCGAGTCATACCGATTTGGATGTGAATCGTTCGACCACACCAAGAAAACAGAGTTTGCCAAAAAAAAAGGCAAAAGGGAAGAAGTAGCAGAATTTTACCCTAATTGTTTTGAGCCCTAAATCATAATTTTTTGCCATTATGTAAACAGATCGAGTAAAGAGAAAATTAGCAACACATACCCATAAATCCTCTAAAGAATCACCTTTTTCAGTTCTCAGTCTCACAGGCAGCGGAGCATCTCGATCGCAGACAGCAAAGCTTCGAGTTCCATGTGATATTTTCGAGCTCGAGCTCTCGATCGCAGGAGCATCTCGATCTCTCGATCATAAGCTTCGAGCTCTCGATCGCAGGACTAGCGACCAGCGAGCCTCCCAAACCCATCGTCTCTGTGCGCTCTCTCTCTCTCTCTCTCTCTCTGTTCGTCGAAGTCTGAGAGTTGAAGAGAGAGAGAGTTTTGTTTTTTTGGGGTCAAAATACGGGAAGCTTTGGCCTAAAAGATTTAAAAATTTATTCTCCTCCTCTTTCTTTTTGTTTTTTCTGTTTTGGCCCTATTTTTCTAATTATATAATTTTTAATATTTATCATACAATCTAATTAGAACTTAACTTCTTAAGTTTGCTTTTGTATATGTATTGATGATTTAATAATTAAATGTGCATTATGGAGAAAATACATATAATTTCTAATTAGGTACATATTAAATGAAGAATTTCTTTATAAATAGATTTTCATTTTTAAAGCTATTAAGTTAACCATATATATACACTTATATTTTTTTCTAATTTTTAAAAATTACAAATTAAATTATATTATCCTTGAATATAGATGATAATAAATATTTTTCGATAGCATCCTTATTATTCTTTTTTACAATGATTAATGTGTTAAATAATGTCTTTTAGGGATATGATGCATAGATGATGATGTTTATATTTATTACAATTTTTTCTAATTTTTTCAAATTTTTTTGAACCTTCTATATAATGTTTTGGGCGTATCGGCCGATACCACGCCGCGACCGATGTGTCTCAGTGGCCTCCGAGTCAAGGGCCGATACCGCAACTTTGAACCATGGAATCAGAATCAGGGAAAAAAAAAAGGAGTAGAATCTGTGCAGAGAGGAAGAAGATCCAGAACCAGAAAAGAGAAGAAAAAAAAAGAAATAGAAGAGAGAAGAAAAAGAGGAGATTGACCTGTGCAGCGAGGAAGGAGTGACTCCAGCAGTCAATCGTCTCTGTCGATTGAGTCCAGCCAGCGATTGTGTAGGAGGAGTCCAGCGATCGTGTCTCTCTGTCGATCGAGTCCAGCGATCGTGTACATTAAAATTAGGGTTTGAGATTGTATTTATAGGATAAAGGGATAATTCAGTGTATCTACATCTTATAATTTTTTTTCCAATTGCCCAATCCAACGGTCCAAATTAAAAATAAAACAACTTCGCCTCATTTGACAAAAGCGTTCGCTTTTTCGCCTTGCGCTTAAGCGCCAGGCAATCGCTTTTCTTGTTTTTTTCTCGCTTCACTCATGTTCGCTTCGCCTGGGGTCCTCCAGGTGAGCTGCCTTCGCCTCGCCTCACCTCGCTTCTCGCCTAGGTGCGCTTTTCAAAACACTGGTCCCGACGACATTCATGGATTTCATGCATAAGGTGTTTCAACCCTACGTAGATCAGTTTGTCGTGATTTTGTTGATGACATCATGATCTACTCCAAGTTTGAGGAGGAGTATGAGGGTCATTTGAGGATTGTTCTCCAGACCTTAAGGGACGCAGTTGATGATGAGCACCGCTTTTTATCCCCAAACAAACGGTCAGTCAAAGAGGACCATCCAGACTTTAGCGGACATGCTACGAGCATGCGTCCTTGATCTCAAGGGTGGCTGGGAGGAGCATTTTTTGCTGGGAGGAGCATTTACCCTTAGTGGAGTTCGCCTACAACAACAGTTATCAGGTGAGTATACAGATGGTACCCTAAGAGGCACTTTATGGGAGGTCGTGCCGTTCTCCGATTTGTTGGACGAAGGTTGGAGAGAGACCCTCCACGAGTTCGAATTTGATTAGAGACACCTCGGAGAACGGGGACTTGATACGGAAGCGTCTTCTCACGGCTCAGAGCCGACAGAAGAGCTACGCCGATAGACGGCTGCGACCTCTGGAGTTCTAGGTCAAAGATCATGTCTTCTTAAAGGTGATGCCTAAGAGGGGAGTGGTTAGGTTCGGGAAGCGGAAAAAACTGTCGCCGAGGTATATCTGGTCCTTCGAGGTACTCGAGAGGATTGGTACAGTCGCTTATCGGTTGGCGTTACCGTCAAATTTATCTGGTGTTCACGCGCTGTTCTATGTCTCCATGCTCCAGAAGTACACTTCAAATCCTACAAACATGGTGGATTGGGATGAGCTGGTGGTTGATGCAGATGGGACCTTCGAGGAGGGACCGGTGCGTATCATGGACAACCGAGAGTAGGTTTTGCGTGACAAGACTGTGAGGCTTGTGAAGGTGTTGTGGCAGCACTGTGGGGTGGAGGAGGCGACATGGGAACGTGAGGACACTATTCGAGCTACCTATCCGTTTCTGTTCGAGGATAGAGGTACATCTCTTATAGTCATAGAGTATTGAATGATTTTTTGCATGTGGATGTTGTTATATGTGCATGTGGGTGTAATTTTGGGGACGAAATTTCCTTAAAGGGGAGATTGTAAAACCCAAGAAAAAAAAATTATTAAAATCCTAATTAAAGGGGTAAAACAGTAATTAATTGTTAAAGTATGGGTCAAAAACATGAATTTTTATATAATTCAAATGACGAAACAGACCTCATCGTTGGATTCGTCTCGCGAAATCTAGCTACCCAGTAAATTTTTGTAAAATTCTGGGAGTTGAATTTTTCACCTGTTACAAAGCGATCGGGTGTCGCTCAACTAAAATAATTGCGATCAGATTTTATTCGCGGGACCTGAAAAATAATTCAAAATTAGTTCAATAAAAATATACTAAACTTAATACGAGACGAGATTTAATTGACTCGGAATAAAATTAGACCTATTAAAAAAAAAGACGTTTGGCGCGATGTGAGCCACACATTTAGACTATATAAAGTGGAAGACTTTTTTGTCTTCCACTTTGTTTTCTTCTCTAGTAGCCTGCCAAGAGAGTGAGAGAGAGAAAAGTGAGTTTTTTATTTTTTTCTTCTTCCTTCCTTCTTAGATCTACGAAGATTAAACAGTTTAATAGCTTCGAGCCAAGAATTAAAGTTGTTCTACTCAACGAGAGCTACGTAACCATAACAAAGATCGCAATTTTCTCTAAAAATAATATCAAAGGCGTGAATCTAGGACTAAGGCTTGGGAAGCTAAATTTGGGCTTTCCTTGGAGTTCTACTACGTGGGCTCACGCTACGAGAGGTAGGGTTTTCCCTATTTAGATGTAATTTCAACCTAAAATATGGTATATAAAATGAGCAGGTTAAGAGTGTATATCACATGTTAGGTCTTGACTAGTGTAACTAGTGGGTCAAATATAGGATTTATAATTAATCTTGTAATTAGTAAAATTTTATTATAATTAACTTGGTGTAAGTTAATGTTAGTTGTTTAAAGCATGTTAATTGTACATTAGCATGACTTGATGTTTTAATGGCATATCAAGTTTAATAAAATTATTAGTTTGTTATGTGATTATGAAATAATATGTATGTTAAATGATTATTTAGCATATGATTAGTGTGGTGGACTTGTACTTATGTTTATAGAATTAATAAACATGTTGCCATATTGGAAATAATAAGCATGCTAGTTGTGTAAATTGATGTGCCCTCTAGGTATTTTTTTAAATGCCTAGGTGAATACAAGTATGTTAGTTGAGTTGATTATCTTGCATAACATGCTTGAGATAGTGTTGAAAATGTCATTATATTGCATTCATTATATAATGGACATTATAAATGGTACCAAAGACAATTGCATATTATATTGCATTATGCATGAGTTGCACTACATTCATGGGCATTGACATGGGTGAGAGTGTGTGCATGGTATGAAATCAATCACCACATAGGTGGTTGATTGTGGGCTCGAGAAAGTCGCACAGGAAATTAAATGGATAAATGTGTCGGGGTATAGCAAGAAGGGCTAGATTCGCCTTCGGGTGCAACACCCGCTTACTTGGTTTATACACTTTCCGACGGTGCAATTCCAGAAAAGTATAACGGCGAAAACGGAGCCACAAGTGGAATGTCCTGAAAATTCGTTGATGGTGTGGTGTCCCATTGATGTAATACCATAAATCATCTCCCCACAAAGAATCAAGAAAATGAATTAATTAGTCATTGAGTGTACATAACACCAATGACGGGGGGACTTGGAATGCCCGGATACATACGCATGACATTGCATGGGTTGTGGGAGCCCGGGATGGGGCTTGGTGTTGGTTTTTGCTTGTGTGAGTCTCATCTCATGGCATGATGACATGATGTATGACATTTATTCATAATAGACATATTTGAATAAATGCATGAAATGATTGTTGCATGTGACATTTAATATGCATTTGGGTTGAGAGTTATTCTCTATAGGAGTTACCCTATTGAGCGTTGACTCACCCTTTATGGGAACAATTTTTAGGTACACCACTGGCTTTCACCGAAAGCCCTCCTACTGGTCCGCTTTGACGACAGAGCCGGACTGTGGCTCTTATTTTGACGTTGTAGTCCCTGGTATATGTTTACTTTTGACCTTGTATAATTTTTGTAACAAAAACTTGTTTATATTTAAAAGGCATGTATATGGAACTCTTTTGAGACATTTATTCTTTTATGAATGAGTGTACGTAGTGATGATGATTATGTTAGTATCTGATACTATGTAATTGAGTATGGATGAATGGACCCGGTGTGGTCAATGTTGTATGATTGCACAAGTTGCGTTTTGGATAGAGCTTCCCTTACAAAGGAGACTCTGTCCAAATTTTGTTGAGTTATGGATCCCGGTAAATGGAGCATAACGGCGTGGTATCGAATTACACGGTAACTAGGGGTATTCCGCAGGTTGATGAGTGATCAACGGAGTAATTACGGACACCCGGATTTTGGGGCATCATCACATAAAGAACTTGGAATTGCATCCAGTCTTTTGATTGCTATTGCATATCTTTGTGGTTATCATGTGTGTTATTGCAGTTCATGCATTGTTATCGATGTTCACCTTTTTAAATCATGCATTCTGCTTTTTTTAGAAATTAATTTTGTTACATTACGCTGTTAAATGGTGCAAAGCTTTATGATCACCCACCAAATAAATATTGAAAATGTTTGATGCTATTTGACATTTCAACCGAGGAATTGTATTGCTAAAATAATAACTCTTAACAGGAGCAATGGCGGATTATGGAGAAATGATAAAGGGAGACAAACTTGTATTAAGGGGGCTAAAGTTCCATGGATATCATGGGGTGAAGCCAGAGGAAAGGAAGCTGGGTCAGAAGTTCTTAATAGATATTGATGCCTGGATGGATCTTCGAGCAGCTGGCAAATCTGACTGCCTGTCAGACACTGTCAGTTATACTCAAATATACCGGTGAGTATAACTGCCAACTTTCATTTATATGAAAATTGATAGAGATGGATCAATATAGTTCATATAACAAAACCTCCAAAGTGCTGCATTGAAAAGTTAGTAGAATTTCTTGGCTCCTCAAATATTCTATGCATCATCACAGCCTACCTTGGTTCTTGATTCTTTTTTGTTTTTATTAAAAAAAATACACCGTATGCACCAAACACATGCGTGAAAAGATGGTGGAAGCTATTACATTGCTTTTGTAAAGAGAGTTTATATCACATATCGAATAGAACAATGCTATAAGGACCTAACTTTGGAACCTAATTCAATGCAGTCATTGGATTAGTTGTGAGTTCTAATGTTAGATGAAACTCACCTTTAATCCAATGGATGCATTGGATTTGGCCCCCGATTAGCTCCAAATAGTATTTTCCTATCGAATAATTAGGACTATATAAGGTTGGTTTATATTTGAGGGGTCTCACTATTCGTTGCCAATTGGTTTTGGGTTGGATGATCTAACATAGTATTAGAGCTAAGTCTTAGGTGGTGAGTGGACCAAGTCTCTTACACAATTGAATTTCCCAGTATGCATGTTTGTCTGTTTGAATGTAGGCCCACAGGCAAGCCTAGGTCCCAAGGGAGGATGAGTAATTAGGACCATTGGTTTATATACTTGAGGGGTCTCTCCACTCATTGCCAATAGTTTTGGGTTGGATGCTCTAATGACTTTGTTCTTACATAGAAGACTATTTTGCCAGATCTCAGCTTCTATGTTACATCCATTCGGTGCCAAGCTAATGTGCTTAAACGTAGCGTGCTAATTTAGAGCCTTAACAAACCTGTTTTTTAGCATTATGTCCAACAATGAATTTCTGAACGCTGGCCTTAGAAAAATAGCATTCTCACAATCAATTCAAACCTGAAATTATAATTTTATTTTTTTGTTCGTTTCTTTCTGAATTTGAATCTAGACAGAATTAGGAATATGTTGCTTGCTTGGTTTTTAAGAGCTGGACAATGAAACTAGGATTTTAATTCCCATTCCCCTTCTATGTTTTATGATTTATATAAAAAAAAATGTTTTATGATTTATAAATTTATGATGGGTTCATATGAAACATCATGTGTGCAATTGAAACAACCTACCATCAATTTGAAATGATAAAAAAGATCATTACCGGGTTTGATCCCTATCAATGGATGGTGTTGGAAGGTCGATTGGGTATAGACACTCAATTTGATGATATTCAATTTGTTTTGTAAAAGTAAGGTAAATTTCAACATGAAGAGAACCCAAGCCCAGTAGATAAATAGATGAGAGATCAAAGAGAGAGTGAGTGAATGAAAGGAAGAGGGTACAACATCCCTCAGTTATGGTTTAGCTTGTTATAGGGACGATAATGACAGTGGTGACCTTTAGTTGACAGATTGGTTGATGACAGTGCCAATGGCGACGATGCCAACTTGCTGTTTTCTGGTGTTCGTAGTGGTTAGTCAGACCAGAGGGAAAGAACTCGTGTTATTTTGTTTTCCTTATAAATTCCACACCCACCAAGGATTTTTTGTCTTCAAAAACATAGGGCAGTTCTTAAAATTAAGGCACAAGAGAGAATGTGTGAAACCTTCAGGCTGCCCCGGCCTCTGTAGACTTGAAGAACATGACCTGGTTATATTTCAGTTCCATGGATTTCAGCCAAAAATCAAAATTCTAATTTCTGGTGGCTTCATGATCATCACCCAAATTGGAACTCGACACAGTTTAGGTTCAACCTTCCAATCCTGGGTTGGACCAATAAAATTTAATTACGAAGTCCTCACTCTCAGTTGTGAGATGTTTAGTTATAAACCCATCGACCTAGCTTTTCTCTGCATGTTCAGATTTATTGTCAAGTAATCATTTTTTTTATTCCGCTTTTATTTCTGTTGTCTCTGCATGGATCTTCCAACATAAAATTCCTCCATCCTGATGTTTTGATCTGGTGGTTGGCAGCATTGTCAAGGCTGTTGTCGAGGGACCGCCACAGAACCTTCTGGAGTCGGTGGCTGAACTCATTGCATCTACTACTCTGGCCAATCACCCGCAGATATCTACTGTTCGTGTCCAGGTTGGGAAGCCTCATGTTGCTGTTCAAGGTCCTGTTGATTACTTGGGTGTCGAGATAGTCAGATACAGAAGCACTGAAGCACAAAACTGAGATTTTGTATATTACCTGTGTACCTGTTTCTCTCAATACTTTTTCATGATTCTTTTTCAATTCACCTGTTTGCATATTCACCTGTGAAAAGTTCTCTTTCACATTATGTTAGCTTTCGGAATCTCTGATTTTTTTACTTGGCATCATTTCTTGTATGCATGCATGATAATTTTAGACACGACTCATGAATCCGACTAAAATCCACATGAATCTGACTTTAGAAGGTAAACGGGTGAATACCATTTAGACCAATCAAATGAACGGCTCAATACAAATAATGACTAAAAACGATACAAATTCATGAAACATACAAATTTGACTGTGCAAGGGTAATAATAAGTTAAGTATAAGTTGAACAAATTTTGATACAATGCAATTAAGACACGACACAAATCCATTATAATATAAACTCATTATAACACGATGCATTGGCAGCCCTACTTGTACTTGTTGGGTTCCCTTATTTGGGCAGTATGTGATATACTGCCACAGACCCATAGTGCCAAATGTACCGACTGTGGCAGTATATCACATACTGGATCAAGGAACTACTTCTCGGAATAAAGAGGTGGCATTACTGACATATTCTAACACCTGAAATATAAGCAACCCAAAAACAGGGAACTGTTTACTCATGGAGATCAATGGAAGTGGGCTTCCTCCCAAGATCTTTATATCACAGCCAACAAAATTCAGAGTCAGTGTTCCGGGAATTTTCAACAACCTGAATCCATCTCACAAGTGATGAGGGGCATTGTACATCTGGTGGGAAATGTTAGAAGTAGCTCAAACTGAATAGGAAGCAAATGGTTGCATGAGTTGCTGCCTTTTAAAAGGATGCTAAGCAGTAGTCCTGCATATTATTCCAAAACTTCAGCTAAGTACAAATTTCTCGACACCACTAGTTCTGGTCAACCCGCCATTTCAGACGAGTGTTAATAAGGACCTCAAAAACAGTTTCATGCCGGCTGAAAACAGAGTAGAACCCAGGGAGCGTAGTTCAACACGTGAAAATTGATTTCTCTGACTGCATATAACATGACAATCTGTCTATGAAAGTTCTACATTTAAACATTTAAAAGCTCATGGAGCTGGTGCATGAGTCTGGGACAATATTACTCTCCTGCATAGGTTATGAATACAAATAAGAACAACTCTATCGAAAACTTGCTCAGGCAGCCATAACACCTGGTACATGACTTTTCACTTTGCTTTTACGGTTCCAAACTGGAGTGGTCTCGATCAACTCATGAGGTACTAGCCGCCTTTCCCGCTTCGTGAGCTTGAGGAATTTGTTGACCCTCAGCCTAGCTATCTCAGCCTCCTCCTCAGGGGTTAACTCCCTAACGACCACAGTGAGTCGACATTCTGGTCTCACTTTCATCCCACATTTACCTTTGGCATGGTAGGATATCCTCTTCTTGAAGAGGCCCTTTCCAACAAAGGCCTCAGCTGTAAAAATGAGATAACTTACGTCAAACAGTGGTCTCGTAAAAAATAACAAGAGAAAGACCAATTGCTGCAGTTACCAATAAGAAGACGATCTGGATCTAATCCATGATTATGGGTTGCATTTGCCCGGGCTGAATGTATGACCTGCACAGCAAGTTTCTATTATTTAGCATTATATTGAAGGAAATTCCTCCTTTTCCCAACGTTAAGAACCAATGCTCAGACATGGTTCTGTAAAGACACTCTGCAGATATCAGCATTGGACACAACTCAATTACTGTCAATTAGTTTAAACCCAATATACTAGATCCCCAGTGCACATAACCCACGTACTACACAGCTAGTAGCGAAAAAATCTATGAAAGAACAGTATACTTCTTTGCCCAAGAATTTATGATTCTTAGGTTTGATCACCAGTATGGTGACATTGGCAGGGTGTTTAACAGCTACATCACCTGATAGACAGTCTTTGCAGCTCGTTTTACTGTCACTTGCAACTGCAACAATGCATCTTCAACACGCATGCCACGAACTAATGCAGCAACCAAGTTCACCTTCTTTGGACTCTGAAACCATCATTTGTGTCAATAATAATAACAGGATGCTCTGTCTGGAAAAAGAAATTCCTGAAACTTGTAACACTACAAATGCAGCTCAACCAGTGTACCAGCAAGCATCAAGCATCAAGCATAGCCTCAAATTAAACCGTGCGACAATTTCAATCATACACTACTTAGGACTACAAAGAATGTTCCGCCTTAGGACAGGGTCACATGATTTTTTCCACTTATGAGAATGAAATGATTGGACTAGTATTTTGTAGCATGTGACACCAGGAGAGGTCTGATCAAATAAGGGATCATATTGCTCTTAGAAACATAAAACAAAAGCAAACTCTCATAGTTCGGAGCCCAGCTCCAACTACTTCATAAGTGAGGTGAGGTATTTCTTTCGGTTTGAATAGATAGTTGGAGCCTCCTGCAGGTTCGTCAAAGCTTATGTGAGCAAAGAACGACTAGCCCCTATTTCACTCCAACACTTGGAAGAAATCATATGTTCTCGAGTTACAGACCAAGAACTCCATTCTCTTGACTCTACCAGATAGAATAAAACCCATTTTTTTCCATACTCAAAAGAACGCAAGCTAGTTATATGCTTAATCTTACGCCGATTCCAATAAAGCAATAAGAGAGGACTGATGTGTCAGCTTCGAGGGCGCCTTCTCCTTAAGCATTTCTTTCTAGATCTAAGGTCAAGGAGGAACCTGAGAGAAAAACCGCTTTCTTAACAATTACAAGTACTCACGTAAGGGGCCTGTTTGCTTCAGGCTCGTCAACATGGCAGACCACAACCAGGCAGGAACCCTCCATTTTGCCGGAAACTCGTCCCCAAAATGGATCTAATTGGACTTCACGCTCTGCATTCTTTGCGTTTTTTGGTCCGCCACCAGAACTTGGTTGAACCATCAAGATGGATGGCAATCGTATTCACTAATGCCTCGTCTTTGATTATTATGAGCGAAAGTTCTCTCAACTTAATAATAGTTCTCTTACTTGACTTGCGTACTAGCTGCCTTTCTGACTAATATCATAATTTGACTTATTTTAAACTGAGTACACTAGGAGAATTGTAGTTCCCTTGAAGTGGATATTTTTCAGATCCACATTTTTCATTTTCCCATCTGCCATCCTTTGGGCTGTCTATCGTCAAACTATTGGTTGGTAATACATAACCTAAAGCGGGGGTTAAGCCCTAAAGCCCACTCCTGGGCTAACTCCGTAGTCCATCCCACCCTTTCTATGGATTTTTGAATGTCGCTGGCCAAAAATTCTGCTTCCTTGATCTTTGAAAAAAATCGATTCCACACCAATGACCAAAGTAGTTGTTGATGTATTGCGTTGTATGTGAAATCAAAAGGAATGAGTAAAGGTTAAAACCAAAAATTACATATACTTCTTTGCATATAAAAGTATCCGTGAAGTATCTATAAATTTTATTTATTATTGGATACGTTTGGTGTGTATCCGACCAATATCGTATCCGATACGGATACGTCGACCTTATCGAAGTATCCGTGCTTCATAGGGTCCAAGACAACAATGCTCACTGGGTGCCAGCAAGGCTGGGTGGTTTCGAAACTCAGTCTTCTATTCAAGCCTCACATATAAATACGCACGCGGACAGGAGACACACATATCATTTGGGGGATGTTTGGTTTCCCCATGGATACCGAATAAGTAATGGTTTTTTCACAAAGCATCTATAGTCAAATTGGTAGTGTGATACACAATTTAGCACATTTAGCTTGCCTAGCATAAATTGAGTCATATACTGAACCCCCAAAATGACCACATCTGAAATCATAAGCTGGACTTGTCTGAATGTACCACAGCTGTTGCAAACTTCTGTAAGATCAGATTCGATATAAAAGAGACATTTCATACCTGTTTAATGCCTTTTAGAATTGCTTGAACATTTGAAAGTTTAGAAACTGTTTTTTGGGCTTCAGATTTTCCACTATTTAATGCCAAAACTGGTGTCAATGGAGAAGGAATTGGTGATGCCTCAGATGAGTCTGCCAGTAACTTCCTCGAGCTGGTAAAACCCTGCCACAATATAAGAAAGAACTTTATAGCAGTTAAAATAAGACCTTGGGGGAAATAATGAAAGTGATGATACAGAATATAAACTGAAGGAGCCAAGCCCCTCATCTCAGTTTGAAACTGTGCTTTTGATCATTCAACTTAAGGGTCAGCACTTGAAGCATCAAGAGAAATCATAAATCCAACTGACCCAATAACTCTAAATCCTGAACTGGACCACAAAGGGTAAAGTATATACATATTACCAAGTCAAACAAGGAACCCAAAGTTGTTAATACTTCGTGTATGCAGTGCAACTCCCAGCCCAGCAAGTAGCCACCAAGCAAAAGTTTGCTTGGATGTAGTACTTAGCAGATATAGAGTGGGAGGTAGCGACTTTTTAGGTGGAACAGTTTTTAGGTTATCTTATGTTTTCTAACCATAGCGCCAAGGTCTTTGCAAACACCCATAGGCAAATTTTTTTTATTGCTAGGATAATTTGTGTCATGAATTTTTAAATAGGGAAACACTATTCAATGAATAAACGTCAATAACGAAATTACAACGTCATTTTTTTTCAAATCCACCAGAGTGTCTATGCATCACATATAGGCTTTAAGGCAATGAAGAAACAGATCAGATCACCAGCTGCGGCAGATATTGATATAAAGGCCTTGAAAAGCTTGGAGAAGTTGAATTCTTCAGATTCCGCAGAAAAGGCAAATCACCTGCGCGAATTATCAATATTAAATAAACCAAGCATCACATATGAAGGGAGAACTGTCCAAGCACTTTGAGATGTTTGAAAATAAAAACACATCAATAGGGCATGAAAGTGAAGAAAATTGGACTAACAATTACACATCTTCAAAAACAAAATTTTTGAGTGCATTCTTCAAGTATTTATGCAAGAATCAACAATCACTTCAATAGAATTACCCATTACAAGAGAAGCCTGTGAGTGATAAGGAAAAGAGCCGAATGAACCATTGCAACTGCATTCTAATCTTTTCCCAGTCTGACGCAGTATAGACTGTAAATGTCGCTGCCAGCCCACCATGACTTCAGCTTAAAGTTTTCTTACGCAAGAATCCCAGCTAGACAATATCAAAACATCTACAAACAGAAGTATCAACTTATTTTACAGTTCATCAAAGAAGAGAAACATAAGAACCATGAGATCAGACCTCATAACATAGTGCACAAGAAGTCAACACAAGTAACAAATAAGCCATTAGACCATGCAATTTGAAGCCACTCATATCCAAGGAAATAGATAAAATAAAGTGCACTCCATTTTTACGCTAAAGAAATCTAGAACTCAAAACAACTAGCAGACAACCTCACATATGTTTAATCATTACAACAAACATACAGCAAGGAACTGAGCAAAAATTAATATTAAACTCCTAGTATTCTCATAAAATGCAGCATATTAAAACTAAAACAAGAAAGTTTGAAATCAGCAAGCCCTCACAATAATTCATTTAATTACAAATGATGTTTTGGCCAAATGAAGAGTATCTGAATCAGCCCATTATAGTTTTGCACGCGCATTGGATGGAATCTTTTCATTTCTTATTTCCTTGATAAAGATCACCAAAGATTAGATTGTTGCAGTCTCTCATATAAATGGCATGCACACCAAGAAACTAAAAACAAGTGTATAAGAAAAGAAAAAAGCAAAAAGAGCAAACAAAAGGCAAACTGGCAAAGTACAAGAAACATTCCAGAAAAATGATACGGATGTATCAAAGCTCTATTGTGATATACAAAAGAATTAAAAGTTACCTTCTATCTAATATGAGGCAATTATGAAAAATGAAATTATTAGAAATGATGCAAAATGGAACTATCATTCTTAGGAAAGTGATGATTCCCACTTCTTTAACAGTCTTACTCTAGCTGCACATTCACATACGATGAAGGGCCACCCAATCTTTTATGACTTCAAAAGATACCCAATGTAACTTCGGGGATTAATTAAGATGTACAAGGCTACAACCCACGTCAGTGTAGTATATTAGAGAAATTCCTATCCATGCATAACCATCCAATCTCCCTATGAAATACATGGAGCATGGTTGTGGTTATCCTTATCCATGTTAATTACTTTATCTTAATTCTAGATGATGTATAACAGGGATAGTTGCACTGCATCCTAGGGAAGGTGTGGGCTGACCCTTCCGGGATGGGGCGTGAAAGGTAATGTGTGAGGATAAATAGATGTATGTTGTCTATTACACTAGTGGGTCATTAAAAATATAATTTTTAACCTGTAAAATTTATGTTGAATAACAAATTTTTTAACAAAGGGACTCATGGGCATTTCATCAAACACATCTCATGCCCAAACATTAACACAAACCATAACACTAAAACACTTATATCAGCTTCTATATATTTTGGTTACAAACCAGCTTCAAAATCACTAGTACTGTTACAAAAAAACAAAGACAGTTCACCTATCAAATGCATATTCAAGAAATAAAAAGACAAGATCAAAACACAAAGAAAGAATGATTTTTTACCGATCAAAAAAGACTGACTTTTTCGTAATATAAGCAGTTTTTAACACTGCTTTTTTTATTCAAAATCAGCTGTTTATTAATGAATAATGTAGAATCATGAACAAATCCAGAGACCCCAAAGAGAAAAATGTTAACTATAAACAGCTTTACACGTATAGGTATTAAGCATGGGATTATAAGGGTGAATTGGGCACATGAATGGGTGTACTTGGAGCCGGAGCACTTGCCGGTGAGTCGTCGGAGAAGTCTTCAGATCTTCACTTTGAACAGCACAGCAGAGAATTAGCTAGTCGGCTCTGAAAGAGCAGAGAGAAAGAGGCGCGTTTAGCTTCCCATAATTTCGAAACGACTGTGTTTTGAAACAGAACTGTAGTCAGTCAAAAACATCACTTGTGTTGAGGGTCAGCAAAAAGGCCCAAGGCCCGATAGTACACTAATGGCCCAACAGCGGTGGAGGCTAATTGGCAGCCCATTACAAAAGGCTAAGACTCGATGGGCCATCCGGTGCCCGACAGGGGTGGGGGCTAACGGCTGTGGATGGGTCCATTAGTTTGGCAGGGTCAGGTACCACGTTGACCAACCTCAATTTATTATATGAATGTCACATTTATAAATGTAAGGGTGTTCAAATTTTCGATTGGCCGCAATTTTCTACCTTACCCGACCCTACCCTACCCGACCCTACCCTACCCTATTGAATGGCTAGCCGCAAAAATCGGGTAGGAATGCGGAAGAATTTTTAGTCTTCCGATTAAATCGGGTAGGAATGCGGAATACCCATCAATTTCTGCATTTCTACCCTATCCTACCCGCAAAAAATATATTTAACTTTTTTATATTTTTTTTAGTAATTACAAGAGTATTTGTGTGATATAATTTATATTATAACATTGTTATTGTTGTGGATGTTTAAGTTGCTAAAACATTAACTTGTCTTTTGTGTAGATTACACGATTTGTGGTGAACTGATGATCTATTGGAGCAGTTATGATTTTAATGTGTTTAATATGGTTTAAACTTAAAATAATTGTTATTGTATTTGTGTAACAATTATAATGGATTGATGTTCATACTTTCTTGTGTTTTATTGTAATTGTTTTAGATTTTAGTGTTATTGATTTATTGTGTTTTTAAATTGGTGCGTGTTATTTAATTGAATTATTAAAATGATCAAAAAATTAATAACTACAAAAGTGTTTACCCGACTTCCTACCCGATTAATCGGGTAGGAAGTCCACACCTGATCGGGTAAGGTAGGCCAAGAAAAAATTCTTCCGCAAAGTATCGGGTAGGAAAACGGAAGACTATATTTCCTACCCATAGGGTACAGACAGTGGAACAAATCCATGGTACCTGCCTTTTGTGTCGGTCTCTTCAACCAAGCGCAGCCGATTGACAAGTCATCACTCGATGTGGTTGGGCCCAAAAAATATTTTGTCTGGGTTGGCCCAACCCATTGCCGACTCTTATTTAATAGGGAGATTCGGCGACAGGAACGAATGACTTAAAAAGTTCATGCTTAAACTTATTGACAAATTAGATACAAAAAATTATAATTTTTACTATTTAATATGCATATGCCAGATTACATAGAAAAAATCAAACATGCTAAGAGGCCCTAAACCTTGGTCCTCTTTGTTTTGACCCCTAATTTCATTAAGATTTGACGAGCCTAGATTCAATTGGACCAAACCCAATAAATCAAGTAAGCCCAAATTAGCTAAAAGACATGTCAAGTTCAGTTCGTGAATTCGATCCAATTCAAAGTCCAAGAAATCCAAGAATAATTAGAGCAGGTGGGGAGCAATTATTGGGATACTCACTCTTAAAGATCAAGACAACCTCTTATGACACTTACCTTTTGTAACTACCCGAAAAATTAATATATTTGTCCTCACGTCACCGCTTTAACCAAGGCTCTGTGCCTATAAATTGTAAACTCTCTCTCATGAGAGGACATCTCTTGATCTATCTCTACACACCCTACACATAGCTTTTCTGTCTCCTAGTTATTGTGTCTCTCCCAGAACTAACCATTGACCTCTCTCTCGTTCACTTTACTTTATCAATAAAGGTCCCCCCGCCACCGTTGCCATTTCCCGGAGTGGAGTAGGTTATCCGAACCGAACCACTATATATCTGTGTGTTGACCCGATATTTACATTATTACCATTGATTACTCTATTAATTGTCCATTAATTACACTTTATCACACACTCGACTGTTGATCTTGCATAAGTCCATTTTGTGCATCATCAAGATTTAATTTCTGATAAATTATACCGACACCCCCCAAAAAAAATGATTTACTTATTATGCCTTTCACTCTCTGAAATGACAGTTATCAAAATTGGTTATCATTTCTGTCCTCCCCAAAGTTAGTTACAGTTATCAAAATTGGCAAAAATCAAAAGAAAACGACCGCGGTATAGAAGTCAAGGATGGCGGTAGGCCAAACTTTATGGGGAATAGGTGTCAATCTAATAAGAAAGGGCATAAAATCTATACAGTATATAGAATCATCGTTAGTATATATATATACTAGGGGTAACCCGTGCCTGAAGGCACGGTGCAACGTAAATAACTAATTAATTTGAAGAAAAAAAATTACTTTAATTTGCTTTAATTAAAGAAATTGAAATTAATATAGTCCCTAAATATTTTTTGTGGACTATTTCGGAAGAGATTGCTCTAAAAATAGGAATTGAGAGAATGGAAATATCAACATGAATACATAACTGAAAAATAATAACTCGTGCCTGAAGGCACTATGCCATTTAAAAAAATAAAAAATTGATCATGCACACAGAAAATCAGGCACCGAACATGGACACACATCTTGACTAACAAAAACATGGACACACATTAAGCTGATAACCTAAACTAAATTCTTAATACACCACTTCGCATGCATGCTCAACAAAATATAACCTATACGAAGATTCGTGTGAAAATAAATTTCAACGAAGAGATGAATAAAAGCCAGCATTAATAATCAAGATCCCATAATTTTAAATTAAAAACACATAAAATTCACATGCTTGAAACTACATACCTAATTAGAACTAACAATAGTGTCCATATATATTTAATCAAAAGTTAACTTACAGGAATTGTCAAACTTATGTCATTAGAAAAAATGTAGGCATTATGTTAATTTTTCTTTATTCTTTTAAAATATTTGGACATAATTTTTCCTAAAAACATGACCCCAATAAAATATACAATCTATAAAACGCTAAATACACAGTCTACCCTCTATAAAATGCTACTTTAAACAAATAAACTATGAATATTGCATGACATTCCTCAAGTTTAATCGAGTCAATCCAATTAATTTTTCTTGTTTGTCCTAAATTAAGGCCTACAAATCAATGTGTTACCTATATAAAGGACCAAATGAAATGGATCTGATTAAAATGTAAACAATATGACTTTTTTACGAATCTAAAGCAACTGAACACTATTGCTCCTACATGAACTAACCACAACAAATGTACCAAATAAATAATCAAAAAAGTGACGGGTCAAACATAAAATTGTATAGTACAACCATTTTCCCAAAAAATTTAAAAATAATTCATAAAAATTTATAGTCTCAAACAACTTCAATCACACAAAAAAACGATATATAAACTACATATATCAACCAAAATAAACACACAAAGAAACAAAAATAACTATGAATTAACTAAAATAATCCTCGATTAAAAATTACTCTTGGCAAATCCTCCAAGCAAGGACACAGTACCTAAACAACAAAAAAATTCTACCAAAAATTCATCACAAACCATACAAAAGAAAACTCAAACAAAACTTTGTAAACAATATAACTCTTCAATAGAAAATGCACCCAAGTCTATAGGCAAATATTTTATCCAAAAAAGTTTTCCCCACAACCATTTTTACTTCAAGAAAAGATAACATGAAGTTAGAAAGAAACAAAGGGAACAAAAGTTACATTTCAAAGTTACTCCTAGATGCGAAGTTGAAGTGGCATCTCGAACCTAAGTTTTTTTGCAACTCCATAGTTGTGACCAAGCACCAAGAAACCTGCTCGAGCAATTTTAGAGTAATCCTCACACTTGCTTTATTGTAGATTTCCTCTTCCCCATCCTCCTAAACGATTTTAGCGCAATCTTGGGTCCTTTCCTCCTGAAATTGTTTAAATAACCATAGTTGTGACCAAGCACCAAGAAACCTACTCGAGCAATTTTAGAGCAATCTTCACACTTGCTTTATTGTAGATTCCTCTTCCCCATCCTCCTAAACGATTTTAGCGCGATCTTGGGTCCTTTCCTCCTGAAATTGTTTAAATAACCAAATAGTAAAATAAAAAAACGTAAACCAGTTCAGGTCTATGAAATTGTTTAAAAGAGAAATTACGCAACATCAATATCAAAGACTGATGGTTAAAAAGATGACTGCTCTATGCCATTAAATTCATATGCTCATGATTAAGAAAAAGAAAAATCAATTAGTTATCGGAAAGCATAATCATAGCCAATTAGTAGAAACCAAGACATCACATGAACAAATCAAAGCAATAAAATCCAAATACTATAAAACACGATTAAATATCATAGGTACTATAATCCAAACTCACATTAAACTAAAATTCGCTGCTGCTCAAGGGTCTCCCCAACACAAGCTATTACCTTCAAACCTCGATCAAGGGAATATGCAACTTTGTCTCCAACAAACTGAAATGAAATTGATTTGCCAGTTATCAAAAAATGAGGAAAGTATCCGCAGTTGTGATACGTAATCAATGTTCTCATTAGAATCCTTACAAACAGATAGTTACTGTGCCATTGACAAAAGATTACCTCATTTGATTCACCTAACAGAAGCCTCCTTTCAGAATGGCCTATAATGACCCAAGGAATGCTTAGATTGAGAAGCATCTCAGCACTGCACATGCCAGAGACATTAATTTAAATTTTTGCAATGAAAAATTTTGAGCTGCACAGGACAACGACATGATTACAGATGAATTCAGGAACAAATTCTGCAATCACTTGAACCTAGCATTCGTAACTAAACATATGCACAAACAACCTAACATTCGTAACTAAAAAAAAAAAAAAAGACATTCAACTAAACACCCAATTAAAAGACACCCAAACTAAACACCCAATTAAAAGACACCCAAACTAAACACCCAATTAAAATTATTAGAAAAACAAATGCGTATGGGTTAACTATATTTAAATGATTAACCTAACAAATAGAAAGACCCATTTTGGTGCGAGGCAAAGAGAAAGAGAGAGGGAGAGAAAGAACTGACATGATAATTTTTAAATGCACATATCACCAAAAATTTGCCCTGAACAATAATTCTCAAGTCTTTTTAATAAATCACCAAGCACCAAAGAACCTGTGCAATACAATCAAGCACTGAGTTCCGACATATAAATCTAATTTTCGAGGAAAATACCTTGAAATTGACCAGAGCAATCAAGTTGTCATCCTATTTTACATGGCCACCAAATTTCAGATAAATTATCCAGATATATAAATATCCCAAACTTGTTTTACAGTACCGGAGCACAATAATTTGCCACCAAACTATAAGAGTCTTAAAAGTTTCTCGAATTAATGCAATCATCAACCACAAAGCTAAACCAAAAGCCACGCACAAATATTATACTCAATTTCAAGCAAACTCAATTCTCATTATTACCCAAATCAAACCACCATGAATAGATTCCAAACCAAATTCAAATAAACCCGCATATTCGTTCTCATCAATTATTGAAACTATAATTGCTAATGTAGAATTCAATAATAAGGGTCATGCTTCAAAAAATATCTAGGCCTTTTAAGAGTCACTGTTAAGCACATGGAGAACCATGTGAATCCTTGGAATACCATTGCCAGCCAAACATCCAGAGGTATTCCACATTTCTGAGTAATTGTTTCAAAAAAAGGAAACAAAATAAAATAACAGAGAACCCAAATTGCAGTCACCCCACCAGGAACTGCAACAGTGTTGCATATATGGAGCCATCAACAACACCACATCAACGAACACATTCATGTCAACCAAAGTCAATTCAGTGAAGGCATACCAAAGTGAATGGAGAAAAAAGGCCAAAAAAACCCATAAAGATAGAGAAAATAAAAGTCCACAAACTATAACTTAAATTATTAAAATTGAACTCAAGCAAAAAAAATCAAAGTTATAGTTGTCCAATTTGAATCGATTGAACTCAATTCAAAGAGGAGGAGGTTGAGAAAGAGGAAGAGAGTAGTTGAAGAAGGGGCCTTGGTGGTCATCTCTCCAAGCCTAATTGACGATATAAGATTCCTTGGTTATGAAAAGAAATTACAGTCCAACCATTAAGTGATCAAGCTATCACACCCACTACAACTTTGTGTGACTAAATCAACATGAAGAAATGAAATACAATGAATTAATCACATCCACAGGAGACAAACCAAACAAAAAGAAATCAATATTAATTCAATTGCTAAAGTTGGGATGCACGAAGTAGGGAGATGATCATAATTCTAGTATACTGCTCAAGCTATTTAACACTAACACCGAAACGTTGCAACATCGCAAAAACATGCACCTTATAAAAAATTTCCTCACTCATAAGTTCTACAATTATCGAGTCCATTGATTCCATTGAGTGATCAAGCTATCAAAGCAACTACAACTTTGTGTGACTAAATCAACAATGATTACCAGCAAGACATTGCCCAGAACATCTCCTGGACCTTTGTTGTTTGCAATTTCTCATCCATCTAAGATAAACGATAAAACCCACAAATAGATATAAACAATGCGCCACCAATTCTAAGTTCATAAACAATAGATTCTAAAATAAATTAACCCACGTCTCATTAACCTCCTACAATGCAAAATATATTACAATTGTTGATACAAAAACTTTTAATAAATGTTCGAATCAGTCCATAAATAGCCAAGCCTCATGAATATGCTCCCAAACAAAAGAAAAAGGCAAATAAACATAAAAAGGTTGAAAACTGAACAAACACCGATAAAATCGACATGGCTATGCATCTCAAACTTATCAATTTCCAAGTGCTCATTTCAATAATTAAAATCCTATTAAAAGAACCACAAAGCTGATTCATCCACAAAATTGGATAGACAGAGAAAAAATTAGAGTTTTACCTTCACAATTCCTTAATAATCTCCTTAAGTAGATAACAATATCCAATCCATATCCAATGTCAGATTAATCAAATATGCAGAGCTTATTTAAAAAAAAACTAACAAACCCGTTTAGGGAACCCCAATAATAATGAATATTTACATCCTAAAAATAAAATAAAAAATCAAAAAATTTGGGTTCTTGGAGCTGCTTTCAAACTCCATTAACAGATCTCCAAAAAAGCTAGAATCAACACACCTTAGGCCATCAACATTGATTTTTCTTCCTTAAGTACCATCTTACTGTTTGCTTGGATGTGATATAACACAGTGTAAAATTGAAAAAATCAAACAAAGTGTAAATCAATTAAAATTTAGTGAAAGAATCAATTAAAAGCCAAGAGAAACATAATTTCAACACATGATACCCCAAAATTTTCCCCCAATTATTAATGGCTCAAGTATAAATAAAGGAAATCAAAGATTTCATTATTTTTTTTAAATGTTCGAGAGAGATCAAGAACAACAATCCAAATTCACATAAAAAAAAAAATAAAAGCCGAGATTCAAAATCAAAAAACAAACAAACCTGTATTTGCTCTTATAGGCACCAAGAGTATTCTCGACTGCCTCCTTCAAGATGTATAATCTTCAAATTTTTTATTAAATGCTCAAGAGTGATAAGGAACAACAATCCAAATTCACATATTCTTTAATCTCATCAAGACAAAAAAAAAAAAAAAAAACAATTTTGTTAGTGTTTGTATAGTAAAAGCTAAATGTGAATTGACGAAAGTTGACTTGTAAAAAAAAAATGCAATCAAAGAATTACCTCATAGGATAGATAAACTTAGAATCATATTTCACCCAAATAAAAAAGCAAACAAAAAGAAAAGAAGATGAATAGGAAAAGAGAAAAATAGGTAGCCCTGCCGAATAAGCCTAGTTGAGACCAATTAACACTAACCTCTTGTAAGCTCTTTCACAACCATTAGGTCAACACCTCATAAATCAATGGAGGCTTAAAATTTTTTGCCCAACGCCTAAAGATTTTAGACAAAGAAATGAAAAAGAAAACACATAGAAATGAGATAGCAAAAAAAGGGTGTTAATCATCACATTTCAACAAATCAAATCCTTCTCAGACATGTTCTCAAACATCTTGTGAGCAAGCTCGAAATTGTTGACAGTAGACACATAGAGATTAAACTAAAACTCAATACAACATAAAAAACAACTACTTTTTTTTTTCTTGTTAAACTTTCTAGTTGTTTGCTTCTAAAATTTAATTTTCAGAACATATAGCTCTTTTGACCGGTAAGGTTCAAAAAGTGAGTTCTCATATTTTAGACAAAAATGTCGATAGTATGATACTCTTGTAAGAAGAATTATCATGCTCAACAAATGAATTAATGCGCAAAGACTCTTAGTTGTAAGAGAAATTAGATCTAAATAATGGAGAAAATTACCTTCTTAAAATATTTGCCTCATAGCCGGAAGAAAAGAGCAGTAACTATCCTTGAAAGGTTGTTGATTCAATGCCATTGCGTTGTCCTAGTCGCTGCAAGTAGCCCCTGGTCAAAAAAAAAATGATTAGTGCAATTAAAATTAAAGCTAAATCTGAAAACCCATTCAACCACTTTCGCACAAAAGAATTAGGAATAACAAAGATACAAATTTAACCAAACCTGGAACACACCACAGTCCACAAACAAATCCACATGCAAAGTAGCAATAAACAAAAGAAAAACAAAACACTAATTTCTCTCAATGTTCAAATTTTGTGTAGATCCTCTCATTTCCCCCCAAAAATTTCATAATAATAATAATAATAATAAGAATAAAACAATGGTAGAGTACACAAAATTTCTCTCGGTAATTCCAACAAACACTTGGTGTGTGGGTTTGTTTGTGATGTGTGTGTGGGCGAGTGGGTGTGGGTGCGTGTGTGCTGGGTCTGTGTTGGGTGTGTGTGTGCTGGGTTTGTTTGTGTGTGTGTGCGATTTGTGTGTGGGTGAGTGTGGGTGATGAGTGTGTATTTGTGTGTTGTGCGCTGTGGGTGTGAAGTGAGAGAGAGAAGTGAGCGAGAGCATAGAGGGGGCAGAGAAGAAGTGGGGGTGATGTTGAGTAGAAGAGGGCAGAGAAGAGGTGGGGGTAAGATGGGTGTGTGTGAGAGAGAGAGAGAGATGAGGCATACCTGGGAGGGGTTAGCAGCGGCAGTCGTGGTGGTGGTGTTGGTGGTGGTGTCGCTGGGGCGGTGGTGGTGTGGCTGTGGCTGACGAAATGGCGGTGGTGGTGGTGTTGCTGGTAAGAAGAAAGAGAGAGAGGGGTAAGGAGTAACGGTGGGGAAAAAAAAAAGATGGCCTCTTGTCTGACAGAAGGGAGGGGAACAAAAAAAAAAAAAAAAAAGCCTGTACGCAGGTGAAGTGACTGAGGCCAGGTGAAATGATTGAATTGGTCAGATTTTTAAAAAAAATTATAGGTGAAAAATGATGAATTTCTGGAGAAATGAGAAGATTTGTGGACCATTAGATGAAATGATTTGTGGCTGTTGGATCGACTTGTTGAAGCCGTCCTGTTTTATATTATAGATTTCAGGAGGAAAGGACCCAAGATCGCGCTAAAATCGTTTAGGAGGATGGGGAAGAGGAATCTACAATAAAGCAAGTGTGAAGATTGCTCTAAAATTGCTCGAGTAGGTTTCTTGGTGCTTGGTCACAACTATGGTTATTTAAACAATTTCAGGAGGAAAGGATCCAAGAAAATCAAACCATAATGCTTCTATATAATTGATTGGGTTACAATAGTAAATGTAGGAATGGAGACCATAGGGGCTCACTTTTATTTCCTTCTCAAAGGGCCTTGGTGACACAAAGCAGGGTTTTTCAAACACTTTCGCAATTGACATCTTCATCCAAACTTTGCAACAGGATTATCATGGCATCTTCAATGGCCAAAATCTCTGGTTCTTCCTTACAATCTAGCTCAATAAGCCCTTGGACTCCATTCGCTAACTCCATGTTGAAATGCCACCCATCTAAAGTACCCATTGACACCCCAAAAAAAAAATTCACAAAGTTTAAATTATTTATGAACTAAACAAAGTTTAAATTATTTGTGAACTAAATATTGTTTAAATTATTTATGAACTAAATAATGTTTAAATTATTTTTGAACTAAATATTGTTTAAATTATTTATGAACTACATAATGTTTAAATTATTTATGAACTAAATAATGTTTAAATTATTTATGAACTAAATAATGTTTAAATTATTTATGAACTAAATAAAGTTTAAATTATTTAGGAACTACATAAAGTTTAAATTATTTATGAACTAAATATAAACAAAACTCGGCTCAAATTGGGTATATATAGCTAACATTTTGATTTCACATGAAGAATGTGATGCTAAGATGTCATTGTTTGGTGCAACAGTAGAACCTCCTTCTGTCAAAGCTTGAACACATGAATTCAAAAGTTCAAACACCTACTTTGGGCAACTATGTCAAAGTTCGACCTGTTTTAGGTCTACTTATTCAATATAGACCAATATACGGAGCATGGATTAACAAATATGGATTAACAAACTAAAATACAATATAGACCAACTACCAATGTTGGTAACATTTCAACATCAATGCAAGATGAAATTTTCAAAGGAATAAATATAGGGAGCATTTTATTTTAATAGAATATCCATTTCTAATTGGAAATTAAAGGCCAAGAAAATTAATTCTGAGAGCATTTACCTGGTTCACGGCGATTTGTGTGGACAATTATAATAGAAGTGAAGTCCTTCTTCTTCGCATATTCCACAATCTGCAGAAGCAACAGGATAAAGGCCTGAGTTGCATATCTAATGTTTTATATATCGTTATATACTTTAAAAAAATATAAGATTATATCCAAAGTAGAATCAAACACTAATCATGCAATTTATAGACATCGTGCAATGCAGAATCGAGCACTAATCATGCAATTTAGAACTCAGACATGAGAATATCAAATGCTTAATAAAAATCTTAAAAAACCTTAAAGGAGGGAACTGGAAACACATTAATGAGCAGAAAATGCAATTAAAGCATGATATTACTAACATATATCCCGCCCATTTAACTAACATATATCCCGTGACAGTCCGCTCAAGACACCAAACATTTAACTAACATAATAATCATGGCCACCTAATGGTGATAAGACATGTGGTTCAAAGACATGTTATGCAGTCCATCTGCACTGGATTTTCTAGTCTGCACTGGACTGTTCTGTCTTGGCATGATGGTGGGATATGCAGGCACAGTCTGATTGCATGGTCTGTTCCTGCACTGCCCATTTGCAGGACTGTATGCACTGTTTAATATGTCTTTGCATGTGGTTTAGGAGGTTAGGAGTATATTCAGATCAGGAGGTTGCACAATTAACCAATTCTACTTACAGAAAAAGACTTTAGGAATTTTTAAGAAAGAAGGAACAAAAGCTCTAATGCTTTACTTATTTGCAGCAACATTCTATTACAAATCAAAAGCACTTCCCGAAGTTCATCAAACATTTCTAGCTTTGAGATAATCATTTCATAATCTGGCCACCAAGCTAAACCCCATACCCACTTTTTGCGTCCTCATAAAAGTTTTAAAAGCCTCAAAGACGAACAAACCCGGCAATCAATGAGTTCCAATAAACAAACATCTCTTTGTGGCATATTTTCAAACATCATAAATACATCTCCCAAATATAGAAAAAAAAAATTAAATTATTGTGGGATTATTCTTGTGTGATCCACAATGCTTATCAACATTTCAGGCAGCCAGGTATAAACTTGTTAATTTGATCACAAACAGACAGACCAGGGCAACCGTCAAAGCTGTCTACATGCATAATGTACAAAACCCAAAACTTCCCAAAAAATTGGAAACTTTTAAAATTCACACGATTGACAACTTGAAAAATGTGACCCCAAACCAAATCAGATTGAGATAATAAACCTTGTCCCAACTACTTAGGGTTGTCTTTTAATGAAGATAAGTAGCCAGCTTTGGAAATTATAACAGCATAAATCAAAACATGCAAAGGCCTTTTATGCATAAATCTAGCCTAGTCATAAAACATATAAAAGCAAACCATCCAAAAGACCATCCTGCAGTTCAGAACAGAGTAGAACCAGCAATAAGGAAGTCAAGTGTTCCAGTGGTTCCTATAGAAGAAAAGGTGTTCCAGTAGTTGCTTAGCACTTTTTATTTGACCATGAATTGTCAACTGTATTCATGCAATGCAATGACTTTCCACCCATGCAAATAAAATAAAGTCAAATTTAATTTTGTTATCAAGTGACCATGAATTGTTAACTGTATTTAATTTAAATAATTTGTCATTTTCTTGACAAATCAAATAATAAAATTTTACATCGAATATGAATTCAAATGTTGGAATTGTCTTGCATTGAAAGCCATGAAAAATTGACTTAGAAGTTTTATATACTTGATAACAAACTCTAAAATTACTCTAATTGTTACCCAGTATTTTGTGGCAACGCTCCAAAACACATTTTGTCCCCTGATTATTTCAGCAAACAAATGAAATCTTAATATTCAAATTTTTCAAACACATGCCTTGGATATTTTCCCTCTAATTTCGTTTAATATGAAAAATAAAAAGAATGAATATATAATCAGACTATGCACTTTATAGATCGCCTTTCCAGCCCCAGTAAATGGGAACCTTCAATTTACACCAATTGGTTTTCAAATTACAAAGTAAAATGAATAAAAAATCAACTAACCAGTTGATCTCCTTAGATCCACCGCTGGATTAAAAGACCAAAGGAAAATGTCCAATGCTTGTGCTCTTATACTATCATTATCGTCTTTGTGATCTATACCACTCAAACACATTTAAAAACAATTAGTGATTAAATAATGAGTAAACCATATGTTTTTATGGAGTAAACAAAATAGATAGGCTTACCTTTGAGCGAGCATGATTCTTTAAGTATTATAAATCAATTGGCTTTGCCTGCTATGAAATGGGAACTAATTATAAGCAAAACAAAAAGGTAAACTTATGCTATATCCAAGTAAAACTAACAAAAATACAGAAGCATCAGTGTGCAAGGTAAAAACACGAAGCAAACTTAATAGGCTATAAGGATGATCCGTCAAGAAAATGACCTTGTCCACAAAACAAACCAAGCTGAGCCTACACACAGGCATTCATTCATATTTATCTCAAAACCAAATTATTTTCTACATTTTATGCCCTTCGAAACATACCAGCGAGCATAAGCAACTTATTAAGGACTGAAAACAATATACCACCAAAGATAAAGTTTGCCACATGAAACACGATATATATTTCAACTCAAACAGCGACCAAACCACAGATTTTATTTAGGATAAAAAAATAATGAAAAAAAGATAAATGAAGGCAATCGAAAAATCAAAGATTAGTCCAATACCGTTCTAACATAACATGGACCCAGAACCCCAACTTAATTTATTCTTACTCGAAATGCTTTCTATCTAAAATGACTAATACAGATATCACGTTCTATAATTCTACTGGCTGAAGCACTTATAACTAATTTTTTTTTAATAATTTCAAAATTCAATTAAAACATCCAAACAATTGAAGGCCCAAACAGCCTGCCAAACCAAACTCCTAAAACCCAAATCAAATAACCTCCACCGGTTCCCAAACCAAAGCTTCAGCGAGAGGAGCTTCTGCGACAACCCAGCCAAGATGTAGAAGATGACCCCCAAACCAGAGCTCTAGTGACCACACAGCCAAAAGTAGAATCAAAGGAAGAAATCACAGTAGATTGAAATCGGAGAAGAACAGATCGGCAAATGTTTGAAAAAGTATAGCTAAATCTTTTAAACAATTAAATTCACCAAAACTATATTGAAGTGGAGGGTTTTTACGTAGGTACTTATTATGGCATTCCAAGTAAACACATTTCGTTCAGGCATTTCGTCGAACAGTCTGTAAGCATCTAGAATTAGACCATGTTTCGAATATAAATGAATGAGTTGATTGTATGTGAAAGTAGTTGAAGTAAAACCAGTTTTGATGGTGTGGGCATGAATTCTAATGCCATCTTTAACTGACCTCATATTTGATAAATAGGTGAAGTATAATTGCTCAACTACTCGAAAGTGGCGTTAGAGAGAGATAGTCCGGAGTTTGCGGGTGGCTGTGTCTGCAAGGTACAACCTTCGCATAGCTGAGCCTTCACTGGCGATGGTGGTGGCTGTGTCGCTGGCGATGTGGTGGTGTTGCAGACGAAGTGGCGGTGGTGGTGGTGTTCCTGGTGGCGTTGCTGGAGCGTAACAGAGAGAGAGAGAGAGAGGGTATGGCTTGGTGTCGCTGGAGTCTCTGACAGGTGAAGGGATTGGGTAGATTTTTGAAAAAAAGTTGTAAGGGAATAATGTTGAATTTGGGGGGAAATGTGAGATGTATTAGTGACCGTTGGATGTTGAAGCCTTTGGATAATGAAGACCGTTGGATGTTGAAGCCTAAATTGATTTGAGGCCGTTGGATGTTGAAGCCTTGAGATTTGAGCCGTCCTGTTTTATATTATAGATATATTAGTCATAACTCGTGCATAAAGACACGATAAAATATAAAATTCAAGTACCCAAAAAATTAATCACACTATATTAAATTTTTTCAACATGTGTACACTATTGTATATGAATAATGTTTGAAATAAAAATTATATTAACTATAAATTAATCAAATATTAAATGATTAAACATATGATATAAATGAGTGATGTGATATTTTTAGGGAAAAAATATATAAATGATTAAACATGTGATAGAAATGAGTGATGTGATATTTTAGGGGGAAAAATATGTAAGGGATAAACATTCAAGTTGCTATGTGTTTTATTATATAAATAATGAAAACTATTTACTCTTTCAAAAGTATTTATTTCCTATATTTTGAATTTGTAGTGTTTTGAATTTTTTAATTATAAAATGGGTTAATTACTTTTTAGTCCCATGTGATTTCGGTTAAAAGCACATTACTTACTTAAAATAATGCACATTACTCCCTTATAGTTATGTATCAAAATAAAATTGTTACTTTTACCATTCAAACATAAAGTGTGTTTCACACGCCCAAGTGAGTTTTGTTTCCATTGTTTTCCCTCTAAAATAACATTGTTTAAGTGTCTAAAATGTCTTTTATAATATATGATATAATACCAAAATAGTTAGGGCATTGTAGTCCCAAATCAAAAAACATGGAAAAGAAACACGAGTAAGTAATTTTTGATCCCAGATCAAAAGAAGAGACTCAACATGCTAAAGAGTGGAAGATTGAGTAAGAGTAATTAGACAAAAATTTTGATTTTATAAGATGAGTATTATGGTAATTTTATAATTTCGTTAATGACGTCAATTACTTCACTTTGGTACATCTATACTACTAATAAAAGGAAGATAAGTGAAAAAAAATTTGATTGACTATTATATCCCTATTAAAAAGGTTAAAATCCACTATATCCTTATGTATTTAATTATTAAATATTTAAATGACTCTTCAAATACTTTCACTTTCACACAAATTATTGTTCTTTATAGTGTACATTTACTTATTTCACAAGTTGATGACTCCCTCTCTCTCTTCTAAATTCTTTTCACCATCCATTTAGTTAGAGGTGTTTAAATTTTCGATTGGCCGCAATTTCCTACCTTACCCCGACCCTACTAAACGGCTAGCTGCAAAAATCGGGTAGGAATGCGAAAGAGTTTTTCGTCTTCCGATTAAATCGGGTAGGAATGCGGAATACCCATCAATTTCCGCATTTATACCCTACTCTACCCGCAAAAAATATATTTAATTTTTTTATATTTTTTCAGTAATTATAAGAGTATTTTTGTGGTATAATTTATATTATAACATTGTTATTATTGTGGATGTTTGAGTTGCTAAAACATGGACTTGTTTTTTGTGTAGGTTACATGATTTTTGGTGAACCGGTGATCTATTAGAGTAGTTATGATTTTAATGTGTTTCATATGGTTTAAACTTAAAATAATTGTTATTGTATTTGTGTAACAATTATGATAGATTGATGTTCATACTTTCTTGTATTTTATTGTAATTATTGTTGTGTTTGTTTTAGGTTTTAGTATTATTGATTTATTGTATTGTTAAATTGGTGCATGTTATTTAATTGAATTGTTAAAATGATCCAAAAATTAATAGCTACAAAAGTGTTTACCCGATTTTCTACCCGACTTCCTACCTGATTAATCGGGTAGAAAGTTGGGTAAGAATACCACACCTGATCGGGTAGGGTAGGCCAAGAAAAAAAAATTTCGCAAAGTATTGAGTAGGAAGACTATATTTCCTACCCGTATGGTAGGGTAAACACCCCTACATTTAGTTTACAATACAACCATTATCTGATTCTATTTTTACAACCACTTCATTGTCACTTAATTTCCTATTGATTCATTAATACACTTGTACATGATTGTTTAAATAATAGAATATCAAAAGTCACTTTTTTTACCTTCAAGTAATTGGACTTTTAATCCTTCCTCCAACACATACTGTTAAAGCTTTCGATTTGTTTCATTTACTTTTTGACCTTTCAAATTTTAACTTAATATTGATAAGCTGGTTTGAACATTTTTATTTCATACACATTCTCTCTTCTTTTGTAACAATCGAAACACAAAAGTCAGAAAACTCATATAGTTGTTAAGTTCCACAATTATGTGAATTATTTTCTTTCCACCAACCAATTAATCTCACTTTTTGTGCTTGTATTTGTATACTGTGTATGAATGTGTATGTTCCCTTTATTTTTTTATTCTAATTAAGGTTTGTTCATTTTTACAGTAAAGAAACCTCAATATCTAAGAGTAATGGACGGTTATCAGACGAGGACCTGACATGAGGTATAACCAAAATTTACATAGTTTTATTCAATCTCACTATTTTATATTAATTTTGACTAGATAAATGTTAAAAGAATTGGACAAGTTTAGTATTTGGTCAATGTAGATATAGGTTCTCAAGCACAAAATACAGAGAAATAATTTATCAAAACACACGAATATTTATATCTACTAAGATGTGCAAATCCTCTGTACTAAGACAACATAAACTTTATATAGCTATCTATGTTTTGTTTAATACACCATAACTATTAGATATGTTCATGCACTCATTCCTCATAATTTTAGGAGGAAAATTTATTTTGTTTGTTGTTAGTCTTAGCCTTGCTCACTGGTCATCTCCTCAAGGTGCCGAGACTATACTAGTGAAGTGAAAAAAAAAAATCTAAGCAGACTGAGAGAATGAAATAACTTGTAGAGTCTTGACAATCTCTTAATTTCAGTTAGAAACCCATTTTGTTTTTTGGATGATAGGAAATAAAATAAATTGAAATAAAACATTTAATTTTTTTTTTTTGAAGTTTGAGGGGATCAAGCTAATCTTGATAAAAGTTTAGAAGTTGTTTCTCTTAGAATAAGAAAACAAAAATATAATTCGAAAATAGTTCACGTGCAACACACTTGTACACTAACTAGTAAGTACAAATGGGTAATATGCATAGTTTTAAACGTCAAGTAGGTAAGATACTTCTAGCTGAAATCACAGGGAGGTAAAAAATAATTATCCCATATAAAATTAAGCCACTATTTAGTCATATATATACTACTTATAAATGTTAACATCTGTGAAAAAATTTTGATTTTCTATTTTATCTCTAATTATTATTTTAAAATCAATTATACCTATATATTTACTTTTATTCAATTTTTATTTTTGTATACCTATTTGACTTTCAAGTTCTTTTGAACTATTTTTTAGTAATGGTTGACTTCTAAATTTTTTGAATTCATCTATTAGTATTACACTTACATATAACTTCTTATATCTATCTTTATGTTTATATGACAAAGTAAAATGCAATCAATATTCAAATATATGTCATATTGAATATTTTAGTATACATATAATATTATAATACAAACAATAGTATCGCAACTTAATCAATCTCTTTGACAAAAAAATACAATAAATTTATAATATAATTAGATGTACAAATATTCAAGAATGATAATCTTACAATGAATCTTTATTATAAATTAAAAAAGAAATGTCTAATAGACCCGAGGAAATATCTAAAAATGACAGATTAAGTATTTAAAGAGGAGTAAAATAGATCAATAGTTTAGGTTTAGCAATAATTAAAATAAAAATTAATTATTCGGCATATAATTTATTATTCAATTGAATAACCAATATAAAAAAAATATTTTTTTATTTTATACTTAATTATTATTACTATAAAGTCAATTATATCCACATAATTTATTATTTCAAATTTTTATAAAAAATTTAATATTTAAATGTTTTTATGTGTAATGCACGTCGTGCACTACTAGTCTTATTAAGGGTCATTTGCAAGTATTCTCACCTCGTTAATTACTAACCACTATGATTAAACTATATGAAAAAAGTATTTTTTACTGTCCAATTTTTTTAAATAATTTTAAACTTCTAGTGATGGGATGAAAGAGAAAATGGATAAGTAAATAAAAAAAAATAGAGATGACGAATTATATCTCCCTTACATCACACGATGCTCAGTCCTACCTTACTTTTTTTTGGGGGGGGGGGGGGGGGGGTGCAATTTAATATTTTTTTTTGGGGGGGGAGTGCAATTTAATATTGAGTGGCGATGAATAATCTCATGTCCTTCTTGTGACACGCAATCACGCATATGTCCTTTGACTGCCTTTTCTGTACGCGCGTGAAATTCTCTCACGCGGCCGCGGCTCATCACGCATGTACCGTGAATCCAGCACAGTGACCAACCGTCTAACGAACGCAATATTAGTATGAATCCCTAGAATTGCTTTATTTCTCTGGTAATAACTAGAAAGTTGTTGAATTTTGTTAATGTGGAGGCTATTTTTTCCTCATAAATTTTTATTTTTATTTTATTTTATTTTTTATTATTAAATTATCACTACTATTAATAGTTAAACTAATTTATTCTATGTACACCCTTTTAATGAAAGTAGTGATCATAAGAAAAAAATAATAAAAGAAGACAATTAGTTTGAATACATAAATATATTTACGAAACAAGAATAAAAAAACCAAGCAAATTATTATTAAATAATATCACATATAACGTAACATTACCGTTATATTTAATATTTTAACAATAGAATGTTAAATTATTATTAAATACATGCATGACAATATATATTTAATAAAAAGTGAAGGAAAAGAAAAGGAAATAAAAAAAAATATTATCATACATGTATTTAATTAGCATGAAAAATTTACAAGACAGTTTTAAAAAAAAATTATTCTATTGCTTGAAAAAAAAGGAAAGTTGCAAAAAAAAATTTATAATTGTCTAAATTACCCTCAATTATATTAAATCGGTTCAAAAAAAGTGACTCCTAACCTAATTCTAAGACAAACATTAGCACAAAGGTCTTTAGGCGACAAATAATATGGTCAAATACATACCAAGATTTTTTAAATTAATAACTAATAAAATATTTTAAGAAAAATAAAGTAAAATAGAAAATTAGTTATAGATCACAACTTTCTTCTATTTTCTTGTATTTTTTATAAGAAAAAAAAAGTTGATTAATTGTCAGAAAAATTTAAGCATGAAAAAAAATTAATTTTTTTATTATTTTCCATTTCATGCTAACCAAATTACATAAAAGAAAATTTATTTATTTTTTCTATTTTCTTCTATTATTTTGCTAAACAAAAGGACTCGCAACGTAAACCCACCACTTCCCTATTCTTCCTTATCCTTTAGTTGACGTAGAGTTCACGTTTTGGGTATGTTCCAAATAATTCCTTTACTTTCTCTCACGCCCACGCGCTGGGTTTCATGTAATCGCTAAATAATGGGCATGTGCAGATTAAATGATCATTCATCCTCTTAATAAGATTTAGAATTGTAAATCAAAGTTGGTCAAAATTAGAATTAAATTTGGGATATTAATTTAATTTAACTAAAAATTCTTATACAAATTTAATAAAAAATATTAAATTATAATTGACTAGCTATTAATATTAACTTAAATACCTGTCTATTTTGATAAATAATTCAATTAGTATTATTTTGTCTTAGTAGTAATGAATGTAAAACTGTCTAATATTTTTTATTTTTTCTCATTTATACTATAAATTATTATAATCAGATTTTGGGAGAGAAGATTCGAGAAATCTTTCTCTTCAAATGCTAGATTATCATAATTTTTTGGGTTAATAGTATTTTTGGTCACTAAAATATGTATTTTGGTCACTAAAATATGTATTTTTTTGTCAATTTAGTCATCAATATATCCATTTTGTCATTTCGGTCCTTAAAGTATTTAATTTGTGTCATTTTGGTATTCACATAGACGGAACATTAAGTTTTCTGACGGAAGTCACGTGTCATTTTTTTAGACAGGATCTTGTACTCAACACGTGATCATTATGTAAAAAACTTAACGGTCCGTCTATGGGAGGACCAAAATGACACAAATTAAATACTTTAGGGACCAAATTGATAAAATTGATATATTAAAAACTAAATTGATAAAAAATACATATTTTAGGGATAAAAATGTTAAGCCTATGGAAAAACTTGAGCTTAGGCCGGCCGGAGGCAAGAACCAACTTTTGAGTATTGGCTTTCCTGCGATTGATTGACTTTGATCCTCCCCATAACATTATCTCGCTCGTTCTTAGAGCAGTTGTGAACATTTTTTTTTTCTGATGTGTCTTGCAAAAAAAGTAGAACCATAAATACTATCCGAAATAATGGAGAGTGTTTGATAATATTCCATTCCTTGTTGGTTCGAGGCTCTTTCCTTTTTTGTTCTATGAACAGATTCATCTAATTATGGACGAATCAGTATTAATGCTTTATTACACTGCCTTTTATGACCTAAAAGTACTTTATTTATGAGCTTTATAGGGCGGAGACTCAGACCTCCCAGATAGAATCTTCAATGAGTGAAACATATATAAATAATATTTACACAATGTAGAAAACACATAATTTTTAATTGCTTTATCTAACATTAACAGTTATAAAATTATAAGCGGAACAAGAATTATGTACATTGCACGACTTTGTGGTTAGTATAAATATTGTATGACTTATTTTAGAATTAAAATAATTCGATTTCTCCCTCTTAAGTTTTTTTGGATGTAGTGTTTAAACTTGGGTTTATTGGTCTTTTTGAACTCTTTGTGACTGAAGAATGATATTAAATAAAATATGTTTAAAATATGCATGTATTTTATTACGTATATTTATAAAAAAAAATTATATTTAAGGTTACTAAAATAAAGAGCAAGTATAGTTTTAATTTGTATAATTTAATAGTGATCAAGAATTTCTAACTTACGAAGTATATACGTGAATCTAAATACAACACGCTTAAACTAATTAATCAAAATGAATACAAATTTATTGCTCCTTAACACGAATATGCTCCATTCAACCCCTTGCGGTGTCACTCATGCTTTAATTTCTTGGATAAATTTCACTTCGATCTTTTAACTATGGACTCAATTTTACTTTATCCTTATTATATTTTTCATATCACCTTTTAATTACTTGAATTGATTTTACATTAATCCAAACACGTAAAGTTCATTATTTTTTGAACAGAAGTTGTCCACGTGTGTAGTTACAAAGTGAAATAAAACATATAGTTTGGGGGGTAAAATAAAATATATATTTGTTTGAAATTTGTAATAAACTTTAATGATTGTGAAAATGTAAAACTAATAGAGCATAGATCAAGGTGTATTGTGAAAATATATGATAGTTGAAGGTGTAGTGTAAGAAAAAAGTCATAATTGAGGGGATCAAAGTGTAATTTTCCATAAATTTTCTTTTCAGTCCTTACTGAAATTACTTCGGTTGTTAGGTAGTAGGTACTTAGGTACATCAGTACTACGGGTATTCCATTGTTCATCGGAACTGCTCTATAGCCACTCATCTGTATCAGACACACAATATACGTATATGTATTTACTTTCTTTTATTCGATCTGTTTTTTTAATTATAGTTTATTGAAAGCTGTGATTTATCGGTTATTCTGCTGTGTGTCTACAAATTCGTTGCGTTCAAGAAAGTTCCATGGTGTTATCCGTCTAGGTGAACTCATATCAGCTGATCTTGTCTCTTCTTTCAAGCAATTCTATTGAGATCCGCAACTGGGTTGTGATAAATTCCTCCATTTCAGTCATAGGTCAAGCTCTGAATCTCACAACCCCAACTGGGTTGTTTTGAAAAAAGCTTCATGTGCGTCCAACTGCCTACCCTTTATGAATTTTCATGAGACTTTTTTGTTGGTTTTACTGCTATTGTTTTGTATTCATATTTGATGATTACCATTTTGCTGAGCTTTTGAATTTGTATATTTTCTGTCTTAGCTGCACATAGTTTTTGTGTGTATATCTGGTTTATGGGCATGAAGTTGTAAATGTTAGTATGCAAGGAGATATATAGCTAATGTCAATCTGAATTCGGTTGTAAATTTTGCATCTTGGTTGTTAATTAAAATTACAATTTTTGTTGGTTTATATGCTAAGAGATTAAAGAAATTACCTGTTGAGAGTTTTTTGCTGTGTATTCAATGGTTTTGTGGCGATGAAAAAGTTTTATTATCTTCTGTTTTAGCTGCCTGCAAGAGATAGGGCAGATGCAATGTTTTCAGTATGCAGCTAGGATTATCAATCTGTTGCTGAAAAATTAATGCTATATTTTCTCAATCCTGTCTCATAACAAAACTTGTGCACACATTCGCTAATTTATTATCTTTGTATTTACTACTTTTGTTTTTTCAAGGGCTGATACTGGAATTGATTTGTAAAAAATGACGATATGTTGGATACAATTGTCGGTAGCTGATGTGTTTGCTTCTTATCACTATTTTGTATGGAGAGTAGTTAAGAGATTTGTAATTTTATTTTTTACATTCATTTTTGGACAGATTTTCAAGTGCAGGCAACAGCATGGAATCCTAGTTATATATTGGCATTTGGCATCAATTTGCACTTAAGGTTTTGAGAGAAGGTTCGTTGGGAGATGCACAGATGGAGGGAAAAGGCAGCATCTCTCAGTATCGAGGGAGACTGGACAAGACACTGGCATCTCCTGCTCTTGCAAATGAGGAAACTCTCAAGACCCTTGTGAAGAATCAAATCCTGCGTTCATCAGAATGTGAAATTGAAGGTTCTCTATTGTTCATTTTTCAGATACCCTCTCAATATTGATTATTCCATGTCAGATGTTATGTACTAATTGTAAGGGTTTTTTGGAGGTGCCAAGCTCACAATAACCACAGATATATATTTGTTTTGTAGGATGTATTGACAATGTTGTAGAAAAAAGAACCAAGGACGTATCAAACTTTGTGGGAATGCTGAGGAGTGCTTCTATAAATGATCACGAAAGGCCAAAATCTAGTGAAGCACAGCGTTCTTGGAAGGTATGCTACACATTGTGGGAATCCTCTCCACTCCCTGATTAATACATCTGTTTTACATTTGTGAAGTGGCATACTATAGATGACAATTGACCTCATTTTAGTGGACATATAGAAGGCCATCTTCTTATGTCCTTTGTATCCCCATCAGGGTTTTAAGCTTCGACAGATTTTTGGAATCTTGAGAATTCACTTACATAACTTTTTCTTTTAAGTTTCCACCTCTATCACCCTACTAACCCTCAAAACTTGCGAGTGTTGCATGAACATTCATATGTTTTTTCTTTTTCTTTCTGGACTTTGACCATAATAAGCTCGTGTAATCAACATGTGCAATCATGTGTGGGAACGATGGACTGGGACACTTACTGAAATTTTCTACTTATTTGGACAGATAAAACAGGATACCGAAGATATTCGTGTTATGTATAGAGAAGGTCCAGAAGGCACTCCCTTTCATGCACTACTCGCTGAAGGCTACGTAGATGGGCCAGCAGATGTTTGTAAGCTAATTAAAGCATTCGGAGAAGTTTCATCTTAATTTATGAGAAACATTTTAGACAAGCTTTATAATCTGTTGCAGGTATGTGTATCTCATGGGAGTCGGGCCTATACAATAAATGGTGAACAATTACTTCCATGTTTTTTGTCTTTTGCTTTCAAACACATCATAGCTGTCTTGTTGCTCGTATAAATGTGCAGCAGCATATATGGTGTCCCACATTCTTTTATGCTCATTGCCTAACCTTTCCTATGTATTCGGGAAACAAATTATTCAGCTGTGGCAAGGATCATTGGGGTGAAGGAATTTGTGCTTTGCTAAAAGAGAGTGTGAATGAGGCACATACGTCATACGATGCATTTCAACTACTAATTACGGTGTTCTATCTTGGCAACACGATAACCCTTTAAAATGGTGGAAATAGTGGGGCTAGTGGTAGTTTCGATCAGCAATGTGGTGATAGTGATGATAATGTGATTAGGATTACGTATATTATTATTATGCCCTCAGTTGTTGAATTGTAATTAATGGTTTTTTTGGGAAAGTAATAGTGAATAAAGGTTAATTAACGAAGAAGGGGAATTATTGGCTGAGGATTTTAACCTTTCTCACCTTTGAATTAATGAATGCATGTTAGAGAACATGCATGTAGAAGAAAGAAATTAAGTAAATTTGTTGCAAATTCATTTAAGGCTGTTCCATTTGAATTTTAATTGCTGTCATAGTTTGCTTAGTTCTACACTGTCAATTTTAATTGCCACATGACTATATGCTAAACAACCCTCTACTCCAAAAGCTTGAACTGTTGCAGTTGGTTTAATTTAAGTATTTATATTTTAACACGCCCCCTCATGTGCATGTTAGATTTTGGACCTATCACGGGAAAATCTTTTTAATAATTAGGGTAGCATTGAGATTTGAACACTTGATTTCCTGCTCTGATACTATGTAAACAACCATTTACTCTAAAAGTTTAAGCTATTGGAGGGTGTATCTTAAGTATTTATACTTCAACATGTTCCCTCACGTGCTGTTGGCTAAATTTTGGTCCTAGCACGTGAAAATCTTTTTAATTATTAGGGTGGCGGCAAGATTTGAACACATGATCTTTTGCTCAGATACCATATTAAATAACCATTTACTCCAAAAGCTTAAGCTGGAGAGGGTGTAATTTAAGTATTTATACTTCAACACTATAAATCCCGGTTATTACTTTCTAATTTTTGCGTCCCTTGGGGAAATTTTTGAGGTATTTAGAATCTTGTCCACTCTCACCTTCCCAATGTGTATAGTACATATGCATAAATACATGCATTCTGGTGTGCACACATTTTTTTGCACTCACACACACACACCCACACACCTAATAGAATGGAGTGTGTTTGTGAGAAGTTAGAAGTAGCAGCAACTGTTGGCAGCATAAGAGAGAGTGACAATATCAGTGATAAGTCATGTTCTGGTTGAAGGCATGCGAGGACAAGGGAAAGAAATAGGATAGTGTAAATAGGCATGCGTTTTGGGAAACAACATTGGACAAAGGTAACCATGGCAATTAATTGTGTTTGTCTTGTCGTGTGCAACCCTGCTTGCATTAGATTTCCCAATAAATAAAATAATAAAAATTGGTTCAGGTGATTTAATTCTGCGGTTATGCGCTAAAACTATTGAATGATTTGTGGACTGAATTTTCTACCAGGTGGCCTCAGACTACAGTTCCAACTTTCAAGGTTAGCTCTTCTGAGTGTTTGCAAAAAGTCAGAATTGGTGAACAGATATCTTTAGTGAGGTTTGTCCTGCTATGCAAACAGTTAATTGCTTCGAGTTAAATTAGCCTTGTATATCTTGAATTTAAGATGCTGATATATATATTGAACTATTTGGAAGAAAGGATGAAGCTTTCATGGCCAGTGTCAGCAAGAGAGGTTTTAGTGCATTACTTTGAATTTGAGTACTTTGAAGATGATCTGATTGTAGTGCTTCTAAACTCGGTAGGTAGTTAAAGTAATTTGTTTCTTAATTTGGTTATTTTTTTTTGGCTGGGTTAGTAGTAGTTACTGAACTTCCTTGCTTATATTATAGATATTCAACAAGCTCTACGTGATAGTCTAAACAGAGACTTTCTGGTGATTTCCTTTTTCAGATCTCTGACTCTGAGACCATTGATAGAACTACCCATGGGTTCACCAAAGAGGGGATACCTGATGCACAGGATGTTGTAAGGATGGATTTAGTGGGAGGCTTTGCTATACAAAAAGTTAGTGAGGACAGAAGCTACTTCCGGTGAGTTGGTGTAGTTCAGTTGCCACATTCTTTCCAAGGACAGATATCAAGACCCTATGAACTGGTTATTGTTTCGGCTGCTAATCCATAAGCATATGGGCTGAGAAACAAGAACAGCTGAGCTTAATTTTGGAACTCCATAAATATAGCTTCTGAACATATGTGTAGCCTGTTGGTGTCCTCTTCAAACGTGGTAGTAGTATTTCAAATGCTGTACTGTGGGTTGAGGTATCACAAGGGAAATTTTCCATGAGAAAAATAAATGTCTTTGGAGTTAAGTTGTATTAAGTTAGATAAAATATGCACTGAATTGCAGTACACTATCCATTGAATTACATAAAACTATTAGGGAAAAAAATTCTTTCTGGATATCCTCCAAGAACTAGTATTTGTCAAGAAAAACAGATTGGTCAGCAAGCTGTAGTGGACAAAACAAGGGAGCTATCTTGCCTTTAAAGGGCTTAGTGACATAGTTGCAGCACACTAAACAAACCTGAATGACATCTGAGTCTGGAAACAGTGTGTGTGCACAGTTCTTTCAATTGTTTATCGAAGAATAGACAATACCTATCTTGAAGCAGTTGACGCAGGGGGAACCTCTTTCTGTGGTCCAGCTCCAGCAATAATCTTGTAAATACGTATTCTATTACATATTGCATACGAAGAAGTATGCGCAAGTAAAGGCTTTATTGTGTATCAACGCCATCGACTTTTTTGAGAAAAAGGAGGAAGATCAATCTCTTGATCTTTTAGTTCCATCTGGCAAACCGCTTTAATTTTGACAACTACTGAAATTTTCAACTTTTAAAAGTAGAAGTTGTGCAATATGTGTATAGATTTATCAGAACAAGGACTAATAGAAATACTTGAACTTTGATTTGTGTTGGGGGTTGATGTAGTACGCAGAATAAGCACCACAGAGAGAAGATGCATGCTTAGAGGTAAATTGAATTCGGATAGATTAGATGGTAAACCAGGCACATTCACACCCATTAATCTATTCTATTTTAATTGTTTCATGTCATATTTTGTAATCAGGTAGATGCTTAAATCATATGAATACTTGTAATTTAGGTTGCCCTATCTGCATCCATTTTTAAGTGGCTGTACTGGCTTTCCTATTATTGGCTCATCTGATATCATGGTGCCATCACATACATACATTCACTCCTGATTGCATGAAGTTGCAAATTACTATGCCTACTTGCAGTGACTTGGTATTTGGTTCCGCATAATGAAAGAACCAAGAGTGTCGCTGAATTTCATTTAACACTTGCACATCAATGTGAATATGCCATTGTTCAACTTGTTTGCTGCCCTCCTGTTGTTTTGATACGCTTTCAAAATTTTGCAGGACAATAGTGAACATGGATATAAAGTTGGACTTTGTGCCTCCAGCATTCATTAATTTTATCTCAAGGCAGCTGATAGGTAGCGGTTTCAAGCTTTATAAAAAGGTTAATTTCAATTTCATGTTAGACTCTTTTGGAAAAGAAATTGGTGATATGTTTGCATGTGCTATTGATAGACCTATATGTTCAACTCTTATGTTAACCCTTTCGAGCAGTTGTATGCATGGAGTGCAGGGGTGGAATGTGGACCTATGTAAACCCCCAGGTCCATCAACAGCCCCACCTGCTTCCCCAGTCTGTTCCTTCCCACGTGTGGTGCATAGATCCCCGTGCCTCCCTCCCTGCCTCTTATGGAGAGTTGCAGGGGTGAAATCCTGTTAAATATGAGGGCGTACACATAGCTTATCAAAAGATATAAAAAGTACTAACAGCAATTTCAAGTTATTTCCATTGAGACCCGTAAAAATTGTCTAGGATGCACTTCCAAATTTTTGACATATGTAACAAAGACTTCAACAACAAAATTGTACAACACGTCCCTTTCTACGTGTCTCCACCCACCAACCACTCAATGAAAACAAAAGATTATAGGTCTGCTCCTGACATTGGATATCAATCATTCAGCCCATAGGTTGTTTACCACTATACATCTGGACAACTTCTTGATGGAATGTGTGTGCGTCTTGACTCTTGAGTATTGAGCTGGCGTACATTGTTCCAAATGTACTTGTATCAGATTTGATGACTTTGAATTGTCGGCTATGCAACTCTCAGTTCCTTCATTGGTTCTTATATGTTTTCTGTTCTTGGAACTGTTACAGGAAGTCTCTTCTGTGCTAAAAGGTGATGAAGATTTTGGCAAGGCTTTAAAGGACCCACTGTACGCCCGAATACGTGAGGCTCTTTATGCAGCTAATAAATCAAATGGGGTTCAGGAACCACAGGACCTGAAGATTGATACATGCATTCAGCTCAAAGGACATCCAATGGAAACCATGCAGCCTCAAGAAACGAATGAGAATAATAAGGTTCTTGATGAGGATAATGCAACTCACTCTGCAACAGAGGATACTGTGGTTGTAATTAAGAACTCTATTGGTGAAATTGAGGAGATTGAAGAAGAAGAGATTGAAGAAAGTAAATACTTGGAAGAGGATGGGAAGACATTATGTAGCCCTCCAACTAATGGAGTTGCAGAAAACTGTTGCATAAACAATAAAAAGAAAGTTGTTATTAGTGCTGAGGTAGAACAAGCTCTGGGAACATTGGAGAAGGCCATTTCTATTTTTCGGGGTTATGGATTTAATCCCGAAAGCAGGTCTCTGCTGGGCACCACTAACGAAAAGTTGATAAATTCAGAGCACGATGCAACAAAAGACTCACAATCCTCAGAAGATCAAATTTGTCCAAATGGCGGGGCTTTTGTTGAAGCATCAAAAACTAAGTCAATGGAGAGGACCTCACATGAACCCAGGAACAGCTCTGGCAGTCATGACTCCAGGTAATTATGTTGACAGGAAAAATTAACTTCTTACAGTTATGATCTCTTTATATTTTTTGCCAGTATCTCGCTCAATGAAATTGGATCTTCTGTTTGTTCCGCGTGATCAATTTGCTGTATAAGACATGAAATTGATTGAATTTTCTGGTACACCTTTGACTGTGTTTTAATGAAATATTTCTTCTGGATGTTTGGAGTCATTTGATTTATTTCTTTTTGGTTCAAAAATATCGAATTTTAAGTATCTAGTCATCAAAGCTAAACCTGTGTCCGGCTTCTATTCCACAGTCTATATGTGTAGACTAGATTGCTTCCTTCATTTGTTTGTTTTGAATGTAGGTCCTGAGACTTAACATTATTTTTCATGAATTCACTAATAATATTTTCTTTTATGCTTTCTTTCTTTAAGCGGAACTTTTATAGCAATCACTCGAGAGCTGAGAGTGTGACTTTAATCCTTTTTTAAGGCGTACAGGGTCCCAATCTTATGCAAGGGAAACAAATCACAACAGGATAGCGCCGGTATCACCAGAAGAAGATACGCTAAATCCACGTGAGACTCACCAGATTGCTGCATGTTCCTCTGAAAATCAGGCAACAGAGACAGCAGTTTTGGAGACAATGGAAGGCGGGGATAAGCTGGTCACTACCTACGAAAATGGGCTCGATGAAAATGGTTTGACTAAAAGGAAGAATAAAAAACTCAGGTTCTGTTGCTTGCACTTTCCTTTTGGGCAGCCAATGGCTTGAAACCGAACAACTTAAGTTGGGCAGAAATGCTGATTCTGTAGCTTAAAAAGTATGAAGAACTGCATTTGGTTTCGACAGAGTTGATATGTAACACATCCTGTAGGATAATGTCAATGCTAGGTTGTGGAACAGATACTGCTATGCTCGGAGCGTTGTGCATCGATAGAAAGTTGAGCGTTGCGCATTGATAGAATAGTGAAGGTTTGAAAACCTGTAGGGTCTGGTGCCAATTTTTATGTGATATATATATTCATTCTGCCATACTTGTTTCATACAACTGATGTTGTACTCGCCAAGTGCGTATGATGTAAAACTCGTACCGTTGATGTTATTAATACACAAGCCAGTTTCGGGTTATAACTAGAATCTCATTTTTATGGATCCATCTCACATCAACAATCCGACCCATACCGGGAGTATATAGTTTTAGATGAGTTTGTATTGTAGTATATACTTGAATGCCTAATATGGGTTGAAGGGGTTAGACCTCAGCGTTACACGTGTCCTGGCATTAAATGTGCTCACGTGAGGCTGAAAAGACTAAACACGTGCTTACGAATTAAGAATCCGTTATTGTCCCTTATCCGATCCGAGCTAATCAAAAGCTCGGTATACAAGGCAATAGTTCTGCCTCCGAAGTCATCAAGCCTATCGAAGTGTTCCATCCGAACAATGGAATAGCTCGGCTTGAACTCATCCGAGCTCATGAATAAGATCAGCACGGCAAGAGAGAGGGCGGTTGTGCCAAACCGAGCTCGTTAACGGATCGGCAAACAGTGGATATGCTCGGCATTAGGAAAGCCCGACCTTATCGAAAGCAGAAGATACAGAAAGATTTGCCTAAAACTTAGGCAAATCAGATAAACGAGATCTGCTAGAATAAAGACATTCAGAGAAATTATTGGAGAAGAATTAGAAACTTCCCAAACTCAAACACTGAAAGAAAGGAAGGGGTGCCACCTTGCCTCTAAATGAACGGAAACCCTAAGGGGAATGCAAGCTATAAAAGAAATGCGAAACCAAGGTGAAAAGGTACGCTGAACTCTCATTGTCTTCGTGCAACTCATATCATCCAGTTACTGACTTAAGCATCGGAGTGCCTTCGATCGAAGCACTTCGATCTTGAGCAGTTTGCTCGTTTTGCAGGCGGAAGGCTTGGAGATCAAGTTCAGAGATTATCAAAAATCACAGTTCCTAATTTCATATTATCAGAGGTAAACCTTATTTTTGCCTCAACATTTTGGCGCCGTCTGTGGGAAAGATCTTAATCTTTCGAACAAAAAGCTATAATGTCAAGACTCAGGAGCGCAATTGGATCACCAAGGGGCAGTCCTCCCCTAGGCGATTCTAATCCTGCGTACGTTCCGACTGACAACAACGGGAGGTTGCATGCAGCCAGAAACCCATCTGGGACCCCCGAAAGAGACGAAGCTTCTTCTGCAAGTTTTAAACCTTCGAAAAGCCGGAACCAGGGGGTTGAAAACCAAGGTGCTGAGGGGGAGAACCGCTCGTTAGCAAGGCTGATCCAATCATTCCAGGACCGTTTGGATGCTCATGACAATCTCTTCAAAAAGTCGTATGCCAAGGAAAAGGATCTGATCAAGGAGAACGAGGAATTGAAAGCCAGACTAGATGAGATGACCAAAAAGGAGAAACGCTCGAGAGAAGGCCGGCGTGAGAGCCCTGAGAGAAAGCCTAGCCGTATCGCAATAGCTGATGACGACAGATACCAGCCGAAGAAGCCGAAGGTACACGAAGTGGACGCGTGGAAACAATATATTAACGATGAGCTCAACAGCCGTTTGAGAAGACCAGAGCAAAGGTCGGCTAGGGATCTAGCCAGGAGAGCAACAGGCGAGTATGGAGACGGATGGGAGTCATCCCCATTCACCGCATGGATTGAAAAGGGGCGAATTCCGAGTAAATTCACCGTCCCGAGCTTCAGACTGTACGATGGAAGGACAGATCCGTCCTCCCATATCAGGCACTTCAGACAGCTCATGACCGTCCATAGAAGAAACGAGCCGCTGTTGTGCACTATCTTCCCTAGCAGCCTTGGGGAGTCGGCCATGAAGTGGTTTGACAGCCTGCCAAGGGGAACAATTGATGGCTGGGCTCAGCTAGCCGAGCAATTCACGGCTCGGTTCATCACCAGTAGAAAGCAGCCGAAGGATATTGGAGCTTTGCTCACGTTGAAGAAAAGCAACACCGAGACACTGCGTGAATACGCTCATCGATACTGGGAGACAATGAACGAGGTCGAGGGATGCAATCCTGAAATTGCAGTTGCATCATTCAAAATGGGATTGCCAAAGGAGAACCCTCTCTATCAGTCGCTTACCAGGAGGCCGGCAACAGACTTGGAAGAACTCATGGCGAGAATTGAGAAATACGCCAAGGTCGATGACGACCTGACCAAGGAAGTGGTGAAGGACCAACCGAGAGGGAGGCAGTTCGGCAGAGAGAGGCAATCCGAGCCGAACAGAGAAAGTGGAAGGAAGACCGAAAAGGACGGCTTTCCCCAAAGGTCGTCTTTCCTAGGAGTGAACACAGTGTTCAAGGAGCCTATTTACAAAATATTGGGTCAGATCAAAGAGAAGCCTTTTTTCAAATGGCCGAGCAAGCTGATGGGAGACCCCTCTAAAAGGAATCCTAATTTTAGGTGTTCATATCATAAGGATGTGGGACATAAGACAGAGAACTGCCGACACTTGAAGCAACATTTGGAAGAGTTGGTGCAGGCCGGGCACCTCGCAGAGTTCATTGAGAGCGGGCGAAAAGCAGACGATGGTAGGACAGAGCAAGCCGGGGACCACAACACCCCGGCAGGGGTAATTGATGTGATTCACGCTGCAACTAACCCTCAGATGTCCACTAACAACTACACTAGGGCATATATTCAAAATGCAGCAAAGGAAAGAGAGGTTTACGAGCTGAGAATGACACCGGAGGTCACCAACAAAAGAATCAAATTGGAGGAGTCAGCCGAGGCGATATGTTTCACCGAGCAGGATTTGGTCGGCGTTCACCAGCCTCATAACGATGCCCTAGTCGTCACCCTTCGGATTGCTAACTTTGATGTCAAAAGAGTTCTGATCGATCCAGGGAGTTCTTCAGAGATAATGTATTGGGACTTGTTCCAGAAGCTCGGCCTCAAGAACCAGGATCTCAAGCCTTCAAACACGCCACTCATCGGCTTTAGCGGTAAAACAGTACTTCCTAAGGGGAAGATCACGCTTCCTGTAAAAACAGGACTAGTTTGTGTGATGACCGAGTTCCTGGTGGTGGACACCGTCTCAGCATACAATGCGATAATGGGGAGATCCTGGCTGCATGAGATGAAGGCCGTGCCGTCAACATACCACCAGATGCTAAGATTCCCGTCGGCTGATGGAATAGTGAACGTTCGTGGAGACCAAGTCAGTTCCAGAACCTGCCTTTTGACCTCGGTTAAGACAAAGGATCTGTGCCGAGAACTTGGCTCGGTCGACGAAAACGAAAAATAGCAATTAACTATTGACAGCTCGGTCAAACTCGATGACGTAGCTGTCAAAGAAAGTCCTGATGTACCTTTGGGAGTAGAAAAGGAAATTACAGAGCGAACCATCGAAGACCTGACGAAAGTACCTCTAGACAAGAATGGAGATCCGAAAAAATATTTTATGGTGGGGGCAGCACTCAGTCCCGAACAGAAAATAGAGTTGGTAGAACTGTTGCAGACATATGCCGATGTATTTGCATGGAATACTAATGATATGGTCGGAGTACCTCCCGAGTTGGCATGTCACCATTTGCATATAAATCCGAGTTATAGGCCGATCAGCCAGAAACTGAGGAGATCGTCGCCGCAGCACCAGGAGGCAGTAAAAGAAGATGTGGCACGGTTGCTGGAATCCAAAACGATAAGGGAAGTTAAATACCCGACTTGGTTGTCAAACACAGTGGTGGTGAAGAAAAAGAATGGTAAATGGAGGGTGTGCGTCGATTTTTCAGATCTGAATAAAGCTTGTCCCAAGGACAGCTTTCCACTGCCTAAGATAGATCAGATGGTGGATGCAACAGCGGGGCACGAGCAGATGAGTTTCCTGGACGCTTTCAGAGGATATCATCAGATCCCTCTCGCCGAGGAGGACCAGGAGAAAACTGCCTTCATAACCCCAGAAGGGACATATTGCTATAGAGTGATGCCGTTCGGACTAAAGAACGCCGGAGCGACATACCAGAGGTTAGTAACCCGAATGTTTTCAAATATGCTTGGCCGTACTGTTGAGGTTTATATTGATGATATGGTAATTAAAAGTAAAAAGGCCAGTACACATTGTGCCGACCTCAAGGAGACTTTTGAGGTCCTCCGAAAGTATAACATGAAGTTGAACGCATCCAAGTGCGCGTTCGGTGTCGGCTCCGGGAAGTTTTTAGGATTTCTTGTTACACACCGCGGAATAGAGGTAAATCCCGAGCAGGTAAAGGCAATTACTGAATTACAATCACCTCGGACCGTTAAAGAAGTCCAGCGACTGACTGGAATGGCTGCAGCACTTGGGAGATTTATTTCCCGAGCCTCTGACAAATGCAGACCCTTCTTTCAGTCCATTAAAGGGAAGAAAGGGGCACTCTGGACCCAGGAATGTGAAGAGGCTTTTGCAAAACTGAAGGAATATTTGGCGTCCCCGCCGATCTTATCAACCCCCTCACCCGAGGAGAATCTCTTTCTTTATTTGGCCGTATCAGAACAGGCCGTCAGCGGAGCTTTAATGAGGAATGACGAGGGAAAATTCAAACCTATTTACTATGTGAGTAAGGTGCTCTTAGACGCAGAATCAAGGTACACCTTGTTGGAGAAGCTGGCATTGGCGCTGGTTAGCTCGGCAAGGAAGCTCAGACACTACTTCCAGGCCCATCAAATTACAGTCCTCACTGACCAGCCGCTTAGGTCACTCTTCCAGAAAGCCGACCTGTCGGGGCGTATTGCCAAATGGGCAGTTGAGCTCGGGGAGTTTGACATCCGATTCGAGCCAAGGAAAGCCATCAAGGGACAGATAGTTGCAGACTTTATTGCTGAATTTCAGCCAAAGAGATCCCAGGAAGGGGCCAATGGTAATAAATTAACGGAACTCGAGGGCAACTGGACTCTATCAGTTGACGGTTCCTCAAACCAGAAAGGTGCAGGAATTGGCATCATTCTTGTAAGTCCAGATGGGTGCATACTGGAGAAAGCAATAAGGTTAGGATTTGGAGCTTCCAATAATGAGGCAGAGTACGAAGCCTTGATAGCAGGTGTGAGGCTGGCAAGTGAGCTCGGTGCGATGAGGCTCCAAATATTTTCTGACTCATAGTTAGTAGTGAATCAGATACTAGGGGAGTATATGGCTAAAGATGAAAGGATGATAGCATATCAGGCTGTTGCGGAGAAAGAATTGAGCAAGATAGCAGAGTACTCAATCCAGCAAGTGGGTAGGGCTAAGAACTCTCACGCCGACGCTTTAGTTTCGTTGGCTTCGGCAGTTGAGCAGGAATCTGAGAGATCAATCACTGTTGAGTTTCTCGCAGAGCCGAGCATCCATTTGTCCAGCACGGACGAAGTTTTATGCAACATTATTAAACCGAGCTGGATGGATCAGATAGTTGGTTTTTTGAAGACTGGTGAATTGCCCGAGGATGAAAAGGAGGCTCGCAAACTACGATTAAAAGCAACCAGATTTTGGTTGTCCCCGAAAGACGAGCTATACAGACGCTCATTTGGGGGTCCGTACTTAAAATGCGTACACCCCAGCCTAATTCAGGACTTTTTATCAGAAATACATGAAGGAAGCTGCGGAGCACATACTGGTGGCAGGTCTTTAGCTCACCGAGCCATCTCACAAGGGTACTGGTGGCCTTACATGCAGAAGGACGCTCAGCAGTTCGTTCGGCGATGTGATAAATGTCAAAAATTCTCCCCGATCCCTAGGAAGCCATCAAACGAGCTCCATCCTTTGTCGAGCCCATGGCCATTCGCCCAATGGGGATTGGACATTGTTGGTCCCTTGCCTCGCGCCCCGAGCAATAAGAAGTACCTGTTGGTGGCTACCGACTATTTCACGAAGTGGATCGAAGCCGAGCCTCTGGCTAACATCAGGGACACTGATACAAGGAAATTCGTCTGGAAGAACATTATTACCAGGTTCGGCATTCCATACGCACTTAAATCGGACAACGACACTCAGTTCGATAGTGGGCCTTTCAAAGCATTCTGTCAGCAGTATGGTATTCGTAACTACTACTCCACCCCGGCCTATCCTCAAAGTAATGGGCAAGCCGAAATCTCCAACAAAACGATTTTGGATGGAATCAAGAAGAAGTTGGAGAGTGCCAAAGGAAGGTGGGTAGATGAACTGCCTAGTGTTCTGTGGTCATACCGAACCACTCCTCGGCGTTCAACTGGAGAGACCCCCTTCACCTTGGCGTATGGTATGGAGGCTGTTATTCCACTAGAAATTGGCTTACCAACTTTAAAAACCGAGCTGGTAGAAGGCGGTAGCAACGATGCTGTTATCAGAGGAGATTTGGATCTAGCCGAGGAGAAGAGAGATTATGCCGCAATAAAAATGGTCTCGTATCGAAGTCAGATGTCCCGAGCCTATAACAAGAATGTGAACCCTCGTTCTTTTGCAGTGGGGGATCTAGTGCTCAGACGTGTGCTAGGATCGGCGAAAAACCCAACAGACGGAAAGCTTGGAGCAAACTGGGAAGGACAGTACAGAGTCACCAGAGTTGGAGGCAGCGGATACTACGAGCTTGAAACGCCTGACCAAAAGGCCGTACCGCGCCCTTGGAACACGGCAAACCTCAGAAAATTCTATTTCTAATGTACTAGCACCAATTGTGCCATTCGGAGTATCTAATAAAAAGTAAGGAATTCTTCCAGATCGCATATTTATACTATTGCAAAGAATGGAACAAGTAAACAATTCCTCACTGGAACCGAACTCTAGTAAGAAAGAGCCGAGCAGGCCATAACTTCTAGAGAATCGAACAGGTAAACGATTCCTACAGCGAACCGAACTCTAGCAAGAAAGAGCCGAGCAGACCATAACTTCTAGAGAATCGAACAAGTAAACGATTCCTACAGCGAACCGAACTCTAGTAAGAAAGAGCCGAGCAGACCATAACTTTTAGAGAATCGAATAAGTAAACGGTTCCTACAGGGAACCGAACTCTAGCAAGAAAGAACCGAGCAGGCCATAACTTCTAGAGAATCGAATAAGTAAACGGTTCCTACAGGGAACCGAACTCTAGCAAGAAAGAGCCGAGCAGGCCATAATTTCTAGAGAATCGAATAAGTACACGGTTCCTACAGGGAACCGAACTCTAGTAAGCAGGAGCCGAGCAGGCCATAACTTCTAGAGAATCGAATAAGTAAACGGTTCCTACAGGGAACCGAACTCTAGTAAGAAAGAGCCGAGCAGACCATAACTTCTAGAGAATCAGTTAAGTAAACAGTTCCAACAGGGAACCGAACTCCGTGAAGAAAGGCCGAGCAAATGCCATAACTTCAGATGAGGAAAAAGTTTTCGAAGTGTTAAAATTCTGCTTAAATATGAAGTCCTCACTAAAGAACCGAACTCATCGAAGAAAGGACGAACAAAGGCCACAACTCACTGAGGGTAGAACACTCTGAACATTGGAGGCCCCCCTGAAGGATCAGGCTCTTTGGATAGGCTAAATGGCCAAAGTAGTTATCTACATACTTTTGACCAAGTTATATAAACCAAAAAGCAAATATACTCAAAATCAAAAAGTTACTTGCATTAAAATTTCAAAAAGTTGTTACAATAAAAGGTCATTACATCCAGAAACCCAAAAGAAATTGTAACAGAAATTATAACATTCTTTCTCAAGTACTTTCAGGAGGCTGAGATGAGCTAGGAAGGGAGTGATGGGAATAGAGCTCGGACGAAGAAGGGACCCCCGCAGCGATCAGTGCAGCATGCCAACCCTTGCTAAAAAACGCATCCTTCAGCTGGGGAATCTGCAAAGATAGATCGTTCTCTGCTTTCTCAACCCCTTCATCATAGGCGGCATCTTCTTTAACTTTTGCCTCGGCCTTGAATTTATCGAGCTCCTCAAGGATACTTGCATAGTCAAGTTGGGACTGGGAAAGCTCCAAAATGGCTTCATGTTCAGAATCCTTAAGTTTGCCAATTTCTGCTTTCAGCTGGCGGTTCTCTTCGGTAAGGCTCTGATTGTCAGCCTGCAGAACCTTAGCCTCTTCACAGACTTTGGCATACTCTTCATCTATCGACTCCTTCTTGGCAAGCGCTGAGGCCCGAGCATGGATTGCATCTCTCATGGCCTTATCCTTTCTCGCTATCCTGGCCCCGACCTCGTGCACTTTTTGAAGACCCTGTAAGTTGGGGAGCAGAAAAAGGCTTGGTTTAACTCACTAATTTTACCAAAGAAAAAGAAGACAAAACTTACCAACACCATGTGCTGAATTGCTTGGCGGGACACTTCGTCGTCAGTCAGTGCCTCATTCATAGCAAGGTCCCGAGGCAAAATAACCCCCCTGGCGATCCCTACTGCGACATTGAAATCTTCAATGGCAGAGTCCTTGGTTGTGATCTCTTTCTTTTTTGATCTGAGAACAGGACGGAAAGGAGTCTCAGATGGTCTTGGAGAAGCACTCGGTTCGACTTCATCAGTCCTTCGCCTTTTAAATGCTGGGGCCTCGGCGAGCTCAAAAAGCGAGTCATCTTCGGGTACAAGGGACTGAACAGGATTTGAAGGCTCCAATCCCTCTGGTATCAAAGGATCCGTTGTTCTAACTAAGTCGGGTGCTTCGCTGCTCGGACCGACCTCAGCAGCTGACGGAACCGCTTCAACAGGGACCTCGGCATCAGCTTCGTCCAGTACAATTATCGAAGGTATGACGGATGGAGGAGCAGGTTCAGAAGGTAGGTTCGGTTCAACAGTGGACAGGAAATCCAGGAAGTTCTTCACGGTTCTGCGCCCAGAAGCAGCAAGGGAAGACTTCTTGCGGGCTCGAGGGGTTTGCTCCCTAGCAGTCTGGATGGCTTCCCGATCTGCTGCCAGTGTGGCATTGGGACGGTTCGGCACGGCAATAAATGACGAATAAGTCGGGACATAACCGAGCAGAGTATGAGCGGCTCGGCAAAATAGAGTTTCATTAAAATCCCAGACCCTCTGAAGTTGATCTAACTTAACAGAGGATTCAGGGACTCTACCCTTCACAGTCTCTCCTACACAAAAACAACAGCAAGACAAGAATTTGAAAGAATGTGAGAAGTAAAAGAAGCAACTCAAGTAAAGCGAGACATCAAATACCTGGCATGCCCTCTTCATAGGGACAACGATAGGATGGTACGGCTCCGGCAGCGTACTCCCAGTTCCCAGACACGAATACAATGTCGTTTTCATGGCCCTTGTTGGAATCTGGAAGATGGGTGACCAGATACCGATCCTTCTTCCTTACAGATAGATAGAAGCTGTCCCCTGCTGCCTTCAGAATATAGCAGTAGAGGATCTCCCATAGTCCAAGGCTCAAACCTAAGACTTTGTTCAAAGAAGCTACCCCCATGACGATCCTGAAGAGATTCAGGCAGCACTGAAGAGGGCACAGTTTGGCAGCTGACAACACCCAGATGAGAAGGGGGTCAAGAGGGAATCTCACCCCCCCTTCAGTGATGGCCCGAGTGGGAATGGGGATTGATTCCCTCATGCCTACCAAAGGTTCATCCTTCCCGGCAACCCTGACCTCCACGTCATCAGGGATGTTGTACTTAGTTCTGAATGCTGGGATGTCCGAAGGCTGAAGAGGAGCCATTGTAGAAGACAAGACACGCAAGGATGAACACACAGAATGAAGAAGAAGCAAGAGAGGTAGTGCGTGAAGCAAAAAGTGCAGAGTGTACAAAAAGAAAGAAAAGGCGGTTTATATAGGAGAAGAATTTCAAAAGACAGATTGAGTACAATGAATGTACCGCCAAAACTGAGAGATGCAAAGCCCAAGGCAATAATGATTAAGAAGGAAAACGGCAGACAGACGAAAGAACGTCTGTCAGACGTTTTCTGGGGGCAAATGAAGGGGTTAGACCCCAGCGTTACACGTGTCCTGGCATTAAATGTGCTCACGTGAGGTTGAAAAGACTAAACACGTGCTTACGAATTAAGAATCCGTTATTGTCCCTTATCCGATCCGAGCTAATCAAAAGCTCGGTATACAAGGCAATAGTTCTGCCTCCGAAGTCATCAAGCCTATCGAAGTGTTCCATCCGAACAATGGAATAGCTCGGCTTGAACTCATCCGAGCTCATGAATAAGATCAGCACGGCAAGAGAGAGGGCGGTTGTGCCAAACCGAGCTCGTTAACGGATCGGCAAACATTGGATATGCTCGGCATTAGGAAAGCCCGACCTTATCAAAAGCAGAAGATACAGAAAGATTTGCCTAAAACTTAGGCAAATCAGATAAACGAGATCTGCTAGAATAAAGGCATTCAGAGAAATTATTGGAGAAGAATTAGAAACTTCCCAAACTCAAACACTGAAAGAAAGGAAGGGGTGCCACCTTGCCTCTAAATGAACGGAAACCCTAAGGGGAATGCAAGCTATAAAAGAAACGCGAAACCAAGGTGAAAAGGTACGCTGAACTCTCCTTGTCTTCGTGCAACTCATATCATCCAGTTACTGACTTAAGCATCGGAGTGTCTTCGATCGAAGCACTTCGATCTTGGGCAGTTTGCTCGTTTTGCAGGCGGAAGGCTTGGAGATCAAGTTCAGAGATTATCAAAAATCACAGTTCCTAATTTCATATTATCAGTGGTAAACCTTATTTTTGCCTCAACATGGGTCATAAGTAACAATCCACAACAATATGACGATTCTTTCACCATTTCGGGGACCTTGGTCCAGCTCTTGACTCGTAAATATATATTTTATTTTATACCCGCAGAGATTAGATTTTTTTTATTACACTCTTAATGTATTAAAAATGTTGTAATATGACTCTTCTATTGATTTCATTTACTTATTATGTGAAATATCACTTCATTGATATTGATAGAATGAGTAACGAAAACTAATGGTATGACCACATTGTAACTAGGACCGATAATCGAGTCGAATCTGTGAGTTTATTTTTTTAAACGAGTCTAAAAAATTGCCGTGCCCAAAACGAGATGAGTCCAAATCGAGTCCGAGTAGTTTGACTATTTTATATAAAAACGAGTCGAGCTTTTTAGACTCGTGTAGAACACAAGTCGAGTTTGAGTTGAGTCCTATCCGAACAGAGACTGAGCTACTCAAACTCAATTATCAGCCCCAGTTGAAATACTTTTAATACATTTGTAATATAAAAATTTTAATTTTGAAGAGTATAAAATAAAAATTATTTAATCTTTTAAGGTATAAAGGGTAATTCACCCATTAAAAAACCACACATCAGATTTATTGGCAGGCCTACACGTGACTCACTATAAAAACTCCACATTTTCCCCCGCCAATCTCCCCATTCTCTCTCTCAACCGAAAATGTGGAAGAATAAGCTCCGAACACCGCTCTCCACAATCTTTCGCAGAGTTCTTCCTATAAATTCCTCTCGTCTCTCAGTCAATTCCATTCCACAGAATCGATTTTCCACTGCTAATTTATCTTCCTCACAACTAGTAGTCGGAGAATCTAGGGTTTTACGAACCCCGACGAGATGTTATTTCCTAGGAAAACACCATTTTTGCGGGACAAATTTGTGCTCTGAATCTACCGAGAAATTTCGTTGTTGGAACTGTAATGCTGAGGCTGGAATGACGCCGTTTCTGTTTTGCAATTCTTGTCGAAGTGTTCAACCTGTTGATCACTCTGTGGATTACTTCCAGATATTTGGACTGTAAGCACGTAATTTCGATTTTTTTTTCTTCATTTCTTTGTATCAGAGCCCTGTTTGGTTGCTGAAAATACAATAAAATTGAAATTCCCAGTAATGTATTTTACTGTTGGCATTTGATTATGTATTGTTATTACTAGCGGCGGCCCGGTGCATCGCACGGAATTTGCACACATCCCTTTCCCTCCTCGTCCTACTTCCCTTTTCTATTTTTCTATTATCATCATACCATTTGAAAAGTTAGATAGAAAATTAGTTAGTTCAAGAACTGTAGGGAAGATTGAGCTATTGCATACAATTGGCAACTCCCTGAATCCTGTTTCCATCATTAGCTTATTTTATTGTACTAAGATGAGGGTAGAATCTGATGGTTATGCTATACAGAAGGGCCTGGAACAAAAGCATTCTTTTTGTTACTTCTGAATTTGTAATTGGATCATTCCAAACAGCTACTGTTTAGGTAGGTGTCTAGAGGGTTTTTTCTTCATTTTCCCTCTATTTGTAATTGAGCTCCATTCCCATCAATAAAATTCTTTAAAAAAGTTAGATAGAAAATTATGAAAAATTAGGGTGATAAAATAATTATAAAAAGTTAGGGGGGTAAAATTATATTTCTAAAAAAATTTAAATTAGTGATTTTTTTTTAAAAGAAAATTAGATGAGTGGTAGTTAAATATTGGGGTAGAGGGGTGGTTACATGAGACATGTGTTATGATATAACTGGTTAAAATCATGTGTAGTAATTAAATAATTGACAATTCTAAGCAAAAAGGAAACTGGGAGGGAAGGTTTCTCAAGCCACCTCCCACCAAATTTGATTGTTTTATATAGATAGTATAGATGGGATGCGTGAATGTTGGAGCTACTTTATGAAGGAGCATTTAGACAAAATAAAGTTATACTGCTGCATTTCCAGTGCTGACAATCAGTTGGATCACAGCTTACCAATAATTGGTTTGGGTGGGAAATAATAAAGTTATACTGCTGCATTTCCAGTGCTGACAATCAGTTGGATCACAGCTTACCAATAATTGGTTTGGGTGGGAAATGGGAATGATTGTGTGACTTATGGGTTTTTTGAATTATGTTGAACTGTTTCATAAGATACGTCGAGTGAAGGGTATTTTTTTAAAGAAAAATCTTTCTTGGGATTTTGATCTGAGTTATTTACCAATATAATCAGCTAGCACGCGTAAGATGCTATAGAAAAATGGAATTTTAGTTTTCAGCGTGGACCAGTGATAAGTGAAGAACAACTGTTTTTAATGCCAACAGAGAGAAGAAGTATGAGATTGAAGATGAAAACTTGGAGGGAAAGTACAAAGACTGGCAGAAGAAACTGCATCCTGATCTGGTTCATTCGAAATCCAAGGTTCATAACGATATAGTTGGCATTTTTCTTCTTTTTCCTTTTGTTTTAAAATCATCATGGTATCAACTAATCATCATCATTATTATGATTTTCACTACTTTTGGTATATGCTGTTTCTATTGTTGGTATTAGCAAGAAAGAGAGTATGCTGCTGAACAGTCTGCTCGTGTAATTGATGCATATCGCACCCTCACTAATCTATTGTCAAGGGCAATATACATTGTAAGTGTTCTTTCTACCCATGAGTGGCTTATTGTTTGAAGTTTTGAACTCCTATGGGTGTACCAAGATATACTGTTTAGTTTATGTTTATCTTCTAGTTGTGGCATAAAAGAGGATATTGTTCACCTCATCAAATCATTGACATTGATATTAATACTATTAAGGAGAAAATTAATGGTTAATGTACATAAAAGGCTGTGAAGATAGAAAATTGAACTTTTGGTTTTGTGATAACTGGATGGACTGATGAGGACTTTTTTTAATTGAAAATATTGATCATCATGCTGGATATTACTGGATGGCATTGGAAGTGATTTGATTTAAAAGTTTTGGCTACAAACGGATTGGAATTGGTGCTTGGCCCAGTGATTAGGAAGACCACTTTATTGCCAGTAAATGGGGGATATTATTATAGCTGGGTTTCTCATTTAGCTTTTGTCACTGCCTTCCAATTTTTTTTTCCCATTTTGAGTGCTGTCTTATAAGGACCACTGTATATATGATTGGCTTTCGCTTTTGCTAACAAGAAATGACATTAAAAGTCTGATTTTTTTTTACACCTTTCAGCTGAAGCTAGAAGGTGTGGATGTTGATGAAGAAGAAAGGATTTCAGACCCGGATTTGCTGGCTGAGGTAATTTTTAAGATGGCTTTGCAAATTTATTTCTTCTGGCTTGTTTTCTTTGATAAATTTGTGAAATGGGAACTTGCTTTTCAGGACATCTATATGCATCTTTATTTTATAGTTAGGTAGGTTTTTCAAAATGTGAAGAAGAGAGCTGTCTTTTTTCATTGATAAGTAACCTTGTATTCTCCATTTGTAACTGTGGTGTCAACTGAGCCATCAAAACACCAATCAAATTGCCACCCTTTTCTGAGATCAATCACTATTTATGAGTAATCAATGTGCCAAGCTTAGTTGGTTAAACAACTGGTAAATATTATCTTTATACTTGTTTAGCTTGATTACAGCTGATGAGAAGTTTATTTCTATTTTCCAAATTTTGTCCAAATGTTGAATTCTTAAGCTCAATCAAAATTGGTGAGAAATTTACCACTTTGCTAGAAACTCTTCACACTATCTTTCTATATCCTTTGCATCGAAGTTCTTAGCTCACATGCACATGCTCTTTAGACCTTAGTTTAACTTTTTTTGAATCATCCATGTTGTAATGGTTTGGAGGAGTTCATATGAACTGTTCACATAAAGTCCCTTTAGGGTTAGCTAGTTTTAGTGAGTCAGATCATCTCGTGCTATCGGTTTAGATATATGGGTTTAGCTAGTAAGGTGATTTGCTTTTAGTTAGTCATTGCTTACTGCTAATCTTGACAATAGTTAGTAAACTGATGTTCTTATAGTTCTAATGCTTGTTAAAGTTGTGCTAGTTTTCAATAAGCTGTAAGGCTTGATTCTGAAATATCATAAATTTGGTGTATATTTTTGGGGTGTCATTGTTTACAAGAATTTTAATGAGAAGGCATGAACATTGCAGACAATGCTGTGAAAGAAAAATGAATTGAACCATGGAGTCAATTCTGTGAACTAAGAAACTGGATCCAAATTTGAACTACAGGTTCTTAAAGCTTGCTAAAAAAAGTGCAATCCCTGAATGATGCTTTAAAAACCTTCCGGACGGAAAAAATGATGCTTTAGAAACATAGAGGTATTGTGCTTTCATGGCAGGGTGCTTCAAAACACCTGCAGGTTTGTGTGGTAATGATACCCAAAAAGCGAGTGGCTTGTTTTTAATTTGATAAATGTGTTTAGGTTAAGCCTGCATGAGATCTATTTTTCTGTATGAAATTTAATACTTAGTTTGGATTGCAGATTATGGAAATAAGGGAAGCTGTTGAAGAAGCTCAAGAAACCCAGGCGCTAAATCAGATTCAGGCTCAGGTATGACTGAGAGCTCTTACAATTAGACTTTTGTAATGAGAGAGTAATAGATTCAGTTAAACCTTCCAGACTACCACAAACAGGGTCGTATGCAAAGTTCGAAGCCAAATTCTGGAAATTCTAGTGAGGGGCCTTTGTTCAAAGTCAAAATCCCTAAAGCTGTTCCACTATGCCAGCATGCCAAACAAAATATGCTGAATGACTGTAGAAAAATCTTGATGTGGATGGTTAGGATCATCCAAGCAAGATGGATATTGGGCTAAGTTGATACATGTGCTAGTTTACTTTAATGAATATGTCCATACTACTTAGCATCTATAGATTTCCACTTTTTTTTTGGCTAGGAAGAATCGATATACCATCCTGATTTTAGTCTTAATCTTATGCTTCCTGTTATTGCATACTAATCTAACAAAACTCTATTGCTCTTTCTCTCTCCAGATTCAAGAGAAACTGACACGTTGGCGTAAATCCTTTGCAAATGCATTTCAAAGCCGAAAATATGAAGAAGCTCAAACTTCCATCCGGAGAATGACTTATTACATACGTGCAAACGAAGAAATTGTTAAGAAGCTGTAATAGTGGTCTTCGGTCCTATGATTTTTTTTGCACACGTCCTTTTGTCATTTCTTTTTTAATTTTATGCTTAACCTTATAAGAGACAAACATGAACGTAATTGTTTTATTAAACACAGAGCATAAGAAAGAAAAGATGATTTAGATAGCTGGATAATATGCGAACATCTGGAGTGTTACACTGATGAAGATCTTGTGAGAACGGAGCAGAATACAATTTGCTGTGTCCAGATGTTTGCAGAGCTGATACTTGATAGTATGATGAATGTAGATGACATGGTACAGCCATCCTACAAATTCCGTGTTCTTGTACAGGCATCACTTTTGATTGTGCAGATTGAATTAGATTCCTGTTTTTCATTTACTTATGTTTCCTTTCTACTTCTTCTTTTGGACTTTGTTTTTTCTTTCGGGGGGATGTGCACGTGTTATTTGTGAGACAGTGTGTAAGATTTGAATTACATCTTCCACCTTGGGTGCGTTGTGGGTTCGTCTTGCTTATGTCTTTCTGGTTTAATTGATATCACCTGTGGTTAGCAGATGATTACAAATATCTCAAATTTACTCTATAGGGATGGATTCAAAGCAATGCTGTCCTAACGAGGTTGCTTATTGTTAAAAAAACAAAAAAGAACAGCATCTTACACTCTGATTCATGCTGTGCTCTACAATTTCAAGTTATATACTGTGTTGAATGCACTCTCATCGACACTTTGGTTCTTGAACTCTAGATTGGTTTGATTTGCTTCATCACGTTAAAGTTTTTTTTTTTTAAGTTCAATACATTAACCATCAAATGGGGTGATCTAGTGGGATATCAGCTGAATTTCTGGTTGGAGATTTGAATCTTGGAGTCCACATTGGGGTTTAGTGATTGACCGTTATGTTAGTCTAATTAGGTTCATTCCCGAGAGGAGTAATGACGCAGTTAAGGGTCTCATGATCCCACCAGTGAGGTCTATTGAGATGGTCTTTAGGCACTCTCTTTTGTCCCCAGAGCAAAAAAAAATAAAAAAAAGTTTGATACATTAAAAACTAACATGTTTATAGTTCCGTTACGCTTTGAGAATGAAGTTCAGAGTTGGACCATCAAAACACAATTTTCCAAAACTTAAGTGCCATCGAATATAAATTTCAAAAATAGCATTCACATGCAACCCTATCCCGGAAGAAGTAGAAGCAGATGGTTTTTAGTATTGTTACGTATTGATGGAGGCTTTTGTGTGATTACCATTGTAAAACAACTCATCATCTTGTTGCTCTGTGTGTAAGTTGCATTTGGGATGAACTAATCCCAAGTCACTTGGTGATGTGGGTGTAAAGTAGGAGAAATTTTTGCACTGATGTGGTGTGTACACCCAATCACAAATTACCATGAGAGCAGACTATTAGACACAATACATCTCAGCATTTAAACAATGTTTTCCATTAACTCCTGTTAACCACCGTTATCAAGTACAAGTTTCAAGAAATTTTTGCAGACAATGTCAGCTCTGTCTTGGAGCTTTTTCAAAAAATGCATGGCACACTTATATTTTTTTTAAAATGCATAATACTTGGATTAATCGTAGATCTCAATATTAAGAGACGTTTATTGTCAAACCAAGGACAACAATAGATTAGGTTAGCAAAAAAAAATTTAATTTTTTTATTTGAAAAGACGATAAATAAAGTTCAAATAATATTATTTTTCTCAATATGCATATTACACTGGTGAGAGAGAGAGGGGGAACGAGATATCGAAAGAAAGGGAATAAAGATATTAAATTCTTGAAACCATGTTGACAAAAAAGAAATAATTAAACATTACTTAAGTAAACTTGAATGAGAGTTTAGAGATTTAACTCGAATATAAAAAGATAATTAAGCAGATTAAAATGCATAAGAAATATTTTAATCGATAAGTATGCATATGAAACCGATTTGATCCAATTGGCTACAACGGACTTTTTTTATTTATATCTCTCAGATTTTTTTCATATATTCTTTTGTTTTAGAATTCTCTTTTTTTTTTTTTTTAAAAAATGCCAATGAATGTCCTTTTTTTCGTTATGTATTGAATCTCACACTCTTCGGAAAATCCTATTGGTTGCAGTTTTCTCTAGACCTCCCATAAAAATATGAAAAAAATGGCTTGAATGATATGATCCCTCCGTCACCTCAGAATGACAGGGGTGATCTCGTAGTTCTTAGTCTGTAAGGATACGTTGTTAGGTGCTGCATTTGATTTTTCCATTGAGGCTAAACCTAAATCTGTGCTCGAGAAATAGTTGTCCATACATTGATAAGGGATGTATGGATTCCGGAGAAGAGAGGAGACGTGGTTGTCCCCCCCCCCCGGGGACCGCCCGAATTCCATGAGTGAGTCGAAAATTGGATTTCACATGAATCGTCCCATCTATCCTCTTGAGGAGAAGTTTGGTTTCAAACCCTGGTTCGAACAAGAAGAGTATGTCATGCTAATGTGCTTTGAATGATCCATATCTTAGGGTTAGGCGCCGATGAGCACATTAAACTATCCATGTCGCTGATAGATCTCATAGCCCAGGCACAACGATGCAATTATCAAGGACATGCTCTACTACTGAGCTAATAGCCCGTCGTGTGAGTCTCCCACTGGGGCCTCACTATGCCAAAAGCAAGAGAAGCCTCATCCCTCTCTTTCCTTTTTTTGCCTCCATGTCCCCACACGAGGAGACATGGGGACCAAAAAAAAGGGATCCTATCAACTTGTTCCAATATAGGATAATTTTTTATTAATTGAACATGAACCAAGCGGTCAATCGAATCACCTTTGATCTAAATACAATTATTTCACAAAGATTGATATTTTTACTGGATAATCTGCATTTGAATCATTTACATTATATTTCACGAAATGAATTTGGATAACAATTCGATCTAATTGTATAGCTATATATGATTAAATTACATTGAAAAGAAGATACAATTTCATAAAATTCTATTCTAATTGATATGAAATCATGTAATTACTTAGAATAAATTATTCTCACAAATAATAGTTTTACTTGAAAAGATAGTAAAAGAGAATCGTGAATCAACACGTGAATTTTGATATAAGCGACATTTGTAATCTAATTTCGTAAAACAATTACAATTTTTTTTTAAAATTTCCTTCCTCATTCCGTTGTGTTGAGACTAACTTTGGGTCACAATTACCGGGTCACCATTACTAGTCAAATGCTTGTTGGCCTTGACATCCAATAAACAAAGATTCCATAAAAGTTGCATGGAATGTGGAGATTAATGGAATAAATTTTTTTCTAATACATTTTTTGTTGGATTTTATTCTTGCCGAATCACTTACCATACATTCAAGTGAGATTTGTTGAGGATTAGTAGTTGGTTTAATGATCACCGCAATTCGTCATTGGACCGTTAGGTCGCGGGTTCGAACTTTACCGTCCCTTCCCCTGTAACAGTTCAAAATAGTGACCAAAAAAAAATGAGGTTCGTTGTATATAATGAGTCTCTCACTCTTTAATGATTCATGATTTGCCAAGAACAAAGTTGAAGAGAAAATGTGTTGTAAGGTACTTAATCCGAGATTAATAGTTCTGAATGTTTTGAATTCTAGATAAAATTTATAGTACTATTGTTCGCCGTAAAACCTAATCCAAGATTAATAGTTCAAAATATTTAGAATTCTAGATAAAATTTATAATATTATTGTTTATCGTGCAGAACTTTGACACCATTTTTTGAAAATAAAAAATTCACTTTCAAGACTCGAACCCAAGATCACAAAGTTGGTAATTCAAATATGATTAATAGGCATAAATTGGTATTTTATCCTATAATTTATATCTGAAACCATTTATATCATATTTCGCACTTTTGATTATATAAAAATCAAATAATCTGGTTTGAATGTGATATCTAAATGAAAGATACTTCGATACATATTCTCAAGGTTTTATAAATAACATATTTTGGAATTATTCAGCGCAATAGTCCGCTGTAGCCAACTTCAAAGGATTATTGGCCTTCCTAACCGAGGGCCCCGGGTTCGAATCCCGGCAGCGGAACAAATCCGCTCATAAATAATTCTAAATATTTATAGAGGAGAACAATTTTTTTGATCAGACCTAACCACTTACTCTAACAGAGTAAGGGCTAGGTAAGACTTATAGACACACTCACACACCCAAAGCTATCCGATGTGGGATAGCCCTAATACACAATTGAACTATTAATGTATAGAGAGCATAACATAGTGATAGGTAATCCTCTTATTCAATAAATTTAAAATTATACTTGACTAGTTTTTGTATTTTAAATAAATTGCATGACACTCTTAAGTTTTTAAAAAAATACATGATACTTGGATTAATCGTAAATCTCAATATTAAGAGATGTTCATTGCCACACTAAGGACAATAAATTTAATTTTTTTATTTGAAAAGGTAATAAATAAAGTTTGAATAACATTATTTTTCTCAATATGCATATTACCACTGGTGAGAGTGAGATATTGAAAAAAAATGGAATAAATATATTTGATTCCTGAAAAGCATGTTGACAAGAAAGAACTAAGTAAACATTACTTAAGTCTATTTGAATTATAGTTTAGATATTTAACTCGAATTTAAATAAAAATTAAACAAATTAAAATGCATAAGAAATATTTTGACCGATAAGTATGCATAGGAAACCGATTTTTTTTGTTCAACGGTCAGGAGTACTCAGGTCAACTTACATGCACCTCGACTAATTCTCTCCTTAGTTCAGTCGGGTTGTGAAAATTTGAACTTACGACGTCTGAGTTTATATCTGATCCCTGTTACCATTTGAGCTATTCTTTGGGATTTAAGAAACCAAAATTTAGGAGTTTAAGCTGGTCTCTGTGATGAGCACGTAATATTGCATATTTAACGGCCTCATTACATGTATTTTAACTTAACTTCGCATTTAATTAGTTAGAGTTCGTCGAAGTTGTGAATAATGTGAAAATTTTGATGTTATAGGTAATCATAGAGTAATTGATAGCTTTCGGAACCCTGTAACTATGTGTGAATGAGTGGTGAAGACATGTACACATTATATGAGGATTTTGAGGCTTAAAAGTGAAAGAAATTAAGGAGGTATCGGTGCTTGATAACATAGGTACTGACACCCACACCATTTGGTAGCAATACCTCGGTTTTCTCCATTTTTGACCATGATCAACTTCGAATATGAAAAAGTTCAAAACAGGAAAGTTGTAGATCTGGATGTCTTTTATCTTGTGTCAAAATTTCAACTCAATTGGACTGTGAGATCAAAAATTATGACAAATTTACAAAAATTGGTCCTGAGCTAGCACCCCCCGTACGACCCACCAATAGAAGTAAACCAAAATCTATCGGTAAGTTTTGCCTACTGGACAAAAACCTATCAGTAGGTTTTGTCATCGACCTACCGATAGATTTTGCCGACACACGCCAGAACCTGCAACTCAGACTCTACCTGCTTGGGGGGCCCACCTCTGCTTCTCCCACACATCCCCTGACATATTCTACATACACGCATGCCTCCCTACACTTAGGATTGGACTTTGGAAGAAAAAACATGGAAGAGGAAGAGAGAGAAAGAGGGAGGCATGGTGGGTTGCAGGCTTGGCTTGTCCTAACTTGTGCAAGTGTCAAATCACTTCCTATGAATGGGAAGTCTGCTCACATAGACCCTAGGGGGGCTGATGGACGAAAATGCAGGGGCTCTACACCATTTATTCAGCTTCACACAAGCTTTTAAAGGAAGATGCTACTTAAGCTTAGGAGTAGTTTTAGAGAGAGAAGCTCAAGGAAGAAGATGAAGTTAGAGAGAGAAATCTGGGTTTTCATATTTCTTTACCATTTTCAGTGTTGTAAGCTTTAAAAATACTTGTAATCTTTCCCCCTTTCACTTAAAACTCTTTTATTCAAGTTGTATGCAAGTTTAGCTAGCTGTTTTTAGCATTCACATTTCTACATTTAGGTATTTGCTTTCAATATTTGTATTTTGGTCATGAATGCTATTTCACTTATAGTTTAACTTTTTTCTTTCATTAATACAAGTTACATGCTCCATTTCTCTATCATGTTTTTTTACATTATGCATGTCTTTGCATTCATTATGAGTAGCTAAGTTTTTAGTTGACTAATTCAAGGGAGATTTCCTCTTGGGTATGCTAAATCAACTTTCCTCCATTCTTTCTCGTAGTGTAAGGTGTTTGATTTGACTAGGTTGAGTGCGGATGTGGTTGTAAGTTCTTAATACACCGTAGACTTGTCACGGGATATGCTTGAGCCTACACCTCCACATTAGTCCCTCACTTCCTACGAATCAATCAAGCACCGAGACACCATTAGAAGAATGTTTTGAGTTGATTTGACATTCCCATTGGAATGACCCATTCGGGTTAGCCAACCTTGTTTTCATCTTTTTTCTATCAAAAATCTCACTCATCAAAACACAAACTCACAAGATTTTACACTTTTCATTTTTAACAAAATCACCTTCACTACAATTCAACCTTCATTTCCTGAGGAGACGACATTGGAATATCCATTCCAAGTAAAACACGACAATTATAAATCTCTCTATGCTTGGGCAGCACTTTTGCACACACACACACGTTTTTTCCATTTCTAGCATCGAACCCGAGGGAGAGTGACACTCATCTATCTATATAAGTCATATACACACAACCGAGATGATGTTTGGAGATTAGGGTGAACGAAACCAAGTACTCTGTTACCATTTGAATTATTCCTTTAAATTTAGGAGCGAAATTCAGTATACTTGCCAAAACATAAAAAAATTTCACTACCGGGACTCGAACCCAGGACAACCCCCAAGAGGGTCACCGATTTAAGCCAAGAGAATTGGCTACAGCGGACTTTTTATTCTTCTCTCTCAGAATATTTTAATATATTCTTTTGTTTTAGAATTATTCTCTGTTTAAAAAAAAAATGCCAATGAATGTCTTTTTTTTTTTTTTTTTTGCAGGTAAATGAATGTCCTTTTTTCGTTCTGCCTTGACAAACCAATTTTTATTGGACTTGATTATGATACCGAAATTCAAAATTTCGGTATCATACCTAAATTTATCATATTTGTGGTAATTTTTATCACATTTATGGATAGTTTTATCATTATTTTGGTACTTAAAAAATAGTAAAAATAATTACTGGAATAGTGGTAAAAAATAAAAATACATGCAAATATGATAACTAATTCATTTGTAACAAATAAAATATTTCCGGGTTAATAATGCATGATTCCGCTGTAGACAACTTAATGTTGAATGAAAATTCGGCAACTAATTCTCACCTATTTCTCCAGGAAAAAAAAAAAACTATTTTAGAACAAGTGGCTTCTCTTGTACTGCACCAAACTTCTCTCTCTCTCTCTCTCTACACAAATTTCAAAAATGAAGCGATAAATTGACACGAATATTAAATAGATTAAATTAAAGTTAGAAACAAATAACACAAATAATTAGTACTATAAATAGAAAATATATATTATAATTATTTTTAATTTTTTTCACATGAGAGTTGTTTTAGAATTATTATTTTTTAATTAGCATGAATATTAATACGACTATGTCATGAATCGAAAATGATACAACACGACACGATTCATAAACCTTATTTTTTTTTGCCCTTTTTCTATTGTCATCTAGTGTATCATGGATGAAATCAATCTACCTTTGGTAACGATCTTTCTATATCATTGTAGAAGCCAACCGTGAGGGTGGAGCTAGAAATTTATATTACGAGTAAATCTTGAAAATAATAAGATATAAAATTAAACTATTAATATATAGGGAACAATAACATAGTTATAACTAGTTCTCCTATTCAATCAATTTAAAATTGTACTTGACTGGTTCCTATATTTTTTTAAACAATGCACGATAATCTTATTGTTAATGTTATTAAACATGTTATTATTAATAAAGTAAAGTTATTGAACTGATAATTGGTGATATAAAAAGTTATTTTCATTGAATTAACAGTAGCTCTCAATCTTAGGAGACGTCCATTGCCAATTCAATAACAATAACAGTTTATGTTAGTGAATTAGGTTAATAAATTATAGTTAAATAATATTAATTTTCTCAATATTCATATTAACACTGGCGAGGGAGAAGGGGACGAAATAATGAATTTCGTGCCTAAAAACATGTTGAGGAAAAAGAACTAATTTAACATTAAGTTTACTTAAATGAGAATTTAGATATTTAAATTGAATTTAAAAGATAATTTAACAGATTAAAATGTATTAAAAAAAAATTGACGGGCACATTTAAAAATACCCAAGAAGCCACAGGTAATTGTATTGGAAACAAGCACCATCAGTCCATCACTCTGCCTGATCAGCACCAAACCTTGTGAACATGTATCCCAGAAAATCCAAGTTGTAAACTGAAGTCATGCTCTGCCTTCAAGCATCAAGAAGACGATAACACATGCACTTGCATACAACAAGAAGCAAGAACCTCACAGATGGACTGGCGTTTTGATGTGCCTCAACTTTTTACTCAAAATGAAAACATCATCATCTCATAAAGCCGAGAAATCATTCTTGAAAGACAAAGCCAAATAACAGGATAACACAAAAAATTGTAGAAGACTTATGTTAGAAACTTCCGTTTACTTGCAAGATGCAACTTCTTTTGTAATACAATCTGAGCTGACTTATGTTTGCCTTCTCTATTTAGCCCAAAAAAAACTGTTCGAAAATTAACTGAACTGGGAACAATCCCACTATCCAACATTTCAGAAATAAGTTGCAGAGCTTCTTCAGACTTACCTTCCTTACAGAGACAAGTAATAAACATCGAATAGGTCTTAAAATCAGGCAGTGGCCCTTCCTGCTTCAAATGATGGAAAACATTCCAAGCATTAGAAACCTTACCCATGCTCATATACCCGCGTATCAGTGCTGAATAAGTAACAATGGTTGGTTCACAACCCTCCTCTTTCATTCTCTCATAAATTTCCAAAGCCTTATCCATCTGTTTCTCCTTAAAGAAATGGACTATTAAGGATGTATACACATGGACAGTCGGATAAATTTCAACCTGCTTCATAGATTCCACCTTAGCCAATGCTTCTTCTAATCGTCCCCTTCGTAGCAGTCCATGAACAAGGCTTCCGTAAATATACTGATCCAGGATAGGTTGCTCTGGACCAACCTCATCTACCAATGCTAAAGCTTCTTCTAAACTCCCTACTCGACAAAGAGCCCTAATGTACAAAGAATAAGCTAGTGGATTAGAGAAACCAACTTTATGCAGAAACTCGGTACATCTTCGGGCATCCACCAATTTTCCATCTTCACATAGACAATGGAGATAAATTTCAACCAGTTCTTTATCAGGAATACAACCTGCCCGAATCATCTCCTGGAACGTTTGGATTGCTTTATCTACCTTCCTTCCTTTTCTTCCACAAAGAGATACGATTAAATACTTGTACATACTACCAGTTGGTGTACAACCACTAGTTTTCATCTCTGTGAATATTCGCAAAGCTATTTCTGTAAGACCAACACGACCATATTGCATTATCAGGATTGTCCAAGTATCGGATGCTATTAAAAATCCATTTCTTTTCATTTCAAAAAAGAGGCTTCTCATGTGCTTAAAATCCTTTCCGCGTCCTGCAATTTTGATGGCCATGTTGTAGGTGTCTTTAGTGTGACCATATCCAGCTTGCTTTCCTACCCACCAAAAAAAGTGCAAGGCTGCACCACCATGCAGGCTGCACTTGCGCAAAATCTCCACAACAAGTTCTGATGTGAACGATATAGAGCATTTCTCCAATTTTTCCTGCATTAAGCACCAATCCCTTGAGGATGACAAAATTTGACAAATTTCTTGCAGATCAAGTTCACTGTAAGAACTTGAAGTTGATCCCAGCAAGTGAGAATGCAGACTCCCTTGCTTTACTTGGTTGGACTTTAACCCCAAATTGGGCTCTGGTACACTGGATAGAGCAGTACCAGATTCCTCACTTTCTTGAGGATAATGTTTATAAGATCTCTGCATCTGCTTTACTTTCTCCAACTCCTTTGTTTCTCCTTTTCTCTCCAAATAGGATTTAATCCAATTGAACAAATCATCTCCAATTAGTATTTTTGAAGCCTGCATTTCATTCAAAACCTTCAAAATCTCATCTGTCCTGGAAATTTTACAAAGCTCCTTGATGAAAATGACATAGGATTTGCGAGTCATCTTAATTCCTTTCTTTTCCATACCCTTAAACTCTTCCCATGCTTGAGATATGCGGTTTTGGCGGATATGACCAGCAACCATAGCAGTTACTGCCACATTATCTACCTCAACTCCTTTTTCCAGCATCTCATTATAAAGGTCGGAGGCTTTCTGAAATTCATTCATCCTGAAGAGGTGTTGAATCAGCTCAGTATAGGTAGAAACTGTAGGTGAATGTCCAGATTCTTTTATGCTTTGGAACATTTCAAACGCCTTGGAAACATCATTTCTCCTCAAGTAACCGTTAATAATAATTCCATATATCTTTCCATCAACAACGTTTCTTCTGTTCATAATATCAACAATCTCCAGAGCATCAGCAATCCTGTCAGCCCTACACAGTCCTTTCACCAAGGTCTCAAAACTTTCAGGGTCAAGGGTAATACTTTTATGTTTCAAGTTGCGAATCAATTCTAAGGCTTCTCCAATTCTCCCCGAAATGCAAAAACTCTTCAGCAAGCAAGCATAAACAACATGTTCGGGAATCTGAGAAACCTTTATCATATCATCCACAATCAATTGAACCGCTTCAATATCTCCGAACCGTGCCAGGCACTTCAATAACAATTTATACAACCTCATTTCTATCTCCATGTCCTTATGAATCATCTCCTTGTAGAATTCCATTGCAATGTCAGCTTTTCCAGCATCACAAAGTGCTCGCAACATTAGTATATAAGCTGCCTCATCAGGCTCAAGACCAGATTTCTTCATCTTCTCGAAGACTAACAAGGCTTTTCCAATCAACTTCGCCTTCCCGAAATGAGAGATGAGAATGGTCCACGTCTTAACATTCCTCTCACATGAACTCTTCTCCATCTCTTCCATCAATCCCTCAACCAGCCTGAATTCTTTTGCTTCCGAAGCAATATATATCATAGTATTGTAAGTATCAGTTGTATGGCAAAACCCATCTCTAAGCTTCACCCAATTGAAGAACCGTAAAGCTAAATGAGGCACCTTAAAGCACCTCTTCAACACTTTGTCAACAACATCCACATTATACTTAAAACTCGCGCTTTCCAACAACTCTTCAATTGAAGCCCCACAGTTTTCACCCCGAACAATCTCTGTGATCTTCTGAACTAGCGGACTAACATCAGTTTCACCCAAGTTCTCCGATTGGATATCTCCCAAACATGATGAATTTTCCTTTTCCAGCTCCATGGCATCCATGGCCTGAGCATTTTCACAAACACTTTGCACGCAATATGGAGGTTCTCTACTCTTCTCACCGCTTCTCAAATGGATTTTCTCAGATATTGAAAATCCAGAAGAATCTTTATCCACAATAAGGTTTTCAGTTCCTAAAATCTCGACGATTTCATTGAAAAGCGAACCAAAGTTCTGGGTTTCTCTCTGGTTTTTCATGTGGGATTCTTCAGTTTTCTTAGAATTGTGAAGCTTAGATGAACTGGAGAGCATTGAAAGACGAAAATTTTGAAACTTAGAAACATGACTGCAAAGAAGATTGTTTCTGGAATTTGAATTTAGATGTCGGATTGCTATCAAATGCTTCATTATTTCCGACCGTTGCTAGTCTGATTCAAGGCTCCGGATCCTCTGCTTTTACAAGTCTAACAGCATGCTGTTAATTGAGACGACACCGTTCTGTATAAATGGCCCCACAAAACAACACACAACTGGAACAACTGAAACGGTGCCGTTTGAAACACCCCTCCTCCCATTAAACAAATCAGACCTTTTTCTCTCTGACTTGCCACTTTTCCCTCCACTTTTCCCTCCACTTCGTCTTCCACAACAACGAACTGGAACAACTGGAACGGTGCCACTTGAAACACCCCTCCCCCCATTAAACAAATCAAACATTTTTCTCTCTGACTTGCCACTTTTCCCTCCATTTCATCTTCCACAGCAGCGAACCAAAGGTAACACTTTTTGTCCTGTATGAAATCCATAATTTATCTCTGTCTGTTCGTCCACATGAATGCACGACAACAAAGAAATAGTATAAAAATTTTATTGGAGTGGATTTCAATCCCCATTGGGGTGTGTCGGTGTGGGTGTAGAGGGTTTTGGCTTTTGGGGTTTTTTTTTATTGGAGTGGATTTCAATCCACATGAAGGCACCAGTCCTTCAAAGCACAGGCAGAACAGGACAAGAAAATGTAAGTCAATGCTTAAACCAACATACCATGGAGATAATATGGACGAACAGACATAACAAACAAACAAACAAACACACACACACCCCATAGATAACAAGCCTTAAAGATATTTTAGCTAAAAAGCCAGGAAGGATGATGGGCCAGGTCCAGGTGGAATCTAATCCTTTTAACTTTTCTTTAATAAATAGACAAAAATAAAGAAACTTCCCTCTTACTCCCACCATGATGTTATGTTTCATATGTGCATCACAGAACAGAGGCTAGTTGGTGTATAAAACAGGTTGGTCTTCATAAGTTAAGAACATGACCATATTCCTCCTAACAGCAGACACCTACCATTCCCATTCAACCCAGTAATGGGAATATGTTTCATATCGATAAACGATGTTCATTAGCTTTTGATAAATTAATAAGATTGTTATTTTCATTAGTCTCATATGAATATTCATAAATTTAATTATAGGTGTGTTATGTTTAATTTCTGTAACTTTTCTGGCATTGTAGGTAGCCAAAACGGCGTTAATGGAGATGGAATGTGTTGAGACCGATATAACAAATAATATTCCAAGAATTGGTATGCAATTTGATTCCGAGGAAGATGCCTATCGGTTCTATAACAATTATGGTGGATCTATGGGTTTTAGTGTGAGAAAAGATTATCATAACAAGAGTTTGAAAGATGGGGTATTAATTTACAGAAAATATGTTTGTTGTAAAGAGGGACAAAGGAGTCGAGATCGAAGGGATTGGAAAACTACGAAGCCTCGAGCAGAGACGCGAACGAATTGTCTAGCTCACATGTGCATATCCCTTAAGAGGGATATTGGAAAATTTGTTGTAAGCAAATGGCAAGATAAACACAATCATCTTTTGCACGTTGCCGAATGTGTGCATATGATGCCATCCCAACGGAAGGTTAGTGGAACTCAAGGTATTAATGTTGATATGGCTGACAATTGTGGGATATCACTTAAGGCATCGTATGAGCTCATGAGTACCCAAGCAGGTGGAAGAGAAAGCTTAGGGTTCATCCGTCTAGACCAAAAAAATTACATTCGCGAAAAAAGGCAACATAACTTGAGATATGGTGAAGCGAGTAGTTTGTTGCAATATTTCCAAGGAGAAGCAGCTAAGAATCCATCGTTCTACTATGGAGTCCAATTGGATGTTGATGAGCGCATCACAAATATTTTTTGGGCTGATCCAAGAATGATTATCGATTATGGTCAATTTGGGGACGTTGTCACATTTGACACAACGTTCCGAACAAACAAGGAGTACCGACCCTTAGGCATTTTGGTTGGATTGAACCATTATAGGGAGACGGTGATATTTGGTGCTGCATTATTGTATGATGAGACGGCAGCATCATTTCAGTGGTTATTTGAGACATTCCTCCAAGCAATGTCTGGGAAGAAACCTATTACCATCTTCACCGACCAAGATCAAGCTATGGCAAAAGCTATATCCCAAGTGATCCCGGAGACATATCATGGGTTATGTTGTTGGCACCTTTGCCAAAATGCTTTAAAGCATTTAGGGAACATATACAAGGATGGTTCAAAATTTGCTTCACAATTTAAAGAATGCATCTATGGATACGAGGAAGAACATGAGTTATTTGAGGCTTGGAAACTTTTGCTTGATGAGTACAATTTGCAAGATAACATTTGGATGAATTCAACTTGGGCATTGAGAGAAAAATGGGCACATGTATATATGAAGAGAACTTTCACAGCCGGTATGAGGAGCACCCAACTGAGTGAGAGCTTGAACTCAGCATTACGGAGGTACTTAAAGCCAAACCATGATATTGTTCAATTCTTTACTCATTTTGATAGAGTTATAAATGACAAGAGATATAAGGAGACGGAGGCATTATACCATGCTAGGCAAAAGTTACCTAACATGAAGTTAAAAAGAGCTCCCATGTTGGTGCAAGTAGGACATTGTTACACTCCTCCTATTTTTGAGTTATTTCAAGATGAGTATGACATATTCCAGTGTGCTATCGCGAATCCATGCAATGTGATGGATGAATGTCATCAATTTGTGGTTGAATTGTATGATGAAGAGAGACAGTATTTGGTGTTGATCAATGTTAATGAGCAAACAGTTGCATGTAGCTGTCGAAAGTTTGAAATGATTGGGATATTATGTGGTCATGCAATTAAAGTGCTAGACACAATGAACATTAAACAACTTCCCGACAGATACATAATACAGAGATGGAGGCGAGATGCAAGAAAGTTATGTAGTGATGACTTTAGTGCCACACCAAATGAGGAGGATCCCAAGTTAATGGCAGCAGCACGTTACAGGCAGTTATGTCCTAAAATGGTACAATTAGCAGCTCGTTGCTCTAACCTTAAACCTGCCCATCAGTTGGTGAACCGAGGTGTTGATGAGTTATTCAAACAAGTGGAAATTATGTATGCATCACTTAGTAATGAAAGCAATGGTGGTGATGATGGCAATGGTGGTGTTGAAGACCATGCTTCCTTTCAAAACACATGTGCAAGTAAAGGAGTGGAGAACGTTGACCCTAACATTTTACGGGTAAAAGGTTTGAAGAGGAAAGATGGTGGTTACAAGGGTTGGGGTCGACTAAAGCCTTGGCATGAGAAACAAGCAAAGAAGAAAATAGGAACTTCTCATAGGTCAAAGGTACTACGTCTTTATATTAAAGAAGATTTAGACTACTTGTTTTACTTTATTTTATTTATGTTGTGGATTGCTTGTTTTGAAGGTTTCTCAACCAATTGTATCAATGAGTGATGAGCAAAATTCGTTGTCTCGTGAACATTGTGCTCATTCTAATCCATTGTCTTCACAAATATCAAATAGACAGAAAAATGCTCAGGTATGGAAGATTAATTATACTATATTTTAATACTTTATTATTGAACTTCTAACCTCATTGAATATTTTTTTATTCATGTAGGGATTTTCAGTTGATGCTGAATCTTGTTTTGTGAATGAAAACGTCTATGGTTTTTTCAATGATAACTGCTGATCCTAGACGGCTGCTGGACTGTTGCTGGACTGCTGATCCTATTTTTTGTGCAGATTTCTCTGTTTTTGAGATGTGCTGCTTGTGTGTTCTGATCGGCGACTGTTGGCTTGTTTTTGTTGTTGCTGTTTGTGCTGGGTTTTGGTGCTGCATTGTGTTGCTGGACTGCTGGATGGCTGTTGGACTGGTGCTGCATGGTGCTGGCTGTTGGACTGGTGCTGCATGGTGTTGTGCTGCTTGTTTGCTCCTTTTTTGATATCTTTTTGTTCATTTTGCAATGGGATGGGGGATCTTCTATCCAACTGTCTAGAAGATCATCCATCCATTTGATTCACTTTGTATATGTTTCCCTTTTCAGTTTATGAAATTTCATCTTACTTACCAAAAAAAAAACCATCATTCATGACATGCTCAACCATCATTCTGGAATGCTCAAACCACCAATATCAAAGTATCAAACCACCATCATTCATTCACATGATGTTCACACCAATAAATAGCAAAAAACATTCTGCAAGTTTTTTTTTTTGAGAAAGCAAAAATTTTATTGATATAAGCAATGATTACAAGAAGCAAAAAACAGCTCAACTAATTACATTTTGTGCCTGATAGCTTTAATCCTTCAAGAAGCCCTATTACAATCAAAATTACTAACAGGCTGCCTACAATTCCTCTCCAATACCACAATCTTCCCCAATTGATTCAGTAATGTCATTGGTCACTTGAGTTCCGACCCAGTGTGTCCTCTTTTTCCAAGCTTCAGTGCAGCAACCATTAGGAGCCTGACTTTCAATCCACTTATAGAGGCTTGAAAGTTCAATACCAGTGCCATCAAGTTGTTCCTGCTCACAGAAACAAATAAAATAAAGCATAAGTAGTAAATTTTAGCTGCTATACTGATAAACAGGAAATCATCAGAACAAACAAAGTAAACTTGTAAAAGCAGCTTATAATCAAGTAATCTACATAAACAAAGAAAATCTTACATATACAACAGTGGGTCCTTACACATATTTATAAGTACTCAATGTACTCCTATATAATTTAAGATGAAGGGCAAAGTAAGAATTTTGAGTCATAACATAACCAGGCATTCCCAAAAATGCATATGCAGGCATGGCCGATAACCACGCTACCCAAGCAGCTCTCATTTATATCAACCAAAATTAAAAAAGTCAATATTTTATCAAAAATGTGTAACTGCACCAAAAACAAGTAACTTGCTGCAAACTCACAGCAGTACAATACCAAGAGGAAGACCAAAACATATGTGTGCAAAGGCCCAAAGATATGAACAGAGACATGATTGTCTATTGTTTAATGGAACAAATCACATTATATAAGAACGAAGGCAAAGAAGATTCCTGTAGCTGAAACCGAGAATTGTCTTGAGTTGATTGAAATTCGTTTCATTCAAAAAAAAACCAAGCTATTGACTTCTATTATTGCCTGTAATAATAAAATTTAATGAACAAAGAAGAAAATAGAAGTTCAAACAGCGAAATCAGAAAGGTAGGTTCAATTTTTAAAGGACATGATCCTTGTGTGGATCATATATGAAATAGACTGGCTTTTTAATTTTGAGGAATCTGAAGTGGTCCCACCTCAAGCTATAGTGCAAATAACATATATTTTTCAAATATTCACGAGAGCAACACAACACATATTCACACAACAGATATTCTAACAGATTAGAACACAATGACCGACCGAAGAAAAAAAGAAAACAATCAACATATCATATCAAACACCATAGATCCCAAAATAAACCTAGATCTGATCATATCTATAACCATAGATCACAAAAAAAAAATACCATAGATCACAAAAAAAAAAAAAAAAACATAGATCTGAGTGAGTGGAGAAAAAAAAACAGTGAAGATTGTTCAGGTTATTTACCTTGATCGAGAGCCCTTCAACGAGGAAGACGATGACTGGAGCAGTTGCTTGTATCGTCGTTGGGCCGATTGACTGACTGGAGCGTTGCGAAGGCAAGGCAACGCTGGAGGGAATCGAAGGCAAGGCAACACTGGTTTGTTTAATGGGAAAAAAGTCTGATTTGTTTTTAATGGAAAAAAGGTCTGATTTGTTTAATGGGAGGAGGGGGTGTTTCAAACGGCACCGTTCCAGTTGTTCCAGTTGTGTGCTGTTTTGTGGGGCCATTTATACAGAACGGTGTCGTCTCAATTAACAGCATGTGTGCTGTTAGACTTGTAAAAGCAGAGGATCCGGAGCCCTGATTCAATCCAACAAAGAGTGAAGATCTGTAATAGCGTAGTGTTTCCGTTATTATTAAACAATGAGTAAATTACACTTTTCTGTCCTAAACTATTATCTTTATTTCATTTTATACCTTCAACTATAAATTTTTTTACATCTTTTGTAACCAAATAGTTATTTAGAAGAAAAAAAAGGTTGGTTAGAAGAAATTGGAACTTAAGAAGGGCATAGTCATAGATAAATATTTTTCTTGATTTTTGACTTGTACATAAGTAGTTGTTTATTGACAGTACAGACCACTCACGTATACATTTATCATCAAAAATTGACAGCAATTATGTATTAGAACTATATAAAATAAAATTGATATTTTAAGGTATAATGTGAAAAAAATTTAGTTCAAGGTACAAAATAAAATAAAAGTAATAGTTCGAAGAGATAGAGTGTAATTTACCCTTAAACAATCTATCTAATATCTCTGGAAAAGTAAACAATCTGTCTAATATCACTCCCTTGAATTCTGATCTTTTATCTATTTTGATTTAAATTTTGTAAATTTTTTTATTTTGCTCAAGAATAAAGTTGTGTTGTATAAATTGTTGTCAAAATCTTACATTTTAAGTGATGTGTCAAAATCTCATACATTGAATATTTGGTACAATTAGTAGACCCCACTAATCCAACAACCTACATTAATTTGAGATATAAAATTTGGTCAAATATTTGTGCAACATAGCATTGCTCTTCGCTCAATGTCATCTTTTTTACACCATCATCAAAATCAGATAATTCAATCAATACATTAATATAAGGGAAACTCTATGACACCGAAAAAAAAAAATTGGTACCAGTACTACTTTGTATAATAAAGTTACAATTTTGAAAGGAGAAATTATAACTGCTCAAGGGAGCTCGTGATCGATCACAGACACCCATAATAGGTCATGAAAAATGCAATATCGATTCTAACATTCCAAATTGATCATTCCCTTTGAAATTATTACTTAGACCTCAAAAAAGTTATAACTTAACTTTAAAAAAATTATAATTTTCGGTACTGTTATCGTTGGTGGTATCGTAGAACCTCCCTTAATATAAAGGTCAAATCACTTTAATTTTAAATTACGTTATTAAAAAAATAAAAATAAATTATTATTTAAAATATGAATATTATAGGATCAATATTTAATTTTTTTTATTACACAGACACGTGATATTGCTACTGTGATAATAATAATTAACTTTTAGACTTATAGTGTAATTATTCTTACTCCAATAATAAGTAATTAGCTTTAAGATTTTTAGAGTACGTATTATTCAATCATTAATAATTGATTTAACTTTTAAAATAATTATACCATTACTAATTGAAACATGAACATTTTGTATTTATCATATTCTAGCTTTTTGGAACAGAATTTTATGAATTACAACTATTTATGAGTTATTCTTTTTGATGGCTCCTCGGAAATTAATCCCTCCGGCCCAAGTGGATCTTGTGTTTTTGGGTTTGTTTTTACGAAATTGGTTCTCTAAGGAGATTGCTGTTAAACTATGGCAGGCAACTGATATAAGTGGTTCACCCTAGCCGAAGAGCTTGGGTTACGTCCACCGTAATGGAGGCTCTTGCTCCTTGACTGTGTATATTGAATCTGGCTGACTACCAGGAAATTATAGGCGCAGGGCCATATACAATGTTTTCCGTTTGTCTGGTCTAGGGTACTGGGGAGGAAAGCCTGGAACTGGATGCCTCCCTCTCTTCTACTGTTCTATTTATATCCCCCTTTTTCTTAGGGTTTCTTTTTCTTCCTCTCTTTGATCTTGTGGGGACCGTTCGTCCTTTTCCTGCAAGCCATTCTGACCGCCGGCGATGCTGTGCCCACGACTGCCAGTGTTCGTTCGGCTCCACCTCTCTCTGTTTTTTGCAGGGAGTAACTCTGAGAAATCAGAGCCGGTTTCCTTTGTCCTTGGAGCACGTGGCATAACAGGCTTTAACTCGGGTCGTGGGCTAAGAGACGAATACGGGCCGGTTGGGACCATTCCTTCTTGGGCTTTGGAGCTTTCACCCAACATTTTCCGGAGGTCTTTGGGCTTGGTCCTAAGGGCGGCCCAGGCCCAAAAACCTATCCTCATCAGTTGCCCCCCAGCCCCTGGTCACGAGAATGACGTCTTCTCTGACCTGGGGATAGAGAGTGTCTTTTCCGAATTCTTCATAGACATCATACGTGGCAGAATGCGTGGTCAGGAGGCTTTGCGTTGGTTCGGCGTGCTTCGGTATTTGCCGGCTGTGATGGGATGGTTTTTACACGTGTCATCATCGGGTGAACCCGACGGTACGGTTCCTGAGGCGAGCCCTGTAGTTTAGCTTTTCAGGGCATTGAATGTTTCGTATAAAAGCGGGGAAGTCCCCTCGCCTTTGTCATTCTTGCGCTTTTTGAATTTCCTTACGTTTCTCTCTCTTCCATTGGCTCTCGAGGTGCTTCGCTTCAGACTTTCAGGCGATTCTTAGGGTTTCTGCGTTCTCGGTTATTTTCTGCATCTAGCACCTTAACTAGGTACGTCTTCCCCCTTTCTTTATTCTTGCTCGATCTGGATCCCTTCAACCCTCCATGGTGGGGTTTTGGGTTTCGTTTCTTGATATGGAGGTTTAGCTACTTTAGGAACCACTCCGACGACCTTTCTCCTCTTACGTGTTTCGTGGACCATCCTACTTTGCTTAGGGTATCCTTCCTTCGAGGTTGGTGTTTGAGACCGCTATTTTTGACGGACTGTGCTTTACACTTTCCTTCCCTCCACTCCGGTTTACGGCCCGAACCTTTGATGGGGAAGCGGGTCGTTTCCTCCTCAGAATCGGATTCCGAGGATCGAGAAGTTGAGGAGGTTGAGGTAGGTACTCCAGGTTCTCAGAGCGGTAGTTCTGTTGATAGGGCCGCGTCGGGATCCGCTCACGGAGTTTCTGCCTCTGGGTCCGCCCTTGTAGAAGAAGCTCATCCTCTTTCCTCGCTTCCTCCAGATTCTTTTGTTGCGTCGGAGACTAAAGAGTCAAAACCAGTTCCTTCCCCTATTCCTAGGAAAAGAACTCGTCGGGACCAAGCCGACGTGGCCTGTTGTGCCGCATCGACTCCCAGTTGTCTCAGCGATGAGGACTTAGACGAACTGAGGCGGGAGTATTGTTTCCCTGACTCCGTCCTCTTACATTCTCCTGAAAAGCAAGAGAGGTGCAATTCCTCTATTCCTGGCCTGGTTTGCTTTTACGAATCCGCTTTCCGAGCTGGTTTGCGGTTTCCTGTTCATCCTTTTATCCGGATTGTTCTTTCTTTTTACAACATATACCCTGCCCGGCTATCTCCAAATGGATGGGGTCTTCTGATCGGACTTCTCGTTCATTGGTTGAAGAGTGGGAACGACTCTCAGCCCTCCATTAATGAATTTGCCTCCCTTTTTCAACTCAAGTCATCCCCTTCCGCGGGTTTTCTTTATTTTTCGAAAAGGGTTAAAGCGAAGAATTTGATCACCGGGCTTCCTTCTTCCAACAAAGGGTGGAAACCCAAGTTTTTCTTTGTTAGGGGTGATTCCTGGGAGCTTTCCGGGAAACCAGGGGACGTTCCTCTCATTCCCAGGTCTTGGGGGGCCCCAAGGAACATAAGTAAGGCCTTTTAATTTTAGCTGCGTCTTCTACTTTCCCTGCACTTCTGTTACTGACTTTATTTCTAATTTGCAGATTATCGTCCTGTCCTTGGGGTCGAGGAAGCGGCGAGGGTTGCTAGAGCCGAGGATTTTGGGTTGCAGCCTTTCTTCGATTTGGTGACGGACGAAAATCTAGCTCTCTACGAGCTTGGGCCTCCAGTTGAGCAATCCTCAGTACCTTCATCACCCCCTGCTCCCCCAACTGCCCCTATGAAGAAAGATTTGGTAATGGCGGTATTCACTAATGCCGAGAAGTCGAGGAAGAAAAGGAAGGTGGTGACGGGTTCCCATCTGTTACCTACTGGTGCGTCGGTTCCTGACCTCCCACCTACTACTTCTGAGCAGAAGGGAGAAGTCCGCCTTCCCCGCGAGGATGCGCCTCTCCCCTTGCTCCCCGTTGAAGCTCCTAGGGGCGAATCATTGACCGGGGGAACTTCGGAGAAACAACGCGAGGCTTCGGGAACTCTCTCTCGCTCCGTCCCTCAGGAGGGTGGGAAAACGGGCCTCGCTCGATCCCCGCCTAGGGATAAAGGGGATGGTTTTCTGCGTGATCCCGAGGTCGCAGTTGCTGCGCTATCCGACCTTGTTCCAATTCCAGATCCCGGGGTAGCCACGCGGGTTCCTTTTGACAGGAAGGTCGATCGCGCTATCCGGGGCATGGCAGAGGTATCTTCTATCCTTGTCTTTTCCTTTTCTCCTATATTTCTTCATACCGAGGTCTCCGGGGAGGCTATTAACTGACCCCCTTTTCTTCTCAGACGCTCGCTTGCGTAAAAATGCTTGGGTTCCACTACAACGAGGAGCTTTCGAAGGCAGAGGGGTCCAGGGCAGCCCTTTTAGTGAGCAAGGAGGCCGCCGAGGAGAAGGTGAAGATTCTGACCTCAGAGGCCGCTGAATTGAAGAGGATTAACGACGAGATGGATGCTCGCCTTCAGGATTTTGTGAAGGTTATGGATTCCAAGGAGAACAAACTCAAGACCGCCGAGGCTGACCTGGTTGCCAGGGATTCTGAGCTGCTGTCTTTGCGGTCTCGTGTTTCGCAGCTCGAGGAGGACTGCGCCTCCGGCTTTGTGAAGGGTTTTCTAAACCTTAAGGATCAACTTGAGGAGGCTCATCCTGAGCTGGACTTGGACCCTTTCGTACCAATGCTGGACTCCGAGGAGGCTGTCGTGGCGGCTGAGGAGGCCGGGACCTCTGATATCCCTGAGGGTATGGCTCCCGATGCCGAGAAGGTGCCTGGGCCTGTGGTGGCAGCGGTGGAGGGACCATGTACGCCAGCAGAGGCTTCTGGTGAGGGGGCAGGTGATGAAGAGATTGCTTCCTGAGGTTGATTTGAGGCCTTCCTGCTGTTTTCAACTTTCTTGTGACTCTTCAAGTAGTCTTTTTTGCGGAACGCTTGATTGTAATCTCTTTATAAGTTGAAATGAAAACTCTTGTAGTTTTTCCCCTTTCTTTTCTTATGATTGTTGTGTAGTGCCTTTGCTACAAATTTCTTTGACCTGTTGCTGCGTTGTATTTTCCTTTAGCACTGACTTCAGCTTCTCTGAACCGAGCTGACCTTCACGCTTTCCCCTTGGGTCCTTTGAACTTCTTTAAGGCTATTTTGGTCCTTTCCAGATGCCTTTTTTGTAGTGGTGATCCGACGGTTTTGTTTGTTTGAGAACGTGCGCCGTCAGAGGGTTTAGTGGTCCCTCGATCGTGGCGCCTGAAAAGCCCCCACGACGCCACGTGTTCACTTCATTAATGGCGAGAGACGTGCATTAACTCCCTTCGGCGTCAGTGGCAAGGCTTGTCCTGCAGTGCCTACAAATAGGCCTCCGGGGAATGATTGTTCTTCATTAACCGTGCAAAATCCCAGCTTCTGAAAAATCTTCTCTGATTCCTACATTCATGGCTTCTCCTTCTTCTTCATTCGAAATCATGGAGCGAGTCTTCGGAAATGTTGAAGCAAGCGAAATTGACGGGGAGGAGGCCCAGCTCCTTGCTAGGCGCTTCGTTTTTCCCCCCGGCGTTATCGTGCGTTCTGCGGACTTGCGCAGGTTTCACAGCTTGGTGGTTGGTGAAGCTTGCTTCTTCGAGGCCCCCTTTTCGCTAGGACTTCGGTTTCCCCTGCCCAGTTTGATACGAGAGGTCCTTCATTTTTTCAGTTTCTGTCCCGCCATGCTCCTCCCATCTGGCTGGGCGGTGCTACTGACCTTTATCGCGGCATGGGGAAGGATGTTTCCTCAGGCTAGGGCCAACTTGAGGGAGTTTCTTCACTTTTTCCGCCCCGAGGAGGTATCCGAGTTTTATCACTTCGTCCCCAGGCGAGGGGGAGAAATTCCCATCCGGGATCTCCCGCCGAATCCTGAGGGGTGGATAAGGAGATATTTCTTCATCTCTGGAGATGGCTGGGAGTTTGGTTCCCAGTTTCCGGGGTCCGCTAGAGTTTCTACCGCCTGGGGGAGCCGCAGAAACTTAAGTAAGCTTTTTACCTTGATTTTTGGCGGATGCTTGTTCTCGTGTACTAACAGTGACACCGGTTCCTAATGCAGGAGAGCTCCCGCTCCTTGACTCTTCTGAGCAAGCCCGAGTTAACCAAGCCCGCGCTCGTCTGCCCTTTTCTTATGTTGAGCTGTTGCATCCCGGAGTCCCCTTGGCGCCAGGTGATTGCATATAGACAATGCCCTTTATCTCTCTGCTCCTTAGTTCGGAACCTTGCTAATTTTTTGATCTTTGTATGCGTAGTTCCTTTCTACTTGGTGATGCAGCGCCACATGATCATGGAGCGCGTAGATGAAAGAAGGCGGGGTAGGGCCGTAGGACCCCCGGCGAAGAGGACGAGGTTGGAAGAGGGTACCACTTCTGGTGAGGTCCCTGTTCCGGCCGCCGAGGCTCCTGTTCTTGGATCCAGTGCTCCTGCTCCTTCTCCCGAGGCCCCGGAGTTGACATCTGAGCCGGTCGTCAGTGAAGCCACTGCGGGTACTGTGGCGATTGACCCCGTTGGAGGGCCTGTTCGGCGAGGCACTATTTTATCTGCTGCAGCTGGTTCCAGCTCGCTTCGTGCCCCCCGGGCCTCTATTGCTGACCCAGAGGCCGGCCTACTTCGGGACGTAAGTTTGAGTAGCCGGGCTCTGATGGAATTGATTCCCCGAGTTGATCTGCGTCGCTCCGTGGATCTTCCATTCCAAATCCGGAGCCGTGACGCCCTTCATGCCCTGCTGGAGGTACGCCTTGGTGTTTTTTTTTTTTTATCTGTTTCGAACTTCTCGGTATCTTACATTGTCCCTTATGTTTTCAGTCGGCGACGCACGTCTGCGCTCTTGGGAGGGAAATCTTTATGCTGAGGAGCGATGTTCAGAGCAGAGGTGCCGAGGTTCTTGACGCCCGTCGGCAAGGCAACGAGCTGTTGCATTGGGGCTTGGCCACTGAGAGGGAATTGGAGCAGGTCCTCGAACAGCGGGCTCATACTTTCAGACAACTGATTGCCAGTACCTCTGCTGAAGTGTCTCTAAGGGACGAACTCGCCTGTTTAAAGGAAGAGCGGGAGGCTGACAAGGAAAAACTACTGAATGCAGCTGTTGCTCGCACTCTTATGGGAAATGAGCTAAGGGAGTCCCGGGCTGAGGCTGCCGAGCTTAATAGGTCTCTAGCTGCCGAACGCCAGCTTGTAGAAGATCAACGACAAGAGCTTGAGAAGGCGAGGCTGGAGGCGGCCACGGCTTTTGTCGACGGGTTCTTTAACTTTGCCGACCAGGCGATGGAGAGATATCCCGATCTAGACCTTGAGCAATTTCAGCCAAGGTTTGATGCTTCTTCAAGTGGCGGGGCTCCTGATGTTACTGATGCTACCCCTCCTGCAGATCGGTCTTGAGAACCGGGATCTTCATAGCTGATATTTTTTGTAACCTTCTTCTTTAGTTGACGTATTTTGTAGTAGAACTTCCCTTTTTGGAATGGAAAACCAAACTTGTGGTGCTCTTGTTAGTTGTTCCTTGTGTTATATACTCCTGTGCCCCCCTACTCCGAGGAGGCCTTGGCCTGTTTGGAGTAGTATTATTTCTTGAGGTCTGGGCTTCCTTACTTGGATTTGCTGCAAGTACCTGCCATAAGTTACGTATGTATACGTTTTTTTTTTGAACAATATTTGACTTGGATTTAAGCCAGCCCCCCAGGCGGCTTACCAACTGCTTCGTAAGTTGAGCGAATATTCAATGCTGCTTTCATTGCGGGATCTCAACAGTCATCTTTGGACACTATTAATACCTGTTTGTCTTATCGCTTTTCAGAAAGGCTTTCTGTGTTCTCGTACTTTTGCAGCGATGGATTCTTCTCCCCTTTTCAAGCAGCGAGCCCGTGAGTCACTCAAGGGAGACTGGTGTTCTATCTTTCTTCTTCCTTCTCAGCTTACGGGCGCGGAAGCTGTTGATTTGAAGGAACAATACGACCTTCCGGCGGATCTGGGAGTTAGGGCTCCTACTCCTGATGAACCTTGCAGTATGCCTATTCCGGGCGAGGTCTCTTTTTTTGTGGATGCGTTTGAGTTTGGTCTTCGACTCCCTCTTCATCCAGATTTCGCCCGGATCTTGTCTCACCATGGACTGTGTCCTTCTCGTCTTTCCCCCCAGGGGTGGGCTACCATGGTCAGTTTCTTCATTTTCTGGCGTATGCAAGGTTTTGAAGCCTTTCCAACAGTTTCCGAGTTCTTCTACTTCCTTGATCTCTCTTTCGACTTTCCTCCTTTCTTCAGCTCTCTCTCTTTTAAGTGGTATTTTCATCCACCATTGATTGCTGATATTCCCACTTCCCCTGAGGGGTGGTCTAGACGCTTCTGTTTCGTCTCGGGGGACTCCTGGGAATCTGCCGTAGGGACTGAAGGACATGTTTGGGTTCCTCGTTCTTGGACGAGCTTTCGGGAGAGAGGTAGCCACAAACGGGCTAATCCACTTCCTTGATCTCCACCTTTTTTTTTTGTCTGAACAGTAATCAACTTTGCTAACCTTTTATGTGCTGTGCAGGTATTCCAGCTCTTACTCCATTGGAGACCTTCCATGTTGGGATGGTGGAGAAAGCTTCTCCCCGTCCTTACTCTGCTCTTGTTACTCCCCAGAACCTAATCCGTTACGGGATCGGGGGAAGCTCAACCAGGATTCAGTGCTCGCTCTCCTTTGTTGATGAGCCTGAGGAGGCGGATCCGGAGGATACTGAGGTGGAGGTCCTGAAGAGGAAGTTGGCGGAGGTGGAGAGAGAGAGAGATCTTCTGAAGGAGGAGAATGCCAGGCTTAAGGTGGCGGCTGTTCGACTTCAGAAGGCGGAGGAGGGAGATACCCCGATGGAGGGGGTGGCTGAGGAAACTTTAGGAGGGGTAGGAGGCCAGGGGGCCTGATTTTTGTATAACTTCTATGTACTTGTTCCTTTCGAACTGTTCACTCATGGTGAAATAGAATTCCGGGCTTTTGTTTCCCAGTTTTGTTTGTTGTTGTTTTTTTTTTTGCTAAGTAATGTGGTCATCTGTTGAACTGGGAAAACTGCCTGTTTTGAGTTATCGAGCTTTCAAACTCGTTGTCTTTCTGTAGAACTTGAGCTTACGAGCCCTTAGGCTTACGAGCCCTTAGACTGAAAAGTCTGTAGTTCCTGAGCTTACGAGCTCTTGGGCTTACGAGCCCTTAGACTGAAAAGTCTGTAGTTCCTGAGCTTACGAGCTCTTAGGCTTGCGAGCCCTTAAACTGAAAAGTCTGCAGTTACTGAGCTTACGAGCTCTTGGGCTTACGAGCCCTTAGACTGAAAAGTCTGTAGTTCCTGAGCTTACGAGCTCTTGGGCTTACGAGCCCTTAGACTGAAAAGTCTGTAGTTCCTGAGCTTACGAGCTCTTAGGCTTACGAGCCCTTAGACTGAAAAGTCTGCAGTTCCTGAGCTTACGAGCTCTTAGGCTTACGAGCCCTTAGACTGAAAAGTCTGGAGTTCCTGAGCTTACGAGCTCTTAGGCTTACGAGCCCTTAGACTGAAAAGTCTGCAGTTCCTGAGCTTACGAGCTCTTAGGCTTACGAGCCCTTAGACTGAAAAGTCTGTAGTTCCTGAGCTTACGAGCTCTTAGGCTTACGAGCCCTTAGACTGAAAAGTCTGTAGTTCCTGAGCTTACGAGCTCTTAGGCTTACGAGCCCTTAGACTGAAAAGTCTGGAGTTCCTGAGCTTACGAGCTCTTAGGCTTACGAGCCCTTAGACTGAAAAGTCTGCAGTTCCTGAGCTTACGAGCTCTTAGGCTTACGAGCCCTTAGACTGAAAAGTCTGTAGTTCCTGAGCTTACGAGCTCTTAGGCTTACGAGCCCTTAGACTGAAAAGTCTGTAGTTCCTGAGCTTACGAGCTCTTAGGCTTACGAGCCCTTAGACTGAAAAGTCTGTTGATACTGTGCGGTGCAAACTTTCAGAAAACTTTAGTATCTCTTCATTGATAAAATCGGATCTTTTTACAATAACTCTTCTTCCTTCACGAGAAGGCTCTATTGGTTATATCGTTTCAAGTGGTCCGCATTCCACGAGTGCTGCAGGTCCCTGCCTTCCTCAGTTTGTAGCTGGTAGTTCCCAGGTCGGATGATCCTTTTCACCACGTATGGCCCTTCCCAGTTTGGTCCCAACTTGCCGTGGGCCGGGTCTTTCCTGGCTGGGAGCAATTTTTTCAACACTAGATCTCCTGGTTTAAAGCCTCTGCTTCTTACTCGTTTGTTATAGTACCTTGCCGTACTCCTTTGATAGGAGGAGACTCGTTGTAGGGCCTCGTCTCTCTTCTCGTCCAGGAGGTCAAGGTTGACCAGCAGGGATCTTTCGTTCTGTGTTGGATTGAACAATTCGGTTCTCGCGGTGGACACCCCTACTTCTACGGGAGCCATGGCCTCCGTTCCGAATGCCAGACTGAAAGGGGTTTCGCCAGTCGCAGTTCGGGTAGTTGTTCGGTATGCCCATAACACTGCGGGGAGGTAGTCTACCCATTGGGACTTAGACGCCTCCAACCTGGTCTTGAGTGCCAGTTTGATGGTTCTGATGGTCACCTCGGCTTGCCCGTTAGACTGCGGGTGGGCTGGTGCCGAGAAGAAATTTTTGATTCCCAAATTGCTACAGAAATTTATGAACATAGGATTGTCGAACTGTTTCCCGTTATCCGAGACCACTGCTCTGGGGACTCCGAAGCGGCAAATTATGGATTTCCAAACGAAACTCTTGACCTTCTGAGCTGTGATTTTTGCCAGAGGTTCGGCTTCGGCCCACTTGGTAAAATAGTCTACTGCGACCACGACAAACTTGCACTGCCCAACTCCTACTGGTAGGGATCCTAAGATGTCCAATCCCCACTGTTGAAAGGGCCAAGGGTTGACCACCGGGGTGAGGAGTTCAGGTGGGCAGTGTGGCAGGTTCCCATGAAGCTGACAAGCTTGGCATTTCTTCACTATTTCTTTGGCGTCCTTGGACATAGTCGGCCAGAAGTAGCCTTGCCGTAGGGCTTTGCTGGCTAATGTCTTTGCACCGATGTGATTGCCACACATGCCTTCATGGATTTCTCTCAGGATGTAGTTTGCTTCCGTTCCTGACACACATTTCATTAAGGGAAAAGAAAAACCTCTTTTGTATAGATTACCTTGGATCAGTGTGAACCTTGCCGCCCTGGTTCTTAGTTTGGAGGCGCTTTTCGGGTCCTCTGGCAGTACTCCGTCCTGTAAGAAGGATATGATGGGGTCCATCCATGAAGCCTCTTCTTCAACTGGCATAGCCTGGGCTTCCGTGGCTGCTTCGTCCTCAGGCTGAATGCTGGGGCGAGCTAGGACTTCGATGGGCGTTTGCCCTGGTAAGTCTTTACTGCCGGTAGTGGCCAGCTTGGCAAGGGCGTCCGCCCGCTGATTGGCTTCTCTGGGGATTTGGATGAGCTCGGCTGAGACGAATTTCCTCAGTAGTCTTTGCACTTCTGTTAGGTACAGCGCCATCTTCTCGTCCCGGGCGGCATATTCTTCTTCGACTTGCCTGACTACCAGTTGCGAGTCACTGTACACCACGATCTGTTGAGCTTCCATTGAAAGGGCCAAGTTCAGACCCGCTATGAGGGCTTCATACTCGGCTTCGTTGTTGGATGCCTGAAAGTCGAACCTCAAGGCATACTCCAGGTCATATCCTTCTGGTGATGTCAGGATGAGCCCGGCTCCACTTCCCTACACGTTTGAAGCCCCATCTACGCTTAATTTCCAGGTCGGAAGGTCGGAGACATGGTCTTGGCTTTCTTCGTTCTCCTCGGGTGGGTAGGTAAACTCGGCGAGAAAGTCTGCCAGGACTTGTCCTTTGATGGCGGTCCTAGGCTTGAACTTGACATCAAATTCGCTAAGCTCCATTGCCCACTTTATCAGCCGTCCCGAGGCTTCGGGTTTGTGCAGGACCTGCCTCATTGGCTGGTCTGTTGGGACTTCGATGGTGTGCGCCTGAAAATATGGTCTTAACCTCCGAGCGGCGACTAGCAGGGCCAGCACGAGCTTTTCCATCTTTGGATATCTTTCTTCGGCGCCTCGAAGGGCTTTACTGCAGAAGTAGACCGGCAGCTGGATCCGGTCTTTGTCTCTGACCAGTGCGGCGCTGACCGAGAAGTCTGAGACCGCGAGGTAGAGTGTCAGAACTTCTCCCTCTTGAGGGCTTACCAGCACGGGTGTGGACGCTAGGTAGACCTTTAGGGCCTGGAAGGCTTCTTCGCATTTTTCATCCCACTGGAAGGCTGCTTTAAGAACCTTGAAGAACGGCTGACATTTATCGCTAGAGCGCGATACGAAGCGGTTGAGCGCGGCTATTCTCCCTGTTAGGCGCTGGATTTCTCTGGTGGTGGTGGGGGGCTTCATTTCGAGGACCGCTCTCACCTTTTCTGGGTTTGCCTCGATGCCTCGGCTGTTGACTATGAAGCCCAAAAACTTTCCTGCTGACACCCCGAAGGCGCATTTTGCGGGGTTCAGCTTCATTCGGTATCTCCTCATGATCTCGAACGACTCCCTGAGGTGCTGAATGTGGGCCTCGGCTTTAAGCGATTTCACCAGCATATCATCTATATATACTTCCATGGTTAAGCCTAGTTTCTCTCTGAACATTCGATTAACCAACCTCTGGTAGGTGGCTCCCGCGTTTTTCAGTCCGAATGGCATCACCTGGTAGCAAAAGGTCCCCTGTTCTGTGACGAAGGAGGTCTTTTCTTGGTCACTTGGGTCCATCCGGATTTGGTTGTATCCTGAGAAGGCATCCATGAAGCTCAGGAGCTCGTGACCGGCTGTCGCGTCGACTATGAGGTCAATCCGAGGCAGTGGGAAACTATCCTTTGGGCATGCTCGGTTGAGGTCCGTGAAATCGATGCAGAGCCGCCATTTGCCGTTCACTTTCTTCACCAGGACGACGTTAGCTAGCCAGGTCGGATAGTCGACTTCTCTGATGGCATTGGCGCGTGATAGTTTGTCTACCTCTTCATTGATCGCCCTTTGCCTGTCTGGCGCAAAGCTTCTCCTCTTCTGCCTTACCGGTTTGCAATTGGGATCGACGCTGAGACGGTGCACGATCACAACGGGGTCTATCCCCTCCATGTCTTCTTGTTTCCAAGCGAAGGCGTCGGCGTTTTCTTTTAGGAAGGAGATGAGTTTCTCCTTGATGACTGGTAACAGCGTGGAGCCCACAAAGACCACGTGCTCCGGGTCCTCCCCCAGCTGCACTGGCTCCAACTGTTCTGAGGGGGAAGGTCGGGCTTCCACCTCATCCCTCATATCCAAGTCCTCCAGCTGCACTGACTCCACCTCCTTCTGCCGCATGGAGGCCACGTAGCATTCCCTGGCGAGGCGTTGGTCCCCTCTCACCACCCCCACTCCACTTTCGGTTGGGAACTTCATCACCAAGTGATACGCAGAGGGCACTGCCTTAATGGAGTTGAGGGACGGCCTCCCCAACAAGACGTTGTAGGCAGACGGGGCGTCCACCACTAGGAAACGGGTGGTGGTGGTGACTTGGCAGGGCGGGTCTCCTATGGTGAGGACCAGCGGTAGTGATCCGACTGGCAGGACTCTTTCTCCCGAGAATCCTAAGAGGTGGGTTTTCACGGGTTCCAGTCTCGACCTCTCTATTCCAAGCTTCTCGAAGGCCGCCAAGAAGATGATATCTGCTGAGCTACCGTTATCAACTAGCACCCGATGTATGGTCTTGTTTGCTATGATTGCTTTTATGACTAAAGGGTCATCGTGAGGGTGCTGGCATCCTTCTAGGTCTGCATCCGAGAAGGTGATTTCTACATCTCGGCGGGGCACTTTGCTGACAGCCTGAACCGTGAGGAAGTCGTCTGACCGGGCCTTTCTGGCGTGCGCTCTCCGAGCTGAGATTGATTCGCCTCCGCCGGCGAAACCTCCGGAGATGACTCGGATCTCTCCGATGGCTTGTTGATGTTGCGGTGGCTCGGCTACAGCTCGGGCTTCTCGCCCTTGATTGTTCTGTGCTCTCTGCTCTCCTGCTATGTAGTGGCGGAGATGGCCTCTCTGAATTAAGTATTCGATCTCCTTTTTCAACTGGATGCAGTCGTTCGTCTCGTGGCCTGTGTCTTTATGGTAAGCGCAGTACTTGGTGGCATCCCTTATACCGGGGTCGGACTTCATCCGTGGTGGCCACCGTACGAACCTCTCGTTCTGCACCTCATGAAGAACCTGGGCTATTGAGGTGACGAGGGGTGGGAGCCGTGCTGGCGCATACCGCTGTTGCAGTTCCTGGGGAGGAGGTCCCAGGCGATCTCGTACGTTCCCTCTCCTCTTAGGGGAAGGTTCTCTCCCTCTTCTTGGGGAGCGATCCCTCCTCGGAGATCGGTCGCGTCTCTTTTCCTTCTTGGGACTGTGATCCCTCCGTCTCTTCTCTCCGTCCGTCGTCGCCGTACTCCCCTTCAGGCGGAGGGCCTCTTCGCCGTTTATGTACTTCTCGGCTTTTGCCAACACTTCGGCCATGGTGGCTTGAGGATTCTTCGCAATCGAGAAGAGAAGATCCTTGGACTGGACCCCAAGTCCGGACATGAAGGTCGTCAACGCAAACTTGTCGTCCACGCTTTCTACCTTCAGGCACTCCTGGTTGAAGCGCTGTACGTAGCTTCGGAGGGACTCGTTGGGTCCCTGTTTTATGCTCAGTAGGTGGTAAGACGGCTTCCTATAAGTTCTTGCCCCGATGAAGTGGGACACGAACTGTATGGACAGTTCTCTGAAGGACGAGATCGACGCTGGTCGTATCTGGTTAAACCAGGCTATGGCCGACCCTCTGAGGGTGATGGCAAATGCCCGGCAGCGGATAGGATCCGGGTATCCTTGAAGCTCCATCTGATTCTTATACAGGTTTAGATGGTCAACGGGGTCTTTGGTCCCGTCAAATGCCTCTATCGAAGGGGTCCGGAATTTTTGAGGGAGGGGGAAATGGAGGACTTCTGGGGCGAATGGTGACTCCGTTTGCTGAACCAAAGCGTCCATGGTGTCGGGGGTCCGCCCCTTAACCACTTCTTTCATATTGCCTAGTTCTCGCTGGAGCTCACGGATTTCCTGCTCCCAAGCATGGTCCTTCATGTTCTGGGGGTAGGGCCTATCTTCTTGGTAGGCGGCCCTTGCCCTGCTCTGAGCTTCGTCGTCCCGCTCTTCGGGATGTCTTCTTCGGTGGTTTTCGCCAGAATGGCTGCGCTCATGGAGCTCAGTTATCCCGTTGGGCGGAACTTGTCTTTCTTGGAGCGGGGGATCGTCGCCGTGCTCTTCTTGGAGCGGAGGTGGCTCTTGTCGAGCCGGGGGAAATCGGGGAAGAGGGAACTGATGAGCCTGTATCCAATCCATCAGCTCCTGGTTTTGTTTCATCAGCTGTATTGTAGTTCTATGGTACGTTTCTAGTTCGTTGAGGGGTGGGAGGTTCGTCGCTGGGGGGTGACCCTCAGCGTCCTCCATGTGCGTCGGAAAGTTTTCCGGCAAGTTTGGGTGGCCTTGAGGATTGGCTGGAGCTTTACTCATATTCCGAGTGGAGACCATCAAGTATATAAGATTCACAAGAGAACGATGAAAACCGTTCCCACAGACGGCGCCAACTGATGGCTCCTCGGAAATTAATCCCTCCGGCCCAAGTGGATCTTGTGTTTTTGGGTTTGTTTTTACGAAATTGGTTCTCTAAGGAGATTGCTGTTAAACTATGGCAGGCAACTGATATAAGTGGTTCACCCTAGCCGAAGAGCTTGGGTTACGTCCACCGTAATGGAGGCTCTTGCTCCTTGATTGTGTATATTGAATCTGGCTGACTACCAGGAAATTATAGGCGCAGGGCCATATACAATGTTTTCCGTTTGTCTGGTCTAGGGTACTGGGGAGGAAAGCCTGGAACTGGATGCCTCCCTCTCTTCTACTGTTCTATTTATATCCCCCCTTTTCTTAGGGTTTCTTTTTCTTCCTCTCTTTGATCTTGTGGGGACCGTTCGTCCTTTTCCTGCAAGCCATTCTGACCGCCGGCGATGCTGTGCCCACGACTGCCAGTGTTCGTTCGGCTCCACCTCTCTCTGTTTTTTGCAGGGAGTAACTCTGAGAAATCAGAGCCGGTTTCCTTTGTCCTTGGAGCACGTGGCATAACAGGCTTTAACTCGGGTCGTGGGCTAAGAGACGAATACGGGCCGGTTGGGACCATTCCTTCTTGGGCTTTGGAGCTTTCACCCAACATTTTCCGGAGGTCTTTGGGCTTGGTCCTAAGGGCGGCCCAGGCCCAAAAACCTATCCTCATCACTTTTCATGGATGGGATAGCTTTTATAATTTATAATTGAATAATATCCTTCATATGGTAATCAAAATAGTTCATGTGCACTAACAAGTAAACTCAAAAAAAAAAAAAAAAAAAAAAAAATTTATACAAACACCATAAAAAATTATAGAAAAATATTCTTTTTTATATATATAAAATATGTATAAATGGGTTTGTTGTATTAAGTTTTTGACACCGACTTAACTAATTTATTATTCATATTAATAAATGTTATTTATTTTTTTAAAAAAAATAAATATTTTTCACTGTCTCGAGTTTGGGTGAAAAATTATCACATTTGATAGTTAATTATTAACATAGTAGTTGATATCTCGAAAAAAAAAAACGTTTAGGTAGTTATTAGTGTGAGTGCCAAAACATGGCATGATTCGTTAGTACGACATGAATATGATATAAAATTGGTGTCCGTAGAATTAGTCTATTTAAGACCGTTAGATAAACTTATTGAAGTCTGTCCGTTTTATATTATAGATAGATGGATCTAACATAACACAATGAATAAATAATTTTGGATAAGTGAAGTCAATTAAAAAAATATATATGTTATGACTTGTTTATGTATTGATTATACACGTTTTATATATAATATGAACCCAATAAGACATACTTTATTAGATACAAATTAATAAATAAATCGAATAGAAATGAAATATTTTTTTACATAATCTAAGCACACATCACCCGACATTGGTGGATCCAGTTACTGGGTGTCAATAAGCCCAAAGTTACTGGGTGTCAATAAGCCCAAACTCCACTGTAAATAAGCCCAAACTCTACTATAAATAGGCCCAAACTTCCCTCTCGACACAGAGTAAGATTTCTGGATTGTGCTCGAAGCAAGGCGGAACAACCGACAATGGGTTGGATGCGGAAACACGATGAATCCTCCGACAGTTCTTTGTTCGGTGAAATTAGCGAATTCTCTGAAAACTCAAACCCTAGGTCCGGCGATCGATGTGCCACGAGGAGGGTCGTCAAGTCGCAGTGCCGCACAGAAGAGGAGGAGCCCGGAAAATTCGTCCGAAAGTGCGAGAAAACTGAGCAAATCTTCAAGGATTGCGTTGGAAGGTACTTCCAATTTTTTTCTTGTATTGATTTATTTGGTTCGATTTCATTTGGTTGGTTTAAAATTGTTGGAGAAGAGTAGAAAGGTTGTGATTTTGGATCTCTTTTTACTGTTTTTTGAGAGCTGACTAATTGGATAATCGGTGTGAATCAGAAGTTGTGTTGTTGAAAATTTCAATTTCCAAATTTCAATTTTTTTGCTCCAGTGTTCACTTGATAAGCCGAAATTGATATGAAATTCGGGTTAATATGTCCATAGTTATTCTTTTTGATAAACAAGCTATGAATTTATCAACTCTACAAAGAAGTACAGAAGAACGTTAGGGAGATAATAAGAAATTGATTTCTAGGTACAATAGAAATATGTTTTGCCTTACCAGCAATCTCATGGTACAACGGAGAAAATCTGGTGGCGTGCAGAGACACCTCCCTCATACCTTAAAGGATCCCACCTAATGATGACAGACATCCCTGTTCCTCAGATAAAACCACGGCACAATTAAGATTTTCCTTCTTGAAATTAGATTGCTGTGTCTGTGTGAGTTTGCTGAAATTCCTTTCGATAGTTCAAGGCGAAGAGAGCTGTGGATTCAGGCCTCCAAGGCTCCAATCTACCTAGTATTGCTTGATTTCTGCAACGTCAAGTGGCCCAGGCTAGAATCAATAGCAAAACAAATATAGCAGGAGCAAGAGTTTTCAACTTGTACCTCAAGAGCTCTGCTGTAAATCTTGGTGTTGCCAAATCAGCTGAGCAAAATAGCAAGTCTTCAAAACATGAATACCTGTTTCAGACTTGTTACCACATAACTAACAATTATCATGAACTGGGATTTTTTGCCTAATTAGATTTTTCTGGGTAGGTCGAATATTGTGAACATCCCTTCAAAGAATCTGGACTTTATTTGGTATGGTTTGCTGCCAGATGAAAGACCAAAGCTGTTCTTTCCCTGAGCTACTTTTTGTGATTTCATCTGCATCTCTAACTTGGGAGTAAGAAAATGTTGGTCTAGTATCAAGTTCATAGGTACTTTTAGGCTTTTAGCAGAATATTGACCATCCTTACAATAGTGATGAATCATCTTGTCAGCTGGAAATGACTCATTTAAGGTATTTCTTTTGAGTGAAATCAGTACTAGGATGAAAGATATGATATTGCAGTGCATTCCTTAAGTAAAATGACTGCCGGTCATACCAAATCGAATATAGGAACCTGTTTGGATGAAATATTAGGAAGCTGGGTTAGAAACAGAACTCTGGATCTGCTTACTTTTGGAATCATGTATGGTATTATTGCAACAAAAATTATAAGGATGGTTACTTATCTTGTATTTCCCTTTGTGCTTGTGTTGAGATGCTATGTGCCTGGTGTAAAATCTACTTGACTGCTCTCATGCTAGAAGTGATGGAGTGCAACTGTGCCTGAATCAAAGAATATAGCTGCCTTTCTTACCAAATAGCAGTGGCTAGTATAGGAGCTATGTTGGAATGGGAAATTAGGAAATAGGAGAAAGAACATGAATATGGATGTGCTGAAATTCAAACAAGAGAGTGAAGAGAGAGGGACTGAAGCGTCTGACCTCATTAGTAGTAGAGGTAAGGAATTTTTTTTTTTTTGGAGTTATGTATATTAACATATAAACGAGTTCCTGGGATATGGGAGGATTAATTCTGTAAATTTGTATCTCTAACAGCTAGTACATGTTACATCCCTTTTTGGATAGTGTATCGGAGAAGGTCATGAATATCCACTTGACTGATAATGAGGTGACAATTTATGGGCAATCTGGTCAACAAATTAGTAGATGACAATAAAGTAACAATTAGATAGTAAGGATATCACCGGGCAAAGTGACCTTTATTATGGAAAACAATAATACCCCACACCCTGGCCCAAAATAGGTAGCAAAATTGCAAAAGTCCCCTTATGCATCCTTATAATATTCAGGGGTAGTTATGCTCCCGAATGGGACCTAGTTATGTGTTATGCCATATACGAAAGAAGTGTTTCCTCTTATTTTCTTTTATGGGGTTGTCTAGCAACTCACAGATGAAGAATTTCTTTTTGAGAAAGCCTTGGCCAAAAAATAAGAAGAATGTTCGTTAGGAAAATATTAGCATGTAACATAAGTGATCATTGGATAATTGTGTTGAAGGCATGTTTCTCTTTTATATATCATTGATCAGGTTGGTTATACCACTTTCAGTTTATATAGAGCTTCTAGGTATTGTAATATTGATTAGGACCTAATGAAATTGAGAGAAAACTTTGAGGTGGATGACAAGGCTAGTGATTCTTTCTAGTACAAAAGGTTTGGGCATCTGAGAAACATATTGGTGAGATAAGTATTTCAAATGTGCACATGGACATGAAAGGCCGAATTACCAGGCAAATGTTCCAAATGGCGAGAAAGCAAGGGTATGAATGTGTTTCTAGATTGTAGGTGTAGTATCTATTGCTTAAACTATTATAGAACTTGTATGTCTTGCGTTCAATGTGCATTGGAGGTTGTCAATGACTTCGCATTGTTCATTGTGGTTGAGTGTCACAATCATCTGTGTATATTTAACTGGGAAATAGAAACAAATTTTTGTAACCTTTTTTTTTTTTTGGGGTTAGAGAGAGAGAGAGAGAGAGAGAGAGAAGGGGGGGGGGGGGGGGGTGCACAATTTTTTTAAATTTTTTTGCAGAACACGGGTCTCTTGAAGGATACAATTGAAGCAGAAATTCCAATACTCCTTTTATGGCCTATTACAGTGCTTTGGTAAGGATAGATTATGACAGTTTCATGTATAGGCTTTATGTCAATCGCTTGTTTAATCTATTTTATTAACCTAAATGTGGTTGTGACTTGAGAGAAATTCGATTCTTTGAATTGCTCAGCATCTGATGTTGCAACGTTGTTTCAGACTTTTTATAAAGGAGACTTTGCTCTGACCAATAGGTCTGGTTCTAATGGTAGGTTTTAATCTTCCTAGTTTACTAGTGCACCTTAACATGAAAGGCATTTGATGGACTGAATTGCCCGCGTAATGAAAATGTCTTAATGTTTATAATAATGTGATCACATAATAAGATAGTTATGAGAACATACATATTACTACACTCTGTCATGAGTCAACTGTTACTTACAAAAGACTATAAAAGAGTTTCTATGTCTTCTATTTTTCCATTTTTTGGAATTTCATGCTGCTTGTAACTCATAATAGACCGCTGCATCTGGACTGCTTTTCGCTGATTTACAGCAATAGTTTGATGTTTCTGAAATTCTGATTTAGACAATTTTCTATTTATTCAGTCATGATATGAACTGTTCACAATTAGGGGTGACAATTTTTATAACAACACGAAAACATGACTCGAATTAGACACATAATTAGTGGATTAGGTTTGATCATTTCTTAATACGAACCCGTAAATTACACGATCTGTTAACACAAATAATAAATGGGTTGGGTTAGTGTCAAACACGAACAATACGAAATTGACACGATTAATACGTTCAACTAATATTATAAAAATAAAATGCTAATTATTTGTTATTTTTTATTAAGAATTGGCATAATTATTGTACAAAAAATATATTTTTACTCATTATTATTGTTATGTTTATTAAGTTAATTTTAATTTATAAAAAAAGTATGAGCATGAATTCAATTAATTGATAATAGAATCTTAGATTTAAATCTTAACGTTAAGTTCTTTATTCGTTGTTTATATGAGTCAACACGAAACGAACACGAACACGACACGATTAGTTAAATAGATTGGGTTAGTGTTGACTAGTGCTCGACACAAACCCGCAATGACATGACACAAACCCGACACGACACAATACAACACGATTGCCACCCCTATTCACAACGATAAAGATATTGTAGTCTATTGATGGAAACCATAGGTGGTTATGCCTATGAATGCACATTTATTTCTGCTAGTTCTTTGAAGATAAGCCAATTTCTATGTGTGTGACAAACGAAAATCCTGGAATTATTTAGGAGTATTATGCTGTGAACTTGCCCAATCTATCTCATTGCATATTGGTTTCACATCATTGATCTTTTTATTCAGGCCCTCTCAAGTGGTGCAATCCAATGTAGAATACACTGAAGAAGATGTTACAGAGCAGATGATGAAAGGTTCTTTTCACATGGACTCAACAGAGCTTGGGCCATTTGAATTTCCTGGGCTACGTAGTGATGTTGAAACCATTGAACGTAGCTTGTTTGGTGGCCTTAGCCGTTTCTTTGAAGCAGCTGAAGAGATGACAAATGGCTTCTTCAATGTATTTGGGGCTCCCCACATATTTGATGGGGATTCTTCATCCTCAACACCTAATAGGAGGGGAACACCCATTGAGCGCCATGCTCCTAAAGAAGCCTCTCCTAAAATGAATAATGCTGATGGAGCTGTCGATATTTCTGGATTGGCCCGAGATGTTTGAGCTAAGCTATCTTGACACTAGCACTATTTTTTTTTTTTTTGAAAGAATTATTAGTATCATGTCAGAAAAGCGAGAACTATAAATTCTTCCGAAGTAGGATTTGAACTTACGACCAATCAGTTAATAGCCTACTACCACTTTACCACGGAGCTACTGAGGAACAACGGACTTGAGGAAGCTGACTCTCGTACTTTGGACCATTGTTAATTATTGTTATGTCTGTATCTGTACATACCTTAATAGAGGCTTTTGAAACTTGATTGTCAGGCTTGTTTATTCTATATAGCCCTCCATCATTGTGTTCGTGGTGCAGATATAGAGCACAGGTCAGTTCACTATTTTACTTCTTGCTACCATGTTCTGTCATAATGTTTGGTCTAGTGGTAAAAATATTGGGTAAATAAACGTGAGATTAGGGGTTCAAATTCAAAAGCATTTTGTTTTTGTAACGGGGAATTGCTCTGATCACGCGCTCTATAGATTTATGTTTGCAGCTCAATCTTTTAATTCGTAAAATTGTACTTGTAATTAACATGCATTGATTAAACATAGAATTCGTGTAGTTAGGAGGATGGACTTGAACCCGGGACGTACATTTTTATGTCTTGCCTTTCTTCTTCCATTGAACTAACATGTGCGGGTTGAATTTGCAAGTAGTAACTTTATGCAAATAATACACAACATTTAGATTGTGTTTGGTCGCAACTTGGGTTAACCCGAAGCTAATGGGTAAGGATTTTTTTTGTTAACGTATAAATAATTAAGTTATATTTTCTCAAACAGTTTAAGTATTTGGAATACTTTTCATTAACGTGTAGCAGCGTTCTTTACAATACAAAAGCTTCTCAAAAGAACAGCTTGAAACTTACTTTTCTCTACCTTGTGCCGATTCTTTTGACCCAGACTCACTAGACTGGTTGTTGACCCTGAGTTGGACTCATATCTTGACTGAGTTTCTTAGTACCTCCTTATCAGGGGTAAGGCTATGGTACCTAGGGCTGTTAATCAAACTGAGTTATTCGAGTTTGGCTCGGGTTCGATTTGTTCAGGCTCAGTTCGTTTTTTAAATGAGTCCGAACTTAAACAAGTTTTTGGGCTCGTTTAAAAAACAAGCCTTACAAGTTCGGCTCAGACTCGATAGACTCGACTCATTTATGTGTAAATACTCGGGTTTGGCTCGAGCTCGACTTATTTTTAGCTCATTCAGGCTTGGCTCGTTTCCTAAACGAGCCGAACTTGAACAATTTTTTAGGCTCGATTAAGAAACAAGTTTTTCAAGCTCGGCTCGGGCTCGTTCGACTAACAACCCTAATGGTACCCAAGTCGGCTTGGTACTGTGCCCTCACAAATCTCGATAATCGATTTTAAATTAGACGATCGGCAACTATTAAGTAAAAAATAAAAAAATAAAAAAATTATAAACGTGATACATTTTTATTGGTTGAAAAATAAAAGTACGTAATGGGTAACGTTTTCCACCTTTTTTTAAAGTCTGTTATGGATCATACCAGGAAGTTTAGGTGAAGTGTTTTTTTCCTTTGTGTAAAGTCTTTCTTTTCCTTATAGATATGATTATCCAACTGTATTGAGTGCCCTTTTGCCATTTTGATGGAGTCAGCACACGAGTGTTTTGATCTGACCAACGAGATACCGACTACAAAGGCATAGATTTAGGTAGAAAATGGACGAGCTCGTGTTTTAATAAAGTTTTGGGAAAATTTCAACCACACCCCTTCTAGTTTACCATATCTTCAAGGACACCCCATCTAATTTTTAAATCTTCAGTGACACCCCTTCTAGTTTATATTTAAACATCACTAACACCCCCTACCATTAAACTATCATTTTTAACAAAAATAAATAATCTAAAATACCAAAAATGCCCCTACATAAACCTCAAGTAATTTTTCTACATAAAATTTTATTAAAATTCGAGCCGATTAAAATTTATTTTTCTACATATTAAAATTTGAACCAATTAAAATTCGATTGAAGTTGAATAAATTTTATTTTTTTTAACTTATTAAAATTCGAGCCTATTAAAATTTATTTCTTACATATTAAAATTTGAGTCGATTTGAACTCTACCCGAGTTGTTAGCGCCGATTAAAATTTGCTTTCGAGTCGATCAAAATTTATATTTTTTTACTTATTAAAATTCGTGTCAATTAAATTTGATTTATTAAAATTGAAGTCAATTAAAATTTATATTTTTTATGTATTAAAATTTGGGCTGATTAAAATTCAATATGAATTGATTAAAATTTGATTTGAGTCGATTAAAAATAATTTTTAATTGGCTCAAATAGAATTTTAATTAGCCCAAATTTTAATACGTAAAAAATATAATTTTTTTTGGCTCAAATTTTAATATGTAAAAAAATAAATTTTAATTAGTTTGAATCGAATTTTAATTTACTTGAATTTTAATATGTAAAAAAAATTAGAAAACAGAGGGGGTCTCATTGAAGATATGTTTATTTAGAGGGGGTCTCATTGAAGATATACTTATCTAGAGGGGGTGTGAATGAAGTGTGTCCTCAAATATATCATGGGCAATTTAGTAAAATTGCATTATAATTAATATTTTTAATCTGACAGGGGGTGTCACTAAAGATTTAGAAACTAGAGGGCGTGTCTTTGAAGATATGATAAACTAGAGGGAGTGTGGTTGAAATTTTCCCTAAAGTTTTCAAACTCCGTTAGAAGAAGGTATTGATTTCCCCATATAAAGTTTTCAAAATCGATTGATTAGCCTACTAGGTTTACCCGTGCAAATGCACAACAATTGTGTAACATAAAAATGAGTGATTAACTCTCGGATCTAAATAATTTAAGTTGTTATTATATTTTACGTTCGAGTATATCTTCTTGTTGGAGAAGTCTACTGTATCGAGAAAAAAAAAATTAATATCGTACTACTATTATAAATTTTGTGGGTTTTTTTTTTAAACTTTTGTGGTAACTTGCGATCGATCTTATGTTAAAATCGATTGTAATCTACCACATAAGTGGTAACTTGGCTCAAAACAATTGTAACTTAAATCTTAAAAATTAAAATATGATCCAAAAAATTATAATTTTTGTTGTTGTAAATAAACTAAAAAACTTGAGCACCAAAGTTTTCTCCTTTATGAGGATTAATAGTTGACATAATTGTCACTGCTGCTCGTCGTTGGACCACTAAATTGCGGGTTTGAACCTCACTGTCCTCTCACCTATAACTGGTGGCAAAGCTAGAAATTTTATCCCGAGTGGGCACCCTAACTAAAAGGTTTAATTTTTTTTTCTCAGCAATGAATAAAAATAAACTAACATATTTAAATTTATTATATTATATTTGCTATTTGAATGTTCATTAAATACTGTTAAACAATTAAATCTTTTTTAATAATTAGGGTGGTGACGAGATTCAAACACAAAATCTCTTATTTTGATACCATATTAAACAACCATTTACTCTAAAAACTTAAGTTGTTAGAGAGGATGTAACTTAAGTATTTATACTTTCACAAATACAAAGGAGCCAAACATCGATGTACATAACATATATAAACAAAAAACGAAAGATTAATTAGAACTCTTGACAAAAAAATGAGGTTAATTTCATACAAATGGGCCTAACGAACTTTCTTACTTTAAAATCGTTATTTCGTAATACCATTATCACCATTAAACAAAATTTCTATATATAAAATCAAGCTATAAGTGATTCATTATTAATCATTTATTTAATTATGTAACTACGTTTTTACAATTTTCGTAGCTTAAATAACTACAAAATGAGCCTAACATATCAACAAATTATCTAAATATGTTTGTAATGAATTCAAAGCGTGTGCAAAAATTTATAGTCAATTAATTTTAGGTCATACTAATTGATAGAACAAAAAAAATATTAGTGTGAACACATTTAAATATACCCAACAATTGACATAAATATATATAGGTAATATATTTTTAAAAAAATTCAGGTTGGACCCGTGCTCCCTGGTCTCCTCTTGGCTCCCCCATTGCCTGTAACAATTTCAAATGGTGACAAAAAAAAAGGGGGAACTTTTTCGGTATTGCCGGCGGTATCGGTACTGAAAATTACAATATTTTAAAGTTGAGTTATAATTTTTTTGATGTGTAAGTTACAACTTCAAAGGGTATGATCGATCATAGAACGTTGGAATCGATACCGCGTTTTTCATAATCGATCATGGGTGACTGTGATCAATCATAATCTTTTTTTTTTTAAATTATAATTTTACCATACAAAATAATAACCGGCGATACCGATACAATTTTTTTTTTGCTATCGTAGAGTTTCCCAAAAAAAAAAAAAAAAAGTCTTCTCCCTTGATGTTTTACAAGACACCTACTTTTGCCACTGCTGTGTTTCAAGCGTGTGGATTGATGAAGCCAATTGATTTGAAAGGGAGTTGGTTTTGCCCACTTTGGAAGGCTAGTTTTTCATTCCACTTTGCGTATCAGCCGCCCAAAACGTGTGTAGCGACGTTGAAATTTTTTGTGGGTCTTTGGCCAACTGGATAAACCGAGTAAGTCTGCAACAGAGAGAAGAAAATTATAGTATTAAGTAAAAGGGTAAAAGTATAATTAAAGGGTATAATTGAAGGGTAAAAGTATAATAATTATAGAGAAAACAAACAAAGGAAAAAAGTTTGGCTTTTTGAACATGGTACATGATTCGAGCTCGGATTGATTTTGATTGCGGAGTTTAGGTTCTTTAGGTTTGGCTTGGCTCGACATGACTGGTTTTTGTATTATAATTTCGAATTCAAGCTTAGAATTTAGTAAATCTAAGAATCGTACGTTCAATGAAACTCGAATATGTAATTTCGGAATTTGAATTTATAAAAAAAATTAATCCATTCATGTATATTTATCATCGACATTTGATGCCACCAATGGCCTATACAACTCAAACACCCAAGACAGCTATTTACAATAATTAATTAAATATTGGCACCGCCATGGGCCGGCTGCCGGCGGCCGGGGGATCAAAGGTTGGCTGTCCCAGCGCCACCTTGTTGGTGTTGCTAATTTTGAATCTTTCAAACTCACATATTAAAAATATTAAAGTTCAGATTACAATCACAACAACGTAAATAATCATAAAATAATACTATATTATATTTATTAATAATTATTAAAAAAAAGTACCTTAGTGTCTCACCACTACCAAGTTAATGTATATATTTAAGTTGATTGTATATTTATGTGGATCACATAGCTAAGTCATAATAATATAAAATAAGAATTAAGATAATAAAAGTCAATTTTTTTTTTTGGATAGAAGCATCTTATAATAAATAATACTTTGGCTTGAATTTTTCAAAAATAAAAGAATTATATTTAATACCATTAAATTTTATTCAATTGTTACTTTGGTCCTATGTTTTCTTATAAAATTTGACCTTGCTCTTTTCTTTCGACAGATTTTGATTCAATTCAACCAAAATGACAATTCGATTTTTCATTTAATTACACAACTTTTCATTTAGTAGAGTTTACATTATACATAGGCTTGTTAATTGAGTCAAATTTTATGAGCTTAAGTTCGAACCTGTCGAGCTAATTTTTCTAATGAAGCCTAAAAAATTGTTTAAATTCAGCTTGTTTAGAAAATAAGCTGAGCCCGAGCCAAACACGAGACGAGCTCGAATAATTCGACTATTTTACCTATAAACGAGGCGACTTTTGTGAGTTCGAATTAAACTTTTTTAGACTTATTTTTTTAAACAAGCCTAAAATATTGTTCAAGTTCAGTTCATTTTAAACACCAGTCGAGTTCGAATCGAGTCTTATCTGCGTCGAACTTGAGTAACGCGTCTCGATTAACACCCTTAATTACACGAAGCACATATGCCATTTCTTCGTAATTACATGTTATATTTTCCATCAAATTTTTTTGATAGAAGTTGATGATTGAGTTGACTCCTTTTTTTTAAAAAAAAAAAAAACTTCAAGCACCAAAGTTATAATGATGTAAACTTGGAGGGTATAAACTATAATTAACCTCAAAAACCTTTTTTTTTTTTTTTTTGCTTTTAAAAAATTTATATATTATACCTAACGCGTTTTGAAACTTTCCAACAGAAAAACCTGTAACTTTTCCTCTTCTCTTCTTCCTCCTCCCTTCCCCAGCCCACTCTCGCTTTCGCGTATAAATTTTCGAGAAGGAAAGAGAAAAACAAGACACACCCAGCCGACCAATTCAAACTTCAATCCAAAAAACAAATTTATAAAAGAGTGAACAGGTAACAGAAAGACAACTTTCTTTCGTCATTCTTTCTTGTATTGCAGACTTTTCTTGTTCTTCCATAGACGTCCACAACCTTGTTGTTGTTTTCGTATTGGGTTTGTCGGATTGTTCTTAGTTACATTTTATGATCATCTACTTCAGAGACTTATAATTCAATTTGAAGGGTTTGAAGCCTCTTTGTAGGTTGTGTTTTGGTGTCTTATACCCATCTTCAAGCATTGATTATTGATAGAATGAGTTTGTAAATTTGGGTTTTCTAGTTTTTCCAATTGGGTTCGAATTCGCCTAATTGGATTTTCATTATTGGGTGGAGCAGACCTTCAAATTGGTGTGTAAGATTGTTAATTAGTGTGTGTGATGTTGTGATTGATTTGGCTTGCAGTTGAGTTGGTCATCGTACAGTGGTGATAAAAGCTTAGACATTGTGTTGTTGCTTTAAATCAATGAACACTTTTGGGTGGGGGAACTAGGGTTCAAACTGTGTGTGATAATACCAGAAGAGGGAATTTTTAGGAAGTATATCGTAGTTTTAGATGGGAAATAACTGCGTTCAAGCGAGGAACTCGAAGGATGGATTCTTTTATTCCATTTCCAATACAATATGGTGGTCTCGATCACCGGATATGATTACGTATGATAATACAGAAGTTAGTATCGAAGCGCCTTCTGCAGCTAAAGAGCCTGAAGCTCCTGAATCTGTGCAAAGTAAGCCCCCACAAGTGGTGATGATAGTTAAGGAAGATGCTAAATTAGCTCAGCCCACCAGACCACAGCAGGTGATCATGATAGTGAAGGAAGAGAAGAAGCCAGCAGAACCCACGAGGCCTGAACCGGTGATCAAGATAGTGAAGGAAGAGAATAAACCATCAAAGCCCTCAATACCAAAGAAAACCCACAATGTCAAAAGAATGTCAAGTGCAGGGCTTCAGGCAGAGTCTGTTTTAAAGACAAAAACGGGTCATCTAAAGGAGTACTACAATTTGGGGAGGAAACTTGGGCATGGCCAGTTTGGAACTACTTTTCTTTGTGTGGAGAAAGCAACCGGAAAAGAGTATGCTTGCAAATCTATTGCAAAAAGGAAATTATTGACCAAAGATGATGTGGATGACGTCAGGAGGGAAATTGAGATCATGCATCACTTGTCTGGACACCCCAATGTCATTACAATCAAAGGGGCTTATGAGGATGCTGTGGCAGTTCATGTTGTCATGGAATTGTGTGCAGGAGGTGAGCTCTTTGATAGGATTATTAAGCGAGGACATTATACTGAGAGAAAGGCAGCCGAGCTCACAAGGACTATAGTCAGTGTTATCGAAGCCTGTCATTCACTGGGAGTCATGCATCGGGACCTCAAGCCTGAAAATTTTCTTTTCAACAACGAGCTGGAAGATTCACCTCTTAAGGCTATAGATTTTGGATTATCAGTATTCTTCAAGCCAGGTAATTTCCAAAAGCATTTTCCTTCGAAACTCATCCCTTTGGCACCTGCATCTCTAACGGTCTTCTTGTCCTTTCTCCTCATCCTTAGTACCTCTAGCTTGAACCGTAGTTGTGCCAAACAATGTTGATCAAGCTCTCACAAAGTTTTTCCCTTCAATTAGGCAGTAATGAACTTATCACATAAGACTTCAAAATGAGCTTTAGAATTCAGCCTTTTGTCTTTACTAACAGTTTATTTTGATGATAAAGATTGGATCGTAGGTGTCGTTTACTCACATGCCTTAATCACTACACGTTTCTATTTTTAATTTCAAAACAATAATTTCCCTAGAGTTTCCTATTAAAGAAAAACCTTGTAATTCAAGAATTTTTCTTCCCTGTTTCGGTGTAGGATCTATTGCTGCCTAATTTTGATTGATTAGAATGGCTAAAGAGGTGGAAAAACTCATATAATGTACACTAAAATATCAGGGTAATTTGTGCAGGGGCTGTATTGCAATTACTTTCTTTCTCGACAGTATGATTTTAATTCAATACAATTTCCAAGACAAAATAATACAGTCCACCCCTTATAATGTTGTAACACTGAGGATTGAATATGTTATGGTACGTCTGACCCTCCCCAAACCCCGCAGTGGTTTGAAGCCTCGTGCATTGGGTCGCCCTTTTTAATACCGTAATAGCAATCTAACGTTAGCTATTTGTGTGGTGGAAGCAAAATATTTTGAGCATCTGTTGTTTTTTTTGGCGTTCATATACATTTCTTTGTAGCATATAATGTATGATTCTGCTATGTTTAGTTTTTCACTGACAGTCCTAAATTACAGGGGAAACTTTCACGGATGTGGTTGGAAGCCCTTATTATGTTGCACCAGAAGTTTTGCGTAAGCGCTATGGTCCAGAGGCAGATGTTTGGAGCGCTGGTGTGATGGTTTACATTCTCCTTGGCGGAGTGCCTCCATTTTGGGCTGGTAAGATCTAGTTGTCCATGACTTATCATATCTTTTTCCTTGATTTTCATATGGTACCTTAACTCTTGGCAATCATAAAAACTGTTTCTTAACCGTGTTACCATTTGATTCCAGAATCTGAGCAAGATATATTTGAAGAGGTTCTGCATGGTGATCTTGACTTCTCATCAGATCCATGGTCTAAAATCTCTCAAAGCGCAAAGGATTTAGTCAGGAAAATGCTTGTAAGAGACCCCAAAAAGCGGCTAACAGCTCATGAAGTTCTGTGTGAGTTAATCATTCTACTTCAACTTTTATGATTCAGATATGCATAGATATAAAAACCCAAGTGTCTGTATTATAACATCTCAGATGTAGTGCAGTGTAAGATGAATACATCTGCTTGTTAACTTTGAGATGAAAGAAGTTCTAGCTCCTTTAAGATCCTCTAGATCAATTAATAAAGCTTTTCAAATATCTGTTGAGTGAAAAATTGGTTGTATAAGCATAAGACTTGGTGCTGTGTCGTGTCAGGTTTGTCGAAATAATTTCCAGCTTCAGTTGCTTACATAACAGAAGAAGCTGTATATAATCCCATATGACAGGGAGTTTAGACCTCTCTGTGGTGATTTATAGGAATTTTCTTCTTCTTTTAGTTTTGTAGAGATACATTCATTTGATTAAAGTAGGTGGTTATTTATAGATATTCTTGCTTAAAGAGTAGAAATCACAGTAATATATAGATTTGAAATTCAGGTTCTTGCTTGTACATAACTTTATGTCTTACACTGGTGATTCTTATTTGGATTCCTGCAGGCCACCCGTGGGTTCAGGTTGATGGGGTGGCTCCTGACAAGCCTCTTGATCCTGCTGTCTTTAGTCGCTTGACACAGTTTTCGGCCATGAACAAGCTTAAGAAAATGGCTCTTAGGGTAAGAGTTTTCTGTGATATCACATAATTTATTTTGTATAGAGTACCAGTGACTTCTGCTTCACTTATTTTAACATCTGGACTACTCTAGATGAAGACTTCCATTTCCATACATACATTGCATATTAAACTTTCGCACGAAACTATAATTTTGGCTCTGTGTAGATATCAGTCATGGTTTATATATTGTTAAATTTGTTGTTTTCTGCCTGTAGGTCATTGCAGAGAGTCTCTCTGAAGAAGAAATTGCTGGGTTGAAAGAAATGTTCAAGATGATAGATACAGATAACAGTGGCCAAATTACGTTTGAAGAACTCAAGGCTGGACTCAAAAGATTTGGAGCTAACTTTAATGAGTCCGAGATATATGATTTAATGCAAGCTGTAAGTATTATTATAGAAATCTCTTTCCTCATTCTATGTTTTGGAACCAAAATGAACTCTTTATCATTCCAATGGAAGACTCATAGCAACACTTGATGCGTTGGGTAATGTCGGTGAATGTGTTTGCAATTGCCAATAGGATGTATTGGAAACTTAGACGTTTATCCTACTGAATTTTGATTCGAGCCTTGAAATTGCAGTACTTTCATTGAATAGCTATATGTTGCTTTAGCTTCTTTTGATTCCCTTGTTTGTGATGAAAAAAATGCAGGCAGATATTGATAACAGTGGTACTATAGACTATGGGGAGTTCATAGCTGCGACGTTGCATCTTAACAAAATTGAGAAAGAAGATCATCTACTTGCGGCTTTTTCATATTTTGACAAAGATGGCAGTGGTTATATCACTCAAGATGAGCTTCAACAAGCTTGTGAGGAGTTTGGCATAGATGATGTCCACTTGGACGAAATGATCCAAGAAGCTGATCAAAACAATGTAAGTTTCTGTCTGATCTTATTCGTTCTCACCATTTGATATATAAGTCACCTTCTGCATCCATAGACCAACAAACCTGTACGAGAGGGGGTCTTCTTCTTTCTGCATTGGTAATTAACCTCAGTTATACTGGCATTTCAGGATGGATGCATAGACTACAGCGAGTTCGTGGCTATGATGCAGAAAGGAAATACTGATTTTGGTAAGAAGCGGTTGCAGAAGAATTTTAGCATCGGCATTAGGGAGGCACTGCAGGTTTGCTGACATAGTGATGACATGACCTTCTATCTATACTTTTTTTCATTGATTATTTTGTACTTAATCCCACCTCCTTTTTTGTCAACATAAAATTGATTCTAGATTTGAGAACCCATTTGAGATCCATAGCAGTGTCGGTGTGTGTGTGAGAGAGAGAGAGAGGAAGAAGTTGAATATGTTCCATGGCTTGTGTGTGAGAGTTTGGACTTTCTCGAATGCCAAACAAAGAACAATGAATAAAGTCAATAAGATCATTCCAGGTCCACCACCATTCACTGCTAACCAAAAATTCCATGTAAGCCAGCTCACAACATGGCAGGTGATGTGATTAGTCATCAATAATAGGAACACCCAAAAAAATAAAATATCATTAATCTAATAGCAATAAAGATAGCATGTAAAAGTAGAATATTTAGATGGGAGATGAGGAGCGGTTTTAAGTTCGATATTTTTTCGCATCTCATGAGTATTAACTACTTTTATTTCTCGTGAGATATATTTTTAAACTAATTCGAATTACGATGATCAACTCAGAGTTTGAAGAAATAGTTGATGTAAATCTAAAAATTCTTTAGTAAAAAAAAATATATATATATATTGATAAATGCCTATATAAATAGGCAAGACTTTGCCACTAAAAGCTATAACTAAAAACAATTTAATAAAACTAATTTAGCAATTGATCTAATGATCACAATTTCACTATTAAACTTTAAAGTTACAAGTTTGAATCCGCCGTTGTGAAACCTTATGTTTAAACTCCGTTATCCCTTTTCTATAATAGTGCCCGACCAAAATAATAAAATTAAACCCTAAATTGGCACATTGATTTGTAGCTTAGTATAGTACCAACTTGTTCCTGACAAAGCCTAAGAAATAACTAAAAGAGTTTCTTTGGGCATAAACAAATAATTGACAGTGACATATTTTTTCATTTTTATTAAAAGGAAGACTTGGCACGTTCTGTGAAATACCATCTACTTTTCACAAAAAAAACTAAAGAAGAATTACATCCAGACTCACTGAGGTTTGTCACTTAATCACTCAGGCTCCTTGATATTTAAAATATTACACATAGATCTCTTGAAATTTATACGGACATAACACTTAAACCTCTGTTATAAATTTATCCGATAATAAATTACACCAAGACCCTCTGAAGTTTCTAAACATATATTATTTAGATCCCTTAAATTTAAAATGCTATACTTAAACAAAAAATACTTCAATTAAAGATAGAATATCAAATATTTTAAATTTTACAATTAAATCTCTTATTATATTGTATAATTTATTTAAATAAAATCAAAAATAAAAATTCAACTTTTTCTTCAAAAATCAAAATTAGTATACAATTATATTATCTATTAGAATTTAATTTGGTCGTTTAAACAACCAAATTAAATTACCAAACAACTCCAATTAAAGCTAAAAGATATTGTGTCTATTACAGTTTAACACATTGTTTAATTTTTTAGTTTTATTCTAATAGATAGTATACTTGTATACTAATTATGATTTTTTTTTTAAAACTAAATTTTTATTTTTGACTTTATTTCAATAAATGACATAATCAAACATAAATTTTGGTTGTAAAATTCATGTTCTATTATAAATGACTTAGACCCCTTATATGATTTTTAAATTTTATTCCAATAGATAGTTTAATTGCATACTAATTATAATTTTTTTTTTAAAAATAAATTTTTATTTTTGATTTTATTTTAATAAATAATATAATAGAACATAAATTTTGATTGTAAAATTTAATATTTGATATTCTATCTTTAACTGAAGTATTTTTGGTTTAAGTATAACATTTTAAACTTAAAGAATCTAAATATTATATGCCTACAAAATTCAGGAACATCTAAGTGTAATTTATTAACAGATATATTTACAGGAAGAGGTTTAAGTGTTACGCACGTACAAAATTCAGGGAGTCTGTGTGTAATATTTTAAATATGAGGAGGTCTAAGTGATTAAGTGATAAATCTCAAAGAGTCTGAGTGTAATTCTCTCAAAAAATAATCAATCAAACAACCACCACCGACACAACCACTACAAGTATAATATCTTCATCCACCATACTAGTGTTAAAAATAAACAAAGAAACAAAGAAAGGCGCATTCCATACACAAGAGAACACGAACAATGTAAAAACTATGGGCATGTTTGGTTTGCGTTTCAAAAACAGGTATCCGAAAACAGTTTTTGAGAAGAGTTTTGAGAAAATGGTTTTGATATTTTTTGAGATAAAAAACTTGTTTGGTTAGATGATTTCAAAAACAGTTTTACAGAACAGAAAATAGTAAAACCTGTTTGGACAGCCTAAATATATGTTTGAACAGTAATTCAAACATTAATAAAAAAATATAAGAAAGTTATTTTTAGATTGATAATTTCATAAAAAAAAAAATTCAATAAACCAAACTTTAAAATATAATATATCTTATAATATAATATAATATATTATATTATAATATTCTATTATATATTATATAATATATAATATATAATATATAATATTTATATATATTATATTCTATTATATTATATAATATATTTACACATATATATATATATTATATTATATTATATTATATAATTACACACACACACACACACACACATATATATATATATATATATATATATTTATACATATATATATATTTATACATTTATACATATATATATATATACATATAATATATATATATATGTATAATATAATATATATATATTTATACATATAAATTGGTATATATATGTATATATATGTACATATATATGTAGATATATACCTATTTATACATATATATAATATATTAATACATATATAATATATATATAATATAATATATATATTTATACATATAAATTGGTATATATATGTATATATATGTACATATATGTATGTATTTGGGTGTACATATATATATGTATATATATGTACATATATACCTATTTATACATATATATAATATATATATACATTATGTATATATATATTATATATATGTATAATATAATATATATATTTATACATATATATAATATATAGATACATATATAATATATATTTATAAATTCTTATATATAAATTCGTAGATATATATATACATATATATACCAATTTATATATATATTTATACATACACACACACACACATATATATATATATATATATATATATATATATATATATATATATATATATATATTTATTTATTTATTTATTAATTCGTATATATAAATTCGTAGATAAATATATATATATATATATATATACCAATTTATATATATATATGTATATATTTATGTACGAATTTATAAATAAATAAATATATATATATATATATATATATAATATTCTATTATATTATATAATATTATTATATAATATATTAGTATTATATTATATAATATATATATGAATTTTAATAATATTATATAATATAATACTAATATATTATATATATATATATATAATATATTAGTATTATATTATATAATATATATATGAATTTTAATAATATTATATAATATAATACTAATATATTATATATATATATATATATATATATATATATATATATATATATATATATATATATTAGGAGAGAGAGGAAGAAGTAAAAAAAAAAATGAATGAAAAAATTTGCTGCTAAGGAGATTCGAAGGGCAGACCTCATTAAAGTCCAAAATTGTTCTCCTTGTTTTCAAAATTTTCAAAGAAAACTCCGAAAACAAGTTAAACTTGTTTTCTATTTCTTTGACTCAAATCTCATTTTTTCCGAAAATTTTGAGAACCAAAATGCTAAACAAACAGGATTTGGGTGTTTTTAAAATTTTGAGAACAAAAAACTGTTTTGCAGACGCAAACCAAACATGGCCTATCATTTTCATTATAACCGAAAATCGTCTCAACCACATACCCATTGAACTCGTAGCTATGGCGGAAGCTCAAAATGTATACAATCGCACACAAACTATGTGTACTTAGTCAAAAAGACGTTTATGGCAGCGCTCGAGGTATCTCAAGGTAGTAACTCATAAAATAGTACTATGTGAGGAACAGATTGAAGAAGAAATGGATGCGCAAAGAAGCAAAAATAGCAAACCAGGAACCTATAGAGATGGACTTCCATTATTGTGCATACAGTGTCTGGTGAAGCAGGCATACATACAATAAAAAAATGATAAATAATTACAGTATATGTAACAAAATAACAGGAAATTTCCTCTTCCCTCTTTCTTCTTTCATGGGGATTTGTAGAAATTACTTCAATACAAGCACCTCCTCCATTTATCTACTCATGCCATCCAAAACTGCCAAATTTTGAAAAACATTGTGACCCCTAAAATGCATAATTAGCTAAAACCATATGCGGAATGATATGAATTTATCGATATATACTCACACTTGTGCATTGCAGGGTTTCGTTTTTCTCTCTTCTAGGATTTTTTTGAGGGTGTAACTTCAATGACAGGTAGAGAAATGAGAATCCTGTCCAAAAGTACCAAGCATTCTACATGTTACTTCCACCAATTTCCCTGCCAAAGCAACGTTATCGAGTAATATGTTAGGCAGGCTCATGAGAAATCACGCGAGTCATATAAATAACTAAAATAAAAATCACGTAGATAAGCAAAGAAGTGCGCGTTTAACGTAACCTAAAACACACAACAACACAAGTGCCAGCAAGAAAAGGGAAGCCTATTTTGGCCAAAAACGAGCTTTCGTCTTAGAATTTTTCATTAAATACAGAAATAATAAGTCCGTAAACTCCTTTAAACTCTCTTAAACTGTTGATGCTGTAGGTTGATGGAGCATCGTGGTTTTAAGAGTTCTGGTTAGCTTATGGACAAAAGAGAACCAACAAAAAATAAAAAGGAAACGAGGAAAAAAAGACGATGCAATCATTTTGTTTTATTCTGGTTGTTTTTATATGGTACTTAGTTCAATAATTCAACGAATAAAATTAAAATACAAAACAATCAAGTAAAACTACAAAACATCATGGTTCGTAGAACCTACGACAAAAAATAAGCAGCTAAAAGGCAACAAAATAAAATGTGGAAGCTGATAATGGAAGTGTTTAGTTAGAACACTCTTAAAATAATAAGGTGGGTGAGAGTTAAAGTCAATAGACAGGCTGTTCCCAACATTGTAACTTAGGAATCAGGCATGAGAGTTTGGATCACAACTGGGTCAGGCTGGATATGTTCGTACAACCAATTAGCTGTAATTGCCTTGCCTAGATTAAGCCTTAAGTCTTAACACAGTTTTTGGTGTTCCTGTGTTGGGCATGGATTTTCAGCCGAAAAGAGGTGCACCTAGTAGGTAAAGTGACTCGCTCTCTTATATGGTCTAAGACCCCTCATCACCAACCGATGTGGGACTCATTCGATCCTTTCTTGAACATCCCACGGACATAATCAAACCACCTACTCAATGTTAAAAGTATTCTGCTAATCGTTTAACCCACGCAATTATACAGTTTAGCCCAGCTTTCGTGCTTACTAAACTCTACCTAAACTGAAAGCTGATTGCAACCGGCTGCCTAAATTCCCCAGCTTCATTATAGCCAACAAAACATAAAAATCAACAAAACCATCCTATAAGAACTCAAAATCACCGTACTTTTTAGGGTTAATTATACTAGAGGTCCCTAAAATATGAGATTTGTCTCATTTCAGTCCCTGAAGTATTGAATATGTTTTTATGTGGGCCCTCAAGCAGATAACGTCCAAATTACTAATGATTTTTAATAATAAACTTGTCACGTAATACCTAAATATGGGCAAAAAAATAATTTGGATTAACTCTTGACCAAATTTTAGTCAAAGAACTATCCAAATTACACAGTTTTAATCATGAACTATCCAAATTTTGGTCAAAAGCTACCCAGATTACATATTTTTGGTCAAAAGCAACCCAAATTTTAGTCAAGAACTATCCAAATTTTTTTCCCCCTATTTAAATATCAAGTAACAAGTTTATGATAAAAAATTACTAGCAATTTAGATGTAGTCTACTTGAGAGACCATGTAAAAACATACTCAATGTTTCAGGGACTAACATGATACAATTGAAATATCGGGATCAAAATGAGATAAATTCCATACTTTCGGGACCTCTAGTGCAATTAATCCTACTTTTTATATAATACTTTGTGATGTAGCTAAACATAACTGGCTCATTCTGTGTGGAAAGTTCGGTAGGATCAATAGCTTATATGCTCATAGCACGAAGTAGTCATAATGCCAAGGCCAGAGTTGGTATAGACAACGCGTATTGCTATGACTCCATTGAACCACAACCACCACCACCACCACCACCAAAATTAAAAAAATCCAAAAATAACAAAGTAAAAGACCAAGAATGTTAAAACAACAAACCTAAAATTAAACCAGTTAGTAAACAAACTCACCTCTCCTAGGCTTCGCAGCCACCTTAACCACCGGAGTAGCTTTCGCCGCCGGTGCTTTTTCCTCCACCGGAAACAACACCCCATCAATCCCCTGCACAGAGATCCTCCCATCTGTATAAATATCCGGATCAAACAAGTAAGCAGAAACCTCCCCTTGCCCAAATTTCACTGATCCATCAGCCTCCTCAGCCAAAACCTTATGTGGCATCCTCAAAGTATCATACCTAACCTTCCCAAACCTCCTCACCGAATTATACATACTCTCCTCCGTTTGGTACTCCGGTATCAAATGGTAATACATTATCTGCTCCGGCGCACCGGGTTCACTCAACTGATCGGTAGTGAGCTTAGCCATGGCCTCATCGTTCGGTGCTAATACGGTCAATACGTAGCCTTCGGAGACCAACTTTCCCATCTCTGTAGCTAAGGAAGTCAAGTTCACCAAAATGTCGGCCATTTCATTGTACCCACCATAATGGAGCAAAGTTTGGATGAAATCCTTCACTTGGGTTTCACCGTCAAAGTGGTGGTGGGGTCCCCCGGGTCCCGGAGCCGGCGCCGGAGCCAGAGACGGTCCAGGCGCCATGGCGTCAATAATGGGTAGAACAGGAGGTGACCCAACTGGAACAGGACTCGCCGGTTTCTTCAACCGGTGAGTTCTTGGGTCTACCTCCGGTGCACCCTCCGGTAACACAGCAGAAATTGATCTCAAGCTTCTTCTCCGGTTGAAATCTTCTTGAACTGATCTCGGAATCAAGACCCTTTCGATTCCATGAATAATACCATCTGGCCTAACAATGTCATCTGGGCGAATCAATTTGCCCAGACCCACAAGTTTTTCGCCGGTTTTGTGCAGAGCCAAGACCAAGTGGTCATTGTCACCATCACAGAGAGTCTTGTGCTGAACTATTCTCGATGTTTCGATTGGCCATTCTTTGGACCCAAAGCGAGTTGGAATAATGTGGGAGAGCAACAGATTCTGAAGGGACCTGAGATTTCCAGGCTCAAGTAAGAACCGTTTGAACTCTGGGTCAAGGTCACGTTCCAAAGCTTCATTTCTCGGAGCAAAAATGGTGATATTGTGGACTGTCACAGCTTCCTCGAGGGTTTGAAGCAAAAGGGCCTTCTCAACGAGCTCGGAGAGTTCAGTGTACTGTGAATCAAGAAGAGCCACCAAAACAGAGTTGGAGTTGATCTGGGGTGAGGTTGGGTGTTTTGTTACTGGGTTGTCTTGCAATGTAGCGCTAGTTGTAATCATGAGTGAAACAAACATTAACATGACTAAGTGCTTGAAGTTGGAGACACCATAGATCTGAGAATCCATGGCGTTTCTTGAGATGGGGGAACACAAGGGGACTTCAATTTCTCACTCCAATGAAAGAGTTTCTCTTCTCTCTCTCTAGAACTCCAAGGTCTGTTGTGGTGGTGGGTCTGTATATGGGTTTGGTGGTGGAAGGAATTAAAATGAAGGAGAGAGAGAGAGGGGGTGGGTTTGAGATTGAGAAGGGGAGGGGGGCAAGGTAAGTCAGTGGTTGCTTTTGGGGATAAAAAGGTTGGACATGTGGAGTGTGATGGGCTGTACTTTTTGTGGATTTTAAAGTGGGGTCGTTTTCTAAGTTGTAATTGGGTGTCGGGTAGTTAATGTATTTATGTTCTATAGTTTCTGTCGTGATTAAATTATAATGTAATACAATTTATTTACAATAATATTATAGGATCTAATTTGAGAATTTTGTCGGTGACCTAATCTAATAGGTGTAATTAATTAAGTTCTTAGATTAAATCTCTAAGATAAGTTTAAATAATTTTTTTTATTTATTTAACTTATATTCAATTTTTTTTATTATTGTAGATAATCAAATTTATACTTTTTCAAATTTTGTGTTATTTTGTAAGTTGTGTGTTAGTTGGTTGAGGCTGTGTTTAAACAAAGATTTGTATCAATCTATTTATTTAACAATTCTATTGGATTTAACCATTTACCACTCAAAATCACTAATTAAACTAAATTTTATAATTTCATATCCATTCTCATATAAAGTTTGTGAAATGTCGATACAGTTATATAACATGTTTAACAAGACTCGTAATTATTGAGACTTAAGTTTAAATTTATTATTTTGGTGTCGATTTTATAATCAATTGACAAAATATGTTTAGTGTTGATACCAGAAAAATACGTAGCTCACGTAAGAAGACGGCTCAACTCATGCTGAACAGGTTGGCACCCACGAACCAAGCAGACAATATGACTCCAGAAGAAGATCGACAAATATCATGGAAAATATTAGAATGAATAAAAGATGACTTTTTTTTCCCATCAAATTCTACCTTGAATATCAAGAAATCATCTCTTAAAAATCATGTCATCACTTATAAAAGGGCACGTCATGCTTGTGAATAAGAGTCTATAACGACTAAATATTCTCTGACAACTTTATTAAGATAACAATGATAACCTATGAATAAATAACTCGGATGTACGTTGCCTCAACTTTCTCTTAGAATTGAACCAAGGGATCCGATGCCCAACCCTCTGTAAATCGTATTTGTTTTTTTCAAGAAATACACTGTTAAAGAGTAAGAGCCCTCAATCAGAGTGGATTAAACACGTTTCTCTGACTGGGCGAATTACTATAAATTTTTGTACTTGCTTTACTTGTTTTAACATACACACCTTACCATAACCTAGAACTCATCGGCTCATCTACCTCACGTTTCTTAAAATTTTACACCATTATTTATAATTGTTAAAATCCAGAATAAATAAAAATAATGCCATGTGGATTTAAATTATTAACTTAATCGTTATTGATAATGAATTTTAATATTAGTTGAGACCCGTTACAATTTCAACAGACATGGTGAAATTAAATTAACAAAATTAATTTTAAATAATATTATTAATAAATAAATATGAGGTCAACATAGCTTCTGAAAAATAAACAAATTACCTGGCTTTTACGACAAGTGATAACAACAGCAACGCCAACGCCCCTTTGAAGCGCGTGCCTTGTGGAAACTTTCGAGGACATCAATTCTCAAATGGGGACACCTCTCCCACTAGAAGATCATTCGTCACCTTCATGAATCAGTCCAGTCCACCACATTAATACTAAGACCTGGACTCTCTCTCTCTCTCTCTCTCTCTCTCTCTCTCTCTCTCTCTCTCTCTCTCTCTCTCTCTCTCTCTCATAAGGCTCACTGTCGGTGAAGACTCACGAGATTATGGATTAATTTTGGTGCATTTTTTGTGCGACCTTCATGTGTCTCAATAGTCCACCAATCACAATTTATCACATGTAAATTATATTTTATTAGAATGAACTTTTTCTAAAAAACCGAAATTCTAGACACTAACTCTCGTGATAGTTCAAGTGAACGTAGAAACGAACTGTTGGCAATCTTAGGGCTAGTAAGGGTTTGTTTGGTGGGATTAAGCCTGTCAATGAACCGAATTTTGACTCAAATTTGATTCGATTTGAATCTCATTATAGTTGTCTAAACGAATTCGAATATAATTTATAATAATTCAATCCGAATAAAAAATATATTATGTAAATAAATATCACACACATATTATATTTATATTGAAAAATAAATAAAAATGGAGTGAATATCACAATGTATGATCCATTTTTTTCATTTTTATTTTGTTTCCCTCTCTTGTTTGATTTTCTCTCTTGCTTTTATTTCAATTTTCCTTCTTTTTTTAGTTCATTATTCAAATTCTTATTATTAATTTTTTTGGTGTACATGTGTTTTTTATGATAATCGAATCGAGTATCTGAAAATTAATGGATTCAAACATGGATTGAATTTTTCAAATCTGTCGGATAATCGAATTATATCGGATCGACAAAAACTTAATCAAATTCGGATATATGCCAATCCGGTCCATATCAGATCAGTTGATAGGTCTAGGTTAGACGAACCTCCATTGACTGGATGAATCATATCCAGACTTTGGGTGTGAATTCGACTTCCTGCCGACTGTACGAGTCTTAATCAAGGCCGGCTCGACAAAAGATGAGGGACTAAGCAAAAATTATAAATGGGGCTCTTTAACAATTTATTATAAATTAATTTTAACATACGACTAAATTTCATTTAAAATTTGTCATTCTCACTTTTTGTGATGTAAAATTAGTGTTTAATTTTTTATATTCACATTTTGTTAGTATATCTTATTCAAGTTTTATGCTTTTAATATTTGGATTCATATTTTTACAGTTGACATGTTCAAAACCCAAAATTTTTGTAAGTAAAATAAAGTGTTAAAACAATAAATGATTATACTAAGAGAAAGTTTAATAAAAATGAAACAATAATACATGATAAATAGAGACCGTATAAATTGACTCTTTATTCCTCTTTTAAATTGTCTAATAAATTATACCTTCACAAAAAAAATAGTTGAATTAAATAATTATATTATAAAATATAAAAAACAATTTATTGATGTTTAAATGTGTATATACAAATCATGGGAAATAAAAGAGTTTTCTTTAATGATATGACTAACTGAGTATACACATTTTTTTTTTTAATGCGGACTAGTTAGTGTGTGTGTGTGAGAGAGAGAGAAATATTTATTTGTAGACTTTAATTGTGTTACGATGCTTGATATTTTAGTGATTTGACCATCGGAAAGAGATTGTTGGGCCTCTCGGTTTTACTTGAGTTTTTTCTAAGAATTTGCATATGATTAGGTCTTTTGTGTCTAAACTATTTTTTTGGGCCAAAATAATAGATGAGATCTATAAACATAAAAAATAAAAAATCTACAAACATAATTGGGGGCCCTCTTTTTTTTAGGCCCTAGGCGGTTGCTTAGTTGGCCTACCTATTGGCCCGGCCCTGGTCTTAATTGACCATTATATGTGTTGAAAGGTCGATGCATACAACACTCTCTGAATGAGAATTACCTTTCGAAAAAGGGATAGGATTAACTTTGAAAGAGGTAATTTCCTCGGAGTTAACCTTTTCAAATTCTTAAAAGAATAAAACTTGGACCAAAAATGTTATTTCATAAGAAAATACTGAATCTTCTTTCGAATGTAATGACATAAATTACAAACAATCACATCGATTAACAAGTAGTAGAGTAATCGAATCGAACAGAACCTTTCGATGCTCAGGGTCGACTTGAGTTGATTATCACTAATTTAAGCTTGTTTGAACTTAAATTCTTAGGAGACGACTATGGTACTAAAGAAAAGATTTTGATATTGTACTTTCAAATTTTATAAATTTTATGGGTTGAAAAATAAACTTTCAGGTTTGTTTATGATAGTAAAAAATTTACAACTTTTGAGGTTATATTACGACTCTTATGGTTCAAGTTATAACTTTTGTGGGTCATTTGGGATCAATTTTAAAATTTTTAGGATCAATCACAAATAAAGGTAGCAATCTTAACCTATTTTTTTTTAAAAAAGGGTGCAACACGAGGACTTCTCAGAGGGTCACCCATCCTAGAACTACTCTCGCCCAAACACGCTTAACTGCGGAGTTCTGATGGAATAACCTATTACCCATTAACCTGGCTATAAAAAAATGAGTTGAATACATATATTAATTAATGAGAGTTCTAAATGATTTGGGTAATATAATTAATTTTAATTAAGTGGGTTAAAAATAGATTACAAATGGGTACGCATTAATTTACCAAAAAATACATACACTAATACATCAAAAAATACAAATATATACTAATACACCAAAACACACACATTAATACACCAAAAAATACATACATATCAATACACAAAAACACACACACACACATACAGAGTAGTACACCCGACCCTGACCCCAGTGTATTAGTGTGTGTATTTTTTTTATGTATTAGCGTGTGTTTTATTTTGTGTATTAGTATGTGTTTATATTAAGAGTTTTAATTATTTTACGGATTAATGAGTTTAACCCAACCTGTTATGATCTTATCTATTATAACTCGTTTATTAAGCGAGTTGAAAACGAATTGAATTTATTTTGCACTTAGACCATTTTGAACCAGCCCATAACCAACCCAACCCAACCCAACCCAACCCAACCCAACCCGCCCATTTATCACCTCTAATCATAAGTAACCTCAAATTGGTAAATGACCTCCAAAAATTGTAAAATGATCCTCAAATGTTGTAAATGATCCTCAAAACTTGTAAATGACACTCAAAAGTTATAAACTGTTAAGCATATCAAAGATTCTCGACATATCCGAGATTCTCTTCAATTGATGGAAGACAAATCTCATCCCATGGCTGCTCATTCCTGAAAGTCTCCTCAATTAAAGAAAGCTCAATCTTCTCATAGTATCTCAGTAATGATTCCAGCTGGTTGATTATTGCTCCCATTAGTCTTTGCTTTGTATATAGAAAGTTGATGTAACATACTCCTTGCATCAAGGAGAAATTGGTGTAGTCTGTACATCCCAATTGTTTTAAATACATGACATACGCACGACCAAAGTAAGCTGTCAAAATCAATTCTTTCGTGTCTTTCATGGTATCATAGCATTACTAGGCTCAAACCTTTTCTTTTCTACGATCCTTCCATGGCCAACTCTACATCTGCAACTTTCAACATTCCTAACATCTCACATCTTATATCTGTCAAACTTGATAGCTCAAATTATCTATTATGGGTTTTCCAATTCTTACCGGTTCTTCGTAGCCATGATTTACTGGGTATCGTTGATGGCTTTATACCATGCCCTTCAAAATTTCTAGTTGATTTTGAAGGAAAAAAAACTTCCAACATTGATCCAAAGTTTGTTATCTGGGAGAAGTAGGACCAATATCTTTTTAAGTTGGTTGAATGCTATTCTATCTGACAATGTGCTTGCCACTGTTTACGGACTGAATACGTCACGCCAAGTTTGGAATTCTCTAGCGACTCGTTTCGCCTCACAATCACGATCACGTATTACTCACCTCAAGCGACAACTACAGAATCTTCACCAAGGCTCATGTCCTTGTTTCAAATACCTACAGCTAGCAAAGTCTTGGGTAGATCAACTAGTGGCTGTTGGCAAACCAGTCGATGATGAAGATCTAATATCATTCATCACCAGTGGACTCACCCCAACATATAATCCATTTGTCACGTCTCTTTCCTTTGCATCTCGCGAGGGGTCATTGTCCTTTGATGATTTTCAAGTAGAGCTTCTTAGTTATGAGATACTTCTTGAACACCAAAACCAATGACGCCCATTGAACAATGACAGTAACTTTCCACTACGATTTGCTTCGAACAATGGGTCCCCTGCTACCTTTAACAACAGCCAGTCGCCATGTCAGATCTATGTCAAAATGAGCCATCAAGCTCTTGATTGCTTTCATCGAATGGATTTTTCTTATCAAGGTCGGCATCCCCCATCACAACTTGCTGCAATGGTTGCTTATAGCAATGTCCCAGTCAATCAACAATAATGGTATGTGGAGAGCGGTGCAAACAATCACATTACAACAGATCTAGAGAACATTTCCCTTCAAACCCCTTATTGTAGTATAGAGGATGTAGCTGTGGGCAATGTTACTGCTCTACCAATTGCCAACACAGGTTTAATTACTTTCATTACTCCAACTTCTAAATTTAAATTACCTAATGTTCTCCATTGTCCTACTGCTACTGTCAATATACTTTCAATTCAAAAAATTTCTACTGACAATAAATGTTATTTTATTCTCACATCCACTCATTTTTTTGTGAAGGACAACTTAATAGAGCAGACTCTTTTACAAGGGCGAAGTAAGCATGGCCTTTATCCCTTAAGTCTTGAGAGGAATTCCATTCATCAACCAAGGAAATTAAGGCACTGCTCTCCTTGGCGTTCATGCTAACTCTTTTATTTGACATCGTCGCTTGGGTCATCCTTAGGGATGGCAGTGGACCGGGGATGGACCATATATATTGGACAGTGAATATATACATGAATACCCGTATAAACTTGTGCGAAGATAGAAGAGGGGATGGACTGATACTTATACCTGCCCCGCCTCTGCCTCGCCATACTAAACCCATGATATATGTATATATATATATATTACAAACTCCATCCACCCACACACTCTTCTCTTTACCAAAAAAAAACACTTACTTTCTCTGTTTTTTTGATCCATTTGTCTTATAATGAGGTTTATCCTTCTTGAAGAACCATTTGTGAGGTTTTATGATTTTTTTTTCAATTTTTTTTCTTAAATTTATAGAAGTTAATTGTTATGGACGAGGATAGCGACGGGGACGAGGATCAAAATTTATCCGCGGGGCTGGGACGGGAATTAAAATTTCTCCCTCTAATGGGGGTGGACGAATATTTTTGAAGTAAGTACAGGGGTGGAGACTACTCCCCCCGCCCCACCCTCATCCACTACCATCCCTAATCATCCTGCTCCTCCAATCATCAAACAGTTGCAAAGTTCCTATCAACTCCCCATCACTTGTACAAGGGTGCTTCCTAATCTTTGTGAATCATGTCAAATGACAAAAAGTAAGCATCTCCCTTTCTCTCCATCCAATAGAGTGTCTACTTATCCACTCGATCACATTCACTCAGATTTATGGAATTCACCAGTTTTATCTATTAGTGGTTGCAAATACTGTGTCACCTTTATAGATGACTTTTTTCGTTTTACTTGGTTGTTTCGTTGCATGCAAAATTAGATGTGTATGCTTGTTTTGTGAAATTTAAATGCCTTGTTGAAAATCTATTCTCATGCAAAATTAAGTATTTTCAATCCAATGGCGGAGGTGTCAAAAAACACTCTTTAAAAGCTTCCTTGACGTCAATGGGATTATGCATCGTTTCTCATGCCCTCACATATCTCAACAAAATGGCGTTGCCGAGTGTAAACATTGCCATATTGTTGAGATTGGTTTAGCTCTTCTTGCTCATTCTCACCTCCTTTTCAAATATTGGGTTGATGCCTTTAACACATTCGTTTATCTCATTAATTGACTACCCACACCTATTTTGCAACATACTAACCCATACATACAAATTTTCTGTGTTCCTCCGGATTATTCAATTCTTCGTGTGTTTGGTTATATGTGTTATCCTTTACTACGCCCATACAATTCGCACAAATTAGCATTTCGTAGCAAACAATGCATTTTGCTTGGGCGTAGTTCTAATCATCGTGGGTATCGCTGGTTAGATCCAGACTCGGATCGTATCTAAATTTCTCGTCATGTTGTCTTTTTTATGAAATATCTTTTCCATCTAGGGATAAAGCTATGTCTACAAGGCCAACTTATGAAAGAGATTCTGTTACATTGTTTTCCCTCACTCTCACCATCCAAACCTAACACCACCTTATACCCAACAATAACCCCACAACCCTTGACTCTTTACCTTCACCTCTAGCCAAGTCTCAGTCACCAAATATTCTTCCCCATGCCACTTTTGAACCCACAACATTGGCTCTATCCTCTCACCCAATGATCACCCGTGCTGGCTCAGGTGCCTCTTGTCCCAAGGATTTTCGTGACTATCGGCTTTATTACTCTACCAAATACCCATTAATAGCCTTTCATATATTTGAACTTCCCTCTGAGCCAACTTGCTATACCCAGGCCATTAAGCATCCCCGTTAGGGGACTGTAATGGGATAAGAGTTTGATGCACTTCACTTTAATGGCACATGGTTTCTTGTTCCTCGTCCTCGGCACCACAATGTGATTCGTAACAAATGGGTTTACAAACTCAAGCAGAAATCAGATGGTTCAATTGATCGGTACAAAGCTCGCCTTATTGCAAAAAGCTTTGATCAAAAGGATGGAATTGATTACACTGAGACTTTTAGCCCAATTGTTCAACCTACAACTATACATCTTGTACTTGCACTTGCTGTTCATTTTGATTGGCCAATTCGACAACTAGATGTTTCTAATGCTTTTTTTTCATAGGTCTCTACCTGAAGAAATCTTTATGCAACCTCAAGGTTTTGTTGATACTACACACCTGGATTATGTTTGTCGCCTTCATAAGGCACTTTATGTCCTCGAGCAAGCTCCTTGAGTTTGGTTTACTCAATCGTCTCAATCACTTCATATTATTGGTTTTGTCGAATCTCACGTTGACTATTCATTGTTTACATTTCATGATAAGTCAACTCACATTTTTGTTCTTATTTATGTTGACGACATCATAATCATCGATACCCATGAAGATGTCATATCGACACTTATTCATTGGTTGAAGGCCAAATTTGCAATGAAAGATCTTGGGTCACTTAGTTATATTCTAGGTGTTCAAGCATTTCGAGATAAAAATGGGCTTCATCTTACTCAATCCAAATACATAATCAATCTTCTTCACCGTACAAAAAGGATTGGTGCCAAACCATACTTAGCTCTAGGCCAGTCAAAATCCGACACGACACGATTAACTGACACGAATCGACACGAATTAAGCGGGTTTGGGTGAGACCTTAACAGGTTCGGGTGGTAAACCGGTTGACTCGCTAAACACGTTTAATAAACTAGTTGTATTCGGGTAGAACTTGTTAACCCGTTTATCACCCGTTTAAAAAAATTAATATAATAATAAATTAATAATTATTTTAAAAAATTTAGTCAGAATTAAAATATTATATACAAATATATGGTAATTGAGTAAAGAAAAATCTTAATTTAAAAAAAAACAGCGAAAAGACATTTGAAACTTGACAGAAACCCCCCCTCTCTCCCTCTCTCTGTGTGTGTTTCTCTAGCATTTCTTGCCAAAGAATCGAGAGCTTACCACCACCACCAACAACACTGGTCGGTGATTCGTTGCTTGCCTTTTCATTTGAGTTCATCGCCACCACCTCAACTGGTGTCTCTCCGGCGAGAATTCTTGCAACAGTTGGTGAATTGGCAAAATCAATAGGGACTGAAGGGCTAGTTGCTACGCAAGTGGTGGATATAGCCTCAACTGGGGTCTCCACTGTCGGAATGGAAGAGCTAAAGTTCATTCATCTCCACAAGAACACCGCATTACTGGAGGCTGCGATGGTGCTGGGGGTTATTCTCGGTGGGGGTGATGTGGCAGAGGTTGAGAAATTGAGGAAATTCGCGAGGTGTATTGGGCTATTGTTTCAGGTGGTGGATGATATTCTTGACGTTACAAACGGTGGAAGCGTTTGGCTTGAATCCCACGTCGACAAATTTAGGAGACCTCCCATGCTTATAAAAGACTGCAACCCCTTTCTTTAGTCATTCAACTTTCTCATTTTGCTTTTGCAAGTAGCAGTCAATTCGAAAATTTTTAATTAAGAGAGTACAATTATTGTGAGTAATTAATGGAGTTTAAAAATTTAATAGAATAATTTTTTAGTGTGGGTTAAAATTTTAATAGAATAATTTAATAAAATTAAACGCGTTAAACGAGTCGTGTTGTGTTACTTATTTATTAAACGGTTCGTGTTCGTATTTAAGTTTTTTATCCGTTTATTAAGCGTGTCGTGTATGAGTTTATATGTTTTTCACCCGTCACCCATTTAACCCGACACGTTTGACACCCTTACTCAGCTCCCAGTCTATGCATTCTCCAAGCACTGCTCATTGGACTGGTGCAAAACGTGTCCTTCGGTATCTTAAAGGCTCTCTCGATCATGGATTGCCTTTTGCTAAGGGATCCGCTCAACTGACTGCTTTTTGTGACTCCGATTGGGCAGGTGGCCCTGATGATCGTCCACCAGTGGCTTCGACATATTCCTTGGACCATGACTAGTTTCTTGGGTTGCCAAGAAACAATCAACGATTTCCCGCTCTAACATTAAAGCTGAATATCGTTGTATGGTCATCGCAACCGCTGAATTATATTGGTTACGTATGTTGCTAAAGGACCTTCATATTCCCATTACATCTCCACCGGTGCTTTGTTGTGACAATGTCAGTGCCCTTGCTCTTGCTTCTAATCCCGTCTTTCATGCTCACACAAAACACATTGAAGTTGACTATCACTTTGTCTGAGAAAATGTCGTTTGCAATGACATCACTGCTAAATATATCTCCACTATTGATCAAGTTGCTGATATCTTCACTAAGGGTCTCACTTCTACTCGCTTCCTTCTATTACAAGACAAGCTAATGGTTCACTCTCTCCCCATTCACTTGCGGGGGACTGTTAACCATATCCAAGAGTCTCAGAATATTTGAGATGCTCTTCAATTGATGGAAGACAAATCTCATCCCGTGGCTGCTCATTCTTCAAGATCTCCTCAATTAAAGAAATCTCAATCTTCTCACAGTATCTCAACAACAATTCCAGCTGGTTGATTATTGCTCCCATTAGTCTTTGCTTTGTATATAGAAAGTTGCTGTCATATACTCCTCGCATCAGGGAGAAATTGGTGTAGTTTGTCCATCCCAATTGTTTTAAATACGGGAAATATTATGTATCTCAAATTTGTAACCTAAATTTACATCACAAATGAAAGAGGACCATTGAATGAGTGAGTCTCATCAACTTTTTTAAATGGGACCCACTGATCCAATGATCCCCTCATTTGGGATGCAAATTTGGGTTACATAACATTGCTCTTTAAATACATAACACACGCACAGTCAAAGTAAGTTGTCAAAATCAATTCTTTCATAAACAACTCTTAAAAATTATAAAAATAAATCACAAATCTTGTAATAAAGGTACAACAAACTTCTCCTAAAAGGTTAAGGTCTGTTTGATTTGTAGACCATTATAGCATCATGGTTATGCTGTACTCTCCCTCAGATAGCTATCCCTTGGCTGTCTGTTCTCAATTAGTTGGCATACAACATAAATATGAAAACCTACCATTTTTCATCTCCCAAAAAGAAAAAAATAAGTTACAAAATATTCCACCAAGGAATGCCATCACCAATACAACAGACACTTAGCACAAGACATCATAAGAGAAAATTCAATAACAAGGCTGCATTTTATTCAGAGTCAAATAAGCAAAAACATTGAAACACATAACTTATCTGCCAAATTCTCCTGATTATCAGGTACGAAATCCGCCCTTTTATATCAACAAATTTACAGGCAATATAGCAAATGGAATAAATTTAGTTTTGCCAAGAAGGAAACTCTCTCTCTCTCTCTCTCTCTCTCTCTCATTCATATATATATATTAGAATCAGGAAACCATGAATGATCATGCCTATTTCCAGCCCCTTGAACTGAAATGCAATGCATCTTCTCCTCAGCATGTCATATTTGGAGACAAGTAATTAACAACCTGAAAACAAAAATGGACCCACTTTAGCATATTGAACGTAATATGCGATGAAGATGAAGTGTGATTGCATGGATTCTTAAAATGTTAACTGGAAATTCATAAACTTAAAGCAGCAATTTGATGATGCAAAACCTAAAAACACTGTTGTTGTGCCATAACCTCTCGCAATCAGACTTTAAAACCCGAGCTAAGATGCTGTGACCTATCACAATTACTCATTACATTCTCTCTTTCAAATTTCAAACACACCCTATTGGTAGTCATGGAGGGCTTCTTTACCAACTAAAACAATTACGAAAGGGAAAAGAAGGGAAAAAAAAAACAGACAAGCTTCATCAGATATCAAACATGAATTAGCAGCAACTTCTGCATTAAAACAAGTAAATTTACAAGGGAAAAAAGGAATCTGAAAAGGAGTTAATAAGGAAAACTAATATCTTGGCTTAGAACGAATACAAACAAGATAACTCACCTTCAAAGATGCAATGATGAGGAAAGATGCAACTACTTAACTAATGTCTAACAGCTTAATTTGAAACAGAGCTTGCAGCAAATGCAGCACTATTGTCATCGTTCAGTGGTGGCATTTCATGATGACTCTCCTCATTATTATTGTTGCTCTGGTCTGTAACTGAAGTGTCTGCTAGACTATTTGATGCGGAAACATGGCCAGCTCTAGGATTATTTTCTCTGGTTTCAAGGCGCTCCATCATGCGAGCTACACTAGCCATTCCTTCATTCACTTCTCTCCTATCTTCAGAACCAATATCTGCCATGGAAGTGCTCCGAGAGAACAGTCTCTCCTTCCATCCTCTGGTATTCTTAGAAATCGACTCTTTGTATCTTATACACAACAAAAATAGATTATTGTTCAGACCAAGTCCATGAAAAAGAAAATTGTGCCACACATGAAGAGCAAGTGGAAAAAAAGTGTTTCTATGAGATACATACTTCATTGACATTGCATTAAAACGAGATTTCCAAGTATCTGAAAATGACTGGAAGTCAGATGGTCCTGCTCTATCTTGATTGGAGGATGGACTAGCAGAGCCCCTACGAGTAGGCAACATGAAGTGGGATAATATTGAAGCAAAACAAAAAGCTTAGCATAAAAATTGAATTGACAAAAGCACTAAATGCAACAAGATCATTAAATCACCACAACCTGTTGGGAGATTGGATATATGTAATTAAGATCAAGAGTACCTATTATCTACGAAGATTCCTGGTCGAGTACTTGGTCGGACAGTAGACCCAGATGAAGACGCCAAAATTTGATCATTTTGAACAGAAAGGAATGGTGGCATATGCTGTGGTGGTTCACCGCCCACAGCTGTAAGTGGAATAGATGGTGTAGCTACACTGATTGCGGCTGGCTCGGATTCCCCACCTACTGGAGCTAGAGAAGCAGAAACAGAACCCGAAGGCGGTGCATTTGCATGAGCTGAAAACAGCAAGAATTGTGGACGACCATGAGCAGATGACCGACTCCTTGAACCCTCCCTCCGAGCAATGTGGTGGGCTCTCCCCATTGCAGCAGCTGCAGCCAAGTGCTGGATAATGCGTTCTTCAAGTTCAGCATCATTTACCCCCACTGGTAACTGCATTACAGTGCAAGAAATCAAAGAGTATCAAACTGCTTGCAGCCAAAAGGAGAAACAGAAAATTCCAATTACTACTGTTTGGCAACGTACATGCTGTAACTCAAAATCCCCAAGAGTGGGATGACGAAATATAGCGGAATTTCTTGCTGGTTTAAACCTGAAGCTCCTCTCCCGTTCTACCGCCTCAAGCAACTCTTGACTGCCACGATAGAAAACAGGTAATTCCACCGCAATTGATACAAGGGACAGTCACAAAAAAAGAAGTAAAGACAAACATGAGAAAAATAATATTGAGAAAAGCCATAATGAACCTGGTGGGATCCTTCAGGCTAATAGGTTGCCAACACATTGGACAATTAGAGCTTCTCTGGCACCTATTGGAAAAAAAATAGAGGAAGTTAGGTGTGTAGTTCATGCTTCCAAATCCGATAGTTTACAAAAGTTTCATGATGGTGTTTCCACAACAGTACACTAGTACATATCCTCATGCAGAAGACATCAGATCAGTTATCCTGATCATGGTGGTGTATAAAAGGGAGTACTAGAAGGATGAATTAAAATTAAATTTTGAAGTACTTTGCAGGACATGTAAGCAATCTCCCACATCCTCTGTAGTAAACACGTGAATCCATCACATGTGTCCTCTTTTTCTGCTTTCCCCAAAGCAAGGTAATGTGATACTTATTTCCCAAAGCTAAGTACTTTTAAAAGCATGTTTACTGCCAACCTTCTCCAACCATGCTTTTTAAGAGCGAAAAAACGAAACCCCAAATAAAGAAGTTCAAAAGAGATACATAAACTAAAAATATACTGAAGTGTGACTAAGAAACAAGTCTTGACAATTAGTAGTGTTTCTAAATTAGACTTTTCAATCCACTTCCAAAATCAACGGTCATTATTGGTGTTAACAACAAACCCTTCTAAATTCCCTCAAGTGAATAATAAGGTGGTAGCTTAAGGGCTTCATATGTCAGCATGCCTCATTGCATAAGGGCGCGACATTCCTCCATTTGTGACCCTAGCAAGTACGTAAACCCTAACTACTAGAACACACGAGATTCGAGCATTGGACCTCTGCTCTAAATCAAGTTAAAACCAACTCCCACAAAGATTAAGTAGCTTGAGAAGTGTACTATTGTATATCAGAGAAATGTCTTATCATGATACATCAGCTTGGTCTTGGTACCATTTTGATTTGAGAGACTCACAACATCAAGGCCCACAGGACTGTGGATCTCAGTTGATGAGCCTAAATAAAAATTAATGAACTAGTCTATTGCAGGACCATAAACATCTACTAAACTTTTCCTTGTTTTACCCATCGATATCTCCAGATATGCTTGCGTGATTCCAAACTCTAAACCATGCCGAATTTTGGATTTTATTCAGCTGTCTCTGATTTCAGATTTTTTGCCATTCATTCTAATGATCTTGTTTTCAATGAATTGGAAGGGTTCCAAAAATATGTTGCAAAGAAACCTACTCACAGAAAAAAGTTTTGCAGTACACGGTTTTCATATTTAACCATGTGTATGTCTTAATTACCAGATAAATAAGATAAGGTCCCCCAATCTTTGCACACACCAAGAAACTAAGAATTGATGCTTACATATGCCATTAATTGGTTCAAGGCTCCTCTTTATCTCTAAGAATTAGAAACTAAAATTCTTAAGATGTATAATCATGTTGACAGATCACAGTTGACAAGTAGGAAGCATAATTTGTTTTGTGGGTTATTTTCCTAGCAATCCAGGTAGTGTTGAGTTTCCCAAATCCTTCACCTACCATATCATCTAATAAAAATTCTGTGACCCATAAGCCATTCCATATCATATAAAACAATGTTTGTTCCACCTATGGCTTGGGAAAAGAAAAATGACATCTCAAACCAAATCATAGTTCCAGAATGTTTAATTTCTTTTCTGGCTGACTTTGTGTGAAACAGCCAAAACCATTCACCAATCACCATTCGTTAGCTTTACGGAAAGCCACCTCATTCTAATCCTTACTTCATTAGCAACTGTATTCCTTCTAACATCTTAACACGACCTGAAAAGATCTCTCCAACAGCTGAAAATCATATGGACTCTTAACAGCTGCAGTCCACATTATCTTAATTAAAACTATGATGAATCTGTCATCAATTTCAACGGAACCTTGGTTGAAGATGAAGATGATCATGCCGATAGGCAGTGATGGTGATGGCAAAAACATAAGCCCAAAGGACGAATGGAAAATATATAACAGAAGGGATTGGGCAATAGTTCCCTGTTCCCATATGGTTCAACCTACTTGTAAGAATTCCGAAAATAAAAGGAGGAATTGCTAAAACTCAAAGTATATGCCTGTGGATGCATGGTATCTTGTACTACTTTTGCATTCACAGATTTTCTCCACACTATAGAATTGTTTCTTATAATCTAGTAGGTGAAAATGTTCAAGCCGACACCTTGGCCCGCAACACCTCAGCTCAGCGGCACTCACCACCAAAGCTACTTAACACTTACATTTGACAAATAACGCATCACAAGAAAATCATACACTAGTTCATACATTTCCTGTCCATTTGTAAGTAATGACACATATGTCCTCAATAATTAGGAGACTAATTAAGTTTCTAAGAACAATAACAACCATAATGCTGCATTATTTATCCTATTTCCTCCGCAAAATTTCAACTGTATGGAAAACCGTACACCAATTGATTACCTAGGGAGTGCAATACAACAAGAGTATTAAAAAAATAGATAATTTACATATCTAAAACTGAAAAAAAATGTGAGAATGAGACCGAACCACTCAAGAATGCATTGAAGATGGAACTCATGTTTGCAACCAGTCACCTGCAAGATCAAGATTTAAGCAATTTTAACATAACCATATAAAATGTTTCCCTACATCCATAATACATAAAATATACAGTATTTTACAGTGGAAGGATCGCTTTCACTGAAGGCTTCAAGACATATGCTGCAAGCATCATCACAGGCTTCTTGAACTCCTCCTTCCACAAAAGCTGCAGCCGATGTCAAATGACTGTCAGACTTGGTGATCTCATCAACTCCCGGAACCTTTCAAACACAAAAAACTCACAAATCATACACAAGAAGAATAATACACCAACACAAACTTCCTGCTAGGAATAGCAGGAAAAAAAGGCCTTATCTTCTTAAACAAATTTAATTTCAAAAACTAGTAAGGTGTACAACAAAACCTGGAATACTACCACAAAAATAGCACACCCAGACAAACCCTCCTGCCAGGGAAAGCAGGGAAACCTCTTGCTAAGGGAAGGGAAAAAAGGCCTTATCTTTCTATGAATCTAGCAAGTGTAATTCCTAAAATAATTACTTGGAAAACTACCAGAAAACGCTATATACATGTATACATCACCAATTTATCCATTAAAAAAGACAATCTCTACCTTTTTTCTGAAAAGTATCAGAGCAGGAGATCCTTAAATGTGTGACAATATAATTGCAAATTTCCTGGACACTAAATCCACTAATGAAATAGGAAAAATAAAGATAACCCAGACAATAATTTTGTGTAATTGAAGAAAAAAAATAATAAAAATATCAAAATGACCCAAATGATATACAGAACACGAATAATTACGACTTTTTACCTCCATTTTGATAGAGAAAAGCTCCAGAAAATGGGTCAACAATTTGAAGAATCGCCCATAAAACTGAAAGATCGAGCCTTGAAATCCCCCTAACAAAAGGGCAACTCTAAAATTCCATGGAATCCCGAGAGAGACAGAGATTGAGGAGAGAGAAAAAGGGAGGAGGGAGGGAGCAAAGATGCAAATGGAGGTCATGTTCAGCTTTACCTATCTTTTATCTTCAAATTTTTGTTTTTTTTTAAATTTATTTTTTAAATTTATTTTGGTGTTGGAAAAGTCATACGGGCATTGGATGGGGTCTATGCTGACTCCTCCTTTGATGCTTTGCCACTTCAAAAATTATTGGATTCCACATATGTTATTGTCTTATGACCCACAAAATACATTTGTATTTGATTAGATTTGTCTGGCTCTTAGATTTTCAATTGATAATCTTATCATTGTTGTAATCATCACATATTATTTGCATAGTCTAACATTTTTAGTACTAACGATGAATATTTTAATTTCTATTTTTTTTTATTATGTTATGTTGGTATTTTTCTTACCAAAATAATAATAATTAAGTGTGCTACAATGACTTTGCTCAATATAATAGAACTAACAATAATCTTGTGTATGTCTGTCAATCATGTCGGGTGAGGCAGATTTGTGTCGAATTTTAGCGGGTACATGTTAAAAAGTACTCTACTCATACCCTCTTTGTTTATTAATTCGTATCAAATGAATCGTGTTATATCATATTCGTGTCATTTATGAATCTTGTATAATTGATATATAAACGAATTGTGTCGTGTGGTGTATTTTTTCTGATTGGTTTTATTTATACCCAATTCGTTTATTAATCATGTCGCGTTGTGTCCACCCATTTATTAAACGGATGACTTAAGAAAAACTCAAACCCCTAATTTCATGTCGTGTTAACGGGTTGGGTCATATTTTGACACTTCTAATCTCATGTTTAAAAACTCTCTAAAATATTAAAAATTGAACATTGATCTTACAACATTTATATTAAATACAAATTTATTTTTTTAATTACACAATTTAAAATTATAGTAAACTGAGAAAAAAAAAAGAAAAAAAAGAGAGAAGTATGTGTGGAGTAATGATGTGTTGGTTGAGTTGTGACATTGAGAATCATGCACAAAAGATGATATTTTTTAGTATTTTTTTGATGAATTTTTAACCATTAGATAAAAATTGAATCAATTTTTATTTTTTGTTGTGTTTTTATAAGTTGAGAATTAGATAGATGTTAAGTTTTGATTGGACTAATCCCAAAAGTAATTGAGCATGTTTGGAGCTAGCTGAAATAGATTGATTTTATAATCTTTTAAGTAAAATAAGACAAGTCTGTTTGGACTTGAGTTTTTTACCGGCTTATGCAATAGTTTTTTGGACCTAAAAATATTTATTTAGACTATTTCAACAAGTTGATTTTATAGGTTTTTCTTTCGAATTTTTGGAGTTTTGTCATAACTTTTTAGTTTATTATATTTATAAAATATTATTAGTGACATAAAAAAATTTAAAATTCATATTTTGGAAACTATTATGCATAATCAATACATACATGTAATTATTTTTTTATTTTGACACAAAAAAGCTAAAAAATCTCTCTAAACGAAATTTTTTTTTAAACTTTTTAAAGAGCACCCCAAACAATTTTGAGTATTTTTTTAATTCTAACTTTTCTCCAAAATTTTTCAAATTACAGTTTTTCACCTAAAAAAATTAACTCTAAATAGGCTCATTGTATAAGGACGTACTCTTAAGTAGAGTTTCCATTTGTTTAGTGCATTGAAGATTGACGGGATGTTAGGCGGTGTGTCAACGAAAACCTGATACGTGGCGGTCTACAGCTGTCAAAACGCATGCAACTTGTCAAGTAAGAGGCGCGATACTTGGGGCCGAGTAACATACCTGGAACCTGGCATTAAATGGAGAGTGACAGGTCATTAATAGGGGTCGTGTTGGTGTGACAGGTCATTAATGGTTGTCTAATCCTCAAAAAATGTAAAAACAGTTATCATTACAAGGCCTTAATGGTTGCTAAACCGAGGGAGAGCCCTCGGGGCATTCCCGAGGGGATCTAATGCATTCTCATAAAGACTTGGTTATAGGCTCTGAGTACATATGTAGAGTACTCGATAGTCGGGGAGTGAGCCATAAATGCTCGGTATGGTCCCGAGAGTAGGTCCAGACATCTGAGCACTTAGCATTGAAGAGATATGACGGAATAATACTCATTATGTTAGATTGCAAGCCCAAGCTATTAAATTCTAGGATGAGACTCCAGCTAAGGGAGACATCATTACGAATTAAGGTATAAATATCCTCTCTGAAATCTAAACTGAGGTACACAATCTGAATTCACAATATACTGTTCACCACTTTTTATTCGAATGCCGACTTACTAAATTATCGGAGGGGAAAAGCTGGGTGCACGCTCACTCCCTTTCCTAATTTGGTTGATTCCTTTCAAGTTTACTATTCAAGATCAACTGAAAGATTACTATCTCAATCCATTACAGAATTCCCCGTGCAAAGATCATAACCTTATCACTAAAAACTTCATAACACACCATAAGGTTTTCTATGATTGTCCAACCATTATTTTGGTTGTTAGAAAAGAATAATTTTGGTTAACGTGTGTTTTGATTACACTAGTTGGTGCACACGTGCGTTACACGTAAACCAGTTTAAGTATAAATATTATACATTCGAGTTGTTGATCATTTTTCTCAAATTCTAGCATTTTCTGCAAACATTGACTGTTAATCAAACAAAAACCACACTCTATAAGAAAACTCCCAAAAACTAAACATTCACCCAAAGTAAGTAGATGGATTTAGAGACTCTAATAAGGCGGACTTAACATTTTTTGTGTTACCACCAACCAACCATAAGGGTAAAAAAATACGATATGATTATGGTAATGAGCATTAGCAAAGCATGTGATATTGAAGTTCACATGGGCATACACAAAGTTGACTGAACAAACAAATACTCTAGCTAATTGTAAGAACATGTCGCATCGACTTCCCCACAAGAAAGAGAAAAAATGTAGCATAATTTTTAAGAAAGCATATGAGATTATTATAAAATCAAATACAAAGAACAGTGATAGGACATTGTTCAAAGGTACTATATTAAATTAACCATAATGTTCGCTTAGCTTTCAACCCAATTATCACAATAAAAAATTGAGATAACTGAAATATTGTCCGAGTGTGTTTGCATAGTTCATGAAAGGGTTAATAGTATTTTTTGGTTATTAAAGTATGCATTTTTTGTTAGTTTAGTCATATTTTATCAATTTTGTCAATTTGGTTTCTAAAGTATTCAATTCATGTCATTTTGGTGCCTATATAGATGGATTGTTAAGTTTTTGACAGAATAATCACATGTTGGGCACGTGATACCATCTAAAAAAAATGACATGTGGTCACTTCCGTTAAAAAAATTGACGGATTGTCTGATTAAGAACTAAAGTGATACGGATTGAATACTTTAAGGACCAAATTGATACAATAAGAACTAAACTAAAAAAAATACATACTTTAAAGACCATATCATTACTTTAGGATTGACTTGGCTTTTACAAAATCATGGTTCTGATAGAATGGAATTAGAGGGTGAAAGGTTCACACAAGAATAATATGATCATGTGACCGATAACATTATGTGCAGGAATGCATTAAGAGCTTTTAGCATGCAGTGTCAACACAAAAAAAAAAGAAAAAAGAAAAACATAAGCTCAGCCTAGGTTGGTTATCTAAAGAAACATAAGCTCAACCCAACTTGATTATCTAAACACACACGTTATTGTCAATCAATCAAATTCATTGGATCCATAGATCATTTGTAAGGAATAGGATTCGAAGAAAATTAGAGATACCCTAAAAAACAACACCACCGACATTGAAAACTTGATAGTGATTAACCATCAAAAGTGCTATTTTATTATATTTAATAATTGGTTAATTGCATATTATTTGTGATTAAATGTGTTAAATTCCTTGATTTTCTAATTTGATACTTTTTCTAGTTGTTTGGTTTATTTTGCAGGTAAATTGGTTGATTTAAAATAATAATGGATAATGCAAGTGAAGCAATCACTAGAGGAAGAATCACAATTGATAAGGATTGAAGAGTCAAGATTGGGATAGGAAGACTTGAAGATAAATCAGAATTTTAATCCTTATAAGAGTTTAAGTGAGAAGAAAACTCATTTAAAGTTGGATTAGGAAAGTTTCCTAAAAGATAAGGATTTGACACGTCTTCAGTATTTCATTCATAACTTTTGACTCCGATATCGGATTGACCTGATTTTTGTGGGGTTGGAAAGAAGACTTCAAGGTCTACAAAAGTGTATTTCACGAAAATTTCGTGATTCAGTCTCTAAATATGCGAAATTCAAGCTCGAAGTCTGGACAGATTTTGTACCCGCGGACCCCAAGACTTATGCACGGGATTTAACCTTACAAGACATCTTTTTGGGAAAGGAATTCCTTCCAACCTGTACTTAGGATTTATTTTACTATAAATAAGGGCTCTCATCTATTGAGAGAAGAGGATTAGATTAGGATTTATTTTATTTATTCTTTTTTCCATCTTTTTATTTTTAGTTCGTCATGTCTGGCTAGAAGGCTAAGCTAGGGCTAGGGGAAAATCTCTCGACGGAGTACGGTATTTTTATTGACTCTTGTACTTAAGGATTTATGGAACTGTGTTAATTTAATTCCTAATATTTTAGCAAAGTGTTTATGCTGTATAAATTCTTGAGTTGTTGTGCCACGTACATCAATTGCTTGAGTTTCCCTGCGTGTAAATCACTAGTTATTCCACGCTGGAAGGATTAACATTATTTCATAAAATAATATGATTGAATGATTATTCAGGTTCCTGGTAGTCTTTTGATTATAACCATTGGATTTATCACTTGAGTTGTTAATTGGGTTAACTGACATTTAATTCCTCTTTCAAGTCAAGTTTTGAGTCTTTAACTATTATTGTATGAAGTTGAGAGGGAGTACCTGATGCTCTAGTATTTTATTTATTACTGTTTTAATTACCAAAAATCACTTTTCTCCAATCAACAACTTTCTAAACAAATCCTTTTCCGTTCAAATTACTTTTGTTGTTTGTGTGATTGTTCCTTGTTACAATTCCTCGTGGGATCGACCTCGGACTTCCGAGATTATATTACTCTGCTCAACCTGCGCTTGGGTTTACACTTTTAAAGTTGAAGCAGATAGCAATATCAAAACTAAAAACAGATAAGCATATTGCTTTCATGGGCTGCTTTGGCCATCTCGTGGATAAGACCTCAAGAGAGATACCCAGCGTCAATGTTTTCATTGTTCCATACTTGTAATTGAGCTATGTTGATATGAGTTTCCATCATTAAAAGAGAAGATCATAAAGTACGTTAATTGAGTCAATGTTTTCACTCAATTGCTCCTATAACTTTCTCTCTTTATATGTACAAGGGAATAAAATTAAGTCACAACAATATCATACCTAAAAAATCTCTACATGCTTCAATCTAACATCCCCAAAATTCATAACAATATGCTCCATATTTTAAAACAAACCCACATAAGAAAACTATTTAAAGATCAATCCATACCCAAAATCTATACCAAAATATTCAATGCATTATATCAAGTAGCCTAACAAATAATCAACATCGAAGTCGCAAGCACTCACCATGGATGCCCTGTCCCAAGCACACATTACCACCTATTGGCCAACCTCAATACTTATAAAAAATAAACTATTAAGATGCAAAAACTGGAAAACAAAAAAAAAAAAAATTTTAAAACAGGTAAAAATAAAATAATCAAACAAGACAAAAGAGAGAACTTGGGGACAATTTTGGAGAACAAAGGGATTTGATGAGAACATCTAAGCAGCATTGTACTTAGAGATCACAATAAAAACTATGTAAATCCTCAAAATTATCTAATTTTATCCCGTTTACGATCTTCAAGATTCAAGCTCCAGACCTTCGAGAAACGCTAACAAGTTTACCAATCTTCAGAGCCCGCGTTCGTTAGAAGTAGCGGTCGAAGGAGTTGTGACAATATTGGCATCTGTTGTGGTGATGATGGATGTTCCTTCTGAGTTACTTTTGTTGATATGAGAAAAAGAAAGGGGCCTGCAACAGATGCAAGGATGGGAGAAGATGAACAAGAGAGACCGGAGAAAGAAGGCAATATAAGGATGCAAGACAGAGAGGCATCCGTTGGGGATACTGTAAAGGCGTTAACATTAATCATTCTCTCTTAACTTTGTACAATCAATAAGAAGATGTAGGGCCTGTAAAGATAGAATTAGAGAGATGGATGGAGAGGGGGAAGGTGAAGAAAGGGAGCATGTTGTTTGTTCTTTGGTGAGTGGTGAATACGCAGGGGAAAGAGAGTAACAAATGAAAATTGGGAGAGAGATAGAAAGGGGGGGGGGGGGGGGCAGGTAACGGCTAAATAGAGAAGTAATTGGGTGGGGGTGATAATTTAGGTTTATTGTGACATTAATTCTGAAGGATAATGATGGAATACTTGTGTTGTTAAAGGGTAAAAGTAGAAAAAAATATTTTTCAAGTATGCTGATATTTTAAAGTAGTATATAGATATATATAATATTCCAATAGCCAGTTTTGTGTAACGTTAAAATGATTTTTATTAAATTGATCATGGACGATAACATTTGAATAATTTATTGTATGAGAGATATTATTGAAAGAGAAAAAACTTTGGAAATCCTTCATTTTTGGCTATTTGATTCAACAATTAAAAAAAAGAAAAAGAAAAAAAAAAAGAAATCATGACCAGCTGAAGCCTAAGGTAATTTTTTTTTTTTTTTTTTTTTCCGGTTCAACGGTCAGGGGCTGTCTAGGTCCATGAATACCTTAGTCCTAGCGTGAATGATCTATTTTTTATCAGATTGGAGAGAGGATTATTCGAGGTCATTAAAGCGATGACTTTAGTCTCCATAATAAATAAAGCCCTAAATTGTTTTTTGACAAAGTAAAAATAGGCCCTAATTTTGTTATGTAGTATAATTCATGTTAGTATTTTATACTCAATAAGAGTTTAAGTTTAATAAAAATAATTTTATAGAAGTCTATGTTTATGTAAAAATATATATATATATATAAGACCAAGCTCAAATGATCAGTTAATGGACAAATTTGATTTAACAAAATTGAGCCATTATCATTGTACACCATTTTTTCAAAGAACAATAATACTACTGAAATCTGACAATCTAATCTAATAAATAGATCAAATCATGTGGCATTTGACATAATCTAATAATTTTTTTATAATTATCATTGTTAGATTGTTTTACTGGGATAATAATACATATTATATCATTAGGTCAAAGTATTATGCCATAATTGTAGGTCGCAATATGTTTTTTGTCGTGTAAACCATGAAAGTTAACTAAATTCATTACTTTCTCTCTCTATTTCAAGCACTCAAATAATAAGTTTTTTAAATAAGGTACTAAATTAGATATTAAAGTTATATTCTTTTTTAAGTTATTGTTTTGCTTATATTATATTACTTACGTTACCGCTAACAATTACTTCTATAAAAAGAAGTTTTTAAAGATTAAAATTGATAAAATCTTGCCTCAAATTGATTGTGTTTTAGGAAAGATTAGATAAATTAATCATACTATTAACTAAAAATAATAGGTTACCATTAGTTTAATACAAATATTTAATTAATAATTTTATACTTTGAAAAAATTCACTTAAAAAATATTAAAGGCTTTACGCAGATGTACCATTTTAGGCCTCCAATCATCTCGAGCCCTCTCTCTAATTTTGAGAACTTGTTTTTCGAATTAAAACCCAAAATTTGTATCATTTGATGAACTATGATAAATTGGAGAGAAGATATCTGATGACAAAATGTGATCAAGTTGTAGCCTTTTGCCCAAGTTATGAAAATATTGTTGCATTCTTCTTTTTTCTAACAATGCTTTAAATGTATAATGTTGAGGAGTCAAAGTGCAATGAATTTATCAGACATTAGAAAGGATTAGTCGAGGTATAAATAAATTGACTCGGACACTCGGACCGTTGAACAAAAAATAAATAAAAGTGCAATCAATCTTTACATTTTTGTGGCTCATATGTAGTATAGGTGACTCAATTAATGACATGTTGCAGGTATTAGGTCCCCCCCCACATTAAGAACTATAGAAAGGAAAAATCCAATTAATTGGTGAAGTAGTTGACCTAAATAACCTGATAAGTGGGTTAAATGTGGAACTATATCCTATAATTATAACTATTTGGCTTGGGCTGACCATCCATTGATCTCAACTTGTCATGACTTCTTGTTACTAGTATTTCTCCCTTGTTCAAAAAAAAAAAAAATCTCTTTCTAATCCTGTTAAATATATATACATATATGTATATATATACATATACATATACATATTCATATATATATATATATATATATATATATTTTTTTTTTTTTTTGAGTCTCGCATAAATAGACAAGACCTAGATTACATAGAGTGAGAGTGTTTTGAGAGCTTCATATTATATGAATACAAACATACATTTCATCCATAATAGTTTAATATAAATAAAATTTAAAATTTCCTGCACAACTATGAGACAAATTATTTAATTTTTAAATATATGTTGATTTTAAAGTCGTAAAATGACAATTATAGTTTATAAATATTATTTTAGTTTGATATGTATCTTAAGACATGTGTTATTATATAAGTAAATAAGAGCATGAATTAGTCGAATTTGCAAATTAAAAAATCGAGTTCGCGAATTTTATAAAATAAAAGTGCAAATTCACAAAAAATTCGCTTCTAGAATGCGAGAGCATTAGGAGTTTAGAAGGATTATGTGACTAAAGACAAGACGATTTAAATTCTTTTTTCAAGTTAATTTACGGCACGTTCTTTTGATTTTATTATGTGACTAAGGACAAGACGATTTAAATTATTTTTTAAAGTTAATTTACGTCACGTTCTTTTGATTTTATTTAGGGATTATTATAATAATAACCCAAAGATGTATGATGAGGAATTGCATAAGGCCCAGAGAATTAGTCGGATGTTTTAAGAGGTCCAAATATTTTTTTTTTTAGCAAAAAATGTCTGTTTATTTGAAAAAATGATTTAGGTACAACTATTGCTACTGATTCTCTCTCTCTCTCTCTCTCTCTCTCTTCTGTACATTACACATGCTCTGGATTCCTAGCTTTAAAGTGGCTGTAATTATGTGGGCCTCAAAAAAAAGTTGGTGACTATTTGTCCATTGATCAGTCAAAACAATGTCCAGCAAAACCTTGGAGGATCCATAAATATGGGGGTAGGAACATATTCAACTTGATACTAAATCATAATCCATAGTTTAGATAGATGGTTAAACTCTCAAAGGGAGCTATGAGTTAAATCAGAAAATAGAATAGACGGTTGACTCGAGTAGGTTGTCCACCCACCCAATCTCTCAAAGGGAGTCATGCACAAGGACTAATTGAGTGAAATCAAAAGATTGGATAGACGGTCAACTTGAGTGGGTTTAAAAGAAACCATACGTGACACTCTCGAGTCATACAACCCAATTGTAAAATAAGTGCCTCCCCAACACTTGACCTATCTATAAGATCTTAGAAATTAGAACCCGAAATATTGACCGGGTGTTAAATTAAAACCCGACAAGTCCAATGGGCCTCATAGTATGACACTCCATTAAAAGATTAGGCCCCAAGTTGAACAAACCCATGTATTGTGGACCATTCATAGTGCAACCTAGAATGCCCGACAGAATGCCCCAAGGGCCTTGTTACAGTTCATGACCATAGGCCAAGCCCACAAGGTGTCCTTTCTCCATATTTCGAGCATAAGCTTAGGGCATGAGGCTTTGGTGCCCATAGAGTTACCACTTCTATTGGTGCCCATTGAAAGTATAGTTATAAAGTGTATATAACTAAATTAGATATCATATCATATTGGTCACACTAAATTGTGTATATAGTCCATATTATCCAATGCAATCATGAGAGTTAAACAAGTTAACTCATTGATAAGTGATTATATTTAGATCATTGTTCTTATTCTCTTCATAAGCTTCACATTTGTACTCTTATGCATAGCTGGTCCCAAGCCCGGTTAAAGGAGAATGGTTGCATTAGGTAGTTGCTGATACCCAACGTAAAATTCGTTAGACTAAACATGAACATGAATCCAACAAATGTTCGTTAAATACTAGGGTATGCCCTAAATGTGATGGATTGCACTTGCGTCCGGGTGTTTTGGAAATTGGATGAGGGGCATTGCATTTTAGTCTCCCGAATGCGATAAAAAATTTGCAAGGGTTCTTGTGTCACTCTGGACGAGCGCGGATAAAAAAGTTAGCCTAGAATAAAGCATGACCCCTTGATAGAGCACAATAACAAAAGATGATTCATGTAGTCAACCCCATAAATGTTGAAAAAAGACTTTGTTGAGTTGAGTTCTTATTCTCGTCATAACGTAAAACATCTGATTGATTAATTTTCTAGAATTATTTTATTCGAATGATTATAGATTTTTGCTTTCCTTATGTCTTTTTCTTTTTATTTTTTGCCTATGTAATTTTTCACCTAGGATTAGTTAGATTCTAACTCATGATAAAATGTAGATATTTTAAGCTAAGCATTTCATTATTACATTACGAAATTGTTAGTTGTTCCAAATTATTTGTAATACCCGATAGAGAGCGATAGTGAAAGGTATATGAAGAGATAGCATAGAAGAAAACTCTTTTAATACCTTAGAAATTTGAAAAACAAAAAACAAAAATACGATGATTAGATTTTTTGACAAAAAGGAAAAAAAATAATATGTAGACTTTTGAACACTTGGGGATAATCGATATTAAAGGATTATAACTACACACTATTAGACACACCCTGTCAAATCATATGGTGGTTGTACTAAAAAAAAAAATGGCATTTCATCATTTGGGGGGGGGGGGGGGGGGATGAGAATATATAACATTGTAGTAGCCTAACATGTGAAAGTGTAGTCATAACTCACATAAAAGATAGCATAATGCATTGGAGATGCTCCAAGAACCTTTTAGGATGGGTCCAAACAAGAAGAAGAAGAAAAGGTGGGCATTTTTCTATGAAGGAAATGGCATCAAAATGGGCCATCCAAATGATACTAGGAAGAGAAAAAGGTGAAACAACACCTTTATAAAACAAATGATGAGAGCTACAAAAAATATTGATACCATGGTGGTCCATTTTCTTTGGCAAATGATTTTGGAATCTGGTTTAAAGGTGAAACTTTAGCACATAAATTGATTTGTTAGGGTTTACTTTTATGAACTTGTCATGCCTTGTTGCTTTGTTATGAATCTTAATATCAATCAACCTTTATGACAAGGTTGGGGCATATACTCAATAAGCAAAGGGGTGGTCATGGGCGAGTCAATCCGAATTTAACTCGAAATATTCGTATTTGAGGAGAGATTTTTAGTACTCCAGTGAGACTTGATAAAAAAAAACTCAACTTGATTTAGATTTTAATAATATTTGAGTTGTGTTATTTAATTGTTTGACCTGTCCCGAAATTTGTGAACTCATATTAAACTTGAATTGAACATCAATTTTGACCGAGTTATATAACCAAAGAATTAAACTTGAAATGAATATTTTAGCCAGAGTCATGTAACCCTAGTACTCTCCGAGTTTAAAAATAAAGCATTTATACAATCATATTGCCTTCAGGGTGGAGCTGAATTATAATTAAGAATTTGATGATTAGAGTTGAGTTTCGATTGACTTCTCAAACCACCCGCATGTTTGGGTTGCTACTTGCTACACTAGTTGTGAAAGCAAAAACAAATATGAGATTAATATTAGAACAATATAACAGTATGAATTGAATTAAAATTAATCATTTAATCTCATTTAATGTTATACTCGAACCAAATAAACCTCTATTGTATACTAACTTTTAGCTACATATCAAAATGCTATTTGCCCTAAGTTTATTTACTTAATATATTTTTGAGGATGCATTTCAAGCTCCTTTTCATTGTGACTTTTGAGTTGAAGATACAGAGAGATTAATGAATGAAAGCACAAGTTGGGGGGTTTAACAGAAGGGGACCATTTCCAAGTTCAAACCCATAGTTGCAGTACTGGTTGCAGTCTAGTGTGAAACCATGTGGATTCACAGTGTACAGAGGTTGGAGAATGACTGATCAATACAAGTACAATCTGCTGCATAAAGGCATGTTTGACCACATAAATCTGCACTGAAAAATTCAAGTGGTAATAATAGGAAGGGTAAATTACTGACACCCCGTAAATTTAAGTCACATTTCATTGATATTCTCTCTTGTTTTTAAAATATAACTGTATATCCTTGTTAGTTTTTGTTTCCTAAAAGAATACGTAATTTTACTAAATTACTCTTACTAGAACTCTCATTTTACTTAATTACCCTTACTCAAATTTATACAAAAATAATCTATAATTTTATCAAATTAACATCAAATTGACTTTTAATTTTGTTTGATAAATATTCAATTTTATCCAATTAATATTTAATTTTATCAAATTAATACTAAATTAATATTTAATTTCATCAAAATTTGCACCAAATGAATATTAAATTTTATCAAATTAACATTAAAATTTGCCAAATTAACATTCGCATTCATAAAATTAGCATTTAATTCATCCAATTAATGTTCAATTTTATTAAACTGATACCAAATTAATATTCAATTTCATGAAATTAACACCAAATTAATATTCAATTTTATCAAAATCATATTAAAATTCATCAAATTAATATTCAATTTAATCAATTTAACACCAAATTAATTATTAATTTTATCAAATTAATACAAGATTTTATCAAATTAACGTGACATTGATCTTAAATTTTATAAAATTATCATTTTATTTCAACAAACTAATATTCAATCTTATCAAATCGATATTCAATTTTATAAAATTAACACCAAATCAATATTTAATTTCATCAAATTAACTCTAAATTAACATTTAATTTTATCAATTTAACATCCAATTTATCAAATTAACCTCAGTTTTTTGATTGAATTTAAAATTAACATTCAATTTCATCAAATCAACACCAAATGTTCATTCAATTTTATAAAATTAACATTCAATTTTTTGAATTTAATGTTTAGTCTTACCAAATTAATATTATTTTGTAAAATTAACATTTTGTTTGATACATTTTTTTATAGAAAGCATTCTATTTAATCCAATTAGCATTTAATTTAATTTAATTAATATTAAAATGATGTTTACTACTACCTTAAACTTATTAGTATAGATAGTCAAGAGTAAATTTGGCAATTCATAAAAGAATAAACTATCACATCACATTAGGGATAATTTGTGAAACGTGTATATAAATTATAGGGGTGTGCAGTGATATTTTAAAAATTAGAGAGAGTGTCAATAATATGATTTAAATTCAAAGACTGTCAGTGAAATTTACCCTAATAAGAATAAGTGTTCCACTATGATAAAAAAATATTTTTTATAGTCTTTTTGACAAAGCGAGAGGTGAAAGACAAATAACTCAAACCAAGAATTAAGTTTTGGGTCTATTTTTCAACCTAGTATCAAACCATATTACCTTTTCTTTAGTTACAATGTGTGGTGAAAAGACAAATAATTCCAACCAAGAACTACGTTTTGGGTCTAGTTGTCAGCATGGTATCAAAAAAAACAACTTTAGATATGATAGTCTTTTCATATGAGTAATTGCATGGGCTAAAGACGTTCTAAGGGAGGAGACTCCTGTAAATGAGAAGTCTAAATGACCATTCTACACAATATATTATTTTTTGGATTCGTATCACACCATCTACCCCTTCATAGTATGTTTTCTCTTTTGTTAATGCCCTTCTCTTTTTCTTTGGGGTTATGCCCTTCATTAAGTCATCAGCCACTTCCTTCTTCTCCTTCTTAATCATTTTCTTCTTCTTTAGACTGTTTAAAAACTTCTCCTCTAATGTGCAGATTCTTTCATGATGAAACCTCCAACATGGCATTATATATTATTGTGCTTATGCTTTTTCTTTAGCTAGAGAGTGTCCATTATTTGTTATAATCAATCCATATGGACTGCCTTCAAACGTTTCAAATTGCTGCATAAAAGATTATCTACTGATCTCACGGTCAAAACAAGGACAGGGAACTAACCCATTCTTAACATCTGGCTGAAAACTCTATAGTCTGTTTCTCTCTCCTCATTTTCTTCTGAGCTAGATAGCTGTGTCCTTGTGGTTATCCCTCATGGACCACTTACCATTCTATGGAGTTATTTATTATTTTACGGTAATTTTAAAATAAATTTATCGAAATACTAAATTTTTGAATTTATTTACTAAATTATAACACTTTTAAAAAAATAGAATTGTTAACGCTACTTTTACAGAATTCATTGGGCTTTGACAATCTCTTTTTATATCTGACTGAAACAACGAATAATCTTTCTCAACCAACTATTAAAAGTGGAGTTATTGTCCTTACTTTTTAACAAAAGTGGAGTCAACAACCCCACTTCTAGTAGGGTACCGGCTGAGCTTCAAGTTGGAGGTTCGAGTTTTGGAGTTCACATTGAGATTCGCTGGTTGACCGTTATGCTAGTCTAGCTAGGTTCGTTCCCGAGAGGTGTAACGAGCGCGGTCAGGGGCCTAATGATCCCACCAGTGAGGACCTATCGGGGTGGTTTCTGGGCATTCTCCTTTGCCCCCACCCCTTTTTTCCCTCTAGCAAAAAAAAAAAAAAATCCCCCACTTTTTAAAAAGTGTCATAATTTAGTAAATAAGTTCAAAAATATCGTATTTTAGTAAATTTATTTTAAAATTACCATAGAATGATAAATAACTCACATTCTATGCCCCTCCTCCTTAAAAAAGTTCAAGCAGACCTAGCCTTGCATTAAATAGAGTATTTTATTTTTTTTTATCAGACGTTAAATAGAGTATTACATATTCTTTTCCAAACAATATTCACCAATAACCTTCTTTAGCCCACCTCAAATGAACCAATCTGCACCTATGCCTTTGGATTCTCTCTCTAAAAAAATCCTTTGAATTACATTAACACAAAGAGTAATCTTATTTAAACTTAAAAACTTGATCTTATTTGTTGATCTAATGATGCGGCTTTCATTGAAATCATTGGATCAACACCAAATTTTAATGTTTAATAGGATTCATAATCAATTTAAAGATATTGTCAAAGTGGATCTTAGCTGATCCAACCCAAGTGTAGGTTCTAAAATTTAATTTGCTTCTATACGTTTGTGGCTTTCAGTTCACAAATCCGTCTCTTCAAATTGGTTTCAAGTTTTTCTACAACTTCCGTTTTTCAGTCTATGCTCTTAAAATAAAGTCTTGTATATTAGGTACGATTTTTTTCATGGGTATCGAGATCACACGCTAATGTTTATTGAGAATTGCAGATGTTCAACTGGTATGTCATGATCAAATTCATTATGGACTTGGTCAAGTCTCAACTAATGTTCCCTTCTAGAAGTTACTGTATTTTCCACTTAAAAAACAAACATTTCATGCCAGCTAATCTAATCCACCTTAGTCAAGTAATTTCGTATAGCAACTTTAATATTTTCGTCAAAGTCATAAATATAATCAGAGACAAACGAAAAGTCTAGAAAACCCAACAATGCTTAGACTATTTTATGTCACACACACAACATACATAGACCAATTACATACAGTAATTTAAAAGTGTTTTCACGACTCTACCGTCCACACTCTATCACCAAGTCAATTTTGTTCTACTTAATCTCTCTTTCATAGTCACGTATATTAAAAGTACATTCCACAAACCCAAACATATGTCCACACATATGAGTTGATATTTCTGAAAGTATTTTTTCTTCTAAATATCTTGATTTTAAATTACTTTTCCTTGTGTAACGTGTTTAACTTATTTTTCATTTTATTATTGCTTTTATGAAAAGGTTAATTTGAACCCACGTTATAAAAACTTGAGTCTAGTTTGCTGACATAATTATTTGATTGATAGTATGCTATGATATTTGTTGAGACCCGCAACCAATTACTAATGATTGAGATAAATTTGGTTACCAAACTTTTCAGTAAATTAGATCCGAAAAACATTATTGTTAACGTAAAAATGTGTATTGCAAATACCTTTTTATATTAAAAAGTTTTGAATTCAAATGATGTTTTTGTAAATGTAATAATAGGTTAAAGAGTAAATTAAAAACATAATATAAGTGAAATAAAGGTATAAAACAACCTTCAAAACCTTAATTTCTTGAACACCTTGTCAAAAACAAGTTTGGAACACTTAAACAACTCTACGTGAACAGAAAAAAAGAAACATTCCCTCTTTGATTGATCAAACACATGCACCAAAAGTAGGAGAAGACTACGACATCCAAAAACAAAACGATACCGTATTTCTAATTTTTATAACTTTTTGTTAGGATTAATCGTAAAGCTATCATAAAAATTATAAAAATATTCACAAAAATTGTAATGACATACCGTAACGTACCAATTTTTTTTGGCACCGTAGGCTTCTCTCAAAAACAAATACCCTTTTTTTTTTTTTTATTCAACGGTTAAATGTGTCTAGGTCAGTTTATATGCACTTGAATTAATCTCCTCCTTAGTCCGGTCAAAGGCATGTCATCCATATTGAGACTAAGATATTTATCATAAGAGATAAATCCCTCGTCACTTGTCTTGAAAGAATTGTTAAGATTTGAACTCAAAACGTTTAAATTTACGATTCATTTCTATTATTACTTGAGCTTTGCCGTTCTCCAAAACAATTGCCATCACAAAAAAGCCAAGGAAGAAAACAGGTACATAGTACACATAAATGGTAGATATATTTTTACTAGTGTTTGTTTTACAGTTATTTACCGTTAATGATGTCACTCCTCTGAGAAGGACTTCTCCAAAAACCAGTACCACAGAAACTGTCCCACATTTCCTTCTCCAATTCAAGAACATCCTTATCTGATTCCATGGCGGCATTAACAACTAGCTTATCGCCGGCCGGCATCGAAGCCGGACGTATTTGGAGCTCCGTTTCATGGCCACCGCACCGTCGTGGTGGCAACCGGCCTTTCTTGATAGTCCGGCGGTGGCGCTTCCGCCGGAGAGCCTTGTGGCATAGTCCTGCAGGAAGCTTGTATATGACAAGAAACAAGAGGTTGGCAAGCCCACATGGGCAGCAGCAGCACACGACTGCGCACTCTGCCGTGGTCCCGCCGGCCACCTCCGCCAACCTCCCCCTGGAGGAAGAGTTCTGGCTGTTTAGCAATGGTTGACGGCGGTCCACCGACGACGGTGGTGACTGGAGAACAATTTGTCTAGTCATATTATATGATTATATCCACCGTCGATTTCTTTGCTTCCAACTCTGCCAATTATATCTTAATTCTTACCCACAAGAAGAAAATTTTTGCCAACCCAGATCAAGAATTGAGATTTAGATTCTGGCCTTGGGGTCTTAAGAAGAAATCCGAACATTAAGGAGAGAGAAAATGGTGGATCGCGGAAGTTCTTCCATGGCCGGTGTGGGTGTTTGGTGGTTGGCCGTGCCGGAATGACACCGCAGACCGATTTGGAGGGGGAGACTTGGTTGATAAACTAGGTTATGGTACAAGTCCCAAGTCACAAGGTCCCTCCTAAATGGTACAAGTCTTGGTTGTCAGTGAGTAATATTAAGGATGGTTCTGACTGATTCTTCTGTGGTTCTTTTTCCTCCTATTCTTTTGCCTTCTCTCTCTCTTTCTTTTCTTGATATGTATGTCTTGGAGCTAGGTAGAGAAAAAGGGTTGAAATGAGCCTCTGTGAGAGAGAGAGAGAGAGAGAGAGAGAGAGAGAGAAGGGGGGGGGGGGGGGGGGGAGGATTTTTGGGTTGGGTGAGTGGAATTTAAAGATGGGTAAGTAACGGATCAGGAAAATTTTATTATATGAGGAATTTTATATGAAAAGACATGGATGTATTGAAAATGTTAAACGCATAAGGAGAGAGAAAGGTGAGGGCATGGGAGTCAAAGAGGATCTAGAAGAGGAAGACAGAAAGGGCATGGAGATTAGGGAGGCTGCAGGTGAAATGGGACTAACGAATCATGATGAAGTAAAGTCATAAGGGGTGGGGTTGTGTTGGCTAGGAGCCTTCTCCTCTGACTACATATACATGTGAAAATTGGGTGTGAAACTATTCTAACAACCAAATATGTGGTTAATAATCCCAAGGAAAACAAAAAGAAAAAGGAAAATGCAGAGAGAGAGAGAGAGAGAGAGAGAGAGAGAGAGAGATGAGGGGGGACTGTGGATTAATTTTGGCTCTGGGCTTTTCCACTGCTCACTTATGCATTTTGGCTCTATTTTCAGAAGAAGATTTCATGAATCTTATTAAAACACCAATAATAAGCTTTTGTCTGAAGATACTCTATAATATCAAATATTAAATAATAATAATAATTTTTTTATTTTTTAATTATGTAAATTAAAATTAAATTGGACAGAGAGGAAATAAGATAGAGGTAAGGGAGAGAGAAGAGAGATGTAGGCATAGATTAATGGGGTTATTTAGTATGAAGTGTATTGGTGAATTGTTTGACATTGGAAGCCATATATGGAAGATAATGTTTTTGAGCAGAAAATGAAATTTGGGGATAAATTTTATGCCATTTGATCAAAATAGATAAAAATTTTAACCATTGTTGTACTTTTATAAGTTGAGAATTTAACTTCCTAATTTTAACCGTTCTTTTTCTTATGAATAATGCTACGAATATCAAAATATTTATCAAAAATTTATTTTTACCATGAGTTGCCCAATTGGTTAAAATATTTTTTGATAAAAATTTGAGCATTCGTAGCGTTTTTCTTCTTTTATGTTCTATCAACGAGCTGAATGCGAGTAATCATAGTCAGATTAATAATGCATTGCCCGAGTTCAATTACTTTTTTTTTTCCATAGTAAAAAATTGGTTGATGGAGTCACACTCAAGTCGATGTTTACGAGACGCACACAAACATAAAAACACACAAAAAGGGCAAGCAAAATTGGACAAAGATTTAGTAGAGTAATGGCACTTATAATTGTTTTGTTTCGAACATAAAAGATGCCAAAGCAAAAGGTTTTTTTCTTGCAATCCCATTCAAGTGTTCCACAAAAACCAGTAACTCTTCTTTCTCAATGTTTCCTACTTAAGACTTCTTGATTTGTTGTTGTTGTTTTTTAGGGGGAAGAGAAAAAATTGGGTGTAACGGTGACACAGGGTCATTATTGATACGCAGTGTCACCATCCAATAATAAACTTTAAATTACATGGTAGGGTAGTTACTAGAATATGTGAGATTTACCTGCCCACATGTTATCTTATCATTAAACGGTTACACGATATTAGCATAATACATGGTGTAACGGTTACACCCAAATTTTTTTTTTTTTGAGAGAGAGATTATGGATTTGGGAGTCTCTTGGTGCCTTGGTTAGGGGTGTCAACTCTGACTCGTTGATACGAATTTGACACGACACGATTATTAAATACGCATAATAAATAGTCTAGACTAATATTTGATACTCAAAACACACTAAATAGATTTTTTTTCATGAATCTTGATGGGTCAGGCCCAAATAATCCAATTCGGGTGGAAAGCCCAAAACTATTTAAGAGCCCAAGCTCTAGAAGACCAAGTAGGCCCAAAGTGGTCTAGACTAGTCAAGCTCATTAGGGAGCTACTCCACTACGGGAGCATCTGGACCGCTTAGAGAAAGTCAACATTCCCTCATCATTTGGCCAAGACCTTTGGAGAGCACTCCCCTGCCGGTTGAGGATAGGAGAGGTCGCCAAGGAGATGAGGGGTCGCCAAGCTGTTTAAAGCTATTAAGTTACTACAATCTGTTATGACCGTCAAACTACCCATTCAATTACTACACGGACGACTATAAATTGTAAGCTTCCCCATCACTTGGGGGGCATCTCAAAAAACTCAATGCTCATCTCTCTCTCTCTCTTGTAATTTCCTGATCTCCTTACACACCTGAGTTAATAAACTTCCCGGCGAATTTAGCCATTGAAAGTGGACGTAGGTTTTGTTGACCGAACCACTATAATCCTTGTGTTATTCTTGTCTTTCTTCTACTTATTTTACTGCATTTTATACTATTACTTGATTGTGGTGTGCAAACCAATTTTTGCATCATCAGTTTGGCGCCGTCTGTGGGAACACAAAATTCTCACTTCTAAAAAACCTTCTCTGTCAAATCCATGAATCCTCCTGAAGACAATCCTGTGCGAGAAGAGGAGGTTGCTCCTCCTCCACTCGCTAATCCGGTCCCGAATGCGTAGCAGATGCTGTACACCATGCAGCAACTTATGGCCCAGAACCAACAGATTCTGCAGCTGATGCTTGGGCAACAAGGAGGAGCGCAGCCCGGACCTCAAGCTAGTGATGGACCTCCTCTTCCAGCCCCTGCTCCTGCTCCCCATGGTGGAGACTCTCCTCTCCAAGAGGACGAGGGTGAAAACCAAAACATGGAGCATGAGAGTCATTTCCGTGGTAATTCCAGAGGACCTCCTCCCAATCAGTGGGATGAAAAAATTAAGGAAGTGCAGAATCAGCTGGGTGATGTCTTCAACGCCATGAAGGCACAGGGACCCGAAACAGTGGACTACCTGGTAAGTCGAACGGATACACCTTTCGAACCTGACGTAGCAAACTATCCACTTCCTCAGAAATTCAAGATGTCATCCGTCGAGACCTTTGATGGTAAGAAGGATCCGCTGGATCACCTTGAAACCTTTAAGACCTTGATGCAGCTGCACAACGCTCCCGATGAAATCATGTGCCGAGCGTTCCCAACCACCCTGAAGGGATCCGCTCGACAGTGGTTCGCCAAGATTTCCCCCGCCTCCATTGGCTCATTTGCTGAGCTGAGCAGGTCTTTTGTGTCACACTTCATTGGAGGACGTCGCCACCAAAAGCCTGCCACACACCTGCTAAGCATAAAGCAAGGGAGAGATGAGAGCCTGAGAAGCTACCTCACTCATTTTAACGAAGAGGTCCTTCAGGTCGAAGAGCCCGACGAAATGGTTAGCATGACCGCCTTCCTGGGAGGCCTCCGGTCATCGAGCTTCCTTTTCTCGGTGATGAAGCGCCCACCGAAAAGCATGCCTGAGTTACTAGCGAAGGCCCAGAAGTATATGAACGCTGAAGACATTACAAGGGCCAGACGAGGTGAGTCCTCGAGAGCTGAGGAGAAAAGAAAGGAGAGAGACAGAGACGACAAGAGGGAGAGTAATAACAAGCGCGGCAGGACAGAGAGGATACCTGCCAAAGACCGTCTCGGACCTGCTCCCCAGAGGGAGCGACAAGCCTTCACTCCCCTCAACGCCTCTGTCGGGCACATCCTATTACAAATTCAGGATGATCCCGCAGTAAAGTGGCCAGGGAAAATGAAGTCTCTCCCAAACCGTAGGAGCCCGAACAAGTATTGTCGCTTCCATCGCGACCATGGCCATGACACCGACGACTGCTACGACCTCAAAAGACAGATTGAGGAACTCATTCAACGGGGTCACCTACGCCAATATGTGGCCGGTAGAGGACAGGCACCGGCACCGCCTCGTAACCAGGAAGACCAGCAGCCCATCGGGGAGATTCACACCATCTCCGGGGGGCTTGCAGGGGGAGGAGAATCCCTCTCCGCAATGAAGACTCATGCCAGGAAAGCCAGGCACCCTGATGAATTGAGCCCATCCAAGGCACTAAAGCATGGCAATGACGAGGTCATATCTTTCTCGGACAAGGATTTAGAGGGAATTCAGCACCTCCATGATGATCCTCTGGTGCTCACCATGACCGTCGCCAACTTCCAAGTACGGAGAATTCTCGTGGACAATGGCAGCTCTGCGGATATCTTGTTCGCAGAGGCTTATGACAAACTCAGCTTGGGCAGGGAGAGACTACAGCCTATCAGGTCACCCCTCATGGGGTTCTCCAGAGAGAAGGTGTATCCCTTAGGGTCCATCACCTTGCCAGTCACCGCAGGCGTAGCACCCCGGAGCTCCACAAGCATGGTTAACTTCCTGGTGATAGATTGCCCTTCAGCGTACAACATCATCCTAGGCCGACCCGCTCTCAACACTCTAAGAGCGGTGCCCTCTACCTACCACCTCATTCTCCGCTTCCCTACCCCGAGCGGAGTCGGAGAGGTCCGGGGAGACCAAGTAGCTGCAAGAGAGTGCTACGTCTCCTCTATAAAGGCGAGGAAGCCACAGGAGGCATTGCAAGTAGAGGTCCTCGACCCAAGGGATGATGCAACTATAGAAAGAGGAGAACCAGTTGAGGAGCTCACCCCAGTGACCCTGGATGTAGAGTATCTAGACAGAAAAGTGTACATTGGCTCTTCCCTTCCTGAAGACTTGGTCCGGCAGCTCATAGACTTTTTGAGGGGTAATATGGACGTTTTTGCTTGGTCACATGCGGACTTGGAGGGCATCGACCCTGAGGTTGCCACCCACCGCCTCAACGTCGACCCTCACTACAAGCCTGTTCGCCAAAAACTAAGGGGTGCCTCCACTGAAAGGGCCCAAGCAATGGAAAATGAGGTGGAAAAGTTGATAGAGAACAGAGCAGTTAGAGAAGTAGCCTATCCTGAGTGGCTCTCAAATGTGGTGATGGTGACTAAAGCTAATGGGAAGTGGCGCCTCTGCGTCGACTTTACTGAACTCAACAAGGCGTGCCCAAATGATAGCTATCCACTACTGCGAATCGACCTCCTCATCGACGCCACAGCAGAGCATGAATTGTCCACCTTATTGGATGCATACTCTAGGTATAACCAGATCAGCATGCACCCCCCAGATCAGGAGAAGACATCGTTCATCACTCCAAGGGGAACCTACTGCTACAGGGTCATGCCTTTCAGGTTGAAGAATGCAGGAGCAACTTATCAACGACTGGTGAACAAGATGTTCCGGTCACAGATCGGGAGAACAATGGAGGTGTATGTGGACGACATGCTCGTAAATAGTCTCGCAGCAGCAGATCATATTGACCACCTCCAAGAAACTTTCAACATTCTCAGGTCATACCACATGAAGTTGAATCCTGAAAAGTGCGCCTTTGGCGCAGGCTCGGGAAAGTTCCTTGGCTTTATGGTCAACCAGAGAGGAATTGAGGCAAACCCCGACAAAATCAAGGCAATCTTAAATATGAAGTCGTCGTCCTCAACCAAGGAGCTCCAGCGCCTCAATGGGAGAATTGCAGCGCTCAATAGGTTCGTTTCCAAATCTACAGACAAATGTCTGCCTTTCTTCAAAATTCTCCGAAAGGCTTTCGAGTGGGGACCGGAGGCAGAGAAAGCCTTCCAAAAGCTCAAAGTCTACTTGGCCAAACCTCCACTACTTTCACACGCTACATCTGGTGAGACTTTATATCTATACCTTTCTGCTTCCCCATCAGCAGTGAGGTCGGTCCTCATCAGGAACAGTGACGGAGTACAAAAGTCGATTTATTATGTGAGCAGAGCATATCGGGGATCGGAAGTCAGATATTCAGAGCTAGAAAAATTAGCACTAGCCCTCATCTCAACAGCTAGGCGTCTGCGACACTACTTTCAGAGTCACACTATTGTTGTCATCACAGATCAGCCTCTAAAGAGAGTATTGGGAAAGCCAGATGTATCCGGGAGACTCCTAAAATGGGCAGTGGAACTAGGCGAGTTCGACATCCAGTACCAGCCAAGGGCGGCTATCAAAGCGCAAGCCTTGGCAGATTTTGTTGCGGAGCTTACACCAGTAGGGGAGGTAAATGAACATTCCACGCTTCAGACATCGAGCCCGGACACCCAAAGCAAGGTGATACACGACGAGGACACTAGGGCACCCACTCCTGGCGCCCAGACACTCCCGGGCGCCCAGACCTCCTTCCCTGGCACCCAGACTTGCTCCTCTGGCGCCCAAGCCTCCTCCGCAGGCGCCCAGACACTCTCGGGCGCCTAGGCCTCCTCCCCTGGCACCCAGACACTCCCGGGCACCCAGCCTGGAGCCTTGCCACCCAATCTTGGTTTCCTGACTCCCTCAGTGCTCTCCGAACTCTCCTCTTTGCCACTCTGGAAGCTTTATGTGGATGGATCATCAACCCGTGAAGGAGGTGGAGCTGACTTAATCCTAATCAGCCCCGAAGGCGCTACCATCAAGTACACTATGAAGCTCCACTTTATCGCCTCCAACAATGAGGCAGAGTATGAGGCCCTCCTCTCTGGACTAAGATTGGCAATCGAGATGGAGGCTCAACACCTCATCACTCACAACGACTCTCAGCTAATAGTCAACCAAGTAAATGGCGAGTTCGAAGCAAAGGGAACCAGAATGTAGGAGTACTTCGTCATGGTGAAAGCCTTGGTCGCCAAGTTTAAAATTTTTCAAATCACCCATATCCCGAGGGAGGAGAACATGGCCGCTGATGCGCTAGCCCGGTTCGCCTCGTCCTCAGATGCCCCACCAGGACCAACATTCATGGGTCACCAGTTGGAACCAAGCAGGTTAGACATGGAAGCTAAAAGTATCAATTGTGCATCTGCCGAGGTAAACTAGATGACCCCAATAAAGGCATACCTCCAGGAAGGTGCGTTGCCTAATGACCCTAGTGAAGCTAGGAAACTCAGGATGAGAGCCTCCAAATTTACTATTTTACAAGATACCCTGTACAAAAAAGGGTACTCTTTGCCGTTGTTGCGGTGCCTTTCGCCTGAAGAGGCAAATTATGTCCTGCGGGAGATCCATGAAGGGATTTGTGGGAATCATTCTAGAGGGCGCTCCCTCACCCACAAGGCGCTCAAACAAGGCTACTTCTGGCCTAGTATGATGAGGGACGCCCAGGAATTTGCCAAGAAGTGCGACAAATGTCAGCGCTTCGCCACTGTGCCCAGACAACCACCAGAGGAGCTCACGATAGTCACAAGTCCATGACCCTTCTCCAAATGGGGCATCGACATCCTAGGTCCCCTACCTCTCAGCAAAGGACAGTGCAAGTTCGTGGTGGTAGCGGTAGACTACTTCACTAAATGGGCGGAGGCAGAACCCTTAGCAAAAATAACAGACGTCAAGGTGAAAGATTTCATCTGGAAAAACCTGGTCTGTCGGTTTGAGATACCCCACGCCATTGTCAGCGACAACGCCAAGCAGTTCGACAATAAGCTCCTGAACTCCTTCTGCTCAGACCTTCAAATAAAGCAACCTCATTCCAGACCGGCACACCCGCAGGCAAACGGGTAGGCTGTGGTCATGGTGAGAACGGTGCTGCGTAACCTAAAGACAAGGCTCGAAAAGGCAAAAGGTCTTTGGGTCGAGGAGCTCCCAGGCGTATTATGGGCCTATCGGACCACACCAAGAACTCCAACCGGAGAAACCCCCTTCTCCCTCGCCTTTGGAACTGAGGCAGTCATCCCTGTGGAGATCGGGGTGCATTCTCTGCGGGTCCAACACCACGACCCTGTCACCAATGAGGAAGGACTCCGCGTCAACCTCGACTTAGTAGAGGAAGCAAGGGAGATGGCTGTGGTCTGTAATGCGGAGTACAAGCGTCGCATGGCAAAATACTACAACTCGAGGGTGAAGCCTCGTTCCTTCCAACCAGGAGACTTGGTCCTTAAGAAAGTGATCCTAGCCACAAATGATTCACGACAAGGAAAGCTGGGACCGAATTGGGAAGGACCCTACCTCATAATAGAAGTGGTGAGGTCGGGTACCTACAAAATACAGGGTTCTAAGGGGAAAGTTTTGCCCCATCCATGGAATGCCGAGCACTTGAAGAGGTACTATCAGTGACACATTGAGAGACTCAAAGTAGAAAAGTGGGGAACTTGATTTTATTTTTTGTACTTTTTTGGGGCTGTTGCTCGATATTTCTTTTTCATAAGCAAAGAGATAAATAAAACAAAATTTCTAGATTTACTCAAAAAATCTTTGCATTTTTGTATTCAAGATCAAAAGGGCAAAACCACTACCACTTTCACAAAAGTAGGGCTACAAAATGCTTTTCAAACAAAGAAATAAAGAAATCCTTAAATCAAAAAGTCCCTAGCACTCTAACTGCTCTCGTGGTCGTCATCCTCCTCCTCGGCATCCTCAGAACCTCCATCACTCTCAGGCGCCTCAGTCGCCACGAAGCCTGAGACATCAATATTGGGGTAGACAGCGGAAATCTTTCCCCGAAGCTCCTCATAGCAGTCAATGAAAGCTTCGGCAATGCCATACCTCAGGTCCGCCTCAGCTCGGGAAGCTCTCTCTTGAGCAGTCTTCACATCTGCCTCTGCGGCAGCCTCTCTGAGCATGGCCCTCTCGCGGGTCTCTGCAAGCTCAGCCTCAATTTGGCCACCCTCCCATGGGTCCCCGAAAACTCAGCCTCTTTGAGCATGACCCTCTCGCGGGTCTCTGCAAACTCAGCCTCTAGCTTGGCCACCCTCCCATGGGTCGCCGAAAACTCAACCTGAGTCTTTGCAAGCTCAGCCTCACTGAGCGTGGCCCTCTCACGGACCTCAACAAGCTCATCCTCGAGCCTGGCCACCCTCCCATGGCTCGCCGAAAGCTCAGCCTTAAGATCAGTCGCCCTCATATCAGAAGCCCTCCCAACAGCTTCAAGCTCTGTGATCCTCCCCTGAACAGCTAGAAGTTCATTTTTCACAACTTCATGGGTTTGCTTCAACTGGTGATAAAGGAGGGTCCTTGCAAACATACACATAGATGCTGTTGAGGCCTGAGGAAAAACAAAAGGCAAAAAGATGTCAGAAATGTATGAGAGGAAGGGAGGAAAGGGAGATAATAAACCCTTACCTGAGCCCAACTTTCCAAATAAGAGCGAAGAATTCCATCGGCCCCCGTGGAACCGAGCTCGGTCACATCCCTGGAACACACAAACTTCCCAATCCGATCCCTAATGACCGGCAGGTTACCCAGCATAGAGATACCCTGAGAAGGTGTCCCAGAAGAAGTCCCCACAGGAGAAGATGAAGGGAAAATAGAAGGTGCGGCCGATAGGAGAAACTCCGGAGTAAGAGGTACAACTGAGGGTGTAAGCACCACTGGAGGGGGCACTGGACCAAAGGGAGCCCTAGGAATCACTAGAGGAGTTGATTGAGGAGAGCTCCCCTCGGGCGGTACCATTGGAGATGTCACTTGGGAGACCTGACCCGTCTTCGCCATCTCAAGGACCCTCGCCACCTTGGGAAGAGGAGGACTCCTACCAGAGAGGAGAGACCCAATCGTCTCCCTATCTATTGTTGCAAGAAAGTAAAGTGTTACCCAGATGAAAAAAAAAGGGTACGAAATAATCAACTCACTTTTTCTCTTCAAAGAGGAGCCGCCAGACTTAGGGGTGGCACGAACTCCGGGCATGAGTACTCCAATATCTTTTTCAGGATAAGCCTTCACCGCCTGCAGTTTCCACTCTTGACCCTTGGAAAGCACAAGGGGATCTGCAAAAGGAATGATGAGTAAAAAACAGAAAACACACAAAAGAGTTAAAACAAGTGTGAAGCTTACCAAACTCTTTGGAGGTACTCCATCCCCGTAGTACCGAAGCTCTATTGGCCTCAGTAGCCCATTCTCCACCGACAAATAGAAAGCGGGATTTCCAAGTTCCACAGTTGGACTTCAGTCCAGTGATCAGCCTGTCTCTCGTTGTAAAGTAATACCAACCCCGATTGGGAGCAGAGGTCTCGCTCAGAGTATAAGCTCCATGAAACTCCTCCGGAGAGGCATCCTCATGGTGCACTTTTTTCCACAACACCAAAAAGCATAGCAGAACTCTCCAACCGTTGGGTGACAATCGCCCCGGGGTAAGTGAACAATATTCAAGGATGCGACAGATAGGAGGGGACATGGGAAGTCGGAGCCCAGCCTCAATATCAATATCCCCAGAAGAGTCATCCGAGGCAGGCTCATCCATCTCGGCCCGACGACATAGCACAGTCGGAAGAATATGGTAGGTGGAAACAATCCGCAAAATATCATCTGAAGTTAAAGTACTAAAGAGAGTATTTATGTGAAACTCGGGAAAATTTGAACTTTTTCTGAAAAAGGGCAAAATGGTAATTTGTCATTACTGCACGTATTTAAAATACATATGTTCTAGACCTCGGATGAGGAAACGAAGTTCGCCATTTGATTCGCAACGCGAAATCCAGTAACCACCAGAAAATTCGTCGAATTCTGAGATAGTCGGATTTTTTTAAAGGTCCCCAAAAAAACGAGAAATATTAAATTTCCTTAAAATTAAGTTAAAGTTCAAATAAAATTAATTTGAAGTTAAACCGAGATCAAATAAATCGTTTCGGGACGAAATCGGACCCGATTAAGTGAGGGACACGTGGCGCAACGTGGGCCAAGTATTTAAAACTATATAAAGGGACAAATATCTGCATTTTAGGCAGAAAATTTCTGCCATTGTGCTGGGTTCAACGTGTGGGAGAAAGAGAGAGAGAAAAGAGAGAACTTCAAGCTTCCTTCGGCGATTCCCGGACTTCCGTCGCTCGGATTCCATCGAGCTAGAAGGGAGAAGTGATCACGTCGACGAGGGCTTTGACTACGTACCAAAAACAAGGCGTTTCACCGAATATTCAAAGGGAGAAATTTTAGAAATCAAAGACTTTGGGTTGGTTTTGGTGCATTGAGGTTGCCTACATCTCTATTGAGGTAGGATTATTCCTACTTGGGATTATTCTTACCTTAGGTGTTAGTAGACTAAGGGTTAAAAGTTATATATGCATATGTATTGAATTATATATATGTCTATAGTTATGGTAATGGAAAAGGGAGCATAGAGTTGGCCTAGGCTAACTTCTAGCTTGATTTTATTACATAGGAGTTCCATGTGGTTTCTCTTATAACCTGGTGAAATTTGAGCTATATGGTTGCTTGGAATGTGTTATGTGAAAACATGACTTTAATGACTACTAGGTGTTTGATAAAATGCCTAGGTGAAATTGTGTGTGTTACTTGCATGATGCTATGTTATAACATGCTTGGGTGATTGTGAAATCATATGCTTATGATATGGTTTTTGGATGAAGAGTGTTGTTGATATATGCATGAAATGATATATTGAACATAATGAGATATGGTAGTTATGTGCTTTTGATATAATTGTCATTGATGTATTGGAAATGTTTATATGTTTGTCATGAGCATATTGAGCATTATTTTGTGTGCAATGGAACATCACATTGCATTTGCACAGGGATATCGGATCCATAGACATGAGTGGGTGTGTGTGCATGTTATACATGATTAATCAATCACCATTCTTGGTGCTTGGTGGATGGGCTCGGGAATGTTGGAACGAAGTTTCGACTGAGTCGCATGGTTGCATGGAAAAACTTGTGTCGGGTGTAGCAAGTAGGGCTAGACACTCCCTCGGGTGAAAAACCCGGAACCACTTGGTTCAGTCACTTGCCGGCGGTGCAATTCCAGAAAAGTGACACGGTGTACGGAACCGGCGGTGTGATTCCGAAGATCCGTTGCCCAACAAAGACACAAGGGTTTTGTTATAAAAACACCCATTCAATGGGTAGCTTCCAACAATGATCCGGTTTTGGGAAAACATGATTTCTTTTCAAATGATCATTGGAAGGTTTTTCTCCGTCAATAGACGGGTCATCACACATTGGCATTGCATTGTGTTGAGGGAGTCGGTGAGGACTCGGAATGGGTTGCATGAATGAGTTTTCATCTCATTTCATAGCATGGCATTGTTGCATTCCAACATTGAATGCATAATGTGTGTGGAATGATTGATTACATGTTGTATGTGAATATTACATGAGCATGAGCATCTAGGGGGGGAGTAGCCTCCGTATGAAGTTTTCTACTGGGCGTTGGCTCACCCTATACGGGAACAATTTCAGGTATTGGGTTTGCACCGGGGGATGGCTCCCATGGAGAGCACCAAGGGTGAAGGGGGCCTATGTGTGGCCTTATCTCAAGATTTTGTAAACCTTTTGTTTTAGAATGGTTTATGACATGTAAATATTGTAATCATGTTTGAATACTTATAACAGAACCTTGTAGAGATCATGTATAATGTAAGAAACCTTGTTATACATGTTTTGGGTGACCTTGGAAAGGTTGGAAAAGGGTTGGAAATGAAAAACTAATGAAATGGGCAAAATCTGCCAACAGCTACCGATAGCCAACAGGTAGTTGTTTTCCAGAAGGAAACTGCTACCGGTAGCCAACAGGTAGTCGTGTACCAGTAGGGTACAGCTACCGGTAGCCAACAGGTAGTTGTTTTCCAGTAGGAAACAGCTACCGGTAGTGATTGAGCAAAAACAATCCTATTCCTAACCCTTTAACTACTATCCCTCAAATGATGCAATGTATGAGCGGAAGGAAGGATTTCTCCCCCTTTGGGATAGTGTGAAAAGAAAGGGCAATAGGAAAGGGAAATGAGATGATGTAGATATGGAATGTGTATGCACAAAAATGCTCCCCAATCGAAATGAGTCTTTTGTGGTCGTGTGTTTTACTTGGAAAATATTCCAAGGTCGTCTCCTTAGGGAAGGAAAGGGAGTTTTGTGAAAGTGATTTTGCAAAAGTGAAAAGAAAATGTAAAATCTTTTGTTTGAGTTTTGTTGAGTTTTGTTCAAAATGAAAATGCAAGAAAGCAAGTGTTGGCTAATCCAAAGGGTTCATTCCAATGGGAATACCAAATCAACTTAAAGCCTTCCTCAGATTGAGCATGAATGGACGATTGATTCGGGGGAAGCTAGGGACGAGATTGGTGAGTATCTAAGCATAAACCGTGACTAGGCCTACGGAATATCAAAGGCTCACCAACTCATCCACTCTCAACCCCGTCAAACCGAACCATTTGACTCTAAAGGGAGGAATGAAGAAGAGTTGAAATGGAATCCCTAAGAGGAATTTTCCCTTGGATTAACCAACTTAAATCCTAGCTACTCATATTAAAAATGCAAGACAAGCATAATGTAGATGGACATGGAAGAGAAATGGAGATTTAAAGCATGAAACTTAACTCAAAGCAAGAAATCTTAAACTAAGGAGAAAAATATTCAATACCCATTTTAAGCTTGAAAATGAAGAACTTGAGCAACAATGGTGAAATGTAAATGGTGTATTGAAACTTGCAAAGTACTTGAAATAAATGAGATTAAAGACAATAAATGAAGCTTACAAGGTTCTTACATTAAACTACAAGTGAAAGAGTGGAAGAAAAATGCAAAAACGTCACTTTGAGCACTCTTCATCATCTTCCCCCTTGGAGCTTTCTATATCTAATCCTAAGCTTAGGTAGCCACCCCCTACAATGTCTCTTGAATGCTCAGTATATGGAGTGTGAAAGACTTCCCATTTCGTGCATGGAGAGAGAGAGAGGTCTACAGAGTTGATCTCCATCACTAGGGGTGCAGCAACATGGGCTGGACAGGGGGTGAGGCAGAGCTGTCTGCCCACCCAGCTTCCTTCTTCTTCTCTCTCTTCATTAATTATCAAGACTCATCCAAATCAATGCAAGGGTGAGGGAGGCTCCAGGATGTGCCAGGGATGTCAGGAAGCATGTAGGAGAAGTGCATGTGGGACCCTCCAAGCCGTGAAGTTGAGTTACAGGCTGTCTGGAGAAAAGTGCAAAAACCTTCCGGAAGGTCGACATACACCTACCGGAAGGTCGCTGAAAGAACAGTTAAATGAAAAGAATCAAATGCAAGAACTTCCGGAAGGTCGACATCAGTAGCAAAAATCTTCCGGAAGGTTCATTCCAGTAGCCAAAACCTTCCGGAAGGTTCATTCCAGAAAACAAAACCTTCCGGAAGATTTTGGCAGTCAAAAAGAAACCCAAGGCAAAACCTTCCGGAAGGTCCATTCCAGTAGACAAGTCCTTCTGGAAGGTTTTACTCCAGTATCTAAAATCTTCCGGAAGGTTCATTCCAGTGGACAAAACCTTCCGGAAGGTATTAGCTATGAACAAGGCATCCAGGGTTTTTAGCAAAACCTTCCGGAAGGCCGACATACACCTTCCAGAAGGTTTTCAGACTGTGAGCAAAAATTGGATTTCTTTCCCCTCCAAACCATCCTTAAAGCTACCCCATACACTCCATTAGCCTCATATAACACCATGGGGGTTTAAATCATGTCATTTACATCATTTTACATGCATTCACCCAAAATTCCATCAAGCCACAATCAAAACCAAAACACTCCCATTTATTGACAAAAAAGGTGAAACAAAAGCACATTAGCACACTATACATGTCATTGTTATGTGCTAATCAGGTAGCCAACAGGTAGTTGTTTTCCAGAAGGAAACAGCTACCGGTAGTCAACAGGTAGTTGATTTCCAGAATGTTTCGGCTACCGGTAGCCGATAAACAGCTACCGGTAGTCATTCCAAAAATCAGAAATTTTTAAATGTTTTGCCAAATCTTTGGGCTTTGAATTTCCTTCCTTTAAATGATCAAAGTGGACCCTAATGGGGTACAAACCACGGTGTATGAGATTTAAATTGAATCAAATGAATGTTAAACCGAATTTTCATTATGGGTTATAATCCCGGCTTAAAGATATTCTTGATGTGGTGTCGGGTTAAGCGACATCCACAGGTATTTCCGCGGGTTGATGGACGATCAACGGGACCCCCGGATTTTGGGGTGTCACAGCTTGGTATCAGAGCCTAGGTTTACGATAAACCTTGGGCTTGATGGGCATTGGGTCTAGACCATTGCATACATAGTACATTTCATCTTATGTGTTTAAATGCTACATATTAATTGTTGTTTGCTATATGTTATGTGCTACATGACATGTGAATTATATACATGGTAGAATGTATATGTAAAGGAACACATTAGGTTAGAAAATATAACCTTGGGTTCGGAATAAGGGATGAACGGAGTGGTTCATGGTATAAATGTCTACTAGTGGGTGGCATAAGCAGTGCTAGTGAGACAATGAGAAGAATTCTCAAAGTTTCAAATCTTGATCCCTATTTTGGGATACTTTGTGAGACTTGTTTGCTATCTGACAAATGTAGATGGCTAGTCGGGGAAGGGGACGCCGAGGCGGTGGGAGAACTAATCAACCACCACCGCCCTTCGATCAACAGGCCTTTAATGAGACTATGGGCATGATGGCAGCTACGGCCTACGGTTGCACACCGAGGAGGTATGAGTAACCTCCAACAGTTCAAGGCACATAAACCTCCAGTTTTTAAGGGAGGGGCGGATCCTATGGTGGCTGACCATTGGTTTTGGCAAGTTACGAAGATCTTGAAGGCAATGGAAATCACTTCCGACGCCAGTAAGATAACACTAGCTGCATTCCAGCTAGAAGGAGAATCCCAAGTGTGGTGGGATTGGGTCTCGGGCACGAAAAACCTTGAGACTATGACATGGGAAGAGTTCAAGGAGCTCTTCATGGGCAAGTATTTCCCACCGGCCATGCGACATGCAAAGGCCCGGGAGTTTCTGGAATTGAAACAAGGAACCATGACGGTGATGGAATACGTGGCGAAGTTCACGGAACTAGCACGTTTCACCGATGATTACGTAGCCACAGCTGTGGCTAAGGTAAGAAGGTTTGAGGAAGGCTTGAAGCTTTCCATTCGGGGGAAAATTGTAGGTCTTCTCCTACAAGATCTGGATTTAATGATCACGACGGCTATGGCAATTGAACGAGAGGTGGATGACGCGAGGAATATTCGCGAGGGTGGTACTAAGGACAAGAAGAAGGAGGGCCAAACCTCTTCTTCTAGTGCGGGGAAGAGGCAGAGGACTTCTACTCCGCAGGGACAGCAAGGGCAGAGCCGCGACTATCAAGGCCAAGGCCAGGGTCAATCCTCCCAAGGTGGGAGAAATCAGAGGTCTTCCTACCAGGCAGGCCAACGGACTTGCTATCATTGCCACCAACCGGGGCACATGAAGCGGGATTGTCCTCAGAGGCAGGGATCCCAGAGTTATGGGGCATCCCAGTCCCAGTCTTCAGTGGGGCACACACAGACACCTTATGTTCCTCCCTACCCCACTACGGGTCAGGGAAGCCAGTACCAGTTCCAGGGTGCTGCACAGACCCCTACTACATCATGTGCGAGTGCCACGCAATCAGGCCAGAGTTTGGGTCGAGGTCGAGGACAGGGCTCACAAGCTGGTACTTCGGGAACCCAGGGGCGTGTCTACGCCATGATACCTCAGACCAAGCCAGCAGACCAATCGGTGATACAGGGTACATTTCTACTCTCTCGCTTATGGGCTAGGGTATTATTTGATTCTGGTGCATCACATTCATTTATTGCTGCATCTTATGTGGAAGACTTGGGCTTAGAGGTTGAGACCTTGGAAGAGCCATTGCATGTGAGTTCTCCCCTAGGTGCTAGGGTGAGGGTTGGCCAGATATGTCGGGGCTGTGAGTTAGAGATCTCTGGGATTCTACTCACCGTTGACCTTAGGGTCATGGACATGTCGGAGTTCGATGTCATCCTAGGAATGGATTGGTTGACGGCACACCGTGTTGTTATTGACTGTGATCGGAAGAGGGTCACTGCTTATACGCCTGAGGGTGTTTGTTTCAAGTTCCAGGGGGACAAGCATGTTGCTTTACCCCAAGGGGTGTATGACTCCCGATGGCACGGGCAGTTGATGGGTTGGCTAGCAAGCCTTACCCTAGAGAACGAGGAGAGACAGGAGTTGGGTCTACCTCGAGTTGTTTGTGAATACGAGGATGTTTTTCCGGATGAACTACCGGGATTACCTCCACATAGGGATGTAGACTTTAACATTGAGTTACATCCTGGCACATCGCCCATTTCTATGACTCCACATAGGATGGCGCCTGCTGAGTTGCAAGAACTCAAGGTCCAATTGCAGGAATTGTTGGACCGGGGTTTCATTAGACCGAGTACCTCACCTTGGGGCGCTCCGGTGTTATTTGCAAAGAAGAAGGACAAAACCCTTCGACTATGTATAGACTACCGGCAGTTGAATAGGGTTACTATCAAGAATAGGTACCCTTTGCCGAGGATTGATGACTTGTTTGATCAACTGAGAGGGGCGCGGGTCTACTCCAAGATAGATCTTCGCACCGGTTATCATCAGTTGAGGGTTAGGGAGACAGATATCCCTAAGACGGCGTTTCGGACGCGTTATGGGCATTTCGAGTTCACAGTGATGCCATTCGGATTGACGAACGCCCCAGCGGCATTTATGGATCTCATGCATAGGGTGTTCCAACCCTACCTTGATCAGTTCGTCGTGATTTTTGTTGACGACATCTTGATTTACTCCAAGTCGGAGGAGGAGCATGAGGGTCACTTGAGGATCGTTCTTCAGATCTTGAGAGACCATCAGTTGTATGCCAAGTTCAGCAAGTGTGAATTTTGGCTTACTGAGGTGAAATTTTTGGGACATGTGGTGTCGGCTTCGGGTGTATCCGTAGACCCAGAGAAGGTTGAGTCAGTCATGAATTGGGAGAGGCCGAAGTCAGTTTTCGAGATACGCAGTTTCTTGGGATTGGCTAGGTATTATCGGCGGTTTATCGAGGACTTCTCTAGGTTAGCTGCACCTATGAAGAAGTTGACTCGGAAGGAGGTTAAGTTTGAGTGGAATGATTCTTGCGAGAAGGCATTCCAGGAGTTGAAGAGGAGGCTTACTTCAGCTCCTATTTTGATAGTCCCAGAAAGGGGACAGAGGTACACAGTCTATTGTGATGCCTCTAAGGACGGGCTCGGATGTGTGTTGATGCAATCCGGGAGGGTCATGGCTTATGGTTCTCGACAGCTAAAGAATCACGAGCAGAATTACCCCACACATGATATGGAGTTGGCGGCCATTGTCTTTGCCTTGAAGGCTTGGCGCCACTACCTGTATGGTGAGCAGTTTGAAGTGTTTTTGGACCACAAGAGTCTGAAGTACATCTTTATACAGCGGGACCTCAACATGAGGCAACGCAGGTGGATAGAGTTTCTGGAAGATTACAACTTCACGTTGCATTACCATCCTGGTAAGGCAAATGTGGTGGCTGACGCACTTAGCCGAAAGTCAAGGGGAGTCTTGGCTAGTATGGCTTCCCGGGAGTGGGAAATGCTCGTGACTGTGGGACAGTTTGGGCTACATTACATGGGGCAGGCTCAGGGTACCTTAGGAAGTTTGGTGGCTATGTCTTCCCTACTGAGCAGAGTGATTGAGTCTCAGGGGCAAGACCCAGAGATAGTGTCCATTAAGGACCGGGTGCAGTCGGGCACAGGTGACGAGGGCTGGGCCATTCATTCGGATGGTAGTCTTCGGTATAGGGGAAGGATTGTGGTTCCCCAATCTCCGGATCTAAGGGAGGAGATTCTTAGGGAATTTCATTGTTCCCGTTTTGCGGTTCATCCAGGGGGCACGAAGATGTATCATGATCTTCGTCGCCAGTATTATTAGAATGGGATGAAGCGACAGGTTGGCGAATTTGTTGGTAGATGTCTCACATGTCAGCAAGTGAAGGCTGAACACCAGAGACCAGCGGGATTACTCCAGCCTTTGGAGGTAGCTGAGTGGAAGTGGGAACATGTCACGATGGATTTTGTGACTCACTTGCCACGGACATCGCGGGGACATGATGCGGTGTGGGTGATAGTGGACCGACTTACTAAGTCGGCACACTTTTTGGCTGTGCGGATGACCTTCACACTGGAGGAATTCTGCAAGTTATATATACGGGAGATTGTCCGATTGCATGGGGTGCCCGTATCTATAGTATCGGATCGGGATCCCAGATTCACATCTCATTTTTGGGAGAGTTTCCAGCGAGCTATGGGGACTCAGTTGATGATGAGCACTGCTTTTCATCCCCAGACGGATGGTCAGTCAGAGAGGACTATCTAGACACTAGAGGACATGCTGCGGGCATGCGTCCTAGATCTCAAGGGAAGCTGGGAAGATCACTTACCCTTGATAGAGTTTGCCTATAACAATAGTTATCAGGCGAGCATACAGATGGCACCCTATGAGGCACTATATGGGAGGCTATGTCGATCCCCAGTTTGTTGGACAGAGGTTGGAGAGAGACCTGCTACGGGTCCAGAGTTGATTAGAGACACCTTAGAGAAGGTGGACTTGATACGGAAGCGTCTTCTCACGGCTTAGAGCCGGTAGAAGAGCTACGCCGATAGACGGCGGAGACCTCTAGAGTTTGAGGTGGGTGATCATGTCTTCTTGAAGGTGATGCCTACAAGAGGAGTGGTCAGGTTCGGCAAGCGAGGAAAGCTGTCACCGAGGTATATCGGTCCCTTTGAGATACTTGAGAGGGTGGGTACAGTCGCTTACCGATTGGCGTTACCGCCAAATTTATCGGGTGTTCACGCGGTATTTCATGTCTCCATGCTCCGGAAGTATACTCCAGATTCGACACATGTGGTGGATTGGGGTGAGTTGACTGTTGATGCGGATGGCACCTTCGAGGAAGGACCGGTTCGTATCATGGATAGCCGAGAACAGATTTTGCGAGGCAAGACCGTGAGGCTAGTGAAGGTACTGTAGCAGTACCGGGGAGTAGAGGAGGCAACATGGGAGCGTGAGGACACTATACGTGCCAATTACCCTTTCCTGTTTGAGGATAGAGGTACATTTACATACTTACAGCTTGGTATTGAGTGTACATTACTTGCTGCATATGCATGCTATTAAATGTCTATGTGTATGTGAATTTCGGGGACGAAATTCTTTTAAGGGGGGAGAATGTGAAACCCGGGAAAATTTGAACTTTTTATGAAAAAGGGCAAAATGGTAATTTGTCATTACTGCACGTATTTAAAATACATATGTTCTAGACCTTGGATGAGGAAACGAAGTTCGCCTTTGGATTCGCAACGCGAAATCCAGTAACCACCAGAAAATTCGTCGAATTCCGAAATAGTCGGATTTTGCACGTAGATCGAGACGACTGCGTGGCGATTGACCTTTTAAAGGTCCCCAAAAAAACGAGAAATATTAAATTTCCTTAAAATTAAGTTAAAGTTCAAATAAAATTAATTTGAAGTTAAACCGAGATCAAATAAATCGTTTCGGGATGAAATCGGACCCGATTAAGTGAGGGACACGTGGCGTAACGTGGGCCAAGTATTTAAAACTATATAAAGGGACAAATATCTGCATTTTAGGCAGAAAATTTCTGTCATTGTGCTGGGTTCAACGTGTGGGAGAAAGAGAGAGAGAAAAGAGAGAACTTCAAGCTTCCTTCGGCGATTCCCGGACTTCCGTCGCTCGGATTCCGTCGAGCTAGAAGGGAGAAGTGATTACGTCGACGAGGGCTTCGACTACGTACCAAAAACAAGGCGTTTCACCGAATATTCAAAGGGAGAAATTTTGGAAATCAAAGACTTTGAGTTGGTTTTGGTGCATTGAGGTTGCCTACATCTCTATTGAGGTAGGATTATTCCTACTTGGGATTATTCTTACCTTAGGTGTTAGTAGACTAAGGGTTAAAAGTTATATATGCATATGTATTGAATTATATATATGTCTATAGTTATGGTAATGGAAAAGGGAGCATAGAGTTGGTCTAGGCTAACTTCTAGCTTGATTTTATTACATAAGAGTTCCATGTGGTTTCTCTTATAACCTGGTGAAATTTGAGCTATATGGTTGCTTGGAATGTGTTATGTGAAAACATGACTTTAATGACTACTAGGTGTTTGCTAAAATGCCTAGGTGAAATTGTGTGTGTTACTTGCATGATGCTATGTTATAACATGCTTGGGTGATTGTGAAATCATATGCTTAGGATATGGTTTTTGGATGAAGAGTGTTGTTGATATATGCATGAAATGATATATTGAACATAATGAGATATGGTAGTTATGTGCTTTTGATATAATTGCCATTGATGTATTGAAAATGTTTATATGTTTGTCATGAGCATATTGAGCATTATTTTGTGTGCAATGGAACATCACATTGCATTTGCACGGGGATATCGCATCCATAGACATGAGTGGGTGTGTGTGCATGTTATACATGATTAATCAATCACCATTCTTGGTGCTTGGTGGATGGGCTCGGGAATGTTGGAACGAAGTTTCGACTGAGTCGCATGGTTGCATGGAAAAACTTGTGTCGGGTGTAGCAAGTAGGGCTAGACACTCCCTCGGGTGAAAAACCCGGAACCACTTGGTTCAGTCACTTGCCGGCGGTGCAATTCCAGAAAAGTGACACGGTGTACGGAACCGGCGGTGTGATTCCGAAGATCCGTTGCCCAACAAAGACACAAGGGTTTTGTTATAAAAACACCCATTCAATGGGTAGCTTCCAACAATGATCCGGTTTTGGGAAAACATGATTTCTTTTCAAATGATCATTGGAAGGTTTTTCTCCGTCAATAGACGGGTCATCACACATTGGCATTGCATTGTGTTGAGGGAGTCGGTGAGGACTCGGAATGGGTTGCATGAATGAGTTTTCATCTCATTTCATAGCATGGCATTGTTGCATTCCAACATTGAATGCATAGTGTGTGTGGAATGATTGATTACATGTTGTATGTGAATATTACATGAGCATGAGCATCTAGGGGGGGAGTAGCCTCCGTAGGAAGTTTTCTACTGGGCGTTGGCTCATCCTATACGGGAACAATTTCAGGTATTGGGTTTGCACCGGGGGATGGCTCCCATGGAGAGCACCAAGGGTGAAGGGGGCCTATGTGTGGCCTTATCTCAAGATTTTGTAAACCTTTTGTTTTAGAATGGTTTATGACATGTAAATATTGTAATCATGTTTGAATACTTATAACCTATGAAGCACGGATACTTCGAAATGGTCAAAGTATCGGTATCGGATACGTTTTGGATACCGATACGCCTCCGATATGGCCGGATACGTATCGGATACGGCTGAGACGTATCCGAAAATTAAAAAAATAAATTTGATTTTCGGATACGGCCGGATACGCCTCCGATACGGCCGGATACGCCTCCGATACTTTTCGGATACGGCGGGGTACTACTTGAATTTTTTAAAAAATATAGGGGCACAAGAGCAAATATGTTTGAGCCCTTATTTGCAAATATGTATGATTTATAAATGATAGAATAGTTAGTTATTATTATATATCTTTGGTAGATGTGTGATTCACTTTATAAATCATAATTATTACATTAAATATAATAATAAAATTTTAAAAAAAATATATTTTATGGATGTATCCTAGCCGTATCCGTATCCTATTTTTTTAAGTTTTGCCGTGTCGCCGTATCCGTATCGCCGTATCCCGTATCACTGTATCCGTATCCGTGCTTCATAGCTTATAACAGAACCTTGTAGAGATCATGTATAATGTAAGAAACCTTGTTATACATGTTTTGGGTGACCTTGGAAAGGTTGGAAAAGGGTTGGAAATGAAAAACTAATGAAATGGGCAAAATCTGCCAACAGCTACCGGTAGCCAACAGGTAGTCGTGTACCAGTAGGGTACAGTTACCGATAGCCAACAGGTAGTTGTTTTCCAGTAGGAAACAGCTACCGGTAGCCAACAGGTAGTTGTTTTCCAGAAGGAAACAGCTACCGGTAGTCAACAGGTAGTTGATTTCCAGAATGTTTGGGCTACCGGTAGCCGATAAACAGCTACCGGTAGTCATTCCAAAAATCAGAAATTTTTAAATGTTTTGCCAAATCTTTGGGCTTTGAATTTCCTTCCTTTAAATGATCAAAGTGGACCCTAATGGGGTACAAACCACGGTGTATGGGATTTAAATTGAATCAAATGAATGTTAAACCGAATTTTCATTATGGGTTATAATCCCGGCTTAAAGATATTCTTGATGTGGTGTCGGGTTAAGCGACATCCACGGGTATTTTCGCGGGTTGATGGACGATCAACGGGACCCCCGGATTTTGGGGTGTCACAATTTACCTTGGACCCATCGTCAACTATTTTGCTTCTGTATTTTTTCTTACGGATGCGCTGAAGAGTTTGACCTTGAGTAGCCACATTCTGAGGGACTGGATCATCACCAATACAAGTGTCAGGTCTGCCACAAGCACCGAGTGTAGCTCCTTGCTCATCCAAAGCCACGACCTCGCCAAAACTCCTCGAATCAGCACCCAAAACGCGTCCGGACAGACCGCGTGCCCAGTCCGCGCGCCCAGACCCGGCCTGGACAGCCTGTTCGCCCGCTTGGCTTCCCGGGGCAGCCTGCTTGCTCGCCTGGACAGCAGGGACAGTCTGTTTGCTCGCCTGGACAGTAGGGACAGCCTGCTCAGCACGCCAAACAGCCTGTCCTGTTCGCCTCTCCACCGCAGCTACACGATCAGGCAGCTCGCCCAGGCTGCCCAGCTCAACACCTGCAGCGCCTAACTGCCCCTCCTGCTCTTCCATCGTCTCCACAGCAATTTGGACCGCTCGCCTCTCAAAGGGCGCCTCCACCATGTTGGACAGCGGCCGAGCAACGGCCTGGACAGCCTGTCCGCCAAAACCCGCTCGCCCAATGGGGACAACAGCAGCCTGGGCGCCCAAGCTCGCTCGCCCCACCTCCCTTAGCTCACCCGAGGATCTCTCTTTCTCCGCCTGAGCAATCCCACTTTCAATGCATCCCTCGACCGAATCAGCGGCGACCTCACCATCCTCTTGAATGCCAATTTTTCTATCACCAAAACTCCTCATTTTTCTTCTCCCAAACAATGAATGACTATGGGAACTTGCCTGAAGAGCGAGATAGCCTTGGGTCCTTCAAAGTATTCCAAAGTAACCTTGGGTTCCTCGAAGTCTTCCAAGATGGGCTCTCACTCACTCTCTCAAATTTCTATGAAAGGGATGGAATGAGGAATAAAGCTTCTATTTATACTCCAGAGTTTCATGAAATCAAGGGAAAAAAGAAAGGCCCAATTCAAAGCAAGGGCTCTTCTAGAATTCAAAAGGGGAAATAAAAGAGGTTATGTAGCTGGAGACGCCGTACAAAGCTAAAATATATATCAGGAATGAAGAAGGAGTCTTGGTTTGTGATTCAAAAAATCGTTTAGCTTTCGGGGGCGCTGCCTCCGAGCCCCTGCCACTTGACTGGGTAGGTGGAACCCCGCGACCTGACCGGGCAGGTCGATCCCCGCGACCTGTTCGGTCAGGTCGATCCCCGAAATTCAGTCGTACCGCAACATAGTCGTAGCGGGAGAGAAGTCTTCTCAGGTCATAATTCAAAATCAAGTGAATGTCGTCTTCTCCAAATTTCATTGGACATGAGGCATTGGGGGGCAAATGATGGGCCAGGCCCAAATAATCCAATTCGGGTGGAAATCCCAAAACTATTTAAGAGCCCAAGCTCTAGAAGACCAAGTAGGCCCAAAGTGGTCCAGACCGGTCAAGCTCATTAGGGAGCTACTCCACTACGGGAGCATCCGGACCGCTTAGAGAAAGTCAACATTCCCTCATCATTTGGCCAAGACCTTTGGAGAGCACTCCCCTGCCGGTTGAGGAGATGAGAGGTCGCCAAGGAGAGGAGGGGTCGCCAAGCTGTTTAAAGCTATTAAGTTACTACAATCCGTTATGACCGTCAAACTACCCATTTAATTACTACACGGACGACTATAAATTGTAAGTTTCCCTATCACTTGGGGGGCATCTCAAAAAACTCAATACTCATCTCTCTCTCTCTTGTAATTTCCTGATCTCCTTACACACCTGAGTTAATAAACTTCTCGGCGAACTTAGCCATTGAAAGTGGACGTAGGTTTTGTTGACCGAACCACTATAATCCTTGTGTTGTTCTTGCCTTTCCTCTACTTATTTTACTGCATTTTATACTATTACTTGACTGTTGTGTGCAAATCAATTTTTGCATCATCAAATCTTAACATGAACACGACACGAATAATAATAATACGATACAAAAATACACGGCACGCGGGTCATATGAGACGACACAAATTGACACACCTAACCTTGGTGGGCTTGGAAACTCAGTAATTTTCACAGGATGGAGTCCTGATACTGCAGTGGATTTGTAGGCCCTAATCAACAATCACAATGGATAACAATTGTAATTGTTTAGTCAGAAAAGGATAAGAGAATGCAACATTGTTCTAGTGGAGTAAAATTTCCAAGGATTCTCTCCTTTCTCATTCTTAATTTGAACTATTAAACAACAGAGATTAGGATTTCATAAATCTCAAGCTAAAATAAAATATAACGTACAGTTTAGACTCCATTACGGGATTCTAGCTGAGGTTGATGGAATATAAGTCCAACATTTGTCATTATTTGTACAAAATAGTTACCCTCAAATCAAACTCACACCCTCAAGATTGTTGATCAGAATTTTAAATACCGATCCAACGATCCCCTATTTTAAGTCTGAAGGTTAAATATTGTGGTAAATTCTGCTAAACTACTTTTTTTTTTCCTCTAAAGTGGCATATATATGAGCTAAAAAAAGCTTATTTTGGACACTTTTGACACTATTTTAATAACGTATCATTTACCATATTTCATTGCTTATTATCAAGTGCAAAATGTAAATTCCACAAATATTTGGCATGGAAAATGATGTGGATATGCCATAAGGACACTGCATTTTCGAAGCAATGCATTGTCGGACTGAATTTGGGAATCAAACTTTTTAAAATAGAGTACATTCGTCACTTAACTCTCATACGTATGTCTTATTACAGACAAGAACTCTTGTGCACTCGATGCGATCATTATATCTATTGATGAAAGGGAACCATCAACTAGAGCTTGTCATTTGTTTAATGGAATCATTTGAAGGCCACTTGTGGCCGGGGTATATTTAGACTGTATAATAAAACCAAGAGTTTGAAAGCAAAAATAAATAAAGAACTAAACTATTGCCAAAATCCGTCGGGAATCTGAAATGACGTAGAAAATCTTTATATTAGACATGGGATACTGTCCATAAGACTTAAACTTCTGTATGGAAAAGGTCATTATCCAATTAGATCAACTGACTTATCAAGCTCGTTAACCCAATTACGTTTTGAACACATTAAAATCAAATTCATATTTCTGTAATTTTATATCATTTTTGTGTCGAGTTTTCATTATTATTAACATGGCATTTTACCATTTATACACTTCACCAATCAATCTCATAAATATATCATCATCATCATGTCATTTGTACTCAAATCATAAACCCTTTTTTTGTAAATTTTTAGAAAGTTTTAAGTAGACGTAGACCATAACATTTCTTGTCGCCTTATTGATCATTTATAATTTTGTTTGGTTTCTTAGATTGTTTGATATACTTAAATCCGCTTGGCCAATCAATCCAAACTTTTCTATCTCTTCGAGTTGGCCTATGCAATACAACTTCTATATTCCTCCATTTCTCCCACACACTTATCTAGAAAGAATCCCTGAACCATTTAGAGTTAGACTCACAGGTAAAATCCATACGTTCTTCCTCGATAAGCTTGTTTGTTTGGATAATATGATCGTCTTTCTGTGATTGTGATGTTCATGCTTACAGTTATTGTTGATGCTTTCTTGACTTAATTTTGCCATTATTGGAGAAAGTATCTCCCGTCTGCAACACCTTTCTTCTCTGTGTTAAAGTCGTAAAAATTGGCTCAATTCAGACATGATCCATAAATGACCGTGTTGTGCATGAGTCTTATAAGGTTGAATTCGTGTCTTGTATAGCTTTGTTCATGCCAACTATATTTACTATATATGTAGGTCTAGTGAATCAATCTTGAAACCTAGAACTAGCCAAACACGGTATTGGCATTCCTAGATTTTCACCTTCCACCACTACCAGAACAAGTTGTTTTTTTTTTTTTTTTTGGTCAACCCAGAACAAGATGTTGGAAACAAACATTTAAAGATGCTAAAGTTGCCCTTTAAGTGCCCTATAATGCAAAATCCCTTTGTACATAAGGCTATCGATTGGAGAAACCCCATCTGGAAATGAATATCTGTGAGTCATCATTGAAGATCAGAGCCGAAACCTCTTGCCACCAGTTGGCAAAGAGGGGGATCATATCTGCTTTTCCATGAATATGCTCAAATCTAAAAGCCTGAAGTGCTTTGATATAGGCTAAGGAGATTTGGCGAATGGAATTGGGATCTGTAAGGCAAAACCTCAGTGTTGCAGGCTCATCTATGAAGGAATGCATGAAAGACAATGGGATGCGTTGAGTCAGACAAACTGTCTGGCAATCTGACTTGGAGAATAGTTCTCAAACCCGCATCAACAATATTTAGAATGAAAAATTGTGCAACCTATATGGAGGTAGCGAGGAGGAAGAATACTGCCTCAGAAGGTGTGGAAAAAATTGACTTGCTCATCAATAAGATTGATGGTGCAGTCAAAGTATGCCCTAATACACACAGATGAGTAAAGACATTCAAAAAAAGGCATAAGGAGAGAACGGCATCTGTCGATGTCCAAGTCAAGGAATGCTTTGAAGTAGAAATCAAAATCCTTATGCAAGAATGGAGATATTGACATAAGGAAAATGTGTTCGTAGTTGATGGAGCTATATTTAGGGAGAGGGTACTCTATGGCCCTAATTTCAGGGAAGTAGGCATATAGCCAAGCTTGGAATAACCAAAAGAGACCACCATAGTTGCATCGATTCCTCTCTCAACCATATCAAAAAGGCCTTTACAAAGAGCTCCTAAAGCCAAAACTTTTTGGTCAGCCAAGACAAAGACAATATCAAAATATTCTCTAGTAACTTTGAGGTTGGGAAAACATAAAATAAAGTGACAGAGCCAATGAAGAGGAATAGCCACCTGTTCCTCATACGAAGGAGGACCTGAGTCTGGCTTGTAAAAGTATGAGATATGATCTAGGTAATCGTAGTTATTAGAGATGTCAGGTAAAATGTGTTCAAGTTTCAGGCATGCATTGACCTCAACGCTAGTCGATGAGAGCCCTGTCAAGTGCACCCCATCAAGGATGGAAGGTGCCACCATGCCAAGAGGGAGAAACATAGCATTGCAAGACTGAGACCAGAAAAAAAATGGCTGCACCAATGAGCCAACGATTCATGTACCAATGCTTTGTTGAAAGTTCTATCTGCTCGTAGATTCATTGTTGTGTCTACTGATCAGAGAAGTACATTTTCTTCCTCTCCACCTAATCAATCCATTGCTGATTCGAATCAACCCATGATTTCAAAGCATTAGACTCAAGGTCCCATGACTTCCACTGTAAATGAGGTCAGTGGAGAGTCAGGGTTTGCCCTTGTGAAATAGGGTATAGTGAAGATAACTCTTAGGGTATGTTGGATTTAAAAGTAGGGCCTAATGCTAAGTTCGAGTCAAAATCCATAGAATGGATCAAAACATGGTTATCCACAGAGTTACGAATGGCATATCTGATACTGGCAGGAAAACAAGGAACAAGATGCATATTTGAGGAGGGACAGAAGAAGAAGATTGATCAGTCTTTTCGTTTGGATGCCATTTGGAGAAATCAAAGGAGAAGAGGCAAGAAAGGGAGAGATTGTCAGAAGCAAGGAACAGGCAATGGTTGAAAATGCGAAAGAAAGTTTAAGTGAACAGTGCATCGGCCAGCCGTTTAAATAAGGGTCTGAAGAACTGGAGGTTATGACTGTTCATTTATCTGGATATTAATGCTCAAAACACAAAATCTAAAAAATATTCAGTGTATTAATACTTGACAATTTTGGATTTATTAAGGGAGTGCCATGTGGCAGAAATTCAAAGAAGGTGGGAGAGAAAACCGTTTGGTAACTGTCGATGGAGAGAAAGAGTAATGTTACACTGACCAAATTTTGGGACCAAATTTGGAGTCCAAATGACATGGCAGCTGACTTGGACTTATTTATTTGGTGCTATGTCATTTGGGCCCTAATAAATACTCCAAATGACATGTTGCCATGTCATTTGGGCTCTAAATTTGGTCCCAAAATTTGGTCAGTGTAGCATTACTCGGAGAGAAAACCATAAAAAATAATGGCTTTAAAAAGGGTAAGAAGTGGAGAAGACAAGATACATTCAAACCCCCCAAAGACTCACGATCGAAGGCATCAGTACTAATTACTGCTGTAATCAAAGACTATTAATTCAGTCACCCTTTTGTAACCGAAGTTCATTCAATTGATTAATAAAGACATTCCTTTTATTAATTCTTTGTTTTAACTTCACACCCGCGCACACACAACGAAAAATCAGTCTTCATCAAAAGAAGTACTAAAACAAGGCAGTGAATCCATTCCCAAGCAATCGCTTGAAAACACTTTGTCGATTGGTTGAATCTGTCGGTCAACATTATAGATTATCTTGGGTTCATAATATAATTGTTGTTAGTATGGTTTGCTCATCCTACTCCATATCATGTTGAATTTTAATTTCTTGAGTAGTTTGAACAAAAGCGATGTGAAATTTCACTTGTTTAATCTTGTTGTAAGTTAGAATCTTTGGGTTAGTCGGATTTGGATAAAAAGGTGGAAACTTGATTTCTTGGGGACTTTTTCTTGTAAATCTTTCTTCTAACCGTTGAATGATGATCTTTTTTTTTTTTTTTCCCATTTTTAAATCATCTTTGATGATTTGAAAGGCTAAAATACCAATTATGGTGCAAGTCTTAGCATGATCAATTATCAAATGGACTCCCAGTTAAAATGGCAAATTCAAAACAAGTTCAACATAGGAAGCTATTAGAGAGGTTTCTCCTGTGGTCTCATGGTCGATTGTGTGGTATAGCCAAGCGGGTCAAAGATTTTGTGGTATAGCCAAGCAATGCCCAAGATCGATGAGCTTCATCCTCTAGCTTCAGTCAGAGAGAGACTCAGTAATAATTAAGGACATACTCCAAGCATACATTAATAGCTTTGGAACAGACTGTATTTTTTGCAGGGAAGCATTTGAAACACACCACCATCTTTTCTTTGAATGCAGGTATTCATAAAGCATTTGGGACCAATGCCAATCACTTCCTTGGGGAGAATTCATTGCATGGGGAGCTCTCAACTGGAAAAGGAAGACACTGAGTGTGGTAATACAAAAGATATGCCTTTTGGCTTGAATTTTTGAACCTTAGAGAAGTTTCCCTGATTGTTAGGAGTATCAAGGGAGGAACTGTGTCATAAAGTCCTTGTAATGGTTTTGGAAGATTCTGGAGTTTCTTTCATTCAAATGTGATAGATTTGGATCTGGGCCTTTATCACTATATTTCAAGACTTACCAAGGGATGAAACACCACAAGCATAGGTTTAATTTAAGAGACTCCGTCAAAAGTCGAACCCGAGTCATTCAAGTTTATGGTCTATCTTAGAGATGCCTGTATTGGGTATTGAAAATTGCCACACTTATTGTGGTAACAAATTTGATACGAGTGTTGACGAGCCCAAATTCAATTAGGTCTGACCCAGTTCACGGTTTAAGTCAAAATCATCAAAAGGTAGGTCAGACTTAGTTCATGACCTGAATCTAATTCAAAGTCCAAGTGTCCAGGAAGAGTTAACACACATGAAAGAGCAATCATTGAGATAGTCATGACTCCAAGATAGTGTCTATCCTCAATTGTAGCTATCCTCTTGGTAAACTAGTATCTTGACCTTCACGATATCGCCTCAACTAGGGCTCTATGCCTATAAATTGTAAACCCCATATACATGGGGGTGAATCTCGCACACCTCACCTTGAACATACTATTGCTCTCTCTCTCCCCTTACTACCTTGCACTCTCTTTCTTTCTTTGGTCATCGTTGCCACCTTCAGTGGTTAGGTCAACTAGACTTAACCACCTAATTTTTGTCTCTTATTATTAACTGCTTCATTAATTTACTTTACATCACACTCTCGACACTTCCTCTCTCCCTCTCAACTCTCTCTCTCACTGTGAAAGATTAAAGTAAAAATTTCATAGACAAGGAGGATAAAGGTTTCCAAAAGAATACATACAAATGTGTTGAGCCTTTTATGTAGGTTATATTGCAAGAAGAGTAAAGGATTTACATTGAAAGCAAAATTTGAGTTCAATATGGATCACTCACAGGAGACAATGAAAGAGTTGGCCACAGTGAGTGGTTGGATGCGATATAGAGAGGTGAGGCGGCAGCCTTGGGGAAGTGTGCAGCGGAGATAAGGAGTCCGCCGAAGAAAGATGCAACAGTGTGTGGTTTTAGGCGTAGTTAAAACGGCATCGTATAATAAATGGGAAACATATTTTTTAGTTCTTGTGGGCCATTAGTTGAACGGTTGCGTTTGGTGTCAAAACGACATTGTCCTCATTAACAGTACACAGTGCTGTTAGTCGCCAACAACAGACGAGCTGTGTCCAAAATTTTGAGACTAGAGAGGGTGCAGTCCATTTACAGCACCCTCTCAGGCACAAACCCTTGCAATACGGTGTATATTGGCAAAAAAAACCTTTATAGATAACCAAGATATTTGATGTAATTATGCGAGGGATGTTTCTAGGAGCTGTCATGCTTCGGCCACAAGCAGGTTTTGACGATTTCTGGCTGAATTTGATGAAGGCAAATCCTGTCTCTAATTGTCTGAATAGTAATCTTCAGAACTGAGTTGATATCCAAGAACCCATTATGATGTAACAACATAGAAGTCAAAATTTATTTGTGACTTGTTTGGACCTAAAATACAAATTGTAAGAACATCTGATGCATGTGTTGTTAGCAAGCTTGAAATCATTAAGGGATCGTTACGTGTCAAGAGTTTAAGAAAAGGCGGGAAGTGACCAACCACAACTCTGGTTTAAAAGAAAAAACAACTGCTTGGAAATTACGAAACTAAATAACCGTCAATAAAAGAGAAATTGTTGAGAGGAGTGGATATAAAAGAGAAAAAGAAGGAAGATAAAAGAATAACTCAAACCCCCCACAAGATTCACGGTCAGAGTTAGTTTTTAAGAAATAGTTAGTGTTGTAATCAAAAGTTATTAACAAAAACCCACTCAATTGAATTAATAAAAATATATTTCTTTGTTAATTCCTTGAATTTCATCGAAGAAGTCCTGAAACAAAACAGTAGAACTTATCCACAAACAATCGTATGAGAGCTGCCTATCGATTGAAACATTTATATCGATGACAGATTTTGAAGCGACAGGGCCTAAAAATTGAGAGCCTTGGTGGGCATCTTAATGGCCTAAATGTAGGGCCGGCCCTAGGTGGATGTATCAAAAGAAGCTGCACAAAAAACACATAAGATATATGTATTCAAGTAGAACACCACTTCGTTTCAACAATACTGAAAATAGTTACATAAACAAAAACAAACAAACATAAACCACAGACATGACAACTTAGGGATCGTTTGGTAATATTTTTTTTTGTGTTTTTAAAATACAAAAAAACAGAGACAATTTTTATTTTGTTTTATGGTAAACACTGAAAACAAAAAATATGTTTGAGAGTTATTTGTGTTTACCAAATTATGAAAACAAAAATAAAAAAACATGCTTGGTAACCTTATTTTTCTTTTTTTAAGAAAGAAATTTTATTGAATGAATCAAAGAATTTTACACGAATCAAAAAAGAGAGATAAATTTCAATCCTCATTTACATCATCAGTATAGGCTTTAATCCTTCAAAACACCCAATCATAAGGGCATTATGGCAGAGCTGCATTGGAAGAATCCAATTAGAACCCACAGCAGCTTCCGAATCATCCAGCAATACCAAGCAGCAGCTTCAGACACCCATCAAAAAGCAACAGCCACCATTTAAATGGCTTTAATCCCTCAAAACATGACAACACTTCTCCTTCAAGCTCAGACCTGCTGCCACTGCCCAGACTCGAAAACCATCAGCCACATCACAGCAGCAACTCAGACTGCTTATCAGAACAACCTATTTACCCTTTACCATCAAAAACCCACATCTTCTTAGCTCTCAGCACTGGTAAACTCCTCTGATCTTGCATCAATACCATCCTTATAGCCAAAGGAAGCTGGAAAGATGCCGAAAAATCAGTAGAAAAACCATCTTGCACTGCCTGATTTGCTAACCTATCAGCCACACCATTTGCTTCCCTAAACACATACTTAAGGTTAAACTCCATCCTACTAAGGAGCCCCTGAATTTGCCCAAGCAAACCCCAGCAAGGTCATGGGCATCTCAGCAGATTACAGATACAACCCATCATACAAACATGACCACTAATGAAGACATATTATTACCCCTTAAAATTTTGTGGTTACATTATTGTGAAAAAATGTATCCTATAGGATATGAGGGAAAATCCTAGTAGAATTCTACTTAAAAAAAAGAAGGTTTTTGCCCTTAAACTCCTTATTTCTAGTAGATCTTGCATAAGGAGAAGTCTTGCCATAACAAGAAGATCCTCTTGTGATATACCAATGCTTCCAAGTGAAATTATTCAGACCATTCAATTTCATCTTGAAATTAAAGACGGGGAAAATGAGTCGAGACCCACAAAAAAATCACATTCTTTTCCAATTCCAATTCCAATTCCAATTTCAATACAATCCCAAAATAAATACACACACCAACACAGGCACAATACACACACAGACCCACACACCATTAACACACAGACCCAACCAGCAGCAGTAGATCAGCAACCAGTAGCAGATCAGCAACTAGCAGCAAGATCAACTGATCAATCTTCAGCAGCATAAGGTCCCAACCTTTTCACCATTGTCATCCAAATGGTTATAATTTGTTCGCTTACACAATTAATCAAACATATTATGCTCAAATTTTCATATGGGTACAATTTGTTCACTTGCACAATTAATCAAACATATTATGCTCAACATTCTAAACAACATACATACACACACAACACACAGGCATACACACACACACAACACACCCATCGGAAAAACACACACATCAAAACAGGGGCAAACACACACACACAGAGACCCATACACAATAGTTTGTGTGTGTGTATATATATATATATATACAAAAAAAATAGATCTATGCATATATATACATAGATCAGTATATACATGCATATATATGTGTGTGTGTATAGATCTATTAATATATACATAGATGAGAGAAAGAAAAGAGACGGCCGAGAGAAACTACCATGAGGAAAACCGGAGAAGAAACGACCATGAGGAGCACCGGAGAAGAGACGATCGCCGGTGAAGATCGGTCTTCGTTGGGTGGAGAGAGCAGAGAGTGACGCGTTTTTATTTTTATTTTTTACAAAAAATGAAAATAAAAATAAAAAACACGAAATAAAACACCAATCAAACACACCCTTAAATAAAACACAAAGATCTCTTATTTTAAACCTTACAATGCATGATGGAAATTAAAACACACACTCAAGAAGTCTGAACATTGAAGGGGAACAGGAAAACACAGTTTTATTTTATCACCGTAGATAGTCAATATTACTGGATCGTTGTTCATTCTAGGGCGATTTCTTCCTCCAATTTGGTCGAGACGCTGTAGTAATTGACGCCACTGAAAACGCCATCGTGCTTGGTCAGGGTAATCGACTTCCCATTAGTAAGAATGTCACGCTGAGTGTACGAGAAGGGAACATCGCAACAACCCAACGTCGCTAACAGACTAAGCTTAACCGTAGTCTTTGGCGGCACCGGAGCCGTGTGCTTGTACACATCTTTATACTCGAATTCGACAGTATCTCCCCACTCGTGTGTCATGGTACCCTCAACCGAAAATTGGATCTCTCCATCTGCAACAAGTGGAACACTGGCCTTAAATGTGGTGCTGATGCCCGCCTTCAATGAAACGCTGGACTTCCAAGTTGTGCTCCTCTTCTGCGTAAACTCGATATCTTTTTCTATAGTGCTGTGTTCTCGGCCTCTGTTAGTGGCAGTGAAGTTATTCAACATGACGACCCCCTCGTTGTAGATCCTGGCATCCCCGGTGCGATAGCGGATATTAGTGATTTCCCTTAACAAAACAACCTCATCCACCTCCAGGCGTGCCATATTCGTTATCGTGGACTTAGCGGCATTGAGACAGTCTACCTTGCCCTCGGTGGTAAGACTAACGCAGAAATGGTCATTACCCAAGTTGCGGAGAGCGATCACACGGTCGTTGACTTTGATCGGCCTGAACAAGGTATCGTAGTCGTTGCAGGAGGTGTCATCTGAGTCAGCCCAGATCCAATTAGGGCTGCGCCTCCAAAATTTGCCGAAGAAATTATTCCTTATGCGGATTGTTCCATCGCCAACGGGGAAAATCTCGTTCCCCACCGTTTCATCTCCAATGTCCTCGGATGCGAACTTCAAATATCGGTATCCCTCGATCCACTGGGCGCTGAGATATTTGCCATTAGCGCCCTTGAAGGCTACGTGTTTCGGCAATATCACCGGCGATTCCGAATCACTCATTGCCAACACACGGACTCTCTCTTTCTGATCTTAGTGATCTAGAGTGATCTGAACTTCGCCCTTGTGCTACTTCCCCCAATTCCCAACGTTTATAAGGAAAAATCTAATAATAAAGTTTTTGATTTAAAAAGTGTTCGGGACCACCTTATCTAAATTTAATCCTTACGCGTGGAAAGAAAGCTATACGCGTAAACCAAAGTTGACTATTGAAAATGTTGAAGTTTTTTATGGTGTTTGACTTAGTCATTTGATTATGTTAATAAGTCGGACCTGACTACGGTACAGTCAATTGAATTTTCGATATGATACCGAAATTCAATGTCCACCATAGATTTGTCTAACAAGAAAATTGAGCCGTTGATTAATGTGTCATTTCAATGTTATTTAATTTATTTATTTTTTCAAAGAGTTACCGGTTATCGGTTGGATACCGGTTGGTATACAATGTCAAATAGTACATATGATTACTAGGAATTTTGTAACATAATGAAAGGAATATTTACAAATTGAATGGATTGTATACCAATTTTTTGGGTATATTTACAACTTCAATGAGAATATTTACAACTTCAATGAATCATTTACTACTCTTATGGGAATATTTACAACTTCAATGGATCATTTACCACTTTTATCGAAAAATATACAACTTCAATGGATCATTTACCCATTTCAATGGAGCATTTACCACTTTTATAGGAAAGTTTACAACTTTAATGAATCATTTACCACTGTAGTGGATTCTTTACCAAATTTAAGGCAATACTTAACACTTCAATGGATCATTCATAACTGTATTTTTACGATATTTAATACTAATGATCGATCATTAAATATGATCGATCGATCAGATTTTAACGTAATATATGAGTAACCCAAGAAGATATACAACTTCAATGGATCATTTACCACTTTTAAGGGAATATTTACAACTTCAATGGATCATTTACCACTTTTATGAGAATATTTACAACTTCAATGGAACATTTACCACTTTTATAGGAATATTTACAACTTCAATGGATCATTTACCACTTCAATGGATCATTTACCACTTTTATAGGAAAATTTACAACTTCAATGGATCATTTACCACTTTTATGAGAATATTTACGACTAGTAGGGAGTAGCATTTACTAAAACAATGGTATTTTTTACAATAGCTAATAGTCCATGATCGATCATTGAATATGTTCGATCGATCATGGCACTCAGGTGAGTTCATAAGTAATGGATAATCCAATAATATATACAATTTTAATGGATCATTTACCACTTTTATGAGAATATTTACAACTAGTGGGGAGTAGCATTTACTAAAGCAATGGTTTTTTTACAATATTTAATAGTCATGATCGATCATCGAATATGTTTGATCGATCATGGCACTCATGTGAGTTTGTAAGTAATGGCTAATCCAATAATATATACAATTTTAATGGATTATTTACCACTTTTATCGGAATAGTTACCACTCGCGGTGAGCAGCATTTACTAAAGCAATGGTATTTTTTACAATAGTTTATAGTCCATGATCGATCATAGCACTCAGGTGAGTTCATAAGTAATGAATAATCCAATAATATAAACAATTTTAATGGATCATTTATCATTTTTATGGGAATATTTACAACTAGTGGGGAGTAGCATTTACTAAAGCAATGGTTTTTTTACAATATTTAATAGTCATGATCGATCATGGAATATGTTTGATCGATCATGACACTCAGGTGAGTTCGTAAGTAATTCCTAATCCAATAATATATACAATTTTAATGGATCATTTAGCACTTTTATCAGAATAGTTACCACTCGTGGTGAGCAGCATTTACTAAAGCAATGATATTTTTTACAATATTTAATAGTCCATGATCGATCATTGAATATGTTCGATCGATCATGACACTCAGGTGAGTTCGTAAGTAATGGCTAATCCAATAATATATACAATTTTAATGGATCATTTACCACTTTTATCGGAATAGTTACCACTCGTGGTGAGCAGCATTTACTAAAGCAATGGTATTTTTTACAATATTTAATAGTCCACGATCGATCATTGAATATGTTCGATCGATCATGGCACTTATGTGAGTTCGTAATTAATGGCTAATCCAATAATATATACAATTTTAATGGATCATTTACCACTTTTATGAGAATATTTACAACTAGTGGGGAGAACATTTACTAAAGCAATGGTATTTTTTACAATATTTAATAGTCCATGATCGATCATTGAATATGTTCGATCGATCATGGCACTCAGGTGAGTTCGTAATTAATGGCTAATCCAATAATGTATACAATTTTAATGGATCATTTACCACTTTTGTGGATGTATTTACCACTTTAATGGATTCTTTATGGGAAAATGTACAACTGTAGTGGATTCTTTACCAATTTTTTTGGAATATTCACAAGTACAATGGATTCGTTATGATATTTATGAGAATATTTACAACTTCAGTGTATTATTTACCACATTTTGTGCAAATAAGTACTAGAGTAAAGGTTTTGTTAATAAAATGAAGGTAATAATTACGAGAGTTGTCAAATTTTTTTACTAGTTTTGTGAATTTTTTTTACGAGAATTGTACTTAATTTGTAAATAATTTCCAAGTAATCAAATAAGATATACAATTTTGTGGACAAAATTACTAGTGCCGAGCAGTATTTAGTAATTCAATGGTATTTTTATGATATTTAATAGTTCATGATCGATCATTAAATATGATCGATCGATCAGAACACAAAGATTTTAACTTAATGTATGAGTTATTCAAGAAGATATACAACTTCAATGAATCATTTACCACTTTTATGGAAAATATTTACAAATAGTGGGGAGCAGTATTTGCTACATCAATGGTATTTTTTACAATATTTAATAGTCCGTGCTCGATCATTGAATATGTTCGATCAATGATATCACCCAGATGTCTTCTTAACTTATGACTAGTCCAACAATATATACAACTTTAATAGATTATTTACCTTTTTTATAGGAATATTTACGACGACAAAGGATTCTTTATGGGAATATGTACAACTGTAGTGGATTATTTATCAAAATTTTGGGAATATTTATAAGTATAATGGATTTCTTACTACATGGATGGCAATATTTACAATTTAATGTATTGTTTACGACAATAATGGGATTATTTACAAGTACAATGGATTTTTTACCAAATTTGTGGGAATATATACAAGTGGAATGGATTTTTTACCATATTTATGGCAATATTTACAATTTGCAATAAAATGATCGATCAATATATAGTTCTAATTCAAAATACAAATAAATCCATGGAAACACACAGAATAATAAAGTACTATATCATCAAACACATGGAGAATGTTTAAAAATACCATTCAAAATACAAAGTCCAGTTATACAGTCTAGTTCTCTTGGATTCTAACTGGAGTTTGGAATTCTGCATGGAGTTTCTCTGTGGATTTGGAGGCTTATGTTTGTATGTGTTGTGGAGAAGGATTTTTTGCAGAAGATGTGGAGCTCTAATTTTCTGCTTGATGGGCCTTATTGGGGATCTTTTGCTTCTGCATTTCCTGGTGGTGGACTGCTTTGTAGGTTTCCTTTCTTTGAACTCAGAAGCTGTTTTAAAAATGCTGCTAGGTGCTCAACTTCTGTTTCACAGATTTCTGACAAGTCATATTCTACTCGACGATGGTATATCAGATTTCTCTCTGGTACTTCATTCAGGAATTTCTTGGGGAATTTTGCTCTACGGCCTTTATCTAGTTGGTGGTCTGCTTTTCGTTTCATGGTGGAGATGGAGAACCTAAGTCTTCTGTCGTGGATTGAAGATTCTTGGTTTCCTCATTTATAGCAAGAACACAATACTCTTCGTTTATTGTGCCATTTAATGCACTGCCTGAGGGGATGTTTCTATATTGAAACAGTCTCTTCTGTTTTGAAGAAAGGCCAGCAGTCTTTTTGAGATGGCATTAATATGATCCATGTTCAACGTATTTAGTGGGCTGCCTGAAAGCTGCTTATAAGGTGCTAAGATGGCCTTTCATATGCTCCAATTCACGCATCTACTGGATTGACTGAGGGGATGTCTTCCTTAGGTCCAGCTGGGCATTTATTTTAGTGGCTTCTCTACATGACTGGGCATTATGCTACATGATTGAGCTGGGGGTTTTGGAAAAAAGCCGACTGCTTGTAGCTTCTGGTGATTGCTGAGTTTGTGGAGCACTATTCACTTTACTATTCATGAAATTTTCTTTGAATTTCATATAGTGCAATTTACATAGATTTACTTGTAAATTTGTTTTGTCTTGAAGGATTAAAGCCAATTTGTGACTTTTTTCCTCTTTGCTTCTTGTAATTTTTGAATTGATCAATATATTTCCCTCGTATCGTCAAGGTTTTTTTTAAAAAAAAAAAATTATATATATATAGTTCTGATCGATCGAATTCAGGTAATACTTTGATGGATCAAATGTTTTAACGTTCAATCATTTCTTCTCAGTACTTTTATTACTCCTGATTCATATTTCAAATCTAGAAAAATAGGATCGATCAATATGTCTTCTGTGATGGAGCAAATTCGAGTTACATGAATTAGATCGATCAAACATAAATTCTGATCGATCATATTGGCACAGTTGTTTCAATCAGAGTATTAAAAGTACTGTGGCGGTCTGATCGATCGTGTAAAAAAATGATAGATCAAATATGTACAAAACTCGAATTTGATCAATCATAGAATACTTATTTGATCTATCATTTTTGTACAAGATCGATCAGACCGCCACAGTACTTTTAATACTCTGATTGAAACAACTGTGACAATATGATCGATCAAAATTTATGTTTGATCGATCTAATTCATGTAATTTAATTTTTTTTTAAACCCTACCCATTAGCACAATATGATCGATCATAAATTTATTAGATCGATCAAATATTGTAATGGATTATTCGATCACTGAATAATGATCGATCGTGTACATATCAACAAGTTAAAGATCGATCAAATTGTAGTGATCGATCAGTTAGATAGATCTAAATTGGTCACATTCTGAAAGTTAGTGATCGATCAGTTAGGTATTCAATCTATCATTAACATTTTGCCACTTCATGATCGATCATTTATTTTGCGATAGATCAAGGTAGAGGTGTTGTTGTAGCAGAAGAATGGTTTTTCAGTCCCTCATATTAGCGGGTTAAATGTGGTAGGCTGAAACTATTCGATCGATCGTATATTAGTTTGATCAATCGGAAGTTTTTTTTTTCCCCAAGCTGAACGACGTCGTTTAGTGTTTATTTCCATACCAACCAATCAGGTTGTGACAACTACCTACATCAGTTCCCTCCTATTTCCTCTATAATCCCGCCAAAAACCATTACCCAGCTCCCTCTATCCTCTAAACATTGAGCTCACTGATCTCCTCTTTCTATCTTCCAAAAAATCACCACTCCCCTATTCATCCAATTCCATCTTCTTTGTTCCGAATTCTATGCCTCCCTCTGCATCACAATCTTTTTATTCCTTGCAATATGGGTTTGAGGTCATAAGTATCCCCTTTTAGTATTCCAAAAAAGGTTTGTTTTGGTCTACGTAGAAGTGTGTACACTCCTCCTCATTTGTCGTAGTTTCGGCTTGTTGTGATTAACGACTAGGAGGAGATACATAATAAGGTATCATAAAATTAGTAGTGAATATATGAAATGTTATTTTTTATAAATGGTATGTGTTCAGTGTTTGACATCTCTGTGTGTGTCATAATTGGAAACATTTACGTACTGGTAATGATGTTATAGTTGTGAATGAATGTGTTGGTGAGTGAGTGTGTTTGAGAAGGATTTCTGACTGGTTTAGAGAAGTGTATGTGTAGCATATACTTATTTATTTGACCTATATACCATGTGTTATTTGCAAGGTAGTAGCAAGGCAATAGACTCGGGAAGTCCAATTTGGCGATTTTTGTAATGTAAGATATGATTATATTGTTGAATATATTTCAGATTCATCACATTTCATACTTCATATTATGGTACATATTCCAGGGGGAAGAAGAGGTCACAGGAGTCAAAGGCCGAAGGCTTGAAAGCACAACGTCCACCTAGTGCATGGCTATTTTTCTAGTATGAAAAATTTGTGTATTGTAGTGTAAAATTATTTTGTGGTTAATGTATATTTGATAATGTACGCATTTGTTGTACTTCCATTACAGTAAGGAACAAATGGAGAATATCAAAGGAAACGCTGATCAAAAAGTGACACGCGAGGTATAATTTGTGTTACAACGAGCGAGTATTGTTTGGAATAGTGAAATTAATAATGTCTTCCAATTGAACTTGTACTCATAAGGTGATTAAACAACTAGCTGACCAATGGAGGAAGATGGCAGATAGTGAGAAATAGAAATACAAAGAAATGTCTATACATGCAAAGAGTGAATATGATCGTGTGAAAGATAATTCTGGGAAAATAACAGTACGGGTAATTATATAATTTCGATGCTAATTTTCACAATTCATCGTTTACATTTACTGCACCTCTCCAACTGACATTTCTGTCTATGTTTTGACAAATTATCAAAGGGGATGCTTGGTACAAGGTGTTCGCTTGGGAAAATTGTAAAAATGATACGACTTTTATGTGATGAGCAGAAAGCTGCAATAAAAGAACTTGGTTTTGGAGGGATCTTGAGCCTCAAATGTGGGGAACTGAAGCAGGGTTTATGTGCATGGTTGATTGAACGGTTTGACACTGTGTCATTGACATTAAATGTGTACGGTGAAGCTATTCAGTTATCAGCCATGGATGTTGAATGTGTCATGGGTTTGAGAAACGAAGGCTTGGACGTGGAGACTACTGGGCCCAGTGAAAGAATTAATGGCATTTGGAACTCATTATTCAATGGCGTTAAGGATATCCCGTTGAGACATGTGAGTGAGAGACTTTGTGTACTTAAAGTGGATTCGGATGAGTTTAGGATATATTTTGTGCTATTTCTTATTGGACATCTTCTATACCCAACCATGCGTACTTCAATCAGCAGCGGGTATCTTCACAGTGTTGTAGACGTTCCTTCTATAAGAAAGAGAAATTGGGCGAAATTTGTATTTGATGGTATGGTTGAAGGGGTACGAAAATATGAAACACGTGATCAAAAAAATGTTAGTGGATGTTTACTTGTTCTTATGGTAAGGCATCACTTTATTTTTTTAGTATTTTTATGCTGTGCTTGTTTCACAAAACTTTTACTGAATGACCTCGTTTATTTTTTGAATGTAGATAGTATATCTAGAGCGGGTCACACCCAAAGCGGTGTTTGTTAAACAACCGCCATGTAGGCGCAACCCTCGAATTGCTGCATGGGGGGATGAGGAAATTAAGAAACATGTAAGCATGTTGAAGAAGTCCAAACGACTAGCATGTCAAGAAGTTACTTGCAAAGTTTTGGACGACACATGAATAAATCCCAACCAGTCACTAGAGTAAACCTTAGTAAACGATCCACCCATGAAGTGAAGCAACCTATTTTGACATCAGATGAAAAACCACCGGTACGTATATACCATGATACTGAAATCACATTGATTTATAATAGTTTAGGACACGTGATTAATTGTGTAAATGTGTAGGACTTGGAGGCTAGAATGGTTAAGATGGAGAATGCGATTGTTAACCTAACTGGCATGGTGGGATCAATGGTTAACATGATGCAAATGTTCATGGGTGGATCGTTTCCTAAACCATCAAATTACCAAGACATAGAGAATGATGCTACTGTCGGAGAAGTTGATGAGAAAAAAAATAAATTTGACTTGAATGAAGGCGTAAATGTCAATTCCCGGAATGAAGTGGATGTGGACTACCAGATTTGGACACCCATTGCCGCTATCCACACCCCACCACCAAAACCATTCCAGGAGGCACGGCGACGGCCAGTGAATACTGACAATGACGGTTACAAACATAATGACGTTGGTGACATGCAAGAGGCTTCTTACTCATGCACCCAAACATCGTTCCCACCAATGCAGCTAAGAAGAGATTCTAAATGGAGGCCAAGCAAATATGTGATTTCACCATATGAACAACCAAAGGTATAACATACATCAAACTTACTGTATTAATTAATTACATTATACGTTATCCTCACTTATATTTTACTCCCTTTAACCACATAATCGTTGGATGAAGAAGGATGATAACAAAGAGGGCAAGGGGGAGGTGAATAATCCCCCGGATCCCATTCAAGAAATGGACAATTCCATGCATAAACAATTAATGCCTAAGGTTCTAACATCAGTTATTATTATTATCCAAGGTTTTGTACATGTTTATGTTCAAATTATCTGTGCACAGGGCGGTTACAACATGAATTGTTATGACAACAAGGCATCGATCGATGTATACAAGACTTCGCACAATTCTGCTAAACAAACTGAAATTGTATTGTAAAAGTGCATCAGTTGCCGAAATTCATAAGGTATGTTTTTTTCCATTATTGATTATGTGTCAAACTTGAATGGTAGTTTAATGACACAGATTGGGGAAACAGATTTCAGATTCTACTTTGGGTATTCCACAGCACGTTGAGGAATATGCAAATGTAGACATACTATATCCTGAAGATAAGCAATTGATTCTGAATTACATATTTGACAAGAATCTTGACATGAGGTATCTTTATTTTTAATGTACCAATTGATACAATTTAAAAAAAGAATTACTATGTGAGCGAAAGTATTTGTATGCTTACTGGAATTGTGTGTAATATTAATTTTTTTTTTTCAAACAGAGAGGATTTAATTAGGTTTGAACATGACCATGCTGGACGCCACTGTCTCATGACACTATTACCAAAGCAGTGGTTACTTGATTCGGTTGGAAAATTAGGAACAATTTTTTATTTTTTTCAATTTTTATCCATACGTCGGTACCATAACTTAAACCACTGGCAATTTACTTTTGTATTGTTCCAATGACTGTCACAGGTTGTGGATTTGGCGCACAATTTGTTATCTAATGAAGATAAGACAAATCCAAAAACTGGGTTAGAGAGGTGGTATCTACCCACGTGGTTCTCGGTAATAAAATTGTCTTTATTTGTAGGACCTAATTATTTTATTTTTTTTACAAAAAAAATACATACAATATGTTGATTATAAATTTGTTTGTTGTATTCAGCAACAGGCACTGGCACGGCTGACAGTGCAAGTAAAAAAGCTTTGCTTCAATCTATGTGTGCTGCGAATGGGAAGTACATAAAAGATTTTACATACTGTGACAAGGTCTGTATTAACCATATAATTAATCCTTTTTGATTTCAAAGGTCTAACATTAGTTACATTGATCCACGCTTATTAACAATGTTTTGCTGTGTAAACAAATTTAGAAATACATCCCGATCAACGAGAACAACTCCCATTGGTATCTATGCGTCATTGACGTAACTGAACAGAAAACTCTCTTGTTGGACCCGCTTCCTGGTGACGATATTTCAACTCGGCTGAATGTTGTGCATAATGTGGTCTTTGAATTAGATGATGTCCTTGAAGCTACACAGCATAACTACCAACCTTATTTGGGAACATTCACTTTGTCCGCACCGTCTTGGGCCCCACGTCAGAGGAATGCATATGATTGTGGAATGTTTGTTGTCAAGATGATCCTGGCTCCAGTGCTTTGTCCAGGCTTTAGCATTAAGGTGAAATATATAACATAGGCAACCTACGACATGTCGCGATTGTAATTCTATAATTTGTTTATATCCCTCCTGTAAGCACATTTTGTTAACAAGGTGGTATCATGTTATCGCAGGAAGATTCGAATGAAATGCGGATGAACTTTGAGTTTTCATTAGCTACTCACGCAGACAACAAAGTTCGCAACAAACTCATACATAAGGCACGAGAATGAGGGATAGAAACGGGGAAATGTAGAAGTATATTAGCAGGAATGTGAGAATGGGTTCGGTATGTATATAGTGGAATACAATGTGCTTTGTTAGACGGGATGTATATATTGGAATACAAAGTTGCCTGACAGCTGGAATGTGCTTTGATAGGTAGGATATATTTATTGGAATACAATGTTTATTGGTGAATGAATTGTGCTTATGTAGTCGGTATTTATATACTGGAATACAATGTGGACAGTTTTAAGGAAAAGATACATGTTATTGAGTAGAACCAAAATACCAAGAAGCAACACTTGTTAACAAGAAATAGCTTAGCCAAGATGATGGCTTTAATCCTTCAACAAAATATAATATGTAAAAAAATCATTCTTGAATCACTTTTACTTTTTCAGATGTGTGAATTCAAAAGCTACTACATCGGGGTAAAAACCGTGAATATAGCTATAATGAACAGAATATTGAATCAATGTTACTTTTTCAGATCTGTGCAGTCAAAAGCTAGTATATCTGTCGGTAATGAAAAAGTTTGCAGTGGGTTTGAAGTGAGTCAAGTCATTTCGTGTGAATACTTCATACGCGTCTCATTGGATGCGGAGAAACACGTGTTGTTAAATTTTAGTTGACGTAAATAGATATTTTTTTTTTTTTTTGGTAAAAGAGGAAATTTATTCCAAAAATTGAAGACTTTACAAGAAGCAAAGAAATAAAATGTTCTAAATTATGGGAGTTGGCTTTAATCCTTCAATGGATTAAACCAATCCTAATTACAGTATGAGTATCCAAAATTAAACCAAAACTTGCCTAAAAAATCAGACAAAACAAGCAGAAATTAATGGCCTATATCTAATAACTGTGCTCTTGTGAAAATAATTGGCAGCTGAAAACAAGAGCTGAAGACCAAAAGTCAAGGCAGAATCCAAAAGCATCATAATATCAGCCAAACAGAGAAACGAACCAGACTCTCAGTACATGTAATACAGATCTCTTAGTACCCCTGAAGAACACCAAAGTGTCATCGGCAAATAACAAATAGATATTGACGTAAATCGATATTCACACCGACATAAGTGACCTAAATAGAGCTTGACACCGATGCTCCGCTGCCCAACCAGTGGCACATGCATTAAACTGCACAATTGCATCATTCGAATATGCAAACTGTTACAATCAAAGCAGTTAAAAAATTCCTGTTAAGCTGCTGCAGTGCAGATCATCAGCATACCAGCACCCTCCTTTTGTACAGCAGACCTTGATGCATATTCTGATGCAGAAACAGACTGGCAGTACTGGCATCCAGAAACCAGCACTCCAATACCCCTCCAAAGATCAGCTCCTATCTCACTAACCACAGGACTTCAGACCAAAACAAACTCAGGCCAAAAGCACTTCCACTATCAACACCTTCTTTTTTTTTTTTTGGGTAAAAGATGAATTTTATTACAAGAAGCAAAATAAGAAAATGTTCTAAAGTGTGGGAGTTGGCTTTAATCCTTCAATGGATTAAACCAATCCTAATTACAGTATGAGTATCCAAAACTAAACCAATATTTGCCTTAAAAAATCAGACAAAACAATCAAAAGTAATGGCGTACATCTAATAAATGTGCTCCTGTAGAAATCCCTTTGGCAGCTAAAAACAAGAGCTGAAAGAAGCAGCGGTTAGCTGAAAATTGCGGCTGAATGACCCAGCTGCAACATACCAATTGAACCTCCAATAGTCTCTGCCAACTCTTGATCTGTCTTTGAAAACCAAATGACAGACTGCCATTCAGGCAGACATTCCCTCAGGCAGCACACCAGATTCTATAAAAAAAACCCTGCTTATTATATCAAAAAATTCAATACAAACATCTAGCAATTACCAAGGACAACTTAAATGAAATTTCCACCACAAACACACAAAAAAAAGCCCTTCAACTCCATCTAGTTCCTCTGTTTTTCTCCCTTTGGCAGCAACCTTTTTTTTTTGCTTAGAAACACCATTAAATTTAGGTAACAAAGGGAAAACAAAAAGAACATATTACCAGATTTCAACCACCCTAACTCTTACACTTTTTCAAATTATCAACTTAAAATCAACAACTCATTCATAATTGTAGCTACCTGGCAGTTGCATCAAATGACCAGTATATTAAATTGGAGCAGAAATGCTATTTCGCAACTATACAATTGAAAAGCATGAACTGAATTGCTTGAGGTATTGCAGTTATTCTCTACTTGTTGCAGCAGCCTTAAGCATCAATGAAATTTGCTTTACTTTGCCACAAAAAAAAGAACAACTTGCTTTGGCTGTATTCAAAGAAAGTATTTTTTCACCTATCTCTATGTGTTCTGACCATACAATACACTAACAACACCTGACCAAGCGTGGATTCGTCGTCGTTGCCGCAACCGTCGCCATTGCCGCAGCCGTCGCCGTCGCCGTAGCCGTTCCCGCAGCCGTCGCCGTCGCCGCTTGCCTGTTAAGATGCAAATTTTCAGTACAAATGAATTCCAAACATGCCATAAGATTGATAAAACTTTCGAATTTTAACTTAGAAATAGATTAACTTAGACCATCCAATATAATAAAACAGCCTGAAAAAATAGATATGGACATAATTGCACATCAGTAGCATCCAAAGTTCACCAAACCAATAAATTAATTAATATCTCAACAAAAATGAAAAAAAAAAAACTTTTCCTAGAGATTGGTTGTGTTGGGAGGCGGTCGAGTTGTTTTGGAAACTTCACCGTTCAGAGAGAAGAAAACTCTTTCATAAAACATTTCAACAAACAACTTATATGCAGCATATAAACAGTTGAAACATTCTAGTTGAAACATCAGAAAAAATAGCCCATTCGTGAGAAACCTACACAGATGAAACATCAGAAAAATCAAAATCAACTGTAACTATAACATACCAATTAAACTCAACAACACAATCCACAATCCACATAGCAGTACTTGAAAGTTCAGCACAATTGCAGCACAGCACAAATGCACACAAAAACCAGATCAGAAATAATAAGACTGCCCCATTCTAATATTAACAGTGCAACTCCACCGGATCAGATATCATTTTGCACCCAATTCCTGACCTCAATACAGAATCATCATCCAATCCCATGCTTTTGATTCACATAACTCCTTCTTGCAGTATGCATCCCAGCCTGATCACGTTGCAAAATCATTCTGCCAGCAATAGGCAGAATGCTATGTGAAACAAACTCAGAATAAGTTGTAGATTGAACAGCAAAATTACACAAAAACTCTGCCAATGCGTTGGCCTCTCTATACACATGCCTCAACTCATATTGCATACCGCCAAGCATCCCCCAGATCTGTTGATGTACCCATGTGATTCCAAGCTTTCTTAGCAGGTTTCAGGCTCCCATTGGAGATCATATACACTTTACCAAACTCAATCTGGTGGTATAATTGGTCGGCCACATCATCAAAACTGCTTCCTTATGTTTTATCCTATAAACAACCAAGCCAAAAAACACACATCAGGACCACTGATACCCAGGGACATCAACCATGTCACCAAACCAACTATAGTTGATTATTTATCATCAAAACAAACAATCATATGAGCACGTTGTCAAACTCTTAAACATTTTGCCTACTGCATCACCACAGGTAATATATTTTATTTGTTTGTATGCATCTGCCTAAATACATATCCACCGTTACAACTTCAATTCACTATTTCACTTGTGCATAACCGTATATACATAGTCTAAAACTGTAAATGTACAGCTGAACCAAAACAAAGAATGTAATCAGTTTCTCCACCACCATCATATGTCTTCATCGAATCCCCAATGAACCAATACACATGTCAAGGTGTGTGTAGTGCCATATGTATGATTCTATCTCTGAACTTGTTCTCATCAGCGGTGACCAAGTAAATAGCCACCTCTGTTCGAATGTTTACACTCATATCCTGCATTTAACAAATGTGAACCATTACACATAACACTTTTTTTTATTGTAGTATTGTTAAACATATTCGGCTATGAAAAGCATGGAATGATTATTGTTATTCACCTTTATTGTAAAAGCTTCCCCCAAATGTGATGATTGCATCATCTTCACAACAAAAATTCTGCAATCAAAACCATTGTCTTGTTTGGGCATCCATGCAGGTTTAACAACCTTCCACATGCCCAATTTGTGTTTAAAATCAGGCGCCCTAGTTGCAAGAATGTCGTCCAACACCCGAATCTACAAAACAATTATGGAATGTAATTGGCCAAATACAAAAATTTGTTGACAAGTATCCTATGCTAAATGAAAACTGTAAGTATCTTACAACTCTATTCGCATTTGTGCGTCGAACATTGTTTCTTTGTGGATTTGGCAGAGGATCGAGTATGAATGTTTTTTTCTCCTCTATATCCAGCAAAAGTAGATACCAATGTGATTTTTCATCGTTAATTGGGATATAAATCTACATACAAACAGACAATTATTCATAATATAGACTAACTTATAAACAATTAGAAAACGAATTAAACCAATATAGACTACCTTCGTCGTTGTTGTAAAATCAGGGAGTGGGAGGCGACTAAACTTCTTTTTTTGTTTATGTACCCGTGCACCCTGACTGCGGGTGCTACGGCTTGACATGACTTGTTGTTGCATTCCCATGGCTTGTTGCTACATACATTCACGAACATACACATTAATAAGTACAGTCACATGACCCGAACTTTTTATTGCATACTTCAACTAAAAATTGTGCATAAATGAGAACGTGTACTTACAGAGAAGACTGTAGGTAAGTACCATCATCCCGTTTGCGGTGCGATGCAGGCACACATATCAATTACCTGAGTAACATTGTTTACAAGATATTTTAGTTTCATTCTCATAACGTCACAACAATAACAGCAACAAAAAGAACTTTCACGAACAATTCCACTCAGCCATTTGTTCAGGGCAAGGGTCTGTAACACCTCCCTCGTGCCTGCAGCATGGTCACCAACTGATACCAAATGCTCACTATACGTAAAAGAAAAACGCATTAATTTTATGCACTGGTGCATTGGAAAACATTACAACTAGCACAAACATTAAGTGTAACATATAGCGTCAAATGTAGGGAACACCGGCACATAATCAGATGGCAAGTTTTTGTCAAATATGTAAAGGTAGATTGCGTGCTCCACATCATCATCGATATGGGTTATTCTTGGGAACACCACATCTGCCATCTACAACGCAATTTAGTTTATAATTTCATTGAAAATGACACTCACCTGAAAACACATGTTGAATTTTTAATACAAAAAATCTATATATCATACTTCATCTGGTTTGTCTCCTTCTACAGCTTCTGGATCATCCAAATCAACCTACAATATAAAGTTCAGATTTTTCAGTTCACGTCAACAAGTCAGCATTAATAGATGTGGTAATACCTTGAACAACACATTTAAGGTTTCACCAGTACAACGGATAATATACACACCTTCGTCAGATCAATTTCATCTTCTTCGTTCTTTCCTCCCATTTCATGTGGGACATCATTCGCAGTCCCAGATTTATCAAGAAATTGGGACATAAGGTGTCCTATCTCACCCAATCGTTTGTCCATCACAGACAAAGAAGTTGTGCAGTGTGATGCAAACGTATCAAACTTTTTTTCCATGCGATCTGCAAGAACCTCAAGTCTTCCAATTCTTATCCGCAAATCCTAATAACAATATACGTAATAATTCACAACTCATTCAAAATTTTTGCAGCAAAATTTAAGCCTTGGTTTGGGAAAAATATACATTAAGTAATTGAACATTTACATACATCCGACACTGCTTGCTGGGATGCAGTACCAAGTGCATCATCAATGATCTCCTCCTCCACAAAAACATCCAACTACATACATAAAACGAATGGAATATGGACGTCAAATACTATGTAAGACAATACCATACATCAACGCATATGAAAAAAAATATAATTTATAAAATGTATACCTCGTCCAGATTGAACCCGCCAACCGACAAGATATCATTTATTCTTTTACTGACATCGTTGTCACCCCACTCTCCACTTCGGGGGACCTTACGAAAAACCAAAGGAATGATGGTTTGACCTCTCGGTGTAACTCGTTCAAGATAGAAAACCTACATACAAAAGAAACCGAATACCATAACACACTATTTACCATTGGTATACAACATACATATTAACAAACACCGGTCGGTATAAGTACATTACCATCAGAACTACAAGACAGCCACCCAATGATCCCCGACCGGATGCTTGAAATTTTGTAATGCCTTCGAGGACTCCATCAAATACGAACTTGCACCAATTAGTATGTCTTAATGAAGGCACATCAACAACAGAGTGTAATGCAGCAACACTTAGCGTCACTCGCATTGTTGAACGAAGCATACAAGCAATAATATATAAAACAGACAGCCTTATAAAATCGTCAGAGGCATCTGTGATTGAACTAAGGCGCTCTGACAAATGTTTCAAAGATGCCTCCGCTTGTCTGTTAAATATAGACGTACAAAGATCCTTAATGCTGTCCTTTGTACCCGTTGTGACCACATTTGTCCCTGAAAATTGCAAACCTAGTATGTAGGTGACATCTTGGGGGCTGAACTTCGCCCATTTCCCATACAAGTTGAAAGCACACCGCTGGGGATCAAATCGTCCAGCCAACCATGCAAACAAATCATGCCTGATATATGTGCATCCTATGTTGAGCAATCCTCCCAAGCCAATTTCGATGATGGCTTGTTTTTGTGCGGCATTTAGATTTGATGCGAATTTTTTTATTCTTTTAGGTGAACATCTGGTACCCACATAATGCTGTACACATTAAGTAATGGAACAATTACTACAAAACGGTACATGTCAAGTTGAATAAACTAATGATGCATATGCATAATGGTCTACATAACTAAATGTAAGAATGTATAACATACTTCTGCAGATGTTTGGCCTATACTATCCGCCCGTCTTCGTCTTTGTCTCTTCCTGGTTGAGTCAGTAGCAACCACTTGTTTTCTCTTTCCCCTGGTGCAATTTTGTTGTCATAAAAACTTTGGAAAATAACATATAAAATAATGTAACCCCAATCAAATGTATATACATTGTGTTTGATGCAGAGTTAACTACAGATGTTTATCAACAATCTGGCGTATAATACGAATCAACGGTACCTACAAAACACCATTTATTGGATTAGATGTGATTATAAATGGAATGTACACAGCAACCAAAATATCACAGGACATCGCGAAAAGTGGTAAATGAGACCTAATATAAGAAGACTAGTAATATTACCTTTCCTGGAGCCATGGATGGTGCAACATAAAAATACAGCACCCCAAAGAATCGAGTCAACTATATCAAATTACGACAACCACTTTTTTTTAAAAAAAAATGGACAAATTCCGTAACTAAAAACTTTGTGCAACACAAAATCAAGCGCTAATAATGCACTACAAATATTTTCAATAGCGTACAAATAGTTTAAGAATCAAATTATTTGAATTTTTAAAATATTTTTTTGTTAATAGTACACAGTTTATAACAGAGAATATGATGAAGCTCGAATCCGCAACCTATCGGTCTAATGACGGGCTAGAAAGCTATTAGGCCACCGTTAACTTCATTTTTGGTATTTCTTAGTTATGCCATTTTTAATCAATCTTAACCCATAATCAATATATAAAAATAACTGATAAAGTTTACTTAAATAACAGGACTTAAAAAAATATCTACTTGTATACACCGATGCTAATTATATAGAAAAATTTAATGAACAAATTAAATAACAAAAACTCATAACAAAAACTGACCATATTCAAATTCTACACACATAGCAACTTGAGCGACCTTGAAGTGAAACCCAGGTGGTACATTAACGGATTCATTTTTATTTATTTGTTTTGACGGGTAGTGATAGTAATTGATTTATTACTATAAGAGTCATAAAATTGTACAAAATCTAAAGTAATCGGCTCTCATTACTTTCTCAACTCAAATTGGCCACACCACATACAATTTATAATAAGATTTTAAAATAATCATCAATACTACTTTAAATAGGCCACATGAGTGGAGTCATGGCCCATAATTTATTCGTAGATTCATGATTCCTTCAAAGATACTTTATGGCTTCAGAGATACTTTATTCGGCCACAAATCAAGCTCGTTGTTTTGAACAATGAGCAAGCTACATGGTTTCTTACCGGGTCTGAAATGTAGTTGTATAATGATGACCTATTATTCCAAACCCCTAATTTGTCATACCAACGGTCTCATTAATATATCATCAACTTAACTAAATTCTTATCTCAAATTACAATAATAAACTCTCAAACACCCAACGCAGTTTAGTCACACAATAAAAGGCCATAAAAATTACCGATCAATTCATTTTAAGTGTATGAATCTCTACATTAAACCAATAAAATGATAAAAACCACAATATATCTATCAATGAATTAGGACATATAAGCACACAGAGAGCTTGATAAAATAGCTCAAGCTTCGTGGCCATGCAATTTTACTCTACACACCTTCAACAATCATAATTCTTACCCATAAACTTCCACATTTATAAATGCAGTCCAAGGCCACTCCCGTGACCCCAAATTGGGCATTACTAACCGCATAAAAAATCTCAAATCATTGAAACCTCGCTTTTGTGATACTTCATCCACCCCACAAAAATCACAACATCAGCACAAATTCATAGTACAATGGCTTGACATGGCTTAATTCATATGATTTCAAGTTGTTAAATGTATATATTTCCCAACAAAATGCTAATTCATTCACTTACAATCATAAAGACTACCAGACTCACTAACACATTCCATAAATTCTTTTAATGCCATTGCATTTCACATAAAACTCAATCCTCTACACACAAAAATGAATACCAATTTATCAATAGCACAATTAAAGAATGATTGTGCTATTTCGCAAAACAAATGACTACAACATTATCCCTAGAAAGTGATACACAATATAGTATTTCATCTCAGCCACTAACATACACACATCAACAAACATACACAGAGACAAAGCCCACAATGCATGCTCAAGCCAAATTAACACCACCAGATATGCACTTAACACCATACCCAAAACCCGTAAACCTCTTTAACCAATAAAAACAATAACACATAAAAATTTAAAACTAACCATGTCTAACAAACTTAATTCAAATTCAATTCAAACTTGAAAATCTTAAACAAAAGGTACAACATCAGTAATGCATTGTTGATTTACCCATTAAACTTTTCCTATACAATATGACTAAACAATAATTAACATTTAATTAAAACTTAAGCAATACAAATGTTTAAAGAGAGAAATGGTTTCACACCATATATCATGTTAATAAATTACTCTCTTTAATAAAGCCATCTTCCCTCACAAGTAATAACCCATTTTATCACTTTCTACAACAAAAAGACTAATTTGTGTGTTGTGATTTGTGGGTACTGTTTCGGAGTGGGTTACGCAAACGGGGAAGATGGAGGGGTTTTGCAGAAAGGAGAAGCTTTGTGTTGTAGGAGGGGGGTTGCGTGCGTGTGTGAGAGAGAAGCATAGAAGAGGGAGAATTACCTGGGAGGGCTTTGGCGGGGGATCTGACAGTGCTTGACGGTGAGAGAGAAGGTCGCATGTGCTAGTTGTCTTTTGGGCTGTGGTGATGGGAGATCGCCGTTGCCGGAATGGGCAAGATACCGTCGAACTGTTGCGTAGAGAGAGAGGGAAGAGAGAAGAGAGATAGAAGGAAAGAGAGAAGGGGTTTTGAAAGGACTAAGAGAAAGAGAGAGAGAGAGAGAGAGAGAGAGAGAGAGAGAGAGAGAGAGAGAGAGAGAGAGAGAGTAGACTAAGAGAGAAAAAAATGGCAAATAATGGGAGGTTAACGATTGGGGGATTTGGGTGGGCAAATGGCCGGTTTATTTTATTTTTTTCAATTTGAATTTTGAATATGACATTATTTTATCATATTTTGTTTGTTAAAAATTCGTACATGGGGTTAAAAATCGAGCAATGGGATAAATTTTTTTTTTTCGAATTTAAAAATAAAAATAAATTATTACTATATTCCAACTAACATAACATGTAATATAATGCATCCAAAAAAATTTATAATTGGAATTAAATTAATCATAGTAATTGATTAAAATAATAAACAAAATTGGAACCATAAAAAAAAAAAATTGTTAATTTTCACAATCCAATCCAATGGGTATATATATTAAAACTAATTTGGTAACGGAATTACAATGATGTGCAACACATGTACGACACGAGTAAACGACAACAATCATAAAGAATTAAATACCTTTTCATATGATAGCATTTCTCATTCGTGTGATAAACGGGTTAACCCATCATACACGTTTATTAATTAGTTAATTTTCAGGTTATTCCTGTCAACCCTTTTAATACTCGTCTATCCATTTAATAACATTAATAGAATAATATCGTAATAATAACTATAAAAATGTTATCCAGAATTTTTTTTTTAAATGCCAAAAAAATAAATATATATTGTATTTAGTTACACCCATAGGATTTACAAATGTTATGAGTGTATTTGAACTCAATTGTGGTAAAAGGGATACAATTTGTATGAAAAGTCATGCAATCTTAATTGTAATTTATTATATAACATTAACAGCTTCCAACCACATACAAGACTCCCATTTACTGAGCCTCACCTACCAGTAATTACCATTTGGGTAGGCAAAAGGTTTTGTAATAGCCGTGAACCAACTCCATCAAAACAACCTTCCTTAAATATCTACATCTGCATGAGACGAGGAGAGGAAATCCAACAGGTATGTCATACATGATACCAATTATTTTGAATGTATTTTATTTTGAATATATTAGAATAATGTTTGATTATGTGTTCCTTACTACGATTCAATTATTTTCATAAATATATGTCAAGACTGCATTTTTTTTCATTTACTTTTCCAATAATTTTCAATTTTTGGAAATGAATACTTATACTAATAATAATAAATATAAAAATTGCCATTTTAGGTTTCAAGCATAAAATGGCTCGTACTAGCTTAGAGAAGGGAAAACATGTCGTTATAGACTTGAATGAAACACCTGATGATAGTGAAATATATGAATTTGACACATGTAATGGTGAATATGGGCATCGTCACGGTAAATCAACTTCGGCTACGTCACAACCCCTTGAAATGGAAAAATCTTTACAAGACTTATCGGCTGAGGAAGTTAGTCAGATGAAGTTTAACTCGGAAGATGAAGCAGAAAATTTTTATAACACATACGTTAAGTTTGTAGGTTTTAGCGTCAGGAAAGATGACTTAAAATATGACAAAAACCACGTCCCGATGTCAAGGAAGTGAGTATGTTCGCGACAAGGGTTTCGAGCTGCAAAATACTTGGACCGAGATGACAGGGCACGGGAACCAAGGGGAATAACTCGAGTTGGTTGTTTGGCGGTATTCCGCGTTAAGTATGACAGAAAGTCGGAAACTTGGGTAGTAAAGGAGTTCGTGAATGATCATAATCATCCGTTGGTTCCACCGAGTAGAGTGCCGTTCCTTCGGTCCCACCGCCGTGTGAAAAGCCCAGACATAGAGCAAGCAATAGCACTTCGCAGTGTTGGAATACGCACTAGCCAAATACGAGATTTTATGTTGCATCAAGCTGGCGGCTACCAAAATGTTGGCTTTACGCGAAAGGATTTGTACAACGCTGTTGCAAGCCAAAGAAGAGAGGAAATGATCGATGGGGATGCTGAAGGTGCACTAGCATACTTGACCGCGAAAGAGGAGTTAGACCCATTATTTTACTTCAGGTACAGCGTTGAAGATGATAATTCATTGAATTGCCTCTTTTGGGCGGATTCAACTTCCCGTGTTGACTATTCATGTTTCGGTGATGTTTTGGTATTCGATACAACATACCGCACCAATGCGTACAAAAAACCATTTGTTATACTTGCAGGTGTAAACAACTACAATGCTACTTGCATTTTTGGATGTGCATTGCTTTCTTATAAGACCGTGGACACATGTGTGGGTGTTGGAGACATTTCTGGATGCAATGGATAATCAAAAGCCTATATCAGTTGTCACCGATGGGGACAAGGCCATGGCTGCCGCAATCGAAAGAATTTTTCCAGATACAAAACATAGACTATGCAGCTGGCATTTGGAGAGAAATGCACTTCAAAATATTCATGCTGAAAATTTCCTTCACGAGTTCAAGAACTGTATGTGCTGCCGATGTACACCTGAGGAATTTGACGTTATGTGAGAATCAATGGTACATTCATTTGGCCTAGAGGATAACAACTGGATATCAGAAGTGTACACAAAGCGTTGTAAATGGGCTGAAGCATTCTTGCGGGGTCATTTCTTTGGCGGCATCAAAAGCACGCAACGCTCAGAAGGCTTGAATGGTTACTTGAATCGTTTCTTGAAAACAAGGCTACGTTTGTATGAGTTTGTTAGACAATATGATAGGGGTGTCTCAAGAATTCAAGAGACCGAAGCCTATGACACCCATTTTTCTGAAAACAGTACACCAATGTTGACCACTTCACTACGCTGCTTAGAGCAGCACGCTGCATCACTGTATACCAGGTCAATTTTTTTTAAAGTGCGGGATCATATAAAGGCCGAAGGACTCTTCTTCGTGGTCCAAAAAATTCAGCACAGTAGTCATTCCAGTTATTATCTGTCGAAGTACACAAAATCAACATCCAGTTGGAATGTGATATATGATTATCAGAATCACACCATCCAATGCAATTGCCTGAAATTACAATCTGTTGGAATTCATTGCTCACACATCATTACAGTTTTAAAAACTGAACACATAACAGCGTTCCCTCCTAGTACTATTGTAAAGCGATGGACAATTACTGCAAAATCAACTTGCCCACCGACCTCTGTGCCTCAAACATCAAGAACCATTTCAATTTCTTGCCGATATGCTGGATTAATGTCAATGTGTAGCCGGATGTGTTACTACGCATCCCATTTGCATGAGGACACACAGGAGCTTCGAACAACAATAACTGCAGTAACCAACCGCCTGAAACAACGTCATGATACATGGGAGGCAAGACAGTTGTCATCATCACATCAAGATTATAATGAGACTGTGTCGAACATAAAATTTGGTGTCGTCGATCCCAAGACAGTGACAACTAAAGGGAATCCGGGCCGTGTAAGGAAGAACCTACCAATAGCTCTGCGACGATGTAGTAAATGTCGTGGCACTGGACATACTATTCGTAAGTGTCCGCAGCTTACGTGCAATGCGGACGACCCACATGATGACATGCCCTTCTCACAACCTAGTGGCTCCCAACATCCCATGTCATCACCTCAAGAAGACGACCATTGGAATCCAACTTACAATTACAATGTCCTCTGATATAAGGTTTCATACATTATCACCTTTTACTTACTTTGGGAAATTCTGTACATACCAACAAGGTTTTGATTTCCATTTTTTAATTTTTTTAACAGCAATTGATATACTGCATTTTGGCGGATATATGTGCATTATGCAATGGATTGAAACTTGTTTTGGCATATGGTTTGACTGGTTGCAGGTTTGAAATTTAATGTGATTCATTGATTTTGGTGAATGTTGTTCTGGGTATTTGTGACTGTCCTTGGACATGTTTGAGCTATTTGAGACAGATCAGTGGCTTCTTGAGGGTTCTGGCTTATATATTGGTGCATATTTTTCGTGAGGCAAATGTTGTGGCTAATAGTCTTCATGGGCATGCAGTAAAGAGTAGGAATTCGGTTGATTTTCCAATGGGTTTGACATTGTCTTGTGATGGTACATTGGATCTGTCATCTGATCAACAGAGTCTCCCTGTGTTGGCAAAAAGAAAGAGGGTGGTCTTCGATGATAAGGGGTAATAAGATCTGCTGATGGGGAGCTTTTTGTCTTGGATGATTAAGTGTTGATTTGTTTCAAACAAGGGAAAAAGATAAAAAGCTCTTTATTGTTGATATGTGCTTATGGATTTGGACTGTGATGGGGAGTTTTGCTGAAACTTTAGACTTTGTTGTTGTGTATTTTTGGCTTTGCATTGTTAGTTTTGGCTTATACTGCTTATGGATGGGCGTCTGTGCCTTTTCCTTTGTTTCTTGTAAATATTTTGCATTATGAATAAATATAATTCCCTTTTGATTAAAAAAAAAAAGATCCCTGCTTTTGATTCAATTGTGCACGGGCAGTAGATTAATACTTCTTTAAACATTTTTTAGGTGAGCACGACTACATGTGATTGTCTCATTCCCTTCAGTTATTTGCTACACACTATTCCACGATTTCATTATCATACTGCACTGAATACTTTTTGCATTGTTTAACGTGTACACATATGGCCACTGAAATATTCTGGGATAATCACCCTATTGATCTACGGCAGCTGACGCCACAATGCAGCTTTCTTAAAGTTGCACGGAAGGTTCAACTTCTTTTTTTTTTTCAAAAAGTGGAAATTTTATTGATCGAATAAGTAATTACAAGAAGCAAAGAACAAACAGTTCCTACAAAATTCAAAAATGGCTTTAATCCTTCAAGATTATTAAAACCATTGTAAGCTACAAAATTGTGTCTTATGATCTTCACTCCAGCTCCTGAACTCCCACACAACTCCTCATGCAGAATCCCCAGATCAGAAACAAACCAGTACAGCACTCATGCAGTCCCAGCTAATTTTCTATGTACCCAAACTAAGCTCCTGCACCTTTGCTCACAGCCCATGTCACAGCAGACCAGCAATCTATAAGAATATCATACAGCTACTGAAACAAAGCAATACAGCAAACCAGTCCAGCAGCCAAGCATAAAGACCAACTGCCCAGACATAAAAGTTGCCCAGACAGTCTGCCATAATATAGATCATCACAAAAGTTGGCTTTAATCCTTGAACAGCAAAAGAGGCCAAAAAATCAGCTACAACATGTCAGCATTTCTAACAACAACCCAATATATTTAACAACCATCCACCCAACATCTACAACAACCTTTTCCAAAATGCCAAATATTACTATACAACCAAAAACCCCCAAAACCAACGTGTCATTTGTTGATGTACTCTTTAAAGTCCTTATAAAAACAATCTAATTTTGACTCCAGACGGTGTAATGACCCATTCGTTTCATCCTCGAACTTTTCAAATCGGGCCTCCAACTTTTCAACCATTTGCTGAAGTGTTTGTTGAACCTCAGTAGTACCAACATCAGAACCACCTTGACTAGGCCCAGCTTCACTACCCACAACCTCAGACACCGCAGCTGGCTGCTTCACACCCTTCGCCCTTTTCCCTTTACCCAAAATCGCTCCCACACTTTTATTAAATGTACCCATACCCATTGCATTCATGGGGTACATAAAACTGTCAATATGCTGAAATTCAACCCCATTATGCTTCAAAATCTTGGTAATTAATATTGGAAATGGAAGACATGGCCTGCAATACTTGACGGTAGATGATTCGCGAACATGGTTGAATATGTAAAAGGGTAGATCAATAATAACCCCATGTTCACGAATAGCATATAATAGTTGGGCCGTATCATATTCAATCTCAGCAGTATGCCCCCTTGGATGAATATTACAAGCAACAATTCGGTTTATCATCCTAAAAGTTGGAGTAAGGTCAATGTGAGCAATTTTGCTTTTCTCATTCACCCAATTGATACTCCCAATACAAATATGTCGGATAACCGTCGACATTTCAGGAACCTGCTCCTTACTTGAGTATGGAAAGACAATGGAATTCCCAGGAATGACTGGTCTATCAATTTTTATTATATTTGAGATAAGATCAGGCGAAACAGTTATGGCTTTCTTCCTAACCATTGTCTTAAATGTCAGCTCATTCTCTTTGTAGTCATGAATATTTGCATAAAAAAACCTAACAAGATCAACATATGCTTTATTTTCCACATTCACTTCAAACAAAGGATCCCATTTTCGAGCCCGAAGTATTTCAGGGCAATCCACACTTCCTATTAGCTCATCAAGGTAAACACCACGCTCAAGTATAAGAGGACGTTTAAGAATGAATGTATCATACCTCTTCTTCGCATCATTATCCACAAACAGTTTCGCATTGCCAGCACTGCCCCCCGTAGCCACCTTCTTCCGTTTCTTCGTCTCTCCACCCGACATCAGCAAAGCTCCAAAGGGATTCACAACGAACAATGGAAGATTCACAATGGGAGATTCACAATGGAAGATTCAAAACGAACAATGGAAGATTCACAATGGAAGATTCACAATGAACAATGGAAGATTCACAATGGAAGTAGTGTGTGTAGGCATCGCATTTCTGTACCCGATCTCATGAAAGGTATTTCGGGTGGTTGGCGATTTTGGGTTTATGGAATTCGAAGATTTTGATTGGGTTTTGTAGGATTTGGAATTGGTTTTTCAGGATTTGTACAGGATTTGAAAAGGATTTTGAATGGTTTCGGTTGGCACGAGTTGATTAGGGCTAATTTCGTGCGATTTGGGGATTTATTTGTGGATACTGCGATGTTAATTTACTACAATACCCCCATTACAACGCTTCAATAAATTCCTCTTTGAGGGCATTTACGTAAATACATAATACCTGATCGGTCATATTTACTTTCGATCGATCAAAATCCCACTTTCCCATTCAACTTCTACCTCAATAACTCAATGATCGATCAATATACATGTGTGATCGATCAGATGTACCCAGTCAATATGAATTCTGATCTGGAATAATTTGATCGATCAATATAAATATTTGATCGATCATATGTCACAGAACTTAGGATCTGCAACAATTTGATCAATCAAATGCATATATCTGATCGATCAGATGTCCCCAGTTCTTATGAGTTCTGATCTTGAACAATTAGATCGATCAATATATATATTTGATCGATCATATGTCCAGTACTTAACATCTGCAACAATTTGATTGATCATAATAAATATCTGATCAATCAGATGTCCCCAGTACTTATGAGTTATGGTCTTAAACAATTTGATCGATCAATATAAATATTTGATCGCTCAGATGTCCCCAGCACTTATGATCTTCAACACTTTGATCGATCAATATAAATATATGATCTATCAAATTAACTGAATACATACTGATCTATCATATTTTTAAAACGCTCGATCAAATATCCCCAGTATTTCTTTTACTTCTGATTCACGTTAGAAATCTGGAACAATTTGATCGATCAATATATCATTCTGATCGATCGATTACAATTACAACTGACTGACCTATCCAATTTTTTTACCGATCGATCGGATATCCACAGTGATTATTTACTGGGCAAATCTGCGATGATCGATCAATATATAATTTTTATCGATCGAATTCAATTACTAAAAAGATCGATCAAATTTTTAAACGATCGATCATTTCACCCCAGTACTTTATTAATTCTAATTCACTTTCAAATCTGCAACAATATGATCCATCAATATGTTTTATTTGATCGATCAAAGTTACTTACTACTTACTGATCTATCATTTTTTGTACACGATCGATCAAATTTATGCACTATGGTTGTTAATGTATTTACTTTCGTATCTGTTCCAATTCCTATTGTACATTTATCACTGATGTAGTAAATAATCTATTGCCTTTGTAGTTGGTTCCACTTATATTCAAAAAATCTTTCTCTTCTTGTAATTATACAATTCCCATAAAAGTGGTAAATGATCCATTAAAATTGTATATATTATTGGATTAGCCATTAATTACGAACTCACCTGAGTGCCATGATCGATCGAACATATTCAATGATCGATCATGGACTATTAAATATTGTAAAAAATACCATTGCTTTAGTAAATGCTGCTCACCATGAGTGGTAACTATTCCGATAAAAGTGGTAAATGATCCATTAAAATTGTATATATTATTGGATTAGGCATTACTTACGAACTCACCTGAGTGCCATGATCGATCAAACATATTCCATGATCGATCATGACTATTAAATATTGTAAAAAAATCATTGCTTTAGTAAATGCTACTCCCCACTAGTTGTAAATATTCCCATAAAAGTGGTAAATGATCCATTAAAATTGTATATATTATTGAATTATCCATTACTTATGAACTCACCTTAGTGCCATGATCGATCGAACATATTCAATGATCGATCATGGACTATTAGCTATTGTAAAAAATACCATTGCTTTAGTAAATGCTACTCCCTACTAGTCGTAAATATTCCCATAAAAGTGGTAAATGATCCATTGAAGTTGTAAATATTCCTATAAAAGTGGTAAATGATCCATTGAAGTTGTAAATATTCTCATAAAAGTGGTAAATGATCCATTGAAGTTGTAAATATTCTCTTAAAAGTGGTAAATGATCAATTGAAGTTGTATATCTTCTTGGGTTACTCATATATTACGTTAAAATCTGATCGATCGATCATATTTAATGATTGATCATGAGTATTAAATATCGTAAAAATACAGTTATGAATGATCCATTGAAGTTTTAAGTATTGCCTTAAATTTGGTAAAGAATCCACTACAGTGGTAAATGATTCATTAAAGTTGTAAACTTTCCTATAAAAGTGGTAAATGCTCCATTGAAGTGGTAAATGATCTATTGAAGTTGTATATTTTCCGATAAAAGTGGTAAATGATCCATTGAAGTGGTAAATGATCCATTGAAGTTGTATATATTCCCATAAAAGTAGTAAATGATCCATTGAAGTTGTAAATATTCCCATTGAAGTTGTAAATATACCCAAAAATTTGGTATACAATCCATTCAATTTGTAAATATTTTGAGCCAATATGATCGATCATTCATATTTGTGATCTGTCAAATTATATATAATATATATTTTTGCCCCAAAATTCCTTTTTCTTAACCCACACTCCTTAACACATAATGATCGATCATATTTTTATTGGATCGATCAATATGTAATGATCGATCAAATATCATATTGATCGATCCATTCATGTGACTTTAGGTATATTATCCTCGTAAATTTATCCACTATGGTTGTAAATATTTATTTAATTTTGTGTCCATCCCAACTACTATTGTACATTTTTTACTAATGTAGTAAATACTCCATTGTCTTTGTAGTTGGTTCCACTGACTTCGTAAGAATATCATTATCTTTGTTATTATACCCATTGTTCTTGTAAATCTTGCAAGTAATATTGTAAATATTCCATAAACTTCGTAACTCACTCATGCTACAGCCTTCATCCATTATTGTTGTACGGTTTAAGTCCCAACAGGTCACTCCGGTTGCCTTTGCTTTACCTTTACACGTGTCCCTTTTTGCATCATTCTGTAGAGTTTTATTCAGCTTTTAGCCCCCAAAGTATTTCGGTATGGTACCGCAAAAGTCAATGGCTGTACCGTAGTGTTTTCCTAATAAGTCTGGTATTTGGGAGTAGATTTAGGAGTTTGACTCTTTCTTTGCATGTATTATTCACATCAGTCGCACTGAACGTAAGCAATTTTCCCTTCCCAATTGTAAGGCTATATGTAGCCACTTTCATTCAATAAACTTCAAGTTGTTGCTTCAAACACTTTTACTTATATTTAACTTTTGGTATCAGAGCCATAGCAACAGCTTCATGACTTGTAGCAACAACAACAATGGCATCAGACGGAAATTATGTGCAGCTAGCAATTCCTCGTCTTGATGGCCATTATGATCACTAGTCCATGCTTATGGAAAAAAATTTGTGTTCCAAAGAATACTGGAGCGTGGTGGAGAAAGGTCTTCCGGAAGAAGTCACAGGAGCAGTCCTCACCGCTGCACAGACCAAGACACTCGAAGATCAAAAACTGAAAGACCTAAAAGCCAAGAATTACCTCTTTCAAGCCATTGATCGTTCGATTTTGGAGACCATCTTGAAGAAAGACATCTCAAAAGATATTTGGGACTCTTTAAAGAAGAAATATCAAGAGACAGCTCGTGTCAAACGAGCACAACTCCAAGCACTGAGAAAGGAGTTTGAGATTCTCCACATGAATGAAGGAGAATGTGTGAATGAGTATTTTGCTCGAACTCTCACCGTAGTTAATAAAATGTGGATTCATGGAGAAAAAATGAAAGATGTTGTTGTGCTTGAAAAGATACTACGATCTATGACTTTCAAATTTGACTATGTTGTTTGCTCTATTAAGGAGTCTAATGACTTAGTCAACATGACAATTGATGAGCTCCAAAGCAGTATTTTGGTTCATGAACAAAGGATGAACAGTCATATTGTGGAGGAGCACGCTTTGTAGGTGGAGTATGCTGATGACACAAGAAGAAGAGGTCGTGGACGTGGTGCATATCGAGGCAGAGGCAGAGGTCGTGGCAGATCAGCTTTCAATAAATCCATTGTTGAATGTTATCATTGCCATGATCTAGGCCATTTTCAGTATGAGTGTCCAAAGCGAGGCAAGGAGTCAAGGGCACACTTTGCAGAAACAAGTGAAGAAATGCTTCTTATGGCATATATTGACGTACAAAAGGTTCCCAGTGAAGAAGCTTGGTTTCTGGATTCAGGATGTAGTAACCACATATGTGGTAAGAAGGAATTTTTCAATACTCTGAATGAAGACTTTCAAGAGTCGGTAAAGCTTGGGAACAATACTTATCTCATTGTCATGGGAAAATGAAGTATTCGAGTGCAAATCGGAGACGTTCCACATATTATTACTGAGGCATATTATGTTCCCCAACTGAAGAACAACCTATTGAGCATCGAGCAAATGCAAGAAAAGGGCCTAGCCATTCTTATTCAAAACAACATGTGCAAGATCTATCATCCAGAAAGAGGCCTCATCATGCAAACCAATATGTCTCAGAATCGTATGTTCATCTTTCTCTCAAAAATTCAATCTCCACAGTGTTTTCACTCTATCACCGACAACTTGGATTATCTTTGGCATTACCGGTATGGTCATCTCAGTTTTGGGGGACTCAAGACATTCTATGAGAAGCAGATGGTGACAGGTCTACCTCAGCTTAAAGATCCTAAAGTGGTTTGTGAAGATTGTGTTATGGGAAAACATTTAAGAGATCCTTTTCCAAGGCAAAACAAATGGCGAGCTACGGAGATCCTTCAACTTATTCATGCTGACATTTGTGGACCGATTTCTCCTACCACGAATGGCAACAAGAGGCACGTCCTGACTTTTATTGATGACTTTAGTCGTAAAGTTTGGGTGTATTTTCTGATGGAGAAATCTGAGGCCTTTGCTACATTCAAGCTATTCAAAAGTCTAATTGAAAAGGAGAAGAATGCTTGCATCAGAGGTCTAAGAACAAATCGCGGAGGAGAGTTTTTATCAAATGAGTTTGTTACCTTCTGTTCCTCTAATGGCATATGAAGACAACTCACCAGTCCTTACACTCCCCAGAAAAACGGCGTGACGGAGCGGAAGAACCGTACAATCATGAAGATGGTACGCTGTATGCTCTAGGGAAAACAAGTTCCTAGGACTTTATGGCCAGAAGCTGTTCGGTGGACTACTTACATTCTCAATCGAAGTCCATCTCTTGTTGTGCGCAACATAACTCCTGAGGAGGCTTGGAGTGGGTCGAGACCATCAGTTGACCATTTTCGCATCTTTAGCTGTATTTGTTATGCCCATGTAGCTGATCATCGACGCACCAAGTTGGAAGAAAAAAGTTTGTGGTGTGTAATCCTGGGAGTTAACAAAGAATCAAAGGCCTATCGCCTTTATGACCCCGTTTCAAAAAAAAAAATCATTGTTAGTAGAGATGTAATTTTCAATGAGGGTGATGGATGGAATTGGGCTGAGAATCAAGACAATCTTGTAACTGAACTGCATTGGAATGATATGAAAGATGACAGTGAGGTATGGGAAGATGACAGTAATGTTGAGGATGCAGTCGTTGAGCAACACGAGGATGAGGAGGCAACAACGCAAGAGGCAGCAACACAAGATCTAGATGTTGCTGGAGATCTACCCGTTGGAGAGTCTCCTAGTCCAAATAGAAGAAGAACACGGAGACAACCAACCTGGATTAGAGATTATGTCACTGAATTAGAAGACTCAGAAGGTGAAGGTGAGAACTCTCTCTTGGCTTTGTTTATTGATAGGGACCCGCTATCTTTTGAAGAAGCCGTGAGGAGTAAGAAGTGGAGAGTGGCCATGGATGCTGAGATTGCTGCCATTGAAAGGAATTCTACATGGGAATTAACTAATCTTCCAGTTGGAGGAAAGAAAATTGGCGTTAAGTGGGTCTTCAAAACGAAGTTAAATGAGCATGGTGAAATCGATAAGCATAAGGCGAGACTGGTCGCAAAGGGTTATGTCCAACAACATGGGGTTGATTTTTCAGAAGTGTTTGCACCTGTAGCCAGGCTTGATACCATCAAACTTGTGATTTCTCTTCCCGCACAAAAGCACTGGAAAATCTCCCAGCTGGATGTGAAGTCAACGTTTTTACATGGCGAAATTGATGAAGAGGTCTATGTTGCATAGCCACATGGATATGAAAATAAGGGCAATGAGCAGAAAGTGTACAAGCTGAAAAAAGGCATTGTATGGATTACGATAGGCTCCATGGGCATGGTACAACAAAATAGAGTCCTATTTTGATAAGGAAGGGTTTACTAAATGTCCCAATGAGCATACCCTATTCACCAAGACCTTACCAGAAGGTAAGTTTCTAATTGTATGCCTCTATGTTGATGATTTAATTTTTATTGGCAACGATGAAGACATGTTCATGGTTTTCAAACAGTCTATGAAAAGGGAGTTTGATATGACTGATTTGGGAAAGATGAGATATTTTTTGGGTATAGATGTATTGCAGCAAGACGATGGGATCTTCATCTATCAAAAAAAATGTGCCCAAGAAATTTTGGACAGGTTTGGAATGACATAGTGCAACTCAGTGCTCAATCCCATAGTTCCTAGGGCTAAGCTTGGGAAAGACAACGATGGAGAACCCATGGACAACACCTTTTTCAAACAGATGATTGGGAGTCTCATGTATCTAACAGCCACCAGACCTAATCTCATGTTTGTTGTTAGCTTGCTTAGTAGGTACATGGAACGCCCAACAGATTTGCACCTACAAGCAACTAAGCGAGTGCTCAGATATTTGAAGGGGACAATAGACTATGGCATCTTCTATAGCAAGGGAGGAAACACAAAACTTATGGCGTTCACAGATAGTGATTATGTCAGCGATTTAGAAGATCGAAAGAGCACATCGGGATATTTGTTCTTGTTGAGTTCAGGAGTTGTGTCGTGGTCTTCAAGGAAACAACCGATAATCACGTTATCCACCACTGAAGCTGAATTTGTTGCAGCATCTTTATGTGCTTGTCAAGATGTGTGGCGTAGAAGGCTGTTGGAAGAGTTGAATCATGTTCAAGAAGAGTCCACGATAATCTACTGTGACAATAGTTCAACTATTAAACTTTCAAAAAATCCAGTTTTGCATGGTCGGAGTAAGCATATACACGTGAGGTTCCACTTTCTTCGAGATCTAACCAAGGGTGAAGTAGTGAAGTTAATACATTGTGGATCTCAGGAGCAAATTGCTAATATTTTAACAAAACCTCTTAAGCTGGATTCTTTTGAGAAGCTGGGAGTATGTAAAAATCCTACTCTAAACTGATTTGTATATGTAATCAGTTTAAGGGAGGAAATGTTGAAGTTTGTTATGGTGTTTGACTTAGTCATTTGGTTCTGTTAATAAGTCCTTGGTATATGGGAGTATGTTTAGGAGTTTGACTCTTTCTTTGCATGTATTACCCACATCAGTTAGCACTGAACGTGAGCAGTTTTCCCTTCCTAGTTGTAAGGCTATATGTAGCCACTTTCATTCAATAAACTTCAAGTTGTTGCTTCAAACACTTTTACTTATATTTAAAAGAAAAATCAGTTCAAATGAGCTCCATTGGTGAAGAGTTCCTAGTTTATTAACAATAACAAAAAAGTCATCGATTCATGGTGTGTTTTTTAATCCAAATTTTAACACTTAAAATGAATTAAGTTCGTATGGTAACTAAAATTTTAATATCTTAATACATTAACTACTTCTTAAAAATAGGTTACAATATTAAGTAAAAGACCATTTACTAAATTCTGAAAGTTAAAAACGCACAATAAAATCATATTTAATAATATTTATAATATGACAATTTTATCCCAAAATATTTCACAATCCTATCAAAACTCTAATTATTCTTCTCTCCAAAACCCCTAACCTAGATATCCTCCTTGTCGTCTTGATTGTCTTCTTCAGCGAGCGACACATAGAAGTCTTCTTTCTTGTCTTCTGCAATACACATATACATACAAAATTATACACACACGCACGTATTGCACATACACACAGTTACACACACACACACACTTACACACAATTACACACACACTCTGTGCACACACACACACACACAAACGCTGTGTGCACACATACATACATAATTACACACACAAACACTCTCTGTGCACACACGCACACACACATTCTCTATGCACTCACACACACGGACTGCACACACACATACTCTGTGCATACACACCCACACACACACACACACACACGTTGTGCACACATACACACATAGTTACACATACGCACACACACACACACCCTCCGTGCACACACACACACACCCTCCGTGCACACACACACACACACACACACTATGTGCACACACATGCACTGCACACATATATACTTTATGCACTACACACCCATACACACATACATACACACACTGTGCACACATACACACACATAGTTACACATACGCACTATACACAAACGTACACTCTCTGTGTACACACACATACTTTGTGCACATACACACATAGTTACACACACATACTTTGTGCACATACACACATAGTTACACACACGCCCTGCACACACATACACTTTGTGCACACATACACATACACACTCTATGTGCACACACACACACACACACACACACACACACACACACACACACACACACACACACTTATACATACAGTTACACACACGCACTGCACACACACATACTCTGTGAACACACACACACACATATAGTTAAACATACGCACTGCACACACTCTTACACAGATATAGACATACACACACACACACACTCTCTCTCTCCCTCCCTCTTTGTGCACACACACATGCATTACACATATACACATATTCTATGCACACACACACACACACACACACACACTCTGTGCACACATGCACACACACACACACACACACACACACACACATAGTTACACACATGCACTGCACACACACAGTTACACATACACATGCGCACTACGCGTGCACACACACACACACTTTGTGCACACACACCCACATGTACACAATATGCACACAAACGCACACACATACACACATAGTTACATACACACAATATTTACTTGTATCCAAGTTCAGAATGTTATCTCACCTGGTGTGTCAAAAGATTGTTACTCCAAAATCTGTTATAATTAATGGAATGCCTCAATCGACAAGTAGTTCTCAGATGATTGCTTGTGGATGGGTTCAATTGTCTTATTTCATGACTTCCTTGGATGAAGTTTTAAGTGATGAACACACAGAATTATGAATTAATAAAAGTGAATTCCATTATTAATCCAATCGAATAGGTTTCATTTACAGAAAGACTAAATTAACAATCTTTAATTACAACATTAACTATTTCAAATCAACTCTAACACTACTCCTAAATGCCTTGATTGTGGGTCTTGTGGGGAATTTGGGTTGTTCTTTCACTTCCTTCTTGTCCGCCTTTTATAATCACTTCCTTCGACGGTTTCTCTATCCACTGACGATTAATTGGCTTGTAACTCCCAGGTAGTTACTCTTTTTTTTTAAACAAGGCCATGACTGATCATCTCCCCTCTCTTCTTCAGATTTTGACACATGACAATTCTTTAATGTCTTCAGGCTTGCAAGTTACCCATGCATCGAATTTTCTTTTAATTTTATATTTTAAGTCCAAATACGGCCGTACATCATTAACACAACATAGTCTCTTCCATGTACCACAACATTAGCAATTTATCTAACGTGATCTATAATTGAGAAGTATATATATAATAAAGTCTAACAAAATGTCTTGTGCCGAAGGTTATTCTTGTTATCATTCATTCAATTTCATACATGTACGTACATTTTGAAAAAACAATAAATATCATAAACAGTTTAAATAAGAACTAAAAGTGTTAAATAAATAATTATTATACAAAATTCATAACATTAAGTGAACAACCATCATGAGTTATGATGAGCCCAGATTTAACTGGGACAGACCCAATTAATTAAGTCAGTCCAAATTAGCTAAAAGATAGGTCAAGCCTAGCTTGTGGCCATGGCCCAGTCCAAGATTCAAGAGACCCAAGAAGCCAACACATGTGATGAGTAATTATCGGGATAACCACTGCTCAAAGATCAATATCATTTTTAATTGCACCTATCCTTAGCTGTAGCTATTCTCTCCGAAGGATTAGTCACATATCCCATCACGCCACCGCCTCAACCAAGGCTCTGTGCCTATAAATTATAAGCCCTCTACACATATGGGACACACCTGCTACACACCCTTTACACAACAATCTCTCTACCCTGAGGTTACCCCTGTTCTCTCTCTCACGCCTTCTACTTCATTAATAAAGTTCTTCGGCTTTCATCGCCGCCGTCGAAGTGGAGTAGGTCACCCTGACCGAATCACTATACATCTATGTGTTGACCCAATCTTTGTTTCCTTTATTAATTGCTTTAGTGATTGTCTCATTAATTACTCAATTGTTGATAGTGCATAATCCACTTTTGTGCATCAAGTTACAATCAACATTTGTCAAATATATGAGAAGAAATCATAAATCAGATTAGATGAAGATGCACGATTTATCTTATGTTTATCCATGGTGTTCACTGATCTTATAGATAGACTTTGAGTCTCATATAATTAACTATACCATTGAATGGTTGGAGCCTTCCATAATAGGGTGGTATGTTGATGGTCCCCCTCGCCCTCCCCCTTCCCTGTAGTGTAAAATATCGTTGCCTATAAAAAAAAAAAACTATACCATTGAATAAACATCGATGTAGTCCATTAGGTACTTAGTCTGTTAATGTAAACACGCTGTAACTACGCATATGTGTGTGGAAAACAACATATGCATCTACCCAGAAATCATTTAATGAAACAGTTTAAATATCATCCAACCTACCCTTCTTTGCTTTTACATTTTTGTTGACTTCTTATAGATTAGTTACAACCAACTCTATTATTTGATTCTATATTAATGTAGATCATTGGATAACATTACGACGTAGTCTAGAAGGTGTAGAAAATAAGCTCAAACCCACACACACATAGTCTAGAAGGTGTAGAAAATAAGCTCAAACACACACATACACATATTTGTACATTCCCTAGATGAATTTATATCTGTATTATTATTAAACATTAAAAAAATTGATTCTCTATTTTGCCGTTATAAGAGATTGTAAAGATCACTCTATCCTTTCACATTTAAATATCTAAATTACCACCATATTCTTATATTTTAAAATCTTCAAATTATCTATACTATCTCTTTTAATTATCTATTCATTATATATAAATATCAGTTTCTATAAAACTTTTTGATTGACTATATTACCCTTAAAAATATGCATAATTATATCTTCAATAAAAGTATTCAAAAAACCTTCAAAAACTTCATCAATCTAATATTACTTATCTCATATATAAAAACATTATATATATATCATCGAAAAGTTTAACCCTTTCATCTTTAAGATAAAAATTAATCGTATATATAATTTTTTTAAATCAATTTAAGTTACATGACCTACATCAATATAATTTTTAGTCACAATAAGTTTTCTAAGTTGTACTAAGATTTGATGTAAAAATAAATATTGTAGCGTATTTTTTAGTAAAACTTGAATTTTTTAAAATTTTAATATTTTTGAGAATATATATTAGGGCAAACTCCAATTTACCCCTTGTGGTTTGGTCGTTTTGCACATCCCCTCCTCGTGGTTTAAAAATAAACACATAACTCCTTTGTACTTTTGGACTAAAATGCATACCTAACACTGTTAACAGCAGTGGCAAAAAGGCCACCTTGCCCTCCTTAAAATCTGCATAAACTTTAAAAACACATCTTCTCTAATCTCACTACATCTTCACCTACTGTGCACCACCACTGAATCACTAGTAATTGACCATCACCACTAAATCACAACTATTCATTAAACCCACCATAAACCATCAACAACCAGTAGTTAGAGGGTTTGTTTTTTTCAATGAGAGAAGGGGGGAGGGGGATTGGGCAAAGGGATGGGGTTCTGTTTTTTCTTTTATCTATTTTTTTATATAACAGTAAAATATAGAAGAAGATAGAAAATGTCTTTTTGAAAAATGACAAGGGTATATTTGGACTTGTAAGTTAAACTTTGACTTGGACATAAATTTTTTACATCCATACATGCAAATTTGGCGCGTGTGTCATAACTTCTGTCAATTTTGACGGAAATAATAATGATAGCACTTTAGTCCAAAAACACAAGGGGACTACGTGTTGATTTTTGAACCACAAGGGGGTGATTTGCAAAACGACTAAACCACAAGGGGGTAAATTGAATTTTGCCGTATATATAATAGAGTAGTATATTAAATCTTATTTAATTGATCTAACTAATTCTTAATTATAGTAAAGTTCTAATGTGATTAGTATCGATAATTACTTTTATTTTATTTAAGGAATTATAAGTAGAATTCTAATCAAATGAATTTTAAAAAATTTAAAATTAATTGCACTGGAGGTCCCCCAAAGTATGGGGTTTGTCTCATTTTGATCCCCAATATTTCAATTGCATCATTTTAGTCCCTGGAATATTGAATATGTTTCTAAATGGTCCCTAAAGCAAATAGCTTTTAGATTGCCAACGATTTTTTATCATAAACTTGTCACGTAATACTTAAATATGGACAAAAAAATAATTTGAATAATTCTTGACCAAATTTCTACTCAAATTTTGGTTAAATAGCTACCTAAATTACACAGTTTTGATAATGAGCTATCAAAATTTTGGTCAAAAGTTACCAATATTACACATTTTTTGTCAAGAGCCACCCAAATTTTGTTTCAAAGCTATCAAAATTATTTTTTGTCCATATTAAGGTATTATATGACAAGTTTATGATAAGAAATCGTTAGCAATCAACTTTTCCTTCAATCTCTCACCAGTGACCCAAAACCTCAACATCATAAGTTTTAGGAAGAATTACATTTAGACCCTTTGAAATTTGTCATTTAATCACTCAGATCCCTTGACATTTAAAATATTATATACAGATCCTCTGAGGTTTATATGAGCGTAACACTTAGACCCCTACAGTCAATGTCCATTAGTGTATTCGTTAGTAAATTACACCAAAACCCCCTAAAATTTGTAGGCGTATAATATTTAGACCAAAAATACTCCAATCAAAGATAGAATATTAAATATTTTAAATTTTACAACCAAAATTTATGTTCAATTGTATCATTTATCTGAAATAAAAATTATGTTAAATTATAAATTAATTAAATATTAAATAATTGAATATATGATAAGATAGATGATACGATGGAATTGAGAAGAAAAATATGTAGGAGATAACATTCTACTTCTCACGCGATTTTGTTATATAGATATCCAAGTAGAACACCACTTCATTTCAACGATACTGAAAATAGTTACGTAAACAACATACCTTGACAACTTAAATAAAACACAAACATCTCTTATTTTAAATCTTACAATGGATGATGGAAATTAAAACACACACTCAAGAAGTCTGAAAATTAAAGGGGGAACAGGAAACACACACTCAAGAAGTCTGAAAATTATCACCATAGATAGTCAATATTATTGGATCGTTGTCAGGGGCGGAGCCAGGAATTTTTCTCAGGGTGGGCACTTTAATTATGCACTCTAATTTTTTTCCTTCTAACCAATCACACTATATAATATATTTATATTTATTATATTATATTTGATATATGAAGTCCATTTAACATAAAAAATTTCAAAAAAAAAATCTATATTGCCAGGGGCGGAGCCATAAATATCTATGATGGAGGCAAAATATAACTGATATAAAAAAATATTTAGCCGAAATTAATACAAAAAAATTCAGTTCAAGAATAAAAAAAAAGTAAGAATCAACACTAATGAAATAGTAAATTCAATTTTTATTTAGCCGAAACAAAATCTTAACAAAAAGACACAAATTAATTTTTTTTGTACATTTTAACCTAATTATATATTTTAATAAAATATAAAAAAATTTAAAATCTCTAAAATTTTGTATATGATTTAAATGTAAATTAATTTTCACTAATTTTGTATCAATGCGCACAATCACAAGTACGTAGTAAAATTATTCTTTATTTAGTTGCAAAATTTAGTTGAGATCATTATCAATTTTATAGAGAAATTTCTTATTCAAAATAGTTTGAAATATTTTTGGGTTACAATCTTTTATTTTTTGTATACAATCGTATTTTATTAGGTTATAGACTACGATTATTAAAAAAATGGTAAATGAAAACTAAAAATTATTCTTAAAAAGTAACGAACATTGTATTAGATAAAGAGAAATATTGTATTTTCGTCAATATACAAATAGAACATTGACTCAATCCAAAACTAACATATTTATTTTAGAGGGTTAGTAGTCCACTAATTTATTTAAAAAAAAAAGACTAGAATCATTATTAAAATTTTCAAAAATTTAGGAGATAAATATAATGTATAAAATAATTTTATAGGTCGGTGCAAGAAAGGACAAAAAAACTCAAAGAATTGAAGGAACTGAGCTTCTCTTGTGTTGAGTTTCTCTCTGTTTCTTCTCTTTTTCTTGTGGCTGGGCAGTGGGCAACTGGGAGTGAGTGAGACAGAGAGAAAAGAAAAAAAAAAAAAAGGAAAGATAAGATAGGTTTTAGTCAAGTGGGCCAAAAGTTTTGTTTTTTAATTATGGGTGGGCCAAAAGTTTTGTTTTTAATGTTGAGCCAAAAATTTTGTTTTTAATGTTGGGCTAAAAGTTTTGTTTTTTTAATAGGTTTAGATGAATTGTGATAGGTCAAATATTTGATTTTTTAATAAGTTTAGATAGATAATAGTGAGCTCAATTTTTTTTTTAAATGGGTTTAATTTTTTAATTATTTTGGGTAAATAATGTGGACCTAATATAAATGAGGGGGGCACACATAGTATATATATATAAATATATAGTACATATACCTAACAAATAAAAAAAAAATTTTTTGAGGGGGGGCACGTGCCCACCCTGGCCCCTGCCTCCCTCCGCCTCTGATCGTTGTTCATTCTAGGTCGATTTCTTCCTCCACTTTGGTCGACACGTTGTAGTAATTGACGCCACTGAAAACGTCATTGTCAAACAACCACGTGCACCTCCAGGTGTGCCATAATCGTTATCGTGGGCTCATCGGCACTGAGACAGTCTTCCTTGCCCTCTTTGGTACGACTAACGCAGAAAAGTTGATTACCCAAGTTCTTGAGAGCGGTCACACGATCCACACTGTGGTCGACTTTGATCGGCCTGAACAAGGTGTCGGGGTGGTAGTCGCTGCCGGAGGTGTCATCTGAGTCAGCCAAGATAAAATTATCGCTGCTACGCCTCCAAAATTTGCCCAAGGATGTATTCTTTATGCGGATGCTTCCATCGGCAAGGGGGAAAATCTCGTTCTTCACCGTGTCATCTCCATTGTCATTGGATGCGAACTTCAAATATTGGCATCCCTCGATCAACTGGGGGCTGAGATATTTGCCATTACCGCCCTTGAAGGCGACGGCGACGTGTTTCGAAAATATCACCTGCGATTCCGAATCACTCATTGCCAACACACTGACTCTCTCTCTGATCTTAGTGATATAGAGTAATCTGATCTTCGCCCTTGTGCTACTTCCCCCAATTCCCAACATTTGTAAGGAAAAATCTAATAATAAAGTCATCGATATAAAAAGTAAGTCTTCAATAATCCAAGGACACGCTCAAGTGAGAATCATATTCCTTGGGATCACTTTATCTAAGTTACAATCAACAGCGTCAAGTTGGAATTGCATTCCTTGGGATCACCTTATCTAAATTTAATCCGACACGCTCGAGTGGGAATCGTATTCCTTGGGATCACCTTATCTAAATTTAATCCTTGCATGTGGAAAAAAAAGTTTTACACATGAACCAAAATTGACTATTGACAACGATTCCAAATGAGCTTAATTGGTGGGGAGTACCTAGTTTATCAACAACAAAAAAAAAAAGTCATTGATTCATGGTGTGTTTTTTAACTCAAATTTAACATTTAAAATAAATTAAGCTCGTTTGATAACTAAAATTTCAATATATTAATACATTAACTACTTCTTAAAAATAGGTTACAATATTAAGTAAGAGACTTTTTACTTAATTCTGAAAGTTAAAAACGCTAAATAAAAGCATCTTTAATAATATTTATAATATGACAATTTTATCCCCAAAATACTTCACAATCCTATTAAAACTCTAATTATTCTTCTATCCAAAACCCCTAACCTAGATATCCTCCTTGTCGTCTTGATTGTCTTCTTCAAGTTTTGCTAATATATTCTTTTCAATAGATAATATAGCTAATTCATTTAATCTTTCTTATGACATAATTGATCGGAGATAAATTTTTATTAATTTAAGTTTTGAAAAACTTTTCTCGACCGAAGCTACTGCGTTGTTAATAATATTATAAAAGTTATACATGCATTTGGAAAAAAAATCTAATCGTTTTATATAAGTTAGGGTTTCAGCTGGAGCTAGTGTTAATTTCATATTGTAAGACTTTCTTCATACATTCAATTCTTGAAATAAATCTAAACCATCTATATCAGAAAATAAGTCATGCTTCAAAAAAATTTCAAGGTTAAAACAATACATTTTCAAACTATCATCATCTAAAAATTTTAATTTTTTAAAACAAAATGAAAACCAAAAATATTTTCATATATTTTGAATTTTTCAAACCTACTTTGGATTGAAGAAATAGCTAAATCAACTACATATAAAAAATACTCAATCTTATAAGGTTCTTTAAGTGATAGTGTTACTGCATTCTCAACTACATCACCAACTTAGTTTTTCCTAAGAATTTTATGGTTTTCACAAAACACTGGTTTTATTTCCATTTTAAGTGCAGTCTCTTTTGATGAATCAAAGCAGAATGAAATCTATTTTCTCTATATGATTCTAAAAAAAAAAATGTCATTTTAATTGATCAATAACAACATCAATATGCATGTCTTTGAATTGTAAGTTTTTACTAATTGTGTTAATAGCAAATAATAAATCATATCAAATATTCATACCCAATAAATATTCATACCCTTGTTTTAGGATCTTCATTAATTTTTGCTAATTGAATTAAAGCATCTCGTATTTTTGCTAATTGAATTCCTTTTTTCATAGACAAGAAAGAGAGAGACGGTGTTGCTGAAGTCTAGGCGTCTAATACAGCTGGCAAGTGGAGCAATTTACTAGGTAAGTTGTTATAGAGCTAATGGGCCTATTTATAAATTTTGGGCCTTCTCAAATCAGTCCATTCAAAATATATGTACCCATAACTAAAAATATAAATTGGGGGCCCCAAAATTTTACAAAAAATGGGGACCCTAGGCAGCCACCTAAGTATTGCCATATCAGTTCTTTTCCCTTCCCAAGCTCCTTGTTGTCTAGATTGAATCTAACACATGTAATATAACTAGTGATGAGCTTCTGCTTGAAGGCACTATCACTAATATTACATGATGCATTAGATTCAATCTAGACCACAAGGAGCTGAGAAAGAAAAAAGAACCGATACATAGTCGTTGAAATTTGATTCTAAGTAGTACAAGTGTGAGTGACTTCTAAGTTACTTGGACACAAATCTATTTTCCCATCGTTTAGGTATAAATTAGTACACTCGTCATTTAACTCTCATAAGAACTCTTGTGCACTCAAAGCGGTGTATCAGTTGATGAAAGGGAACCATCTACTAGAACTTGTCATTTAGTTAATGGAATCTTTTCAAGGCCACTTGGTGGTATATTTAAATTGTAAAAAAAAAAACCAAGATTTTGAAAACAAAAATAAATAAAGAACTAACCTAGTGCAAAAATCCATGGAAAATCTGAAATAAAGTAGAAAATCTTTATGTTAGACATGGAGTATTATCCATAAGACTTAAATTTCTTTATGGAAAAGGCATTATCCAATTAGATAAACTCACTTATCAAGCTCGTTAACCTAGATACGTTTGAATATATTAAAACCAAATTTATATTCCGTAATTTTTTATTATCTTTGGGAGTTAATGGACGGCATAGTTTTGAAACTCAACCCGGAGAGATTCAAGTTTATGGTCTATCTTAGAGATACTTATACACGATATTGAAAATTGACACACTTATTGTGGTAAAGAATTTGGTACAAGTGTAACCTTTGGGTATTAAGGAAATATCAATAACATACATTGATTGAAGAACGGTCAGCGATTCCACGACTATATGCACACTACGTTAGTTATTTATTTGTATGATAGGAGAAGGCACGAGCCCCTACACTGCCAAGAAAAACAATAATTCCTGGTGTTTCATCACTGACGTTAGACACAAACATCATCAATAAATTTACTCTTAATTGGTCCCGATTAAAATTTCTAATCACCGGCGTTTAAGTAAACGCCACAAACTCTTTTAAAATAATGCCCCCACCTTTTATTTTCTGATCCTTACCCCACTACAAGAATTATGGAAAAATTCGACATTTAATTTCCGGCGTTTAACTTAAACGCCACTAAAATTGGCGTTTGTTTCTATACACCATAAAATATTAATAAAAATAATAAATTTTCGCTTAATTTCCGACGTTTAAGTCAAATGCCACAAATTCTTAATTAAAAATAATAAAAAGTTTTTTTTCCTCTCCAACATAAACCTAATAAAAAAAAAAAAAAATTGCTTAATTTCCGGTGCTTAAGTCAAACACCACAAATTCTTAATTAAAAATAATAAAAAAAAAATTGGCTGAATTTCTGGCGTTTAAGTCAAATGCCACAAGTTCTTAATTAAAAATAATAAAAAGTTTTTTTTTCCTCCCCCAACATAAACAAAAATTTTTCCCCAATTCATACTCTCGACTTCTTAGGCAACAACTCCTGACCGACTCTCTCAGGTGACAACTCATCACCGCCTCTTCTCAGACGACGACTCCTCACAGACTTCTTGTTGTCTCTATGTGTGTGTGTGTGTGTGTGAGAGAGAGAGAGAGAGAGAGAGAGAGAGAGAGAGAGAGAGAGAGAGAGAGAGGCAGTAGGTATGTGGAAGACAATGCAGGTGAGTTTATAGTGGTGCTTCATCTTCATATGTGTATTTATAATTTCTTTGAATAGTATGTTTTGGAGTTGTTGTGATTTTTCATTGTATGGTTTCAGATGAGAGCAGTACAAGTAGGTCATGTATCAGATCTGGCCAATGAGAGAGAAATTCACTAGTTTTTCTCATTTTTCGGTGAAATCGAACACATTGAGATCCGCCGGTTCGTTGTTCTTTCATCTTTCTACTCTACGTATATGTGTGTGTGGTGTATTTTAAGGTTTTGAGTGTATTAAGGCTTGATTTTCGCTGTTGTTTATGTATGGAGTGCAGTGAGTCTGGGCAATCGAAGGCTGCATTTGTTACATTTAGAGATCCAAAAGCGCTTGAAATCGCATTGTTGTTATCGGTAATTCCTCGATTTTACTTTTAACTCCTGCTGGAAACTATGTACCACAACCTGAGATTCAGGTAATTCTCTCCATTAGTGTTGCAATATTTTTTCAAATATTGAAATGAAATTTATATTGTCGGATTAATTCATGCAGGAAGTAAGACTGGTGGACAATGCCTCGAGCACGGCTCAGGAAAATGCTTAACATAATGCTGAGGCAACCAAATACACCGACAGATATCTCTCTTATTAGTTAACTAGTTATATTGTGCATTACATTAATTCCAAGTACCAGAATATAATGAGGAAACAGGTATAGGAATCATGTAACATGCTATTTAAATTTCCTATCATCGATTTAAACCTGTGCTTTATTTAGGTGGGCGGGCCGGTAAGGTCTTTCCCTTCAATGACACCTTTTTGTTCTTTAATTTTTCCACCCAAGCTGAGTCGGAAGAACTTGCAGTGAAAGTTGAATCCTTAAATACTGAGAATATGACTCTTAAATCCGAAGTTCGTCAATTAACAGAGCATGCAGATAATCTGAAGCTTGAAAATGCTAAGTTAATGGTATGAACTTTCTTCTCTTTGGGTGATGTTTTGGTCTTTCTGGTGTTCTTATTTATCTTTTCTCCTATCCAAGGGCGGAGCCAGAATTTTTGTTTATCCCGGGTTAAGCTACGCATTCACACGACTAACAAAATACAAAAAACGAAATTTTTTTTTTTGCTCTTTTTCGTTCTTGATTTTCCATCATAATAAAGTAGAAAATGGCTGAAAATTAGAGAAACAAACCAGAGAAACAAATCAACAAGACAAAGAGGAGATTATAAAAAATTTTCTCCCTTCTTTTTGTTGTATGTATTCAAACCTACTGGTGGGAATAGTGGATTTTCTAGTTTTTCTTAAGCTGTATGAATACTTATAGCCTTAAGGAGTTGGAAAGCGAAAAATAGAAAAAGTTTTGATTTACCTTGGACTGTCGTAGATCAACAAGTGCCTTATACCGCCCTACAGATGCCATGCTTCCGAGATGCTTATAGACGAAAGGGTCTCCAAGAGGGATGTCCTTTGCACTGAAAGCCTTGCCCCCATTCTGCTTCCCAATTTTATTGAACAACTCCACAAGATATTTGTCTTCCCTTTCTGCAACCTGTTTAAAAATTGTTTAAATTTACACACCACTTAGTTCCAATTATACCAAAGTTATCCAGCCAGATGTCTTCCATTTAACTTAGATTATGTGTTATCTCAATTAGAATAGAGCACCTAAACAGCTTCAATAGACTTTACATGAAGTGACAGCTGCATTTGATGCTAATATGATTCAAAGCTACAACCTTACTGTTGTTAGCCTAACACTGTTAAGAAAATGAATTCTACATGGTTCTCAAAAGCTACCATCTATTGTGAATGATGGCCACAAGATCCTCATATTTTGCAGTATAACAGCCATAACGGCATCCTATAGTATCTGTTTAGCATCTATTTAAATGACATGGATAAAACTTCATCGAACACCACTGATGAATTCCTTCTCTCATCTTAATATTCCACTGTATTGACTAAACATGACATGCTTGCTCTGTTAATTTACGAGTCCCTCGTATAAAACCACCTTAAAGAACATACAAGTTATTATTTGATTTGCACTCTCACAATTCTTGAGTTGAGGGGCAAGTTTTACTAGAAGATGACAATTTTTAATGGGGAATTTAAAAGCAGTAATCTCTGTAGCAAATTAAAAGAAAAAATATATTATAATTACAAGAGATCAAGGCATCTGACCTGGGCTAGAGCCGGAAGCACTGGCCTGAGTGGCCTCCCTGTCTGTTCAAGAAAACCAGCACAATCCCCTAGTGCAAATATATCTTCCACAGAAGGAACACACAACCATTCATCAACACCAATCCTGCAGAACTTGATAGAATTAATTGCAGGGATCCATGACAAAGTTTAAGAAAGAATCCATTTTAAAGAGATTACTCGGGGAGAAATGTAGTGGGTTATTTCTATACCTTCCACCAGGAGACTTTGGAAGATTTAGTGCTTTTACGAACTCAGAGGGACCAACCCCTGTGGACCAGACCAAGAGGCCATAAGGAACATCACTTCCATTACTGAGACCAAGTGCAATTTTTTCCATTACTCAGAAACCCCAGACTCGATCAGATCAAGCACTCGCAGCTGCCTGAGATACAATCCCACCATCAAATACAAGAAAAAAAAAACTCTCCAATCAAAGTTCATATCATTAAACTGCACTCTCTCAAGCAAGAGACACCATAGATAGAAATCAAAGCAAACATTTTAAACAACTTATACCCGCGTAACACAAATATACTGCAGCGGGCAAGAAAATCGAGAATTTTTCGAGGCAAAGTTTTCACCTTTTAAACTTAACTCCATTAAATGATTTTCAAGAAAGCCAAACACAACTAAGCATTCCAAATTGTTGGTGATACATTCATAAACACAAATTTCCGCTGAAAACTCAAAAAGTTTAGACTTTTTGAACCAAAAGGGATTGTTATGTCAGACAAAATGCATCGGCTGGTGTTCAGAATTATTCAAATGAGATGCTTCTACTCAGTAACCCAGATCAACAACCATTGAGAGTGCCAATACAAATGAAACAATTACAAATCAAAGTGAGAATCAGTCAAATAAAATTTCATTTTCAGCCCAATTAACTAGAACCCATTAGAGTTATGCTACAATAAACAGATCAAAATCACCATTTAGAATCAAAATTCCAAAAGAAAATTACTGGCCTGCACTCACGGGCAACAACAGCGAGCCCACTAGTTCCAAACCCTTCACAACACACCAAAACATGTTTTTTAAAGCAAGGAAACGAGAAAGCCAGCATAGTAAGATCATCATTTGTGAGTGTGTGTGTGTGTGAGAGAGAGAGAGAAAGAGAGTGAGTCTGTGGCCAAAAAATGTGCGTTGAGTGTGAATGAGAGAGAGTTAGTGGCTGTGTGTGTCCCTGTGTGTGAATGCTTTTGTGTGTGTGCGAAATCAAACCACCATCGCCCAAATCAAACCACCTAGAAACCAGGGTGTTTGCGCAGAGGGACTCGCCGACGCCGCCTGTCCGGGGATTTGGGGAAGTGACTCGCCGCCTGTGTGTTGCCATAGAGCCGTTGCTTGTCCGGAGATTTGGGGAAGTGACTCGCCTGAGAGAGAAAGAAGAGACGGGACATGGTTTTGGGGGAAGTGACCGAGAGAGAGACCGACTGAGAAAACTTTGCAGGTGGGCTGGGTTGGGTTGGGTTGGGTTGAATGGGATTTTTTTTTTTTGGGTGGGTTGGTACTTAGTGGTAAATTTTTTTTTTTTTTTTTACTTTGGGCTTCAGCCCACCTTAGCCCACTAATAGATCCGTCCTTGCTCCTATCTTCACCAAGCTCATATTTTTGGGATATTTACAATCAAAATGTCAGAATTCAACTTGCTAGCAGTAGAGTGGCAAAAACGTTAAATATCTTTTCTTGTTGAAAATTTCTAACCAACATGGCTGCTGAATTTAAGGCTATGTTAGATGGTTTAAATATGCTGGTGAGGTATGGTTTGGAGGGATATCAAGTATTGATTGAATCAGACTCTTTAGTGGTGGTAAACACTATTAAAGGTATGTTTCAGTGTTCTTGGCCTTATTTGGGGATTTTGGAGCAGATTGGGAAGCTGTTAGCTGGGTTGCATTTTCAGTTGAGACATGTTTACCGAGAAGCAAACTTTGTGGCAGATAGCTTGGCTAATAAGGCGGTTCAGGATGGGTTCTCCTCTAACAATAGTTCGATCCAGTTGCCTGCATTGGTAAGGATGAAGCTTTTACAGGATCAAAGGTGCTTACCTGTTTTGCGTACAAAAACTGTACTGCTTTTTGATGATGGTGGCTAAGGAGCTGGAGTGATGGTGGTGAAGGGGGTCTGCTGAAGCTTTTTTAGAGGCTTGAGGGTATGCTGAAGAGGCCAGTGGGAGCTTACTGCAATTTTTTGGTTGTTTTGTGAGTTTTCTTGATTGTAATGCTTAAGGCCGTAGGTTGTTTTGAAGGTTTAAAGCAAAGTTCTGGCTTATCTTTTTTGCTTCTTGTAAATATTTCTGTTATTCAATAAAAATTTATTTTTAAAAAAAAAAAAAAGGTTTATTAGGAAAAAAAAATATTAAAATAAACGCCAAAAATCAGTTGCCCAGAAATAATAATTACTGACGTTTGAATAAACGCCGTAATATACACTACAAGAAATTAGACTTTTAGTGGTAGTATTTAATTTGCGGCTATAAATGTCGCCACTAGATATATGTTTTTAGTGGTGAAAAATTATTATTGTTCCTAAAGATAGGATGTGAATTTAATTAGTGGCAATTTTAATATTGCAGCAAAAAAAATCACTAATTCGTCACAAATATTCAATATCAATCATTTGCAGGTTGCATCATATGATATTACAAACGAAAAAAAAAACTTTAAAAAGTTCAGGTAACTTTCTTTTAAGCAGGCTCCAGTCCAGTTATAATAGTGGTCTATTGCTTAATTCATGATATCATGATCTCGAGATTTAAGAGGAGCCCATACGGAACTGTGGTTAGCAACCAAGTTTAGTATGAAGAGGAATGCTTGGGCAGGCAGAAGATCAGGAGAAGTCTATGTAAGTTATCCTATCCTTATCCATTTCCTTGAAATATTTTATTTTCCATCATAGACCAATATTGATGAAAGCTCTTTGTACCCAGTTCTCAGTTTGATTATTTGGTAAAAATAACTGTTGTATTTGGGGCTAACTTCAACATCCCCAGGTTAACTTCAATTATTGTTTTACTTTGTTTTTGTTGTCTGCTAAATTTACGAATGTTCTTTTTAGGATTGAATTGCTTTAGATATAATGCATTGTTGCAAATATCCTTATGTCATCTGTGGTTGATTGTTCATATGGTAGATAAATTTCTATTGATCTATGTAATCTATGGTTGATTATTAATATGTTATACTCTTTGTGCTTCCTATTAATGTTGAGTAATTTTTGTTAGGTACAAATCAGTGGAAGCTCTGAAAACAGCTTTGAAAGGCTCGCCTCCGAAGACTAAAGACAAAAAATCCAATAACCTTTCAAAAAAAGAATATGTAGTTGAGACTTGAGACTTTATGATGATTGTTATGTAATTACTTTCTTTTGAGTGAGTATCATTGTGTAGTTGCAATGACAAATTGAAATTGTGATCATAACCTTTTTTGTTCATTTATATTCTTTGATGATGATGCGTTGTACACGTACAATTTAATGATACTAATATTAAAATATTATTTTCACGTGATTTGATTTGAAAATTATATCTTTGAAAGTGAGTGTTTATTATGTTGTTTGTTTCCTCATTATATATATATATATATTGATTCATTAAATTATTACAAGTATGTGAAATTGGGAAATATTCAACAATAAATTCTTTCAAATACGTGATAGGCTTTTTTCTGTTAATTTCAATGTATTAACCGTGACAATAAGTAGTCACTCAAAGCATGTTCTAAATTTTAGTGGTGATTTTAGTTGTGGGTAAAATGTATACTTTTAATCGCGATTAATTGTTGCCACTAAAAATCAAATTTTAATCTGACTTTTAGGGGTGACAAGGTACATTTTAGTGGCAAAATTACGGTAACTTGCTACAATAATTATTGCGGTTAAATATTTCATATTTAGTGACATTTTTCATGTTGCGGCTAAAACAATTTATTTTTAGTGGCAACAAATTAAATGTTGTAGCTAAATGATTTAGCCACGGACATATAGCCGCAGCCTAGTGACAATAAAAAAGTTGTCACTAAAATATATAGTGACAATTTTTATACATTTAGCCGCAACAATTTTTTGCGGCTAAATGACAAATTTCTTGTAGTGATAGCTCCGGTCACCGGAATTTTACAAGAAAGTCGTCGATTAAATAAATGCCGCTTCAGTGTTTAGTAAACGTCACTTTAATTTTTGTGGCGTTTAATTATACGATGGTAATTTTCCCGACGCAAGTTTCGACGGCGTTAATAGCAAACGTTAATAATAACATTTTACGGAGTTTATTTACATTGTACCGGCGTTTATTAAACGCTGGTAAATGTCTTTTTTCTTGCAATGCCCTAATTAGGGCTGTTAAACAAGTCAAGCTTAAATATTTTTTTAGGCTCGTTTATGTGTAAATATTCTCTCTCTCTCAATTTTCTCTCTCTCTTTCTAAAGTGAAAACTTCGAAGACAAGAATGATAAAGGTATTAAAAAGACAACATACAAATGTGTTGAGCCTTTTATGCAGGTTATAATGCAAAAGGAGTAAAGGTTTTACATTGAAAGCACCCAAAGTTGAGAACTAGTATTGTAATCACCTACTAAAACCTTGAGAACTAGTATTTCAAGCGCAACGTATAATAAAAAAATTCAGTTGCAAAAATAATTATCTATACTAATAAGATAGAGCTCATTTCAAACTTTCCAAATTAAAATCAATTCTCTCAATTTAAAAAAGCAGAAAAACGGCTAAGATTTAATTGAGATTTAAATATACGGTTCAGATCTCATCTAAATCCATCAACTTAAATCTTATGGTTCACAATTCATCCCACTTAAAACCCAAATCCCGCCCAAACACACTGCACGCATGGCACACAGCCCATCAACGGTCGATACCCATCTTTCCTTCTCTCCCCATTAACACTGGACGCCTGCCCTGAAACATAATTTCTCTCTCACCTCTCGCTCCTCTGCCGGAAGAAAGACCAGGCGGCCAGAGGCCTAGACCCCCTATCTCTCTTCCCGATCATTCCTCTGCCATGGCCCAGGTACCCCTCTCTCTCTATCTCTCTCTCAACTCACACACACGCCCTCGCCAAATCCACCAAGAAAGCCCCTGCCCATATCCAGGTTTTGCTCTTTGAGTCCCTCTCCATCGTTGTCTCTTCGTCTCTCCGCCTTTATATCTCTCTGTCATCACCTCTGTTTCTCTTTCTCTCACTCTCTCTGTCTTCATCTTTCTCTCACCAGCCTCACTCCACAGGCCCATAAACCCAATCCATTCATCTCTGACTTTCACACATACACGACTCCATTTTTGTATGCAAACCCAGATCCAGAGCCCACCCACCAGTTGGTTAGCTAAAGAACAACTACATATTTTTTACTTTTTCTTTGTGATGAACTTTTTGCGCCACCGATTGGGTAGCCCCAAAAAAATTTTGTGATGAATTTTTTAGCCCACCACGTGTTTGATGAAATTTCTCAAAGAACTGTGAACAATCAGTGATGAATTTGGTCTGAAATCCTTGCTCTCTTTAACTTTTTTAAAGGTAAGTATTACTTAAGTTTTAATTAAATGATAATCGTTGTTTAGTTGCATTGTAAGAGAAAGTTAACGGGTTTATATTGTTAGACATGTTTACTTTTGGTATGGGTTTATAACAAATCATAATGCTCTTAAATAATGTACTTATTAATTTTTTTATTGGCAATTCAGGCTAGCTCAAACCAAGGACTAATTTAATGACCTTCAGCTTGGATGAGAGAGCTTGATTCTTATTCCCTTTCATGGTAAGAGCTAGCTCAGCCTGTAATGCTAGAAAGGGAGATCATCCATTTGCTAAATAAACTGAGAACTCCGATGTTTTAGTTATAAATTTACTTTGTTTCCTAAATATTGTTTTTTTCCAGCTCTTTCATTTTGTTTCAATATAGGAATCCGTGGATGAGTTTCATGTGGTGTATGTTTTTGTGATGTTGATAGCTAAAGTTTGAATGTTAAATAGTTTGAATGTTTGCTTGGGTTACTTGGAGGTTGATTGATGGAGTTTGAACTTATTTGTGCTAAGTTTGTCTTTTAATTTGCTTTGTAGCTATGTGTTCGCACTCTTAATTTGGGAGATGATTCATAAATTTAGGGATGCTTTTGGTTCTATAAACTTGCTCTTATTGTGTGAGTTTCTTTGTGCGTGAATGTGGATGGTTTCATTAGATCTCCGTTTGGTTTCATTGTTTAAATGGGTTTAGTTTAATTGTTTAAAATAAGAAGCCTTTCCAAGATCATTTTTTTGTGCTTTATATAACACAACCATTGTTTGATGAACATTTGAGCAAGAAAACTCTGATTTTCAAATTTTCTTTCCATCTTCCATTTATATATAGGTTATGACTGCTAGCCAAACGGTGCTAGATGGACTCTTATGGAAGGCCACTTGGTGAGACTTCGATAAGCACTAGAGCTGTCATTTCTATCATTGGACTTTTTTGATTTCATTAAACTTTGTCATTTTAGACTTTTTTGGGCTATTTGACTTAATAATTAGTTAATTGCACTTACTCCATCTAAAATTGTGGAGGTTTTCCTTGATTAGTTGTCAATGAAAATATTTAAGCTAATTATATACTTGAAAAATCCATGCGACAGCCTGTACAAGATTGATTGTGTTTAGGCAAAACTATTAAAAGTTAATTTGCTGCACCTATGAGGCGACTTTCTCCCTAGCAATTAGTTGTTTTGGGTTTACATGTTTTGGATTTTGTTTATTTTTTGTTCGATTTTATGAATTTGGTGTTGTCTCTGTGAATTTTTTGTTTGAGTTTTGTACTGATTGTTGTGAATTTGGTGTTTTTTTTTTTTTTTTGGATTTTTGATGAATTTGGTGTTATCGATGTAATTTGTGAGTTGCTTTAATGATTTTTACATTCGACGTGGTTTTTATAGGACAACTTAAGTTAAATTAATTTGAGTTTCATGGTGTTGATCTATGATTTCATTTCTATCAGGGAACACTTAGTCAAGGAAGAAAGGGTTGTTATAACAACATGAGTTTAACTCGGTTATAAGCTTTTATAGATTTATCTTCAACACTGTCATGTGGCAGTTGACGTTGAACTTTTGTTTAATTTTATCTTGAATCACAGTGCCTATTTGTTCATCTTGTTTCAAAAATTAACATGCATGAGTCTGATGTCTTCTCTCTCTCTCTCTTTTCTCACCCAACCTTGATCGTGATGGAGCCACAATCAATGAAACAGCGACCCACCATCGAGTAACCCCTCACTAGCATGCCCAAATTTAGGTATCCTTCTCTCATTCTCTCGCTTTTCCTCTCTCTATGTTCATTTTTGTCTCTCCGTCACTTTTTCTTCATCTCCAATACACACATGCACATAAACACACACACAATACACAGTACATGTACACATGCACAACACACTACACACACAAAACCCATAGCGCGCACACAATATACACAAAAAGACACTGAAAACTTGATAATTGAAATTGATTTTGAATATATTTGAAATTAAATTTTAGTAACTTTGGGGGGAAATTGATACTTTGCTAAACTTTTGGTGTTAAATTTGATATATTTAGTTGATTTTGAAATCAAGTTGATTTAATTGGTTGAATGTGGGTTTCTTTGGTCCATGATTAGATGAGTTTCTTTGGTGCTTGATTAGTGATTAAATTTGATAGTAAGTTGATTTAATTGGATTTTAGGCTTTTATCTTTAAATATTTATATTAAGTTTCTTTGGTACAATGACAACAAGATTAGTTTTTTACATATGGTATGGAAGCTGCATTTTGCATTTCGAATTATTGCATTTGAGATTTCCCAATTGATTCCTATTTTTTTAATTACCGCGCACACAAACATCCACAAACACAACACTGACACACATTGACTCTACAACTCACTGATTAACAACACTTATACATACTTGCACTCACACACAGCCCACGCAACACTCGCGTAGTCGCGTGTATGTGGAAGCATGTTTGGGGTTGCATGTAGTTGATTTTTGTTTGGTAATCAAGTTAATTGCATGTCGTTATGGTGGATACGTGGTTGCGTTTGTTGGTAAATGGTTGTGTTAGGCAAAATTGTGGCGTGATAGTGAGAAATTTGGTAGCCTTTTTGGGTATGAAAATAAATTGTATACAGGTTGAAAATTTTCTAGGGTCGCATTTTCAGGAGAAACTCTAGCCAAATTTTTTTAAAATATATTAAACTCTTAACTTTTTATCCAATGAATTTCTAACTTTTGCGAATTGTTATTTTTGGTTATACAAGATCTTTAGACACATACACAAGATTAATTGAACCAATTATCTTGATTTGTTTCAATTTTGCTTGGATTTTTTTACTTTTATTGTAGTAATTTTTATATGGGAGTCGATATGGATGTTAATTAAATGAGTGCATTTGGAATTGCGGATTGGATTTGATATATGCAAATCAATACGGATAAAGTTGAGCTTTATTCTATTGTTGATATTACTATGTTGCGGTAGTTGATGAATTATTTTGTTAAGATAGAATTAAGGAGTTATATTGAATCTGATAAATGAATTGGGTCATATTTTCTTTAATTTCATATGTTTCTTATTAATAAGCATATTCGATAAATTATCTACACAAGTTGATATATTTTTTTTTTTTTGTGTTATGTTTTTAAAGTAAATTTTGTCAATTTTTTTTATATTGATTGTTGGTCTATATTGATTTAAAATGGCGTAACTAAAAAAAAAAATTATTCAAAATATTTGTATGTTGTTGAATTTTTTTGTATTACATGATTAGTGCTCGATTTTGTGTTACACAATGTCTTCAGTTACAGGTTTTGTCAATTTTTTTTTATAAAAAAAAGTGGTGGTTGTGATTTGATATAGTGGACTTGATTCTTTGAGGAGCTTGGTTTTTATATTGCACCGTGCTTTTAGGCACGGGTTATTACTAGTCTATATATATAGGACCATCAACTCTTCCTTCAATCTCTCACCGGTGACCCAAAACCTCAACATCATAAGTTTTAGGAACAATTACATTTAGACCCTTTGAAGTTTGTCATTTAATCCCTCCGATCCCTTGACATTTAAAATATTACATACATATGATCCCCTGAGGTTTATACGAGCGTAACACATAGACCCTTACAGTCAATGTTCATTAGTGTATCCGTTAGTAAATTACACTCAAACCTCCTGAAATTTGTAGGCGTATAATATTTAGACCAAAAATACTTCAATCAAAGATAGAATATTAAATATTTTAAATTTTACAACCAAAATTTATGTTCTATTGTATCATTTATCTGAAATAAAAATTATATTAAATTATAAATTAATTAAATATTAAATGATTGAGTATGTGATAAGATGGATGATAGGATGGAATTGAGGAGAAAAATATGTAGGGGATAACATTCAACTTCTCACACAATTTTATTATAAAGATATCCAAGTGGAACACCACTTTATTTCAACGATACTGAAAATAGTTACGTAAACAACATACCTTGACAACTTAAATAAAACGCAAACATCTCTTATTTTAAACCTTACAATGGCTGATGGAAATTAAAACACACACTCAAGAAGTCCGAAAATTAAAGGGGGAATAGGAAAACACACAGTTTTATCACCGTAGATAGTCAATATTATTGGATCGTTGTTCATTTTTGGTCGACTACTTCCTCCACTTTGCTCTTGACGTTGAAGTAATTGACGCCACTGAAAACGCCATCGTCCTTGGTCAGGGTAATCGACTTCCCATTAGTAAGAATGTCATGCTGAGTGTACGAGAAGGGAATATCGCAACAACCCAATGTCGCTAACAGACTAAGCTTAACCGTAGTCCTTGGCGGCACCGAAGCCGTGTGCTTGTACACATCTTTATACTCGAATTCGACAGTATCTCCCCACTCGTGTGACATGGTACCCTCAAGCGAAATTTGAATCTCTCCTTCTGCGACAAGTGGAACACCGGCCTTAAATGTGGTGCTGATGCCCGCCTTCAATGAAACGCTGGACTTCCAAGTGGTGCTCCTCTTCTGCGTAAACTCGACATCTTTTTCTATAGTGCTGATTTCTCCGGTTCTGTTAGTGACAGTGAAGTTATTCAAGATGACGACCCCCTCGTTGTAGATCTTGGCTTCCCCGGTGCGATAGCGGATATTAGTGATCTCCCTTGACAAAACAACCTCGTCCACCTCCAGGCGTGCCATATTCGTTATCGTTGACTTAGCGGCATTGAGACAGTCTACCTTGCCCTCGGTGGTAAGACTAACGCAGAAATGGTCATTACCCAAGTTGCGGAGAGCGATCACACGGTTGTCGACTTTGATCGGCCTAAACAAGGTGTCGTCGTTGTTGCGGGAGGTGTCATCTGAGTCAGCCCAGATCCAATTAGGGCTGCGCCTCCAAAATTTGCCGAAGAAATTATTCCTTATGCGGATTGTACCATTGCCAACGGGGAAAATCTCGTTCCCCACCGTTTCATCTCCAATGTCATCGGATGCGAACTTCAAATATCGGTATCCCTCGATCCACTGGGCGCTGAGATATTTGCCATTAGCGCCCTTGAAGGCGACTTGTGTCGGCAATATTACCGGCGATTCCGAATCAGTCATTGTCAACACACTGACTCTCTCTCTCTCTCTCTCTGATCTTAGTGATGTGATCTTCGCCCTTGTGCTACTTCCCTCAACTCCCAACTTTAATAAGGAAAAAACAAATAATAAAGTCTTCGATAATCCAAGGACACCCTCAAGTGGGAATCGGTTGCTGGATAAATGCCTCAAGTTAATTCCGTCAAACTTTGAAAGGTGGGTGAGAATTTGAGAGTTAAAAGGTAGGTGAGAATTTGAGAGTTAGGTGAAAAGTCTTTTAAATTTTTTTAAACTTAGCCAAAATTTTTAAATCTTTTCAAATTCAACAGCTGAGCACCACATGGGGTTTGTGACTTCTGTGACTGTTAGGTGAGAATTTGATGGTTGAAAGATAAATGAGAATTTGATGGTTGAAAGATAAATGAGAATTTGATGGTTGAAAGATAAATGAGAATTTGAGAGTTAAAAGATGGGTGAGAATTTGAGAGTTAGGTGAAAAGTCTTTTAAATGTTTTTAAACTTTGCCAAATTTTTCAAATCTTTTCAACTCCAACATCTGAGCACCACATGGGGTTTGTGACTTCTGTGACTGTTAGGTGAGAATTTGAGAGTTGAAATATAAATGAGAATTTGAGAGTTGAAAGGTAGGTGAGAATTTGAGAGTTAAAAGGTGGGTGAGAATTTGAGAGTTAGGTGAAAAGTCTTTTAAACTTTTTTAAACTTAGCCAAAATTTTCAAATCTTTTCAAATCCAACAGCTGAGCACCACATGGGGTTTGTGACTTCTGTGACTGTTAGGTGAGAATTTGAGAGTTGAAAGATAAATGGAAATTTGAGAGTTGAAAGGTAGGCGAGAATTTGAGAGTTAAAAGGTGGGTGAGAATTTGAGAGTTGGGTGAAAAGTATTATAACTTTTTTTAAACTTTGCCAAAATTTTCGAATCTTTTCAAATCCAACAGCTGAGCACCACATGGGGTTTGTGACTTCTGTGACTGTTAGGTGAGAATTTGAGAATTGAAAGGTGGGTGAGAATTTGAGAGTTGAAAGGTAAGTGATAATTTGAGAGTTAAAAGGTGGGTGAGAATTTGAGAGTTAGGTGAAAAGTCTTTTAAATTTTTTTAAACTTTGCCAAATTTTTCAAATCTTTTCAAATCCAACAGCTGACACCACATGGGGTTTGTGACTTCTGTGACTGTTAGGTGAGAATTTGAGGGTTGAAAGATAAATGAGAATTTGAGAGTTAAAAGGTGGGTGAGAATTTGAGAGTTAAGTGAAAAGTCTTTTAAATTTTTTTAAACTTTGCCAAAATTTTCAAATCTTTTCAAATCCAACAACTGAGCAGCACATGGGGTTTGTGACTTCTGTGACTGTTAGGTGAGAATTTGAGGATTGAAAGATAAATGAGAATTTCAGAATTGAAATTTAGGTGAGAATTTGAGAGTTAAAAGGTGGGTGAGAATTTGAGAGTTAGGTGAAAAGTCTTTTAAATGTTTTTAAACTTTGCCAAATTTTTCAAATCTTTTCAAATCCAACAGCTGAGCACCACATGGGGTTTGTGAATTCTATGACTGTTAGCTAAGAATTTGAGAGTTGAAAGATACATGAGAATTTGAGAGTTGAAATGTAGGTGAGAATTTGAGAGTTAAAAGGTGGGTGAGAATTTGAGAGTTAGGTGAAAAGTCTTTTAAATTTTTTTAAACTTTGCCAAAATTTTCAAATCTTTTCAAATCCAACAGCTGAGCACCACATGGGGTTTGTGACTTCTGTGACTGTTAGGTGAGAATTTGAGGGTTGAAAGATAAATGAGAATTTGAGAGTTGAAAGGTAGGTGAGAATTTGAGAGTTAAAAGGTGGGTGAAAATTTGAGAGTTTGGTGAAAAGTGTTTTAAATTTTTTTAAACTTTACCAAAATTTACAAATCTTTTCAAATCTAACAGCTGAGCACCACATGGGGTTTGTAACTTCTGTAACTGTTAGGTGAGAATTTGAGAGTAGAAAGATAAATGAGAATTTGAGAGTTGAAAGGTAGGTGAGAATTTGAGAGATAAAAGGTGGGTGAGAATTTGAGAGTTGGGTGAAAAGTCTTTTAAATTTTTTTAAACTTTGCCAAAATTTTCAATTCTTTTCAAATCCAATAGCTGAGCACCACATGGGGTTTGTGACTTCTGTGACTGTTGGGTGAGAATTTGAGAGTTGAAAGTTAAATGAGAATTTGAGAGTTGAAAGGTAGGTGAGAATTTGAGAGTTAATAGGTGGGTGAGAATTTGAGAGTTAGGTGAAAAGTCTTTTAAATTTTTTTAAACTTTGCCTAATTTTTCAAATCTTTTCAAATCTAACAGCTGAGCACCACATGGGGTTTGTGACTTCTGTGACTACTAGGTGAGAATTTGAGAGTTAAAAGGTGTGTGAGAATTTGAGAGTTAGGTGAAAAGTCTTTTAAATTTTTTTAAACTTTGCCAAATTTTTCAAATCTTTTCAAATCCAACAGCTGAGCACCACATGGGGTTTGTGACTTCTGTGACTGTTAGGTGAGAATTTCAGAGTTGAAAGATAAATGAGAATTTGAGAGTTAAAAGGTAGGTGAGAATTTGAGAGTTAAAAGGTGGGTGAGAATTTGAGAGTTAGGTGAAAAGTCTTTTAAATTATTTTAAACTTTGCCAAAATTTTCAAATATTTTCAAATCCAACAGCTGAGCACCACATGGGGTTTGTGACTTCTGTGACTGTTAGGTGAGAATTTGAGAGTTGAAAGATAAATGAGAATTTGAGAGTTGAAAGGTAGGTGAGAATTTGAGAGTTAAAAGGTGGGTGAGAATTTGAGAGTTAGATGAAAAGTCTTTTAAATTTTTTTGAAACTTTGCCAAAATTTTTAAATCTTTTCAAATTCAACAGCTGAGCACCACATGAGGTTTGTGACTTCTGTGACTGTTAGGTGAGAATTTGAGAGTTGAAAGATAAATGAGAATTTGAGAGTTGAAAGGTAGGTGAGAATTTGAGAGTTGAATGGTGGGTGAGAATTTGAGAGTTAGGTGAGAAGTATTTTAAATTTTTTCAAATTTTTCAAAATTTTTCAAATCCATCAGCTGAGCACCATATGGGGTTTGTGACTTTTGTGACTGTCTTGTCTTTCCGTCTGAGCCAGTAGGAGGAGCAGGCTGAGCAGCCGTCTTTGCAGGCTTATAGCACATTAGTTAAAAAAAAAAATTTCTCCAATTATACAACTAACAGTCATAAATAAACGACTATTTTTTAATGTATAATTTATAAATAAAGTCGATTACATTTCATTTCAACCCACCATATTTGTAAGAAAAAAACTCTCATTTGCTCTCAACTCTCAAGTGTTCTGAAGTCTCAAGGCCGAACTTTCAGTTGTCTCAAAGACTTAAGATTATCAAGTGCTCTCATTTGATGAGAAAATTATTTTTACATAATTTAAGTATTTATTTTACTAGTTGATGTACTCGTGCGTTGCACGTGGATAGTTTCGAATTATAGTTAAGTTAGTGTTGGTAAAACATAGATTGAAATTAAAATATTTTTTGATTTTTATACTTATTTTTTGATGTTTATCAATTTTAAGATTTCTGATGTAGATGTATCGCTTTAGATGGCGGCAACAATTACTGATTTGACCCTTGTGCCAAGACGAAGCATATGGTTGGTTTAAACTTTTGGTATGTTTAATTTATTGATAACATCTCTATTTATAATACTTTCAAAGATGCTTACTTATTCTCTGTGGAGTTTTTATTCCTTCCATGCGGCATGGCGTATAACATTGTTTTTTTCCTTTTTGTGGACGCGTCCAGATGCTATAGCTAATAAGCATAGGCACAACAAAACCAACTCAGTCTCCTTCTTTCCCTCTAAGGTGTCAAATCCGATCTTGACACAAATAACAACCTATTTGATTTGAAACTCATTTGGGAGCACTTTAAAAGAATTTTTGAATCTGAACCTCTTCAAGTTTTCAAGGCCAAAAAATATAGTAAGTAGCAATTAAAATAATGGGATGACTCAATTTAAGTATCGTAAGCTCGATTTGCGGCTAGCAAAATCAGTTTATTGCTCTAAAAAATGAATAGACTTTCCAAATTGTTTCTGAAGTTTAATTCCTTATGACCAGCACAATTATTGATGGAATAGATACAATTATGTTTAGTAGGTGCAGATGTTCAACAGTATTCTTGAGTTTATTTTGAAAAATAAATTATAAGAAGTAACAATCAATAGAATAGTACAAAGAATATATTGTATGGAAATAAGCTCTTAATCATGGTTTAATGGGAAAAAAAACTTCTTAATAAGGCAAGGATTATGCAGAAGATGCTTTGAACTGCATCCTTTTGCTTTGGCTCGCTTACAATTTGTATATAGATTGCCTTGGGATTATCAAGGCCCGTAAATTATAGATACGACTTGTGAATATTAAAAATAAATACAAAATTAGTGTAAATATACAAAATAAGCATGCAAAGGGAATTATAAAAAAATAAGACATGAGCAGAGTAAGTCCACATTTGACAGCAGAAAATTTAAAAACTCAATATCCGATGTGTATAGTAATCAAAAACCAATCAGAGCGACATATAAGTATAAATGTGCTATTTGAATGCCACAAAAGTATAATATAAGTGTTAATCTGAATCCTGAATGTGTTCATTACTCATCTTTTGGATGATTGGTCTAAAGTATATATTACACCATACACTCGTAATCGACAAAACTGATGATAACAAATGTGCATTTAAACACAATTTTTTTAGTATAATCATTTGAATGATAATAACAAACATGCAAGAGTAAATTGAACAAAGAGAAATTATCATAATAATACTATTTGTACTTAATTTTGGAATCTAATGCATTGTGGCATTTAGATCGATAGTGGATGATGACCCACTATTAATCTGAGTATAATGCATTAGATCCTCAAAGTAGGTCCCAAATAAATGAAAGACACTAAAGAATTGAATTTGAAATGAGTCTTAAGTTTACCTACAAAAACAGATCTGGTGCGCCACCATTCATACTTGCATTGAAACTATTAATTAGAAAATGTAAGGAAAAAAATTCAACCACATAAGTCACTGGCGACGGAACCACCAGCTTGAGATTCCTAGACACAATATCAATCACCTTATCGGCAACCTAATAATCAAAGAGAACCAAAGTCAAATCGTAATTGACGTTTGGAGGTTTTGGTCAACTCGTTGGGGGCTCCGATGGTTTTTTCCTTGGTATAAGTGACGTGCATTGCTATGGATTTAGCTTTTGACTGGGGACTTGTAGCGACTTATCTAACCCAATTTGTTTTAATACAAACCAAGCCGGTCTATTAATTGAAATGGTTTGATATCGAGTTGCACCCAATCTTTTCTGATTCGCCTAATTAACTCTCCCGTTTACCACTGCTAAGTAAGCTTATTCATAAAAAAAAAAAAAGAAATGTCGTCGATTTCAATCAGAAAATTAACTTGTAAAATAAAAACAAGATTGTCAATCACTTATGTTTTTTAAAAGCCTACACAAACCAAAAATTTATCGAATGGACACAACTTGTTTAAATATGCATATGCCACGTGAAGATTTTGTTGGGCGTAAATCACCCAACACAGCTAAAGAATTTGACTTCGGCATGCCATAAAATAATTCCCTAATGACTCCTATGAGCCCGTATTTCTATTTCGAGGTTATATGAAAGCTCAAAATAAAGAACAATAAATCTTTTAACTACAATATCATAATGAGCAAGTAGCTAAGTTAGAAAAAATATTGTGTGCTCACCAGGCACCACATGACACTGCTATGTGGTGTACATTACCAATAAAAAATTGTACATGTTCAATGAATGATTGTTACCTATCACTTTGTTAGTTTTTTTTTTTTTTGAAACAACTAACTTGTGTGGCACATAAGCTAATTGTATGGCAAATTCTCATTGAGTAGCCATCAAATGACACGACCACCTGGTGCCATATAATTAAGCACCCAATATTTTCTCAGCTAAGCAAGCGACATTTTTATATCCTACTGAGGTTTGACTCAAAAAAACTTGATTTCCAGAGTGAGTTTATTCAAATTGGACATGATCTAGGTATGCATTGTTCCGATATGGAGGGTAATCTCAAGTTGTTATTCCGATGGTTGTATCTGGTTACTGCAAAATCATGAAACCAGTTGTTATTTTACACTAAATATTTAAGATTGGCATCGAAAACCATTCATTAGCATCGCAAACTATTACACACAAATCTAAATTTGTATATAAATGTTATTTTTCCGAGTAAAACTCTATCAAGAATCATCTAGTTCGTTTTGTGTAGGGGCACTCACCACCGCATACCACGTGGTTTTCAATCAATTAGAGAAGGCAAATGGAAAAAAGGCTCAAAAATTCATTTCTAATTGGCCAAAAAAAAATGTTTAAAGAATTCTTACCACAAAAATTGTTGAAAAATAAAAGAGTTTCAATTAGCACTTGCTTTGGAAAAATATGGGTATGAAGCCACATACATACGAAAGGCAGGGACATTTTTTTGAGCTCCCTATTCCCTCTAACAAAGAAAGTATAGATATCTGTATTTCTCCAAGAAGAATGAATTTCTTAACCTGCAGCATTAAAAGCATTAACAAGCACCAAAATTGCACATGAACAAGCATATCTCATTAGTTTGATCATATCACATATTTTGGAGAAGCTAAACACAAAAACCATGGACTCGTCTTAATATGTCACAACCTGCCCTTATGCTCTGTAACATCCGGTTTTCAAAGCTATACGCAAGGAGATTGATCCGGCTTTTCTATTTTGTACAATGCATAAATGTACAAAACTAAAAAATCAGCGTCATACCTGGAACAACTATCATTCAACTGGTGAACTTGGGCATCAACCATTTATAAGCCCCAAATTATTGGAGTTATCGACAAACAATAAAAGATAAACCAAAGAACACAACAAAAAAATAATGGAGAGAGAGAGAGATTAGGATCCTCACAGTCCTTTGGTTAGATCATTGAGAAGCTTTCACAGCACTGGAAAAAAGAGACACCACTTCAACCAGGAAATTTGGGTTGCTCACATATTGAAGTTGTTGAAGATTGTGATGATCCAAGAACCTTGTAAACCAAAACACTTCAACCAAATCAGAGCCAACCTATAACAGAATAACAAACCAAAAACAACACATAAGTTCATCATAGCCATATTAAACCACATACCGAAATGAGATATACCTGAATTTTTCTAAACAATGGTTTTGATTTGTCTATGAGTCTTTTTTGCTATGGACTCACTTCCTTCCCTTGTTTGCTTTATTCTAATCGTAGTGTCTATAGAAACAACTCTAAGTAGGAAAATTGGCTGATAGCTCTCGACTTCTTGTTACCAACCAGTGCTGAAGTATCTTACATTCACCAAAAGTAGCATCTGCCATTGTTTTTTGTTTTGAGATTTCTGAATGATTTTTGTGATTGGATTAAAGATAAGAGGCGTTAAGAAGCCCAACAGTCTATGTGAAGTGAAAATTGATAACCGCACAATTATAACTACAATAACATCTGAAGGAGAGAGAGAGGGGGGAGGAGACCAAGAGTTAACGTCGGCGAGAGAGAGGGGAAAACAATGTAGAAGCAGACTTTATGAGAGAGAGGGGAAAACAGTGTAGAAGCAGACTTTATGAGAGAGAAGAGGAGGTTTAGTTGGAGTGGGAAACTATATAGATATAGATATAAATTGTGATATTAAATTTAGAGGATAAGCATGACATAGTTATAGTGTTAGAGGGTAAATGTGGAAAAAAATGTTTTTCATGTATTTTGATATTTTAAAGTAGTATAGATTTTTATAATTTAATTTACGTAATGACTTCATCTCATTCACAAAATATTTTTTATAACAAAATTCTTGAGTCAAATAATGATAATGGGAACATCGATGAGGGTGAAGAGGATGATCCACTTCCATTGCCTGAGATGGATTCTACTGGGAATGTACCATCTAATAAAAGACAAAAGTCCAAGGCCTGAGATCACTTTGAGAAATCAAAATTAAGGATTCTAATGGGGTCATTATATCAGAAAAGACCATATGTAATTATTGTAAAAAATATTTTGTTGGAGGCTCTAAAAATGGAACTAGTCACTTAACTAGACACCTAAAAACATACTTATTAAAAGGTCAAACTGATATTAAACAAACAATGTTATCACAATTTGCTAGCATCGGTACACTAAACACTTTTAGTTATGAAACCTGAATTTGCTAGAAAAACAATTGTTAGATGGATTGTTATAAGAAATCTTTTATTTATTCTTGTAGACGATGCTGAATTTGAAAGAATGTTACAAAGTGGTTTTAATTCTTCTTTCCGAAAGTTTTATCGTCAAACATGTCAAAGAGATGTTATTAAATATTATGTACAAAAAAAAAAAAATTTAATTGCTTATTTTGATAATCTTAAAAGTAAAATTTGTTTGACTTCTGTTATTTGGACTTCTTGCCAACAATTAGGATATTTGTGTATAACTGTTCATTTTATTAATGACAATTGGGTTATGCAAAAAAAAAATTATTACTTTTACAATGATTGAAGATAATCATAATGCATAAGTTATTTTTGAAGTTATTTATAATCAGTTACAAATTTATCATATTTAAGACAAGATTTTTACTATTACTTTAGATTATACAACAAATAATAGTGGAGTTGTAAATCATTTAAAATGTTATTTAACTTTAACATGTGAATGTACTTTTTTTCATATGAGATGTATGTATCATATCATAAATCTTATAGTACAAAGTGGTCCCATGATATTAGATTTGTAATTGATAAAATTAGACATATTATTTATCATATAATAGGTTCTGAAAATAGACTTAGGATATTTGAAATTATGTGTAAAAAGAATAATTTAAAATGCAAAAAAATATCATATGATGTACAACTTAGGTGGAACTCCACCTATAAAATGCTAGATGTGACAGTTAAATATAAAGTTGCCTTAAATGACTATGTTAGTATAGATACCACTGGTTCATTATCACGTCCCACCGAAGAGGAATGAGATGTCACTGATAAAATGAAAGAGTTTTTCAAAATTTTTTATGAGGCAACTATGACTTTATCTTGTAATTATTATCTAACTATTACACTTGTCTATCTTCATATAGTTAGTATCAGTGATCTTTTTGAACAATATAGTACTGAACCCGAATTTTCTACTATTTTACATAATATGCAATCTAAATTTAATAAATGTTTCTTACCACTTCCTATACTTATTGGTTTTGGTATGTTAATTGACTCTGGATTTAAAGAATTTGGTCTTACAAGTGTTTTTATGTCTCTATATGGTAACATAAATGATGAGCACATAAACCACATGAATAAAATAAAATATTATTTTGAAAAACTTTGTAATGAATATAGTGTAACATTTGGGAATGGTGGTACACTTAATCCCCCCTTGGCTTTTGGCAATATTGTTGGTAGTACTAGTAAAGGTAAATGTAAAACATCTATGCTAGCTTCAATTTTGACCAGAGGAGGTATGTCAACATCTAGGGGGTTAACTGAATTTCAGCAATATTACAATGTTCCATTGGTAGGTGTTGAAGATCATGATTTTGATATTTTGACCTAGTGGAAAGGATATGACAGTAGGCTTCCAATTCCACCATGGCTCATGATATACTAACAGTTTCTATATCGACTGTAGCATCCGAATTTGCTTTTAGTTCAAGTGGACGTGTCATTGATCAGCATAAGAGTTGCTTGGATGGAAAGACAGTGGAAGCCCTCATGTGTCTTCAAGATTGGTATGCCGCTGAAGCGAAAGATCAAAATATGGAAATAAATCCCCCAACACCAGAATTTGAAGTTTTAGAAATTTAGATATTACGAATAATGTATTTTTTTTTCATGTATTAAATATACAAGCTTTTCATGTATAAAAACCTTTAATGGGTAGAATTATGCAAATGATAGATATGTGGGTAGGTGTCAATCTAGTTGGGATGTACTCATTCTATTGTGATGCAATTTCACTTTTATTTATAAATAAAATTATTCATTATTTAATTTTTGTCCATTTTGATTTTGACTATACTTTTAATTCAAAAATATAATTTACAAAAAGATTAAATGAAGTTGTATATTTTTTCAATAGGGCCCAAAAAGCCCGTTCAACAGGCCCAACAAAGTCCGCCTAGTTAGGCCCACCCAAAAGCCCACCCGCAAACCCCTACCCAAAGTTCGGCCCGAGTAAGGGCTTGGACCTACACTACCCAATCCCGGCTCGAAAAAAGTCAACCACCACGTCATCCTTTGACTAGATCTTATGGGGAGCGTCGTAACTGACTCATCCATTGAGAAGATGGCGTCAGCTCCACCAGATATTAGATACCTCCCATGTGTCAGCCTCGCCTACACATGGGGGGCATCTAATATCTCTCACATCTTGTACCTCACTTGAGCTCTCATTGCACTCACCTGCTCTCCACACTCCTACAACAATAAAACACCCCGGCAACCAAATCCCTTCATAGTGGACGTAGGTCACATTGATCGAACCACTTAAATTGTGTGTTGCTTGTGTTGAATTTTCTCTCTCTATTTTATTATCTGCATTAATTACTGATCACTTAACCAGTGGTGCATAAAACCAATTTGTGCATCATCAGTGTGGCGCCGTCTGTGGGAAACGAAAAAATTCTCACCTAAGTACTTCTCTTACTGTACCTATGGCGATCATCACCAGATCCATGAATCAGCTTGAAAATAATTCACCTCGAGAAAAGGAGGTTGCTCCTCCACCAACCAATCATGTCCCAAATGCACAACAGATGCTGGAGACAATGCAACAGCTTGTAGCTCAGAATCAACAGATCCTGTAACTAATGCTCGCTGGACAACAAGGAGGAGCACAGCCCGGAGGACCTCAAGCTAGAGGAGCTCCACGCCCTGGGCGTCAAAGAGCTCCCTACTTGGGCTCCCCACACAGGGGAGCCCACCATGAAGGACCTCCACCTCCACCTCCTCCTCCTGTTCCCTCTTCTCATGGTGGAGACCCACATTTCCAAGAGGATGAGGGCAAAAACCAAAGCGTGGAGCATGTGAGTCATTTCCACGACAATTCCAAAGGAGCTCCCAACCACTGGGACGAAAAAATCAAAGAGGTACAAAATTAATTGGGCAACGTCTTCAACGCCATGAAAGCACAGGGACTCGAGACGGTGGACTACCTCGTCAGGCAAACTGACACAGCTTTTGTGCCAGACGTGGCGAACTACCCCCTTCCCCAAAAATTCAAAATGCCATCCGTCGAAATCTTTGACGGTACTAAAGACCCACTTGATCACCTTGAAACTTACAAGTCATTGATGTAGCTGCACAATGTTCTTGACGAAATCATGTGTAGGGCTTTCCCGACTACCTTGAAGGGATGCTCGACAGTGGTTCGCCAAACTCATCCCAACCTCCATAGGCTCCTTCGCCGAACTAAGCAGATCCTTTGTGGCACAGTTCATTGGTGGACGCCGCCAGCAGAAGCCTGTCACCCATCTACTTAGCGTAAAACAGGATCGAGACGAGAGTCTGAGGAGTAACCTCGCTCGTTTTAACGAGGAGATCCTCCACATTGAGGAGCCCGATGACAAGGTCACCATGACCGCTTTCTTGGGAAACCTACACTCATCTAGCTTTCTCTTCTCAATGATGAAGCACCCACCAAAGCGCAAGCCAGAATTGTGGGCAAAAGCTCAGAAATACATTAACGCCAAGAATGTCACCAAAGCCAAGCGAGGTGAGTCCTCGCCATCATCATCACCACCTGCGCCCGACTCTTAAAAAAGAGCCACAAAGGCATAAACATTAACAGATTTTGTGGCTGAGCTCACACCGCTTGAGGAGAGAGATTGTCAAGAAGACCCAACGTCAGGTGCCCAGCTCCTCAGGCGTTAGCCCTCAGGCGCCTAGCTCCTTAAGATCTAGGTCGTGGGCGCCCAGCACCTCAGGCGTCAAGCCTCAAAAGCCAGCTTATCAAGCACCAGCCCTCAGGCGCCCAGCTCCTCAGTGCCCTCCTTATCTCCATCTACTGGAGTAAGCCTTCGGCTTAGTGGCCCTCCCATGGGCAACCTCAAATTCTACCTCTACTCTCATGCAGACAGCCTCACGGTCAGCCTATCTGCAGCTTAGCGGCTCTCTCGCAGGTCGTCAAAAGTTTGGCCTATCTCTGCTCTGCTTTCAAGCAGGCAGTCTATGTCTCCACCTTAGCGGCTCTCTCGCGGGTCGCCAAAAGCTTGGTCTATATCTGCTGTGCTCTAAAGCAGGCAGCCTATGTCTCCAGCTGTGCGGCTCTCTCGCGGGTATCCAAAAGCTTGGCCTATCTCTGCTCTGCTCTGCTCTCAAGCAGGCAGCCTATGTCTCTAGTTGAGCGGCTCTCTCGCGAGTCGTCGGAAGCTTGGCCTATCTCTGCTCTGCTCTGCTTTCAAGCAGGCAACCTATATCTCTAGCTGAGCGGCTCTCTCGTGGATCGCCAAAAACTTAGTCTCTGCTCTGCTCTCAAGCAGGTAGCCTATACCTCCAGTTTAGCGGCTCTCTTATGGGTAGCCAAAAGGTCGGTCTCAAAAGGTGCAGCTCTCTCACGATCAACCCTCAAACCTCTGCTCTCATGTGGGCAGCATCACAGTCAGCCTACCTCCAGTTTAGCGACTCTCTCACAGGTCGCCAAAAGCTCGATCTGAAGAGGTGTAGCTCTCTCGCGAGCAATCCTCAAACTATGTCTTTGCTCTCACGCAAGCAGCTTGCCTCTCTCTCTCTAGGAAATCGTGTTAGATATTTTGATGTTGGAATAACATTGTTTTTGCCATCTCTAGGCACGCTTTTGAAACTCAGGTCGTCTGCAACCCGTGAGACTTTGAATGTCAACAATCGAGCCCCTGCCACCTAACCGGGCAGGTGGAATCCCGCGACCTGACCGAGTAGGTCGATCCTCGAAATTCAGTCGAAACGCAACATAGACATAGTTGGATTCGTCTCAGATTGCTAGAAAACTGATTGCCTTGACATTGATTTTGATTCCATAGTCAAGAGGAGTCTTCATCAGCCAGGATCCAGGTTCAACTAAATGTCATCTTCTCCAAGTTTCATTGGACACAGGGCATTCGGGGGCAAATGATGGGCCACGCCCAAGGGCCCAACTCATGTTATAAGTCCAGTTTAAATAAAGAGTCCAACTAGACAAGATCCAATAGGTCCAGCCCAAATGAGGTCTATGTCCAATCAAGCTCATCAGGGTTCGAGGAGCTACATCACAAAGGGAGGAGGAAGGGTCATCCCAAGAGCCTCATCCTAGCCACATTGGAGTAAGGGTCATCCCAAGAGCCTTATCCTAGCCGCCTTGGAATAAGGATCATCCCAAGAGCCTCATCCTAGTCGCCTTGGAAGAAGTTAATCACCACGTCATCCTTTGACTGGATCTTATGGGGAGCGCCGTAACTGACTCATCTGTTGAGAAGATGGCGCCAGCTCCACCAAATTAGTCTTTTAGTTGCTGATAGAGGCGACTATAAAATGTAAGTCTCGCCTATACATGGGGGGGGCATCTCATATCTCTCACATCTTGTACCTCACCTAAGCTCTCATTGCTCTCATTACCCCTTTGTGGTTTTGTCGTTTTGCACATCACCTCCTCGTAGTTAAAAAATAAGCACATAATCTCCTTGTACTTTTGGACTAAAATGCATAGCAAACACTGTTAGCGACAGTGACAAAAAGACCACCTTGCCCTCCTTAAAATCTGCAAAAACTTTAAAAACACATCTTCTCCAATCCCACTACATCTTCACCTACTGTGCACCACCACTGAATCACTGGTCATTGGCCATCACCAATAAATCACAACTACTCATTAAACTCACCATAACTCATCAACAACCAGTAGCTCACGACAATTCACAATTTGTAATTGCAGACTAATCTTGAAATAGAAATTGAAATTAAAACAAAAAGTCTAACTGGTCCTTTGTCGTCTTTCTCGCTGTAATATGATCTTCTTCTTCATTGTGGCGAACTTTATTTTTTCTTTGCTGAATTTTTATTCGCTGCAATTCGTTGCACAGAATTTCTTTTTCACTGCAACCCACTTTGTTGTTGGAAGGGCAGAGGGATTGGGTCGCCGAAGGGTGGGGCTTTTAACCATAGGTGAGGGGAAAATGGTGGGAGAGTTGTCAAGTGGTGATGCAGGGAGGGGTTTGAGGGTGTGTTTTTTTCGATGAGAGAAAGGGGGAAGGGGGCTGGGCTGAGGGATGGGGTTCTGTTTTTTATTTTATCTATTTTTTTTTTTCTAAAACAATAAAATGTAGAAGAAGATAGAAAATGTATTTTTGAAAAATCACAAGAGTATATTTGGACTTGTAGGTTAAACTTTGACTTGGACTTAAATCTTTTAATCCATACAAGCAAATTTGGCGCGTGGTCTTAACTTCTGTCAATTTTGACGGAAATAATAACAATAGCACTTTAGTCCAAAAACACAAAAGGGCTACGTGTTTATTTTTGAACCACAAGAGGGTAAATTAAAGTTTGCCCTATATATTATAGAGTAGTATATTAAATCTTATCCAATTAACCAAACTAATTCTTAATTATAGTAAAGTTCCAATGTGATTAGTATATCGATAATTACTTTTATTTTATTCAAGGAATTATAAGTGAAATCCTAATCAAATGAATTTCTCAAACATCGCAAAAAAATCAATCTCAATTACAAAATTATAAAAAAATTGAACTTTAGCTATTTCTTTTTTTTTATTTCTTTTTTAATTAAAACAAAGATTTTTTGGAACATACAAAGTTTTCATAATCTTATAATAGAATATGAGCAATGAAAATTTAAGTTTGATAAATTTAACATATTGTATTAATTATTGGGTACGAAAATTATTCACATTCAACGCTTGTGGTGCATTACTAGTATAATGAAATGTGGTTATAAAATTAGCTTGACTATTTTTTCATACGTCTGTTTCCGTTGGTAAATAATAAATAAACCAATTGTGCAAGCCACCTTCGAATGTTGAGCTTATCCAAATACGAAAGTTCAGGGACAATGTCTAATAACTAGAAATTACGTCTGCAAATGAATATTTAAGCTCATTCTAGTCCATTTATTTATAAAATTGTCCAAGTTTGATATCAATTTTCATAGTTTTATAATTCGGTCTAGACAACAACTCAAAAAAGAAACAGGATCAATGGACTATTGTTTCAATCGTTGGGTTACTGATCGAACTGATTATTTAATATAATAATAAGAAATAACTATTAATGATAATAAATAGGCTAAAAAATATAACAATAATGGTAGTTAATACAGACATGAAGATTGGAATGCAGCCATTTTTATATTCAATTGACTCTACATGATGTGTTAGATTCAATCTAGACAACAAGGAGCTGGGGAAGGGAAAAGAATCGACACGTAGTCGTTGAAATTTGATTCTAGGTAGCCCCTCATTTAGGTTTAAATCAATACATTCGTCAGTTAATTTTCATACGTAATCAACTAGAGCTTGTCATTTAGTTAATGGAATCATTTCAAGGCCACTTGGTGGAATATTTAAATTGTATAAAAAAACACCAAGAGTTTGAAAAAATAAATAAATAAAGGACTAAACTGGTACGAGTGTAACCTTTGGGTATTAAGGAAATAACAATAGCATACATTGATTGAAGAACGGTCAGCGTTTCCACGGCTATATGCACACTATGTTAGTTATTTATTTGTATGATAGGAGAAGGCACGAGCCCCTACACTACCAAGAAAAACAATAATTCCTGGTGTTTAATCTCCAACGTTAGACACAAACATCATTAATAAATTTACTCTTAATTGGTCCCGATTAAAATTTCTAATCACCAGCGTTTAAGTAAACGCCACTAATTCCAAACGTTTACTTAAACGCCACAAACTCGTTTAAAATAATGTCCCCACCTTTTATTTTCTAATCCTTACCCTAATCTTATTTCCCCAGTACCGACTTCCTCATATTTTCTCTCTCTCTCTCTCAATTTTCTCTCTCTCTCTCTCATATTTTCTATGATAAATGTATTAAAAAGACTACATACAAATGTGTTGAGCCTTTTATGCAGGTTATAGTGCAAAAGGAGTAAAGGATTTACATTGAAAGCACCCAAATTTGAGAACTAGTATTGTAATCACCTACTAAAACCTTGAGAACTAGTATTTCAAGCGCAACGTTTAATAAAAAAAATCAGTTGCAAAAAAAATTATCTATATATATATAGGACCATCAACTCTTCCTTCAATCTCTCACAGTGACCCAAAACCTCAACATCATAAGTTTTAGGAAGAATTACATTCAGAACTGTTGAGATTTGTCATTTAATCACTCAAATCCCTTGACATTTAAAATATTACATACAGATGATACGAGCGTAACACTTAAACCCCTACAGTCAATGTCCATTAGTGTATCCGTTAGTAAATTACACCCAAACCCCCTGAAGTTTGTAGGCGTATAATATTTAGACCAAAAATACTTCAATAAAAAATAGAATATTAAATATTTTAAATTTTTCAACCAAAATTTATGTTCTATTATATCATTTATCTGAAATAAAAATTATATTAAATTATAAATTAATTAAATATTAAATGATTGAGTATGTGATAAGATGGAATTGAGGAGAAAAATATGTAAGGGATAACATTCAACTTCTCACGCGATTTTATTATATAGATATCCAGAAGTCTGAAAATTAAGGGGAACAAGAAAACACAGTTTTATTTTATCACCTTAGATAGTCAATATTATTGGATCGTTGTTCATTCTAGGTCGATTTCTTCCTCCACTTTGGTCGAGACGTTGTAGTAATTGACGCCACTGAAAACGACATCGTCAAACAACCACGTGCACCTCCAGGTGTGCCATCTTCGTTATCGTGGGCTCATGTGCATTGAGACAGTCTTCCTTGCTCTCCTTGGTAAGACTAACGCCGAAAAGTTGATTACCCAAGTTCTTGAGAGTGATCACACGATTCACACTGTCGTCGACTTTGACCGGCCTGAACAAGGTGTCTTTGTCTGTGCAGGAGGTGTCATCTGAGTCAGCCCAGATCCAATTATGGCTGCTGGGCCTCCTGAACAAGGTGTCGTTGTCTCTGCAGGAGGTGTCATCTGAGTCAGCCCAGATCCAGTTAGGGTTGCGCCTCCAAAATTTGCCGAAGAAATTATTCCTTATGCGGATTGTTCCATCGCCAACGGGGAAAATCTCGTTCCTCACCGTTGCATCTTCAATGTCATTGGATGCGAACTTCAAATATTGGTGTCCCTCGATCGACTGGGCGCTGAGATATTTGCCATTAGCGCCCTTGAAGGCGAAGGCGACGAGTTTCGGAAATATCACCGACGATTCCGAATCACTCATTGCCAACACACTGACTCTCTCTCTCTGATATTAGTGATCTAGAGTGATCTGATCTTCGCCCTTGTGCTACTGCCCCCAATTCCCAACATTTATAAGGAAAAATCTAATAATAAAGTCGTCGATATAAAAAGTAAGTCTTCGATAATCCAAGGACATGCTCAAGTGAGAATCGTGTTCCTTGGAATCACCTTATCTAAATTTAATCGGACACCCTCAAGTGGGAATCGTATTTCTTGGGATCACCTTATCTAAATTTAATCCTTCCATGTGGAAAAAAAATTTTACACGTGAACCAAAATTGACTATTGACAACGACTCCAAATGAGCTTAATTGGTGGGGAGTACCTAGTTTATCAACAACAAAAAAAAGTCATCGATTCATGGTGTGTTTTTTAACCCAAATTTAACACTTAAAATAATTTAAGCTCGTTTCAGCTGGAGTGTTAATTTCATATTGTAAGACTTTCTTCATACATTCAATTCTTGAAATAAATATAAACCATCTATATCTTCTTTTTTTTCTAAACCATCTATATCAAAAAATAAGTCATGCTTCAAAAAAAATTTCAAGGTTAAAACAATACATTTTCAAACTATCATCATCTAAAAAGTTTAATTTTTTAAAACAAATTGAAAACCAAAAATATTTTCATATATTTTGAATTTTTCAAACCTACTTTGGATTGAAGAAATAGCTAAATCAACTACATATAAAAAATACTCAATCTTAAAAGGTTCTTAAGGTGATAGTGTTACTACATTCTCAACTACATCCCCAAATTGTTTTTTCCTAAGAATTTTATGATTTTCACAAAACACTGGTTCTATTTCCATTTCAAGTGCAGTATCTTTTGATGAAATCTAAGCAGAGTGAAATCCATTTTCTCTATATGATTCTAAAAAAGAAATATGTCATTTTAATTGATCAATAGCAATATCAATATGCATGTCTTTGGATTGTAAGTTTTTACTAATTGTGTTAATAGCAAATAATATATCATATCAAATATTCATAACCAATAAAAATTCAAAAATTTCAATCTCATATGTAGCTAAGCATGTGGCTTCACTCATTGTTTAAGGATCTTCATTAATTTTTGCTAATTGAATTAAAACATCTCGTATTTTTGCTAATTGAATTCCTTTTTTCATAGACAAGAAAGAGAGAGACGTTGTTGCTGAAGTCTAGGCGTCTAATACAGCTGGCAAGTGGAGCAATTTACTAGGTAAGTTGTTATAGAGCTAATGGGCCTATTTATAAATTCTGGGCCTCCTCAAATCAGTCAATTCAAAATATATGTATCCATAACTAAAAATTTAAATTGGGGGCCGCAAAATTTTACAAAAAATGGGGGCCCTAGGCAGCCACCTACGTATTGCCATATCAGTTCTTTTCCCTTCCCAAGCTCCTTGTTGTCTAGATTGAATCTAACACATGTAATATAACTAGTGATGAGCTTCTGCTTGAAGGCACTATCACTAATATTACATGATGCATTAGATTCAATCTAGACCACAAGGAGCTGAGAAAGAAAAAAGAACCGATACATAGTCGTTGAAATTTGATTCTAAGTAGTACAAGTGTGAGTGACTTCTAAGTTACTTGGACACAAATCTATTTTCCCATCGTTTAGGTTTAAATTAGTACACTCGTCATTTAACTCTCATAAGAACTCTTGTGCACTCAAAGCGGTGTATCAATTGATGAAAGGGAACCATCTACTAGAACTTGTCATTTAGTTAATGGAATCTTTTCAAGGCCGCTTGGTGGTATATTTAAATTGTATAAAAAAAACCAAGATTTTGGAAACAAAAATAAATAAAGAACTAAACTAGTGCCAAAATCCATGGAAAATCTGAAATAAAGTAGAAAATCTTTATGTTAGACATGGAGTATTATCCATAAGACTTAAATTTCTTTATGGAAAAGGCATTATCCAATTAGATAAACTCACTTATCAAGTTCGTTAACCTAGATACGTTTGAATACATTACAACCAAATTTATATTCCGTAATTTTTTATTATTTTTGGGAGTTAATGGACGGCATAGTTTTTAAACTCAACCCGGAGAGATTCAAGTTTATGGTCTATCTTAGAGATACTTGTACACGATATTGAAAATTGCCACACTTATTGTGGTAAAGAATCTGGTACGAGTGTAACATTTGGGTATTAAGGAAATATCAATAGCATACATTGATTGAAGAACGGTCAACGTTTCCACGGCTATATGCACACTATGTTAGTTATTTATTTGTATGATAGGAGAAGGCATGACCCCCTACACTACAAATAAAAACAATAATTCCTGGTGTTTAATCGCCAACGTTAGACACAAACATAATTAATAAATTTACTCTTAATTGGTCCGGATTAAAATTTCTAATCACCGGCGTTTAAGTAAACGCCACTAATTCCAAACGTTTACTTAAACGCCACAAACTCGTTTAAAATAATGCCCCCACCTTTTATTTTCTAATCCTTACCCTAATCTTATTTCCCAAGTACCGACTTCCTCGTATTCTCTCTCTGTCTCTCTCAATTTTCTCTCTCTCTCTAAAGTGAAAACTTCGTAGACAAGAATGATAAAGGTATTAAAAAGACTACATACAAATGTGTTGAGCCTTTTATGCAGGTTATAGTGCAAAAGGAGTAAAGGATTTACATTGAAAGCACCCAAATTTGAGAACTAGTATTGTAATCACCTACTAAAACCTTGAGAACTAGTATTTCAAGCGCAACGTATAATAAAAAAATTCAGTTGCAAAAGAAATTATCTATATATATAGGACCATCAACTCTTCCTTCAATCTCTCACCAGTGACCCAAAACCGCAACATCATAAGTTTTAGGAAGAATTACATTTAGACCCTTTGAAGTTTGTCATTTAATCACTCAGATCTCTTGACATTAAAAATATTATATACAGATCCCCTGAGGTTTATACGAGCGTAACATTTAGACCCCTACAGTCAATGTCCATTAGTGTATCCGTTAGTAAATTACACCCAAACCCCCTAAAGTTTGTAGGGGTATAATACTTAGACCAAAAATATTCCAATCAAAGATAGAATATTAAATATTTTAAATTTTACAACCAAAATTTATGTTCTATTGTATTATTTATCTGAAATAAAAATTATATTAAATTATAAATTAATTAAATATTAAATGATTGAGTATGTGATAAGATGGATGATACGATGGAATTGAGGAGAAAAATATATAGGGGATAACATTCAACTTCTCACGCGATTTTATTATATAGATATCCAAGTAGAACACCACTTCATTTCAACGTAAACAACATACTTGACAACTTAAATAAAACACAAACATCTCTTATTTTAAATCTTACAATGGATGATGGAAATTAAAACACACACTCAAGAAGTCTGAAAATTAAAGGGGGAACAGGAAAACACAGTTTTATTTTATCACCTTAGTTAGTCAATATTATTGGATCGTTGTTCATTCTAGGTCGATTTCTTCCTCCACTTTAGTCGAGACGTTGCAGTAATTGACGCCACTGAAAACGCCACCGTCAAGGAACCTCATGCTCCTCCTGGTGTGCCTCATTGGCACTGAGACAGTCTACCTTGCCATCCTTGGTAAGACTAACGCAGAAAAGTTGATTACCCAAGTTTTGGAGAATGGTACGGCCGTTGACTTTGGTCCGCTCGAACAAGGTGTCCAAGATGTTGTCGATGCCGGAGGTGTCATCTGAGTCAGCCAAGATCCAATTATCGCTGCTGCGCCTCCAAAATTTGCCCAAGGATGTATTCTTTATGCGGATTATTCTATCGGCATGGGGGACAATCACGTTCTTCACCTTTTCATCTCCAGCGGCAAGGGGGACAATCTCGTTCTTCACCTTTTCATCTCCATCGTCATTGGATGCGAACTTCAAATATTGGTGTCCCTTGATCAACCGGGGGATGAGATATTTGCCATTAGCGCCCTTGAAGGCGACGGTGCCGTGTTTCGGAAATATCACCCCTGATGCCGAATCACTCATTGCCAACACACTGACTCTCTCTCTCTGATCTCACTGATCTAGAGTGATCTGATCTTCGCCCTTGTGCTACTTCCCCCAATTCCCAACATTTATAAGGAAAAATCTAATAATAAAGCCATCGATATAAAAAGTAAGTATTCGATAATCCAAGGACACGCTCAAGTGAGAATCGTATTCTTTGGGATCACCTTATCTAAATTTAATCGGACACCCACAAGTGGGAATCGTACTCCCACAAGTGGGAATCGTACTCCTTGGGATCACCTTATCTAAATTATCTAAATTTAATCGGACACGCTCAAATGGGAATCGTATTCCTTGGGATCACCTTATCTAAATTTAATCCTTCCGTGTGGAAAAAAAGTTTTACATGTGAACCAAAATTGACTATTGACAATGACTCCAAATGAGCTTAATTGGTGGGGAGTACCTAGTTTATCAACAACAAAAAAAAAAGTCATCGATTCATGGTGTGTTTTTTAACCTAAATTTAACATTTAAAATAAATTAAGCTCGTTTGATAACTAAAATTTTAATATCTTAATACATTAACTACTCCTTAAAAATAGATTACAATATTAAGTGAGAGACTTTTTACTTAATTCTGAAAGTTAAAAACGTTCAATAAAAGCATCTTTAATAATATTTATAATATGACAATTTTATCCCAAAATACTTCACAATCTTATTAAAACTCTAATTATTCTTCTCTCCAAAACCCCTAACCTAGATATCCTCCTTGTTGTCTTGATTGTCTTCTTCAGCAAGAGACATATGAGTCTTCTTTCTTGTCTTCTGTAATACACATATGCATACAAAATTACACACACACGCACACAGTTACACAAACACATACACACACTCTATGCACACACCCACACACACAAACGCTCTGTGCACACATACACATACACATAATTACACACACATACACACATAGTTACACACACACTCTGCACACACACACACACACGCATATTCTCTCTCTCTCAATTTTTTTTCTCTCTCTCTCTAAAGTGAAAACTTCGTAGACAAGAGGCATAAAGGTATCCAAAAGACTACATACAAATGTGTTGAGCCTTTTATGCAGGTTATAGTGCAAAAGGAGTGAAGGATTTACATTGAAAACACCCAAATTTGAGAACTAGTATTGTAATCACCTACTAAAACCTTTTTTTTTTTTGGTCAAACCTTGAGAACTAGTATTTCAAGCGCAACGTATAATAAAAAAAATCAGTTGCAAAAAAAATTATCTATTTATATATAGGACCATCAACTCTTCCTTCAATCTCTCACCAGTGACCCAAAACCTCAACATCATAAGTTTTAGGAAAAATTACATTTAGAACCGTTGAGGTTTGTCATTTAATCACTCAGATCCCTTGACATTTATACGAGCGTAACACTTAAACCCCTACAGTCAATGTCTATTAGTATATCCGTTAGTAAATTACACTCAAACCCCCTGAAGTTTATAGGCATATAATACTTAAACCAAAAATACTCCAATCAAAGATAGAATATTAAATATTTTAAATTTTACAACAAAAATTCATGTTCTATTGTATCATTTATTGAAATAAAATCAAAAATAAAATTTTAATTTTTTCTTAAAAAATCGTAATTAGTATATAATTATACTATTTATTGAAATAAAACTAAAAAATCAAAACAAGGGGTCTAAGTCATTCATAATAGAACATGAATTTTACAACCAAAATTCATGTTCTATTATGTCATTTATGGAAATAAAATAAAAAATAACAATTTATTTTTTTCGTAAAAAGTTATAATTAGTTTATAATTATACTATCCATTGGAATAAGACTAAAAAATAAAAATGGTCAAACTATAATGAACACAATATCTTCTAACTTTAATTGGGGTAATTTGGTAGTTTAATTTGATCGTTTAAACGGCCAAATTAAATTCCAATAAATAGTATAATTGTATACTAATTATAATTTTTTAAGAAAAAATTAGATTTTTATTTTTGATTTTACTTCAATAAATGTCATAATATAACATAAATTTTAGTTGTAAAATTTAAAGTATTTGATATTCTATCTTTGATTGGAGTATTTTTTTGTCTAAATATAACAATTTAAACTTGAGGGGTTTAAGTATTACATGCTTACAAACTTCAAAGGGTCTGGGTGTAATTTATTAACAAATATACAAACAGACATTGACGATAGGGGTATAAGTGTTACGTGCGTACAAACCTCATGAGATATGTGTATAATATTTCAAGTATTATGGGTCTAAATGATTAAGTGACAACCTTCAAAGATGTGAGTGGAATTCTCTCAGAGTTTTAAGCAGTACCCACAAAATTCTGATTCAGAAATGAATACAGAAATCATTTCTCAATCTGACTTCGTCGTTCTTGAAGCGGTTAATGACTCAGTTTGAAGATTTTATCATTGAACTTTTAACTGGGAGTTGGTTGGAAGAAATGGAATTCAATATGGATCACTCACAGGAGACAATGAAAGAGTTGGACGCAATATAGAGAGGTGAGGCGGCAGCCTTGGGGAAGCGTGCAGCGGAGATAAGGAGTCCGCCGAAGAAAGGTGCGAGTAGGGATGTCAATGGACCGAAGCGGGGGCGGGGGGTATAGTCTTCATCCCCGTACCCGCTTAAAAAACTTTCGTCCATCTCCGGTCCACCTCCGTTAACGGGTATAATTTTCATCCCCATCCCCGTCCACGGATAAATTTATAATCTCCGTCCCTGTCCCCGTCCCCGTCCCCGTCCCCGCTTCCCCCGTACCCATCCAAGCCCAAGCCTATGTAAACAATTTGTATAATGATAGTCAGTTATTGCTACAATGAGGACACTGGTTAGATTTCGTGGCTAAGGCTTGATGTATGTGTTGCTATGAACATCCACATGAAAAAGAGTATGGGAATAAAAGGAGAAAGTAAATATTGTTTTTAATAGAAATTAGAAATCTATAGGAACAAGATAGTGGACTATTGAAGAACTCTGCCCTTGAATAATTTATTTATGCCGTCAAAAAGCTTGCCCCCCGTGTTATTTTTGATTTTGTGCTATATCATATGTATACTGTAATTAGTTATGAGGTCTCCTCTTTTACATTGCTAAATAAAATTTCTATTTGTTTTTTTTTCATAGAACTTCTTGTGACCAATTTTGGTTACATGATTCTTATTGCAAGTTTACTAATTTCTTCTACAGAATGTAGTTATGTGATTATTATCAAATATTATAGATAGTGTTTACGATTTGCTTCTCTGTGCTTAATCAAGAATATTGTTGTCTGCCTCTAAAATTGTGTACATTTAACAAGCAGAAGCCGCCTTATCAACACAGGATGGAATAACACAAAACATATATGAGAGGGTGAGACAAAAAGGAATGTGTTGAAGCTCACTTAATATAATATATAATATAATAGCAGTAAACGCAAAGAATTCGAGCCAGATGAACTGCTTACAGAAGTGGGGATGCCAGGCCGTTGATTCACATACTCAAAATATATATATATATATATATTAACGGGTATAACGGGGACGGGGCGGGGCGGGGAGGGGCGGGGCGGGGGTAAGGATAAGTCCATCCCCGCCTTCATCCCCGCACGGGTTTATACGGGTATCCCCGTATACGTCCACCGTTCAATACGTATAGTCCATTCCCGGTCCAAACGGGGCGGGTTTGGACGAATACCCGTTTTCCCCCGGTCCACTGCCATCCCTAGGTGCAAGTGTGTGGTTTTTGGCGTAGTGTAAAACGGCATCGTATATTAAGTGGGGACATATTTTTTTGTTCTTGTGGGCCATTAGTTGAACCGTTTTGTTTGGTGTCAAAACGACACCGTCTTCATTAACAGCAAAAGTGCTGCTACTCGCCAACAGCAGACGAGCCGTGCCCCCTCTGAGGCTCAAACCCTTGCAATACGGTGTATATTGGCAAAAAAAAACCTTTTATAGATAACAAGATATCTGATGTAATTATGCCAGGCATGTTTCTAGGAGCTGTCATGCTTCGGCCACAAGCAGGTTTTGAGGATTTCTGGTTGAATTTGATGAAGGCAATCCTATCCCTAATTGTCTGAATAGAAGTCAAAATTTATTTCGGCTTGTTTGGACGTAAAACACAAATTGTAATAACATTCGATGCATGTGTTGTTGACAAGTCTGAAATCATTAAGAGGTTGTCACGTGTCAAGAGTCTAAGAAAAAGCGAGAAGCCAATAGTCACAACTCTAGTTTGAAAGAAGAAACCATTGTTTGGGAATTACGAAACCAAATAACAGTCAATAAAAAAGAAACCGTTGAGAGTGACTATAAGAGAGATAAAGAAGGAAAATTAAAGAACAATTCAAATTCCCCATAAGAACTACGATCAAGACATTTAAGAGTAGTGCTAGAGTTAGTTTTTAAGAAGTAATTAGTTTTGTAATTAGAGACTATCAAATCAATCACTCTATAACAAAAATCCACTCGATTGAATTAATAATGGTATATTTGTTTGTTAATTCCTTAAATTTCGTCCAAGGAACCTTGAAACAAGACTGTAGGGCCTAGAAAATTGGGAGCCTTGGTGGGCATCTTATTGGCCTAGATGTAGGGCCGGCCCTAGGTGGTTGTATCAAAGAAGCTGCACAAAAAACACATAACATATATATATATATATATAGTTATTGCAGGCACAGGGTAATAAAAAATGATAAACAATAAACATATTTGTATTCATATTCAAAATAAAATCACAAACATAGATAAGAAATAAATAAATTTAAACATCAGTTGTAGTGGAGGTGAGAGGTGGTGGTGGTAGGAGACGGTGATGGTTGTGGTGGGTGGCAATGACTGTGGCGGCGGTGGTGGTGGTGGCGGCAACGACGACGGTGGTGGTGGTGGTGGTGGCGACGATGGTGGTGGTAGAGGTAGTGGTGATGGGAAATAATGAGAAATAATTTTAGAAGTACTTTTAAAAAGTCACTCCAAACACACCCTTAGAGACCTATTTTTCCAATTAAATTTAGGGTGTTAATATTAACCGTTAGATTAATTTTAAAATAAAATTTAAAACGATCTGAACCGTGAAAAGCAAAAGTCATTTTGTTTATCTTTTGAAATTTGAATTGTAAGCTACTTTATTATATAGATATACTAGTAATTGTCCGTACCTAAAGACAGTAAGTAACTTTTTAAAAAATTACAAATATTTGTCCATGTGTAAAGGTGATGTATAACTCATTTATGATGATCAACAATATATATGACCCACTAATATTTTTAAAATTTGTTGACAAAATATCTTTTAAAAATAGGGTATTTGAATAATATCAACTTGTATACAAAATATGTATAATCAAACTTTATTTGAAGAGAATCCGCTACAGTCATGCATGAATCACCATCTGCGGAAAAAAAACATGTTCACCATTCATAATCAATTATATCTTAAATGGTCAACGTGTAAAATTTATTTGAGAGTTTACAAGTCAAAATTTCAATATTCATAATCAATTTTATCTCCAACTCCAACAATATATTCACCAATACTTATACTACTAACATATTATACTTAGCTAATAGCACACAACCATGCTTAGACCATATCCAGTATAATAATAGTGAAAGGATCAATTGATGCTCGGTGACAATGTATAACAATTCTACAGCAATGTGGAACCTTCATTCAAAATATATAAAATAGAGTTTGAGAGAGAGAGAGAGATCATAATTAATAAACCAAAAAAAACTAAATCTTCTCATCATAAAACATGACAGCCAGCAGGGTGGACAAAACACCACCATGAAATTGCTAACTACCATCACCACCATCAGCTGTATAAAAGAGCAAAGTAAAAACAAAATATCCAAAGCAATTCAATTATTACTAACTACCATTGCTAGGATATCAATTACCCAACCAAAAACCTCTTGCCCATCTCTGGAGATCTTTGAGAGTATATTATTTTACTCTATTAGAATTAAGTTCAAGCAGAGCTTGAAGCCCAAAAATCCCTAATATTGATACTTACTAAATAGTATCATGAAAATGTCTAGTGATAGGAATTGAAATAAACTAAATATATCTTTGAAACAATATTCAAATCTCCAAACTCAAAAAGTTCAAGGTCCCATTTACCTCAAGCACATTTAATGAGAAACAATAAAAGAGTTCAATATTGCCTTGAGCCAAGCAAATTAAATTAAAAGGACGAACTTGGTAAAAATATATGAAGAATTACTTGTTTATAATCATGACTTAGAGTCGTATATAACTAAATATCTCTCATTAGAAGATAAATCAATAAGCTTAACTTATAATTAAACACAATTAAATTGCAAAAGAAAGAAGTAGGACTATGTTTTAGGTTGAAATATATTTAACATAAGAATAAGAAAAAGTAATAAAAGACGTCAACCTGAGGGCAACAAATTAGACAGTTAAAGGTAACGACATGTCCCTAATAACAAACAACCTGCTTATGTATCGTAGCTACATGTGCCGCAAGTGGTGACCACTGCATAAAACTTTTAATCTGAAAAAATGAAATAAAGTCAAATTAAAGAAAAAATCCTTTTGTCAAGAATAAAAGCTTGTTAATAGGATTATATTCATCATAGAGTACCAAACAATCAATAGGATTGCATTCATTTCTTCAATGCCAAATAATACGATCATCCATATGAAATTAGTATATAAACCCATGATTAACAATGTAGGCTAGCAAACTAAAAACACAATCAAAGAAAGAGCAGTTATATAAAACCAACTAAATGAAAGTAAAAACAAAATTACAACAATAATTTCAATGGTAATGAAGCAAAAAGGGCTTAGTCTAATGGACATCACATACCTTATTATCATGCAAATGTTCACTTTCAGAACAGGGACTTAAGATACAATTGAATACAATACAATTAAAGCCAGGGAAAAAAAATTGTCGTGGTACACTCACAATCAATGTGACAATGGTACACAAGGGCTAGGAGGAAGAGGAAGACAATCAAAGAAGGAGAGGAACAAGATACAGAGAGAAAGCGAGCAAAACCTGATATCGGTGGCGGTGACGATGCCTGGCAGTGGCGGTGACAATGTCGAAGGCTGGCAACGTTGGTAGAGAGAGAAGTTATGAGAGAGATATTGTGAGATGCAGTTGTATGAGAGGAGGTTGAGAGACAAATGGGAGGTTAAGATAAGTCTTGAAGAGTCCTAGAATTAGAGGTCTTTTGAAATTGTTGGGTAAGAAAATATTTTGGAGTAGTTTTGGCCGTTGGATCAATAATATTAAAACAATCTCAGCTGCAAAAAATTAAAGACAAACAAATTCTAGCTACTTTATTATATATATATATATATATACAGAGAGAGAGAGAGGGTATGAAAGATGAGAGAGTATGTGTTTAAAATGTTTGTGAGTGAGAGATAGAGTTATATACTTGTATGAGAGTTGGGTGTATGAAATAGAGAGAGAAAGAGAGTTATATTAGTGATGGAAGTCTTAGAGTTTTAAAAGGAATGAAAGTCTAATTAGAATCGTCGGATCAATAATCTTCAAATAATCTGAGCCACGAAAAGCTCAAGACAAAGAAATCTAGCTACTTTATTATATAAATATATACTAGTCATATCGCGCGTCTGAAGGCACAAAAAAAAACATAAAATTCGAACGACCTAAAAATCGATCACACTATATTAAATAACATTTTTTCCCTTCATTTATTTGAAGGCATCATTTAAAATTTATTTTTATCCATTATTTTCTTAAAAATATCAACAAAATTTTCTCAAAATATATAATTCGACAAATTTTTTTCAACATGTGTATACTATCTTATATAGATAATATGTGAAATAAAAATTATGTTAAACTATAAATTAATTAAATATTAAATAATTGAGTATGTGATAAGATGATGATATGAAGGAATTGAAGAGAAAAATGTGTAAGGGATAACATTTAATTTCTCATGTGATTTATTACATAGATATCCAAGTAGAACACCACTCCATTTCAACGATACTGAAAATAGTTACGTAAACAACATACCTTGACCACTTAAATAAAACACAAACATCTCTTATTTTAAACCTTACAATGGATGATGGAAATTAAAACACACTCAAGAAGTCTGAAAATTAAAAAGGGGAACAGGAAAACACAGTTTTATCACCGTAGGTAGTCAATATTATTGGATTGTTGCTCATTTTAGGTTGGTTTCTTCCTCCACTTTGGTCGAGACGTTGAAGTAATTGACGCCACTGAAAACGCCATCGTGCTTGGTCAGGGTAATCGACTTCCCATTAGTAAGAATGTCACGCTGAGTGTACGAGAAGGGAACATCGCAACAACCCAATGTCGCTAACAGACTAAGCTTAACCGTAGTCCTTGGCGGCACCGGAGCCGGGTGCTTGTACACATCTTTATACTCGAATTCGACAGTATCTCCAAGAGGTGGCAATTGGGTGGATTGGGTTGGTTATGGGTTGGGTTGGGTTGGGTTAAATTGGGTTGGGTTAAAATAAATCGAATCTATTTGTCACTCACGTAATAAATGGGTTATAATGGGTTAGATTTATAACGGGTTGGGTTAAACCCATTAACCCATAAATCTCACACACACACACAATTACACCAAAATAAACACACACACTACTACATTAAATACATACATACACATACTATTACACCAAAATACACACACACTAATACACTAAAATACACACACACAATATTACACTAAAATACACACACACTTGCACCAAAATACACATATTACTACACCAAAATACACGCATACACACACATACATACTATTATACTAAAATACACACACATACTATTACACGAAAATACACACACTACTACACCAAAATGCACACACACTACTACACCAAAATACACACACAATATTACACTAAAACACACACACACTTACACCAAAATACACACACTACTACACCAAAATACATGCATACATGCACATACATACTATTATATCAAAATACACACACACACATACTATTACACCAAAATACACACACACACACTTACACCAAAATAAACACACTAATCAACAATGGGACATACAAACACTTACACATTGACAAAATAAAAACACAAGCACAATTACTGTTCCATCGCATTGCATATTTCATACTAATAATTCACATCAATCCTTCATCATAACAAGAAATAATCCAAAAAAAGATACACATAACCATAATACCATGTCTCCTTATCATTATATTATCTCTTGAAGACATGACGACCTCAATATGAATCTACACCCACAAAAATAATAAAGACATCTCCCAACACATCTAAGCATACAAAAACCAAGCCAACCCAATCAAGAAAAAAGTTGAAAAAAAGTACATGCCTAAAACAAAAGCCACTTAAAAAAATCAAAAAAGCACAGAGGTAATTAAAAAACCACCTTATCAAATGGTATCTAAGTAAGGAAAAGGAGGTATGAGATGTCATAACACAGACCCACAAATTTTATCCCTTTTACACCCATAAATATAGTTATCGTATTGAAATACACTTACTGCCTTAACTCTTATAAGAATACACTTATGAAATTAAGAATATGAATTTCATAAAATTAACAGGACTAAACCATCAAATCAACATAAAGATAGCACACTACTTAACATTTAAACAAACTACCATGAAAGATGGTATCTATCATAAACGAAATATATCATAAATTATATGTTACTTGCTGCTAGACTAAATATAAAGTTAAATCATAAGCAAATCTAACAAAAATGAGAAACCGAATTGCATCCCAACACATATAATGAATATTGCAATGACATAAATAAATAGCAGAAAAAAGCCCATGGATCTAAATGTCTTAAGCTACATTTTAGTCTTCCACATGAATATAGAAATGGTGAAACAGAATTTCAGAAGAAATGATAGTTAGCATACCATTTGAATCAGAAAAACTAAAAGGGCATATAACAAGAAGCAATACTAAGCCAAAACTAAACATGACCATCATTATTAAAAGCAAAATATCATCAATGCAGTTGATTCTCAGGTGAAACTACAGGTAAAATATCATATTGGCTAGTTACCACCAAAAAATATCAAAGCTACAAATTTGTGGGTCTGTGTTATGACATCTCACTCAATGATTTTCCTATTGGTTAGTATTCTATTTTTTGCTGGGTCACGACCTTCCATAGTTGTAAGGGTCCCAATATTTTGATTTTTACAACCAACACTAGAGATTTAGAAGCCTATATGATGTCAAGCACAATTCATTCCGACTCGAACCATTTGCATGAAACTTTTCCAATCTTGCAACGAATTTGGATTGTGCATAAATGGAATGCTCTAATAAATGCCATAATTAACTTCATCAAGCAACCAGAAATCATGTACATCCTTTGACAAAGCTTAGGTACATAGCTCTTTCCAGTCATTTATAGTACACAACCACATTGCCTTCATACTGACTCTACCATCATATCATATCCTACTAAAGGTTCATAGAGATGAAAAAAAACAAAAACAAATCAGTTATTGCTAATCAGTCAGTCCATTCCCAATATCTCTAGCTTTTGGGCATTTCATCAAACACGTTGTAGGCATGTCACAACTGGTCAAAAAACAAATGATCAAAACAATCCAAAACAACAAATTTGAAGCAATGTAGGAGGACAAAAGCGTTAGACTACTATATAATTACATGAACTCAAGAGGGAACTGGAGATCGAGACAAGAAGGAACGAAAAGAATGCAAGAAAAATAGCAAAAAAAAGGAAAGGAAAACGCACAGAAAAATTTAATCGGTGATCGAGCCGAAGACGAATGGTGAAATCAACGAATTAGTTGTTCCGGTCATCGAGAAACGCAGATCCCGGCGTTTCGCTGCAAGAATCCTCCTGCATTTTGGCTTTTAAAGTTTTAACGTCAAAGAGACTCCATGGAGTCTAACGGCTGGACTGGAGTATGGAGAGATGGGCTGGTATGTTTATTTATCATTCATTAGTTTTTATTTTAAGAAGAAATTCAATGGGTACCTATTTTAAATCCGAATTAACACATAAATTTAAACTAAATAATATTACCCAACCCCATTTTAACCCAAATTAATAAAATAGGTACCTAACCCATTAATTTATGGGCCGATTGGACGGACGGATTAGTGGGGTGTGGGCAAGAATTGCCACCCCTAGTATCTCCCCACTCGTGTGTCATGGTACCCTCAAACGAAAATTGGATCTCTCCATCTGCCACAAGTGGAACACTGGCCTTAAATTTGGTGCTGATGCCCGCCTTCAATGAAACGCTGGACTTCCAAGTTGTGCTCCTCTTCTGCCTAAACTCGACATCTTTTTCTATAGTGCTGGGTTCTCGGCCTCTGTTAGTGACAGTGAAGTTATTCAACATGACGACCCCCTCGTTGTAGATCTTGGCTTCCCCGGTGCGATAGCGGATATTAGTGATCTCCCTTGACAAAACAACCTCGTCCACCACCAGGCGTGCCATATTCGTTATCGTGGACTTAGCGGCATTGAGACAGTCTACCTTGCCCTCGGTGGTAAGACTAACGCAGAAATGGTCATTACCCAAGTTGCGGAGAGCGATCACATGGTCGTTGACTTTGATCGGCTTGAACAAGGTGTCGTAGTTTTTGCAGGAGGTGTCATCTGAGTCAGCCCAGATCCAATTAGGGCTGCGCCTCCAAAATTTGCCAAAGAAATTATTCCTTATGCGGATTGTTCCATCGCCAACGGGGAAAATCTCGTTCCCCACCGTTTCGTCTCCAATGTCATCGGATGCGAACTTCAAATATCGGTATCCCTCGATCCACCGGGCGCTGAGATATTTGCCATTAGCGCCCTTGAAGGCGACGTGTTTCGGCAATATCACCGGCGATTCCGAATCACTCATTGTCAACACACTGTCTCTCTCTCTCTCTCTTTCTCTCTGATCTTAGTGATCCGATCTTCGCCCTTGTGCTACTTCCCCCAATTCCAACATTTATAAGGAAAAATCTAATAATAAAGTCATCGATTTAAAAAGTAAGTCTTCGATAATCCAAGGACACGCTCAAGTGAGAATCGTATTCCTTGGTATCACCTTATCTAAATTCAATCAGACACGCTCAAGTGGGAATCGTATTCCTTGGGATCACCTTATCTAAATTTTATCCTTGCGTGTGAAAAAAAAAGTTTTACACGTGAACCAAAATTGACTACTGACAACGATTCCAAATGAGCTTAATTAATTGGTGGGGAGTACCTAGTTTAACAACAAAAAAAAGTCATCGATTCATGATGTGTTTTTTAACCCAAATTTAACACTTAAAATAAATTAAGCTCGTTTGATAACTAAAATTTCGATATCTTAATACATTAACTACTCCTTAAAAATAGGTTACAATATTAAGTGAGAGATTTTTTACTTAATTCTAAAAACTAAAAACGTTCAATAAAAACATCTTTAATAATATTTATAATATGACAATTTTATTCCAACTTATGAAATCCACCCCCCATGGATTTCATGAAACCCATGAACTTGGGTTTCATAACCGGGCAATGACCTGGTTGGGTTTCAAACCCTTGGCTAAATGCATAGTTACCAAACATGAATTTAAAGGGGTTTATTCTCAACCCATGTTTCAAAACCTCCTCAAACCCACATATCAAACATGCCCTTAGAGTTAGACTCATCACAGGTAAAACACTCCATGTGTTCTTCCTTGATAATCTTGTTTATTTGGATAATATGATCATCTTTCTGTGATTGTAATGTCCATGCTTACAGTTATTGTTGATGCTTTCTTGACTTAATTTTGCCATTATTGGGCGAAGTATCTCCCTTTTGCAACATCTTTCTTCCTTGAACCACCTCTTAGTTTTTTTAATTAATTTCCCTTGGGTAGAGATCATTATACCTATTATCTGGCAATGGTTTGTGTCAAAGTCGCACCGTGTTAAAAAATTGGCTTAATTTAGACACGATCCATAAAAGATCATGATGTGCATGAGTCATGAAAGGTCGAATTCGTGTCGTGTGTATAGTTGGTTCATGTCAACTATATTTACTGTAAGGTTTAGTGGATCAATCTCAATATGATTTGGGCTAGTTAAGACTAAACCCATAACATAATTAATTTTGTACCTATTTTGTATCATTGACAAACCATGTCAACCCTAATAAAATCATCCCAAACTTTCTCTCCTTGTATGATGACTTAAATTCATGCTCATTCTTAGAGCTTTATTCTATTTCTTTTTTTGGTTCAACGGCATAGGGTGTTCGGGTCATCTTATGCGTACTTTGACTAATCCCGTCTCTGGTCCAGCCAAAAACAGGTCATCCACGCCGAGACTAGGGTATTCATGAAGTATAAAATCTCTCATGGTCAAGCCTTAAGAGATTGCCAATATTCAAACTCAGAACGTCTTAGTTTATAGTTCGTCTCTACTATCACTTGAGCTACATTTTAAGGTTATAATGAGTAGGGGTGTCAATCAAACAAGTTATTCGGGCTCGACTCGGATAGGACTCGGCTCGAGCTCGACTCATGTTCTAAACGAACTGAACTTGAACAATGTTTTAAGTTCGTTTAAAAAAACAAAGACTTGGCTTGAGCTTGTGAAGCTCAACTCGATTATATGTAAAATAGTCAAGCTATTTGGGCTCGACTCGGATTCTAAACAAGTTGAGCTTGTAGAAATTTTTAGGCTCACTTAAAAAAATGAGTTCGACAAACTCAAGTTCAAGCTCGCAAAACTCAGCTCGATTAACACTCTAATAATGAATTTTATTCACATTAAGTTTATGTGAACATTCTCAATTCTCATGAACCTATTTGAAGTGGCTCATTTTGTACAAGAGAAGTCTATGTATCAACAATGATTAATTTGACTTTCCCACCTTCATTAAACACAAACAAAGAAAGTTTATTTATTACAATCTGGGAATTTGCTGGTTTTCCAACTTCTTCCAATTACAAGGTGCTATACAAGAACTTGCATGTATTCATGGAACCTAGAAACTATCCAAACACTATATTAACATTCCTAGATTTTCACCTTCCACCACCACTACCAGAACAAAGATGTTGGAAAACAAACATTTTAAGGGATGCTAATAGTGCCCTTTAAGTGCCCTATATTGCAAAATCCCTTTGTACATAACTTGCCAATTAAGAGGCATGGGGTTCTCCAACTTTTCATCAGCAACTCGGCTCGACCGGCCGTGCTCCGGCACATACTTCTTGCGGGAATCTTTGTTCTCCGGCGACAGCTCCACCACGTCCTCGGCAAACCTAACCTTCTTCTTGGGTTGAACCTTCTCAGACCCTGCCATGAAGTCATCAAACTATGAGATAAGATGCTATTTTGTGAGCTATACTTAAGTGATAAAAACACAGAGAGGAAAAAACAGGAAGAGAGAAGGAAATCTATATTGTATGTATAAAACAATCAAATTAGGTAGTTTCGAGTGAACGGATACTCTGAGATAGAGCAAGAAAAATAGAATTTGATGAATTCAACTTATAAGATGGAACAATTAGAGAATTATAAAAATGAAACTATTCATTTTGAACAACAAAGTGCGATTAAAGAAGTCCGACAACAGGTTTTCCAATAAGCTTTACAAAGAGCACTAAGAACTCTGAATAGTTGTTCGTTACATTTCCGTACCATTAGTGCCAATATTAGCATGTTGGATGTGATTAAAGAAATAACTGAATAGTCCTTCTATTATAGGCATTATTTTTTTTTTTTCAAAAAAGAATTAAAATTAAGAACTACTCATCGTAACCATTCGAACTGACGAAATTAGTAATATTATCCGTGAACGTATCTAAAAGTATTCCCTCATACAATACCTAATTAATAGATTTTAGAATTATTTTATTATTTTATCCCAATCAAATCCTGCCATGTGGCCACAAACTACTTCTTTCGTGTATTTATTTGTAACCACCCATTTGAATTTTTTTTCAAAAAAAAAAAATTCTTATTATCTTCCCATAACTACCAAATAAATGGTGCATACCTACCCACATTTGAATTTCCTTTTCTAACTTGGCACGGTTATGGGTTATTTTTCAATAATTTTATGGGGGGTGGCATAGAGGTAGAGGTGGGTGTAGAGGTGTCGGTGAAAAAAAATTGTAAATTTTGTGCATTGTAGGTAGGGCTGTTAAACAAGTCAAATTTGAACTTTTTTTAGGCTCGTTTATGTGTAAATTAGACTTGAATTAGGCTCGAATTCAGCTCAATTATCACCCCTAATTGTAGGGGTGACGGCTAGTTACGTATATTCAATACTACGAAAATCAAAATTGCATTGTGATTATCATATTAACAACGGATCTCATGAACATTTGAATGAAGTTCACTATCAATCTAAATATTACAATCTACAAGATAATCAGATTAGGCCATCGAATTAAGTACGACTAGAACAACTAGAATTATTCATTAGACTATGCAGATTCAATCTTTGTTGGTTTCTAGCAATGCTTAAAACCGGACTAAATATTCAATGGAAACTACAGTGTACCATCCCACATGCAACGACTATTAAGACCTTTCATTCAAATAAGTACTCCATAATTAGGTGCAATATTCTTTCCCATGGTTTTCTATTTATTTTCAAAGTAGTTTTCAATGAAACAATAATTTTATTATATCTTTGATTATTATTTTTAAAAGCAAAGTATTTGCATCTTCACATACATATAGTACAATATATATATTATTAATTAATGGTGTGTTTGGTAGGGTAGATGGAGAGATGAAATCTTTTCCTTCCTCCTTTATATTTGGTAGGAGGGATGAAAAAGAGAAAATATTGGTTTTTTTTTTGTGTGTGTGTATGTGTTTGGTATGGATGAAAAAGTGGGTGGAAGGAAAAACTACAAAAAAAAAAACATATTTTAACATTGTATCTATATATAAAATTAAAGGTAAATTTCACTGACACCCCTCGAAATTGGCCTAATTCTAGGGACAACCCCTATAGTTTCTGAAGAAAATATGATATATGCATAAATTAAGAGATATAAATGTAAGTAAAATACATTTTAACACACATAATTAATTTTTCATCAACTTTTTTTCTCAATTTTAAAAAGATAGATTTTGGTGAGTTAGATTGAAGCTAATCATCCCACTTTTTTATCCTTCTAATTTTTATTCTTTACCAATATGATGTTTTATCTATCATTTCAATTTTCTATCTTTCTATTTTTTTTATCATACCAAACAAAGTATAAAAGAGCATAAGGGAAATGAAGGGTTTAGTGTTCTCATTGTAAAATATCTATATTATCCATTAATCACCTATTTCATAGTCCATAACATAGTTCATGACTTTCAATATTATTTTTTTGTTCAATGGACAGGAGTGTCTGGGCCAACTTGCACATAACTCGTACCTTGACTAATCACATCTCCGATCCGGTTAAAGGCATGTCATCCATGATAGGATTAGAGTATTCACGAGGGATAAATCTCTCATAGTCTAGCCTCAAGAAATTTTCAAGATTCGAACTCAAGACATCTTTAATTACAGTTAATTCCTATTACACCTTTGAATTCTCAATCTTCTAAAATTCTTATACCTATCTCTCTGTCTATGTATAATCCAATCTACCAAGGAGGCATATGAAACCAAAACAAAAACCACCAAGCGGCTTCAAAAATATTAATCAAAAGTATAAACAAGCAAGGAAGAGGAATCATATTACCCAATTCAAATTCAATCTTCTTCATGAAGTCAGAGAGGATGCGTTTATGAACTTGAAGAGCAAGGAGGACTACACTTCCTGAAACGGCACAAACCGCCATGAACCCAGCCCCAATCGAACTTTCCATTCCTCTCTCTCTCTCTCTCTTCCTTTCTGTTTCTTTATATATCAGAAGATCATCAAACTATATATCTGGATGCAAAACTACAAAACAAACCATTTTCTGGACTCACACATGATCATACTATGAATACCCAAAGAGGGGGGAGAGAGAGAGAGAGATGAAAGACAAACACAAACGTGTGGAAGTTGAAAGGAGAAGAAAGAGTTATGGGCGGAGGACCCAACGACCCTTTGGTTGGTTAGTTTCTTCTTTTCAAAAATGCTGCCAACTTCAACTTGGCGGCATTGACTTTCTCTACAAGTCATGCCCTCCAATCCATAATTTTGTGTTTTGTAATCATTTCCCCCCTTCATTTTTCTCTCATGTGTTCTATTTTTAAACCACACACCCCCCCCCCCCCCCCCCCCCACCACAATTTTCTGGTTTAAAATTATTATTTATTCGATGTAATGATGATACCAATCAAAAATGAAATAATATGCAAAATTAGTGGACCCCATTATTTTGATAATTTTCGATAACCTCCAATCTCGTATGTCATGTAGCAAACTTGAAATAATAGAGTCCAACAATTATATATATTACTTTATTATTTATTCGTAATACCATGTATTAACGAGAATATTGTATCATCGTTGGACCTAATATTTAGTTGTTTGAGAGGTCGATCAACTCTTCAATTTGACAACCCACTTTCATTACAAATGTTATCTAATGAATTCAATTAGTTTTGTAGATATTAGAAAATGGGAAAAAGAAAACTTTTATAGGATATTACTTTTAAAATTAAAAAAAAAAAAAAAAACTCAATGAAAATCCGAGTTTTTTTTATCTCAAAAAATCCGAGTTGAAGAGGGTAATTTGGAACTTAAGAAATGGATTGGTTAGGTAGACAACGTTTATCTAATTTTTGTTTCTTAGTATACAATTGGGATAAAAACTACGTATCAAAATACATTCCGACAATTATTTTTGTTTTAAAAAGTGAAAGTATAGTACTAAATAAATATTTTTTGGCAACATAATGAAACCATAGACGGCAGTTAAGTATATTAAAAGGTGGTGCCTCTAGAAGTTGTTCCACCTACCCTTAATAAAGTAGCGTTTTAGTTAGCTTGTTCCTATTATCCAGAGGTACCTTTCAAACAAACCCACTCTCCTTTGCACCATCCAATTCGAAGCCTGAGATTTGTTTTTTAGGATTTTCCTCTTTTCCTTCTCTACAACCTCAAATGTCTACCTTCCAAATATATAAAGACAAAACTTCAACCACCCACCTTAAGATTACTTTAACATTGGAGGCATCCCTTCCATTTAACAATCCTTTACTCCTGGTTTTTTTCTTAAGCCATGAGATTAGTCTAGTGATAGCTCAATTAGCTTGACAAGCATTTTAAAAAAGTGAGTTAAGTCAGAGATTTAGATATCTCATATTTGTATATATCCATTCCAGCCAGCAACCTAGAATTTCTCTCTCAGTTTGGATGGTTTTCAAAGGAGGGATTACATTGTAATTATGAAACTCTTCCAAAGCCAACACCAAGGTTTCGTATATGAAATTGAAACAAGGGCCGAGTCTGGCATTTGATAACTCAGATGTCTCAAGTTCAACACTTCTCATACCCCTAAGAGCCAATCACCCTTGTTCCTCATAGCACATGTTCTAAAACTCGTTCGGGCTAGTGGCTAGTATCCGAGCTCGAAAGGGTAATTGCGCAAACCTAGACACCCTGTAATAAATAAAAAATCATACAGATGGGTGATTGTCCAGTTGTCGGGTATGCCTTGTACTCGATCTGTCGTCGAAGACTCACAGTTCGACTCGTTAGTAGATATATGCTACCTCATGACAAAGCTTTGATTTCAAAGGATCCTGAATTTTTTGAATGTAACAGTTATGTCAGTAGAGATACTAAATCAAGAATTAAAACACCAACAATGAGAACTCGAATCCAATGTTTTGTGCTTTCGTCTTAAGAGAATCCAACTAGGCTACAGGGTAATTTGCATGAGTACAATTCTACAACTCTCAAAAAGGGGAAGAACAACCATACTTCCCTGACCAAAATGACAGCATTCCTGACTTGATATCGACTCGCTTGAGTTGCTTTCCACTTCCTAGCTTGAGAACTCAAATGTCTCTTGCAAATTCTGCGCAATTAGCAATTGCAAAACGCACGTTTCCACTACTTCCACACCAAATAAGCCTAAGAGGAGCCTCCACAAAATACAGAAAACCTGAAGTCTGCCATGCATATGGACCTATTTATAGAGTGGGCACAAAACCCTAGAGAAAACCCTCAAAATTTGCAGATCCGTGCCACGTTGATCAATCAGCCTTCAATTGGGCTTCAGTCGATGCTTTTACAGAGTTCAATTGACCTTCCAATTTAAAGATCAATGACGGGTGTGAAGACCAGGCAAGGTTGTGCTATCCCCTTGTTCAACCCTACAAAGTAAGCTCTCAAAGTCCTACCTTATTATTCTTCTTGGATTTCAAATTTCATGATTGTAAAGGAAAAACCTACTTAATGGATAGAAATGTGGTGATCGATCAAGTCTATGCTACGGGTAGATTTGTACATGAGAAGAAGACTGCAGGCCAGCCACTTATGTCTTAATATAAAACCACGCTTTCCCCACTTTAACAGCTTTGGCCCCAACTAAATCTATGCATCGTGTTATCTTTCTTTTTTTCCAGCAAATGAACTGGATTTTATTGATAGGATGATCGAGATTTGCATAGGAGGCGGCATAATGGAGGAAAAAAAAAAAACCCAACACAGAACAATACATCAGCATTGTAAACACAAATTGAAAACAATCAATATACCATGCCAACTTTAGCATTAACTACTACAATAGAGGGCCTCAAAACAGCACAATTTAACAGTGGTCCTCAGGGCACCATTATCTGCAGACAGAAGCCTTGACTCTGCACATCCAGCATCAGAAAGACTTACTAGAAACCATGTATCATGCTATTCTTGAAAAGCATTTATACTCCTTACCTGTTTTTCTTATGGTAAGCACAATGACTACTACCTGTTCCTCTTATTGTGTAAATTTAGCATACAAATAGATAATAAGCAAAATGAAATCAATACCACATTGCTGAAGCCTTGATTCAATCAACCTTTAACGCCCATTTCTTCCCAATAACAAATAATCAACTCCTATTCTCCATTGAAGACACAACATGAAATCAAAACTACTCAAGGCGGGTACTATTTAGCAACCAAGGGGAGGGTTTAAAGTTCTCCTTTGACTTCCAGTATGATTTCCTCGACCTCATTCCATAATTCTTAAGACTCTGTAAAAGGTTCAATTTCGTGATAGATGCCGATTTGTTATAAAGAGAGTTTCCAGCTAAAAGAGAGACTTTTAAGTACTACCTCCCCATATAGTATACATAAATTTGACTAACCACTCATTTTCCTACAGTAAATTCAGTGCATGGTGTACCGTGAAGCTAAATTGAGGTCAAAACAGACTAAACCAATCTAGAGATCTCTATGCACTCCTAATATGACAGTAAAATCAAATCCTTGTTATTTCTGCCAAATTTTATATGAAGAAATCATTGATTTCCATGGAAAGACATTTCATAGGATAAATGTCATCAAAGAAACAAGTGATTAGCTAATAACTAGCAACATTCACTTGAAATCGCCAACCGTTAGAAAAACCAATGGGTTAATGAAAACTTGACAACTACTATAAAGTAACAACATATGTGGCTTAGGTTTCTAATTAAGAGGGTATATCTATATATATATATGGATAGATAGATCGCCCAGTATATTCACACTTGAGCTCTTTCGACAGATAGTGGTGATTATCCACTGACATGGCCATGTTTCATTCGGAGGAATAAAATCAAAATGGTCTTTCAAAGAGATGGCTGAGTGGTTTATAGCTCCAGACCTCCGGTCTTGAAATTTTAATGAATATGAAAGAAATTGTATTGAGAAGTAATCTACATGGAAATTGTGATGCATCTACTTGTGTCAGGGTCCTGGATATGAGATATCATCTTACCACCTTAAGTCAAAATCATTGATAATACACAACATATAGCTAGCTTGATGGGACCAGCCTCTTAACTCATTAAAATTTATTTTCAATTTAAGTAAAATGTAGCTATATCCTAGTGTCATAAAATGCTTTTATAAACATCTTTATCATCATTGTATCAAAATTCACAAATAAAGAACCTAACAAAATGGGTTGTTAATTTCATGATTCAGGTAATATATTAGAATTTAGAACTTATCCTAGTCTCTAGGATAACAACTTTTAAACTAATATATGAACCTTGTTCACTTCTTAATTTATAGTCAATTGATTTTGAGTTAGATGCTTTAACGAAATTATGAAGCTAATATATAGAAAACAAGCCTTGCCAACAAAAAGTTAAGGGAAATTTCCAAATTCCTCACAGGAAAAAAGGGAACCAAAAAGAATCATAATTAACTAACTGCACAACAGATTTGCAAAATCACATCAAATATGATATCTTCATCCAAAAGTATTAGTGAGAGACTACATCAAACCAAAAGGAACAAAAACACATTCTTGTGTAACCATACAACATGGTAATCTCGTAACCATACAACATGGTAATCTCTCACCCAAGTCGGAGACTAACACAAAAACACAGCAGCCCCAGATAAGAAATCACCAATACAAGTACAACCATAATTTTAATTTTGCATATAGGAGCAAATTATACATAACATAGATCTGCAAATACATGAGTATGACTAACCCATTCTGATTTTCTTTACAGCTAGCAGAACGACGCTGGAGAGAGAGAGAGATGCAAGATGCCACCAGCCGCCGCGTGCCGGTGGTGGTAGTGGTGTCAAGATGTGAAGTAGAAGACAGGGTGGAGAATCAGGCCGAGGAGTTTGAAACAAGCGCAAGAGACCGACAGAAACACCAGTCCGTACACAATTCGGAGAGCCATGAATACAGCAGACTGAAATCGAGTGATTAAGATCAAAATCTGGGTATCAGAGTCGAGAGAGAGAGAGAGGTAGTAGAAGGGTGGAGTTTGAACTGTGAATGGGAAAAGGGCTAATGCTTCTTTTGACTTTCCCAATATTGTAGGAGAAGACGAGTGGTAGTTTTTATTTTAATAAAATAAAATAAATTTTGTTACACTGAACATTAAGGGTCCATAGCTCAGTGGTAGAGCATTTGACTGCAGATCAAGAGGTCACCGGTTCGAACCCGGTTGGGCCCTTTTTGTTATAATTTTCCTTTTTTTTTTTTTTTTGAATTTTCTTCTCATATATTTATTTTCCTTGTATAAATATATAAACCCTCAATTTAGGGACGACAGTTAATTTGGGTGGTTGAGATTTTTCAACTTCACTAAGAGCATCTCCAATGGAGACTCAAATTTTTACTCAAATTTGAGTAAAAATTTAAGTAAAAAGCTTAATTTGGTACAACCCACTCCAATAGATAAACTCAAATATTTACTTAAATTTTTTAAAAAATTCTCATATTGTCCCAAAAACTAATTTGTTTAATATTACCCGCCAGTAGTATCCCTCCTTATTTTTGCCTCTCAATATTTCATTCCCTCCAAAATTTATCCCTCTTTATTTTACATACATGGATGTGTACACAGAATATTTTATCACTGTGTACACAAGAATGTACACATCTACGTACACATCCATATCTTTTTGCCACCAAATCATGACATGAATTTAGCAAAAGATACACAAGAATATTTTACACCCATTTGTTTCCTGACAACCAATTTTGCTCTCATAGGAATGAATCCTTCAAAATTTATTTTGCTAAATTCGTTTTCATCTTCATCTTCGTCTTCTTCTTCTTTGGATGATGATGATAATGAAGTAGCTTCAATGGTGGCTCTTTATGAGACAAATAATGCCACAATGGTAGAAATGTTGAGAGAAGAGTCAGAACAACCCAACAAACATGGTGGTTCTATTCTAGGCCGAAGATTCATTTTCCGTGATAGGCAAAAGGGTCATGATCGATTATTCACCGATTATTTTGCTGAAAATCCCGTTTACCCCCCTTCAACGTTTCGAAGGCGCTTTCGAATGACACGTGAGTTGTTTATGCGTATTCTCAATGCTATTGAAACACATGATCCTTTTTTTGTTCAAAAAACAGATGCTTGTCATGTTGTTGGATTGTCCTCCCTTCAAAAAATGACTTCGTCAATTAGAATGCTCGCCTATGGAATGCCAGCGAATGCTGTGGATGATTACGTACGAATTGGAGAAAGTACGGCAATATTAAGTTTTAAACATTTTTGTCGGTCAATTATTGAAATTTTTGGAGGTGAGTATCTCAGATCTCCAAGGGGAGATGATATTGCTAGGCTACTTGCTGTTGGAGAGGCTCGCGGGTTTCCGGGAATGTTGGGAAGTTTAGATTGTATGCATTGGGAATGGAAGAATTGTCCAACGGCTTGGCAAGGTCAGTATTGCGGTCATGTGAAAAAACCTACTATAATTCTGGAAGCTGTAGCATCTTATGACTTGTGGATTTGGCATGCCTTTTTTGGAATGTCAGGATCTCACAACGATGTAAATGTCTTAGATCGCTCTCCTCTCTTTTCTGAACTTGTCCAAGGGCAAGCTCCTCCCGCTAATTACTCCATTAATGGGCATACCTACAATATGGGTTATTATCTTGCTGATGGTATATATCCTCCATGGGCAACATTGATTCAGACCATTTCTTCTCCACAAGGAGCCAAAAAATAACATTTTGCTATGATGCAGGAGTCAACGAGAAAAGATGTGGAACGAGCATTTGGGGTTCTCCAGTCTCGATTTGCAATAGTACGTGGGCCAGCACGATTTTGGGATCCTGAAACACTTGGGGATATCACGAGGACGTGTATTATTTTACACAATATGATTGTTGAAGACGAGCGAGATGAATATGACAATTTTGAATATGAAACATCAATGCATAACTCGTCCATAGTCATTTCACGAGAATGTAACAATGACTTTGAATCCTTCTTGGCTCGTCATGCAAGTATTAGAGATAAAAATGCTTACCATATCCTTCGAAATGACTTGATTGAGCATCTATGGCAACGTCATGGAAAGATGTGACTTTGAGCTATGTCAAAGTGAAGATGTTGTTTATTTATTAAGCATTTTTTTTTCCTTTAGCAGCCTATTGTCAGTCATTGCAAGCTACTTTCAATATATGGATATTTCTAGTTTTATTTCTCTTTTAACATGGATGTCTAGTGTTATTTTTCTTTAACATGCACTTTAAAAATACAAACAGTGATAAGTTTCAACCGCAAGACAAATACAATCTAAAAGAAACAAACAAAAGTCTTCATAGTTTAGAATCTTTTATAGTATCCAACTTAAACATGTGGCAATAAAGAAAAATAACATGTCCAATAACATGATTTAAACAAAAATAACATGTTCATTGCAATAAACAAAAATAACCAACTCCAAGCCATGATTTAAAATTCATTCTCTCTATTTCGAGCAATGATTTGTCTTTGAAGATCTTCATAGTAGGATCTTTGCATAGTAGATAAATTTGTCATGTCCATTGACATGATCTTATGATCCTCATTTCTCTGTTCTCTGTCATTCATCATTGCTAACATTTGTAGTTGGGCCTCCCTACTCTTAGCCTTCCTCTCACGATCTACTGCCTTTTGCTGATCTCGTTCAATAGCCCGAGAAGACAAACTAGCCAACACTTCAATAATTTTAGTTTGATTGGCTGCTATATCATCAAGTCTAGCATCATGAGTCACCTTCTTCCTTTGTGATTCTTTTGTAGCCTTACTACCATTTGGTCGTTTTGGTCTCTCTTTTGAAGGTTGTGTTTCTATATCAGAGTCAAGAGATAACGGAGTAGTAGGAGTTGAAGAAATCGAAGGCGATGAAGTATGCACCGTAGGTCTCTTGAAATGCGTTCTAAGTTCATTCCACTTACAACTATGGTGCAATATTTCCCAACATGTCTCGAATGTGAAGTATTTTTTTTGAATTGAATGATACATGCGTTTAGCTTCAGTAAGCTGGAAAAAAAAAATCAAATATTAAACAATAAAATTGTAATTAACTTTAGTTTGAAAAAATTACCTTGTCTACTTCAACCATCCCACTTTGTTGCCTCATTTGAACTTGCTCTAGAAAACCAGGAAATTTATTCACTGCCTTTTGAATCAAAGTCCATCGATGAGCTAAAGAAATGTTGGATCTATTTGTTTGAACATTTGGTTGGGAAGAGAAATAGGCATGAACACGATCCCAAAACATTGTTTTGGTTTGGGTATTTCCAGAAATCGGATCTTGGGAGACGGCTAACCATGCTCGACAGAGCGCTTCATCTTCCAACATACTAAAGGCTTTACCACGAGAACGACTACTTTCAGAAATAATTTCTATTCCATGAGATTCCTCTAAGCATGGAGAATTTTCGAACGTTTCTTGATCATCCATTGTTTGAGTCGTTTTACTTCCAAAATGAATCACCACAAGCAGGATAGTGCACTTTATATAATAACTAAGGATCTACATGAAGGTCTGCAACTAAAATATTAAATCAGTAACTATCAAAAGGCTGAATTTGCAAATCACAACAAATGTCATCCAATAATACATGTAGATATGTTTCAAAGTACCAAGCAAAAAAAAAAAAAAAAGATATGTCTGTGTCCACCAAATATACTGAACTTATTTTGAATATTTGGTTGAATACTGAACCAAAAAGAAACAGATATGTTTGTGTCCCAAAATTCCATACAAATTTTTCAAGACTTCATTATAAAGAATAACAATTGCCAAACTGCTCCAATCAATACTAGCACAAACAACTTGAGCATCTTATGGACTGCATTACATTCACTACACATAAACCAACAACTTGAGCATCTTAACATCATAAGCAGGAGAGTTGACCAGAAATTGAGCATTAAACTCACCCTGCAGTGATGATCAAACCCATCAACACATTTGTCACAGCTTCTGCAATGTTTGTTGAACTTGCGCACCTACGAAACCACAAAAAATAATTTACGGAATTATTCTCCTCAAATTCTTGCTTTGGTATGCACTAGGATCATACTCATTAACTCGAGGTTCAGACCAAGAACATATACTCACTGGGAGGACAAGCAAAAAAAATGGGGAGGCAAAGACAACAAGGGCATACGAAACATGATGCAACAGAATATTTAATAAGAAATTGGTCTTTTTCTTTTGTTTGGTTCTTTCCCAAACAATAGGAACTTTACTTAACTAAAAATCAGAAATTTAAATAAAAAAAACCGAGGGTTAACTCTGGTTCAAGAAGAGGAAGAGTTCTATACCCAAGAAAAAAAAATAAGGAAGGAAATCAAAGAAAAAATGGTCATGACCTGTTTACAACACCAAATCGGTCCTTGTTTACAATGCCAAGGTGGGTTCCCACCTTCGTAGAGTGGGAAGCACAGAGCCAGGGGATTCACGCAGCAAATTGTTAGATTAAGGCTTCATATCTACAGGGGATTCAAGCAACAACGATGGGTAGGATTAGGGTTTATACAAAAAAAAAAAAAATTTTGGGATAGTCAATGATGAAAAGGGAAGAAAATAGAAGATGAAGAGGGGAGCAAATTACCTTGAGACCGTCGTTCCTCCGGGCTTGTAGCGGCGTTGAAGTGGCAGAAGCGTTGAAGGGCAGAGAACGTCTTGGCAAAGAGGGTTTTTGTGGAGAGAAAAAATATCCGTTGGAATTTGATATAGAGTTTGGGTCTCCCTCAATTTGAGTCCAAAAAAATTTTTTCCTTAATTTGGTATAAATTTGAGTCAAGGGTTGGAGCAGATTTTTTGGGCTTTTTTACTCAAATTTAAATTTGAGTCTAAATTTGAGTAAGGGTTGGAGATGCCCTAAGAGTTTGAAATTTGTTAGATATAAAACTGTAACGATAAAAGCAATAATAAAAATTTATACCATGCTTAAGACGCTGTTTTTACTAATTTCGAAAATTTCATTTAAAATTTTGTAAGACACTACTTTTATTGGATTCCGAAAGACGAAAGTTACTCTTAGAGTTTCGATGACATGTTATATTTCGTCTAACACCTTATCATTTCGAAAGTACATCACCAATTCATGTAATATTATGATATTTTATCTTCCAACCTGATATTTTGCCGAAAATTTTTTTCTTGGCCTACCCTATCCGATCAAGTGTATTATTCCTACCTGAATTTCATCCAAAACAATCGGATAGAAAATCGGGTAAACACAATATTTTTTAGTTATTAATTTTTAGATCTGATGATGCACAAAATTGTCTTTGGCAAGATCAACAGTCAAGTATGTAATTAATGGGTAATTAACAAGCAATCAATGGCAATCAATGAAACCTAAAGCAATAAACAACAGATCAACACAGAAAATTATAGTGGTTCGGTCTCGGATGACCTACGTCCACTCTCTGGAATGGCAGCGATGGCCGGTGTTCTTTATTGATGAATAACAATCACCGGAGTGTTACAGAGCTTTTGAGAGAGAGAGAGAGATAGGGAGAGAGAGCAAGTGTGTAGTGAAGCTTGCCTCTGGGTGTTTGAGATGTTTCAAGGTGTATTCAACGTGTCTTTACCCTTGAGAGGGCTTACATTATATAGCTATGTTGAGGCGGTGCCGTGAGGAAGAGGTCTTCCACTATTTAGGTAAGTGCAATCATGGTAAGAGTGGACCTCTTTGGCAAGCACAATTAAGGTAGGAGTTGATCTCCGTATCCCGTCATTCTCTCCCTTGTGCTCCTATTTAGTCGGAGGAGAGTCCTGGTTGGATTGGACTTTAGGCTGGACCTTGAGTTGGAGTAGGAGTACCGGAGTCAAGAGGAGTGGAGAGAAGTAGGCGCCCAAGTGACCAGGTCCAAGTGATGACTCCAAATGATGAGTGGGCGGTGCCCATATGATGAGGTCCAAGTGATGAGTCCAAGTGATGAGGTCCAAGTGATGAGTGGGCGGCGCCCATATGATGAGGTCCAAGTGATGAGTGGGCGGCGCCCATATGATGAGGTCCAAGTGATGAGTCCCTAGTGGACGGCGCCCAAGTGATGACCTCTTGTTGGCACCCCTTGGTCATTTGGGTTCCTTCTGGACTCCTTTAGGATGGGTCGACCCGACTGAATGGGTCTTAGTGACTTGGGCTTCTAATATCTGGGCTTTTCTCGATTTATTTTATCGGGCTTGGCCCAGTCAAATTTAAGCTCATCATTTGCCCCCCATGTTCCGAGCTCTGACTTTCTCGAAAGGAAGGGGTCGAGGGCATGCTTCGTCTTTGCTGGAGTGAGCAGAAATTTTCTTTTTTCCCACGGTATTTTTTCATCTTCGGAGACCTGCTGAATTTATATATATATATAGTCCACTATTGTTGACTTTTCTCACTTTTTTTTTTTTCCCTTCTTTCTTGGCGCCACCTGGGCGCTTCCCCCTTTCCAAAATTTTTTTTTTTTTTTTTGCTTCTTCTTGGTGCCACATGGGCGCTGACCATTTCAATTTTTTTTTTTTTTTGGGCTGGGCGTTGACCTCTTAGTCCTCCTCTTTTTTTTTTTTGTGAGGAGGAACTTTGGCGAGGAGTTCATGGGCAGTGTGGGCGACGCCCCGTCACGTGCTGGCGGCTTGGGTCTTGCACTAGGCAGTCGTGAAGTTGAGATGGGAGACTGGGCAAGATGGGAGGACCCATTCCCATTGGCAACGCTAGCGCCTTGCTGGGCGGTGCCTTCTGTGCTATGGACCCCTGTATGGCATCAAATGTAGGGGGAGACTTGGTGGACGACGCCAGCTTGACAGGCGAGGCATGAGCATTGCAGGCAGTTTTTGGGTGACACCAAGAGGCTGAGGTAGGCGCTTTTGGTGACGCCCAGAGGTTGGCAGGGTGTCTTGAATGTCGCCATGAGGCTAGGGTAGGCGCCTTGGGCGACGCCAAGAGGTTGGCAGGGCGCCTTGAATGACACCATGAGTCTTGCCCCCACTCCTCCGTTATGTGTGTCTTTGTACTACTGTCGGAGTTGGGACTCCAGTGTAGACGACTTGAGTTTCAAAAGTGTGCCTGGAAAAAATAATGTTATCTCAACATTAAAATATCTAACATGATTACCTGGAGAGAGAGGTAGGTTGTTTGCATGAGAGCAAAATTAGAGTTATGGGTGTCTTGAAAGAGGGTCGCATGAGCTGAGATCGAACTACGTATAGTGTCGGTAGATGGCTGCCGTAGCAGAGGTTTACAAGGTGACTACTTGCGCGAGAACATAGTCATAGGCCGAGCTACGTATAGTCTCGGGATATAGCTTTCGTAGCAGAGGTGACTACTTGCACGAGAGCAGAGTCATGGAGGCCGAGCTACGTATAGTCTCGGGGGATAGCTGTCGTAGCAGAGGTGACTACTTGCGCGAGAGCAGAGTCATAGAGGCCGAGCTACATATAGTCTCGGGAGATGGCTGCCGTAGCAGAGGTGACTACTTGCGCGAGAGCAGAGTCATATAGGCCGAGCTACGTATTGTCTCGGGAGATGGCTGCCATAGCAGAGGCTTACTAAGTGTGCCCGCACTCCTCTTTAACTTTGTACTTGGCTTTCTTTCTTTATACTTTTAGCTTTGAATGCCTATAGGTGGCTGCTGCTTTGCCCTGCATGTTTACAAATACGCTGAAGATCAATGAGGCAATCAATGTCCAGGCAGCGGAGAGGCGGGCACATGAGGCTACTGAAGAGCAGTTAAGGTTTGAGCGACAGGCACGAGAGGATGTCGCGTAGCTTGCACGACAGGCACGAGAGGATGCCGTGAAACTGTTAAGGCTCGAGCGACAGGCACGAGAAGATGCCGCTGAGAAGTTGAGGCTAGCGCATGAAAGGGCTGCTCAACTTGAGGCTGACCTTCGAGTAGCACTTGAGAGAGCTACTAGGCCAGAGGCTCACTCCATAGAGATGGAGGAGATGAGAGATGATGTTGAGGAGCTGGGCGCCTAGTGGGCCCCTGCTGCTGTTGGGTGCCTGGTGTGGGGCGCCTGCTACTGGGCGCTGGGCGCTGGGCGCCTGAGATTGGGCACCTGAGGCAGGGCGTCTGCTGCTGGACGCCTGGTGCTGAGTGTCTAGTGAGAGGGGGCGAGACCCCTCGTTGGTATCATGGGGCGCCTAAGGTAGAGAGGGCGAGGCCCCTTGTCCAGGCGGCATCATGGGAGGCGCCCAAGGTGGAGAGGGCGAGGCCCCTTGTCTGAGCGTCTGCGCTCCTCCTAGCCCTTAGGCGATCGTCTGGATTTCTCCAAGGGGTTGCTAGCGTTGGCCTAGGCGGCACCTGCGTGGACGCCTGCTGTTGGGCGCTTGATGAGAGGGCCACTGTTAATTTCTCTGGTTTCATGCCTTATGAGGCACCAGCAATAGTTTGTGACGGGAAGAGCCTTGATTATTGTGGTTGTGGCTTAGGAAGTAGTGACTGATCGTTGGGAGTATGACGACTGTTGTCATTTTGTCTACACCTTGTTGTTAAGCCATGTTCTGACTTTTATAAGTTGTTTGTAAGTTTCAGGAAAACAAGATAATTCGGACACAATAATATTCGCAGAATTTCATAAAATAACAGCATAAATAAACTAAAACAATAAAGGATAGATAACATGAGAGTCACTGGCTTCCATGATCGCTATTATTGGATCTCTCATTCGTCTTCGTCTTCGTCCTCCTACGCAGGTACGTGTGGAGGGGGAATACGTGAGCTCCCCGCGCGCTGAGGAGGGGCTGCTGGGTAAGGGGCGCCCTGTCGTGGTCCTGGGGTGTTCTGGCGAGGGTCCCTATGATGAGGGGTTGTCCGACGCCCGGAAGGGACAGGCAGTGGCTCTCCTGTTGGAGGGAGTGGGACTTCACCCACGGGGGTGAGGGGCAATGCCCCCTTGGGCTAGCATTAGTTGGATGATCTACTGGTTTTGGTTCACCAGCAGTTGCATGGTTTTGAGGAGTTGTTGTCCAACAACGGGGGTCGCCGTGGCAGACGGCTCCGACGGTGCGAGGGGAGGCGGAACCTCCTCCCGGTGTGCTGGGTTGTTGTCTCCTGGTTGTTGACTCATCAATCTAGTAGTGATTGTCATAGACTGGAAAAGAGTAGAAAACTAGTCGTTTCCCATAGACGGCGCCAAATTGATGATGCACAAAATTATCTTTGGCAAGATCAACAGTTAAGTATGTAATTAATGGGTAATTAACAAGCAATCAATGGCAATCAATGAAACCTAAAGCAATAAACAACAGATCAACACAGAAAATTATAGTTGTTCGGTCTCGGATGACCTACGTCCACTCTCTGGAATGGCAGCGATGGCCGGTGTTCTTTATTGATGAATAACAATCACCGGAGTGTTACAGAGCTTTTGAGAGAGAGAGAGAGATAGGGAGAGAGAACAAGTGTGTAGTGAAGCTTGCCTCTGGGTGTTTAAGATGTTTCAAGGTGTATTCAACGTGTCTTTACCCTTGAGAGGGCTTACATTATATAGCTATGTTGAGGCGGTGAGGCGGTGCCGTGAGGAAGAGGTCTTTCACTATTTAGGTAAGTGCAATCATGGTAAGAGTGGACCTCTTTGGCAAGCACAATTAAGGTAGGAGTTGATCTCCGTATCCCGTCATTCTCTCCCTTGTGCTCCTATTTAGTCGGAGGAGAGTCCTGGTTGGATTGGACTTTAGGCTGGACCTTGAGTTGGAGTGGGAGTACCGGAGTCAAGAGGAGTGGAGAGAAGTAGGCGCCCAAGTGACCAGGTCCAAGTGATGACTCCAAGTGATGAGTGGGTGGCGCCCATATGATGAGGTCCAAGTGATGAGTCCAAGTGATGAGGTCCAAGTGATGAGTCCAAGTGATGAGGTCCAAGTGATGAGTGGGCGGCGCCCATATGATGAGGTCCAAGTGATGAGTCCCTAGTGGGCGGCGCCCAAGTGATGACCTCTTGTTGGCACCCCTTGGTCCCCCTTGGTCATTTGGCTTCCTTCTGGACTCCTTTAGGATGGGTCGACCCGACTGAATGGGTCTTAGTGCCTTGGGCTTCTAATATCTGGATTTTTCTCGATTTATTTTATCGGGCTTGGCCCAGTCAAATTTGGGCTCATCAAGATCATTTTAACAATTCAATTAAATAACTTGTACCAATTAATCAACACAATAATGTTAAAAATCTAACACATTAACAGTATTTTTGGTTTATAATTTCTGCACATAGTAACAATGTTAAAATGTTAAAAATTTAACACACACACATATATGCAGGTAGAGGATCGGGTAGGAAAACAAAATTTTTATAGATATTCTGCATTCTTACCTGATTTTTATAGAATACTAAAATTTCTTTCATTGGTCTATCCAATTTTTTACGATAGGTTGATCAATAGGGTAGGATAGGATAGAGTAGAGTCGGATATGATCAAAATATTTGGGTAATCGGAAATTTAAACACCCCTAAACACTAGACACCCTGTAATAAAAAATAAAAACCTCTGCCATCTACATCACATTAGGTATTAGGACAAGTATTTTAACAATTGGAACTTCAATGAACCTTGCAAGAGCTATAGAGATGCCAATTCAGGTCAGCTTGCATATGAAGCATAGAAAGAAAACTGTGCTCACGCCTACCACTAGCATGATTGGAATAGAAATCCGAATGCCAAATCATACCAGAAACAAGATATGCCAATACACACACCCATAGATGAACCGGAAATTATTTCTGCTTTATAAGAAATATGTGTAATGTAATTAACAAGCCATATAGAATGGATCGATGGTATAATATGTGGATTAAACATTTATTCTAGCAGAAAAAAAAAGATTAGATGCTGGATCTTCAAAGTCGGGCTGGATTGGGAGTCGCGTCTAGCAGACCCAGGTTGTATGGTCGATTGGCCCTGCTCCGTTTAACCATGTCTGATGCACATGTACCCAAGTGAGCCCTTCTACGACACTCACATCCTGGACGCAACAGATGCATATCAACACGGTTAGATGTACTTATTGGTAGAATCATGCAACACTATAATCTCGAACATTACCTTGGAACTTTTTTCTTTGGGAAGTAACTTACCTTGGAACTTAATAAAGCCGTGGTCATGCAACACTGCCACTCTTCACCTGTATGAATCAGTTAACGCTTATAGAGCAAATTCTAGGCATGTAGGAAAATTAATAAACAATATCTGACTGAAAACAGAGTATCCAGTCATTTAAATGAGTATGACAACTCTTCCCTTTTATTGGTAAAGAGATTTGATCTATGGACAGTTGAACTTTATCAGTCAAATACGAGATATAACAAGAATAAAAGGCAGTAGGAAAAAAAACTATACAAAAAAGACACAGATGTGGAACTGGCCTAAATTAGTCACTTGGTAGATGAGATTGCCTCTTTGATGAAACTCTTGCACATGTCACCTTTTATTTTCCTTGTTGGCATACTCACTTTTTACTGAGGTTTATGCAAAATCGATGTATGTCATTTTTCATTGCAATTGTACTTGTATGTCGCTAAGAGAAAGTCTGAGTCGAAACATCAAAAGCTTGAAGGTTATGTGTAGGCAATTGCTCAAGAGCAAGGCAGGTGTACAAATGTATGCCTTGCTCATCTTCTCTACCCACATCTCTATAACCAAAAGGATTAAATTTTTTAATCTTCCTCTTCTCCTCTCCTTTTTCCTCACTTTTTTTCTTCTTTATAGTAAGAAATCGAGTTCTTCACATTATCGTGCCTCACAACACTAACGATAGGCATTTTTTTTATGACCACGTATGTTTAACTGTCACTGCCAAAGATGACTTCAAGTTTCTGGTGACTCCATCACTAGTAAGTGAAACTATTGGCCCAAGCACTAAGTTCTCAACTTGAGAAACATAATTATGACGTCAACAACAAATAATATAAACAAAAGCGGAATAGAATCTTAAAAGAATACACAATATTGTGGTCCATGTAGAAGAAATTTAAACAAGCCATGGCATCAACTAGTCTGATAACGCACTGAAGGGAAGACAGTAAAAAAGGAAAAGACATAGCAGGTAAGAACTAGCAAAGGCAAAGAGCACCTCATGATGCAAAGATGTCTCACCAGATAGTTCCCACTTCTTGAACCGAACTAGCCATGCATCTGAACAAATCTGTTCAGGTAAAACCTGATCAACCCAAACCCGAAATTGTTTTCCTTGTTTGTCTCCATAGCATCTCCTCAATGAATCAATGCACTCATGAAGAGATTGCTCAACACCAGATGGGTGGACAAAAACACCACAGGGATACTGCAAGATCAAAAATATTGAGCATGGCAGCAGCGCTAAATTAGTGGAAATTGGGGGGAGGGGGAACAAAAATAAACTCACGTTCAAGCCAAGGCTGAAATGGCAAATACTACGACATGTTACAGAAAAGAAATCATGACATCAAAAAAGTAAATGTTGAATGAACCCAGGGCTGTAACTAGTTTCTAGTAAAATTAAGACTAATATTTCCTAGCCGCTTTTCAAATTCTAAGTTTATGCCATCAAATTCAATTCATCTACTGTGCAACTTCAGATGAACCACTCTAAAGAGTGCATGATTCCATCCCAAGATGCATGCAAAGACAAAAAAACAAGACATACACAATTTAAAATTTTGACCATGTGATACTAAAAGCAATTCTTCATTATTTTAGAATTTCATCAGTTATAATAGTAAAGATAGTATTAGGCTTTGTAAGAAGGAAGGAGAAGAAGAAGAGGAGGCAAGAGAGAAAGAGAAGAAGAGAGGAAAGAATAATATGTGTAGGTTAGGTTGTCCTACACTCTCATTTATAACTGGGTAATAAATAAAGTAATTAAAATATTACCCTACACTAATTCACTTATTTCTAATATAGAAAATAAGAACTCTAACATCATCAAAACAACATCAATACAATCATTAGTTTGTGCAACAAATGAAGCGGGCATATGCTTAACCTCGACTCATCCAACATGCTTATCTAGGATAAGACTATATATCAGCACAGGATTGGTGTCAAAATTTTACCTGAGACATGATTGCAAATGCCAAATCTCAGCAATAAAATTGAGTAAAAATCAGTAAAATGATGGGCTTTGTAAAGTTACTTAGCCAAGTGAAAATATAATGTAGTTTGATCTCAAAAAATATACTCACAATCCACTAAATCCTGAGAAATATGAATAGATACACTATATGCTTATTAGACTATAAATTGCAGTTTGAAGGATATCAGACATACAGAAACTGCTTTCAGATTTGCCACAAATAGTTCAGAATTCTCAACTTCTGCACGCCTCCATCTCTCGAAAAACAAGTAATACTTCACTACTTCATAAGCAGGATCGAAGTTCTCCAACTTAGAGTCTGACAAGTCTGTGACATCTCTAGGAGATGTATTTGGACCCAGGCCAAAGTGACCAATGGCTTGTATAATACCCGCCGCACACCTTTCACTCGCATGAATTATTTTTGGGTTATCTTTAGCATTTGCAGCATGCCACTGCAATAATTCTTCCTGCGCATTACTGACCTGCAAGACGAAATTTTATTTAAAAGAAAGCAATCATGAAGACAAACTCCAGAAATTTTCAAGATTATAAAGAAAAAATACATGATAAAGAATTAGGAGATTCACCAACCATGACACCATATACTTCTGGAATGCTAAATAGTTCAGCATCGTTACCAGAGTCACCGCAAACAAGAGTGTTATGAGGCAATTTGCCCTCAGTCTTAAACTTTTTAAGGAGATAAGCAAGAGCTTGCCCTTTACCAGCACCTTGTGGCAATATATCTAAATCCATCCCTCCACTGTAAATTATTTTAGTATCCAGCTGTTCAAAACAAAGCAAAAAACTCAAAGTAAGAAGGAATGGGAAATAAGTTTTCACATTATAAAGGCGATATTTAAACTTTTATCTCAGGCAAATAAAAAATAGCAATTAAAATTTTCAAATGTAAATCAATATAGTTGAATGTTGAGACAACAAAACAGCAGTGGAAAAAGCTCTATCTTACCCCACGTTTTTCCAAACACTCAGACAGAGCCTTCATTACTTCCTGTGCCTTGTCTTTCTGAACATAGAAGCTAACCTTGTGCGGTCGTTGCTCCGTTTCTGACTGCATTAGCCCAAAATTGTAAATTCTTTTCACATTACTTCCAAATGTCAGCCGGAAAAAACTTATAACATTAAAGAGATACCGATCAACTACACTGATCTAAAAATCAACAACCAGATGCTACTTGCTATGAGCTATACCTGAAGAGTAAGTTCAGAAAATTTTCTTGTTTCCTCAACAACTATATTCTTGTCCCATTTCTGATTTAAGAATTCAACCCATCCATCATCTGGAACCATTGAATTACCATATGTTATCTCAGTTCCTACAGACATTATGGTTATGTCTGGAGTTAGCATCGGCTTCTCTTTCCTCAACTGTTTGTACAATGTCGGTGATCTTCCAGTTGAGAACACCAGCAGAGAATCATGACGATAATTGGCTTCCCATAAGGCATTAAACCTAAGCAGGGAAAGGTTCTCAGAGTCATGATGATCCACCTGCAAACCATCTTCTCCAATAAGTTCACCAGTATAGCGTAATCCAAAGCAAACAATGATAATAATACCCACCATCGTATAGTCAAGATCTGAAACTATCATGAGACGTGCAGAACTTGCAAGCCGATTCATGATCGTTCTTATATCACCTTAACTCTGCCAAAAATAAGCAACTATTACCAAGGATTTGTGCAATTCTGAAAAAGTGAGCAATTTTACATTGACAAAAGCATTCTCATGATTATGGTAGTGACTAAATTGATTGAACAACCCTCAAGAATTTGTATGATATTATTGAAGACTAAGAGCAAGAGTATTGAATAAGTATCTACTTATTACTTAAACTTGCTCATCGAAAAAATACAGACAAGTGTCCAGTGCATTTGTCGCTTGGAATTACTTTGCACAATGCTCAAAAGAATGGCCAGCGGTAGTTATTAAACTTGTATTCTATAATTATTAAACTTTTAAAATAACATTGAATTGAACATTTGAGCTTTAGCTCAGTGGTAAATAACACTTCCAAATGGGAGGTGACAGGGTCATGCCAGGTGGAAGGCGAGTTGTTCTCTCATGCCTCTCTTTAGGCACTCTCTTTTGTCCATCTGCGCATGTTTCCTCTTGGTCCTCTTTGAGTACTCCCTCTTAGGCCCTTAGTCTGAGGACTGATTACAATGTTTATAAATCTCTGCTCATATGGTCAATAAGAATCACAGAGGGCAGTCTCCAATTAACCGCTAAGGCTGCCTTCAACCTAATGGAAATGTCTGGGTCAGCCAAACTGACATTGTTGTACAATGTAAACCCAGCTCCACAAAATGTTTTCGATGATTCTAATTCGATAGTCTGACAATGAACAATAACTTGGGTTTCCCTAATTTGTTAAAATATGGGAAATGTTCATTTAGAGAAACAAAAAAGAGCCCAAATTGTTGTATGACTTGCTACCTCTAACAAATTATTACTAAGAAAATAATTTTGAAGAATAATCACACTACCAAACTAAACAATAGAATTCAATCAGATTAAAAGCTAACAAAAGGGAAACTAATAGCTCAATTCCCAACATCAAACAAGACGTATAAATAAGATAAAGCCAATACTCAACCGATAATTAGGCACTTTTATCTGGATAGTTAGGTACTTAAAGAACCCCAGAATCTCAATTTCTCGTTAAATTCACTAAGAATGCACCAAATTCATGTGGCCATAAAAACCCACGAAGGGATGCAGAAGTCTTGCATCAATCGAATTGAATTTTCATCAAAGGTTTCAGGAAAACATACAAATCATATAAATAGCACGGAAAAAATCAACCCTCCGCAGATGAGAGAGAGAAAGAGAGAATTACAATAGTTGGTGTGTGCGCGTGTTGTGTAAAGGGAGAGAGACATTAGAATTACCAAATATTACAGAAGTAAGCAGCTTCAATACTGTTGCTCAAAGGAGGAGAAACAAAAACCGAAAATACCCAACTGTGAAAGTGATGTGTGTGTGTGTGTGTGTGTGTGTGAGAGAGAGAGAGAGAGTACAGTTATGCTTTGTGGCCTTTAAATTGGTTGGGTTGGGTGGAAGAAAGAAAATGGGAATGAGTATTGGATCCAAATTCTTTGGCGCTTCTTTTGTGTTGTGCAAGCAAAGGCCACAATGATATTTCTGTGTATACTGTTTACCTTATATTTGGTAACATGGCATATTCTAGAGGAAGAATGCAAGATGCCTTTCAAGATTTTTTTATTTATTTTTTTGGTGGAAAGGAATGTGCATATATATTAAGTGTCCAAAATATTACAAAGTGTAGGATAAAAAATTTCAGTGTGTATTACACATCACGTGGAAGTGTCATATGGTGTGCAGAGACGATCACAAAAACAATTTGTAAGACATATAAATTGGTTTATTAAGTAGATAGACGTCAGACATTCATTAGACATGTATAATTTTTTATTAGTAATGTACACCAAATAATATTATCGCATAATATGTTAAACCCACTAAAAAATTTATCAAAGTGTAGGATAAGTAATGTCTATTTGGTGATGCTAAATACAGTCCGAACGATTGTATAATAGATAGATTCCCTCCCTAATTCTTAGACCTTCCCTAGCTAGAAGATCCAGACACTAGTTGGTCTCTCGCATCTCCTACTTGATCACCAGCTACTACAATCTTCTCATCAGTCACTTGCAATCATTTAGAAGGGGACTATGACAATGATTGATGCTGTGAGGATTTTTAATCAGCTCAAACATCACATTTGCGTCGACTTTGATCAAAACTTGAGGACCTGCACCTGGTTAGCCAGCTTTAGCCTTTCCCTTGGTGCCCATAATTTTGCAACGTGCGGCCAATAATCCCCACCACACACACACTAAAGGTGTGTTTGGATAGTGGGATAAGGTTGGTTAACACTAATAAAGAGAGGTTAACAATGCAGTGAGATCTACAAATATACCCAACTGCCATGAGAGAGAGAGAGAGAGAGAGAGAGATTTGGAGTGGTTTTTCGCCAAAAAAATGTTAAGGGGTAAAATGGTCAAGTTAACCTAATGTTTTGATATCATTCATATCCATGAGCCCCACAAAAATGAAAAATTACTAACCAAACATCGGATACGACATGGCATATCATTATATCCAAACCAATGCAAGTGAATTGTGGGTTAGGCATGGGTAGGAATGAATATAAATTTAATATCTTATCTAATTCTTTCCGAACATCCAAACACACCCTAAAAACTTGTTAGGAACCTCCCCGTATTGTTCTGTAAGAGATGAAAATATTACACTTCACCTGAAGGATTTTTTCACTCGATCGTACTGTACACGAGGAATCATACGTTAATCTTAGAGGACGTGAATAGGTTAATTAAAATTTAAGTTCGAATAACCATCAATTTTAACTTGTATCTACAACAATTATCTCGTCACACAATCAGATGAAACTTAAGTGTGAGATCCTCTTTTCAAACACCACAACTCAAAATGTCCATAAAGATTAATGTATTAATTTTACCAAATAAACACTCAACACTTAATCTCTCACGAGGATCCTAACCAAAGCAACCAAACTCAACCAAACACTATGAGTATTCAATCAAGCATTAAAACAAACACTTAGTCTCCGTGTGTACATCAAATTTTAAATGTGTACAATAATAAAAAAAGAATGAACACAAGCAATTTGTTGACGCGAAAACCTTTATTGAGAAAAACCGCGAGAAATCTCTCTAGGGTTCATCAAAACCTAATCCACTAATCCAAAGTCAATCTACAAGTATTTGAGTCTTATACCTCAACTAATCCACATGACTAGATGCAACTTTCCTTCAATATATCTCTTCATTGAAAGTCCTTCTTTGATGTTATAGCTAGTTTCACTTCAACTCCCCGTCGCACGGTTCGGTTAAATTTTCTCTGTCAAAATAGAGATATAGACTTGATTTCTCCTCTCTTTATTAATAGTATAAATGACCACCACATTTTTGCAAAAGTGGATTGAGTTTTATTTGACATTGCATCTAATCACATTGAAGAACATGAAGATGTCTGTCTTAAGGGTGTGTTGGATTGTATTTCAGAAAACAATATCCAAAAAAACATGTCTTTGAGAAAAGTTTTAGAAAAGTGTGTTTTAGTATTTTTATATTGAAAAACTTGTTTAGTTATATGATTCTAAAAATAATTCTACAGAACAAAAAACAACAAAAACCTGTTTGAATTGAGTATTTCATATAATTTTTTTTAATATGTTAAACTTGATAAAATGCAAAAAAAAAAAAAAAAGAAGAGAATTTCAGCCATCGGAGAAACATATGAAGAGAACTTGTGTTGGTCGTGGCCACGTGACTGAAGCAACCCACCAAAAAAAGGATAATCCAGATTTAAAAAAAAAAAAAAACAGATCTAAAGCTTTCAATCGTAGGAGAAAATGATATCCAATCTGCAAAAAAGACCCTTTCGCCGGAGAAGACGCTGTGTGTGTTCTCGTCTGGTTTCACCAATATGGAGAGAGAGAAAGTCAGGGAGAGAGAAAGGCTAAAAAAAACTTTTTATAGTAAGACCTATTTTGCTGCTAAAGGAATTTGAATGTGAGACCTCATTAATGAGCAAACTGTTCCCCGTGTTTTCTAAAATCTGAGGATGGGTTCTCAAAAATTGGACAAAACAAGCCGGTGATATTCTCTGATTTTTTATCTCAGTTATCACTTTTTTTTTTAAAACTATTTTTGGAAAATTCTAACCAAATAGCTTTTCTCTAGTTTTTAGTGTTTTGAGAACAAAAAACAATTTTTGGAACACAATCTAAACACAGCCTAAGCTTTTGTCCCAAACTTTAGATATATTTCATATATGATAATAGCAAAAAAAAAAATATATATATATATATGATAAATAAACCCCAATATTTTCGAAGTGTTAGTTATTCAACATAATGGGCCCTTACTCTGTTAGAGTAAGTGGTTAGGTGTGAATCAAAAAAACATAATGATTATTGAAAGTTATTAAATAATGAGATCTATTATACACATATGGTATACTATTATTAGTTATTGATATCACGTATATCGATAACTTTCAATATACCATCGTTATACTGAATACTTTCTCTGCATATGGAGAAGTGGGTTTAAAATCAATAAAAAAAGGAGTCAATGGGACAACAATAAATATTATTAATTTTTGAGTAATTCTATTAGGGCCTAATGCACTATGATATTAAATCTAATAATGAGTCACAATATTTAATAAAAATTCATTATTCATCCAATGGCTTAAACCACCCATTAAATTTCAAATTAGGTGTAATTAGTATTATTCTTAACCTTTTGACCATATCAGACATGTATGAATAAATTTTTGATATATTCGGGTCATATTATAAATTTTTAAAAATTGTAAGATTATTTTATTTTTATATAAAAATGAGTGTTACTATATAATAAACTACAGTGTCATAAATGAAATATTATTATCATGATTTTGTATATAAAAAAGTGTGTTTGTCAGTGGCATTAATATGTAACTGATTCAAAGGATAAAATACATCAGAGTTAATTATAAATGACAATAATCTATTTAATTTTTGGCAAGATATTATAATTAATTTATTTTAATGTTTTGTAAATCGATCTTTAATCTTTTATGTTTAAGAAACATTTAAGTACGGGATATGATCTCAATAAATATAAATTTATGAATTTTTATAAAAAAAAATTAAAATTTATTAATGTGTCTACCCTAAAATAATTCTGGTTCCACTAAGACTGATCCAAACACGACCTCCCCGCGCCTGGGTGGCCCAATGCTGAAACGCACCCAACGGCCAACTGAAAAGCAAAGAACACATCCACAACCTTTGAATATTATTATTATTTCTTCCAATTAGGCTGCTTTTGTCTCGTTTCCTTAAGGAATCATCGATAAGAATCATGCCAACCCAAAACCCCTTTCTTCAATTCCATATTTAAATCCAGCAATAACACAACACTTCCTAACTCTCATCAAAGACCACCCAGATGCTTTTGTCTCACTCACAGTCCATGTCTCAATCAGTGCTCACTTATTCACCCACCTCTCACAATCCTCAGTTCTTCAGTCACCACAAAACCACCCAACTGAATGTTTTTACACCCAGAAATAAAAAACTCAAATTTCCATCTGTTTATGCTCTAAAAATCCAAGATGTCAATGTTTTGGGGAAATCCAGGTATCGGAAATCAGGGTCTTTCAATTCCCAGTTGGTCAGTCACCACAAAACCATGCAATTGGATAGTTTCAGACCCAGAAGTCAAAAGCACAAGTTTCTGTCTTTAAAGCCTCTGAAACCCCAAGATTTTAGCGGTTGTAGCATGGGTATTTTCCTCCTGAGGTCTTGCAGTTCCCAATTTTTCTGTAACAACGATACTATACAATTGAGTAGTTCAAGACCCAGATACCAAGAACAGAGAATTTTGTGTTTTGACCCATTGAGAACCCAAGATTTTATTAACCACCAGCTTGGTGAGTCCAAATTCGGTTATTATGGCGTGAGGCGGAGGAATAGGAGCTTGGTGGTGAGCTCAAAATCAGTGATGAGTGTAGATAAAGTGTTGGAGAGTGATGGAAGGGTAGGAGTGGGTGGCAATAGCAGTTACGATGCCATTGTTATTGGGTCAGGGATTGGTGGATTGGTTGCGGCGACGCAGCTGGCCGTGAAGGGAGCTCGGGTTTTGGTGCTGGAAAAATATGTGATTCCTGGTGGGAGTTCTGGGTTCTATCAGAGAGATGGCTTTACATTTGATGTTGGATCATCAGTGATGTTCGGTTTCAGCGATAAGGTTAGTTTTAAGATCATCAGTTCTTTGTCCCACAGATATAAATAGTATAGAATTATGAATTGATTATTGAAGACCTGGAAAATATGTCTAACTATTATCAATTCAACAAAGTAAATTACACGTTCCGATGAAATTGCATACTTCTGCTAATGTGTAGATAACAGGATTTGTATTTGTTGTAGTTTGCTAATAATTTACGAGACAGTACTCATGCAAAAAAATCCCAAGTAGCATAATGCTTCATTGCAAGAGTAAGTGACATTGTTGTTAATGTCTCCAGCATCTGACTCAAGTTTTTGTGTGTTTTCATTATTGAGATACTTGTTTCCACTGACTCTTTATTGTTTATAGGTGTATTCATTTTTTTTTGAAATAACTATGTATGCTTCAAATATGGCAGGGTAATCTAAATTTGATAACTCAAGCATTGGCAGCTGTTGGATGTAAGATGGAGGTGATACCCGATCCAACAACTGTCCATTTTCATCTACCAAACAACCTTTCTGTACTAGTACACAGGGAATATAGTGAATTCATTGCAGAACTTACTAGTAAATTTCCCCACGAAAAGGAAGGGATCCTCAAATTCTACAATGAATGCTGGAAGGTCGGTTTGGATTGAGGTGACTGCAGCTTCCTCTAAATGTCTTCATCTCATAATCCACCATTCAAACTTTAACTGACAACTTATATGCTTGGTGGATAGATTTTCAATGCCTTGAACTCATTGGAATTGAAGTCCCTTGAGGAGCCAATTTATCTTTTCGGACAGTTTTTCAAGAAGCCTCTTGAATGCTTGACACTCGGTAATTGGTTTTACATTTATTTGCTCTGGTAAAATGTTCTTCATATTACAATGATGGTGTTGATAGATGGTGAATATTTATGGATTAAGGCTGCCTTTACGATATCTTTTTGGCAGTACTGTCTGATTGAAAATGTGATGTGTTACTATGTATATTATTTTTCTTATACAAGGTGAGAGTAATGTAAAAATGAGGCTGGAGAAAAAACACAATTACTTTATTAGCAGCTATGCACCAAAATATATTACTATCAAAATATGTTCTCAAACCAACTAAACAAAACCTCATCTCTACTGTCTATGGATGGGAGGCACATCATGAATAAGGGATGATTATTTTATCATTAATGCAAAGTTCATATGCACCGTCGCAACTGAAATGTCACTAGGTAAATATCTCACCTGGTTTTAGTATTTTTTCCAGCCTATTATTTACCCCAAAATGCTGGAGACATAGCTCGGAAGTACATAAAAGATCCCCAGCTGCTGTCTTTCATAGATGCTGAGGTGGGCTGACATTATTCCCTTCATCAGTTTTACCATATTTGGGCTTTGGGATCTTTATATGGCATGTTTCCTTGATCTCTCAAGACCAATTTGACTGGTAGTCTTTTGCAGTGTTTTATAGTGAGCACCGTCAATGCTCTGCAGACACCAATGATCAACGCAAGCATGGTAAATTTTTTTAGCTCTTGGCTGCTATTGTCTTCCTTATCCTGCTTCCTGCTTCCTGAATCTTGATATACTTTTTGTTCTAGGTTCTATGTGACAGACATTTTGGGGGAATTAATTACCCTGTTGGTGGGGTTGGTGAAATTGCGAAGTCCTTGGCCAAAGGATTGATGGATCAGGACAGTGAAATAATTTACAAGGCAAATGTGACGAGCATTATGGTTGACCATGGAAAAGCTGTGAGTTTGACCTTAGACTGGGATAAGTGAGGGTAAAGTTTCTAGGTGTTAGATGTGTGAGAGGATGATTCTGTTACTTATGCTGTACTAGTCTTCATTTTGTAGGTAGGGGTGAGACTGTCAGATGGAAGGGAGTTCTTTGCTAAAACCATAATATCAAATGCTACTCGATGGGATACCTTTGGTTAGTGCTCACAGTATATGTTTAACTTGCATATGACTAATTGTGGTCTAGGTTGCTGCTATTTCTTTCTATAGCTTCTTCTACTCTTTTAAGAGTTATCTGATTAAATACATTAATCGGGTTTTAGGAAAGCTTTTAAAAGGAGAAGACCTACCTAGAGAAGAAGAAAGTTTTCAGAAACTTTACGTTAAGGCCCCTTCTTTTCTTTCTATTCACATGGGGGTTAAAGCTGATGTTTTACCACCAGACACAGATTGCCACCATTTTGTACTTGAGGTACTTGATTTTTTCAGAGCTAATTTGTTTGACAGTTCTGTAGGATTCCAAGTAAGTGATTGATGTACTCAATTTACTGTTTTCCTTTTTGGCACAGAATGATTGGGCATATTTAGAGGATTCTTATGGAAGTATATTTTTAAGCATTCCAACCGTTCTTGATTCATCATTGGCTCCAGAAGGACACCATATTCTTCACATATTTACAACTTCTTCAATAGAGGACTGGGAGGTGATGTGCTATTGACATATTTATATTGGAAAGCTCTCTCTTCTTAGGGGAACGTTGAAACTTATATTTTCCCTCTTTCTCTCTCTTCTTTTCCTTTTGTATTTTTTGCCTCCTTTCTTAGTTGTTTTTTAGGGTAGGAATAGTGGATCTATGTAAAATTATCCTAAAATTAATGCTCATCTTCACTGTAATAGGGGCTGTCTCGAAAGGATTATGACGCAAAGAAAGATCTTGTGGCAGATGAAATCATAAGCAGACTGGAACAGAAGCTGTTTCCTGGTCTTAGGTCTTCCATTGTTTTCAAGGAGGTACCAGTCATAACCTTGCGTTCCTAATACTCTGGCAACTTTATACATGTTCTAGACAGTAGAACGTTCTCATGACCAATATAAACTATGGAAGTGGTTCATTAAAGTTTTGTTGTAAGTTTGCAGAATCTAAATTATGATCGTCAGAAATGAATCATACAAGGTTTCCATACTTCAGTTCTGATGAGAATTTTCCCACATATCTTGGGACTTTGTGAAAGCTCATGAGATAAGTTTTAAATAGTGGATAATCTGATGAGTTTTTGTGAAAGTTCACGAGATAATTTTTAAATTAGTGCCTAGTCTGATGAGTTTTTTTTTTACTGGCAAAATTAAGTTTCCATTGTGGAATTCACCAACTCTATGAGAGTGCACCAACCTCTCACCATAAAAAATCTATGATTTTGTAATGGAAGTAAAGTCATTGAAGATCACCATGTTTTGATACTTGATGGCTTGGGAGTTGCTGTTTATATGTCTATGTTGAGTTGGATGATAAAATTAAGTCTCTTGGACTCATTTGAATTTCCTCATTTTTTGAGGGGTGGCCTTCTATTAATGCTTTTTACATCGCCAAATCAACGTAATAATTGGAAAAAGCTTGCTTGTTTTTTGTTTGCACCTTCAATACTTTAGTGAAGCACGCGCAAATTGGGTGTTTGATTTATTTATTTATTTTTTCCCAAAAAAAACCAAAACTCCGTTAGTTACCAGTGTGATGTGGCTTAACATTAAATGATCTTTTTTTAATAGTTGACACCAGTCTCCGTAGCGACAGGCACTCAATGTACTTCTTGCTATGGACCATAAGACTTTGTACTGGCTCCCATTAGGTAAAATAGAGTGTGACAGTGTTAAATGTATCCAAAAGAAATATATACGTGTGTGCATTACTTTCATGCCATTGGAGTCATTGATTTAATTATTTCGAACAATTTTAATGTTGGCAAAAGATGGACTTTTCAGTTTTGTCATTATTGTTTCCAGAAGATCAATTCAACTTGAAATTTTCCAAAATATCAAGTCTCCAAGAATCTGAGAAGCTCGTGGTTAGTTTTCTCATATGTTGGGGAGATTATGTTGAACGTGTGCACAAGGGAAAATCTAGAAATTTGTATGGAGCAGGCTTTGAGCACATGGAATGAAGTTAAATTTAATTATGCTATTTATATTATGTTAGGTATTCTAGACTACAGACTCAAGGATATTGTAATCTTTTAAAAATTACCAGACATGGGTTGTATCCATAGTCCTTTGGCAGATTTTGGGTATTATATGAGTTTTAATTGAATCGTCTGTATTAGTGTATGTTTCTTAAGTGTTCTTAGCTTCCTAATTGTGGCTTGTCCTAATACTTGAAATGAATTGTAGAAAATATTTATTGGAGGCATTTCCCAAAATGTAATTAAATGTTGAGGTTGTTTTGAGAGAAGACTTAAAGAGTTGTTAGTTTCCTTACGCAAACTTTTGTCTGCCTCGAAAAATTGAAGTCTCTCACACACATACATGTTATTTCCATTGACGTTTGGTTATAGTACCGTGCTCCATGTCAGAAATGGGAGCAAATTAACACCTAGTCAAGAACTTAATTTTAGTCGGACGTAGCTAGTCTGAGTAGGCTTTCTATATCATCTCAGTTTTCATAATTGTGTTCTAAGATTTGATAGTAACTTTGATTATGGCAGGTGGGGACACCAAAGACACACAGGCGGTACCTGGCTCGTGATAGTGGTACCTATGGGCCTATGCCACGTAGAACTCCAAAGGGTCTATTGGGAATGCCATTCAACACAACCGTAAGCTGAATAACTTCCAAGAAAAGATTAGGCATAAGAGTTACTCTTGCTTATTAGCACATTGATTAACTGGGCATGTTATAATTGAGCTTGCAGGCTGTAGATGGATTGTACTGTGTGGGGGATAGTTGCTTTCCAGGGCAAGGTGTTATAGCTGTAGCCTTTTCAGGAGTAATGTGTGCTCATCGAGTAGCTGCTGACATTGGTAAGCATATTTTATAAACCTTCCTCAATTGTTAAATGCTAGAGACATCCGCTGAAATTACAATGAATGACTTTGTGACAGAGCCTGACTAACTTGTTCTAAAACTAGAATACTTGATGGATAAAATTATTTGCAAAATTGGAACATTGTTGGTAGCTAAAAGACCAACCCCTTGTCAATATTTTTGAGCTGGCTTTCTTTTATTTGATTAGAGGTATTCCTTTTCCTCCCCCAGGGCTAGAGAAGAAGTCACCAGTATTGGATGCTGCTCTCCTTCGACTACTAGGTTGGTTTAGGACATTAGCATGAGTTCCACCGTCAATATGTGAGAAGCATCATGGTCATTTGGCTGGAACAGCATGGCTTGCATCTGAATTTTAGTGATCGAGACCTAGTTGAGATGCAAAAGGATGTTTGTCCTATTTTTTCAAAAGGTGTTTCCCCCGGGAATCTTTTGTGGTGGCCATCAAATCCAATGGAGGTATTTTGTGACACTGGGGTATCAGTTGATTTCAGCTATTAAATCATCAAATCATCTGTTGTAGATTTTGTGACACGGGGGTATGTATGCATACTCCAGAATTGTCTTTCTGATATTTGATATAGAACAATTTTTTGCTGCTACCCATCCCCTATGCAAATAGTTACAGGGGTCTCAATTAGTCGAGAGCAAAACTTGTCTCTGTTCTCATTGATCTAAGCTTGAAGTCGACGCTTCATCCCTTGTAGAGATAGGTAATGCCTAGAAACGGTTGTTGCCAATGCTGGCTGTTAGGGTACCCACTTCCTCAAGCCATCGTATAGGCTAGCAAAACAGAATAGTAGCTACTATATCCTGTAGTTACCCGAATACCCATGTTGACACAACATAAATCATAGATCAGGGTGGAAGAATTGAGCATGCAATGCGAGAGCTGTCATAGGAACATTACAAGGGCATGTCATGGTAATCGTATGTCAAACATGTACATAGCTACTGTCAGAATACATGTTCAACAAAAGGAGAAAACTAAAGCTGAAGTACAAACGTAAACTAAAGAGACTGGAAGAAATATGAACAATTTTATCCAGGAAGAAAGAGCCTAATGACTAACACTCAAACCCTAAAAGGGGACGAAAACACAGTCGCCCTTTCTGAACGCTAACTGATCTTTACAACAATTATGGACTCCCAATTTTCCCAATACTACAGGTTTCGTTCGCATTTTCTGATGAATGATCAGTCCATGCGTGATTCCTGATGATGCATTGCTCCGCATATAATCTTTGCAAAAGCTTCTTTCTTCGGCAAACACAACTATTATATGCATTTCCGCGCTCTAAGATCTGGTATTATCAAGCTTTAAAGGCATCCCTGGACTAAATACCTACACTGTTTTTGCAATCGCTTCTTGAAACCAGCGTTGTGTGCTAGGATCAAGTATTATCAAGCTTAAAGGCTTCTCTGAACTCAATGCCTCCACTGTTTTGCAATCCCTTCTTGCCAAAACCAGTGTCTTGCATCATAGCGACAAACTCATTGTAATCGATGCGCCCATCCTGAAAAAAGCAAATAGTGAGCAATAGAGAATGTAAGATCATTTATTCTTCTTCCGAATATGAGTAGTGATATATATTGGTGTTCGTATAGGAAGATGTTTACATTATCCTGATCAACTTCACGGATGATGTCTTCTATGTGAACGTCTTCCAAACCAAACTGCTCACAGGCCTGTTGCAGCTCGTCTGCAGTGATGCAACCACTCCCATCTTTGTCAAAATACGAGAAAGCTGCGTACATATGATCCTCTCTTTGGACTTTGTTTAGATGGAGCATTGCGGCTACAAACTCACCGTAGTCTATGGTACCACTGTTGTCAATATCCGCCTGCAAAATCCAAAGCATAAGGCCAATAAATTAGAAACAGAGAGAATCAGAGGTCAATATATACAGAGAATGCAAATGCAAGCCTAGTGGAGCACATAAACAAGCCCAGGTCTGAAGGCTGAAGAATAAAACCCTAAATGCCTTTTTCTGTCATTCATCGCATTATGATCAATCTTGAACTAGTGCATACTTCTAATTTACCATCTAGCTCTGTTTGAAGTACTCATTGGCCTTTCTAATCTCATCCGTATTCCGATCAAAGAAAGAAGGTTAAAGTTTCATAAATGAAGGACCTCTTTCTTTCCAACCTTACTCAAAAGGGGGTGGGAGAGGAGCAGTTCTTAAACAGAAGAATGGCGATAAAGAGGAAGTTATTCAAATGCAAGAAAAAAAGAGTAGAATTCGAAGTCAAGTAAGAAGAAAGGAGGCTAGTCCCCGGAAATGCTCCGCGTTTTATAATATTTTTCTACTCATAAACTAGAGTACCATACAACTCTGGGCCATTAATAGAAATGAGAAAAGTAAGTGCTCTGTTATTGATAACCAATCACAACGCCATATCCATATCGTGTCAAATCCATGTTCTGTGCCCATATGCCGATCCACAAAACTTCAAAATTTTCAATTTCTCAACAAACTTCAACTATTTAATCGATATTTTTTGAAATCCAGGACAAAAAAAATATTAACAAAAACATTTCCTTTCGTAAAAAATTAAGAGACATTCTAATAGTTCAAATGTGTTTATTCCACAATTCTAATCTAAATTTAACAACGATTTTGATAATTAAATACTTCCAACTAATATTTTAACTATAAATTTGTTCCACACCAACTTAAAAACTCAAGAAAGCAAGGAAGAGAGATTTCACTAGCTCTAATATAAAGAACTCTAGGTTGAAAAAAATGGCTTTAACAGATGCAAAGAACAAAATACATGCAGATCATATGACAGAGAATGCAATTGATTAAGAACTTTAATTTGCACTCACCGCTTGCATTAAACCATTGATTTCTGAATCCTTGAGATTGGCACCAACTCTCTCCAATCCCTTTTTCAGTTCCTCAAGCGTGATTTGTCCACTACCATCTGTATCAATCATCTTGAACATTTCTTTGAGTCCAGCAATTTCCTCTTCAGACATACTGTCTGCAATGACCTGAAAATAATATACAAAGGTTGTTTTCATAACCCGGATATGGATGAAGATATTAGTTTAGAATACTTTAGATCTTATATCTCCAGCATAAAAAATGACAATATTTTTTCAAATTTTCACAACTATAAAAGACAAAAGAAACATTGTAACTGGAGCGATATTCGAACAGATAAGGGTCTTTCGTTTATAATCCTGGATAATCTCAAATGTTATCAGTTCCGGTACATAAACCAAATAATACAAGCAAAAGTTCCTAGATTCAAGGAGATATAGAACAGCATACAAGTTATCATGCTTGCATATCCATCGTTTGAATCTCCAACAATTATTCCAATAATTACATATCTGATTTGACCTATGGACGAATATGTAAGCATACGTTTTAAGTTGACATGCAAATTAGAAACCACACTCACAAGATGAAAAGGACCAATCACTAACATATTATCAGATGCCATTTTACATTCTTCTAAGAATAGGAAAGGACTTTTTAGTTGCTCTTGTATGTAACACACTATTTTCTGTTAGGACCGTGACAATGTAACAACATTCCAGAACATATCTCAATTGAATTTTTCATAAACGCCAAGCCTCCAGCATTATGAAATACACCACATATTAAGGATCAGTTGTGCTTACTCTGATGGCTATCTTCTTCAGTTTGTTCATGGCAGAGAATTGCTTCAAACGAGACAGAACAGCAGAATCAAGAGGTTTATCTGGAGCTTCACCATCAACCTGGACCCAGGGGTGGCCTGCAAAAGAACATAATCATTTGTTAATAGATTGTGATGGTTCAACAGAAACAATGTTGACAAAAATATTTCCTTGCAGAAGGATGTGCTTGGAAGTGCATCTTTAAGTGCTTTTCCAAAGTTCTTGCCAAAACATGAAAATATTGCTTTTCTAAAATTAGCAGAATTTAAGTAAAAGCATTACAGTGTTGCTTTTAATGTCTACAACATCTCAAAACTAGTTTTTGCAAACAAAAAAATAGTGCCTTAAACCAATACAAACAACAAATATTGGTTCTTCTGAATGTTGGCAGGTGTGGCAGCCTAGGAAAAAAGCTTTTGTAGTATGCATCATTTGGTTTCTACACATTTAGGCCTAAAATAAGATCACTCAAGTGAAAAAAAAAATCCTTGGAACCTGGCTCTTTAACAGATCCCTGATTCCCTTGCTTGGGGGTTGGGGAGCGGGCGATGTGATGGAATCATACATGTCTTTGAAATATAATGGTCCGAACCAAAACATAGGATGTCAAGGGGATAACAACCAAATTATATCTATTATGCTACCAAATGGTTGTAGAGAGTGGCACTTCTTCAAAAATAAATATGCAAGTAGTGTTGTTTACCCTTTAAACTCTTCGAAAGATAGTTGTAGTGGGAAACTATCTACTTTTTAATATAGAACATATGTTTCACTCAATTTTCGTTTCAGGCTTCTAGGTGAATTTCAGAGCCCATTACTTGGTGTAATGTTAAGGTTAGTTTGGTGACCTAGATGATGAGATGAGAGGGATGAGATGAGATGAGGAAGGAAATGCAAGAAGGTGCTGAACCACCCACACACCGTCCCATGTCACTTGGTGACAAAAGCAAAGGGTGCCTCGTAAGTGAGGGCTGAGAACCTTCGTTATAGCACACATTATAAAGCCACATAGGACAATCCAACGCAGACAATATGTATAGTGATGGGACCGAACCAATCTCGCGATCGTGGGGTGGGTCCCACACAAGAACAAGTGGCCTAAGAGATATGGATTGTGGTGACCTAGATGATGAGATGAGAGGGAGATAAGGAAGATGGTCTAAGGAGAGGAAGTACAAAGAGGTTCTGAAACCATAGACTGTCGTCATCGCCTAGCGATGAAAATGAAGAGTGCCTTATAAGTGAGTGTCTACAACCTGCATTGTGTAACGTGTTGTAGAACCATAAGGGGAACCCCAAAGAGGACAACATCTACAATGATGGGGTCGGACCGTGACAATTTGGTAATCAAATTCATTCTCTCAGCACTCTCAACTAGTAAAGACCACCATGAGGTAAAAATTGATTTCCTTCGAGCTGAAACCTTGCAAGCAATCTTCGTTTAGATCAAGAATAGATTAGTACTTCAAAAGAAAAGTGAAGGAGGGAAATAAAAGTTCAATCCTCATGCTGGGACGGTGGACAGGGTACAAAACTAATATTTTGCTTTATTTATACGTAGTTACCCTTATATTCGAAACAGTAACCTTACGATAGTCCGTTATACCATACACAACTATGTTTTTTATTTGTTTTCTTTATTTACTTACCAAGAGTCTCTCTCTTGTACTCAGATTCTCAATCAGCAAACAAAAAAGATATTCCATGCACAAAGCGCCTCTTCTTGAAAAGGTTTTTACCAAGTTTGGTCCCCATTAACAAATAGTGCCAGGAGCCTAAGAGGAATTAAATGGGTATAACCCCAACTTTTAGCAAAACATGCAGAAAATGGATGTGTTGAAATATCAAATATTTTTAAAATGCAAATAAAATCCTTCTATAAACAGGAAAATTGGTGAGTTTAAATATAAAATGATAGCTGTAGACAATGGACCCATTTAAAAGGTGATTTTTTTTTTGTGCGAAACAGATGTTTGAAAAGTAAAATGAAAAAGTGAAGAGTTAGGAAAACTTTTGGAGCCGTTTGGAGTGTTTTTGAAATAGTCGACTTTTTCTTAAAAACTCTTGGAACTGTTTAGAGTGTTTTTGAAATAGTCTGATTTATCCTTAAAAACTCTTGGAATTGTTTGAAGTGTTTTTGAAATAGTCAACTTTTCCTTGGAAGCCTTGGATAAACCCATTTTTCAGCTTTTCTGTTTTTGCCTAAAAAGTTGATGAAAAGTCTCCCAATAAGCCTGAGTCCAAATAGGCCAGCTTCTTTTCCTCTAAAACAAAAAAAAACTAAGGTTTTAAGCCAGCTCCAAATAGGCCCAATAATACGACAACCACTTTTAGTAGCTCCCACGACCACCAGGCCCCAACGCCATCACCTACTCTATACCTTTCCCTCTATTGCCATTACAACCCTTAGTTATGCCTTCTCACTTTTGCGTTTAAAAAAGGAAAATTACTCTTCAGGCTTATGTGCCCAACAAGCTTGCCTTATATGTTTTTATCAACAAGAAGCAACAAATTATTCTAAGCAGCACAATAAAATGGAATAATCATCTCAAGCAAAATACTGATTATTGATTAATCTCAACAGTTGATGCCCATAGATAAAAAAGAGCAGACCACATAGCTGAGCATACTTACAAAGAACTTCATGGGCTGTCAACCGCTTTTTGGGATCTCTTACAAGCATTCTTCTAAGCAGATCTTTTGCACTATCAGATATACTTGGCCATGGTTCAGATGCAAAGTCAAGTTCACCTTTTAAAACTTGTTCAAATATTCCTTGCTCCGTTTCTAGTCCACAACATAATATTGCATACCAAAAAAAATTAGATGCAATTGATACTTACAAGTTACAATATAATAGGGAACTGCAAAACAAGAAAGAAGAAGATGAAGTTCTCACCATCCCAAAATGGTGGGACCCCACTTAGCAAAATATAGATGATAACCCCGGCACTCCAAACATCACATTCTAGACCATAATGCTTCTGCAGCACTTCTGGGGCCACATAGTAAGGGCTCCCAACCACATCAGAGAATGTTTCACCTGAATGGATGAATTGTTATTTCTTTATCAGAAGGAATGACAGAGGAAAACATGCATACCAATTAAGTTCATATATCAAAACATATGAATGACTCAAGACAATTGGTGCAATATGAACTGGGACATCACTTGCGTAATTGAGAAACGAATTTAATCAACAAAGTATACAGACCTGCAACATCTTCCTGTGCACCAAAATGAGTTGATGAATGAATCATTTTTACAACATAATAGACTAACCGTAGTTTAAGTTTCCACATTTTGACTATCCAAATTGTTTATGAGGGCATGTGGGTGACGACAAATATCAATGTCAACGAAGAAGTACACAAAAAATGGTTAGCTTCAAGGCAAGCTGAAAGGTGGTGAGCATGCCCACAGAGAGGACCAACCCCATCAACAGCGTAAGCAAAGTATAAGCCCCCTATTCACATAAGAATATGAGTCCTTTTCCTCTATATTACTATAAAGATACACCTCCCCTTGCTAAGGCTCTTGGTGGCCCTCATCTTTTGATGTGGGATATACATCCTCCCTAACGCGGACCTAGGCTAGCTCGTGGGACGAAAAACAAATAGACAACTATATAACAATAAATTCCAATCGGTGAGAAGACTTGACCTACTAATCAACCAAGACCCAGCTCTAATATTCTGATAAAGGCATCCAACCTAAAACCAATAGACAACGAGTGGAAAAGCCCATCAACCATATAAACCAACCATGGACGGTCCTAATGCGTGATGCAAGACTCTCTATACAATTGCCATACATATTCTCAACTAGCTTTGAGCGTTTGCACTCATGATCTGAATGAATTTTGATCATGAATGAGTACATATCAATGATAGCAATAGGGTACAACCACAATACAATACCACAGTCATCTGGTAGCAAAAATTCCCTCAATCCCTCACCAATGCCTGCTATGCATGGGTTGGCATAATTTTGTGCAAAGAAGGGTGAGAGACTATCTTTCACTAGAGACGTGGTCAAAAGTGAGGCCTTTTCATCCAACAGTCACACATACACATGACAGGAGTAAAAATATATGCGGTAACATAACAGGGAACTCTATTCCCTTAAAAGATAGGAAAGGTGGGCAGGCTTATTATGGCTCAGGTTGCATCATGCAGACTCCTAAGAAGATCCATAACTACCCATAGAAGTTTCTCAATGGAAGTAAGGACAGGCAAGTAGGTTTAAAAAAGGATATTATGGACTAGAACATTAATCCAAGGCTTTTTAGTGGTATTGTCACGACCAATGGACCATTTGTTCTCTTTTTATTCACTAGAAAGAAAGTGGCATTGTCTCAATACAAGAAATGAATAAAGATCATGGACAATTATGGTGTTTCTTCAGTATAAATGAAATTTGATCGTAAAAAGTCAGTGAAGGGAGTTGAATGCTAGACATGAGGCGTCAGAGCAGCCATCAAGGTGTTAATTGTCTTCAAAGAGGTATAAGATGTTCATAAATGAACAGATATGATATATAGTCACTCATCTACTCCTTAATCTTTGCTACGGAGAATTTTCCATCAATCAACAAAACCTTTTTCTGTGTTGATTGCACCCGGAGACAAAGATACAGGTCTTCAGTTTCAAAAGCTAGTGATCACTTGATCTTCTTAGGCTAAGTGAGCTGGTGATTGGTGCCAACAAAAGATCCACTTCTGGATGTTGTACTCTAGTGAGGGGTTCATGCATGAGGCCAACCAACAAAGTTCAACAATAAAATACTCTAAAGAGTGCTTTCGAAAAGAACTTCTGTATTGTAATCCTTACAAATTTGTCTTTTAAGTTCATCAAAATCAAATCACAAATCAACTTTTAGAAAAATACCTGGCTTAAAGAATACTGAGAGACCAAAGTCAATCGTTTTAAGTGGTGAATCCTCCTCCTCATTAACAAAAAGAAAATTCTCAGGCTTCAAATCTCGATGCATAACCCCTAAAGAATGGCATGCTTCCACAACACCTACTATTATCCTTGCAAGCTCAGCCGCTTTTTTCTCTGAATAATGGCCCCTCTGTATAATCCTATCAAAAAGCTCCCCACCTGCACAAAGTTCCATGGTGACATGAACTGCCACAGCATCCTCATAAGCACCTACAATGGCTATCACATTTGGGTGCCCTGCCAAGTGGTGCATTATCTGAATCTCCCTCCTAACATCCTCCACATCCTCTTCAGTAGTCAATTTCCTCTTAGCTATGGATTTGCAAGCAAATTCCTTTCCTGTGGCCTTCTCCAAACAAAAAAATGTCGTCCCAAATTGCCCTTGTCCTAGTTTCCTCCCTATAGAGTAAATCTCCTTCAAATTCTCAGTTTTCCTCTGCAGCACTGATTCAATTTTAAGTCCCACACTCGACACACTTTTATTGTGATTAGGTTTATTAGGCTTTGCAGCCTCCACTGGCTTACTTCCGCCCTCCTTCACCTCAGGCTTAACTGGCTTAGTGTGTTCGACTGCTTTAGCCTCCTCATTGCTTATTTTCATTGGTGTAGGCGGTGTACTTTGGACCACAACTGGAGGTTCAAATCCTTTAGAATCAGACCCTTTAGGCTCAGATCCTTTGGAGGCCCCAGAAGATGATTTTGCTGAATCTTCCAAATTGGCCACATTGGCGTTCTTTTTACTGCTGGCTTCTTCATTAGGAGGAGGGAGAGTGTTCTTTCGCCAGATTGCTGCCGTAACAGACTGTAAGAACCCATTGCTGCCCAAATTTGGCCCTACACATGTATTCCCCATCAAATACCAGCCTCAAATCTTATACCTCTTGATTCCCATCATTCCAATTTGTTCTAATTGATTCCACTAACAATAATGTAAACACAAATTCAGAAATCCCAATCTTGCTACAAATAAAGGACTAATTCACAAAACCTAACGAAATTTTGGATCTAACCCAATGACCAACTATCAATTAACAAATCAACAGAAGAAAGAAAGATATATAAAAAAAAAAAAAAAAACTATGATCCCTATACTAAAAAAGGGATTCAATCATAAGTGTAAAAAGATGTAAACCTTGATTTTTAAAAGAACGATGGCCAATCACCGTTTCAAAAAAAAAAAATGCTTGAATATCAGTGGAATGGGAAGCAAATGAGAGAAAAAAAATTGGGAAACTGGAAACGGGAGATTAAAAGCGGAAAGAAAATGAAGGAAAACGAGAGAAAGTGTGAGAAAAAATGGAGATTGAGAACGAGTAACTGAGTCGACACGGAGGAGGAAAGGGATGTATCGGTTGGTTTGAATTCCGGATTGGTTTTGTGCGAAATTGGAGGGGAATACGCCATTTCCATTCCAGCTTGTACACAAAGAGAATGTTTATGGTAAAAATAGTAAATTAGTCTCGTAATGTAACACATGATATGTTATAGTCAGAGAGGTTCCATGTACTACGAGTCCTGCTTATTCTATCGGACTCTTGCTCTCCGACCAAACACCACACTCCGACGAACGTGGCAACCAACTGATCGTTACAGATGTGGGACTAACTGCGGTCGTTAAAAAAGTTTGGATTAATTATAAATTGTACACCTCAAATTTTAAATATTTCACATTTATAATCTAAAAAGAATTTTATTCATTAATGCTCTTTAAATAACTATCAATTGTATGGTATTATAACATTTTCGTGCCGTATTTGAGTCAATAAAAAATATTTTTAACACAAAATATTTTCGTGTCGAGTCAATTACGTTATGTCATATATTTTATATTTACGACAATTCATATAATACTATATAATATTTTTTAAAATTTAAAAAATAACTATTTTTTGCCTATAATACTCATTAAATAATTATTTTCTATCTACAGTTGTATTATTCGTATATAACTTTAATTTGATCGGACAATCAAAAGATTTGGGTCTAACTATAGACATAAAATAGCTATTTAACAAGTATTGTAGGCAAAAAATATGTATTTTATAAAAAAATTTAAAATTTTAAAAATATTTTTTTATTGACTCAAACACGAAACGAAGATGTTATGACATGATACAATTGAGAGCTATTTAACAAGCATTAACAGATGAAATTCTTTTTAGATCATAAATATGAAATATTTAAACTTTGAAAGGTATAATTTATAATTAACCCAAATTTTTTTAACAACAAAATGAACGGAGGTAGTTTCAGGTGTACATTGATATACATCTATGTCTTTCTGGGTGTCAATTAATATTTTCAAATTTTGAGAATATAAATTAAAATTTGAGTGATATTTCAAGGTATAAGTTGATATTAACCCTATTTCTTTTTGAAACTACAAAAAGGCGTTATTGTCTTGCATTGCGGTCACACCATACACACCATACATTTGGATTGTGTGACAAAGATGGAACAACATTTCCTACAAATTTAGACATACAAAGGGGAACCCACTATTGTAATTTATTTTCTTCTTATTATAAAACCATTGGTTCATCTGTGTTTGAGAAGGAGAAGAAAGGATTGTTTATGGTTTGCAATTATTTTGGAAAAATTTTGAATTTGGCCCTACTCTACTCTGCCTTCGCTCCGACTCCGATTGGCGAAGTTGGAGGCAGAGTTAATATAGTTCAGAGTCGGAGGACAAAATTCACTCCGACTGAAGTCAGATTCGGAGTTCAAATACCTGCCTTCCAACTCCGTCGGAGTCCAACCTAAATAAAAGTTATATACTTCTAAAAATGACCCTGTATAGTAACACTAAATTTTAAAACAAATTTATCCCAAAAATATAAAGTGAGAAGACAATCCTACACTTAAAATATCAAACTCTTAATTCCATTACTAAATTTAGAATGAATTTAATCAATTACATTAACTACCCTAATGGGAAAGTGGTTCATTTCCATTAGTTTTACTCACTGTCAAGGTGACTGCTGAAAAATTTAAGAATTCAACCAAATTGGATTTTTTTTTTCTAATTAGGGATTTTTTATTACTAGTTATACAATAAAGAAAAATGAAAGAATGATTTGAACCCAAATTTCACAAATGTAGCAGAAAGCCAATAGTCAAAACCACAAGAATCTGATTTCACTGTCATTCGAACCATTCTTTTTACTATCCCTCTATATTTTGGAGTGGGAAGTAAAAAATGATCAAATCAATCAAATATCAGCAATTCAGTACTGTAGCTTACTGTCCCAATCAGTACAGCAGCTCTCGTTAACGCAATTGTAGCAGCTCATGTACCCATTGATGTTGCACTTTGTAATATCTCGAGGTGAGGATTCTTGTCACACTTTTTCATTCACGACCTTATGTTTTTTGGTACATTTGAGCTGTCTGGTCTCCCCATTTCTAGTGGTCTTCTTGGCTCTAGAAAGAGAATTTGAAGGCACCTGCCCTAGAATCTGTTACTGATTCCCAGAAGGAAGGCTTCTTCTGCTGGGCTTTTTTCTCTTCTGTTTTTAAGACCAACCGATCAATAGTTCCAGGGAGAGTTGCCTCAATCACATTCTTAAACTTATCGTACAAATTCACCCTGTCTCTTGTTCCAGACACGAGCATGTTGGCATTTGGCCTCTTGAGAAAATCCAAGACATTCAATAAATTCCTCCTGCAAGAACAAAATAATTTTATGGTTAAATAGTAGGGAATGAGGACGTTTCTTGCATTGCAGTCAAGAAAAAATTACATATAATGTTGATAGAATTTTTGAACAAATATCCTGAATTGATTTAGGCACAACACAAAAGGACATGCAATGGAGTGATGTTTTACCATTGTCATCTCCATCATCATCATTGCTGGACTAAAAATTCTATTTGGAGCATTATTCCCACCAAGGCAGAGTAAAGATAATGGAAACACAAATGAATCGCCTTGCAAATAATCATGTTAATCTGAGCCCTCGCCTAAATCCTCCATCCCTACCCACAACCTTATTTACAAATGTGGCATGACCCAAAAAATTGCAATGAAGGGGAGGAACCAAGGCCACGAAAAAGCAAGCAAATATCTAATCTTCCACGAGCTTGCACATAATTCCACCAACTATTGAGATAAACATGAATTTGAGCAAATGCCAAGTTTACATAAAGTACAATTGCCTCAATCAGTTCACAAGTAACTATTCAGATTTGGACTAAGGTCGAGTAATGCTAATAATAAGGTCATAGTTTACATTAAGTACAATAGCCTCGATCAGTTCACAAGAAACTATTCAGATTTGGACTAAGGTCGACTAAAGCTAATAATAAGGTCATTCCTCCCCACAAAGAAACTAATTTTTTTACCTAACATGATATTTGAAAAAGCCAAGTATTCTTAAAGCAACACACAAGCAGCAGTCATCAGAATCTTGTTTAAACATGCATAATACGGAAAAAAAAAACAGGGGTAGCATACCTGCTAACAAAATTCTGCGTAATGGCAATGGAGTCTTCTAAGTTGATCACCAGATGCCACCATCCATTGGGAACAAAGATCACTTCCCCAGCTTTGCAGACACACTCAATGGGTTTCTTCTTCCATGTCTTGGTAGCATTGTAGAAATTCATGAACCATTCAATTATTGAAACAGGACACGCCACCTCTGCACCATCTGGGCTCGGATGCACTCCTGGTGGTACCACATCAGGGGGGAACAAGACCCATTTCTTGGACCCCTTGATCACCGCATTCCAAGCTGATGTGGAATTAGGATCAATGTGGAACGACGAACCAGAACCAGCTGGTCCAATTATAATCCATCTGTAATCTGGCCTCTCATTGCCCAACACACCAAATAAGTCCTCGCTAAAGTACTCAGGCACTCGATACTCCGATCCCAATGCCGGAACTTTCTCTGCAAATTTCGGGTCAAAAAGATACAATGGCCTTTCTTCCCTTGCTTGATCTGAGTACCTAAAATAATCCTCAAGCTTCATTTCCACTGGCCCAACCGCAAATTTAACATCATCACATGCCTCAACCAAATAATCCCTATCCCATTTTTCAAATGCATCCCAATTATCCAGACACCCTTCCAACAACACTGGCTTATTTGGTTCTTCAAAATTTTCCACAAATTCATCCACAGAAAGTCCCTTTCTTCTTGGAATATTATCCCTTTCAAGCCACTCTGGTTTCATTTCAAGATTGGCACAAAGCCAACTTTGGAACAAATAATCAGAATAAAAGTCCCTAACCTTCAAACCCATAGATTCAACACTTAAAACATCAGATGAAGGCTTATATGCATTGATATATGTATTTTTCCAAGACCCATTATACAAAAACCCATCAATACTCTTCTCCAATACAAGATTCCTCCAAAGGGCTTCATGGTTGCAAAAGACATACAAAGATTTGCTCACAGTTGATAAAATACCCAAATGGGTACCATCCAAAAACCCCAGAATTTCAAGAACAAGCTCATCACTTAGGGTTTGGAGATTACCTAAGCCTGTGTTTCTTGAATTGTTGAAAGATGGGCTGAAAAAAAGATTCCCCAGTGGTTGAACCCCATGACTGTGCGACGGTGCTGAGGTCTTCAAGCTAAAACCTTCCTCTGTGTCCTCGTCTTCTGATATTTGGTCTGGTTTTGATTCTCGCGTTTCGGAAATAAATTTTTTTTTTTTGGAAAAAGTTTTGTAGTTGCCTTTTCTCTTTCTTTTGGTGGGTTTATACAAGAAGTTCTTGCACTTCAGCATTGTAGGAGCTGAGAAATGGAGGTCCCTGGGTGGCGGGAGAGAGAGAGAGAGGGCTGAGTAGTTTGAGCCGCCACCAAGGGTTTAAGGGATATCTTACCCGTGAAAATGTGTACAGAGTATTGGAGCGAAAAAAAAAAAAAACACTTCTCCTCCCAAAGAAAACAATATTTAGTGTAGAATAATGTTGCTTAAGTATGGTAATTCAAGTGATAAAAAAGACATTTAAATGGAGGGTTGTTAATCAAATCGAACTCACTTTGATTTTGGTTTATTTTTCGCTCATTCAAGTTTGGTTTATTTTTTAAATAGGTCGAACTTAAATAATTTTTTAAGCTTGTTTAAAAAACAAGCCCGACAAACTTGACTTGACTTGAACTCGACTGACTCGACTCATTTATGTGCAAATACTCGAGTTCGGCTCGGATTCGACTCGTTTTGTGTTCGTTCAGATTCAGCTCATTTTTTAAACGAGTCGAACTTGGACAATTTTTCATACTCAATTAAGAAAACAAGTTTTTTAGACTCGACTCGAGCTCGTTCGACTATCAACCCTAATTTTGAGTGAAGGAATACCATATGTCCCCGTGTAGATAATTTATTTTTGATTGAACTGGAGAGAGAATTAGTCAATGTGTGCGTAAACTGTGCGGAACATTAGTCATTAAACCAAAAAAAAAAATGTTAGCTTGATTAAAAAATTAGTATAAAAATAGGAATCCAAGTTTAGTATGGAAATATTTTTTGCCTCATTTTTCACTCACTTAAAATTAAAATTTTATTCTTGTAATATCTGTTTCACATCACTTCATCCAATTTTTTTGAAGAATAATGTTAGATTGACCAAGAAATAAAACCAAAAACAACAATCAAAGAATGTGACAATAGAAATACTTTTGATCTCCTTTTTATTCATTTAAGATTCAAGTTTTGTTTAACATGTCAACTATCACGTTATTTAGACTTTATTTTTGGTCCGAAAAATAAAGGAGGAGATAGAGAGAGGGTATCAAGTTCATTTTGTAGAAAACCTGTCTTTTATTGCATAATTGCAATCTAATCTCCTTAAAAAGTAATTAACCCTTAAAGTATAACCAAACGAGCTCTCAGACACTAAAATCATCGGTGTGTAAAATTATCGAGGAATAAAATTAAATAAATATATAGAAACAACAAATCCTGTTCAGGCAGAGGAAAAGCGTAAAAGAATCCCACGATCCGCCTGCTTCACAAGTAAATGAAATTCAAAGAATAAGCATGCAATTTTGATTGGGGAATGATACATGTATATGTTGATATACAGGAAAGGATTGTCATTCGACACTTGACCTGAGCTACATCCCAACAGACTGTATGACCATGCGTGTCCATACAGAAATCCCGTATCTATATTTCTCTGCTGATCAACCAGCAATCAATAATCATTCTCTAAATGAAGAAGAAAAAGAACACTGCACAAAACAACCCAACACCCAAACAATGACTTCAGAAAAAAGAATGCAACATCTAAAGGTAAATTGTGCTTTGAAATCCACTGTCTTCACAGCTGATGGCGTTAGGCTTCTTCATACACGGACTGTTTGATTACAGATTTCACGCTTGCATACTTGAAAGACATCTCCACTACCCCACACGAGGTCCCTTGTCTAAAAGCATTAGTAAGCCCACTTTGTTGGAAGATCGCCCAAACATGTACCTGAAATGGTATCAATAAAAATGTAGAGTAAATTGAAACGCCTACACTTGCAGACCTTGCTACAATGGTGTAAAAAACCAGATAACTACAAGCTTTAAAATCATAGAATTATTCTGTCGCCGTTGTTATGTGTCACTGTTGTATTAGATAAAAATGCTGGTGTATCTGATAAAATTTTATTTTAGATCATTATTGTCTGGGATTTGTGGCTAAAAAGTTTCTTCTCCATACATAAGTTCATTATACTCTTTCCCAGCTAGTAATAAAAGTGTCATCCACATTAGCATCTATAAATTCACAAAAGCCTCCCTCTGATCTGTAAATTGCAAATAATAATACTAAAATATCAGACTTTAAGACCATTTATACCCCCAAATTGCAACTTTCAAGCCCAAGTGTAAAGTCAAAAGCTAAACTGCCAAAGACATGACATTTTGTTATTAATAATTAAGTGCTCTCAGAATAAGAAACATGGTTTCATCCTACGATATTAGTGATGATTTAAGCAGTATAAGTCTGGCCTAAGGCTCATGAAAGGGCTACTCAGCGATTACAAAACATAGGATAAACAAGAATTGCACGGGACAGCATGGATGAAATAAACAGCACTTCTAGAACAAAAATAAATCCTCAGCAAGTTATAAAACTCACTTGCTTCGCCGTGCTTTCTTTCTCCAGAAAACAAAGCACACAATCCACTGTACATAAAACACAAAACGATAAGATAAGTGGCAATGCAACCAAAATAATGTCACAAGATGCTTGGGTGATATGAAACATAAATTAGAACAATACTTGCAATTCAAACAATCATCAAATGCATATACCAGTTTTAATGCCGCAACAGTGTAAAAGACCCATTTCAGAAATAGATGATGAATTCACAACCAAGATTCTAGTATTGACAGTCCAGCTAAAATGGACGGCCTAGTGCACGAGACTCCCCTCGGAGTCTTGAAAGGGTTGGTGCACAGCCTTACCCACATGCACAGAGACTATTTCCACGACTCGAATCCTTCCGCAACTCGAATGCCCAAACCCTTGACAGTCCAGCTAAAATGCAATAATGATAATCGCTAATTGTTCAAAGCTCACCCTTCACTCCATAGAGTTTTAACTTCTGATATTTTAAAACCTTACTGTTGACTGCTGCCATGAACTTGAGGTCAAAGAAAGGAAAAGGAAAATAGAAAAGTTGGAAGCTGAAGAAAACTAACAAATAAGCCAAGAAAAAAAATTGCATAACATTGACTGCAGAAGTAGCTACTGCAACAACCAATTTTGAGTAGGCAAGAGAGGGGAAAAAAAAAGGGAGGGGGAGGGGGGGGGCAGGGGATGCGAAAAGATAAATGATCAAAACCTGTTGTGAATGGCAAATAGATGAAAATGAGGGAAAAACAAAAAAAGACGGAAAAAAAAGGTTAGACAAACAGACCACAAGAAACTGATACGCGGGCAACAATTTTTTTCCTTTTTTCCTTTTAACCTCTTTGGCATATGGCTATTGTAAAACATAAACAAGGGGCTCATGATGCTTCACAGGAATGATATTCAAAGAGAAAGGACATCTTTCTTCCGTGGAAAGGAGGAAGAATTCCCAGAAAATGCACTCAAGAGTCTCTATAAGATGATTGAGGACAAAGTTGATAACCCTGTTGGGGGAGTAGTATTATAATGTATCAGTATCCTATTGCATGGCAACTATAAGTATGAATCCATAAGCTAATCTTAAGAGAGCTCAAGCTCAACCCAAAACCCTTTTTAACTCCAGTTTGCCAGCAAAAATTAAAGCATACGCCCTTCAGCCCCAGCTCATTCTCTTTGACTTTATATATTAAGATGCTCCACTCTATAGCACCTATGAAACAGTATAGCATTCTAAATATAATAGTCTTTTATTACTTAAGATGGTCTAGCTTTGAAAGAAGTAAACTTTAGCCTGATTTTGATCCAAAGACAACTTGTGCCTACTATGAACTATGTTAACCAGACTCAGGCGAGCCCAAGCTCAGAGGAAACTCAACCCAGAAACAAATTGGGCTTACCAAAACTAATAGTATAACAGTTCGGCTCAATTCACACTCCTTTTGAAAGTTGAGTCTAAATCACGCAAAATCATGAGCCAAGGAGGAGGCTGACTAGCTGTTTTGGAAGTTTGGGCTTAAGGCCCAACGGTCCTATGTTCTATGGCCAAACTAGAGTATCGAACTTAAAAAACATAGTGATGATGCTGACACAGACATGAACCGTCCGATGAGGCTAAGTCCAGTTATTGTATTCACAATGGAGGATGTTAGATGGGGCTAAGTCCAGTTACTGTATTCACAATGGAGGAGGAGGACTATCTGCTGTACACATGTATGAAATGTGTAGAAATATACTGATACCCTTTATGCTCAGTTGCTCACAGTCACATAACTACAACCACTTAAATCTCAAAACCACTTGTCCCTAGATTGCTCTGGGATGTATCCTTTTTTTTTTTATAAGAGCTTACCACTATATCTAGGATCAAAGAAAAGGGCATGTTCAAGGTTGCGAATTCCTCATCAATAATTACACCCAGAGTAACCCTCATTAGTTCAAAATAAGACCTTCATAAAAAAATTCGAGAGCCAGAAATTATGAGTATACAAACCAAAATAAATGTGTAGCATCCAAAGAAGGCACTATTAGAAGAAAAGGGAAGGCCAGACAAAGAGAAGATGATCACTATCATTTAAAGCAAGAAATCATCCAACTAAAGAAGAAATGACAAGAAATAGAAGGAAAAAGAGCAGCGGGAATAGCAGGACAAGGCTTTCTTATTTCCCACAACACTGAAAACAGTGATATCCTTTCAAATTATTGCACCAAACAGCAGTCCAGTTACTATTTCTAACAAAATATGGTGGCTTAATAGAGCAATAGTTTGTGGGCCTTCCACTTTATCTTCTCCAAGCAACAAAAGTACTCCTGCTATCCAATTATTTCCTATGTAGTGTAAATTATCAGATACAAGGAATATAGAAACACTGAAAAAGATCAACAATAAAAACTCCTAATACTAGTCAATCATGTGCAGTTTTAATTTGATAGAAAAAAATGGAAACAGCCAGATAAACAATGAAATGCGACAAGTGCAGATCGTCACATGTTGGCAAAAAACAACGTAAAAGAAATATCACCAACACAATTATTAAGTTACCTTGAATATCGACATGAAGGAAAAGCTCCCAATAAGAGATGGTTTCCTTACTGGCATACTTCTTGCAGGCGACATTTCTTTACACAAATGTTGAGCCATCTCCCTCAATAATACCAATTGGGCCTTATCAGTCCGCACGGAAATGATTGCCTGTCTCATTGATTCTCTATCTGCCTCAAGTGCCTGAAGCCTCATGTACAGCTTCGTGATCTCCGGATCTTCCGCATTCACATAATTCAGTGACTCTCTTGGAGTAGTCATATAGTCATCACCTATTCCAACAAAAGCTTTTGGCTCTGCAATGCCACTATACGCCCCGTTGTGAACAGAATCAATGGTATAAATTCTGTCACTCATGTCATCTCCAACTTCAGATGTATTATCCGCCTTTTTCAGATTAGAGCAGTCCTCTGTCTGTGTGTATTCCATCTTCTTAATGCTGGCAGCAAGCTGGGTAGGGGAATCAGTGTCAAAAACTGAGCCCGTCTCTCTTACCGTCACAAAGGGTGAAACACAACTATCAGTGGAAAACCTCCTAGAATGCCTAGGTCGCCTGGGAGACTGACCAACTATCACCTTTTCAAGCATGTGTTTTGCACCGAGAAGTTCACAATCAGGCTGAATGTGTCTTGGACTTCTCTCCAGTTGATTGATGCGGTATTCCAAATCCTTCAAAGAACGTGGGGTCTCACCAAATGCATATTTCTCGACATCTACGTCTCCATTGTCAACTTCGGAATATACTAGGGTCTCATTCACTTTGCACTTGAGAGGAGGATAATCATATGAGGGAAAATCAAACTGCCCATCAAGGTTCTCAACAAAACTATTATTTCGGCTCATGCCACCTCTCTCTCCTCCCTCTGCCTCAGCCTCTGTAAACCCATAACTCATTAACCTATGTTTATAGGCCTGAACCTCACAAGTGAGTGACTGAATGGCTTGCTCTCTCTTATACAAAAAATCCTCCAAAGCAAAAAACTCCTGTTGATCATGCGCCATTTTCTCCTCGGCAAACCTCTTGAATTGCCGAGACTCCATTTGAATTTCAGCCTTTTCCCTTTGTAACCTCAAAATCATTGACATAGCCTCATTCGCAGCTGATGAGGCCGCATTTCTCTCCTCCTCCAATTCAATAGAAAGATCCACAATTGTCTGTTGTTGGCTGCTAACCATTTCTCGCAACACAATACACTCATTTCCAATTTCAACACGTGCGACATGGGAAGAGCTAAGACCCGGTATCACACACGCATTGCTTTCCTCATATTCATCAAATTTGCGCTTCATAGTACGAAGCCATGTGCCCGAATATGACCGGTTCATCATCGAACAACCACACTCACAATCACAACAATTGACCAAACTGGTGGAAGGTGGCGGGGATTCAAAATCCATAGACCAATGCACATTAATACAACAAAATTTAACCAAAATTAATCAAGACACACCAACCATACGCCCACAAACCAAAGAATTCCCAGGAACACCTAATCTAGGAGCTCCCAAACCCTCCCTCCTGGAATGTAGGTACGCATATCTGTATGTATTCCTCCACAATATGTAACTCAATTCCCCCTCCCTCAATTCCAGCAAACCACAAGCTTCTCAGATCAACAATTCACACGGAAAACTCCTACACAAAGAGAATCAAAGACAACATAGTCATTCAAAACCAAACCCAAAAGTAGAGAGAGAGACATAGAGATAGAGAGAGAGAGAGAAAGAGGTGGATTACCTTGAAAGCGTGATTAGAATCGAGGATGAGGAGGGAGCTGAAGAAAGGAGGTAGATTTTCCCGGGAAAATATACGAGGGAGGTATCTCAAAACCAGGAGACAGAGAAAAACCTGGAGGGTGGGGGTTGGTTTCCTCCCTCCGGCGAGTTTGGAAATTGAGGAAATCGAGGGAGAATAAGTGGAAAACAGAGCTAGAGAGAGAGAGAAATTAAAACCCCAGACGTGTTTAAGTGCAAAATTATATTTTTTTACAGAGAGAAACATGTAATTTAGATCTGTGTGTGTGTGTGAGAGAGAGAGAGAGAGAGAGAGAGAGAGAGAGAGAGAAATTGGGCGGTTAGGGAAATGTTTGGAGGGAGATTTGTCGGAGATTACAACTAAATCCGCGTCATTTTGGGTTGGTATTTTGGGGGTAATAGCAAAATAGAAAATAAGAAGTGACCCCTTCCCCAAAATTATACCAAATTTGTAAGAAGGACCCTCAAAATCTATCAAATTTTTACATATGACAATTTTTTTTTTCATTTTTGCTTTTTAACTTTTTATCATAACAACCCCGTGTATATATATATATATATATATATATGAAAAATAAATAGAGAAAACCACTCTAGTAGATGACAACTTGAGGTAGACATTGAGCTTCTTTGAAGCAGACTTTTTTAGGTAAAAAGTTGTGATTTTAAAAGTTTTGCAAAAAAATCAGAGTTAAAAAAGTCCTCCAAAATTATTTAAGATGTTCTTTAAAAAACTGAAAAGTTGAAAAAGTTCATTTGGATCAATTTTCTAATTTTTTTGGCTTTTTGTGTCAAAAAAATAATAATTACATGTATATATAGATTATGCATAATAGTTTCCAAAATATAAATTTCAAATATTTTTACGTACTAATAATATTTTATAAATATAATAAAATAAAAAATTATGTGAGATCAACGACAAATCTAATAACAACTATCCTCCCTTAAATAAACTCAAATGTATATATTGAAACCAATAATTACAAGCTTATCCATACTCAGCAAATGTGGACTACGAGAGGGGAGGGAGGGGTTACTATATCTCTTTTACCTTATTGTCTCACTTGGTAATCAATCAGTTATATTTGAAAATCTCTTTTTGTCAAGTTTAAAAAAAAGATACAAACTATTTAATGTGGGTCTAGTGCTAAAGGTACGAGTAGATGCCAAAATTTGAACCTACCACTCCTGTTTAACAAGAAAGCGAGAGAGAGAGAGAGAGAGAGATCTTTAAAGTGTGATATCACTGTGTTAATTTTGCAGCTTTGTCAACTTGTTGTTTAAGGATGAAATCCCAAGAGGATTTGCAAAGAAAGGTAGATATAATGTTGCCATCAGCGAGTGACCTTGACCACAACTTCTGATGTATGACATTAATGCAGATTTTTAGTCTTTTACACATGGAGTAAAATGTAAGATAATGACACTATTATCCCTTATCCAGCAGGAAAAAAAAATGTGTAAAAGGATAGAAAGGGAGTTTCTACAAATATTATACCAAAAATGTCGATCCAATTAAGTTAATATCAATTCAGTAAATTGAATATAATAAGGCTTTTACCGATAAGTTTTAATCATTCCGTCTCGCTTATCTCTTATCAGACAACATTAGATTTCCCTTGCTACGCTAGTTCTTGTGAGCAAACTCCCGCAGGTTTGAAACTCTATACAAGGGTCTGCTTGCCAGAAGCAAACTTTCAGGCGTGGTTGATCTTAAGTTTATTAAATTTGATTATGAATTTGTGAACTTATTATAACTCAATCTTATTGGGTTATAATTTATCTATTTGTTTTTTAATATTTTAAGTCAGATTGATAGGATAAATTATTTCTTTTTGAAAGTAAAGGGAGATTGGCACTTAGCTTCACAGCCAATAATCTCTTTCCTATCCAAAACCCTACTTTTAGGAGGAAAAGCAAAAGTGTTCATTGACCCTAGCAGCCTTCAAAAAAGCAAGCAGCAGCAGGTAGCATCACTTTAACTAGTACTTTTGGGTTTGGAAGGTGCCTCGGTTTCACTTAAAAGAAGGTATTCCACTTTTTTTACTAACTATTAATAACTGTCATGTTAATAACTATTTTTACTAACCATAATGATGATATGGTATCACCGTTACACCCGAGAGAGAGAGAGAGAGAGCATTGTAGGCCCAAAATGCACCCAAACACAAGCAACTAGAAATCTGTTCTCTCATCATTAGATCATCATTCACTTTGTATTAGTAGGAAACCCGCTCTTATAGTGGATAATTTGCGAGACGTGATTTAGTATTGAGTGGAAAACCTGCACCAAAAAAAAAAAAAAACAACCCCAAAAGAAGAAAACCATACACAAAAGAAGAGGATAATTCATGCTTGCATATACCATATCCTATGATGACACAAACAACTACATAATATTGTAGACTTCATAGATATACATTCATATTCAAAAGCAATCAATCCTCATTTAAACACTAATAGTAACCACCCTTCAACACCTTTAAATTTCAACACACTAAATGGAAAAAAGGAATGTAGTAATAATACAAGCTCGAATGACTAATTCACTCAGAGCACAACAAATCTGAACTTTACAAAACATAACCCTAATCAGAGTTTTCAGCCATGAATTTTTTGATCTCTTGCAGCACCCAGTCGGCGACCTCCGATAACGGGTCATTTGTGAAGAAACCATGCTGCTTTCCTTCAAACTCCATGTACTGGATTTTCTTTCCCTGCTGTTTCAACCTCATTACATAGTTCTCAACCCTATCTTTCAGCAGTTCATCACCTCCCACCATCACTAAAATTGGGTCAAGCTTCACTTGTTCAAGATTTGGGCTATCAGGCCCAAATGGATTTGCAAAGGGATGATCTGCCTTCTGTCCAACTGGTAGTGAGAGTCTCCAAAACCTGTTGTATTTTTGAAGGAAACACCATAGTCAGAAACCATAGTCTCCATAGTGTTATATATCTTCATTTCTCGATTTGTGTGTGTCATCCTTGCGTAGAGATCATATAAATCTTCTTTGTATAGTTTCAATTTTATCGGATGTCTCGAAGGGACTTATATGTATCTTCATAGGGGTAAAGTACTATCAGAATTTACAACATTTTTATGTCAACATATAATTCTTTGAGATTAAGTTATTATAATAAAAAAGTTACTATTACTCGTAAAATGTTAGGATTGATCCTAAAACGTGTATACTGACAAAGTTAAAAGTGACGAAGCACAGTGAAACCACCAAAAAACACCCCAACTTTTTACAAATTTCAGAGTATTCATAGAATTTGCCTACTTGGGGTTCCCCTTTTGAGTAATATATACAGAGACTTAAGAGCGTAAAACAACATCTGAAAATCTGGAATAAGGATATCTTTGACAACATATTTGATAATGTGAAGAAAGTCGAAGACAAACTGCTACAAGTTGCTTCATGGGGTTGCGTACGGGCATCCGTGGTTCGATAAATGGGGGTATAGATTCTGCCATAAAAACTTTGGAGTGACCAAAAACAATTACGACAGAGAGCAATCAACATTTTTAGTTCATGATAAGATCATCTAAGATTTCAGTAACACGAATCGATGTAGAGATATCAAGTAAGCCATTCGTTATTACCAAGATTTGAGTGAGACAAAATGCCCTAATATGTGTTTGAGTAACTCAGCCAGTACTGTCTAAGCTTTTACATATGCAATGCCTTGGTCAAATTCTAATAAATCTCAATGACCCATAAATAGTATAGGTGATTACAACCCGGTTCGACTCTTGCAAGAGGCTTTTAATTAATACGTTCGATGCATATAATTTGTAGATCATTGTATAAATTTTGAAATTCAGGTAATACCCGTAAATTAAAAAACACGTTATTGAAACAATTTATCGTAATATAAGAATAATACATGTAATAACTCTCATACTTTTCTTAAAAAGTCCACATAAATTAGTCTTGTTGAACCACTAGAACATCAACATGGCCTTGATTTTGGATCTTATTATTTTTAATATTAAAAGATTCATCTCAGTCCCACTAAATTATCCAGATGGATAAGGATAGGGTCATCTTTACTGTCGGGTAACCCACAATCTAAGAATGGAACATGTAATTAAATATCAAAAGAAAAAAAAAATCAGTAATCAAAATAGGTGGCTGGATGGAGATGCAACTGCTGGGCCTACCAGATCTTCCCAAAAAGTGGACATCACATTCTTCCAAAAGTTCTTGACTTTAAAATAATAAAAAAAAAAAAATCAGATATAAAAATATAATATTGGATTTCAGTCATGCTTGAAAATTGAAGATTTCTCCATTTGCTGATGATTCAGATGAGGTACATTTATTGGCAAGAGATTTGGATTTGACCCGACTTTTGTATTATATATCTTAGTCAATACGGTTAATTGTATTGGAAGTTCCCAAAATATAGAATTTATCTCATTTTAATCCCCAATATTTCAATTGCATCATTTTGATCCATAAAATATTATTCGCAATCTAGACGTTGTCTGCTTGAGGGACCATATAGAAACATATTCAATAAACTTATCATAAACTTGTCATGTAATACTTAAATTTGGACAAAAAAATAATTTGGATAACTTTAACCGAATTTCTATTGAAATTTTGGTTAAATAGTTACCTAAATTATACAGTTTTGATTATAAACTATTCAAATTTTGGTCAAAAACTACCCATATTATACATTTTTTTATCAAGAGCTACCCAAATTTTATTTAAGAGTTATCAAAATTATTTTTTGTCCATATTTAGGTATTATGTGACAAGTTTATGATAAAAAATCGTTAGCAATCTGGACGTTGTTTGCTTGAAGGACCATATAAAAACATATTCAATACTTCAAAGACTAAAATAATGCAATTGAAATATTGGAGACTAAAATAAGACAAATTTCATACTTTGGAGACCTCCAATATAATTAACCCTAGTAAATATATAAGGATTGGTGGTAAATTTTATATATATATTGAAAACAATCAAACATCACTAAGGTACTGCGAGAGGTGTCAAATGGGCTATGGGATGGTTTAAAATGGATTGAGTACAAAATAAATTCAATCTATTTTTAACCCGTTAATAAACGGGTCATAATGGGTTAAATTATAATGAGTTGGGTTAAACTCATTAACCTGTAAAATAGTTAAAACTCTTAATATAAACATATACTAATACATTAAAAATAAAAACACTAATACACCAAAATATATATACACTAATATACTAAAAATACACACATTAATACACCAAAAATACACACATATATTAACACACAAAAAACACAAACATCTATATAATAAAGTAGCTTACAATTCAAATCTCAAAAGATAAACAAAATGACTTTTGCTATTCGCGGTTGAGATCGCTTTAAATTTTACTTTAAAGTTCATCTGACGGCTAATATTAACACCCTAAATTTAATAGGAAAAATTGACCCCTAAGGGAGTGTTTGGAGTGATTTTTTAAAAGTACTTCTAGAAATTATTTTTCATAAGTACTTTAAAAAAAATAATAGTGTTTGAAACCGCCCCACCACTACCTCTACCGCCGCCGCCGCCGCCGCCACCACCACCACCGCCGCCACCACCCTCACCACCACCGCCGCCACCATCACCATCACCATGGTCATTGCCACCTACCACAATCATCACCGTCTCCTACCACCACCAGTACCACCCACCACCTCTCACCCCCACTACAAACCGATGCTTAAATTCATTTATCTCTTCTCTATGTTTGTGATTTGATTTTTGATATGAATACAAATATGTTTATTGTTTACCATTTTTTATTACATTGTGCCTTCAGACACAGGTAATAGCTAGTATTTAATAAAACACCAAAATATACACACATATACTATTCACCAAGACACACACACAGAGGGTCGGGGTTGAGGTTGGGGTTGTGGTGGGGGTCATGGATCGAGCGTATTAGTGTATTTGTGTTTTTGGTGTATTAGTGTATGTGTTTTTGGTGTACTAATATTTGTGTTTATATTTTTTAGTGTATTAGTGTGTGTATTTTTTAGTATATTAGTATGTGTATTTGATTTTATTACTTTTATTATTTAATAGAAAGATAAATACTTAACACAATGGGTACTCATTTGTAATAATCTTAACCCGCTTAATTAAAATGTGTACAAAGGATGATAATTAATTACAACCCCTGTCAATTAATTCAAACTACCTTGGCTGGTTTTGACTAATCCTATCATTCGATGATATATTCAACAATAATGAATGCCTCAATGTTCATTACTAGTGGGGTAACTGTAGAACAACTTTTGAACCATTTTTTTTTCTTTCAATATTTAGATATTAGTATCAATTTCAACTTTCCATAATCGATCATATCTTTTAAAATTATAATTTACACATCAAAAAAATTATAATTTTCGGCGATACAGTAGCCTTTGTCATATATCTCAGGCTCATCAAAAGAGAGATGACAGTATTAGATAGATTGAGATTCCCTTCAATATATATTTTATTTTTAATTTTTTTCTCAATGGATTATTTATCATATATTTAAGTGAGAATCATTATATATAAGTGGACCTCTCACTCATTATTAATGATGGATGATTGGTCTAAAAAAAATGTATTGGAGGCATTCGAGTTCGTACTAGATAAGGTGGAAACGCTAGTTTCAGGATGTAGGTTGTTAGTGGATTCCTAGATATTTCCTTTTGAGACCAAGGCCACGAGCAAAACATTCCTCCACAACCACAAAAAAGGGCCAGATAGACACATTTTGTTCTGACCCTTGTGCTGTCTTAATCCCACTAGCCTATTTAGAGGTTTCATTTCATCTTTATAAGGTTGTGTCAGTATCAAGAGAAGATTCCAGATCCAATTATTATTATTAAATTTTTTTTTTCAACGGTCATATATATTCTGATCAATTTATGTGCATCTCGACTAATTTTTTTTTTCTGATCCGATCAAAAATAGACCATTCACACTAAGATTTAGGTCATCCACGTTGGGACTAGGGTATCTAATTATTGTATACCTTGTTGTGTTTTGTTAACTCTATATACAAAGTTGACCCTTTTTTTTTTAATCTTTAAACCTTGAGTTTGGGAAAGCAAGGAGGGATATATAAATAAGACTAAGTTTTGAAGCATTGTGGTCTTGAGTTTAATGATTTTATGAGATTCACAAGAAACATAGTGTATGTACTATATATTCCCACATTTCCTGCTCAAGCATGTGCAGGTTGACCTCAAAAACACATCCAAAACCATATTGGACAATCTTTTCCTTTTTTCTTTCACGAGATTTTCTCCTATGTAGACGCACTAGAGTATGACCCGGGATGGGAATAGATATTTTTTTCCCTAGAACATGGGGAGAGTTGGTGTAGGTTAGTATTTAAACAAAGGTGGAGTTGTATAAAGACTTCATTTGAAAGTAATGTTAAGTGGAAAAGATCAGACTGTTATCCTTAGAATAATTTTTATCCGTTGAGTGACGGCCTTTTTATTTGGCACCGTCGGATCACTAAGGCTGACTTTCATCCTTGTTTAAGGGGTGGGTCTCATAGTCAAGCTCTTTTTTGCCTTTGCACTTGAGGGCTGGTCTCGGTCCGGCCCGATTTCGAGGTCATAGATGGGAGAAGACAAAAACCCTAGACTAGTGACAGGGGGGCCATTTTATGTGATGATGCTTCTCGTGAAGTATAAACTTATATAAAGTGTTTTTTGTTCATGGGATTTTGTCAAACCTAAGATATCGATGTCTATTTCTCAATTCAAATCCGTCCCAGCTAAATGAATGAAGTTTCACTGTTATGCTTATCAACTCAACAACGCTTAATTTCAATCAATCGGACTTGGCTAAATGAATAAAGTTCTACGGTTATGTTGACCAACTCAACAAGACTTTTTCTCAATTATTTAGAGTCGGGTAAGTCAATAAAATTTCACTCGTTATTCTCGATATGTCCTAATTTTTACACATAATTAGTGGCAAGAACCCAAGTATTTATGTACTTAAAAATCAGCTTATAAATCTACAAAGTTCAAAAATACCTGTCAAGGATCTCCAAATTCAAAAAGGGTTCTGGCAGTCCCTCTGCTTCTGACTTAGTTCTCACAGTCCCACCAAAAAATGGAGCCATCAGCACATACCCACGGACTCGAACCGGTGCAATCTCCGGCAAGCCGGGCCCGAGCCGAACCGCCAAATGGTGCGCAATGGTCCCACCCGATGAGTCACCCACAATGAAAACCCGATCAATGTCCACCTCATCGTATACCCACGTATCTACACTTTTACATATGGCTTGAGACTGCAGCCACTTAACAGCACTGACAGCATCATCCATGGCCGCCGGTAGCCTATGCTCCGGCGCCAACCTGTAGTCCGGCGCCACAACGAGGGCTTGAAGTCCTGAGGCGAGCCGGAGGCAGGTGTTATGGCAGTTGGGCCATGTACGTGAGCCGACACAGAAGCCGCCGCCATGAAAGAAGTATAGAATAGGAAGCTTGGTGGAGGAAGTTGGTGGGGAGAGAGGTTTGTAGAGGCGGAGGTAGAGGTTGTTTTTTGAGTCGTAGATACAGTCTCTCCAAACAACAGAGGTGTCGTCGTGAACCGGAAAAGGAAGCTGTATATCATCTGATCGGAAAATTGAACCATCGCTGTATACTTGGAGGACTCCTAGGCAGTCTTCTACTACATGAGGAAGTGAACCCATCTCTCTCTCTCTCTCTCTCTCTCTCTCTCTCTCTCTCTCTCTCTCTCTCTCCTATGTGTGTGTGTGCAATACTGCAATGTCTTTGGTGGGGAGATGGTTAACAGTGAAGCAAATGGGCTCTAAATAGGCAAGAAAGAAGGCGAGAGTCACAGGGGTGCCAATTTACCTCATCAACACCAATACGAAACGATTATAAAATCAACACAATTAATAATATACGCATAATAAGTTGATTGAATTGAAGCAACGTTTGACACTTTGAACACATTAAATAATTTTTTTTCGTGAGTATCGACATAAACATGATACAAAAATAATAACACATAGATGACGTGACGAGATACGAATCGACAACGTAAAGAGACCTTAAAGTCAAGAGTATTTACATAATTTCAAGTGGAGAATATTAAACATACTATCATTCTTGTTCTCACTTCATTTGACAACCAATATAGGGGTATAAGGTTAGAGTCCTGTTTTTTAACAGTACAAAACATACTTGTGGTCCGAGTGAAATTCATTGCATATGAATGGCTTCTTCACTTATAAACGATAACTGTTTTGTCAAAGAAAAAAAATATAATCCAATGATAGTTTAGGATGAATTGTAAAACTAAATGTCCTAAATTTGAATCTTAGTAACCTTTTGAGGTCAGGCCACAAGAGATTTATCCCTCATGAATATCCAAATTCCGACGTAAATGGTTTGTCTTTGACCGGATCGCGGAAAAAATTAGTCAAGGTGCACATAAACTGATACGGACAACCTGGACCATTGAACCAAAAGAAAAAACGAAACGAAAAAAATATTAGAGAGGATTTAGATCCGTTTCTCACAACTTGTTTACCCAATTTGACTGATGTGTTGGTTGCCAAACTCACAAATATAAGATGAGTGACCAATGAAGAAGAAGGAAACTAGAGAGCAAATAAATATTAAAGAGGATTTTGGTGTAAAACCACCAATGAAAAACCATGTGGTTGCGGATTTTGGTGTAATTCTTACTTATTTGATAGAAATAACCTTGATGATTACGTTTAATCTTTCTTAATTTGACCCTAAATCTGTTTGTAAGAAAGAAATATTCAATATAATTGTCTTTTGACGAAAAATCATTTCGATTACAACGTAAATTTCGAATGTTCATAATCATTAATAAAAAATTTTAGTTTTATGTGTCATTGAGTCAAACTCTATATTTATCCACTAAAACAAACCGTACCGGTTAGTTTTTGGTTTTTTAGTCCTCTAATCTTTTCATGGGAGGGATGAACTCTAAATTTGTTGTGATTTTGTGTGTGAGATGAACAATCAAAGAAACAGAATTAATTAGAAGAAATAACACAAGATGTTACATGGTTCGACAACTTGTCTACGGTATATGAGAGAGTGGTTATCTTGTTTTTATTCCACACTAAAAGTTAGGTTACAACTTAACTTAATAGGTTACAATCCTAATTAGGACAAATCTCGAAGGCACGTTCTCCATAGCGATGGACCTCTCTATATATTGCATATGAGTCATCTATTCTAATAAAATTCATATTCGAAACTCGACAATTCTTTTGGGTCAAGCCATTCAAGATTTGTTCCTCATGACTTTTATAATTATGGCATGAATGATTTATTTTTGATCAGATAAGAGAAAAAATTAGTTAAAATACGCATAAACTGACATAAACATATATGATCTTAAAAAAAAAAAAAAACTATAGAAACTCTTGAATTGGTAGCCTTCAATGTAATATGGGTTGAGAATAGTGATGCCGATTCTAAATAAGGGACCCAACTTTACTTTTTTTGCCTGGACATGGCCCACCCAAGATTAAAAAAATAATAGACTAATATTTGAAGTTCCAAATGTCGTGTGGCGGCGGCGTAAATTGTGGTTTACTTTTGACAAATTGCTCTTCAAATTGCCTAAAAATTGTGATTTCAGTCATAGATAAAAGATGGTATTGACTGAGGATAAGTAATGTGGTGGAGAGATAAGGTTAAGTTTCTAAATTAATAGGGTCGTTTAGTTTTATGTGTCATTGAGTCAAACCCTACATTTTTTTAGAGCATGTTTGTTTGTTTGTTAATGGTCATGTGAACATGTAAGTCTTCTAGGGTGCAGACATTACCACACTAGTGAGATTAATTTTTGTACAGGTTACCCGTGATTATTGCTATATCGAAAGTTACTCTACTTGTTACTTGACGTAAAATATATATTAAATATATTTCTATAGTAGGTTTATGGGTAACCAATTAGCAACGAACACATAATAAGTTATAACTATTTATAATCGATTATTGATGATGAACAAAATAAATTTATACACAATCAACAGTCGAGTGTATGATTCAGGATAATTACTGAAACAATCAATAAAGCAATTAATGAAAGAGACAAATATTGAATCAACACAAGCAACACACGGATGTATAGTGGTTCGATTATGGTGACCTACTCCACTTCGAAGGCGGCTACGGTGACCAGAGATCTTTATTAATAAATCAGATGGTGGAGGAGAGAGCAAATGTAAGCTCTAGAAAATGTTAAGTAGCTATGAGAGGTATAGCTTGTGTAAGGGTGTGTAGAAAGATGCTCCTCTCATATGGAGAAAGCTTGCAATTTATAGACACAGAGCCTTGGTTGAGACGGTGACGTGAAGGGATATGTGACTAGTCATTCAGAGTGGATAGCTACAACTAAGGATTGGTACAATCAGAGATAGTCTTGATCTTGGAGAGCGACTATCCCGGTAATTACTGCTCACGTGCGTTAATCTTCCTGAACTCCTTGAACTTTAAACTGTGCCGGATCCATGAGCTGAGCTTGACCTGCCTTGTAACTAATTTGGGCTCACTTAATTAATTGTGCTTGACCCAGTTAGATCTGGGCTCGTCAATTATGATAGATTATACTAGTGGTTGATGTATATTTTTTTTAGATGTCATTATTGTAATATAATCTTCTCTATATAAACCTCAATACATAGGTGCTTTTGTGGGATTTACACATTTTTAAATGTATCATAGCTTTTTCTTGTTGTTCTAAAAGGACATAATGTTTATGATCACATTGATGGGTCCTCTGTTTGCCCTCCTCCCACCATTACTGATAATTCTTGCATTACCATTCCAAATCCTATTTATAAAGTGTGGATGCAAATTTACTACATCGTTTTATCTACTGTTTCTGTCGATATTCTTCATGTCATCATCAAACCAAATCTACCTCAAACTGCTCGTGAAACTTGGCTCAATATGTTATAAAGAGTGTATAAAATACATTAAAATGCTAATCCTCGCTGATTAGGTATCGAAATCCTACTTATATGAAAAATAACGAAAATAAAAAAGTTTTATGCTGTTTGATATATAGAACAAAACAATATATTCCGTGATCTGTATTTTAAGAGAGTCGACAAAAATCATATCTGAATTTTTAGAATAAATTATAAATTCTTTAAAATTTTTCTAAAAAACAGAATTGCCAACTTGAAAGTCTAAAGCATGAAATTTTACCAAAAAACAACTACAATGGCAGTTGATTATTGGCTCGATTATGACAAGCTAACGCTAATTCGCTCTCTTCTTTATTTGTCATCGATTTTGTCTCTGATTACCATTTCAATTTCTATTGTGCTTAAAATGCATTACAGTCATAAAATATTTTCATTTGTTCTTCTCAATATCTTCTAGGATGTACTTTTGCCAAAATATTGTGCATCTTTTTATAGTACTCAAAAGAAATGCTTGAAGGAGAGACTTATGTATAAGCTTAGAGCATTTTTTGCACCTAATCCACCCTTCCCCCCCCCCCCCCCCCCCCCCCCTTCCCACTCCCAATAAAATAATCCGGTGACAATGAAAACATTATATAATTTCCTTCTCTATTTGTTCATGTCATTCTTACACATGGGTGATGTTAATCTTCTCTGTACCGTTCTAATTATATATTAGACGTCCCCAAATGACAAAATTCCCGTCAAACATCGAACATTTTCAAAGGAGGGGAAAAAAAAAAAAGGAACAGCATTTTGGAAGTCATACAGAATCTTGAATACATTATGTCCTTTTCATCTTTGTCTTCTTAAAGTTCTTAACTTTCACTTCCATCCTTATTCCTCTATTCTGTGTTGTTTATGTTTATGGTGGTAGTTGTGGTAGCCTATTTGGCAGGAATGTCTGTTGTCCTCCAACCTGCAGGCAGGCCTCACTTCTGATTCCTCTCTAATTCTGATATGCTTAGTATAAATCTTTCATGCCCGCAGCCGCGACTTCCCAACCTTGTCTTAGTGTCTGGACAAGGTTGTCCTTTTGGGTGGTGGCAGCTAGCAACTTACGAGTCATTATCTCGAATGGAAAATGTTTCATAACTCAAATGGAACCTAAAAATTACAATTTAAATCATCTCTTGGATGAGTAGATCTTACTAAAAAAGTTGATGGGAAAAAAGTATATTATTCAGAAAATAAATCTTCTGACAGATAGAGGGGTCTGGCCCCGTCTGGCTGTTAACCCCTATGCCAAAGGTTCTAATAAGTCCTTAAGAAGCCACGAGTGTCTAATGACAACCACTTGCATCTAAATCTCTATCAATATAATTTTTATCTTTTTTTTTTACAATGTTAAATCAACTACACTTTACGGTGTATAAAAGTTGTTAATGGCTCGTGTTGTGTTTAATTTGTGACGTATCAAAAGATTTTCAACTCATCCGACTAATTCGTAATCATATATAATTAGGTATATGTCGTGTATAAATCATATTTGGTCGGTTTGTATCGTGTTCAGTCAAGTTTGTGTCAACCCACTTATTTGACGAGTTTAAAAAGTCATCTGAACCCACCAACCATCCAAAGCCGCCAATTCTATAGCGATTTCGTGTTAAATTTACGAATCGTGTCTAAAATTATCAGGTATTGATAAAAACTCATTTATATAATTGTACTATTTGAATTCATGACGAATAATTTTCAGTTAAAATAACAAAAAAAAATGTTTTGGAAAGATTAGAATCCCAACTACATGACCTCATTCTCAAGTCTTCACAACAGAAAGCCCAACATAAGAATCTCAACCAGAAAATTTCTCTTAAATTAAATTTTTTTTTCTTCACATAATAACTGCCTTGGGAGAATTACTTTGTATAAAAGAAAACAACAACAAGAGGCACATATAGAATAATGTATCTCACTCTTTTTTTGTCTTCTTCCATTATTGAAATCACCTCTTGCTTTCCTTTTGTTTTCCTTTGTTTCTGTTCATTGTAAGTATCCGTATAATTTGCGGATCTTCTCTTTCGGTCAATGATAAACCTTACTTACCAAAAAAAAAACAGCTCTTATATACTCTTGATGCTACACTTGGGGATTGTGTTTAATAGGCTTATCCTTCTCTAGTTCAAGCATGTTTTTTTATCTCTTCTCCTAGCAGGGATGCCAGGGAACCATGTATGAGGCAGTTACACCTACCCTCTAGAAAGTAAGTTTTTTTCCTTCCAACCCTTTAATTGATTCCTACTTCTGTTGATAACTACTCAATACTCTTTTTTAAAGGTGTACTCAAATTTTTTAATGTTTTTGGATTATGTTATAACTTTTTTTAAGTCTAGTTACAATTAAATAGTGTTGTTTGGGATTGGTCCTAACATTTTAGGATTAATACTACTTTTGTTTTCGTCGTAACGTAACTTCATTTACTTGTAAACTTGATTCAAAAAAAAAATTATAATTTTTGGTACGTGTTGGAGGAGGCATTGTAGGCTTACTCATTTCTAATGTGTCCAATATCCTTCATTGGAAGTTTACTCCATGTTGGTTTGTTCTTCAACAAAACAAACTCTTTCTTTTTTGGGACATATTGCTCTTAACAAATGATTAAAGCAGCTAGCTATGAAATCTTGGAGCAATCTTTTCCCCCATTATTCACCTCCCCCCCCCCCCCCCCTCTCTCTCTCTCTCTCCACCTATTCACCTCCTCCCTCTCTCTCTCTCAAACACACACACATCTAATCTTTCCCTTGTTCCTCTTTCTATCCTCATCCCAAACTCTGGTCTGTTATTTGGAATATGATGGCTATTCCCAAAGTCAAGCACTTTTGGTGGAAAGTTTGTAACAATGCATTGGCCTCACGTGAGAATTTATTTAAAAGAAAGTGTGCTGATTCCCCTTGGTGTCTTGTTTGTGGTGAGTCTATTGAATCTGTTGAGCATATTATTTTTGAATGTGAATGGTCAAAGAAGGTTTGGTTTGGGTCTGATTTGGGGTTGCGGTTGGAGCAGGGTGCTTTTGTCTCGGTCTTAAAATGGGTCTCGGATCTTCTGGATACCTTCAAGAAAATTTCTGATTCTTATGAGTTTATGGGGCGTGTGGCTACGATTAGTTGGGCCATTTGGAATACCAGGAATAATTTTGTGTTTAACCATGTTGTTCCTAATGCCCTTGTTACTTTGTTGTGGGCTCAGTGCCTATGGTCGGAGACGGTGTGTTATGCTAAGGGGAGGCATATGGTGTTACAGGTTGGTTCACCTCTTCTGCAACAGCGGTTAATGGACTGCCCAGGTCAGCTCCAATCCTTTTATGTGTGTTGTGATGGTGCATTCAAAAAGGGCGAAGCTGCGGTTGGGGTGATTCTCAAAGGTTTTAATGGGACACTGGTGGATGGTATAGCCAAGAGAATTCCGCCTGTTTCCAGTCGGTTTTTGGAAGCTGCTGCACTCAGAGAAGTGTGCTTGCTGGCCTGTGCAGCTGGGTTACGGAATGTGACTATTGCAAGTGATAATCTGGAGTTGATCAGATTGGGTTCAACGGAAGATACTCCCCCATGGGAAATCAGCGACTTTGTCAGCGATATTAGGAGCTTTGCTAGTTATCTTAATTTAAAATTTGTACACAAGCCTAGGGCTCTTAATAGAGCAGCTCACTGGGTGGTAGCCAAGTCGATGTCTAATTCAATTCCTTTGAATTGGGTGTGTTGTCCTCCCCCGAGCTAAAGGTTTTTTTGTCGTCTGATTGTAATCAGGATTTCCCTACGTAATGAATATATGATCGCTCTTATTCTCAAAAAAAAAAATGAGAGATACACATTCAACCTATTAAAAGAAGGAAAGACAACTGGCATTTTGAAAGTTCTACAGAAGTTATATGTCCTTTTCTGACTTGTCTTCTTTCACTCCCATCCTTGTTCCTCTATTCTATCTTTGTTTATGGTGGTTGCTGTAGTAGCCTATTTGCCCGTGGTGACATTCATCCAACCAGACAGGCCTCACTTTGATTCTCTAAACTTCATTTCTAGGATATGCTTACAAGGAATTGGAATCTATCATGCCTGCAGCCGACGTACCCAAGTCATTTCCCTGAGTATATATGGGATCTTGGCAGCTAGGGATTAAAATTCCGCCATTGGTGGTAACTAGGGTGTGGTTTGTTGGGAGTAGGGATGACAGTGAATCGAGAAGAAATGAGTATTTGTTCAAACCTATCATGTTTGGTGTTTGGATTGGGGATGGATCATATGTATTGGACGGTGGACGTATATGGAGATGAACTGAAACTCATCCCCTCTCCGCCTCCGCGCCGCTATATATATATATATTAAGTGAAACACACATTATTATACATATTATTTTTGTGAGTTTTTATGTTTGATCCATTTGTTATATAATGAGTTTTCATCCTTCTTGTAAATTCGCTTGTGAGGTTTTATGGTTTTTTTTTAATTTTTTTTCTTAAAATCATTGAAATTAATTGGTATGGGCGGGGACGGTGGCGGAGATTAAAATTTCCCCCACTAACGAGGGTGGCCGAATATTTTTGAAGCGATTACGAGGGTGACGATTAGTCTCCTCGCCCCCGCCCCAGCCCCAGCCCTAGTCCACTGTCATCCCTAGTTGGGAGACTGGAAAGTTCAGTCATCCAACGCACAATATATATGTCTGAAACTCATATTCACATAAAAGTTTAAGTCTATAGGTGATGAGTCAATCAATAGTATAATAGGTCATTTTAACTTATTTTTCTATCCGATGTGAGATTCCCAACTAACACGTGTAATACCCAACAATCTCTTCCTTATATATGAACCACATCGGACTGAGCTCTCTCTTGAGTCTGATTCACCACACTGTAAAAGCTTCACACCCTACCCTTTTTCTGAGTTGCGTTTCCATGACTTCAATACCAAGAGTCCAAGAGCAATTGTAAATATTGGCATACTACACCGCCTCTAGAGAGCCAAGTGATACAAAACCCAATATACATGTCTGGAATTCATACTCACCTAAAAGTTTAAGTTTATAGGTGGTGAACTCATCAACATTATATTACAACACTTTAACTTATTTTTCTATGTGATATGAGATATCCACACATGTACTACCCAATAGTGAAGCGAAACCCTTAAGAATTTGACATTGCTTGCAATGACCCAGAGCCATCCCGCGCTACTTTACTTCATAAGTATAAATTTTAGACCGTCATTGTACAATACATGGTGTAATACAATATGGATCCACCTCCATAATGGAGAAGATTATATAAGGTGAGTCTAGAGCGTTAAGCTTAGTAAACAGTCACATCGGTAGAAGACTCACTTAGTAGATTTTATTTGAAATATTAGTGAATAATATACTAATAAAAAAAATTAAAAAATATATAGAGTGGAAAGATTCAAATCCCAACTACATGATTCTAATTCATAACAGCCGGAAGCCAAACATAGAAATCTCAACTAGAAATTTTTTTATCTTTTATTTTTGTCACATTATATATATACTAGTTATTCCTCGTGCCTGAAGGCACGGAGTAATAAAAAAAATGGTCAATATATTTGTATTCACACCTAAAATCAAATCACAAACATACAAGAAAGATAAAGAAATTTAAGCATCGATTGTAGTGGGGTGAACGGTGGTGGTGGTGGTGGTGGTGGTGGTAGTGGTAGTGGTGGTGAGCGACAGTGGTGATGGTGGGAGACGGTGATAGTTGTGGTGGGTAAGGTGACGACCGTGGTGATGGTAGCAATCGTAGGTGGCAACAGTGATGTTGGTGGTGGGTTTTGAGTGACGATGATAGTAGTGGTAGTCATGGGTGGCAACAGTGGTGGTGAACAACGGTGATGGTGGTTGGCAGTGGTGGTGGTGGGACGACAACGGTTGTGGTGAGCAGTGATGATGGTGGTGGTGGGCGACGATGGGTGTTTCTAGACGACGGTGTGATGAGTGGTGGCGAATGGCGACGGTGGTAAGTGTGGTGGGGATAGGTGACAGTGGTTGGCTGTAGTGGTGGGTGATGACAGGTGGTGGCGATGGTAGGTGTGGTGGGTTAGGTGACAGTGACCGGTGGCAATGGTGGGCGGCGATGGGTGGTGGTGGGTTCTGACGGTGGGCGACGGTGATAGTGGGATGATGGTGGTAATGATAATAAATATAACAATAAGATGACGATGGTGGTGGGTGGTGGCCATGGACGACGAATGTAGCAATCGGTGGTGGTGGTGGTGGTGGCAGCAGGGCAATGAGAGTGGGGTGGGGCAGTGGCATTGGTGGGGCAGTGGCGATGGTGGGGGTGGCAGTGGTGGGTTGGCGATGGTGGTGGTAGTTGTGATGGTCATGGGGGTGGTGGTGGGGCGCTGGGGGTGGGGGTGGTAGGAGTGATGGTGGGACAGTAGTAATAGTGGTAAGGTGCGACAGTGGTGGTGGTGGGGATGATGGTGATGGGGCGGTGAAAGTGGTGGGACTGTGGTGGTAGCGGTAGTGATGATGGCAGGGTGGTGGTGACAATGGTGGGCATTGGTGGTAGTGGTGCGCGGTGGTGGTGGGGCAATGGAAGTGGTAATGGTGGTGGTAAGGACGGCAGCGGCGGTGGTGGTGATGGTGGGGTGGTGGGTATGGTAGGGCGACGATAGTGATGGCGGCGATGGTGGTGGGGGTGGTGGCAGTGGGGGTGGTAATGGTGATGGGGGTGGAGCGATGGGGGTAGAGGTAGTGGTAGGGCGGTTCCAAACACTATTTTCTTTTTAAATTACTTATGAGAAATAATTCCTAAAAGTATTTTAAAAAGTTACTCCAAACACACCCTTAGGGACTTATTTTTCCTATTAAATTTGGGGTGTTAATATTAGTCATTAGATTAACTTTAAAATAAAATTTAAAGTGATCTCAACCGCGAATAGTAAAAATCATTTTGTTTATCTTTTAAGATTTGAATTGTATTGTATTTTATTTTATACTAGTTATTGTATGTGCCTCAAGGCACAGTGTAATAAAAAATGGTAAACAATAAACATATTTGTATTTATATTCAAAATCAATTCATAAACAGATAGAAGATATAAAGGAATTTAAGTATCGGTATGTAGTGGGGGTGGGAGGTGGTGGGCGGCAGTGGTGGTGGTAGGAGATGGTGATGGTTGTGGTGGGTGGCAATGACTGTGGTGGCGGCAAGGGCGACGACGATGGTGGTGGTGGTGGTGGCGGCGGTGAGAGCGGCGATGACGGCGGCGGCGGCGGCGATGGTAGAGGTAGTGGTAGGACGGTTTCAAATACTATTATTTTTTTAAAGTACTTATGAGAAATAATTTTTAGAAGTACTTTTAAAAAATCACTCCAAACACACCCTTAGGGCCCTATTTTTCCTATTAAATTTAGGATGATAATATTAACCGTTAGATTAACTTTAAAGTAAAATTTAAAGCAATCTCAACCGCGAATAGTAAAAGTCATTTTATTTATCTTTTGAGATTTGAATTGTACTTTATTATATAGATATACTAGTTATTGTCTGTGCCTGAAGGCACAGAGTAATAAAAAATGGTAAACAATAAACATATTTGTATTCATATCCAAAATCAAATCACAAACATAGAGGAGAGATAAATAAATTTAAGCATCGGTTATAGTGAGGGTGAGAGGTGGTGGTGGCGGTGGTGACGGTGGTGGTGGTAGAGGTAGTGGTGTGGCGGTTTCAAACACTATTTATTTTTTTTAAAATACTTATGAAAAATAATTTTTAGAAGTACTTTTAAAAAATCACCTCAAACACACCTTTAGGAGCCTATTTTTCCAATTAAATTTTGGGTGTTAATATTAACCGTTAGATTAATTTTAATGTAAAATTTAAAGCGATCTCAACCGCGAATAGCAAAAGTCATTTTGTTTATATTTTGAGATTTGAATTGTAAACTATTTTATTATATATACTAGTTATTGTATGTACCTGAAGGTACAGAGTAATAAAAAAATGGTAAACAATAAACATATTTGTATTCATATCTAAAATCAAATTACAAACATAGAGGAGAGATAAATGAATTTAAGTATCGGTTGTAGTGGGGATGAGAGGTGGTGGTGGTAGGAGACGGTGATAGTTGTGGTGCATGGCAATGACAGTGGTGGTGGTGGTGGCGGCGGCGGCGGCGGTGGTGGTGGTGGCGGCGGCGGTGGTGGTGGCGGCGGCGGTGGTGGTGGTGGGGGCAACGGCGGCGACAGTGGTGGTGGTGGCGACGGCGACGATGGTGGTGGTAGTGGCGATGGCGGCGACGGTTGTAGTGGTGGTGGCGACGACAACGACGGGGGTGGTGGTGGTGGCGGCGATGACGATGACGATGACGATGACGATGGCGATGGGGATGGGGATGGGGATGTTGGTGGTGGCGGCAACGCCGATGGTGGTGGTGGCGGCTACGACAGTGGTGGTGGCAGCGGTGACGGTGGCAGTGATGGCGGCGGCGACGGTGGTGACGGCGGCGGCGGCGGCGGTGGTGGTGGTGGGGGTAGAGGTAGTGGTGGAACGGTTTCAAACACTATTATTTTTTTTAAAGTATTTATGAGAAATAATTTTTAGAAGTACTTTTAAAAAATCACTCCAAACACACCCTTAGGGGCCTATTTTTCCTATTAAATTTAGGGTGTTAATATTAGCCGTTAGATTAACTTTAAAATAAAATTTAAAGCGATCTGAACCGCGAATAGCAAAAGTCATTTTGTTTATCTTTTGAGATTTGAATTGTAAGCTACTTTATTATAAATAGATATATATATATATAAAAGAAAAACAAGTTGCTTTATAAAATTAGAAGTCCATATAGAATCGTGGCTCTAATGTATGTATCTCACTCTTATGTTGTCATTTGCCATTATTCAAATCCACTCTTGCTTTATAAAATTAGAGATCCTTAATATTATCGGACAACCTAGGAGTCCTCCAAGTACACAGTAATAATCTTCCATTTCCAGGACTCGGGGAACCATGTCAGGCCCAAATTTTTTTTTTATTATTTTCGGTTTTTTATCGTGCGTGTATTATCCTCAAATATGGGTGATGCTCCAAGCATCGATAGACCGGGAAAACACCCTTTAAAAGGTTGAATCTTTTTTCTAAATTACTGTAATTTTGAATGATTCCTTTTTTCGGTATTTATTGTGGTTTTGTAACTTATTCCTAAACATATTGTTATTTTTATGGTTAATAGTATTTTCAGTCTCTAAAGTATATCCATTTTGTCAGTTTGGTCTTATTGTATTAATTTTGTCAATTTTGTCCTAAAAATTTAATTTGTGTCACTTTGGTCCTTAATCAAACAATTCGTTAAGTTTTTTTATGCAAATGACCACGTATCATTCTTTCAGACGGTATCATATGTCCAACACGTGATCATTCCATCAAAAACTTAACCGTATGTCTAGGTATAAATCATTTAAACATAAATTGAATATTTTAAAGACCAAATTGATAAAATTGATACTTTAAAAACTAAACTGACAAAATATACATACTTTAGATATCAAAAGTACTATTAACTCTTATTTTTATGAAAGTGTGAGTCGAACCATATTTTTCGGTATAATAGTGTTTCTAAAACATGTATTAAGAACCTTGAAAGTGTATTTTTGTAAACACGAATGTACAATAGGAAGCATGTCCAAATCATGCTTTCACAAATCATGGTATCATAATAGAAGGTCATGTGTTTGAATCTCGCTGTCACCCTAATAATTAAAAGGATTTTCACGTGTTGAACCCAAAATCTAGATTGCACGTGATGAAATATACATACTTAAGTTACACCCTCCCACAAGTTTAAGTTTTTAGTAGATTGTTATTTAACACGCTAGGACTAAGGTATTCATGAAGAATAAATCTTTCATAACCTGATCTCAAAGGATTATCAAGATTCGAATTCAAGACATCTGGGTTTACAACTCGTCTCTTTTACCACTTGAGCTATCTTTTAGGTTAAAAAAACAACTGTTGATTGAGAGGTAAGTTCAAAACCACGTTGACGGGACTTTAGGCGGCTCAACAGCCTCAAGTTGATACGTGGACAGTTATAGCAATTATGGACTGCAAATGGCGCCAGGGAGAGGAGCCGAGGAGTTATGACCTGGAAGAGCCGAATACGCACTGTTAAGCCTAGCATTTTAGGGGATATGACAGCTCATTAATAAGGATTTGAGTGATTGTGACAAGGTTATTAATGAGCCTCCTTGTCCTCGAGACATATGAAGACGGTCATCATTACAAAGCATTAATTGTTATTGTGCCGACCCGATGTTCTCGGCAAACCCCGAGGAGCTTGGGCGTATGTGTCAAGCCCCTAGTACAGGTACTAAATGATCGGGGGATAGGCAATGAGTGCTCGGAGGGTCCCGAGCATAGATTCGCTCGTCCGAGGGGATTAGTCTTGAGAAGATTTGATGGGATTGCACTCATTATGTTTGGATATGAGTGCAAGTTATTGAATGCTAAGATGGAATTTCAAGATCTCTCAATCATTACTAATTCAAGTATAAATACCTCTCAGAAAGTTGAACAAAGGTATGCAATTTAAATTCAAAAAATACACTATGCTAATGTCTCCAATGCCGACTAATTTGAGCTTCGGAGGGGATTAGCCGGGTGCTCACCCGGCCCCTTCTCTAACTTGTTGATTGCTTCAGGTTCACCATTTAGCGGATCACTATCTCAACTCATTACAGGAAATCACATGTGCACACGTCATAAGTAAAATAAAGTTACAAAACAACTATAATGTAGTAAAATGCTCTTTAATTAAGATGTACTTGTGAGTTGTGACCTTTCTAGTTTCGTGCATGGTGCCCACCTCCCACACTCATATTGTGCCCTGCTTTCTAGTTTTGCCAATGTTCATTACTTTGGCTATTCATTATCTAATCCATATACAAAGAAGATAATAAGATATTGTGGGTCTTGGTGGGTCTGGTGGTGATGGGTGTAGAAGATGAGATCTGGTGGGTCTGGTGGTGGTGGGTGTAGAAAATGAGATATTGTGGGTGTATAATATATGTTATATAAAGATATGTGGAGAAAGCGGGCGGTTCGGGCACATCGGGTTTTGGCATGAACCCAACCACCAACCGAGCCAATTACTTCGGGTATGCAGAATTTACTTCCGTAAACCGAACCGGTTCCATTTAAGCCCGTCTATTTGCTTGCGGTTTATTCGGCTTCGCTTCGGCTCATCGTGTAATCAAATATTTTGACCAGCCCTAAGTTTAACACACTACATGACACTTTCATGTGGTGTACATCCTAAATAAAAAATTATACATGTACAATTAATAGTTGTCACATATCATCTTGTAAGAATTTTTTTTGAAAAAGCAAATTTGTGTCCCACAAATTATATTTGTGACAGCGTCTCATTGAGTGTGCACACCACATGACAGTGTCAAAGTGTATATTTTCTCACGGGAAATCTATACATTTGCCTATGTTAGAACCCCCCCCCCCCCCCCCCCCCCCCCCCCCCCCCCCCCCCGGGTTCCAAAAACAAATGAGACATGTCATGCATGCATGGGTGGTTCATATCTATAATGGAATTGTAGACTCCATTTGACCAAATGTGCAAAACCAACAATACCTTATGAAGATCCATACCCACATTTGAAGACAAGTTACTATTCTATTCTAAACTACCTTTAAACTTAAAACACTCTTAACTGGAAAAAGGAAACAAATATAACACAAGCTCGAATCACTATTCATTCTATAGCACATCAAATAAGTTGTTCACAAAACAAAATCCTAATCAGAGTTTTCAGACATGAATTTTTTGATCTCTTGCAGCACCCGGTCGGCGATCTCCGATAACGGGTCATTTGTGAAGAAACCATGATGCTTTCCTTCAAACTCCATGTACTTGATTTTCTTTCCCTGCTTTTTCAACTGCATTGCATAGTCCTCAACCCTATCTTTCAGAAGTTCATCGCCTCCTACCATCACCAGAACTGGGTCAAGCTTCACTAGTTCTAGATTTGGGCTATCAGGCCCAAAGGGGTTTGCAAATGGATGGTCTGCCTTCTCTCCAACTGGTAGTGAGAGCCTCCAAAACCTGTTTGTATATTAGGAGAATACACTATTGTCAAAAACCATAGTGTCGTGTCTTCCAGAAAATCTCCATAGTGTCATGTTTTCATAAGAGGTACAGTACGAAAACTTACTAGGTCTATTAAAATATTATGATCAATCCTAAAATATATGTAGCTAACAAAGTTAAGGTGCGCCGCACACATCTTGGCATGGAACAACCACAATACTCTAATCCGTTTTTGAGTAACTCGGCCACTATAAAAGCTTTACATGTGCAAAACCCATGTTATATTCTAATAAAACTCAATAATGTTTTAACAGTACAGATGATTACGTCCCGATTAGACTCTTGCAAGAGAATTTTGATATATACGATGCATATAATTTGTAGGTTATTGTATATATTTTCGAATTTGAGTAACACCCGCAAGTACTAAAATGTGTTTTTGGAAAAGTTTATCTAATAACTCTCATACTTTTTTTTAATAGACTCCACATAATTAGTCCTGTTCTGAACCACTAGACCATCTATATTAAAACCTTCATCTGAATCCCACTATATGATCCAGATGGATAAGGATAGGGTCATCTTTAATGTCGGATAACCCACTATCTAATAATGGAACATGTAATTAAATATCAAAAGAAAAAAAACAATCAGTAATCAAAATAGGTGGCTAGATTGAGATGAGACTGAGCCTACCAAATCTTCCAAAAAGGGGACATCACATTCTTTCAAAAGTTCTTGACTTCTAATCTTGAGTTTTTCAGATATAAAATATTGGGATATAATCCAAAGTGCCAAGCCAACATTTGAAGTGAAAAGATATGGATTTGACATGAGTTTTGTATTCTTTATCTAGTCATCATACATAAATTGGATGTATAGTTTAATGAAATGATCACTCAGATACTGCATAGTGTCCTGAATTTATTTACTCAAACCACTACTGTACTTTCTCTCTCATATAAAAATAGTGTGTTCTAGTAAAGTATCATTGAACCTTTTTTTGTTCAAGAAGAATCGTTCTATCTAGATCATTCTTAATACACATAGCTACAACACCGGCGTATCCAGGGAAAGGGGTCCTAGAATCGAACTTTGCATCTTGAGGGAGTAACTCTCGAGATCTTATTCCCATTTGAATTGCTCCGATGGGTTCATTCAATCCTCCTCCGATGACATATTCCATAGTATTTCTTGATTGGGGTGACTCTCAAAATGACCTTTTCGAAGGTACATTCCATGCACTATATATTTCAGGCTCATCAAAAAAATGAGGGTGACAGTACTTAGATAAGGTCGAAAAGCTAATCTGAGGATGTGGTTGTCAGTGGATTGCTAGATATGAGACTAGGGCCACGAGCAAACATTCCTCCACAACCACAAAAAGGGCTTGATAGATACATTTTGTTTTGACCCGTTGATGTCTTAATCCCACTAGCCCTTTTATAGCCTTCATCTTTATTAGGTTAAGTCAGTATCAAGAGAAGATTCAGGATCCAATTATTGTACCTTGAGTTCTGCAAATAAGGAGGTAAATGACCACCGAGTAGGGTGGTCTAATGGTGGTACCGGTCTTACTAGGTTGAGAGTTCGAGTCCTGGAGTCTCCATTAGGACTTGGTGGTTGGCCGTTATGCAACCCTAACTAGGTCTGGTCCCGAGAGGTGTTCCAGGCGCGGTCAGGGGCCTTATGATCCCACCGGTGAGGACCTAACGGGGTGGTCGTTGGGCACTCTTCCTTGCCCCCACCCCTTATTTTAAACAAAAAAAAAAAGGAGGTAAATGAGCAAAGTTACATATTTATAGTTCTAACACATTCCTGTACGTGTAGACTATGATTTGGGTATCACAAGTAAAAATATTTTTCAATTATCAAGGTGACGGTGAGATTTAAACGTAAAATCTCCTACTATGATATCATTTAATCATCTTTTTTAAAAGTTTAAATTATTAGAATGTGTTTAACTAAAATATTTATATTTTAATAATAAAGGGTTTAAATTTTATATATGAAACCTTGTGGTCTTTAGTTTAATGATTTTGTGTGATTCACAAGAAGCATAGTGTACATGGCCACATTTCCTGCTCAAGCATGTGCAAGTTGACCTCAAACACATCAAAAACCATGTTGGACGTTCTTTTCTTTTCTTTTCTGCTTGGGACGGGAAGAGAAAGACTTATGGGTCGTTTGCCAACGTTTTTGTTTTCGCATCTTGAAAAAAATTAAAAATAGAAATAATTTTTTTCTCTGTTTTGTGATAAACACTAAAATAAAAAAACATGTTTGAGAGTCATTTTTGTCTATCAAATTATGAGAATAAAAACAAAAAATATGTTTGGTAACTACTTCAAATTTTATCCTAAATATGTTTGGTATCTATTTGGCAATTAAATTCAAATGACAATTCAACAATCCCAAATAGAAATTCAATCAGTTTCAAATGACAATTTAATCTCAAATGACAATTCAATCAATCATAAATGATTCAACACAACAGATACACACACACGCACAGAATGAACACAACAAACACATACACTCACAGACTGGGTTTCACAGAGAAGAGGGAGAGAGGGGCAGCGATGGAGGTGGGTAACGGGCCAGCGATTCGTCTGGTAGTCTGATACAAAGAAAGGAGAGAGGAGAGAGAGACAGAGAAGCGATGGGGAGGAGAGAGGAATGAAATGAGTTTTTATACTTCAACAAAAAAAAAAAGCCTTGTTTTGTTGTTAAGAGGAGTCGAAGTCCGGATCTCATTAATTCTCCACCCTTTTTGCGCGTGTTGTCTCTGTTTTTTGTGTTTCTTGGAACATCTTTTTTTTGTTACCACTTTTTTGTTTTTGTTTCCAAACAACTAATATAAAACAAAAACAAAAACAAAAACAGTACTCAAACATATTTTTGTTTTCATTTTTGATAAAAATTAAAAACAAAAACACAAAATACAAGACAAAGATAGTAAACAAACACCCCCTTAGTTTTCCTAGAACTTGACAAACTTAGTTGGTGTAGGTGGGTAGTTAAATGAAAGAGGAGCTGCACCTGCATAGGAGTTTAGTATAGATAAATGGGATTGTGGTGATAGAAAGGAGGAGGGGAAATACAAATATGCAGAAGGATAATTTGTGATAAGTGTGCAAATTGTGATGACCTTTTGTGGAAGAAGAAACCTACATAGAGTTCTTCCGGACTATTGTTAATTTTATTATATCGATATCTAATTCTTAGCTCAAGTATTCAACACAGATTTGTCATAATCATTGGGAGTAGGGTAAATAATTGAATTTGCGCAGTTATACTTGTTAATTCAACAAGGTTTGGCTAAATTATCAAAGGCAATAGCCATGCCTAATTGTTACACAAAATTTATGGCATGCAATCATTTACTTATGTATGTGTGTGAATGAGAGAGAGAGAGAAGAGGCCTTTGGGTAGCATTACCCATGCAAATATGGACGTAGATATCAGCAAACAATTAGAACAAACCTGTCAAGGATCTCCAAATTCAAAAAGGGTTCTGGCAGTCCCTCTGCTTCTGACTTAGTTCTCACAGTCCCACCAAAAAATGGAGCCATCAGCACATACCCACGGACTCGAACCGGTGCAATCTCCCGCGACCCGGGCCCGAGCCGAACTGCCAAATGGTGCGCAATGGTCCCACCCGATGAGTCACCCACAATGAAAACCCGATCAAAGTCTACCCCATCATAAACCCATGTCTCAGGACTTTCACAAATGGCTTGAGACTGCAGCCACTTAACAGCACTGACAGCATCATCCATGGCCGCCGGTAGCCTATGCTCCGGCGCCAACCGGTAGTCCGGCGCCACGACTAGGGCTTGAAGCCCGGAGGCGAGCCGGAGGCAGCTGTTCTGGCAGTTGGGCCACGAGCGTGAGCCGACACAGAAGCCACCGCCATGAAAGAAGTATACAATAGGAAGCTTGGTGGAGGAAGGTGGTGGGGAGAGAGGTTTGTAGAGGCGGAGGTAGAGGTTGTTTTTCGAGTCGTATATACAGTCTCTCCAAACAACAGAGGTGTCGTCGTGAACCGGAAAAGGAAACTGTATATCATCTGATCGGAAAATTGAACCATCGCTGTATACTTGGAGGACTCCTTGGCAGTCTTCTACTACATGAGGAAGTGAACCCATCTCTCTCTCTCTCTCTCTGTCCCCCCTGTGTTTGTGTTATACTGCAATGCTTTTGATGATGAGATGGTTAACAATGAAGCAAATGGGGTATTAATAGGCAAGAACAGAGGGGGAGACCTTCAATGTCAAGGGTATTTACATAATTTCAAGAAATTGTGTTTTCAGTGGCCTAATCTTTGAGTAATACCAGGCTTCAAGAATAGACCAACCTCTTTATTTTCCTCCCAATAATGTTATTGAGTCCTAAAAATTTGATTTTATTTAGGAAAATACTATATATCCGAAATTTGCATCTCAAATGAAGGGGAATCGTTGGATGAGTGGGTCTCATCAATTTTTTAAAATGGAACCCACTGATTCAATGGTCTCCTTCATTTGGAATACAAATTTGAGTTGTAAATTTGGGTTACATAGCATTGCTCTTTTATTTATTGACTAAATGATGTGATTTCATTAAAATCATTGGATGAATAGCAAGTTTTAATATTTGATGGGACCCACAATCAATCCAAAAATCATAGTGAATCAAGTTAGCAAATAAAGTCAGATTTTTAAATCCAAATAGTATTACTCTTTTTCTCCATTCTTATCCCACATAGACATGTAACCCTAAGTTACTAGACGATCCGAACAACTCGAGCTCAGCTCAAGTTAGTTCAATTAATAATTTTTTTTTTATAAACGAGTTGAATCTAATTATAAGCATTGTGTGACTCGACTCAAATAGGTTAGTGGCTATAAATAATTTTGATTTTATCGTCAAACAAATCTTAGTCGAAAGATAAACAACTCTAATCTCATCTTTCAAAAACATATATTATTTAGCAGTCTTTTTCTCTAATATATTATACCATCAGTTGCCAATGAACACGTGTGAAGTGAAGTTCACTTGTCACGCCCCAACACTGGCACACGAATGAACGGTCACGGTAGTTTTTTTTTTTGATAGTGAAACGAGAGTCAACACCAAATCACCTCTTAAAAGAGGCAACCTGGTGAAGACTTATACACGCACACACAACCCCAAGGCTATCCGATGTGGGATAGCCCCAGTCCCGCCCGGTGAACATTGACGCACCCATTGGTTTTGGAGGACCGGGACCCACGACCGGGGCCCGGAGGCCACACACGCACACCACTCGCACACCGCTCAATTTTTCTTTTTTTTTGATAGTGAAACGAGAGTCAACACCAAATCACCTCTTAAAAGAGGCAACCTGGTGAAGACTTATACACACACACACAACCCCAAGGCTATCCGATGTGGGATAGCGTAATTCATAGCGTAATTCTTTTTTTTGTTTTTTTAGTCACGCACTATTACAGAAAAAAGGAACGACGGTGTTAAAATCCATAACCTTAAGGCTTAATAGTTGATCGGGGGTCATTAGATCAATCACTAACCTTCTGTCATAATTTTATGACAGAATTTAATTCATACAGTAAATATTGGATGTAACCGTTACATCATGTGAGCAATATTGACATAGTGTAATTAGATCTCATGTGAGCAATATTGACATAGTGTAATTAGATCTGGCAATTCTAGATACGACTCGTGAAACTGACACAAATCCGACACAGATTTAGTGGGTTTGGGTGTAGTTTTAACGGGTTCGGGTGGTTAACGGGTTAACTCGGCAGACCCGTGAAATAAACCAACCGGTTTCGTGTTTAACCCATAAATTCGTTTCAACCCGTTTAACCCGTTAACAATGGTACTATAAATTTTTTTTTAAAAAAGTTAGGTCTCTTAACCTCTGCCTCATCTCACACCTCTTATCTCTCAGACTCATTCAAATTTAGTAATCATTTAATGTTTATTTTTTGTCTTTATTTTTTTGTTATAGTAAACAGGTCAAACATGTGTAATGTGTGGCGAGTCGATAATTTTTCGTGTGGACTCGAAATACTTTAACTTATTCTCTTATTTAGCGGGTGACACATGGATTATATCGGGTAACCCGCCTAATAAATGATTCGTGTATGGGTGTGATAGTTGGACTTGTTTATATAAACGAATGGAGTATGGATAGAGGTTTTTTGACACAAATCCGTTCCACCCGACACGAAACCGTTCCACTCGACACGATTGTCAAGCCTAGGTGTAATTATCTAATAATAAAATTGCAAAAAATATAAAATAGGTGAAGGGGTTAGACCCCAGCGCTGCACGTGTCCTGGCATTAAATGTGCTCACGTGAGCATGGAAAGACTAAGCACGTGTTCACGAATCAAGAATCCGATTACTGTCCCTCATCCGATCCGAGCTCATCAAAAGCTCGGCATACAAGGCATATTTCTGCCATCGAAATCATCAAGTCCGCCGAAGTGTTCCATCAAAACAGAATAGCTCGGCTCTTACCAAGCCAAGTTCGAGAATAAGATCGGCATGGCTAGATGATAGATCGGTAGTGCCAACCGACCTTGTCAACAGGTCGGCAAACAAAATGGGTGCTCGGCAGTAAGAAATCCCGACCTTCTCAAAGGCGGTGAATACGGAAGGGATTGCCTAAAACATAGGCAATCAGATAAACGAGATTTGCTAAAATAAAGGCATTCCGAGAGATTATTGGAGAAGAGTTAGAAACCTCCCAAACTCAAACACTGAAGGAAAGGAAGGGATGCCACCTTCCTTCTGGATTAACGGAAACCCTAAGGGGAATGGAAGCTATAAAAGGAACGCGAGACCAAGGTGAAAAGGGACGCTGAACTCTCCTTGTCTTCGTGCAATTCATATCACACAGTTACTGACTTAAGCATCGGAGTGCCTTCGATCGAAGCACTTCGATCTTGGGCAGTTTGCTCGTTTTGCAGGAGAAGGGTCTGGAGATCAAGTTCAGAGATTTATCTACAATCATTGTTCTTAAATTCATATCGTTAGAGGTAGACCTTATTTTTTGCCTCTACATTTTGGCGCCGTCTGTGGGAAAGATTTTAATCTTTCGAACAAAAAGCTAGAATGTCAAGACTCAGAAGCGTAATTGGATCACCAAGGGGCAGTCCTCCCCTGGGCGATTCAAATCCTGCGTACGTTCCGACTGACAGCAACGGGAGGTTGCATGCTGTCAGAAACCCATCTGGGACCCCCGAAAGAGACGAAGCTTCTTCTGCAAGTTTCAAACCTTCGAAAAACCGGAATCAGGGTATTGAAAGCCAAGGTGCTGAGGGTGAGAACCGCGCGTTAGCAAAGCTGATCCAATCGTTTCAGGGCCGTTTGGATGCACATGACAGTCTCTTCAAAAAGTCGTACGCTAAGGAAAAAGATCTGATCAAGGAGAACGAGGAGTTGAAAGCCAGACTAAACGAGATGACCAAAAGGGAGAAGCGGTCGAGAGAAGTCCGGCATGAGGGCCCTGAGAGGAAGCCGAGCCGTATCGCAATAGCTGATGATGACAGATACCCACCGAAGAAGCCCAGGACACATGAAGAGGACGCATGGAAGCAGTATATTGACGATGAGCTAAACAGCCGCTTAAGAAGACCAGAGCAAAGGTCGGCTAGGGACTTAGCCAGGAGAGCCACAGGGGAGTACGGAAACGGATGGGAATCGTCTCCATTCACCACATGGATTGAAAAGGGAAGAATTCCGAGCAAATTCACCGTCCCGAGCTTCAGACTTTACGACGGAAAGACAGATCCGTCCTCACATATCAGGCACTTCAGGCAACTCATGACCATCCATAGAAGAAACGAGCCGTTGTTATGCACTATCTTCCCTAGCAGCCTTGGGGAGTCGGCCATGAAGTGGTTTGACGGCCTGCCGAGGGGAACAATTGATGGCTGGGCCCAGTTAGCCGAGCAGTTCACAGCTCGGTTCATCACCAGTAGCAAGCAGCCGAAAGACGTTGGAGCTTTGCTCACATTAAAAAAGGGCAATACCGAGACACCGTGAATACGCTCATCGATACTGGGAGACAATGAACGAGGTAGAGGGATGCAATCCTGAAATAGCGGTTGCATCGTTCAAAATGGGATTACCGAAGGAAAATCCTCTCTACCAGTCGCTTACCAGGAGGCCAGCAACAGACTTGGAAGAACTGATGGCGAGAATTGAGAAATACGCCAAGGTCGATGACGATCTGACCAGGGAAGTGGTGAAGGAGCAGCCGAACAGGAGGCAGTTCGGTAGAGAGAGGCAATCCGAGCCGATCAGAGAGGGAGGAAGGAAGACCGAAAAGGATGGCTTTCCCCAAAGGTCATCCTTTCTAGGGGTGAACACAGTCTTCAAGGAGCCTATTTACAAAATACTGGGTCAGATCAAAGAGAAGCCTTTTTTCAAATGGCCGAGCAAACTGATGGGAGATGCCTCTAAAAGGAACCCTAATTTTAGGTGTTCATATCACAAGGACGTAGGTCATAAGACGGAGAACTGCCGACACTTAAAACAGCATTTGGAGAAGTTGGTGCAGACTGGGCATCTAGCAGAGTTCATTGAAGATGGGCGAAAGGCAGAAGAAGGAAGGACAGAACAAGCTGGTGAGCGCAACACCCCGGCAGGAGTAATTGATGTGATCCACGCCGCAACTAACCCCCAGATGTCCACCAATAACTCTGCTCGGGCCTACATTCAAAAAGCCGCAAAAGAAAGGGAGGTTTACGAACTGAGAATGACACCGGAGGTCACCAATAAAAGAATCAAATTAGAGGAATCAGCCGAGGCGATATGTTTTACCGAGCAGGATTTGGTAGGCGTTCATCAGCCTCATAACGATGCCTTAGTCGTCACCCTTCGGATTGCTAACTTTGATGTCAAGAGAGTCCTGATTGATCCAGGGAGTTCTTCAGAAATAATGTATTGGGACTTGTTCCAGAAGCTCGGCCTCAAGACCCAGGACCTCATTCCCTCCAACACGCCACTCATCGGCTTCAGTGGTAAAACAGTACTTCCTAAGGGGAAGATCACACTTCCTGTAAAAACAGGACCAGTCTGTATGATGACCGAGTTCCTGGTGGTGGACACAGTCTCGGCATACAATGCGATTATGGGGAGATCCTGGCTGCATGAGATGAAGGCCGTACCGTCCACATACCACCAGATGCTAAGATTCCCGTCAGCTGATGGAATAGTGAACGTTCGTGGAGACCAAGTCAGTTCCAGAACCTGCCTTTTGACCTCGGTTAAGACAAAGGATCCGAACCGAGAACTTGGCTCGGTCGAGGAAAGTGAAAAATAGCAATTAACCACTGACAGCTCGGTCAAAAGCGATAACGTAGCTGTCAAGCATATTCCTGACGTACCTTTGGAAGCTGAAAAGGAGATTACCGAGCGAACCATCGAAGACCTGACGAAAGCACCTCTAGATAAGGATGGAGACCCGGAAAAGTATTTTATGGTGGGGACAGCACTGAGTGCCGAACAGAAGACGGAGTTGGTAGAACTGTTGCAGACATATCCTGATGTATTTGCATGGAATACTAACGATATGCTCGGAGTGCCTCCCGAGCTGGCTTGTCATCATTTGACTATCAATCCGAGTTATAGGCCGATCAGCCAGAAATTGAGGAGATCGTCGCCACAGCACCAGCTGGCAGTCAAAGAGGAGGTAGCACGGTTGCTGGAATCCAAAACAATAAGGGAAGTTAAATACCCGACTTGGTTGTCTAACACAGTGGTGGTGAAAAAAAAGAATGGCAAATGGAGGGTGTGTGTCGATTTCACGGACCTAAATAAAGCTTGTCCAAAGGACAGCTTTCCACTGCCAAAGATAGATCAGATGGTGGATGAAACCGCGGGGCACGAGCAAATGAGTTTTCTGGACGCGTTTAGAGGATATCATCAGATCCCCCTCGCCGAGGAGGATCAGGAGAAGACTGCTTTCATAACCCCAGAAGGGACATATTGCTATAGAGTGATGCCGTTCGGATTGAAGAACGCCGGAGCGACATACCAGAGGTTAGTAACCCGAATGTTTTCAAATATGCTTGGCCGTACTGTTGAAGTTTATATTGATGATATGGTAATTAAAAGTAAAAAGGCCAGTACCCATTGTGCCGACCTCAAAGAAACTTTTGAGGTCCTCCGAAAGTATAACATGAAGTTGAACGCATCCAAGTGCGCGTTCGGAGTCGGCTCCGGGAAGTTCTTAGGATTTCTTGTTACACACCGCGGTATAGAGGTAAACCCCGAGCAGGTAAAGGCAATTACTGAGTTACAGTCACCTCGGACCATTAAAGAAGTACAGCGCTTGACTGGAATGGCTGCAGCACTTGGGAGATTTATTTCCCGAGCCTCTGACAAATGCAGACCCTTTTTTCAGTCCATTAGAGGGAAGAAAGGGGCACTCTGGACCCAGGAATGTGAAGAGGCTTTTGCAAAATTGAAGAAGTATTTGGCATCCCCGCCGATCTTATCCACCCCCTTACCCGAGGAGAATCTCTTCCTTTATTTGGCTGTATCAGAACAGGCCGTCAGCGGAGCATTAATGAGGAATGACGAGGGAAAGTTCAAACCTATTTACTACGTGAGCAAGGTGCTCTTAGATGCAGAATCAAGGTACACCTCGTTGGAGAAGTTGGCATTGGCACTGGTTAGCTCGGCAAGGAAGCTCAGACACTACTTCCAAGCCCATCAAATTACAGTCCTCACTGACCAGCCTCTTAGGTCACTCTTCATGAAAGCCGACCTATCTGGGCGCATTGCCAAATGGGCTGTCGAGCTCGGAGAGTTTGACATCCGATTCGAGCCGAGGAAAGCCATCAAGGGACAGATAGTTGCAGACTTTATTGCCGAATTTCAGCCAGAGCGGTCCCAGGAAGGGGCCAATGATAGTAAACTAGCAGAACTCGACGGCAACTGGACTCTCTCAGTTGACGGTTCCTCAAACCAGAAAGGAGCAGGGATTGGCATCATTCTAGTAAGTCCGGATGGGTGCATACTAGAGAAAGCAATAAGGCTAGGATTTGGAGCTTCCAATAATGAGGCAGAGTACGAAGCCTTGATAGCAGACGTGAGGCTGGCAAGTGAGCTCGGAGCGATGAGGCTCCAAATATTCTCTGACTCACAGTTAGTAGTGAATCAGATAATAGGGGAGTATATGGCTAAAGATGAAAGGATGATAGCATATCAGGCCGTTGCGGAGAAAGAATTGAGCAAGATAGCAGAGTACTCAATCCAGCAAGTGGGTAGAGCTAGGAACTCTCACGCCGACGCTTTAGCCTCTTTGGCTTCGGCAGTTGAGCAGGAATCTGAGAGATCAATCACTGTTGAGTTCCTAGCAGAACCGAGCATCAGTCTGTCCAGAACGGACGAAATTTTGTGCAACATTGTTGGTCCAAGCTGGATGGATCAGATAGTTGGTTTTTTGAAGACCGGTGAATTGCCAGAGGATGAGAAGGAGGCTCGCAAACTACGATTAAAAGCAACCAGATTTTGGTTGTCCCCAAAAGACGAGCTATACAGACGCTCATTTGGGGGTCCGTACTTGAAATGCGTACATCCCAGCCTAATTCAGGACTTTTTGTCAGAAATACATGAAGGAAGTTGCGGAGCCCATACCGGTGGCAGGTCTTTAGCTCACCGAGCCATATCACAAGGATACTGGTGGCCTTACATGCAGAAGGACGCTCAGCAGTTTGTTCGGCGTTGTGATAAGTGTCAAAAATTCTCCCCGATCCCGAGAAAGCCATCAATCGAGCTCCATCCTCTGTCAAGCCCATGGCCATTCGCCCAATGGGGATTAGACATCGTTGGTCCTTTGCCTCGGGCGCCGAGCAATAAGAGATTTCTGTTGGTGGCTACCGACTATTTCACGAAGTGCATCGAAGCCGAGCCATTGGCTAACATCAGGGACACTGATACAAGGAAATTCATCTGGAAGAACATTATTACCAGGTTCGGCATTCCATACGCCCTTAAATCGGATAACGGCACTCAATTCGATAGTGGACCTTTCAAAGCATTCTGTCAGCAGTATGGTATTCGTAACTACTACTCCACCCCGGCCTATCCTCAAAGTAATGGGCAAGCCGAAATCTCAAATAAAACGATTATGGATGGAATCAAGAAGAAGCTAGAGAGTGCCAAAGGAAGGTGGGTAGAGGAGCTTCCTAGTGTTCTGTGGTCGTACCGAACCACACCCCGACGTTCAACAGGAGAAACCCCCTTTGCCTTGGCATATGGTATGGAGGCTGTTATTCCACTTGAAATCGGCTTACCAACTTTAAGAGCCGAACTGGTCGAAACTGGTAGCAACGATGCTGTTATCAGAGGAGATTTGGATCTAGCCGAGGAGAAGAGGGATCAAGCAACAATAAGAATGGCCTCATATCGAGGTCAGTTGGCCCGAGCCTACAACAAGAATGTGAGCCCTCGCTCGTTTGTGGTAGGGGATTTAGTGCTCAGACGTGTGCTGGGATCGGCAAAAAACCCAGCAGATGGAAAGCTTGGAGCAAACTGGGAAGGACCATACAGAGTCACCAAGGTCGGAGGCAGCGGATACTACGAGCTTGAAACGCCTGACCAAAAGGCCGTACCACGCCCTTGGAACACGGCAAACCTCAGAAAATTCTATTTCTAATGTACTCGCACCAATTGTGCCCTTAGGAATATCTAATAAAAGTCAGTATTTCTTCCTGATCGCCTGTTTATCCAATTTGCAAAGAACAAGTAAACGGTTCCTATAAAGAACCGAACTCTAGCAAGAAAGTGCCGAGCAGGCCATAACTTCTAGAGAACTGAAGAAGTAAACGGTTCCTATAAAGAACCGAACTCTAGCAAGAAAGTGCCGAGCAGGCCATAACTTCTAGAGAATTGAGCAAGTGAACGGTTCCTATAAAGAACCGAACTCTAGCAAGAAGTGCCGAGCAGGCCATAACTTCTAGAGAACTGAAGAAGTAAACGGTTCCTATAAAGAACCGAACTCTAGCAAGAAAGTGCCGAGCAGGCCATAACTTCTAGAGAATTGAGCAAGTGAACGGTTCCTATAAAGAACCGAACTCTAGCAAGAAAGTGCCGAGCAGGCCATAACTTCTAGAGAATTGAACAAGTAAACGGTTCCTATAAAGAACCGAACTCTAGCAAGAAAGTGCCGAGCCGGCCATAACTTCTAGAGAATTGAACAAGTAAACGGTTCCTATAAAGAACCGAACTCTAGCAAGAAAGTGCCGAGCAGGCCATAACTTCTAGAGAATTGAACAACGGTTCCTATAAAGAACCGAACTCTAGCAAGAAAGTGCCGAGCCGGCCATAACTTCTAGTGATTCGATCAAGTAAATAGTTCCTAGTTAGAATCTAACTAACGGAATGAAGTCCGAACAGAGGCCATTGTTTAGGAGCAATGAATCTCGAGTGAAAGAATATTCTAAGTGACAAATGACAAGACCCCCGCTAAGGAACATAACTCAGTGAAGCCAGGCCAAATTTGATCAGGTTATTTAAACATAAAAGCATAGATACTCAGAATCAAGAAGTACTTGCATTAAAAACTTCAAAATGTCATTACATCCAGAAACCCAAAGAAGTTACAACTCTCTCTCAAGTACTTTCAGGAGGCTGAGACTGGCCTGGAAGGGAGTGCTGGGAATAGAGCTCGGATGAAGAAGGGACACCTGCAGCAATCAGTGCGGCATGCCAGCCCTTGCAAAAAAACGCGTCCTTCAGCTGGGGGAGCTGCAAAGATAGGTCGTTCTCTGCTTTCTCAACCCCTTCATCATAAGCGGCATCCTCCTTGACTTTAGCCTCTGCCTTGAATTTATCGAACTCCTCAAGGATGCTTGCATAGTCAAGCTGGGACTGGGAAAGCTCCACGATGGCTTCATGTTCGGAATCTTTAAGTTTGCCGAAATCTGCTTTCAGCTGACGGTTCTCTTCGGTAAGGCTCTGAATGTTAGCCTGCAGAACCTTAGCCTCATCACAGACTTTGGCGTACTCCTCGTCTACCGACTCCTTCTTGGCAAGGGCTGAAGCCCGAGCATGAATTGCATCTCTCATGGCCTTATCCTTTCTCGCTATCCGAGCCCCGACCTCGTGCACTTTTTGAAGACCCTGCAGGGGGAGGAGCAAAAAAGGCTTGGTTTAACTCCTTGAAAGGGGGGCACAAATTTTACCAAAGAAAAAGAAGGGAAAACTTACCAACACCATGTGTTGAATTGCCTGGCGGGACACTTCGTCATCAGTCAGGGCCTCATTCAGCGCAAGATCCCGAGGCAAAATAACCCCTCTGGCGATCCCTACTGCAACATTAAAATCCTCAATGGCTGAGTCCTTGGTTGTGATCTCTTTCTTTTTTGATCTAAGCACAGGGCGGAAAGGAGTCTCGGATGGTTTGGGAGAAGCACTTGGCTCGGCCTCAGCAGTCCTTCGCCTTTTGAGAACTGGAGCCTCGGCGAGCTCATAAAGCGAATCATCTTCTGGTATAGGGGGCAGAACAGAATTTGGAGGTTCCAATTCCTCTGGTATCAAAAGCTCCGTAGTTTCAGCCAGATCGGATGCTTCGACGCTCGGGCCGACCTCATCAGCTGATGGAACCGCTTCAACAGGTACCTCGGCATCAGTTTCACCCAGCACAGTTATCGGAGGTATGGCTGATGAAGAAGCTGGTTCAGAAGTTAAGGTCGGCTCAACAGTAGACAGGTAATCCAGGAAGTTCTTCACCGTTCTGCGACCAGAAGCGGCAAGAGAAGACTTCTTCCGGGCTCTCGGGGTTTGCTCCCTAGCGGTCTGGATCGCTTCCCGATCTGCGGCCAGTGTGGCGTTAGGACGGTTCGGCACCGCAATAAACGACGAATATGTCGGGACATAGCCGAGCAAAGTATGAGCGGCTCGGCAAAACAGCGTTTCATTAAAGTCCCAGACCCTCTGAAGCTGATCTAACTTAACAGAGGACTCAGGAACTCTACCCTTCACAGTCTCTCCTACACACACGATATCAAGACAAGAATTCAAAGGCACGAATGAAGTAAAAGTAGTAACTCAAATAAGGAAGAATCTCGAATACCTGGCATGCCCTCTTCGTAGGGACAACGATAAGACGGAGCGGCACCGGCAGCGTACTCCCAGTTCCCAGATACGAATACAATGTCGTTTTCATGACCCTTGTTGGAATCGGGAAGATGGGTGACTAGATACCGATCCTTCTTCCTTACAGATAGGTAGAAACTATCCCCCGCTGCCTTTAGAATGTAGCAGTAGAGGATCTCCCACAATCCTAGACTTAAGCCTAGGATTTTGTTCAAAGAGGCAACCCCCATCACGATCCTGAAAAGATTCAGGCAGCACTGAAGAGGGCACAGCTTGGCAGCTGACAACACCCAGAGGAGAAGGGGGTCAAGAGGGAATCTCACCCCCCCTTCGGTGATAGCTCGAGTTGGAATAGGGATTGATTCCCTCGTACCTATCAAGGGTTCATCCTTCCCAGCAACCCTGACCTCCACGTCATCAGGGATGCTGTACTTAGTCCGGAATGATGGAATGTCCGAAGGGTGAAGAGGAGCCATTGGAGAAGACAAGAAGCGCAGAAAGGAACACACAGAATGAAGAAGAGAGAGAGGTGATGACTATGTAAAAGTGCAGAGTGTGCAAAGGGAAACAAAAGAGCGGTTTATATAGGAGCAGAATTCCAAAAGACAAATTGAATACAATGAATGTACCGCCAAAACTGAGAAAGCGCAAAACCCAAAGCAATCATGATTAAGAAGGAAAACGGCTGACAGGCGAGGGAACGTCTGACAGACGTTTTCTGGGGGCAAATGAAGGGGTTAGACCCCAGCGCTGCACGTGTCCTGGCATTAAATGTGCTCACGTGAGCATGGAAAGACTAAGCACGTGTTCACGAATCAAGAATCCGATTATTGTCCCTCATCCGATCCGAGCTCATCAAAAGCTCGGCATACAAGGCATATTTCTGCCATCGAAATCATCAAGTCCGCCGAAGTGTTCCATCAAAACAGAATAGCTCGGCTCTTACCAAGCCAAGTTCGAGAATAAGATCGGCATGGCTAGATGATAGATCGGTAGTGCCAACCGACCTTGTCAACAGGTCGGCAAACAAAATGGGTGCTCGGCAGTAAGAAATCCCGACCTTCTCAAAGGCGGTGAATACGGAAGGGATTGCCTAAAACATAGGCAATCAGATAAACGAGATTTGCTAAAATAAAGGCATTCCGAGAGATTATTGGAGAAGAGTTAGAAACCTCCCAAACTCAAACACTGAAGGAAAGGAAGGGATGCCACCTTCCTTCTGGATTAACGGAAACCCTAAGGGGAATGGAAGCTATAAAAGGAACGCGAGACCAAGGTGAAAAGGGACGCTGAACTCTCCTTGTCTTCGTGCAATTCATATCACACAGTTACTGACTTAAGCATCGGAGTGCCTTCGATCGAAGCACTTCGATCTTGGGCAGTTTGCTCGTTTTGCAGGAGAAGGGTCTGGAGATCAAGTTCAGAGATTTATCTACAATCATTGTTCTTAAATTCATATCGCTAGAGGTAGACCTTATTTTTTGCCTCTACAATAGGGTACACTTCTTATCATGGAAGTGGTTATGTATTATATGACTGAGTGATTATGAATTTTAGTGGAGCCCATTTATTGACTTGTTTATTTATTAATTGACTATTTTACCACATGACAATATTTGTTCCATAGAGTTGATAGGTTAACAATGGTTTTCATTCAAAATGAGAGATTCAGATTCTCTTGAATACATTTAATGTTCAACTATAAATGAGAGATTTATCTGAATACAATATTTTCGATTTAAATGCATGGTAGGTGGTCCGCCAAGAAGAAAATTAAAGAAAAAATGTATTGGAGTTGATCTCACTCCAAACATTGAGACTAGTTATTAATCGAATTGGTATAATAAATTAGATTAATAAATTAAATCTAAATAAAAATATTAAAATCGATTAAAGTTTAATATTTGACTTTAAGGTTGAGTTTACTAATTATGTTAAAATTCACGGTTGACTTTCTTACATGACGTATAAAATGTTGAGTGGCAGCCATTCATGTGAAACACGTTAGATAGAAGTTAGCGGTTAGTCTAATGGTTAATGTCTTCATTACTGGCTGAATGGCTATCGTCGAGTTGGACGTTAAGATCGTGAATTTAAAATTTGTCGTATATTTTCCCTGTAATAATGTCTGACGAAAAAACATAAATAAATGAAATAAGACATTCTCTAATACATTGTTTTTTAATTTTATTTAATAATAAATTATTTAATATTAATACAAGTAGAACCTCTAATATTATTAGTGGGTCCTTTTTCCTTACGTAATAAATAATTTATAATCAAGTAAAATTGAGAAAATATATCTGAATTCCGAGTGTTTACTTTTTTGCCCACCAAAAAATAAAGAAATAAAATTGAATATATTATTGCTTATTTTTATATATTTCCAGTAAAATGGTGGCGGCGTCAATGGAGGTTTAAATTTTGACTGGTTGCCCTTCACATTGCCCAGAAATTGTGAGGAAGGATGATGTTGACTGAGATAATAATAGTAAGGTTTAGAATAACGTATCAAAAAAATAATAGTAATTTTTGGTTAATTTGTTGACATCAGTGATTAGATTTTTTTATTTTTATTTTTGGATAATCTGTTGACATCAGTGGTTAGCTTTTTTTTTTTTTTTTTTTTGAACTGGTGGTTAGATTAATTTATTGTCTTCTTGTGAAAGAATAATTAATAATAATATGAACGAGCTAGATCATCTCATGATCGACCTTAAAATTTTATGATCGATCATCATTTTTTCAGTTTTCACCACAATTCTATTGGACCATGCAAATTTTAATAGCAAGTAATAGAGTCTCGACGAAGATTTTCATAAAAGAAAAAAGTTATTTCTCTAGGTGGGGCGTGTGCAATGGTAAAATTGTTCAACAGTGATTCAAGTCTCGAGGGTTCGAAATGGTAAAACAATTTTAACGCATAATTAATAGGGTAAGATTGCGTACGTTTAATCAGTTCAAACCATGCAATAACAGAAATTTCATACATTGGAGCTATCCAAAACAAATAGAATTTTGAAAATGATATAGAATCGTGAACTCTATATACATACATGTCATTTTCTTCTTTGTCTTCTTTCACTTCTATCCTTATTCTTCTACTAAGTATAATCCGTGTCTAAAAGTGCGGTGTAATATGAATAGTTTTTAGATGGATGTTGGTGGTCCTTTGATGAATCTATAAATCTATTTAACCGACCGAAGACATTCTGATGTAAAATGAACAAACTGTTACAGACCGGGTCTGACCGACCAGAGACATTCTGATATTTAAGTCAGTAAGGATTTTGAAGTTAAGCAAGTAATTAACAAGGAAAAAAAAGTGTATAACTTTGACTTAAGCTCATCCAATATTTATAGAAGTGTGTATCTACCTTTTAGGATTTAGGATCCTGATTGGAATAGAGTGACATACTTATCTTTTAGACGCATCTTTCTAAGTTTTCTTTCTCATTCGTCGACTCTTTAGGTCTCATATTTACAGTATGCACCTTCAAAATAGAGTTTCCTTATTAATTGTTTATGATCGCCTCTAGTCATTAATGATAGTCTAACTATCCCTTGTTTGGGTGTATCTAGTCCTTATATATTGGTTTGTGGAATTAGACTCTCATTCGGATACTAACTTGTACTTGTGTTTGTCTGCTCCTTACCGACTGCTCGTGTACTGTACCAACCGAACGGTTTGATGAGCTTCCAGTTCTAGTCGGCTAAGGCCAAAATCTGTGTAGTTGAACCCTCTTTGGCTTGGTTAGAGGCGCTTTGTCTTTGTATAAGAAACACAACTAGCTGTAAAAAATTAGAGGCCCATATCGAATTTGGGTTCTAATTCAAATTCAGTCAAACTCTTGATGGTACTGTTGAAAGGCTTCCTATATTCTTCATGTTGGACTGCAGTCTCCCTCCCCTTTTATGCAACTAGCTATAATCTCTCACAATCGTTCCAATTGAATCTCCTAATATCCCATTTTCATTGAAGTTATTCACTCAATTGACTAGTAAACGTCATTTGAATTCGAAAATAAAGTCAAGAAGACTTAAGAGAGGGAAAACAAAAAAGAGATAAGAAGAGAAGTGGGATACTAAGAGAGAAAAATTCAAAGGAAGTGATTTTTTTAACATATTGTGTATAACGTATGTTTACTAAGTTCATGTAGCATTTATTCGGGGTTAGTGTCGAATTATTTATTTGAAGGGACTAATAAATTCACATTTTTATCACTCAATTTCGCTAAGGCTAAAAGTTCACTAATTCTGTGTCAATTTTGTTAGTCATATTTAGAATTGTGAGGATTAAAAGTAGTTTTTAAAATTTATCTAAATAAGAAAATATTCGTGAAAAATAGGAACGAAATGACAGAAACCGGGAGTCAAAGTTCGAAATAAGAGTCAAAGACGAAGGACGTGAAAAATAAGGTTGCCAAAATTATGTTTTGATGGTTTCAAAATTATACTAACAAACCCTATATTTTATAAAGATTTCAGCAGGGGCAAGATTCAAAATTTTTTGAAATTTTCAAAATTTGACCTAGGTCCCCATTGAAGATCTGCCACTGCGTGTATTCATAGGTACTAAGTTATATAAAATGTGCTTTATTTAAATTCATGACTAATGATGTCAAAATATGATACAATTCAAATACGACATGAAATTAAAGGGTTTGAATCTTTATAAATCACCCGTTTCGTAAACGAATGGACTCGACATGACACAATAAATAAACAAATCGGGTATGGATGAAGTAAATAAAAAAAAATACATGACACGACTCGTGCATATACTGATGTTATAGACAATTTAAACACGATTCATTAGACACGAATTAATAAACGAATCGAGTATGAGTGAAGTGTTTTTTTCCATGAACCCACCTCACCCGACACAATTCAAAGATCTAGTCATGACCAATAATTATTGTTGAATTTTTTTTATAAAAAAAAAAAGGTACATTAGAAAGATTCGAATCTCGATTATATGATCCTCATTCCCATCAACTGGAAGCCAAACATGGGAATCACAACTAATAAAATGGGCTATCTTTGTTTTTTTTTTTGTCACAATAGCTGCCTTGGAAAACTACTTTGTTTTAACAAGAACAACTTGCTTTATAAAAGAGGCCTATAGAGAATCTGAGTTCTAATGTATCTTACTCTTATTTTGTCTCTTCCCATCATTCAAATCCACTCTAACTCTCAGTCCTGTTGGAAAGTAGAAATATAAAACAAGAACACTCTGGTTCACCCAATACCAATGAGTCTTGCTTCTCACCAGTATTACCGCTAGATCAACTAACATCGTAAAGAAAAATTATCGTCTTTGAATTGTAGCATGATTTTCTAAAAGAGGAAGAAAGAATAAAGATTGGTGCTGATATAGGTATTTTAAAGTATTTTTAACAGTTCATTGAACCAGTTTATGAGAAGGCGGACCTTGACATAACAGTAAGGTTGCTCCATTGTGACCTGACAGTTACGGGTTCAAGTCGCAAACACAGTCTATTTTAGGGGCACAACTTGGACGGGCCAACCCGAAAAAAAATAGGTCTTGGGTTAGAAATTTTAATACTTGGGTTGGACCTGGACAAAAAAATCTCAACCTGAATTGAATTCGGACAAGCCTCGGGTTGAGACCTCTAGTTGTCGGATTCGACTCGAATATTAAAATCAGGTTAAACCCGAATATACATAAATATATAAATATATTTAATTAAGATTAGTATTTATCTTCACTCCTCAGGGTCTAGAATTTTACTTCACTTCAAGTCTTCACCCCTGCTCCTCCATCACTCTCAAATCCCTCTCTCACTCGTCTCTCATCTGGTCTCAGACTCTCAGCCTCCCTCTCTCACTCGTCCCTCCTCTCTCCTCCCTCTTTTATCAACTCGAATTAAGTAACCCGAACCCTCCCGAATTAAACTCAGGCAGTACTCAGGTTGAGTACATCGGATTGAGGGAGGATTAGGGTTAGAGTTAAAGATTATATACCTAAGGTTGTGCTAGGGTTGACCTCTCAACCCGTCCAACCCGCCCGAGTTACACCCCTAGTGTATTTACTTGTAAAAATAAAATTGCAAACATCTAACCCTCCCCAAAGCTTGTAATGACAATTTAGGATATTCTCTCTCTCTCTCTCTCTCTCTCTCTCTCTCTCATCCTAAATGCAATTTAGGGTTTCTTTGAAGAATAAATAATCACAGAACAAATAAAGAAATGTGTGAAGCACATGAGTTTGTCTCCAGCGAAGACAACCTCCTTGTTCTACGGTATTAATGGGTTTAAGGAGACATGGAACCAACCACCTTCCCTTACAAGGTCCTCTTTAACAACTGCAAATTTGCTGTTCTTCTCCTATATAAGAAATAGTAAGTGACAGGACAAGGTTTTATCTTCCTCTATTGACCAGCACTTAAAATAATCTTTGATGAAGCTGTGTTTTCTTCACCAGGATGTTGCTGCACAATCACTAGACCTTCATATATATACCATTTTTTTCTAAATCAATAACTGGAATCTGATCAACCAATGTCAAACACTTATCTAATTATCAATGAGATTATGTGCCAATAAATAGGTTATTCGATGGTATATCCAATGAAGATGAACTAGTGGTCCTGCACAGAGTTACCCGTATATTCAATTTTAGAGTTGAGATTAGAGGAGAGTGAGAGAGAAAGATATGAGAGTTATAAAAACAAACTACTCAGCTTGGGGTGTCATCGACTCAGGCTTGTAGAATATGCAGTTGCAAATTTATGCAGTTATCTCCTTCAACATCAGCTAAAGACATTCTAACGATAAATATGAAATACCAACCCACGTTTTATTTAATGAAGTTGTTTGTCGTCCTTAATTTTGATGCAAATATGCAGAGGCATATTTGGTAACTTGGCATTTATGGTCAACAGAGGAGACAAATGCCATATGCATAGTGATGTTACAACAATATATACTAATACAAAGAGCTTTCTTAGAAACAAACATGAGGGGGGATGAGCTTTCCTGGATTCATGATGTTGTTGGGATCCAAAGCAGCTTTTATCCTTTTCATCGTTTGCAAAGCCTCTATTCCAAGTTCTTGTTCAAGGTACTGAAATGCAAAGGATACAATCGAAATATTTTTAGAAATGCCACAGAAACAAAAAAACATCGAAATTCAGTGGATTAAACATACTGGGCTCGTTTTAACACAACATGGATTCCTGCAATTAGAAACTCCAGCCTTAGTTTTGTCATCTTTATTCATTTTCGGTATTGGGTTTTTCACCTTTGGTTTTCACTTTTCACCTTCCAGTATGTTATTTTGGATGTAGTCAAACCCTAGTAGTTAGGGGAGAGTTTGTTGATTTGAGTAAAGTTATTTTCCCATCAAAGGCACAAAACTAAAGTCGTGTTAGCAATGCATGTAGCATCAATACTCTCGTATGTTTTGTATTTCTCAAACAGAGAATTCTAAGCATGCTTGCTGAAGTGGTATTACTCAGTCAAATGATGCCATTGAATGTTTCCTTGCAACTGATTACCAAAAGCCCACGACATCACAACATATCTTGTGATCATACACACCATCTAAAATGACCATAGTGATATTGTCAGAGTCCTGACGATACTCCTGATTTGTAACTACTGCACAGGTCCTTATTTATGTGTGAGAGCCACAATTTTTTCAATCATTTTTGTTGTGATGTTGTCAGTTCACTCTGTCTTCGCCATATAGAAGGTGAATCTGAATGTGCTACATGCGGTAGAGTGCTCGTTTGACAGGATAAGATTATAGTACCTTCATTTTCCCAGTACCCACACCATGTTCTCCAGTACATGTTCCTGCTCAGTCATAAAATCAAATAAACAAAAGCAACATTAGTGCTGACACAGAAAACCTAGCACCAGCGTAGATTTTGCACATTGCTCTTGTGATTGCTGAAAAAATCCACTTACGAAAAACTACAACTAAGAAAGCAACTGGGAAAAAAAATTTTAAAAAAAAAACTCGAGCCACTGCCTCATTAAAAGTGAGATGGTTTCTTTTTTGATGTTCAGATGATGATCACATTACATAGATGTATAGATAAAAGCTACTATGCAAACTCTACTCATTTACTTAAAAAAATAGTAAAGTATCATCTACTCGCCCTCACACCAATGAAGATTTGTGGGGACAAGTGGCACAACAAGTCATCCTTCAGGTTGACCGATGTTAAGCAGGATAAAACCAGATTAAGGTCAACGATTGAAAACAAACACCCACAAACTAAACATGAGGCCATATATTTTGTATCCAATCATGTTCAAAGTCGCAACCATGGCTTATATATACTTGGGTTGTAACAAATTTGCCCTCGACAAGGCACAATTTTTGTGTTATTGTTAAGCTATAACATTAATTGAATACTACAATATTCTCCTTACATCAAGTTGCAATTCCAAATTTCCTAAATTTGTGTATTGTTCACAAATAAAAAAAAATGCTATTGTTGTAGCAGCTAGGTCAAGCTACAAGATTTTCAATTTGCTTCAGATGTCATGTGAAACCAAAATTTAAAGCACTTCCCAATTCACTGTTTTCGGGTACAAGTAATGATTACTGAATCACCACCACATAAGAACATCTACGTGATAGAAATTGTACTAATCATGTCCTAAATTAATCAGCACTGAATGAGAACAAAATTTCCTTAAATCATATAGAAAACTGATACCTTCCATTGATAAAGCAGTTTGGACCATAAACTGGTTTAATCTCTCAGCTTCCTTCCGTTGCTTGTCATTTTTGGGATCAAACAGAATCACCGTGTGGAAGTTCCCATCACCAGCATGGGCAACAACTGTGCTGTTAATAAGAGACAGACAAATCACATGCATTTCGAGTATATGGCAGCAAATCAAGACGTAGAGTAGTATAATAGAGACAATACTTTATCTGCTAAAGTACAAAGCCATTCAAAAGAAACATACCACACCAACGGTGAAGCGTCCAACTCTTTTTTGGACCTCGATATCAAATCTCCTAAGTGCGATAGAGGAACGCAAACATCCTGCATGAAACAAACAACATTTGAAAAAGTCCAAAAGAAAAAAAAGGGATTAAAAACAACTCATTAAAAGAGGCGAATGCAATCAGGCAACTGATTTATAAAATCAAAACAAAGGTAATTCTAAAACTTCTTTGAAATGCCTTATATCGGCTTAGAAAAATATATAACCACCACCAAAGAAATATAGCATGATTGTTTAGGATAACCAGGATTGAAAAGCTATATTGACACAACAGACTGCATTAGGACTTATCCCTGGAAGTGTACTAGTTATATATAACCTATTTACCTTCTTAGTTATGGACAAATTTTTATCCAAAACATACAAGAAAAGACGTTCAGGTACAAGCTAGAAGCTGATAGGTTACAACCCAGGAATTCTGTGGACAAGATTGGGGATAAAGCAACTTTATTATTCATACTAAACAAAAAACGATTTCAACCAAGATTTGCAAAAGAGAGACCATTTCTGGTATCAAGGATGATTATGCACAAGAGAATGGAATCAAAGAAGAAAAGGAGCAGATCACAAAAAACAAATAAAAAAGGGCAGCCGGTGCACGAGACTTCCACCACTGCAGTGTTAGAAGTATGCAACCTCACCTCCTTGTGCATAGAGATTGCACTATGGATGGAAGGATGGATGACTAGCAAGGCAAAAAATGACAAAATTAGATATGCGTACAACCATGAGAGACAAAAGAGGGCGCACCAACCCTGGAAAAGATATTAGAAGGATTGAACACATAGTGACATGACTGAGAAGAATATCAAATCTAAGCTAAAAATGCTGCAAGGTTGGACACAGGAAAGAAGTTTAGGTAATGAGAAAGAGATAATGGCATTAGAGTTTATGGACAAGCATGCCCCTATATATATAGCACGTAATGGTGGAAAAGGGCACGTCGCTACACCAATAGAATGAATACAAAGCCATGTAGAAAAGAAAGGTGAAATGGTAAAACAAGTAGCTAATCTCTCAGGTTGGGAGAATGCTTTTGTTAATGTCCATGCATCTTCCTTATTGAAATTCAGAGTATTCAGTTCCTAAGTCATTGTAAATTGAAGTAAGCAATATCATATAAATGAAAGCAATACATCAAAATAAACTGACCGTTATCATCGCTTCAAAATTAGGTTCCATAGCAAAGCAAGCCCAGAGTGCCTCCTTCCTTATCTGCACAGTAAGCATTATGCTAAACTATTTGCATCAAGTTTGACGTCGACTCAACACAAACTTGAATTCCAAAATATTTCTCGAGAAATGGAAAATATAGAAAAGAGGATAACAGCATGTAATGGTTAAAACAAAGAACTAGCTCAAGCTAACCAAACCAAAGACCTATTTTTTATTTTTTTGATAGGAAACAAAACTTTCATTTCATAGAAAGAGGTAAAAATACATAAATGGTGGATAAAAAATCCACCAAGAGAACACAACAAAAGCAAAGGCCTATAATTGTGTTAAGTTGACATGTTTTGAAAGTGAGGACATTAAAACAAACAAGAAGGTATGGTCTAGTCTCTAGGTTAAAATTTATTGAACTACACACTTAAGAATCACAAACTATGTAAATATTAGTGCTCATGTATATCCTAGCTGATTTTCTACAATTTCTCAGTTCAACCAAATCCAACATGACCAACCCATGTACAATAATGAACCTAAAAAGTACATCACTTCAGGAATTAAGTGCAATGGCTAGACTTTTGAGTGGGGGTGCCACTTTATGCCCGAGAGAGAGAGAGAGAACTACTTCACTGTTTTATTAAACAAACTGATGTTCAGATACTTTCTAGCCTGAAGAGAACAGCAAGTAAAGGAAGTATCAATGGAAACCACACAAAAAAACTCTTCATCCACATCCAATAATATCACATCACGGTACCATATCAATATCGCATTTAGAGGTAAGGAGCATTATAACAAAAGGTCGAAAAAGACTAATTTTAACTAATTCTAGCATTTTAATTATTAATTTGCCAGTCTAAATTAGTTTACTTGCACAAGTAATATACATAGAACTAACTGCTCGTGCAAATCATCCTGACTGAAGACAAGTGGTTCTTATACTTAACAAAGTTTTGCCTCAACATTTTTGGGTTAGTTACATGAATCCTATTTTGCGAGTGTGCTCTATCAAGGGACATGTTTTATGTTAAATCCTAAGCCATCATATCAGTATTTTTCATCCGTGTCATAATAGATCGTCTATAGATATATCCAAACCAGTTATGAAGATTCTCCCTTAATATATCTCCAATAGTTGTTACCTCTACTTTTTCACGGATATATACGTTCCTAATTTTATCCTCCCTAGTTATACCACACATCTATCTTAAAATTTTCGTTTTCGCCACACTTCTAGTTTTTCAACGTGTTATTTCTTAGTTGTCCAACACTCAATGCCATAAAGCATAGCGAGTCTTATAGTCATTCTATAAAATTTTCCTTTTAACTTAAAAGGGGTATGTATCTATCACATAATATACCGAATGCATTCCTCCATTTAGTCCATCCTACATTAATTTTATGGGTAACACCGTCATCAATCTCACACTCTCTATGAATAATAGACCATAAATATTTAAAATGTTTAGTCCTACTTGTCCTAAAATCATTTTGACTCTAGAGCTTCTCAACATATTTCTACTTTATTATTAATTTTTTCTTTATGGACTCAAAACAAAACCTTGATGTAAGTCTACAGTAATAGGGAATTCATAAGTCTCTCATGTTGTTCTCACTAAAGTCCAGTGTTATTTAAGGCGTAAAACAAATCGAAGCGAACAGGTCTTCTGAGGGCCTAGGCGAGAAGCGAAGCGAGAAGAACAATATAAAAAATAAACAAATATTTAGTTTAATACTTTGATTACTCCTAAATATTCAAGTTTTAACTTTACAAATACAAAATATTTAAATGCAACTAAAATAACAAACATCTACATATTTTAAATAGACAAGATATTAAATATTGAACATTATTGCATTCTAAAAATAATCAATTGATATAATCACGTCATCTAAATGGAAAGCTAGCAAATGTGGGTTCGACTTCTACCATGATTAATTAATATCACCACTAAACAGAGCACTCACAAATTGATTAATCAAATAGAGTATATAGTAAATTGATTAATCAATTTCATTAACCAAAGCTATTAACAAGAGCTTTCACCATAAAACAAAGCCTTCAACATCATCTAATCATAACAAGACAAATTATCATATAATACTAATGAATCAATCAATTTATTTTATACATATATATATAACATCATCTCTGCTACAGTTTAGTTGATGTTAAGGAAGAAGGAGTGGGAGGAGGAAAAAATAAAAAAAAATTCAGTCAAACGATCGATTTTCTTGCTTGACTCGTTTTTTCACTTCATCGCCTAGGCTCGCTTTTTCCTCACTTCGCCTTAACTGTTCAGGGCAACCAAGGCTCGCTTTGCTTCTCGCCTAGGCTCGCTTTTCATAACACTGCTAAAGTCATTACATTTTCATACATAACCTTAATCATGTCAATATGTCTCACAGTAACATTTTTTCTCTAAAACCTTACATAATATATCTCTAGCAACTCTATCATATCTCTTCTCTATGTCTATAAAAACCATATGGAGATCTTATTTTTCTTTTTATACCTATCCATTAGTCTCCAAAATAAGAATTTAGCTTTCATTGTTGATTTTGTAGGCATAAATACTCGACAGCTTGTGCAACTTTGTATATATCCCTTATTCTTATAGATAGGTACACAAATAGCCCACCATCCCCTAAACATTTTCAAATCTCAATAGGTATACCATCAAGTCCTAAAGTTTTTCGTGTCTTCATTTTCTTTAATGCCTCATTAACCTCCGACATCCTAATCCTACGAAAAAATGTTTTCTCTAATCTCCCTATGATTTCTACGGTCTTCAATGTATATACTCCTTCTATGATTTTCATTTGGTAGCTTTTCAAAGTAATTCTCCCGCCTTTCCTTAATTTTCTCAAAGTTTTCACTCTTAATACATTTAATACGATTAACATCTCTAGCTTTTCTCTCTCCTAATTTAGCAAGTTTATATATTCTCTTCTCCCCATTCTTTGTGTCTAGTTTAAAATAAAGATCATCATATGTTTTGTACTTAGCATCTCTTACCCCTTTTTTAACTTCTTTATGTGAAATCTTATAACTTTTAAAGCCCTCGTTGTTTTTAGTTTGTTGTCCTGTTTTATAGCACTCTTTCTACTTTTTCAGTTGCCATATACCATAAAAATCCCTTCATTTAGACTTTCATATAAAGTATTCCGAAAAAATAGTTGAATAAGAAATTAACTTTTTTCTAATACTGGGTGGAAGAAAACTGAAGCAAAAGGGATGGGAGGCCATTGGCCAACAAGAAGAAACATACTAAAGAAAACAGAAGAAAAGGAAATTTTCCACAAGCTATGTATCCAAAATTAAATCAGCTATAATTAATGCTGGAATTGTATAAACACCTCACCCTCCAAAGTTCCTTTTTAGCATCAGCATCTTCAGCAAAGACAAAATCTGAGCCATTGTGCTCAGAAACTATATTCTGCACTATTAGTGTTTGCTCACGTGAATATGCTTCTGATAATAAGTAACAAGAACATAACAATTAGCAATCAATCAGGAGAATAGATCAAAGCTAACAAAAAAACTCAGGGAATAACTCATTCTGCGCATAAAACAAAAAAAGAACCACAAGAAATGACCATCACTATTCTCCTGAATTCGTGAAAAGAGCTATGCTCTCCTTCCCAACCCAACCCCCGGCCCTCGCGCCCCATTTTTTCTCCTTTCTTTATCCTGTCATCATGATAACAGTGCCTGTGGACTTGTTAGAAAATGACCCTTGTAAGGTTTACAAACTCAAGATAAACTCTTCAAAGCAGGGAAAAACATCCTTTTCAATCCTCTTTCTGCAGTAAACACTCTGACCACTTCAGCCATCATTCACATGGTATTGATCTAAATCTACAAAGTAATCTCCACACTCCCTGGGCTATGGCACTACTAGAGAGAGAGAGAGAGAGAGAGAGAGAGACCCCCATTTGATAATCCCCGGTTTATCTTCGCATAAAATCATCAAGATCTCACAAAATAACATAGGATTGATGAGACTGACATAATCTATGCATTGAGATCACACAAAGTCGAGTCCAAAACAATAAACAAGAGATAAGCATCAGCACAGAAACGAGGACATGTTTCACCTGTGCCTATAAATTCAAACATTAAAGTAGGAACTTCAGGCAAATTTTTCCCATTAGCAATATTGACAGCTCTCACTTGCACCTCATCCAACAGCTCCACCCTTGACACCTAGTGAGTATTATGAACACAAAAAAAGGTGAAGAAACAGAAGAGTAATTTGATTAGCACCTTCTGTTATCCTTAATAAACAACCACTTTGTTATAATCCAGTTTCTGCATTTTTCAAAAGATGTCTTTCTGGTTTAAGACTGCATTGCAAACATCAAAGTAGACTCATTTTAAGGACTAGTTAATAGTTATGCAACAAACAAGGGGGTTATTAAGAGGCATTCTAATCCTTTTAAAAAAATTCTTAAAATCAAGATGTTTTTGTATGCAACTTGGAACTTTCTTCAGGCTCCAAAAGAAAAATACCACACACATGGTGCCGCTTTCCATTGTTCGGTACCCTTTACTTGCTTTTATGATTTTTTTTTTTTCATTACTATGCAAAAATCTTCTTGTATCTTCATTTTCCTCCTTTCATCCATTCCATACCGGTTACAAAGAAATGGCATCAGCCAAATGCACAGCTACATCATACTTACAATTGCTTGATACAGTAAACACTATACTCAACATAGAAGATATTGTGTAATATTTGAAAATGGGAAGTGGAATGCAAGCAATGTGGACTACTTTGTATCATTCCTTTATCCTTAACTATGTGCACAAATATGTATCTAAATAAACCAACAGCAGAACCCTAAAAATAAGGAAAGGGAAAAAGTCCACAGAGATGTACAGTGACATAATAGATGCAAAGATGACATGCGCACATAGCATAGCAATTTTGGCAGTAGATATCTGACCTGTATACCAGACAACATAGTGGCAATAGCAACATCCGCTGCATCCTTAACTGTAGGAAAGTTGCACATGGCAACCTGTATAATGATCATAAGCAACCAAACGTATACGTGTGAGCATAAATGCAACTTGAAATAGGAAATCACAATCATTCAGGAGTGTACCAACTGACAAAATTAAATTTAAAAAATCAGTTCGAATAAAAGCCAAATTCTACAATGAAGGAAGCTTTTTCACATTCATATTGCTGCAAACAATAAAAACTTCACTCAGCAGTAGCAACATTAAGACAATGATATACAATTGACATACTTTTTCTCGGAAAAAAAATCAAAACTAAGAAAGCAGGAACAGGCAATGAAGTAAAGTTGCATGTTGATCATCCAAGTAACTGCTCAATAATGGGTAATCATTTTCCCAATCCCTCTTTCAGGGATTTAATCAAGCACCTTGTGCATGCTACTTGTACACAAAACAGGATGCTTAAGCAAACAATATCCAGAAAGTCAAACCATGAAACTCTAATCACATCCAAACTAGTTACCAGAACTCAACAACCCAGTATATGAATGCAACAGCCCAAAACAAGGTGGGTTCGCGATCAGATCACCTAAATTACCACCCCCCCAATTATGAACCTGATCTAAATTGATTTGTTTTGGAACTTATAACCAATAACAGATGTAAAGAAAAATTTACTGTGAGTGGATGTACAATTATATAATATCGTATTAGGAGTGAAAGTGATTAGATAAGATTTCCAAAATGACTCGTGACCAAAACAGCGTACCAGCTTAAAACCAAATCCCATCACTGCATGGCCGAGTGTGGTACCATGTACTCATACCCATACACGTACCAAGTCAACCCATGATCCAGGTAACATTAATCCAAACTCAAAATATTTTATATGTTGCACACAAACCATGAATCCATACCACAACTGCAATATATGGGCAAAAACTAGCCAAACAATGACAAACAACCTGACCTTGACAAATTCTGAGAGCAGGTGCATCACTGTTGAAAGGGCTCATCTAACAAGGTGTTTGCACAACAGTATAGACCTAGTTTCCCCCTTTTCTAGGTAGATTCAATATTCAGGGAAAAGTGGAAGGAAATAAGAGAAAACAGAGAAGAAAACAAAAAGGAAGAGGAAGAGAAGAATAAATCCAATCAATTGCCTATAGGTAAGCGCGCAAGCGCATGCAAGAGAGACAGAAACAAACACGCGCACACACACAGGGCTCAACCATACTACGGAATAGAACTTATTATGATATTTATTTGTGCCCATCTTTGTGGCATTTCTAATCTTTCTGCTTGATTAGTGACAATAATATCATGCAAGAATAGCATAAAGGCTTGCAACCCACAAGTGAAGTTACCTCCATGCAAGCACATGGGAAATGTCAGATACTGAGTAACTGAACATTAAACAATTATCAAGGCTTGGCCAGGTATTTCTTATTTGATAAAAACGAGAGAATTAACCAGTCTATCATCACAGAAAGGACACCCATTTTGAATTAGAATATAACAACAAATGAAAACCTCCAGAAATGAAAATTCAGAGTACCACTGTATACTTCGGAATTTTCTGTAGACGTAACGTAACTTCGGTAATCACTCCCAAGGTCCCTTCACTTCCAATCATCAGGCGCGTTAGATCATACCTAGAACATGAAAAACTTCAAAGATTTAGAGGACAACGTACTTAAAGATAATTCTTTTACTTCTATAGGCACCAAGAATTAAATACTAAAGTATAGCAGATATATTTGCTATAAATGCGTTAAAATTCATCTGAAGCATGATGGTTGACCATCACAAATGCTCTTAAGCGGCGAAAAAGGTGAATAAGTTAATCCCAATGTAAAGAACATAATAGAAGTCCATGGAACCAAAAACAATACCACAAGAATAACTCACAACAAGATAAACAAACAATATTTTTCTGAAAAAATCTAAACCACTCTAGTTATGCTAGACATCAACTTCTCCTATTTACCATAAAATACTACTACAAATAAACAAAAAATTATTGACAAGTTTTGGAGAAGAAAAGCATATATATAACACAAATGGGCCTCATTACTTCTATCTGATGAATCCTAAATAGAAAAAGAAAAAGGATATAACAATTCTTTACAATATATTTTTGATTGGATATAAGTATGTTCAAATATAATAATATATAATGCCATAGAATATGGTCAGATACTCCCACTTGAAGTTCTCCTTTCACCATTTCTTTTTCAATCCTAAAACATTGCTATAGTAGGACACTGAGTCTGGAATACAGAACAGAATAATGTGGAACTTCAGATAAGACTTCTTTACATGGAAGTTGTGGTATGTAAGAAAGGATCGTATACCAAAGGTTCTAGGGCACCTGTTAAGGGACAATAAATGACCTCTTGGCTCTTATGTACTTAATGTGGAACTGTTGTCGCACAATTCTACTGAAAAACTCATTCTGTTGTCAACAATTTAGTGCATTAATAGTAGCTTTTTCATATTTTTCCCATAATATCCGTGCACTAACGACGATATTTAAGAATCTGTAAAGACTTTTCTTAAGCACTCAAACGATTCTCCTATTAAAAACTTCAAATGCCAAATTTTGAAGAGAAAAAACCCGAAGCCCATCATAAAGATTCCCACTGACTAAAATTTTAGTCCTGATTGGGGGTTTTTTCATATATTCTTTGTTTCAATTAATTTTATTTATAATCCTAAATAGTGGTTTTGAGAAACACAACTATGAATCACAAAAAGATTAGAAATGGCATAAGAAACACACCCGGCAGCACTTTTTCGGGCACGGGATCCTGTCTTGACAACATCTCCATTCGCTAGAACAACCTGCAGATAAAGCAACATGTAAAATTTGACACTTACCAACTAATATATGCACAAGATGAGGAAAACCAAACCTTTAGATTGATGACATTATCACGCATAGTTCCATACCTACATGCTAAAAATAAAATCATTAATTAAACTCAGTCAACAATTAAGCCATTCAAACGTTGACGAGCTATATTAACAGGCTTCAAAAAGAAAGAGAAAAATCAATTACTGTGCTTCAAACACGAAATAAAATTCAACAATTGTTATTCTAAAAAGGAACATAATGACATCTTGTTTTTTCTCTCTTTTTTTTTCTTTTCTTTTTGTTTTGGATAAACCAGTATAGACGTCCAATATAAATCTTGTTCAGAATTCAGACCATAACATACATACAAACCAAAGCAAGGAAAGTTTAGTGAAAATCATGATATAGATCAACCAAAAATGTGGAAACAATGTGTGTGTGTGAGCATACGCGTTTACAAAAGACAGATAAACCTTTTTCCTATTTTTAATTCCAGGGTAATGATATGCTTTCAGGGCAACAACGTTTTCCCGTCTATTTACTGGTCTACTATCTCAGCATAGCATCATACCATAGGCATCACAGGGTACCATCGCAAAGTCCAATAACGCATCAGTGAATGGATATCAATCCTCTGATAATGAAGTGCTAGTATCTTGGAACTAACACAAGGTTGGTATCATACAACTTGCAGGAAAGCAATGTAAGAGCACCATATAATTTATATAATAAAAAGGAAGGGAAAGGGAAAAGAAAAATTAACCAGGAAAAAGGGTTCGGTATGGGTCATGTACACTTGCTTATAACGCATCTCTCCCTCACATTTTACACTAAAAGGTCAGTCAAAAATTCCACTAACCGATACATATTTAAATGGCTCCGACAATCTATGGGAATGAACATTTGTCATGATAGCTGGCATTTCACTTGATCACTCACAAGTGCTTCTAATTCTAATCTATATGATGACTTCTTTCAGCACATAAAGACACTGGCAGGATGGCACAATTTCTGAAACTTTGTAGCTGAGTCTCTCAATTGGTCACAATATTTTTCCTCTGAATCTGCATATTGTGAGGCTTTATCCAATTATTCATCTCAATCAAAACCTTAAAATTGCCTAGTAATCATGGAGAGAAATTATTAGCCTTAAAAGCATTAAAATATGTGCATAGATGCATATTAGTCGAGTGCAAGCAAGGTTCCTCTATTTGTGAATATGTCTACTCTACAGGTTTTTCCTTATTACAAATCACTAGCTTAGACGAAGGGTACTAGAAACAACTCCTCCAATGTTATGAAATCTACCAATTTGGCATCAATGATAAAAAATTTGTTTGAGTGCATAAACTTTCAGCCAGTTCAGAAAAGGAAACATTTCATAAATGCTTCCAAAAACATTCCAAAGTACCTAGAAACACCTCGAAACATAGGAACTTCGATATCCAATCACTAATTCATTTTCATTCGTTTTAGTGGAAACGATATGAAATTCCCATCCTCGTCCGGCATGTATGTTTGCAAGAAGAATTAATTCCCAGTATTATACAGCAACTCATTAATATACAAGTGAATCCCAACAAAAATTAATACTGTAACATATAACAGAAAAACCAACAAAAAATTTGGACAAAGAAGGGAAATTACGAACAACAATGGAAACAATACCATTGTTTCCATTTTTGGAGCGGTTTCAGCAGTAAATGTAAAAGTGAAGCACCTTACAACCCATGTATAAAGTAAAAGAGCAACTACCTCACAGCTAAAGAACCAGAGCAACGCGTAGCACACATCCCTCCAATGGTTGCTCCAGGCCCTACAGTCAATATGTTGAAGAACATAAAATTTTAATCATGAAACTGATATTGAGATTCATCTAGTGCATGGATTAAGACATAGTCACATAAAATGAATCACAACCAGCTAATGAGTTCTTCTATCCATAGCCAAACCAAATGACCCATATCTGCAAACAGAAATTATAGTGACAAAGTGGTTTATTTTTCATTTCATGTTCATGAATTCTAAAATCTCTCTTAACTTACTATTAGAAACAGAAGTTTCTACCAAAGCAGTAACCGATTTCATTTTATGTATCACCTCTGGGATACAAATACATAACAAATTTTTTTATAATTAGGTTCAAAACTGGTCCTTCGAAAGCAAGCCAAAAACTAAAATAAAGATATTCACTGGCAAACTGATAGAAATCTAGTACCCTGTCCTTCGGGTACAGTTGAGAAAAGAGCAGTTTGGAGTTAAAATCAATAAACTTGTGTTGCGTTTGGTCCAAATTGAAGTAAGGCTATACTGGCCAAGCCGGCCCCGTGTATATATGTATATGCCTGCATATAGATACATATAGACATATATAATATAACCATGCCAGATGCCTCTTCTTCACTCCTCAGTGGACATCTCACAAAAGACTTTATGTATTTGTCTATAGGCGGACTACTCTTCCCCCAAGTACGTTTTTTGTATCACCAACAAAGTTGCTTCTGATTAAAATAAGGGGGGGAAGATGAAGCATGGGTTTGTTAGTAATGCATAATTGCTGGCAAATACAAGTTCCATCTGTCTTCCAGTTCTCTTCTGTTTTTTTAGCTTCCTTCTGATCATGACTTTTATCTATAAAGGTTTTATAACTTCCAGGTAAATGTTAAATAAATCACTGTAAAACCTGTTTCTCTCTTACATAACTTCTTACAGTTCCTAAAATACTCCCACTGGATGCGTAGAGAATTGGTTTAACCAAAATATCAATCAAAAAGTGCATATCAGGAATATTCACCAAGGCTTCCCTCGGGTATAACTCTTGCTGCTTCAACAATTTCCTACTCTATTAGCCCAAAGCAAATTCAGTTTTCAGCTTTACTGGTCAACGTTTCTCACTAAATCACATTTCATCTTCAGAACTTACTCAAACAAGTTTTTTTCCTTCAAATGACTTGTGTGTTGTCTTCGCACAATCTACTCTCTCCACCTTTCTCTTCCTCCCCCCCAAAAGGAAGACAACACCTTTTCCACCCACCCACCCTCCCAAAATCAAGTTAAGGATGCCTTGAGGTTATTGATTGCGTAGACTCTCATCCCAATCTACACCACTGCCATCAACAAACCTCAAGTAATCAGTCTTCTGATTGATAAGGTCCCATATCAACTCCATGTGGATCATCTCATTGCAACTAAGGCAAGATAGAACTTGAGATAAATTTGTCTCTTCACATGCACAGTATCAAACCAAAGTACTTTGCCCTCTTCTTCCTGCCTCACCATCCAAGCCACCCACCCTCTCACCCCCAACCCCAATCTCCAGAGGGATCACTGACACAGCTTCAACTTCACATTTAGTTTCCATAGAAAAATAAAACTTATGAGGAGGAGAGTAAAATTTGGAGGATGAGTCTCTGCCACCAAAAATTGATGACAACAACCGTAACAGTCAAAAGTCTAGAAGCTAGATATACTACAATTGTAAGCATTACAGTACCAAACTCACTTGCCAATTTGCACAAACATATGGTCCAGCTTCCAGCACCAAGGTCTATCAGAGGAATAGTTTTATGTTTAGTTAGTTACATATCTCACCCTACTCAACATTGAGCATCCGAAATTTTGTACTTGATTCAGCCCTAAGCTCACAATCACAGTAAGGAACAATATCAATATTAAATAACATTTTAGTTGCGGAAATCAATCTTGGTTTTTTGTAACCACTATAAAATAGCTGGACCATTACCAGTGAGTACAGCTTCCCATAATGCTATTTTCAAGAGATTGTACACACCAATAGGTTCCAAAACATCTTGGAAACTTGACATTTATATCCAGTTATTTTGTTTAGGGTTTTCTAAGTGAGGACCACCATGTCAATGTCTTCACATAAGCCCATGTTTTTCCTTCACAGATAAATTAGAATGCCCAAGCAGCATGGTTATTACGTGATATTTTTATTCCACTTTTGCAATTTCCAACAGCATGAATCCAGATAGGTCCCCTGCTTGCGTTTATTTTATTACAGAGTTTTCTCATTTGACAATAATCACAAACAATTTTTTACAAATGAACACCAAGATAAATCCCAAATAATTGTCACAAAAATTAATAAACATCAGATGAAAAAAGAAACAAACAAAAGCATACCTGGATCGAGAGGAAAGAATAGACCATAAGGCTCCAGATATTCATTGAGCTCTATCCATCCAATTCCAGGCTCAACAACCACATCCATGTCCTCAACATGTAATGATACAACACGCTACAATCCAAACAGCAATGAAAGTAAGGAACACTGACAACTTCCAGATTATAACAATGAAATGATGAATAAGGTAACTACCATGATAACTTGAGCCATCTTTTGCCTCCTCCATCCCTTCCCCTCCCACCCACCCAAAAAAAAAAGGTAAAAGGATGGGCCCCATTAGTAACTCATTCAGGCAAAACTATCATTCAATAGTTTTGCAATCAATGAATGAGAAGCTCAGATATTTCCAACCATAAATAATTCCTAATACTGAAGTAAGGTAAAGGGGTCTCTTAACTATGTAATCAGCCCCAAAACCACCCCTATTGGATCGGAGTTGGGAGTTGGTAAATGTACTTGGGGTGGATCTCGAGGAATGGGACCCACCACAAACAGGTTCAGGGTGGGAAAAAATAAACTAACCCCGATACGAACCTCTCCACGATTAAGTGCTGAAACCTGAAATAAGTAAATTACCCTGGATATTTAAGAAACATGCTACAATATATGTGAGGCTTTGAGGCAAGGGCCAAACACACATTCAACGCCTCCCTCTAGCCTCTTGATGCCTTCAATATCTCACTCTGACCGTTCACCCTCTTTTTCTATCTCCACAATGTTTGCAATGGTGTGAAGATGTTGCAAGGGTGAGGGAGAAGCTCGGGGTTCACTTTAAAATTCCTAATATATGGATTAACCTACATGTGGACAATTTCATGATCAATTAAAAGACACCTCTTTCACCTACAATACCTACTAATGGATACTCATATGCACATGAAATTTTGCTTTAAAGGTTCTTTTTACCTCTTTTTTACTTACTAGCCTATTTCATTTTTGGATGGTACAGAAAGCAAAGCAACAAGGAAACACAACGCAGATAAAAAAACAGATGAGGGAAAACCAGAAAAGCTAGAATTAGGAATGAATATGTTCATGAAACGGTACAATTAACACCAATAGAGGATAAATTGAAAAAAATCGTCGATAAATGGTTTGGACATGTCTACAAAAGACCATGTGATATCTTGCAATGTAATGCAAGGGGTAAAGGTAGATCTTTAAATTTGTTTCAATTGAGATAATAAAAAAGGATATGAAAGATTGTGGTTTAGCAAAAAAACATGGTACAATTACAGAATGAGATTCATGAAACCAACCTCAAATAGTTGAGAGAAAGCTTTTTTTCGTTGTATATGCAATTTATCACTTGTTTTAATTTTACGTTTTTTTTTTTTTTTGTTTGTATTGGTTGTCCTTAGGCACATTATTTCCCCTGTTGATGGGGGCATGTACTGTAGATGAATATTTACTTTCTAATGGCATAAATCATTGGCTATTATGAATTGTACTTGTTGCAGTGCGGCATTCATAAATGGGGTCAAGCAATTAAAAGTGTTAATCCATCCAAGTGATGCGCCATGCGTTTGAATTTGGGAATTAACCTCTCCCAAGTGAGATAAGGAGACCTAACATTTAACAAAATGATAATTACTAATGTAATGACTTATTTGAAGTGAGAAAAGTGGCTCATACTTTCATTAAAGTCAAGTCAATGCAAACACCACCATTAGGAGACAAGGTGTGACCCTCAATGGATGTAGCTCCACCATATGGCACAATTGGGACCTGCTTATCAAATTAAAACCAGACAAAAAAATAAGTCAAACAAACAAAGAGGTACTCATTTAAGATGGCTATAATCTTATACAATGAACAACTACATATCACAAGTATGTTAATTGAAACATCAAATTTCACTTCTCTTTATATTGCATCTTTTATTTTCGAACTGAATGAGTAAAAAATAATCATCATTTTCTGTGGTCCTAGGGCACAAAACTTGACACATAAATAGACACATCAAATATTGTTAAGGCAAAAGCCACAAAAAACAACGGTAAGAGCATAAACAAGTAAGAAAATTATTATTAAGGAGGAGCATGGACCTTATGCTTTTCACAAGATTTGACTATCTTAGACACTTCCTCTTCAGACCTGCATTTTAGATAGAAAGTTAGGGTATATTATATGTTGTACCCTTGAATGGACCACGAGAAGAACACAAACCAAGCACTCCAGAAATAGCTTTATTAGTCGTCTACAGCTCTTTCATGTCTACCATGTGCACAGGATATACTAACAGATTTATTTTTAATGAACTATTGCTTACATGATAATATGATGATATGCAAGAAGACATAAATAAAGTATGATATACAATTCAGAATTTGAAGGCATCTTTTTTCCTTTTTCATGTGATATGGGTGGCTGTTATTCAGAGACAATCAAACACAGAATATTATTAAGTAATAATGGACTTATTTAAGAAATAAACCAAGGCTTAAGTTGATAGTCATCATGTTGGGAAAACACATTAAAGCATGATTTCCAGAAGAAAAAATAGAAAACGGATACATCAGTTCAAAGAGCTCAGTGACCACATGAGTTGGTGATGTAAACTGCTTACCAGCATACTACAAACAAAAAATAATTCAAGTAATCTCAGGCATCTTAGATTAGCATTATTTTCACTGTTCCAAACAAAGTAGACAAAAAAGTTCGACACTATTTTAGTGAATTATTAGGGGCAAAAACTCTCCTCATTCATCTCTCATAAGTTAAATATAATACAGCCCTGTGAAAGTTTCACTCTGATAATAAGAAAATTCCTTTTAGTGCTTGACAAACAATCCATGGGCAAGAAAGCTATTCTATCCAAAATTACTCCAGCGCCACTTAAATAACTTGATCTGTTAGTCATGTTCATAACCTCTATATATGTAGATGAACAGAGAATTAACACCACCCCCACCTCATCCGCTGCTCTACGAGTGCCATCACACCTTCTTTGTGCGGCCACCTTTATTTCACTGCACCAACCTCATGTCGGTGACTTTCGCTCAACATTCAAGTTTCACCAATGACTACAGTTCATTTGTTGTCAATAAGATTGTAGTCATATGACGCCCACCCCAACGACCATCCAGCAGCTACCACCACCATTGCAACACCTACTGCGACCTCAAAACCACCCACCTCTCTATTAAAACACAATCAACATATTTCTATCATGTGCACAATTAAAGATGCACCTACACCTACAAGAAATGTGCCTGCATATAATCCATCAAAAAATTACACTATGAGAACTATCCAAAATACTTAAGGTCTTCCACCCATCAGGAAAAGTTACATCCGTAATCTAAATGCTGTTAGATATCTGCGAAACAAAGTCAAAGCTTAATGACAAGTTGCGAAACTCTTTTTTGGCAACAAGAGTATCCATAAAGATAAGCAAGACATATGTCAAACTAAATACCAAAAAGCAAGTAATTTGGATTATAGTTTTAAGCATCAAAATTCAATCTCACCTTGGAAAAACAACAACATCAGGGAGGTTAACTGCTTTGTGAAAGCTGTTCTGTGGTTTTCCATGGAAGTATCTCTCATCATAGTCCATTGTCATATTATCCTGCACGGATTGTATCATCATACATTCCTAACCTTATAACCCACCTCTGTCACAATATTCTTTTAACTCCACAATTTGAAACTATAATAAAACTAAATTGCATAAACCAATAGAAATATGATTGGTCATCAGGAATTGTCATATATCAGATTTAGAATACATGTGATGCCAAAACTAACACATCAGGCTTATACCAGAAAGTCAAAGAGATAATACCTGACAGATGGCCTTCAATTCCTCAATAAGTCCTTGTGGAAGCTTCCTATGAGAACCCTTCACCTCATCATCTGTGCTATCTTCGCCCCCAAATTTCATCCCTCTGAAAAGTAACAAAATAAAAGTAAACCTAACAAAAAATAATCACCACCCATATCATCAACCGATGTCATATTTGTCACCGACTCATTCATGTCCTCGAAACAAACTCTAACTTGAACAGAACCCAGAAAACAGTCCAAGTTCCACTTCAATAAACTAAATATACAAAGAAACTACTACTGAACAAATCAACCAGTGTACTAATATAGTCAACAAAGATTAGTTTCCACTTCAATAAACTAAATATACAAAGAAACTACTACTGAACAAATCAACCAGTGTACTAATATAGTCAACAAAGATTAGTGTACTAATATAGTCAACAAATTATATATCTTTCAACAAGCCTATTTAAGATTCTCAGAACAAAAATTCATTTCAAACAAAACCCAGCAAAGCTTTCAACTTCAATAGAATCTTCAATAAATTGAATGTTAAACATATGAACTATTACTGAACAAACTGAAAGGTTAATATTATACCTATGATCAAGATTGGAGGAATCACAGAGTGATGGGTTGTTTTGCGACTGGAGGGTAAGTGATCCAGCAGAGACAGCAAGAACCATGGGAAGCAAAGAGCTAGCCCATGAGAGGATTGGCGTTTGTTTTTTCTCCGAGTTGAGAACCTCGGTGATATGTGAATGAGCCCTGTGTTTAGGCAAAACTGAGTTTCTAAGATTACTGTAAATGGGTTTTGAAGAAGAACGTAAGCGAGAGAACCAGGAAGACAAGGCCATGGCTGAACTTTGATGAAGCTCTGTTTGGTTTTACAGACCAGGGGGAGAGATTGTTGTATGGAGAGAACAATCAAATTTGGAAACAACCCGTCACCGGATAATATAAAGTGAAGATTGGGAATGTTACTGTTTTTGTGGGGCACGATGGTATTGTTATTTTCTCTCGAATATTAATACTTAATTTTTTTATTTTTTTATTTTTAAATATTATTATTTTTTTATATTTAAATAATATTATTTTTTGTGTTTGAATGGTACTATTTTTTGTGTTTAAATGTTACTATTTTTTTTTAATATTACTATATATATATATATATATATATATATATATATATATATGAGAGAGAAAAATAAATAATTCAATTATATATATGGATATTGATAGATATCAGAAAAAAGAATTTTAATATTAGTTAAATTCTTAAAATTTAAGAGTTGTTAATTTTTAAATTTATTTTAATTAAACATAACTATTAAGGATATTTTAGACAATGAAAATCAAAATAAATTTAATATTAAATAATTTTTCTTGATGAATTTATCACCAAATAAGTTCACAAAAGAGACCAACCTCCAAATTTGCATGGCCATTTTATCTAGTCCTAGTTTGAAAATGTCAAAATAGAGAGAGGCGATTTGATCCCTTTTTTTTTTTTTTTGCTTACCCAAAAAATATCAAAATAGAGGATGCCCTTTTTTATTAATTTTTTTTTATTAAGGGTTTCCAAGTCAATTTGTGTGCACATCGATTAATCATCTAATCAATCCGGTCAAAAACAAGTCATCAACACGGGGACTAAAATATTCATGAGGGATAAATCTCTCTTAGTCTGACCCCAATAAATTGTCAAGATTCGAACTCTTGTTCTTGAAACCACTTGAGCTATCTTTGGGATTAATGCCCTCTTTCATTTCATTAAACCCCATCAAATATTTTCAATTTTTTTTTTTTAAATTAACAGTTTATCATCCCAACTATACAATGTATCAATAAGACTTTGTGTCTGTAGTTCGTTTGACCATTAAACCGATTCATATCAATTTACTGTATGTAATTTTTACTTTACTCTCACATGTTTATTGGTTAATGGAAGTACAAAGTAAGATCATGTCGCATCATTTACTACCTAATGGAAGCAAGAGGTAGGATCTTGTCACATCTCCTCACTCTGTAGCAGTTGATTTACACTAGTATAGCTACCAAACTTGTTTGTAATTGAGCAAGGCCATACAACCGAAAGAGTTCAACTTGCCTTGTCTGGGTAGAATTTGGCCCCTCCACACACACATGAAGTCATTTATGGTAGGCAGTGGCTGTAATAATTTACACATGCTTAGCAGATAGGCATGAATGCCCATCCACTTCCTTTAAGTTGAGAAATGATCGAGAATACAACTGAGGAATAGGCCAGACAAGGTATAAGCAAGATAAAGCCATGACCAGAAGTTGATTCAGTGATCGAACAAAAGACCCACGCACCCTAACTTTTAAACCCGCGCATCTTAAATTTGAGTCCCATAGTCGCACAAAACCCGACTATACACATGATTGGTAAGGATTTACATACATCCTTGATTTGCATGACAACTATGAAAGAACTCTAGACAATGTTCTTGCAACATAAACAATAATCAACTGATTCATCAAGCAGTCACAAATCATTCATTATTGGCAAAAAATCATCAAGGAGTTCAGAATTCTCTGTTTCATCAGTGAGATTGCAGACAAATCTTCAAACATCCCAATATCTAAACAGAAACAACCTCATAAAGCAAGCATTTTGACATCAAAATAACCCACGCGAGGATGCAGAAAATCCCCCTCAACTTTCCTCCTCTTTGACACCGAAAATAAGAATGATGTCCTCCTATCAAGAAAACCGTTCATGAAAATTATTACGCGGCCCAGGCCAGGCATGCTTCAAGATGCACATCAAGTCCACGTCTCATCCGCAAAAAGCTAAAAGATTTGAAGATTCAGCTGTCAAATATAAGAGACTCGCATCAATAGCCAATCATATACTTGGTTTGCAAATCCCAAAACTCCTTCGTTTGCTTCACCATCTCAGCACGATCTGCAAGCTGCCTCTCCTTCCAATACTCTTTACACCTATTATTTTCAAAAGGTTGCATAGATAGCAGTCCTCTTCTCGATGACAATAAGTAGTAGTTCAATAAATTTCACTCACCTTTTCTTCAAAAGCATATTCAATTCTATCATGTGCACTGCATTAACATATACCCCAACCTTCAGTCAAACATAGAAAAGTCTATATATTATTCTGCCTCGGTTGTAGTAAAAAGGTTTAGAGAATCAGATCACACAACGTCACAACATTGATCAAGCAACAACAAATAAATCAAAATTCTAACCTCCCTGCAAACTGGACACTTTGACTCAGGACTTGCAGCCTTAACACCTTGAAAGCTCATCACAGAAGCCGCCGAGCAAGCACATAGTTTGCAAAAAAGATGTCCACAGCTCAAAGCATAGGGATTAAAAACAATTTCCTGATGAACCCGAGCAACTACACGTGAGTAAGAGTCATCAACCAAACAAGAAAAAGAATACAAAGTATTATTTTTTTCCTTTTTGAAGTACAGTCAAGAGTGATCTTACCAAGCAGATAGCACATGTCAGGTGATACTCCAACTTCACGGAATCTGGAAGCATAAAAGTCACCACTGGTTCTGTAGTGCTAAGATCACAAGAGAAGGGACGAGAAAACCCATCCGACTTTCCACCATTAGATTCGAAAAAATTCATATAGAAAGCCCCAAGTTCAATTAACAAAGGTGACTGCAGAATCTCAAGGTGCTCAGCCCGCATTTTATATTTAAAGTTTCTGCCATTCACAGAGCCATGTACCTACAACAAGGTTTTCATAGGATAAATCAAGTTTATGAAGAAAAACTATCAACATCGTGAAGAGCTATAGAGTAACAAATATTTGAGAGTTGGAACCATATTTTTTTGCTTACTTTATCATATTTCTTAAGGATTTTCCGCATTGCAATAGCATTCATTGTAACATATTCAATTAGCATCTGACCCTCTTGTACCATCGCCAGCTGATCATTCGTGAAACATTGACGCAACCGTACCAAGTATCTTTGTGCTCCAGTTGCAATATGCAAATGGAGAAGATGCCTAACCCTTGAATGGAAGCATCCAGCTATATCAGAAGCCTCCTTCACCAATTCAGAGAAGAACTTCTGATCGCACACTACAGGACACACAAAGCTCCATTACAGCATTTGTTGCTACATGAAAAGATAAGTCATAGCATATTCACTGTAAAGAATCATAATTAAACAAACATAAGGCAACAAACCACCATAATAGCTTGAAATTACATACATGTTTCATGTGCATAACCTAAGATTTAATACAAACTTATGTTTAATTTAAATATCAAAAGAATGAGAATTCAATCATTCAATATATTTAACACCAATTTTTTAACCAAACGTAAAGTAGATATTCAATATAGGTTAAAACAGAAGGCTACAAAGTGAATACACCTTTTGAGACATAGGGCAGGTCTATTGCAGCCGCCTATAGTTATGTGGACTTCTTCATTCCAAGGGGGAACCACCTTCAACTCAAATGTTGATTCACTCCATTGCAAAGGATCCTGCATGAAGTTTTTTCCTTTCTTTCTTTTTTTCAATTTTGTTTGATACTATATTTATACTAAATTTGAGATTACGCTTTCTTTAATAAATAAATTATATAGCCATTGATGCTCTCCCTCCCATCCAACTATCTTATACTCCAAATCAGACATATTGTATACGAGTCATATCCCAATACACAGTTACTTCTCTATATTCGCAGGTTATGTGAATATCTAATTGAACAGGTACAATGCTGCAGTGAAATTATTGGTACTGATGGAATAACCAATTAGGAGAACCTAATCAAATATTGTAGCAATGACATTTTTCACATAAACTGCAATTAAAATTCATAGCAAGTAAACTCACAGCCAAAAAATAGTTAGTAGAGCCTCTGTACCTGATGAATAGTTTCTTCTAATTTTATGTCATCTGCTGCAGCCTTTTCTTTTCCTATTTTTGAGACCAGCCACAGCCCCTTAATTCATCACCGTTACCTATGTGTTCTAAAAAAACCCTAATTCGGGCATGCCTTCTAAAACACCATGCTCATTTATACCAAAAAGAAAAGGGGACGGTTACGTGAATGTTCTTAAAACTAGCAAGGCCGTTGATATCTTTGGGATCAATATATTCATTTAATTTACTTGACCAACTACCTAATACTATGCAGGCTCATCAAACAGCACTTTTTAGCTTTCTTCAGGATTTGGCCTGAATTGCTCAATAGATTTCCACGCGTCTGTTCACCACTTTGTTATCAACTCTTCTCACCTGCTGGGTGAGACAAGCTGGTGGTTTTCCTGCTCAAACTAGAGGTTACCAAGCTCGGAAAGAAAAAAAAAATCTGAGGCCTTTCTCAACACATGGTGCTGCTACTCTTCAAGACTTCCACTCCATACTAACAGTCCAGCAGAAAACCCTAAACATCAATCCCTAATCAAAAACTTCTCTTTTTTGGTGCATAGCTTCTTTGTTCGAGAACTTGATGAAGACGTGCCTCCTTCACTAACCATACTAAATGGGGCAATCCATATTACACACACGCAGAAAGGGAGAAAAAGTGGTGTCCTTCAGAGACAAATCTTTAAAAGGAAGGGAAATTGAATTTAGAGGAAGAAACCTCTCAGGGATGTCTTTGCCTGGCCCTATAAGGATATTCCAGGACTAGACAGAGATTTGCTTGTTCATGGATTGCCTTAACCCTATAGTTAGCTACCCTTTATATGCGAATTTAGTATCTCAAAGTACCTAATCTTCGTCAATAAGCTAGACAATTCAGGCAAAACCTGGAAATTTACATAAACCAAGCACATTGGAAATAATGCTAATGTGTATATATGAGCACAATTAAGAAGTTGAATTCTCAACTTACAGAAGTACAACGACGATCAAGATTAATTCAATATTCATCTATTTTGATCTGATGATACAAAATTCATCCCAAAAAAATTCATTTCTTCCCGCCCAAAAATATCAACTTCTCGGCATGACCCCAATACCAAACAACCCAATTAACATACTCCGCGGTATCAAACAATTCCATCAATCTACACCTACCTCTCCCTTCATTTTAATTTTAATTTACGTAATTAAAAAAACTAAATGACTATTCCAAATATAAATATTTTGCAAGATCGGTGTTTGTTTTTTTGGTATTGCATAGTATCTTAAAACACGGATTATTGGTAGTATATACATGTGTGTGTGTGTGGAGAGAGAGAGAGTAAACATAATGATGCTTACATGGGCAAGATTCAAATTGGCAAAACGGAGCCAATGTACGGCTCTCATCATCTTCTTCTCCTTTGGAATCCTTCAATGCCCTGCAAGTCCTGCAGCTTTTTAAAACCTTCTTGAGCCTCTTGTACTCAACGTGAGAGCACTTATCCAATAATCCCTCTTGATCTCCATGGAGATACTCCATAAAAGCCTCCCCAAATTTCATCTTGGCTTCTCTCTTCTCTCTCCTACCAAACACAGCATTACTAACAACTGCAAAAACAAAAAATCGAAACCCTAGATTGGAAAATCATTAATGGGTTTTTTGATTTGATAGAGAAGATTAAATAGAACCCTAGATTTGCAGCTGAGAGGGGCGGAGATTTGGTCAAAACATGCAACAACAAACTCCCATTTTTCGCGGGCTTAGGTTTTACGTCTACGACGGTGGTGAGAGTATCTATGATGGTTGCATGCAATGCACGTGTACAGACAGAGAGAGTCACGAGAGGGAGTAAATATGATGTGTAACGTGTTCAATAATAAACACACACATAGTTACCTTCATTTAATTGATTATTAAATGATATTATAGTAGTTATTATAATATGTGAGATATATTTATTTATTTGTTATATTTTTATTAAATAGTAATACTACATGATAATAATGACATAGTATCACTATTGTACCTAATATTTTTTCCACTAATGGGAGTCACGTGCTAATAGAACTATTTCGTAAGATCTATGTGGGGTTATTCCTACTTTTTAAATCTCATTTTTTACCCTATTTAATTATCTTACTCTAAATTATTAAGTTCACCTTATCTATACTCACTTCATTATTTACTAAACTCATTCCGTATATATTTTCAATTTTGTTTCGCTAAATTATTTTTGGTACAAAAATATTTTAGAAATAAAATATAAAATAATTATTATTTTTAAAATAATAGTTAAAATATCTTAAAACACTTCAAAGTATTCAAAAGATATTGATGAAAATATCTAAAAACACGTCGAAATAATATAAATCACTTCGAAACATTAAAATTTCGCTTCAATTATTATTTTTGTTTTCGATTTTTTTGACATGTATTTAATAGTTTAATTGAATAGGTATAAATGGGATAAACTTAGTAATTAATTGACTGGTTATAAATGGGATGAACTTAATAATTAATGGGGTGGTTATAAATGGAGTGAATTTAGTAGTTTGAAATAAAATGATTAAATAGGATGAAAAAAGTAATTGAAGAAGTGGAAATAGTCTCATAAATTTTTTTTTTTTTTTTTTTTGGGTCAAGCATTATTATAGGGGAGAATGATGAGTGACAGGAGTGACAAACTTGTCGGGTTGATTATATTTATTATTTCGTGTCGAGTATTAATCAATTCAAATATTTAATGAATAATATTATTTAGACTTAAAAATTTGACATAATGATGTGGTTTCAGTAGAACCATTGAATCAACACCAACTTCCAATATTTGATGGAACCCACAGTCAATCAAAATGTCATAATAAATTAGGTTAGTAAATTAGGTCCCAATAACATTATTCATATTTAATTAATCGTGTCATGTTGACCTAATTTATTTAGTTTCTTATTGTGTTTGACTCATATAACATATGAATAAAAAATTTAATACTAAAATTTAAGTTTAATACTATATTATCTCTAAATCGAACTCACACTCATATTTTTTTTACAAACTAAAAATTAACCTGAATATAATTGGAATTGAGTGTAAAAATTATATTTGGGGCCACTGAAAATTGAACACAATTTAAATTAAACTATACTTTTAATTAAACAACTCTAATGGTAGTTCAAAGGATAACAAAGACGAGGTGAAAAATGTCTTAAATTTGAATTTTGACAATTTTTTAGACTCAGACCATGATAAATTTTATATATTATGAATATTCTAGTGTTGGGGTAAAAAAAAAAAACAAAATAAAAAGAAAGAAAGAAGTTGACCAAACTACCCAAAACACGCACACACAAAACCCCAACCGAAGTGCAAAAACTTTGCTGTCTCCACTGTGTCCGATCTGGAAGATATTATTGGGTTTCCTTCGAAGCTTCTCATCAGCAGTTATCGACGGACCCATTGATCGCCCACTTCACTCTTCGACATTTCAAGTAAGTTTTCTCTAAGACATTCTTGATTGAACCAACCAACTTTCCCCCAAAATGTGTGTTTATGTGCCCGTATTCACTTGCATTCTGAGATTTGACATGGGACTGATATAGTACTTTGACTGTTTCTATGCCTGTAAAATGATGCGGGTTAGTAAATTGCATTCATAATGCAACTCTGTTGATTATCCATTATACTAAACTACGGAAGTTGTTTGCGGATGCAATATATTTTTGATTGTGATTACTGGGTATTAGCTATTCGAATTGATTTCTTTGATCTGCATCTATATTCAGATAACCATTTGAAAAAAAAAACTCGTGTTCTTCTAATAAGCTAGATGGTATAAGCCTATAGGGTGTATAAGGTGTTCGTTTATGGGGAGAAATCCTCAAGTTTTATACGGAAATATGACTGTACACGAAAACCCTGAATAGTTAGAGCTTGATTTTGTAGGATATAAGCTAATAAAAACTGAAATGGGATAGATTAGATGTGAAATTGTGAGTGCTGCCGCCTATAGAATACTTTGTTACTGTCGATCTCTTTTTAGGTGTTTGATGAGTGTGATGGAACTGGATTGCTCGGTAGACTTTGTGCATACTCATCACAAACAAAATGTTTTGCGCTTTTTATGGTGGAATCAGTTGATATGGAGGAGTAAGAACAATTGGTTGTTCAAAGGTCTAGCAATGAACCTAACTTCAAAGC